>OU342736.1:312557228-313801851 GCA_910589765.1 Avena atlantica
GTCTGTGGGTGGTGGTCGAGGGTGGCGCTCTGGCGCACGCTCGGCATGGTCTGGGCGTGTCTTGTGCGCGTGGTCCAGGGCTTGGCAACGCTCGCCGGCTGGACAGGCAGTGGCGGTGGGGACGTGGGCTGCCTCCCAGACATGCTGGCTAGGCTTGCTGCTGCTCTAGCTTGCTGTCCACTTTGGGTGACATGGGGTTGCTCGGCTGTTCTCCATTATGGAATGGCAAGCTCACAGAGTGCTAGTGTTGGGCTAATCTTTCTAGATGATCTACTGAGGTGTGTGAGAGCTGAATAGGGAACAAGTTAGGCCAGAATCACTGCACACTATAGTGTTTGATGTTTTGTTTGATTTGTGTCTGCAACCTGTTGATGAAATGGCCGCATGAAATCAGTTTTGATTTGAAATGATTTTTGGTGGGTTGCTAGATTGGTTCTGTGAGTCTGCAGATGCTTGGGTTTTGAAAATTGACTTGTTTTAGTGGGTTTTAAAACCGTGGGATCTTCCCATATGAAGAAGATTCAATTTTGAGTTGTCATTTAAACTCTGCATTTGAAAGTTTCTAGGTGATCCACCAAGGGGGGCCTTGATACTTGTTATGAGTACATTCAAGGGTGCAAAGATCCAGAAAAGTTTCTGTTAGGTTTTGAAAGTTTGAGACAGCCAAAGTAGGCATGGGAGTTAAATTTGGTCAAAATGACCATTCACTTAATATATTGGTTTTGACTTATTTTTCTTTAGGAAAAGTGTGGGGAATGTTTTTTAGATGATGTTTTTTCACCTAAGAAACATTTTACAAGCAAGGGATCACACAAACAAAGTGGTTTTATAAAGAATTTCAAAATTCATGCATACACATAACATGCTTTCATGAATTGATTTTTAGAAAAGTTTGTATTACCCTAAACTTTTAGGATTAGTGTTTTTGTTGATCTAAGTTTGATATTTTTGGTGTTACAAACCTTCCCCCCTTAAAAAAATCTCGTCCCGAATTTGAAAAAGGACGAAAAGATTACCTAGGACTTGAAGAGATCTGGAAACTCCGTCCTGATGTGATCTTCGCATTCCAGGTAGCTTCTTCTTCTGTGTGGTTGATCCACTGAATCTTAGAAACTTGATGCTTCGGGTTCTGGTTGTTCGAAAAGCTTCTTCCAATATACGGATGGGTACTTCGGGATAGGTCAGGTCATCATTGATCTCTATGGTCCTATGATCGATATTCTTGAAACTTCGGCTTCTCGGGGACTTCGAGACATTTGCGAAGTAACGAGATATGGAACACTTGTGCCACTGCTGACATCTCTTCTGGTAGCTCGAGTTGATACGATACGTCTCCTCGACGGTTCAAGATTTGAAAGGTCCGATATATCTGGGGGCTAAACTTTCCTTTGAGTTGGAACGTTGCATTCCCTTCAATGGCGACACTTTCTCCTGGTAAACAAAGTCGCCAATGTTAAAGGCGAGGTCTCGACTCTCTTGTCGGCGTAACTCTTTTGTCGGGATTGGGCTGTCTTGAGTGCTCTCGAATCTTGTGAACCTTCTCTTTCCGCCTCTCTCGTAGGATGTCGGTCCGAAAATTTGACTCTCTCCTACTTCCGACCAGTTCAAAGGGGTGCGGCACTTCCTTCCGTACATGAACTCAAATGGGGCCATTTGCAAACTGGCTTGGTAAATGTTGTTTGTATGGAAAATTCTGCAAACAGTAGACAGTTTCCACTTGGATCCATACTCTAGCACACATGCTCTAAGCATATCTTCGAGTATTTTGGTTTACTCGCTCCGTTTGTCCATCGGTCTGAGGGTGATACGCGGTCTGAAATCTAGGCGGGTTCCTAAACCTTCCTGGACCTTCTTCCAGAATCTCGAGGGAAACTGAGTTCCTCGATCTGATACGATATCTTGGGGACTCCGTGCATAACGATCCTAGCGATATACAACTCTCTAGCTTCGAACTCTGATAGGTGGTTTTTAATGGGCAAGAAATGGGCGACTTTAGACAATCTGTCCACTATGACCCAATAGAGTCATTTCCCTACTAGAAGTAGGTAGTCCAGTGATAAAGTCCATTCCTACAGAATCCCATTCCCATTCCGGAATTTTGCAAAGGTTGCAACAATCCAGCGGGTCTTTGATGTTGCCGTTGACTCGCTGACATATATCACACTTGGCGATATAGCTAGCTTCGCGATTTCTCTCTTCATCTTCCAACCAAAATTGCTCCTTTTAAATCTTGATACATCTTAGTTCCTCCTGATGATAGAATAATGAGTAATCATGAGCCTCCTTCAAGATAACTTCTTTTTAACTCAGAATCTGCTGGTACACAAAGGCGTCTTTGTACCACAAAATCCTTCTTCGTCCTTGGTGAATCCGGGTACTTTGCCTGTACCGAACGACGTTAAATTCCGTCGATACTAGCATTTCATTTCTGCGCCTCTTTAACCTGACTGATCAAGTGGGCTGAAGTTCTATGCTAGCCAAAAATCTTCACTTACTAATTCTAGTCGAAAATCTTCCATCTCCTTGTGCAAACTTGGTTGCTCCTTCAAAATCATGGAGTTCAAGCACACGGCAATCTGCTAAGGGCCATCGGCTACTACATGGCTTTTCCTTCCGGGGTGATAGTGAATGTCCAGGTCGTAAATCTTGATTAGCTCAATCCATCTTCTCTGCCTCATATTCAGCTCCTTCTGAGTGAATATATACTTTAGGCTCTTGTGATCCGAATAAATCTCACAACGGTTTCCCATAAGATAATGTCTCCATGTCTTCAGGGCTAGAACTACGGCTGCGAGTTCGAGTTCATGGGTTGGGTAGTTTTGTTCATGCTGCTTCAATTGTCGCGATAGATAGGATATAACTTGGCCTTCTTGCATTAGCACACATCCGAGACAATCTTGGATGCGTCACAATACACATCGAATGGCTTCGTGATATCCGGCATGATCAAGATTGGGGCGGAAATCAATCTCCTTTTGAGTTCTTGGAAACTCGCTTCACACTTGTCGTCCGTCATTCAAACTTCTTGTCCTTCTTCAGCAATTGGGTCATAGGTCGGGCGATACTAGAGAATCCTTCTACGAATTTGCGGTAATATCTCGCCAATCCGAGAAAAGCACGAACTTGGGTTTGAATGGTTGGGGCTTGCCAATCTTCTACATCTTTCACTTTGGCAGGGTCAACGGCAATTCCTCCGGCTGATACAATGTGACCGAGGAATCCTACTTCCTGTAACCAGAATTCACATTTGCTAATTTTGCATACAGCTGATGCTCTCTAAGGGTTCCAAGAATGGTCCTTATGTGTAGCTCATGTTCTTCTTCCGATCTGGAATAAATCAGAATGTCATCAATGAAAACAACGACAAACTTATCCAGGAAGTCCATAAAAATCTTATTCATGAGGTTCATGAAATAAGCGGGGCATTGGTTAATCCAAAAGACATGACTGTATACTCATACAACCCATATCTGGTGGTAAAGGCAGTCTTTGGAATATCCTCTGCACGAATTTTGAGTTGATGATAACCAGTTCTAAGATCAATCTTAGAAACACCTGGGCACCGGTCAACTGATCAAACAAATCCTCTATCTTGGGCAAGGGATACTTGTTCTTGATGGTGACATCATTCAACTTTCGATAATCCGTACACAAACGGTTACCTCCATCCTTCTTGTCCACAAATAAGACAGGTGACCTCCATGGGGACGCACTTGGTTGAATCAATCCGATTTCTAACATGGAATCCAGTTGCTTCTTCAGTTCTTCTAGTTCTGACGGGTTCATACTATAGGGTCTCTGGGCTATAGGTCCGGTTCCGGGGATTAGTTCGATGATAAACTCGATATCCCTATCTGGGGGCATACCGGGCAAAACATCTAGAAATACATCGGGGTATTCACAAACTATCCGAACTTGGTCGATGGTAGGTTGGGCTAGACTCTTGTTACACTTGAATTGACGAGGTAAGATTCCGATATATGCTCGACTAATATTCCGGCGGTACTAGTCATGGTAATGGCTTTCTTGGCACAGTCAATCATTCCTTTATGTTTAGACATCCAATCCATTCCTAGTACTACTTCCAAACCTTTAGTTCCGAGTACTATTAGATTAGCATAAAAATCTATGCCATGGATTCGGATAGGGACGGCTTTGCAAATATGCCTAGCCTTGGTGGTTGATCCGGGAATTTGTACAATCATCAATGCTTCATTTTGGTTGGTTGGATTTTATTAGTGCATGCAAATTCTTCGGTGACAAATGAATGCGATGCACCAGAATCAAACAACACTCTTGCGAGTACTAAATTAACAGAAAACATACCCAGCACGACGTCTGGCGCTTCCTGAGCTTCTTCAGCATGCATGAGAAAAAGGCGGCCGTTACGGTTGAGTGAATTTCCTGGGGCAAATCTTCTCCCTGGCTAGACACGACGCTGCTGCTGGGCTGGGACATTGGTATTAGGGGCTGTAGCGTTCTTCTTGTTGGGGCACTCGTTGGAATAGTGGCCTTTATTTCCACAGTCATAACAGGTCACTTGGGACTTGTCCTTGGCTGCGATAGGCACAGCATTGCTTCCAGTCTTCGGGGCAGTATTGGGGTTGACGGTAGCATGGTTGGTGTTGAACTTGGGTGGGGCACGGGTGAAAAGGCTAGAATTGCCGGGGTTGTTGTGATTTCCTCCGGGTCTAGGGTCTCCACGGTTGGGATAGTTCGGGCGGGTCATAGGGGGTCTGTTGGTTCTTGGGGCAAATCCTGGAGATGGGTCGGGGCGATACTTTGGGGTCTGATGGGTTCCTGGTTGATGCATCATGCGACGCTTGCGGTTCTCATTGGCCTGATTGATCTTTCCTTCCATCGGGATAGCGGAGTCGACAAGGGCTTCGATATCAGCAAAGGGAATATTGACTAATACTGTCTGCATCTCGTCATGCAGACCATTCAGGAATCTTTCTTTCTTCTTGGCTTCGTGTCTATTTCATCTGGGGCGTACTAGCTAAGGACAAAAATTTGTCACGGTATTCCACTACTGTCATCCTTCCTTGCTTCAGTTCTCTGAACTCGTCTCTCATTCTCTTGATCAAACCTGGCGGCACATGGGTTCTGCTAAACTTGACCTTGAATTCCTCCCAGGTCATCATTTGGCCTCCGGTCATTGCACGAACACTGTTCCACCACGCCCTGGCATCTCCGGCTAGGTAATGAGTGGCGAACAAGACTTTCTCGTTGGCTTCTACTCCGGCTACTTCTAAGTTATTCTCCATGGTTTGCAGCCAATCATCGGCGTCTAGGGGTTCTTCTGACTTGGTGAAAACGGGTGGGTTGGTATTCTGGAAGTTCTTGAGCTTAGATCCGTGGTTGTCCTGATTTCCATGACCTTGGTTGTTGTGGGCTAGCTGGGCTATCTGTTGCAGAGTAGCTAGGTTGGCTTGCCGTTCCGCTCGTTCAGCTTCGCGGTCAGAAGTCAACATTTGCAGGATCTGCAACATTGGGTCCGGGGTTGAACCACTTCCTCCACGTGGCATCTGAGGATTGATATAGATCATGAGAAAAGAGGGAAATTTCTAAGGTTTTGGGTCTTTGACTAGTTTTTTTTTTAGAGTTGACTCAAGTTTTTCTAGCAACTTGCTTTTTCATTCATTCACTCATAGCACACAGTACAACACACACCACAACAAAGCAAAACAGATGGTTTTAAGAACCATGCTGGGAACTACGATACAGTGGGACCGACTACTACTCGCTACGCTAGTGCTCAGTGCTACTACTGCTCGTAGTCTGTGGCTTCATCATCTTCCGCATCATCGATGAAGGCGAAATCATCCTCATCGGTGAAGAAGTCCATGGCCTGGTCCTCCAGAAAATCATCGTCATCGCTGAGATAGGGGTAAGGGTCTCCACGAAGATCTTCTCCGGCATTCTCCCTTTCCTCTAACTGCATGTCTCTCTCATGGATGGTCTCTTCCAGAGCTGAGATGCGATGGCGAAGACGGGCAATAATGCGCTCCTTCTTGTCGAGCTGACGGCGGCGAGACTTGCGATCCTTTGCTAGCATGGCGATGGTCTGATCCTTCGTATTGATGATGGCAGACTTGTGGTTACAATAGTCATGGCAGTTGTCCAGTTCCTGCTGACGATCATACATCATGAAGCTAAGGTGGTCCAATTGAGTCTTCAGCTCGGGGTGGTATGGGGCTTCCAGTGGTTGACCATTTGCATCACGTTTTGGGCAAAACTCAAAGCGAGTACCCTTGATCTGATTGATGCTCTGCCCACACAGACGAGAAAGAGCTTCCTGCATTGCTCGGGCAAGTCCATCGAGCCAGTTGTTTTCCCTCAAGGTAAACTGAATTCCCTCCGCAGTGGGAGGTTCAATCTTTCCTCGGAGACTTGCAACTATTAGCCACTGTAGATCTTCCCCCTCTTGATCATTGAGCTGAGCTCCGAAGAACTCGGGATGCGGGCGCTCCAAAAGTTCCGAAAGCTGATCCAGATCCCTCTCAAAGATAAGGTCTCCTCCATTTCCGAGTTGGTAAAACTTGCTGTACTTCACGTCCATCTATAAAAATAGAGGATGAGTAGTTTAGCAAAGTGATCAAGTGTGTCAAAATTTTATATATTTTGCAAGAGTTTTTGAGGTACATGAAGTTCATGAAAGAATTTAAGAGGTAAGAATGAGAATAAGTTTTCGTAAATAGTTTTGTTTTTGAGTGTTGAAACTAAGTTTTTGGTTCAGCGTCCAATCTAACTAGGGTCTCCTATGGTCAGGATGGCTCTGATACCAACTTGTCAACACCCGGATTTTTCAATCCTAGATGCCTGTTATGCCATACATCGCAATCCCAGGATTACCATTTTTGCGAGACATAACAGAATTGGATACCATAGTACTTCATCCATTACAACGATACATAAGTTCTTACACAAATAGGGATCTCATGATCCAGTCCTTAATACAACATCAAGCAGCGGAATACGGCATAATAACGGTAGCGTAGGCGGGGCTCCATCTTCGGGGTCACAGGCAATGCTGACGATGGGAGATGATCCTAGTTGTCGTAACCGTCCTGGGGTCCATCCTCCAGGTACTCTTCTTCATAGTCTGGCCATGGGAATAGCCAGGGACAAAGCCATGAGTACTCTTTAAGTACTCGCAAACTAATACTAACAAGAAAGAGGGGTTTTTGGATAATAGGACACTAGGCTCTAGGGTTGTTTTGCAAAAGCCAGATTTATACTACTAAGTTCCAAAGCTGGTCACAAATTTTATAACTCCTAAGTGGGATCTTGTCTTTCCAGTCACAACTCTATTGTGGTCAAGTCAAAATCTCAGGTCATTCACAAGTCATTTTGAAAAGTCTGAAGGGGGAACAGTATGGCCACTCCAACTGTCCATAACCGCGGACGCGGCTATTCGAATAGTTTGACACTCTGCAGAGATTGTACACTTTCACCACAACATTCGATACATCCGTCAGGAACAAATCCTGAATTCACCATACTCAGTATGCGGATAATCAATCCTAACCTTCCATTTACACTCCCTAGTATAAGCACCTCTCCTGTGAGTTTGGCCTCCCAACCATGACCACTGTCATCTTGGGTACTGCACAGGTGGACAATCTTCACAAGGTAGCCTCAGCTCAGACCTTGGCCGTGAGGGAACTAATACTAAGGTATATAAGTTTCCAGTCAAGCCCTACCCAATATTCGGGTATTGTGGTTGTACGGTAAAATTGGAATGGTATCGCATCCAGACAACCATCAGTTTTAAAAAGGGCTAAGGCTCATGCCTCAACATTTTCATCACCAAAATCATCAAGTGTTTGGAAACACATGTCCAAAACATTTCAATAGAATGATCCATCATTCCAAGGTTTTCATAACCATTTTTCCACCAAGTATTCCCATCTAAAGTTGATCAAGTTTTATGCTTAGCACTAGCATCTACAGGTGGGGTAGTACTAATAGAGGGGTGGTAATTAGTGGAGTTGCAACTAAGTCCAACCTTATATCATAAGCTGATATCAAGGTTTCTAGCTTAGGCCAAATTTTAATGTTCTTTATGCAACCTTCAGCACAACTGTCTAGTTTCTACCAAACTTCTTGGGTAGCCTCTAAGTAAACTTTGGTAAGGAAATAGAGTAAAGAAAGCTTGCCATAAAACTAGGACTGGTTTAGCAAGTGGGTATGGTTACATACGCTTAGGGCATATAGTAATCATGTCACAAGCATGGGTTGTGGCAACAATAGGGTATCTTGCAAGTGTTAGCTTGCATCAATATCAGTCTAAGCTTGCATAGTTACTAGCTTGCTCAATCAACTAGTAGTATTAGGCTTGCCTTGTGCAGAGCAGTGGTTGAAGTTCTCCTCGGCTTCCTCTTCGTAGTATCCTCCTTCTTCTTCGTAGCCTTGGTCGGTACTAGCGTCTATGAATAAATACGAGGTACACAATCACCAAACAATACTTAACTACTTGCAATCATCACACACAAGGGTCCTATAGATTATCTAGCATCATCTCTATCATTACAAGGTTAAGGATGGGTTTAAGTCTTCTGATTTTAGAAAAAGTAATTTCTACTCATGGAAAAACTACTTAAGATTTAATATTCTCCAAACTAAACATGGGATCATGTTGACACATGTCATCACCACATGTTGTAGTCCATGGGAATGTGATTCAAAGTGGTGTCACATTTTAACAAGGTTTTACCCTTTTATTTTAATTAATTAAAGTGGCTAGAAATGCTTATGAAGCATTCCTTTATTCCTTGAACATTATTTCTGCAAGTAACCTATATATATTTTTATATATTCTGAAAGGTATGGTTGAAAGTGATTTTTGAGAGTTGGAATCAACTCAAAAGCTATTGTGGTTTAAATTTAAAAAATGTTTGAATGCAGAAAAGCTTCTGCCTTGTCATTTTTGCTAAGGGTGATCTACAGATCCAAATGACTTGAATCCAACGGGCTTGGATTAAGCATTCACAGACCTTTCCAACAAAATTGGTTTCATCTAATTTGGTGCACTAAACTGTTCTGGGTTGATTTTTGAAGTTGGGTACTGAAGTGTGTTTGAATTTAAAAAGAAAAAGTTTAATTTGAAACTGCTGGGCTGCGCGGGAAATTCTAACGGGCCGGCCTGCTAAGCGCAGTGCTCCCGCGGGCTGCTTAAGTGGGTGTCCCCACTCGTCAGTGACACGGGGCTGGGCGAAGCGGTATGGGGCAACGTGGTTCGTTAGATCTGGTTCTAATCCAACGGCTGAGGGTCATCGTCGACGCGAGACAGCTCCGGCGAGAATGAAACCTAGCGCGGCCAGTGAGGGGTGCTGGGGGCTCACCGGGGTACTGGCGAGGGTCGGCGAGGCGGGCGAACTACGAAGTCGACGACGGCGAACCTCCTGGTACCGGTGGCTTCTCCTGGGGCGGCTCCAATCGATGGCTCCTTTCTTCTCCGGCAGCGGCAGGCTCCGGTGAAATTCCGGCAGGGTGGTGCTCGCCTTGCTCTGAGACTGGTGTGGCACGATCAGTGAGGAGAGGGGATTGAGATGGTGTGAAGAAATCATGCGGGGGTGGCCTCTATTTATAGTCGAGCGAGGGGACCGTCGGGGCGCAAGGTGAGGTCGTCGGAGGCGATGTTACAGGCAGCTAATGGCATGGGCAAGGGTAGGGGACGGTGCTGTGTCTCCTGGCGATGCTCAACGGCATGGTCGCGAGGCATGGGGCGGTGTGGTTTGGTCTGGAACGGGCGGTGCTCTGCGCGGCAGAGGCGGCGTTCTCGACGGCGGGCGGTGGCTGTATGGCGCGGGGCGTTAAACGGGGATGTCTGGCGGTCTCCTGGGTCGGTGGTGATCGTGTGTGCGCGCGGTGAGGGCGGCGCGCGGTCTGTGAGTGGTGGTCGAGGGTGGCGCTCTGGCGCACGCTCGGCATGGTCTGGGCGTGTCTTGTGCGCGTGGTCCAGGGCTTGGCAACGCTCGCGGCTGGGACAGGCAGTGGCGGTGGACGGTGGGCTGCCTCCCAGACATGCTGGCTAGGCTTGCTGCTGCTCCTAGCTTGCTGTCCACTTTGGGGTGACATGGGGTTGCTCGGCTGTTCACCATTAATGGGAATGGCAAGCTCACAGAGTGCTAGTGTTGGGCTAATCTTTCTAGATGATCTACTGAGGTGTGTGAGAGCTGACTAGGGAACAAGTTAGGCCAGAATCACTGCACACTATAGTGTTTGATGTTTTGTTTGATTTGTGTCTGCAACCTGTTTGATGAAATGGCCGCATGAAATCAAGTTTTGAATTTTGAAATGATTTTTGGTGGGTTTGCTAGATTGGTTCTGGTGAGTCTGCAGATGCTTGGGTTTTGAAAATTGAGCTTGTTTAAGTGGGTTTTGAAAAAGTGGGATCTTCCCATATGAAGAAGATTCAATTTTGAGTTGTCATTTAAACTATGCATTTGAAAGTTTCTGGATGATCACAAGGTGGGCCTTGATACTTTGTTATGAGTACATTCAAGGGGTGCAAAGATCCGGAAAAGTTTCTGTTAGGTTTTGAAAGTTTGAGACAGCCAAAGTAGGCATGGGAGTTAAATTGGTCAAAATGACCATTCACTTAATATATTGGTTTTGACTTATTTTTCTTTAGGAAAAGTGTGGGGAATGTTTTAGATGATGTTCTTTTCACCTAAGAAACATTTTACAAGCAATGGATCACACAAACAAAGTGGTTTTAAAGAATTTCAAAATTCATGCATACACATAGACATGCTTTCATGAATTGATTTAGAAAAGTTTTTGTTAACCCTAAACTTTAGGATTAGTGTTTTGTTGATCTAAGTTTGATATTTTTGGGATGTTACATAATGCCTCCATGTCTTCATGGCTAGAACTACAGCTGCGAGTTCGAGGTCATGGGTTGGGTAATTTTGCTCATGTTGTTTCAGTTGTCGAGATAGATAAGATATAACTTTGCCTTCTTCTATTAGCACACATCCAAGACCAATCTTGGATGCATCACAATACACGTCAAAGGGCTTCGTAATATCCTGCATGATTAAGATTGGGGCTGAAATCAATCTTCTCTTGAGTTCTTGAAAACTCGCTTCACATTTGTCTGTCCATTCAAACTTCTTGTCCTTCTTCAGCAATTGGGTTCATGGGTCTGGCAATACTCGAGAATCCTTCTACGAACTTGCGGTAGTATCCCGCCAATCCGAGAAATGCACAAACTTGGGTTTGAGTGGTTGGGGCTTGCCAATCTTCGACATCTTTCACCTTTGCAGGGTCAATGGCAATTCCTCCGGCTGATACAATGTGACCGAGGAATCCTACCTCCTGTAACCAGAATTCACATTTGCTAAACTTGGCATACAACTGATGCTCTCTAAGGGTTCCAAGAATGGTCCTTAGGTGTAGCTCATGTTCTTCTTCTGATTTGGAATAAATCAGAATGTCGTCGATGAAAACAACGACAAACTTATCCAGGAAGTCCATAAAAATCTTATTCATGAGATTCATGAAATAAGCGGGGGCGTTGGTTAATCCAAAAGACATGACAGTATACTCGTATAATCCATATCTGGTGGTAAAGTCAGTCTTGGGAATATCCTCTGCGCGAATCATGAGTTGATGATAGCCAGTTCTAAGATCAATCTTAGAAAACACTTTGGCACTGGTCAACGGATCAAACAAATCTTCTATCTTGGGCAATGGGTACTTGTTCTTGATGGTGACATCATTCAACTTCCGGTAATCCATACACAAACGGTTACCTCCATCTTTCTTGTCCACAAACAAGACAGGTGATCTCCATGGTGACGCACTTGGTTGAATCAATCCAATTTCCAGCATGGCATCCAGTTGCTTCTTCAGTTCTTCTAGTTCAGACGGGTTCATACCATAGGGTCTCTGAGCTATGGGTCTTGTTCCGGGAATTAGTTCGATGATAAACTCGATATCCCGATCTGGGGGCATAACGGGCAAAACATCTGGAAATACATCGGGGTATTTACAGACTATTCGTACTTGGTCAATGGTAGGTTGGGCTATACTCTTGTTGCACTTGAATTGGCGAGGTAAGGTTTCGGATATATGCTCGACTGATATTCCAGCTGTACTGGTCATGGTTATGGCTTTCTTGGCACAGTCAATCAATCCTTTATGTTTGGACATCCAATCCATTCCTAGTACTATTTCCAAACCTTTAGTTCCGAGTACTATCAGATTAGCATAAAAATCTATGCCATGGATTCGGATGGGAACGACTTTGCAAATTTGACTAGTTTTGGTGGTGGAACCGGGGATTTGAACAATCATAACATGCTTCACTTTGGTTGGTTGAATCTTACTAGTGCATGCAAATTATTTGGTGACAAATGAGTGCGATGCACCAGAATCAAACAACACTCAAGCAAGTACTGAATTAACAGAAAAGATACCCAGCACGGCGTCTGGCGCTTCCTGGGCTTCTTCAGCATGCATGAGAAAAACACGGCCGTTGCGGTTGAGCGAATTCCCTGGGGCAAACCTTCTTCCAGGATGAACACGACGCTGCTGCTGAGTTGGGGCATTGGCATTGGGAGTGGGGCTACGGCATTCTTCTTGGGGCAATCATTGGAGTCGTGACCCTTATTTCCACAGTCATAGCAAGTCACTTGCGACTTGTCCTTTGCTGCAACAGGCACAACATTGCTTCCAGTCCTCAGGGAAGTGTTGGTGTTGGCGGTAGCATTGTTTTTGTTGAACTTGGGTGGTGCACGGTTGAAATTGCTAGAGTTGCTGGGGTTGTTGTGATTTCCTACGGGCCTTGGGTTTCCACGGTTGGGATAGGTCGGTCGGTTCATCGGGGGTCTGTTGGTTCTTAGGGCAAATCCTGGAGATGGGTTAGGCCGATACTTTGGGGTCTCATGGGTTCCTGGCTGATGCATCATGCGACGCTTGCGGTTCTCATTGGCTTGGTTGATCTTTCCTTCCATCTGGATGGCAGAGTCGACAAGGGCTTCAATATCTGCAAAGGGGATATTGACCAACACAGTCTGCATCTCATCATGCAAACCATTCAGGAATCTCTCTTTCTTCTTGGCTTCGGTGTCGATCTCATCCGGGGCATACCTAGCTAATGACAAGAATTTGTCACGGTATTCCACTACGGTCATACTTCCTTGCTTCAGTTCTCTGAACTCATCTCTCATCCTCTTGATCAAACCCGGTGGCACATGTGTTCTGCTAAACTTGACTTTGAATTCTTCCTAGGTCATCATCTGTCCTCCGGTCATTGCACGAACACTATTCCACCATGCTCTTGCATCTCCGGCTAGATAATGGGTGGCGAATAGAACTTTCTCGTTAGCTTCCACTCCGGCGACTTCCAGGTTATTCTCCATGGTTTGCAACCAATCATCAGCGTCTAAGGGCTCTTCCGACTTAGTGAAAACAGGTGGGTTGGTGTTCTGGAAATTCTTGAGCTTAGATCCATGGTTGTCCTGATTTCCTTGGACTTGATTATTGTGGGCTAGCTGAGCTATCTGCTGAAGGGTGGCTAGGTTGGCTTGACGTTCGGCTCTTTCAGCTTCACGATCAGAAACCAACATTTGCAGGATCTGCAACATCGGGTCCGGGGATGAACCACTTCCTCCGTGTGGCATCTGAAGATTGAGATAGATCATGAGAAAAGAGGGAAATTTCTAAGGTTTTGGTACTTTGAAAAGTTTTTAAAGTTTGACTTAGATTTTCTAGCAACTTGCTTTTCATTCATTCATTCATAGCACACGATACAAACACACACCACAAAATAAGAAAAACAGATGGTTTTAATAACCATTCTGGAAACTACGGTATAGTGGGACCGAATACAACTCACTACGCTAGTGCTCAAGTGCTACTACTCCTCGGAGTCGGTGTAGTCGTTATCCTCATCATCATCGTCATTGATGAAGGAGAATTCATCCTCATCAGTGAAGAAGTCCATAGCCTGATCCTCCAGAAAATCATCATCATCGCTGAGATAGGAGTAGGGGTCTCCACGAAGGTCTTCTCCGGCATTCTGCCTTTCTTCCAACTGCATGTCTCTCTCGTGGATGGTCTCCTCCAAATCCGAGATACGGTGGCGAAGACGGGCAATGATGCGCTCCTTCTTGTCGAGCTGACGGCGGCGAGACTTGTGATCCTTTGCTAGCATGGCAATGGTTTGATCCTTCGGCTTGATGATGGCGGACTTGTGGTTGGAGTAGTCACGGCAATTGTCCAATTCCTACTGACGATCGTACATCATGAAGCTAAGGTGGTCCAACCGGGTCTTCATCTCGTGGTGGTATCGGGCTTCTAGTGGCTGTCCCATAGCATCATGCCTTGGACAAAACTCAAAGCGGGTACCCTTGATCTGGTTGATACTCTGCCCACACAGACGGGCAAGAGCTTCCTGCATGGCCCTGGCAAGTCCATCGAGCCAGTTGTTCTCTCTTAAGGTGAACTGAATTCCCTCGGCAGTGGGAGGTTCAATCTTTCCTCGGAGACTTGCAACCATTAGCCACTGCAGATCTTCTCCTCCTTGATCATTGAGCTGAGCTCCGAAGAACTCGGGGTGCGGACGCTCCAGAAGTTCCGAAAGCTGGTCCAAATCCCGCTCAAAGATAAGGTCTCCTCCATTCCCCAACTGATAAAACTTGTTGTACTTCACATCCATCTATTAAGAATATAGGTTGAGTAAGTTAGTAGAGTAATCAAGTGTGTCAAATTTTATGTATTTTGCAAGAGTTTTTGAGGAACATGAATTTTCATGAAAGAATCAAAGTGATAAGAATGGGAATAAGTTTTTGCAAATATTTTCTTCCTTTGGTTTTGAAACTAAGTTTTTGATTCAAACGTCCAGTCTAACTAGGGTCTCCTATGGTCAGGATGGCTCTGATACCAACTTGTCAACACCCGGATTTTTAATCCCAGATGCATGTTATGCTATACATCGCAATCCCAGGATTACCATTTTTGTGAGACATAACAGAATTGGATACCACAGTACATCATCCATTACAAGCCATACATAAGGTCTTACACAAATAAGGATCTCATGATCCAGTTCTTAATACAAATCAAGCAGCGGAAATACGTAATGATAAAGGTAGCATAGGCGAAGCTCCATATTCGGGGTCACAGGAAATGCTGACGATGGGAGATGATCCTAGTTGTTGTAACCTTCCTGGGTCCATCATCCTGGTACTCCTGTTCATAGTCTGGCCACAGGAATACCAGGGACAAAGCCATGAGTACTCTTTAAGTACTCGCAAACTAATACTAACAAGTTAAAGGGGGTTTTTGTAGTAGGACACTAAGCTCTAGGGTTGTTTTGCAAAAGGCCAGATTTACCTCTACTAAGTTCAGAAGCAAGAAAAGCTATTTGACGTTTTATAACACCTAAGAGGGATCTTGTACTTCATATCACAACTCTGTTGTGGTCAAGTCAAAATCTCAATCCATTTCACAAGTCATTTTGAAAACATCTGACGGGGGAACAGTATGGCCACTCCAAATGTCCATAACCGCGGACACGGCTATTCGAATAGTGTGTATTCTGCAGAGATTGTACACTTTCACCACAACATTCGATACATCCGTTAGGAACAAATCCTGAATTCACCATACTCAGTATGCGGATAATCAATCCTAACCTTTCAATTACATGCCCTAGAATAGGCACCTCTCCTATGAGTTTGGCCTCCCAACCATGACCAACTGTCATGTTGGGTACTACACAGGTGGACAATCTTCACAAGGTAGCCTCAGCTCAGACCTTGGCCGTGAGGGAACCCATACTAAAGTATATAAGTTTCCAGTCAAGCCCTACCCAGTTTTCGGGTATTGTGGTTGTACGGTAAAATTGGAATGGTATCGCATCCAGACAACCATCAGTTTTATAAAGGGCTAAGGCTCATGCCTCATCATTTTCATCATCAAAATCATCTGGTGTTCGGAAACACATGTCAAAACATTTCAGTAGAATGACTCATCATTCCAAGGTTTTCATAACCATTTTCACCAAGTATTCCCATCTAAAGTTGATTAAGATTTATGCTTAGCACTAGCATCTACAAGTGGGGTAAGTACTAATGAGGGGTGATAAACAAGTGGGGATTAACTAAGTTCAATCTCATGCCTTAGGATGACATCAAGATTATCTAGCTTAGACCAAATTTAATGCTCTTTATGCAAACTTCAATTATCTTCCTAGAATCTACAAGTCACTTAAGTAAACTCTAAGAGAAAGCTTTGATAAAGAAATAAAGTATAAAGCTTTCAATTAAACTAGGATTGGGTTATCAAGTGGTATAGGCTTGCAAGTAAAACTTGCATGGTTTGTCTTGATAAGATAGTGGTATAAACTTGCTAAGTTGCAAGTGTTAGCTTGCCTTATGCAGAGCAGTGGTTGAAGTTCTCCTCAGCTTCTTCTTCGTAGTATCCTCCTTCCTCCTCGTATCCTTGGTCGGTACTAGCGTCTATGAATAAATACGAGGTACACAATCACCAAACAATACTTAACTACTTTCAATCATCACACAAAAGGGTTCTATAGATGATCTAGCATCATCACTAACATTACAAGATTAAAGCATTTGTCTTATTTATTTTATTTTTAGAAAAGTAATTTCTACTCATTGAAAAACTACTTAAGATTTAATATTCTCCAACTCAAACATGGGATCATGTTGACACATGTCATCACCACATATTTCAGTCCATGGGAATGTGATTTAAAGTGGTGTCACAATTTAATAAGGTTTACCTTTTTTATTTACATAAAATAAGTGACTAGAAATGCCTATGTGGCATTCTTTTATTACTTGAACATTATTTCTGTAAATAAACCCATATGTTTTTATATATTCTGAAAGGTATGATCAAATGTGATTTTTGAGAGTTGGAATCACCTCAAAAGCTATTATGGTTGAAATTTGAAAAATGTTTGAATGCAGAAAAGCTGTTGCCTTGTTATGTTTAGCAAGGTTGATCTATGGATCCAAATGTTTAGCAAGGTTGATCTTTCTAACAAAATTGGTTTCATGCAATTTGGTTCACTGAATCGAGCTGGGTTGATTTTTGAAACTAGGTACAGAACTGAGTTTGAATGAAAATAGAAAAATCTAAATTCAAATGCTTGGGCTACGCGGGAAGGGTTAATGGGCCGGCCCAGTGTCACTCCGCACCGCGGGGCGCAACTAACAGGGGGGGGTCTACTGGTCAGTGGAGCTTTAAACGCGAAGCGGTACGGGGCGATGTGGTGCGTTGGATTAGAATGAAGATCGATGGCTGAGGGTCGTCGTCGACGATGAATAGGTCACCGGCGAGTTTGAACCCTAGCGGCTCAGTGGGGGTGCATAGGGGGCATACCGGGGCTCCAGTGACGACGGCGAGGCGGGCAAACGACAAAGTCGACGACGGCGAACTCAGGGGTGGTCGCGGCAGCTCCGGGGGTGTACGAAATCAACGGCTCCTCTTCTCCTCTGCAGCGGCGAGCTCCGGACAAATTCCGGCGATGCGCTTCTCGCCTTGCTCCGGCTAAGGGGTGGCATGATCAGTGAGGTGAGGGGAGTGAGATGGTGTGAAGAAATCGAGCGGGGGTCATCTCCTTTTATAGGATCGATGGCGAGACCGAGAGGGATGGGCAGGCAATGGTGGCGACATGGCTACGGACGGCTAGAGGCATGGCCGAGGTTGGCGATCGACGGGCGGTCTCCTGGCGATGCTCTAAGGTTTAAATGCACGTGTAGGGGTGGTGGAAAATGGTCAGGAACGTGCGGTGCTCTGCGCGGCAGAGGCGGCAAACTCTGCGGCGAGCGATGGCTACGGGGTACGGGCGGTGAAACGAACATGTCTGGTGGTCTCCTGGGACGGTGGGGAGCATGCTGGCGGGCGGCAAGGGCTCGAGGTGGTCGGGTTGCGTGGGAACGGCGCGTGCTCTGCGGTGTGCGTTGGCATGGTCGACAGCGGCATGGGCGCGGCATTCCCAGCGGTTCTGGTTGCTATCTTTGAACTAGGGCTGGTCGAGAGGGGGCGGTGAGGCATGGGATGCATGCTAGACAAGGTTGGCACGGCTAGTTCTTATCCTAGCATACTGTCCACACTGGGGTGACATGGGTGATCTCGGCCTGTTCACCATTGATGATATTGTCAAGCTTACAGTGGTACTAGAGCTTAGTTAAGGTTGCTAGATGATCTACTAAGCCTAGTGTAACCAGAGAGGGAACAAGGTTGGCTCAAAACACTACTCAAAATAGTGTTTGTGATTTTGCTGATTTGAATATGCAACCTATTTAATGAAATGGCATCATGAACTTTAGTTTTGAATTTTGAAAATATTTTTGGTGGGTGTGCTAGGAACGTGTTGAGGATTCTGTGGATGCTTGGGTTTTGAAAATTGAACTGTTTGAGTGGTTTTTGAAATAGTGGGATCTTCCCATATGAAATAGATTCAATTTTCAAATTTCTTTTAAACTAAGCATTTAAATGTTTTTGCATGATCACAAAGTGGGCCTTGGTACCTTGTTATGAGTAATATCAAGGGATGCAAAGATCTAAACATGTTTCTGTTAAGTTCTGAAAGTTAGAGATAGCCAAAGTAGGCATGGGAGTTAATTTGGCCAAAGTGACCATTCACTTAATTTGTTTGTTTTGATTTGTTTGTCTTTGGAAAAAGTGTGGGGATTGTTTAGATGATGTTTATTTCACCTAAGAATCATTTTACAAGCAAAGAAACACAGAATCATGGCAATTCAAAAGAATCCAAATTTTAATACACACACATATGAATGCTTTCATATTTTTAATTGGAAAAGTTTTTGTTAACCCTCATTTTGATGATTAGAGTTTGATGATTCAAGTTTAATATTTTTGGGATGTTACAGCCTCCGAGACACACCACCACCAACAACAACAACAATGTCAATGAGATGCAACAACTGATGGCTGCACAAGCACAAATGAAACCCTACAAAATTTCCTTTTAAGGGTGGTGGCACCCAAGTTATTTCTAAACCCAACCTATTATTTTTAGCCTTCTCGAATCTCGGGACAATATTCCTTTTAAGGGTGGTAGTCTGTCACATCCCAAAATTTAGCAAATTTGAAATGTGGAAAAACATAAACAAAATGAAAAACTAAGACTTGGAAATTCAGAGGGAACAAAAACTTTTTGACTATTTAATATAAATCCTTCAAAACAAAAGTTAAATAAAAAATTTGTTTGTGAAGTTGTATGTTTTTAAAACCTCAAAATCATGAAGCATGCATGGTTGCATTTTAAAACTAAGAGAAATAACTTTCTATTCAAAAATTGAATTGACCACTTAATAACACGAGACTTTTGATATATTCTCAATTTAAAATATACAAAAAAGATTCTAAGTGAGCTAAAAGGATAAAGGGGAAAATTATAAAGCCATAGAAATTAGTTTGACTCTATTTGAAGCTCCAGATAAAATGATATGAAATTTATAAAAATATAGGAAGAAAAATAAAGTCAAGTTAAGGCAATGACTTAAAACGAAATAAAAGTATTATTAAATGAGTGATTATGATAAAGAATAAAATTATAAAACTAAGGAAATTGGTTTGAACATTTTTGGAGCTCTAAATCAAAAGATATGAAATAAACAAGAATTGAAAAAATATATTTTATAGATCTACGAGTGCCATACTCAATATTTTAAAATGAATTATACTTTATTAAAAAAATATTTCAAATACTCTAATTGGAGTAAACTATCAACTTATATTTTATATAAGATTTTCTGAAAAAGTTTGATACAAATTTAAATCAATTGATAAAAAAAATAGAAGAGAAAAAGGAAAAAAATCGGAATAAAAAAACAGAGAGAAACAACAGCTAGCCCATTACCCAACTAATCTGATCTCTCCCTCTATATTTTTTTCTCCCTTTATTTTCGATTTGGGCTGCACTTCCCTGGCCCATCTTAGTCGATCGATCATCTTCCTCCTCTCTCTTCTTCACATACGTAGAGAGGTCAACATTCATGTCTAGATCTTCCTCTCCTCCCACCATCAATTCTATTGGCTGTTTCTTGTCGAGTTAAACACGAAAATTATTGGAAATTTAATGAAGAATCCATTTAGGCCATTAATTCCTTACTTTAATGCCTTAATCCCTCAAATCAATATCATAAACCGAATGTCACTCGACGGCATACCTCTCCCGGTCTCTCTCCACAGACCATCTTAGCAAAAATCAAAGCGAGCACCATATTCCTCTAGTCCTCCTCCATCATTTTCGTTCTCAAACTTTCTCGAGAGGAGCTCTGTAGAACACACACGATCAATGCCAACTTCAGCCCCAAATTTGAGTTCATCATCAGATCTTGTCGTCCACGGTGAGTCCCTCGTCGATTCCTTCTACTAGAAGACTAATCTTGATGTTTCCTACCTCCAGCACATGATTGTACATCATATGGTTGAATTTCGCCGCGTCGCCGACGTCGCACGTTGCTCCAGCCATGGATTTTCGTCACCTTTGGGGACGAACGACCTCACAATCACGTCTAGTATCACCGCCTTGATGTCCTCTATGTCGTGCACATCTTCTTTACTCCGGATACGTTCCTAGCGATGGGAACGACAACACCAAGCCCGTACCCGTAAATCTGGCGAACTTCTCCAGCAAGCATTTCCGGTGGGTCATCCTGGACCATTAGATCTTTATCTAAAGATCATCATAGATCACTTAAACAAAGGGGTATCCTCCAATAAGAATCTGCCAAGTGTCATATCTATTCCTATTTTTCGATTTTTAGACATAAGAACATAGAAACTTGTAAAACTAATATCTTTAGTTCTCTATATCTAAATTTAGCAAATAATATGTGTATGGATTCACAAATACGAGTATAATACAGTGGAGCCATAATTAGGTATTTTTGAGTCTTTTAAAATCACGTTTTATACAAAACCATTTGTGGAGTATTTTGAGTATAAAAATTGTTGTGTAAATTATTTTTAAGTAATCCTTTTGCAAATGGTTGTAATTAAACCCTCTGTCAAGTAAGACCAAAATATAATTTTATTCTAGTATAAATAATACTGTGGCAATTATTTAGTGAGAATGGCCTTTCCAAGTGTTAGAAAATATTGCTAATTGCTACAATTGCACAAATGGTTGCATTTGTAATCTTGAAAATATAAAATGTTCAGAAATCACTTAGTAATGTTTAGAACCTTGTTATAACAATTTGTACAATAAGAATTTCCATCTTGCATGCTTGCATACTTTGCATGATTTTTGGTATTGCCGTTTGTGTTGATCTTGTGTATGTTTTGTCTTGGTTGTTTTGTTTGATATTGTGTTGATTGTCAAGTGTGTTACTGCGAAGAGTGTACCAACAACACCAACTACTAAGGCAAGTGGAACTATCATCCATGTCCTACTATTTTCATTATACTTAGTGGAATTTTTGTAGTATGCATGATAGGGCTACTATGTTACTATGCTATTCTATGTCCTACTAGGATATCCTTTATATCTTCCTTAGTGGAAACATCGTAGATGTAGTATGCTTATCCCTGCTAGAGATTCATGGTGGAATATCATGTTATGATTATATGAAGTATTAGAAAAGATATGTTTTATATAATAAAATAAGTACTCAATGAATTACCTGGGTGGAATGTGGATACTCAATTGTGAATAAGGCGGCAATGAAGGGAACCATATCTATGGCTATGTCTCTCGTTTGTGCACTATAAGAATACCACCCAGGGATTTAGAGATTGAACATGTTTCTCGTACAGTGGCTTCCATGTATAGCCACATGCTAAATGGGCGCTGGCTTAGTCAATTACATAGTGGAAGACCCTTGCATTGGTACCTATTCAGGTTAACTAGAATTATGTATTGGAACTATATCCTTACATTGGTGCCTAGTAGACATGCTAGCATTATGTATTGGGAGGACTTCTATGGAAAGACTTTGTCACATTATCGATCTTCTGGTACTCCATTGGGTGTGTACTTATCCAGTGGCCACCGGTGGCATCAAGACGAGATTGTGTCATCTGGGTAAAGTGTACAACTTCTGCAGCAGATCAAATTCTAAGTACTTAGCCGTGTCCCCGGTTACGAACAACACTGTGCAACTAAGGGCTGAAGCTATGGAAGA
Organism: Avena atlantica; assembly: GCA_910589765.1. Classification (NCBI taxonomy): domain Eukaryota; kingdom Viridiplantae; phylum Streptophyta; class Magnoliopsida; order Poales; family Poaceae; genus Avena; species Avena atlantica. The sequence goes on from OU342736.1 coordinate 312,579,377, forward strand.
TCTCGACATTCCAATTTCTCAAAGTAAAACTTGATGATGTCAAAAAGGGATTAGAAGCACTTGGAGTTTGCCAAGGAGTTCAGAAAGATTGTTGAAAGATCAAAACTATTTTGAAAAGATAGGATAAAACCTTATTGATTTCTGCAAATGAGCCTAAACTCTACTTAGCCAAATATGCATGTATTTATAGATTCCAACTTAATTCCACATAGTAGTGAGACTTGCCAATACAATTCAAATGTATTGACCCTTGTGGCTGTAACTTATCATGTTGCAGGATTACTTGATGATAGTGACGTTTGATGAGTAGGGATTACGAGTCTACACCCAACATTTTTGCCTGTGGCACATGAAGATGAAGGACTCCATGATTTACTTTTATTCTGCGTCTTTGTAATAAGATATTCTATGGCTATGAGATTGTAATAAGTATTTATATTCTGTATCATGCGATGTAATATGACCTTTGTATCTTGATATTACATCTTAAACTGTGGGTGCTAGATATTTGATCCAGGAACTAGTACTGTAATCACAGGGATTTTGAACCAAGCCGAGTTCGGGTCCGTTATAGATAAGCTGAATGCCACTATGCTATGTTTTCTATATGTGAAACAAACAAACTTCTTTCAATGCATTGTTATCCATGATCTTTGTTTGTACCTTTTCATGCTGTAGCATAGTCACTTTGCCTTATTGTTAGAACTTCTTCTTTCATGCTCATGTTTAGAGTACTTTCATCACAGCTTTCAATGTTTTGCAAATGGTTTGATCAAGATTGTGATGGTACATGTGTCAACACCCGGATTTTTAATCCCAGATGCCTATTATGCCATACATCGCAATCCCAGGATTACCATTTTTGCGAGACATAACAGAATTGGATACCATAGTACATCATCCATTACAAACCGTACATAAGTTCTTACACAAATAGGGATCTCATGATCTAGTTCTTAATACAACTTCAAACAGCGGAATACGTAATAATAACGGTAGCGTAGGCGAAGCTCCATCTTCGGGGTCACAGGCAATGCTGACGATGGGAGATGATCCTAGTTGTCGTAACCTTCCTGGGGTCCATCTTCCAGGAACTCCTCTTCATAGTCTGGCCATGGGAATAGCCAGGGACAAAGCCATGAGTACTCTTTAAGTACTCGCAAACTAATACTAACAAGTGAAAGGGGTTTTTGATAATAGGACACTAGGCTCTAGGGTTTTTTTGCAAAAGCCAGATTTATCTCTACTAAGTTTGGAAGCAACGAATGCTAGTTAAGGTTTTATAACACCTAAGTGGGAATTTGTATCTCATGCCACAACCCTGTTGTGGTCAAGTCAAAGTCTCAATTCATTTCACAAGTCTTTTGAAAAGTCTGACGGGGGAACAGTATGGCCACTCCAAATGTCCATAACCGCGGACGCGGCTATTCGAATAGTTTGGCACTCTGCAGAGATTGTACACTTTCACCACAACATTCGATACATCCGCCAGGAACAAATCCTGAATTCACCATACTCAGTATGCGGATAATCAATCCTAACCTTTCAATTACATGCCCTAGTATAAGCACCTCTCCTGTGAGTTTGGCCTCCCAACCATGACCAACTGTCATCTTGGGTACTGCACAGGTGGACAATCTTCACAAGGTAGCCTCAGCTCAGACCTTGGCCGTGAGGGAACTAATACTAAGGTATATAAGTTTCCAGTTAAGCCCTACCCAATTCTCGGGTATTGTGGTTGTACGGTAAAATTGGAATGGTATCGCATCCAGAAAACCATCAGTTTTATAAAGGGCTAAGGCTCATGCCTCAACATTTTCATCACTAGACTCATCAGGTGTTCGGAAACACATGTCAAAACATCTCAGTAGAATGGTCCATCATTCTAAGGTTTTCATAACCATTTTCACCAAGTATTCCCATCTAAAGTTGATCAAGTTTTATGCTTAGCACTAGCATCTACAAGTGGGGGTGAGTACTAATGAGGGGTGGTAAACTATTGGAGTTGAACTGAGTTTAATCTCATGCCTTAGGATGACATCAAGATTATCTAGCTTAGGCCAAATTTTATGCTCTTTATGCAACCTTCAATTATCCTTCTAGTATCTACCATTTATTCTAGTACTCTCTAAGTAAGAGCTTTGATAAAGAAAAAAAGTAATAAACTTGCAACTAAAACTAGGATTGGTTTATCAAGGGGTTATGATCATATATGCTTTAAGGCATATACTGGCATGGTAGCAAGCAAGTAGTAGCTTGCATAGGTTAACTTGATTAGTAAGGCTTGCAAGTATTGGCTTGCACAATATCAGTATAAGCTTGCTAAATTGCAAGTGTTAGCTTGCCTTGTGTAGAGCAGTGGTTGAAGTTCTCCTCGGCTTCTTCTTCGTAGTATCCTCCTTCCTCCTCATAACCTTAGTCGGTACTAGCGTCTATAAATAAATACAATGTACATAATCACCAAACAATACTTAACTACTTGCAATCATCACACAAAAGGGTCCTATAGATGATCTAACATCATCACTAACATTACAAGATTAAAGCTTGGTTTGATTCCTTTTTAATTTTAGAAAAGTAATTTGTACTCATTGAAAAACTACTTAAGATTTAATATTCTCCAAACCAAATATGGGATCATCTTGACACATGTCATCACCACACATTTTAGTCCAAGGGAATGTGACTTAAAGTGGTGTCACAATTTAATAAGGTTTTACCCTTTTATTTTAATTAATTAAAGTGGTTAGAAATGCCTATGGGGCATTCTTTTATTACTTGAACATTATTTATGTAAGTAAACCTATATATTTTTATATATTCTGAAAGGTATGGTTAAATGTGATTTTTGAGAGTTGTAATCAACTCAAAAGCTATTATGGTTTTAATTTGAAAAAATGTTTGAATGCAGAAAAGCTTCTGCCTTGTTATTTTTACCAAGGGTGATCTACAGATCCAAATGACTTGCATCCAACGGGCTTGGATTCAGCATTCCTAGACCTTTCTAACAAAATTGGTTTCATACAATTTGGTTCACTGAATCGATTTGGGTTGATTTTTTAATCTAGGTATAGAAGTGTGTTTGAAATAAAATGAAAAAGGTTAAATTCAAATAACTGGGCTGCGCGGGAAAGGTTAACGGGCCGGCCTGCTAAGCACAGCGCTTCCGCGGGTTGCGTAAGTGGCTGTGCCCACGCGTCAGTGAGACAGGGGGTGCGAAGCGGTATGGGGCGATGTGGTGCGTTCGATCTGGTTCTAATCCAACGGCTGAGGGTCATCGTCGATGTTGGGCAACGCCGGCGAGACAGAAACCTAGCGCGGCCAGTGGGGGTCGTTGGGGGATCACCGGGGTTCAGGCGAGGGTCGGCGAGGCGGGCGAACGACAAAGTCGACGACGTCGAAACTCCTGGTACCGGCAGCTTCTCCTGGGTGGCTCCAATCGCTAGCTCCCTTCTTCTCTAGTGGCGGCGGGCTCCGGTGAAATTCCGGCGATGCGCTGCTCGCCTTGCTCTGGGAACAGGGTGGAATGGTCAGTGAGGAGAGGGGAGTGAGATGGTGTGCTCAATTCGGCTGGGGTGGCCTCTATTTATAGTGGCGAGAGGGGACCGACGGGGCGCACGGTGAGCTCATCGTGGTCGATGGTACATACGGCTATCGGCATGGGCGACGGTAGGGGGCGGTGCGGTGCTCCCTGGCGATGCTCAACGACACGATGGCGAGACGTGGGGCGGTGCGGCTAGGTCGGAACCCGACGGTGCTCTGCGCGTGCCCGACGGAGAATTTAATGGCGCACAACGCGCGTGGTCCGCGCGGCGGCAAACGAGCGTGTCTGTGGGGTTGCTGGGACGGTAGTGATCACGTATGCACGCGGCGAGGGCGGCGCATGGTCTGTGGGCGTCGGTCGAGCTTGGCACACAAGCATGCATAATTCATTTAGATGATGTTTACGGTGGTGATCACCTGTGCCCGATGTTTATTTCATAATTTTATTTAGCAAAGTTTTTGTTAACCCTAAATTTGAGGATTAGAGTTTGATGATCCAAGTTTAGTATTTTTTGGGATGTTACACCATGTCACCTCAAAAATTATTCTTTTTATCACTTACCTACTCGAGGACAAGCAGGAGTTAATATTGGGGATGCTTGATACGTCGTAAATATATTTCTAATTTTTTATGCTCCATGCTTGTTTTATATCATTTGTATTATGTTTTGTCTACACTTTGAGGTATTTTTATACACTTTCTGGAACTAACCTATTGACAAGATGCCACAATGCCAGTTGTCTGTTTTCTACTGTTTTTGGTTTCAAAAAAGCTAAAAAAATGAATATTCTCGGAATTGGACGGGACAAAAGACAAACTTCATATTTTCCCGAAACGATACGGAAAATCAAAGCAGAGACGGAGTACGGCACCAGGGTGGCCACACCCTGGACGCGCCACTAGGGGGTGTGGTCCCCCTGGGCCTCCATCGACCTTGCCTCCTTCACCTATAAGAAGCCCCCGACTAAGAAACCCTAAATAATCCGGGAGAAAGCCACAAAAACCTCCATAGTGCCGCCGCCACCGAAGGGGAGATTCAGGGGACAGAATTCTCTGTTCCGGCACCCTGCCGGGATGGGGAAGTGCCCCTGGAGCCATATCCATCGATCTCCACCACCATCTCCATCGCCGTTGCTTATTCCCATGATAAGGAGGGAGTAGTTCTTCCTCAAGGCTAAGGGCTCTACCGGGAGCTATGTGTTCATCTCTCTCTATGCATGATCATATTGTGATCATGAGCTTTGTAATCAAGTAGATCTACTCTGTTACTCATGTGCTTTAATAGATCTACGGCTCTCCCCACATGTATCAAAGTGACAGCATGCATACCGTGGTGGCACTTAGGCTAGGGTTTACATAAATAAACAAGTGCTTCAATAGATCTCTGCTCTCCCCACGTGTGTGAAAGTGATGACCCACAAGTATAGGGGGTGTATCATAGTACTTTCGATAAATAGGAGTGTCGATCCCAATGAGGAGTAGAAGGTGTTGACTGGTGGTATGGAGCCGGAAATCTCTTTAAATACTTAGCAAACGGATTTTTAGGGGTTTTCTGGTAAAGAAAAGAAACAAAGTGCAAGTAATGAAGACAACAAACAATTGCAGCAAGTGGCCCAATCCTTTCTTAGCAAAGGACAAGCCGGTGGAAATACTTATAAGGACCAAATGTTCTCGAGGACACATGGGAATTCTGTCAAGTGCTTTCGCTTCATATAGCTAAGTAGTCTTCTTTGGTGTTGTAAGTGTTGTGTGTGTGAACCTGTGCGAATGTACCAACCTTACATGGACTAATACATACTTATGATTAAACCCCCTGCAAGCGTCCGCAACTACATGAAAGCAATTAGATACAAACCTAACCACATCCTTAAACTCTAAGATCCTACGCTCCCTTGTGCAATGGTGTCCTAACGGGGGTTCAGGTTTCTGTCACCCTAGGAACCCCACAATTAGTAGCCAAATACACAATGCATTCACCTAGGACCATAAATGGTGAAGTATCATGTAGTCGACGTTCACATGACACCACTAGAAGAATAGCACCACAACTTAAATACTAAACCATTGAATAATATCTCAACTCAAATCCACTACTAACAACATGACTTCTCCCATGTCCTCAAGAACTAAACGAACTACTCACAAGACATCATATGGATCAAGCTCAAAGATGATATGGTGATGGATAACAATCTGAACATAAACAATAATCCAATGGTTCCACTCACAGGCATCAACTACAATACTAATCAACACCGTGAAAGTTTCCCTAAGAACTATGAAAGTATTCAACCCAATTGTTACAACGGGATGGAGTGGTGATGATGGTGCTGGTGGAGATGATGGTGTGGATGATGTTGATGATGATCCTGACGAAATCTAGCTTGATGACGGTGTTGATGGCGATGATCTCCCCTCTCCGGGAAGGAATTTCCCTGGCAGAAATTTGTTTACCGGAGAGCTCTTTCTCTCTCGGTGTTTTCCGCCCCGCAGAGGCGGAGGAATATTTGTATGGTCGCTCCCCTATGTTTTAGGGTTTCGAGGAGAAGATATAGGCGAGAGGGCGGAGCCAGAGGCCGACCAGGTGGGCCACAACCCCTGTAGGCGCGGCCCAGGGGTGGCCCGTGCCTGGGGGGTGTGGGCCCCCTATGGCCCATCTCCGCCTCCCCTTCTGGTTTTCTTCGTCTTCTGGGAAAATATGATTTTCCGTAATTTTTATGGTATTTTTCTGATCTTTGCGAAATTGCATAAAAACACCTCTTTTCCATTAGAATCCTGACTCTGACAGTTCATCCTCCAGGAATCATCCAACATGCAAAAACATATGAAAACACATAAGTAACACCTCTTAATAAGAAATATATCAATGAATAGAGGTGAATTAAGATATAGAATGGTGATGCAAATTGGACGTATCAACTCCCCCAAGCTTAGACCTTTGCTTGTCCCCAACCGAAAACTGAGCTCGGTAAACATGCCCACAGGTTTATGGAGTGAAGTGTCGATAAAAGAATACGGATAAGAAACATCACACTTACCATTACACAACTCATAGAAGAAAGCAACTCACCATTATATAGCTTAGCTTGCAACAAGTACATGAGTCACAATAAAGATGCATAAAGATAAATCATAATTGGAATTGGCAAACTTTTGTTCTTGGTCAGAGAATAGCTGGCAAACAGTTTCACAAAAAGCTTTTGAAGAAGTCTTCACAACAAGGGTACTCTTTGCTCAAACATAAAAGGTTTTTCAAAATGATATCTTTCAAAGTAATACTCAATAGATAAGAGTCTTGTGCAAACAAGGAAGATAAAGAACATGATTGAATAAATCATCATATGAATTCTTGAAACACAACTCAAATGCTTGCTGGAGATAGAGAGGAGGTAGGTTTACTGACTCAACTTTAGAAATAGGAGAAAGGCCCTTCATAGAGGGAAGCAGGGATTTCAAGTCATAAAGAGCTTCCAAAAGATTATGGTACTTACTAGCTTTAAGCCCTCATTTCCTCTATCATAAGCATCTTGAAGTGATTAAGGTTAAAGTGAACAAAGGTGGAGTATATGCTTGACGAAAATAAGTTGGCAATCTCATGTCCCTTGAGTACGAGGGCCGCTCCTCATGCAACTCAACTTTAGTTACCGGTAAGTTCTTGTCATTGTAAGTACATGTGTATCATAAAGAACCGCCAACGGGGTACCCCTTGCACATGATACATGAGTTATCCCATAATCAAAATGACAAGGCAAGCAGACAGTGAGCATCTTAGCGATCTTTTTATTTGATATTTGCATAGGTTTTTATCGATGATACTTCACAGATTTCTCACTATGGTTATGCTGCAAGTTTCCACCATGGTTAGGCATGGATTAGGCTAGTGATGACCCACAAGTATAGGGGGTGTATCATAGTATTTTCGATAAATAGGTGTGTCGATCCCAACGAGGAGCAGAAGGTGCTGAACAGTGGTATGGAGCAGGAAATCCCTGTGAATACTTAGCAAACGGATTTTTAGTGGTTTTCTAATAAGGCAACAAAACAAAGAGCAAGTAACAGAAGTAACGAACAAATGGAGCAAGTGGCCCAATCCTTTCTTAGCAAAGGACAAGCCGGTGGAAATACTTATAAGAACCAAACGTTCTTGAGGACACATGGTAATTCTGTCAAGTGCTTTTGCAGCAAATGGCTGAGTACTCTTCTCTGGTGTTCGTAAGTGTTGTGTGGGTGAACCTGTGCTAACATACCGCCCTTCCTAGGACTAATACATACTTGTGATTAAACCCCCTGCAAACATCCGTAACTAGAGGAAAGTAACTAAGATATAAATCTAACCACGGCCTTAAACTCTGAGATCCTACACTCCCTTGTGCAAAGGTGTCCTAATGGGGGTTCAAGTTTTTGTCACTCCGGCAACCCCGCGATTAGTAGCCAAATACACAATGCATCCCCCTAGGCCCATAAATTGTGAAGTGTCATGTAGTCGACGTTCACATGACACCACTAGAAGAATAGCACCACAACTTAAATACTAAACCATTGAATAATAACTCATCAAAGATTCACTACTAACAATATGACTTCTCCCATGTCCTCAAGAACACAATGGACTAGTCACAAGACATCATATGGATCAAGATCAAAGATGATATGATAATGGATAACAATCTGAACATAAACAATAATCCAATGGTTCCACTCACAAGCATCAACTATAATAGTAATTAACACCGGGAAAGTTTCCCCTAAGAACTAAAGCAATATCCAACACAATTGTTACAGCGAGACGGAGTGGTGATGATGGTGCTGGTGGAGATGATGGTGTGGATGATGATGATGATGCTGATCCCGATGAAGCCTAGCTTGATGATGGTGTTGATGGCGACGGTCTCCCCTCTCCGGGAAGGAAATCTCCCCAGCAGAAATCTGTCTGACGGAGAGATCTTTCTCTCTCGGTATTTTCCTCCCCCTAGAGGCGGCGGAAATCTATCTGTGGTCGCTCCCCGTGTATTAGGGTTCCAAAGGGAAGATATAGGCGAAGGGGGAGAGTCGGAGGCCGGGCAGGTGGGCCACACCTGCCCTAGGCGCGGCATCAGGTGGGCCCGCACCTAGGGGGTGTGGGCCCCATGCGGTCCCCCTTCACTCCTCCTTCTAGCTCCAGACATCCTCCGGTAAAATAATACGTTTCCATATTTTTCTGGTATTTTTCCGATCTTCACGAAATTGCACTAAAACGCCTTCTTTTCCATCAGAATCCAGACTCTGGCACTCCATCCTCCAAGAATCATCCAACATGCATAAACAGATGAAAAGCCATAAGTAATATCTCATAATAAGACAAATATCAATGAATAGAGGTAAATTATGATATAGAATGGTGATGCAAATTGGGAGTATCAACTCCCCCAAGATTAGACTTCGCTTGTCCCCAAGCGAATACTGAGCTCAGTAAACATGTCCACAGGTTTATGGAGTGAAGTGTCGATAAAATAATACGAACAAGAAGCATCACACTTACCATTGCACAACTCATAGAAGAAAGCAACTCACCATTATATAACTTAGCTTGCAACCAAGCACAATAGTCATAGTAGAGATGCATAAAGATAAATCATAATTGGAATTGGCAAACTTGTTCTTGGTCAAATAACACCTGGCAAACAGTTTCACAACAAGCTTTTTGTATAAGTTTCAAAACAGGAGCACTCTTTGCTTAAAAAGGTTTTTCACAAGTGGAGGCTTTCAAAGTAATACTCAATAGATAAGAGTTTTGTGCAAACAAGGAAGATAAAGAACATGATTGAATAAATCACCATATGAATGCTTGAAACACATTAATTCAAATGCTTTGCTGGAGATAGAGAGGAAATAGGTTTACTGACTCAACTTGGAAGTGGGAGAAAGGTCCCTTTATAGAGGGAAGCAGGGATTACAAGTCATAAAGAGCTTCCAAAAGATTATGGTACTTACTAGCTTTGAGCCCTCATTACCCCTATCATAAGCATCTTGAGATGATTAAGGTTATAGTGAACAAAGATGGAGTATATGTTTGACGAAATATATGTTGGCAATGTCATCTCCCTTGAATATGAGGGCCACTCCTCATGCTACTCAACTTTTGGGCCCAGGCAAGTTCTTGTCATTGTAAGTACTTGCACATCATCGAGAACCGCCAACGGGGTACCCCTTGCACATGGTACAAGAGCTTTCCCATAACCAAAATGACAAAAGCAGACAGTGAGCACCTCAACAATCTTTTTATTTACTATGTGTATAGTTTTTATTGAGGATGCTTCACAGAATGCTCACTATGGTGGTGCTGCAAGTTTCCACCATGATTAGGCATGGCTTAGGCTAGCGGCCCAAACGTTTCTCTAACACAAAGTATAAACTCCATGGACTCACAAGTTCCCCTCTCATTTCACACTGTTGACATCCATAGACAAAAGAGCACAATATCAACTATGTCCAACAAGGTACAAGTGCAATGTTGAAAACGTTACCTGTGCCAACATGGTTCTGCTAATCCCAACGTATAGATGCAAGCATATACAACTTCGATGTCCACAATGGTTCAGGTTTATTAAGGGCAAGAAAATAAAGTGTGTCATCAAGTTCGTGAGAGCTTTACTAACTAGTTTTCACATAACAAAATATTTTTTAATTCGGAAGGTAGATGAAGCATGAGAATTTGCTTGGAATAGCAATAGCTACTAGGTAGATATGGTGGACACAAGTGGCAAAAAGTTTGGTTTAAAGGGATTTGGAAACATGAGAAGTATGCCTTCTCAAAATAGGTTTTTGGCTAGCAAGGCTGGGTAGAAAGCAAGAGAGTTGAAAGAAAAAAGCAAACATACAAGTAATAAAGCCAAACATGAAATCTTCCTCGAAGACACAAAAGATCTTAAATAAAGAATACTAAACTTATGAGCCAACAAGAAAGAAAACAAATAATACCAAATAAATGTAAGCTCTTTCTTTCTCTTTTTCTTTCAAACCTCAAAAATTGTTGCTACTGACCAGAACTCGGTTTGCCAAAACCAATTTAGATCCACTTGATGCTCCCAAAGTGGTGCCAATACTGATCAACATGATCCATCATATAATAGAGATTGCAAACTAAAATAAAAAGTGCAAAAAGTAAAAGATGAGACTTCTCATTAATATTCAATAAAGGCACTCACACCAAGGGATACATAGATAATCAACTAAAGGAGAGATGATTCCACATGCAAACCAAACTATAAGATAAATTCTCTACCACAGATATGAATCCACTAGAAAGGTAAAATATGAAGGATAATGGTGGTGATACCGCAGCACTCCCCCAGGCTTGGAACAAGCCAAGGGGATGTCAAACCTAATGACGAATTACTCCCTTGGCAGTGGTGGTGTTCTCCTGTCATGGGTCAGAAGATCTTCCAACATCTTGCGAAGCCTGTGATTCTCCTCTTGAAGCAGATTCACCTTCATCCTCAAAACACGGTACTTATCACAAAACTCGTTAGTGGTTCGAAGGGCTTCCGCTGCCTCAGGGCAGTATATGAGTTTTGGACCAAATGCTACGATTCCCTGCATGTGACGAGAAAAAGCATCCGTAGTGCTAATCGCTCCTACAGAAGTAGATTTCCTTCCCCTTGTTCCTGCGGTGGATTGTTCTTCCAAATTCATCTCCATGGGCTTCTTACCTTCGTCGTCGGCGGAGGCCATGGCGCTCTAAACTTGAGAAGATTTCCTAACAGAAACAGATCAAAACAAAAACACGACGATAACACGATGCACGAACCTCGGAGGATCCGGGGGGTTATATATTACGAAGTTTCAATGCACAAGGAAGTTTTTGACACGGAAACAAGGCGGAGACGGAGTTCGGGGAGGGGACACCCCCCCCCTCAGGCGCGGCTAGGCTGGGGCCCGTGCCTAGGGTGGGTTTGTCCACCCCGGTCTCCGTTTCCTCTTCAGTTTCGTCTTGTAACTTCCCTTATGTATTAAAATCATCAAAAATATAAAAAGATTGGAGTTTCACAAACCTTCCGTTTTCACCACTTTTACCTATTCAAAGACGAACTCTGCAGATTCCTTTCCTCTTTCTCCTGAGAATTTCCTCCATACAAGACCTTTGCACAAACTCAATGACAACATTAGTACAAGAAAAAACAATAAAACTTTTGTACACACTTCAACTGAAAACCCATCAAAACAAAAGCTTCTATAAGAGGCAAATGCAAAGGATGGCAGAAATCAGTCAAAACAGACCAGTAGGTAAATATTGATTTTTTGGAAGACCTTATGTTGCTCAAATAAAAAAGTGCAGAACTAATGAAAGTTGGGTCACAACCTGTAGAACATGCTCAGAAAAATTCAGCTCAATCCTATGTACTGAGCTCCCTCACGAATATTTACAATACATCACAAAAATCTGTCCCAGTGCAGCCACTTTTTCACAACTCCTCTACTTCACAAAAGTAGTTGAACTTGACACAAAAACCTAAACAAAAAGGATAAGGAGCGGTTATTACTGAGGTAATAACTTCCAAGACTCGACAAAACTCTTGGGTTATCTCCCAACAAGTACTTTTCTTTAATGCCTTTAAGTTAGGCTTGAAACTTTCAAAGATGCTCACATAGGATATATATATTTGAAGTGAAAGAGAGCATCAAGAAGCAAATAACAAACACACTTGATTCTAACCCAATTCCTATGTATGGGAGTATTATTAGAAAATGAATTACTGAAAAAAAAAAGCCATAAGCATAGGAAGACAAAACATATGCAACTTTAAAGCTTTCAACATAAAACGGGGAAACTTAACATCATTGAGATGCATAAAACCATGTTTCCCTCTCTCAAAATAACTTTTAGTAACACTTTGAATAAAGTTGATAATGTAGCTATCACTAGAAACAACTTTATCATCAGAATAAACATACTAACAATCATCAAAAAGAGGTCCAAGGTCATAGACTAGATCAATTGAAGCAAGTTGTTCGATCCTGAAATCTTTATTAGGCAAGCTATTTTCACAAGGAGATTTAGCAAATTTGGAAAAGTTAAACTCATAAGAATCTCCATCAAACTTAGTTAAAACCTTTTCCTTCTTACAATCAATAATATCTCCACAATTATTCAAAAAGGGTCTACCAAAAATGATAGGACAAGTTTTGCTAGCTGCTGAATTGAGCACTAGAAAATCAGCAGGATATTTAATCTTACCAAAAAGAACCTCCACATCTCTTACAATGCCAATGGGGCAAATGGTTTCCTTATTATCAAGGTGAATAACCACATCAATGTCCTCAAGCTCACAAGGACCAATCTCATGCATAATTTCCCTGTAGATCTCATAAGGAATAGCACTAGAACTAGCACCAATGTCACATAAACCATAGTATCAATGATCACCAATTTTAACAGAAATCATAGGAACACTAGCTTTTCTAGCCTTACCAGGATGAGAGATAATATTAGAAGCGTCTTCACAGAAGACAATGTGCTCATCATCTATATTTCTAGTGACAGTGTCTTTCACAATAGCTACCACAGGTTCAACATTCAATTGCTTACGAGGCTCCATAGTTTTCATTGTACCTTTATTATTTGCATTAATAATCATAGAATACTCCTTTACCTGAGCTAGGAAAGGCATTTTCTCAACATGAGGTTCAGGCACAATATGACTAGTAGTACAAACTTGAGTACTTCTAACAGGAACATGATTAACAACATCTTTATAAGGAGCATGGTACTTATTCCACTTCTTCTTTGGAATTTCTATGTAAGAGGCAAAGGCTTTAAAACAGTTGGCAATACTTTGGGAATCAAGACCAAACTCATTGCTAATATCACGGAAGCTATTAGTTCCCATAAAATATTTAATGCATTCATATTCATAGTTTATACCTGACTTTCTTCCTTTATCATTCTCCCAAGCTTCAGTGTTCTCTTGAATGCGGTCTAGAGGATCCCATTTAGCTTCTTCTTTCATACGTGTGAATGATCCAGTAGAACAAGCATCTAGTAAATCTTTATCATGAAGAGAAAGCCTAGCATAAAAGTTATTGAGAATAATATTGTTAGGGAGTTCATGATTAGGACATTTAAGCATTAGTAACTTCAATCTCCCCCAAGATTGAGATCTACTCTCTCCAACAAGAGGCCAAAAGTTATATATAAGATTTCTATACTTATGGATCTCACTGGGAGGATAAAATTTAGAGTAAAAGAGATATGACATGTCCTCCCATTCCATGGATTGTCCATTCTTCAGCAGTTTATACCATTCTTTAGCTCTCCCTTTCAATGATATAATTATATGGAGAGCAATTTCTTCTTCACCTGTTCAGTTGTGACACCTGCACATTTAAACAGCCTGCATAATTCATGGATAAAAAGCAAGTGATCACTAGGATGGACAGTTCCATCCCCAAAATAATAATTTTCCATAACGCGGTCAACAATACTTGTAGGTATCTTAAAAGGATCTATCTCAATAGGAGGTGGTTCATCTACTACCCTAGCAGTGGTAGTAGTTTTCCCAAACAGAAAACCAAGTGGGTTATCCATATTGGAAACAAAGTAACAAGCAATAACAAGGGAAATACTCACAGTGAAAGTTTCCCTTACCAGTTCCACTCTTCAATAGCGCTTCACTCCCCGGCAACAGCGCCAGAAAATAGTCTTGATGACCCACAATTATAGGGGTGTATCGTAGTATTTTCGATAAATAGGAGTGTCGATCCCAACGAGGAGCAGAAGGTGCTGAACAGTGGTATGGAGCAGGAAATCCCTGTGAATACTTAGCAAACAGATTTTTTAGTGGTTTTTTGATAAGGCAACAAAACAAAGAGAAAGTAACAGAAGTAACGAACAAACGTTGCAAGTGTCCCAATCCTTTCTTAGCAAAGGACAAGCCGGTGGAAATACTTATAAGGACCAAACGTTCTTGAGGACACATGGGAATTCTGTCAAGTGCTTTCGCTGCCAATGGCTGAGTACTCTTCTCTGGTGTTCATAAGTGTTGTGTGGGTGAACATGTGCTAACATACCGCCCTTCCTAGGACTAATACATACTTGTGATTAAACCCCCTGCAAACATTCGTAACTACAGGAAAGTAATTAAGATATAAATCTAACCATAGCCTTAAACTCTAAGATCCTACACTCCCTTGTGCAAAGGTGTCCTAACGTGGGTTCAGGTTTCTGTCACTCCGGCAACCCTGCGATTAGTAGCCAAATACACAATGCAGCCCCCTAGGCCCATAAATGGTGAAGTGTCATGTAGTCGACGTTCACATGACACCACTAGAAGAATAGCACCACAACTTAAATACTAAACCATTGAATAATAACTCATCACAGATTCACTACTAACAACATAACTTCTCCCATGTCCTCAAGAACACAACGAACTACTCACAAGACATCATATGGATCCAGATCAAAGATGATATGATAATGGATAACAATCTGTACATAAAAAATAATCTAATGGTTCCACTCACAAGCATCAACTACAATAGTAATTAACACCGGGAAAGTTTCCCCTAAGAACTAAAGCAATATCCAACACAATTGTTATAGTGAGACGGAGTGGTGATGATGGTGCTGGTGGAGATGATGGTGTGGAAGATGATGATGCTGATCCTGATGAAGCCTAGCTTGATGATGGTTTTGATGGCGACGGTCTCCCCTCTCCAGGAAGGAATTTCCCCAGCAGAAATCTGTCTCCCGAAGAGATATTTCTCTCTTGGTGTTTTCTGCCCCTAGAGGCGGCGGAAATCTATATATGGTTGCTCCCCGTGTATTAGGGTTCCGAAGGGAAGATATAGGTGAAGGGGGAGAGTCGGAGGCCGGGCAGGTGGGCCACACCTGCCCTAGGCACGGTCTCAGGTGGGCCCATGCCTAGGAGGGTGTGGGCCCCCTGCGCCCCCCCTTTGGTCCTCCTTCTGGCTCCAGTCATCCTCCGGTAAAATAATATGTTTCCATATTTTTCTGGTATTTTTCTGGTATTTTTCTGATCTTCGCGAAATTGCACCGAAATGCCTTCTTTTCCGCCCAGAAATCAGACTCCGGCTGTCCATCCTCCAAGAATCATCCAACATGCATAAACAGATGAAAATCCATAAGTAATACCTCATAATAATACAAATATCAATGAATAGAGGTAAATTATGATATAGAATGGTGATGCAAATTGGGCGTATCAGCTAGCGGCTCAGGCGTTTCTCTAACACACATACATAACTCCATGGACTTAGAAGCTCCCTTTTTATTTCACACCAATGACATCCGCAAACAAAATAGCATGATATCAACTAGATATGTATCCATAAGTGTTGAAAGCGTTCCCCGTGACAACACGGTTCTGCTAATCCCAACATTTCGATGCAAGCATATACAACTTCGATGACACAATGGTTCAAATTTATTAGGGGCAAGAAAATAAGGTGTGCCATCACGTTCGTGAGAGGTTTACTAACTAGTTTTCACATAACAAAATAATTTTTAATTCGAAAGATAGATGAAGCTTGAGAATTTTTTTGTAATAGAAATAACGCTAATAGGTAGATATGGTGGACACAAATGGCATAGTTTTGGTTCAAAGGGGTTGGAATAATGAGAAGTATGCTTTCTCAAAATAGTTTTTTGGCTAGCAAAGCTAGGTAGTAAGAAAAAGAGTTGAAGGAAACAAGCAAACCTACAAGTGTTAAATCCAAACATGCAATCTTACTTGAAGACACAAAATATCTTAAATAAAGAATACTAAGCTTATGAGCCAATCAAGAAAGAAAATAAATGATACAAAATACGTGTAAGCTTTTTCTCTTTTCCTTTCAAATCTCAAAAAGTGTTGCTACTAACCAAAGCTCGGTTTGGAAAAACCAATTTAGATCTCCTTGATGATCCCAAAATGATACCAATACTGATCAACGAGATAAATCATATAATAGAGATTGCAAACTAAAATAAGAAGTGCAAAAAGTAAAAGATGAAACTTCTCATTAATATTCCATAAAGGCACTCACACCAAGGGATACATAAATAACCAACTAAAGGAGAGATACTTCCACAATGCAAACCAACCTATAAGATAACTTCTCTACCAAAGATATGAATCTACTAAAAAGGTAAAAGATAAAATATAATGATGTGATACCGCGGCACTACCCCAAGCTTGGAACAAGCCAAGGGGATGCCAAACCTGATGATGCATTACTCCTTCGGTGATGGCGGTGTTCTCTTGTCATCATCAACCTTCCAAGGCAAAGGTTCCCCATCGAAAAAGGACGTCCTGGTTTCCGCAATCCTGAAACTAGCAGCAGAGCTTATGCGATTAAATCTGGCTTCGTACTCACAGTTTTGATTTTGTATGTCGTAGAGCTATGCTTTGATACGTCGGAAACGTATCTATAATTTTTGATGCTCCATGATTGTTTACTATCTACTTTACTTTGATTTGTCCACACTTTGAGGCGTTTTTATATGTTTTCTAGTACTAACCTATTAACAAGTTGCCATAGTGCCAGTTTCCTGTTTTCTTCTGTTTTTGGTTCCAGAAAGGTAGAAAATCAATATTCTCGGAATTGGACGGGACAAAATCCAAAGTCAATATTTTACCGTGGGCAACACGAAGCCAGAATACGAGACGAAGGAGGCTCACCAGGGGGCCAGACCCCCTGGTCGTGCGGGTGGGCCCACCCCGCGCCTGGGGAGTGCAGCCGCCCTGGTGCCCCCCTGCCTCGCCTCTTCACCTATAAAGTCCCCCCGATGCCAAAACCCTAGACACCCAATCAATATTCCACGAAACCGTCTATAGCCACCGCCACCATCGTCCATAGATCGGGGGGGTCTGAATCTCTTGCTGTCACCCTTCCGGAGGGGAGATCATCCCAGAGGCCTTCTTCTTCATCATGCTAGCCTCTAGTATGAAGCATGAGTAGTTCCACCTTGGACTACGGGTCCTTGTAGTAGCTATATGGTTGTATCTCCTCCTTGTTCTTTCATGTATAGATCTTTTGATCTCCGTCCATGATCAAGATCTAATCTATTTGTAATCATGCATGTTGTGTTTGCGGGGATCCGATGGATATTGAGATTACTATGTCAGATTGATTAATGGTTTGTCTTATTGATTCTATCATGTCTATGTTATTTGTGATCTTGCATGCTCTCCGTTGTTAGTAGCTATCTTGGCCAAGTAGTTGCTAGTGACTCCATGAGGGGGTATTTATGCTCGATAGTGGGTTCATGCCTCTATTTTCTAAGGGAAGTGACAGAAATCTCTACGGTTGTAGATGTGCTGTTGCCACTAGTGAGAAAACAACGGTCTCTTGTTCATGGAATAAGTGGATTGTTTCCCTTATGTTGGGAATATGCCCTAGAGGCAATCATGTATGATGATGTTTTCCCATTGTATTCATAAAGATATTAAGTTGTCCTTGTATAAACATCTGATGTGTATCATTGAATATGTGATTCGGTTGTGGAACTATACATTCATGTTGTTTGTACTAAATATCCTTGGTCATCGAGGTTGTGCTAGACACACAACTTAGATCAATGTGAAAGCCGGCTGGATGACTCGGTTCCACTTGTCATGGGCATGGAGATGCCATTCCGACTTACACAGATTTGGCTAAAGAGTTTAGCGATTCGGATTGACCCATATTGAGGTACAACGAACAAGTTTTCATTTGTATATCTCAATCAATGTAATCCTTAGACCTGAGGTTATTGTATAGTCTGAGTTGAGGATCACCGACTTAGGTTCTGTCAAATGTTGATCCGTGACTGGGTAGTTATAAAGGCAGAGTTAGGGTCGACTGAGAATCAAGCTGCCTGATGTCAATAACCAAGATGGGATTTTGCCCCTCCACTCGGAGAGATATTCTCTGGGCCCTCTCGGATGATATGATTCGGAAATCATGGCCATGCACGACTCGGTTAAGTGTTAACCGAGGCGATCGACTAAGAGTTAGTCGGGTGAATCACTTATCTCGAATCAAGAAGAGAGTCGGGCTATTTAAGGGATGACAAATATTTGCCTATAGTCTGACAAGGCATATCGTGAGGCAAAAGGGACTCGGACGTAAGTCGCATTGGAAAGGCAAGTCGTTATGACTCATTGGTACTTGGGAGTCGGCACGTTCTGCTAGGAGCCGCTGCCGACTGATCGATTGTGAGTCGGACTCCAATCGTGTCCGAGTAACCAAGAGCCTGCCGGGTCACACACTTAAGAGCGGGAGCAAGTTCGGATTGGATCTGAACCGGAAATTTGGCCGGGTTGGACCCGAGCCGGATTAGGACTGAGTCAGTGAGTCGGACTCGCGGTGACTAGTGTTATATGGGCTTTAGTGAATGGGCCACGAGAGTGGAGCCCACGTTCACTCCCTATATATAGTGGAGCACAGTAACCCAGAAGGGTTAATCGTTGATCGGTTAGGTCATTCCATGTGTTGGAAACCCTAGCTCCACAGCAGTCCTGCCGTCGTTACGAACCTAGCAGTTCGCCACCGGTGCTCCTCCTTGTACGTGTGGATACCAACAAAGGTGTTGTACAATCAGCACCAGGACGATCGGATCGCAAAGGACTGCACTGCATCAACTGATGCGCTACATCAGTAATCCGCAACTACGCATCTAGTGGTAAACCTCGTGGCCTTCTACCTCGCCTAGATCTTTGGATCACCACGTCAGAGGGAAAATTTTGTTTTATCTCTACGTGGTCCAACAGTGGTATCAGAGCGATAGCTTCTGGTTTTAGGCTCGAGATCTCGCATATGTGATATGCGGTTGGCTGTAGATGAGATCTATGTGCTGTTTTGGTGGTCGATCTATGAGATAGATCGGTTTTGTACGAGGTTGATTGGATCAACTGTACTCGGGGAATGGTAGATGTGATTTCCATGATCATACTGCTGAGGTCGTGGAACGACATACCCCTTCCGGTCGGCTTCCGCCATCGGGGTAGACTGTGACACGCAAATCCAGAGGCGGTGATCGAATATCAAAAGGTTTGATCGAATCAGAATAATGGTCGGAATACATGTCCGGATTGTATATGAGATCTACGTTTTCGGAAAAATCGTCGGGCGCTGCTCGCCCCCGCGAGGGGCGCCGCCCCTTCGATCCCCGCCCGCTATACGGCTAGCGGGATCGCCGGCTTCGTCCCGTCGTAGCGCGTTAGACGTCGTTGCGAGTTTCACAACGCCGGTAGATATTGTATCTATGCATAACTTGTTTTTGCAGGAAGTTGTGAATGGTATGGTTCATATGCATGTGATGTATGTGTGTAATCCATACGTGATCTGCGAATCATGGTTTTTGTCAGCCGGCTGGAGCCTAGGTGCTGTCATTTTATTGTATAACGACATGCGTGTTAGATTCTCTATGTAATTTACTTTACTAAGCTAGTGTAGCTGTTTGGAGAATCCGGATGACATGCAAGGTGATGTACATGTCGGCGACATGGAGTAAGACGGCAAGTGACAAGAGTTGGCACGAGTCGGATTACAGACTTTGTGGAGATGGAGATCGCCATGAAGAGGGCCATACCATTTCACATTATAATTGTTTAATTTTGTGTTATTGTTATGTCTCTGTTTTACCTCTATTAGATAGTCGGTAAGATTTAATCCCTCAAAGAAGGTCTAGTCGGTTTTCCCGCCAGTGTTTGCACCATCACAAGTCGGACATTTCTGTTGGAGATATGCCCTAGAGGCAATAATAAATATAGTTATTATTATATCTTTGTGTTTATGATAAATGTTTACATTCATGCTATAATAGTATTAACAAGGAAACATTGATACTTGTGTGATATGTAAACTTAATTTGAAGTCCCTAGTGAAGCCTCTACATAATACTAGCTTGTTGGTTAATATATGTTGTGGTTTCCCTATCATGAACATTGAGATGTTATTAACAACAAGATCATATCATTAGGAGAATGATATGGTGGACATACTCCTATAGATAAGCGTAGCATAAAGATCAAGTCATTTTAATAGTTCAATTGCTATATGATTTCTGATACATAGTAACCTAATTCCTTCGACCATGAGATCATGTTTATCACCTTTACCAGAAGGATGCTTTGATAACATCAAACACCACACCGTAACAGGGTGGCTATAAAGGTGGCATTGAGTGTTCGGAAAGTATTGGTTGAGACACATGGATCAAGAGTGGGATTTGTCCATCCATATGACGGATAGATATACTCTGGGCCCTCTCGGTGAAATGTCATCCAATTAGCTTGCAAGCATGTGACTGGCTCACAAGGGATCACATATCACGGGAACGAGAAAAGAGTACTTATCAGTAACGAGGTTGAACTAGGTATGCAGAGATACCGACGATCATAACCTCGGATAAGTAAACTATCGTGAGACAAAGGGAAATTGGTATCGTATGTAAGTGGTTCATTCGATCGCAAAGTAATCGTAGAAATATGTGGGAGCCATATGAATTTCCAGATTCCTCTATTGGTTATTGTTCGGAGAAGTGTCTCGATCATGTCCGCATAATTCACGAACCGTAGGGAGACACACTTAAGGATTCGACGTTGTTTGAGTAGTTATGGAATGATGAGTAAGAGACCGAATGTTGTTCGGAGTCTCGGATGGGATCCGGGATATCACGAGGAGATCCGGAATGGTCTGGAGAATAGGATTCATATAAGGAAAGTCCTGTTTCGGAGTTGGAGAATGGTTCCGGTGTTTTCATCGGGAATGTTCTAAAAGGTTCCGGAATGTCCGGCACTCCGGAGGGGAAGGGTACATGAATGTGTCATTACAAGTTGGAATGATTGCATCATGTACTAGATGTCATCTCTGTACAAAATAAAGGGTTTAATCAAATCCTAGTTTGAAAAGTCAAACGCCAATTTGAAAAGTCAAACGGCTATTTTGGAAGGTGGAGGGGAAGTAGGAAACCTACTTGGAGGAGAGTTCCTCCCCTCCACCGCCAGCTGCCTTGGAGGCCGAGTTGGGGAGGGACTCCCCTCCCCTTGCACGCCTCCCTCCACCTATATAAGGAGGGGCAGGGCTGCCCCTCCTAGCACACAAGTTCCCTACCTCTAAACCCTAGCCACAGCCTAGGGATTTCTCCCAAGACGCCGAGTTTAGAGCTTCTAATTGCTCTAGCCGCCGGTTTAGCCCCTTCTAATTGGTGTGTCTAAACCCTAGATCACCAAGGCTCTCTCATAGTCCACCATACTCGCTCCGGCTTAAGGCGAAGCCCTGCGAGATCTCCCCTCTACTTCCGGTACCACGCCGTTGTGCTGCCGGAATCGCGAGGAGAGTGCTACAACCTCCGCTGCCTGCTGGAACAAGGGACAGGAAGGTCTTCGTTGAGTACCGAACGTGTGACCGACTGCGGGAGCGCTGCCGGAACGCAGCGCCGGAAGGATCGTCTACGCGATCTTGAGATCGGCAAGAGTACGACTACATCACCCACGAGAATCTGCTCTCGTTAACCACTTTGGAATCTTCGAGGGTGAGGTATTCCATCGACTCGTTGCTACAATCTAGTAGATAGATCTTGTCTTGTTTGTTTGTATGTGATAGAAAAATTTTGTTTTTCCATGCTACGAAACCCTACAGTGGTATTAGAGCCGTGTCTATATGTAGATCTGTTGCACGAGTAGAACACAATGGTCATTGTGGGCGTTGATGCTTTTATTGTCGATTGCTTCTTGTGTACTTTGCATCTTGCGGGATGGTGGGATGAAGCGGCCCGGGCTAACCTTACATGACATCGTTCATGAGACTTGCTCCACGCTTAACATGCAACTTGTATTGCATAAGTGGCTTTGCGGGTGCCTGTTTCTCCCAACATAGTTAAGATTCAATTTACAACGGGTGATTGACAATGCTAGTATCAATGTTGTGGTTCTTGTTCGTAAGTTAGAACGACACTTATCGAAAGCCCCAAACCACGTAAAATATGCAAAGAAAGTAGAAGCGTCTAACTTTGTTTTGCAGGGGTGTGCAGTGATGTGGTATGGCCATGATTGTGATTATATTTGATGTATGCAATGTTCCTTATTGTAAGTCGGCAACCGGCAGGAGCCATATGGTTGTCTTTAATTTCTGTTAAGACCTGCGTGTCTATTCAAAGTAGTTGTAATAGTTGAAGCTTGTGGACTACAACCATGGAGCAGCATCATGGACCTTGATGCAATGCCGGTGATGATGGAGATCATGTTCGTGCTTGAAGATGGAGATCGGAAGCACAAAGAAGAAAGGCCATATCATATCACATATTATGAATTGCATGTGATGTTAATCCTTTATGCATCTTGTATTGCTTAGTTAACAACGGTAGCATTATAAGATGATCCCTCATGCACATGAATTTCAAGTCATAAAGTGTTCACCCTTAGTTAGCACCGTTGCTAAAGCTGGTTGTTTCGAAGCACCACGTGACGATCGGGTGTGTTAGATTCTGCAAGTGTATACAACGTGGGCAAGCCAGTTTTGCTCATGCGGAAGCTAAGGTTTGATCTTGACGAGCCTAGCATGTACAGACATGGTCTCGGAACACGGATCACCGAAAGGTAAAGCATGAGTCATATAGTAGATATGATGAACATGTCGATTGTTCGCCATTGAAGCTACATCAACTCTCGTGATGATCGGTTTTGATGTGGTGGATTTGGTTCGTGTGATCACTAAAACAATGTGAGGGATATTGTTTTGAGTGGGAGTTCACCTAGATTAATTTAACTATTAATTAGAACTCAATTTGTCATAAACTTAGTCTAAACTATTGCAAATATGTTGTAGATCAATGGCGGCCCCTACCATCAATTTTAATGCGTTCCTAGAGAAAGAAAAGTTGAAAAACAATGGAAGCAACTTCGCGGATTGGTTCCGCAATTTGAGGATTGTCCTCACAGCTAGTAATTTGACCTATGTGTTGGATGCACCACTGGGTGACCCGCCTGCAGCTGATGCTACCGATGAAGTAAAGAACGTTTACCTCACTCGGAAGAATCAGTATCCACAGTTCAGTGTGCTATCTTGTATGGTTTAGAATCGGAGCTTCAGAAAAGGTTTGAGAATTCAGACCCACATGATATTGTCCGTGAACTCAAATTGATCTTTGAGACTCACGCGGCAATTGAGAGCTATGAGGCTTCTGAAAAGTTCTTTAACTGCAAGATGGAAGAGGGCAGCTCCATCAGTGAGCATGTGCTTAAGATGTCTGGGCACGCAAACAAACTTCAAAGCTTGGGTATAGTGATTCCGAATGCTTTGGGGATTTATCGTGTCCTCCAATCACTACCACCAAGTTACAAGAACTTTGTGATGAACTACAATATGCAAAACATGAACAAGCAGTTGCCAGAACTCTTTGCCATGTTGAAATCTGCAGAAGTGGAGATCAAGAAAGAGCACCAAGTGTTGATGGTCAATAAGACCACTAAATTCAAGAAAGGCAAGTCTAAGCAAAAGGGACACTTCAAGAAGGGTGGTAAGAAAGTTACCGCGCCGGCGAAGAAGACCAAGGCTGGACCTAAGCCTGATACTGAGTGCTTTTACTGCAAAGGAGAAGGTCACTGGAAGCGGAATTGCCCAAAGTACTTGGCGGATTTGAAGAACGACAACATCAAGAAGATAGGTATATCTGATATACATGTTATTGATGTGTATCTCACTAGTACTCGTAGTAGTGCCTGGGTATTTGATACTGGTTCGGTTTCTCATATTTGTAACTCGAAACAGGTGCTGCAGAATAAACGGAAGCTAGCGAAGAACGAGGTGACGATGCGCGTGGGAAACGGATCAAAGGTTGATGTGATCGCGGTCGGCACGCTACCCCTTCATCTACCATCGGGATTAGTTTTATACTTAAATAATTGTTATTTAGTTCATGTGTTAAGCATGAACATTATATCAGGATCTTGTTTATTGCGAGACAGTTACTTGTTTAGGTCCGAGAATAATGGTTGTTCGATTTATATGAGTAATATGTTTTATGCACATGCATCTTTGATAGATGGTCTATTCTTATTGAATCTCGATAGTGGAAATACACATATTAATAACATTGAAGCTAAACGTTTGAAATCGAGCGATAACTCGACATATATGTGGCACTGTCGTCTTGGTCACATTGGAGTGAAGCGTATGAAGAAACTCCATTCCGATGGACTTCTTGAATCACTTGATTTTGAATCACTTGAAAGATGCGAAGCATGTCTGATGGGTAAAATGACTAAGACTCCATTTTCTGGTATGATGGAGCGAGCTACGGACTTATTGGAAATCATGCATACCGATGTGTGTGGTCCAATGAGTGTAGCATCGCGCGGTGGTTATCGTTATGTTCTTACCTTCACGGATGACTTGAGTAGATATGGGTATATCTATTTCATGAAACATAAGTCCGAAACTTTCGAGAAGTTTAAGGAATTTCAAAGTGAGGTTGAGAATCAACGTAACAAGAAGATGAAATTTCTACATTCTGATCATGGAGGTGAATATCTAAGTTACGAGTTTGGCGAGCATTTGAAGAAATGCGGAATACTTTCACAATTGACACCGCCGGGAACACCACAGCGTAATGGTGTGTCCGAACGTCGTAATCGAACTCTCTTAGATATGGTTCATTCTATGATGTCACTTACATATTTACCGCTATCATTTTGGGGTTATGCATTAGAAACAGCCGCATTCACTTTAAATAGGGCACCATCCAAATCCATTGAAACGACACCGTATGAATTATGGTTTGGGAAGAAACCTAAATTGTCGTTCCTTAATGTTTGGGGTTGTGAAGCCTATGTAAAGAAGTTACAGCCGGACAAGCTTGAACCCAAAGCGGAAAAATGCGTCTTCATAGGATACCCGAAGGAAACTATTGGGTATACCTTCTATCATAGATCCGAAGGCAAAGTCTTCGTTGCCAAGAATGGATCCTTTCTAGAGAAGGAATTTCTCTCGAAGGAAGTGACTGGAAGGAAAGTAGAACTCGACGAGGTTGTTGAACCTTCTCTCGAAATTGTGAGTAGCGCAGCACCGGAAGTAGTTCATGTGGCGCATACACTAGTAAGAGAGGAAGCTAATGATATTGATCATGAAACTTTGGTTGAAGTTGCTACAGAGCCTCGCAGGTCAGCGAGAAATCGTACCACTCCTGATTGGTATGATCCCGTTATGAGTGTCATGTTGGTAGACAACACCGATGACCCTGCGACATATGAGGAAGCGATGATGAGCCTAGATTCCTATAAATGGCAAGAAGCCATGAAATCCGAGATTGGATCCATGTACGAAAACCAAGTATGGACTTTGGTGGACTTACCGGATGGCCGGAAGGCTGTCGAGAACAAATGGATTCTCAAGAAGAAAACAGATGCTGATGGTAATGTTACTGTCTATAAAGCTCGACTTGTCGCAAAAGGGTTTCGACAAATTCAAGGAGTTGACTACGATGAGACTTTCTCACCCGTAGCGAAGCTAAAGTCTGTGAGGATTATGTTAGCAATCGCTGCATATTACGATTATTAAATATGGCAGATGGATGTCAAAACAGCATTCCTCAATGGAGACATTGATGAAGAGTTGTATATGATGCAACCCAAAGGTTTTGTCAATCCTAAAGATGCTAACAAGGTATGCAAACTTCAACGGTCCATCTATGGATTGAAGCAAGCATCCCGAAGTTGGAATCAACGTTTTGATAAGGTGATCAAAAGTTTTGGTTTTATACAAACTTATGGAGAAGCTTGTATTACAAGAAAGTGAGTGGGAGCTCTATAGCATTCTTAATACTATATGTAGATGACATATTGTTGATTGGGAATGATGTAGACCTTCTTAATAGTGTCAAGGAATATTTGAATAATAGTTTTTCAATGAAGGATCTTGGCAAAGCAGCTTACATATTAGGCATAAAGATTTATAGAGATAGATCGAGACGCCTAATATCATTGTCACAAAGTACATATTTGGACAAAGTTCTAAAGAGGTTTGGAATGGAAGATAGCAAGAAAGGGTTCTTGCCCATGTTGCCCAATACGACCTTGAGTAAAACTCAAAGTCCGACATCGGCAGAAGATAGAGAAAAGATGAGTAGGACTCCCTATGCCTCAGCCATAGGATCTCTAATGTATGCCATGCTATGTACTAGACCCGACATTGCATATGCTGTTAGTTTAACTAGCAGATATCAAAGTGATCTAGGAGTGGATCATTGGACAGCGGTCAAAAACATCCTTAAGTACTTGAGAAGAACTAAGGATATGGTTCTTTCTTATGGAGGTGATGAACAGCTCGTTGTTAATGGTTACACCGATGCTAGTTGGAACACCGATCCGGATGATTCTAAATCACAATCCGGATACGTATTTATTTTGAATGGTGCAGCAGTTAGCTGGAGGAGTGCAAAGCAAAGCGTTGTGGTGAGATCTTCAACTGAATCGGAATACATGGCTGCTTTAGAGGCTTCACAAGAAGCGATATGGATGAAAGAGTTCATTACAGAGCTGGGTGTGGTTCCTAGTGCACTAGACCCAATGTCTATATACTGTGATAACATGGGCGCCATAGCCAATGCGCAAGAACCAAGGTCACACAAGAAGCTGAAGCATATCAAGCTGCGTTTTCACGCTATTCGAGAACATGTTAAAGATGGGGACATAAAGATTTGCAAAGTACACACAGATCTGAATGTGGCGGATCCGTTGACTAAACCTCTCCCGAGGGCAAAACATGACCAACACCAAACTGCCATGGGTGTTCGGTATATTACCATGTAATCTAGATTAGTAGACTCTAGTGCAAGTGGGAGACTGTTGGAGATATGCCCTAGAGGCAATAATAAATATAGTTATTATTATATCTTTGTGTTTATGATAAATGTTTACATTCATGCTATAATAGTATTAACAAGAAAACATTGATACTTGTATGATTTGTAAACTTAATTTGAAGTCCCTAGTGAAGCATCTACATAATACTAGCTTGTTGGTTAATATATGATTGTGGTTTCCCTATCATGAAAATTGAGATGTTATTAACAACAAGATCATATCATTAGGAGAATGATATGGTGGACATACTCCTATAGATAAGCGTAGCATAAAGATCAAGTCATTTTAATAGTTCAATTGCTATATGATTTCTGATACATAGTAACCTAATTCCTTCGACCATGAGATCATGTTTATCACCTTTACCGGAAGGATGCTTTGATAACATCAAACACCACACCGTAACAGGGTGGCTATAAAGGTGGCATTGAGTGTTCGGAAAGTATTGGTTGAGACACATGGATCAAGAGTGGGATTTGTCCATCCATATGACGGATAGATATACTCTGGGCCCTCTCGGTGAAATGTCATCCAATTAGCTTGCAAGCATGTGACTGGCTCACAAGGGATCACATATCACGGGAACGAGAAAAGAGTACTTATCAGTAACGAGGTTGAACTAGGTATGCAGAGATACCGACGATCATAACCTCGGATAAGTAAACTATCGTGAGACAAAGGGAAATTGGTATCGTATGTAAGTGGTTCATTCGATCGCAAAGTAATCATAGAAATATGTGGGAGCCATATGAATTTACAGATTCCTCTATTGGTTATTGTTCGGAGAAGTGTCTCGATCATGTCCGCATAATTCACGAACCGTAGGGAGACACACTTAAGGATTTGACATTGTTTGAGTAGTTATGGAATGATGAGTAAGAGACCGAATGTTGTTCGGAGTCTCGGATGGGATCCGGGATATCACGAGGAGATCCGGAATGGTCCGGAGAATAAGATTCATATAAGGAAAGTCCTGTTTCGGAGTTGGAGAATGGTTCCGGTGTTTTCATCGGGAATGTTCTAGAAGGTTCCGGAATGTCCGGCACTCCGGAGGGGAAGGGTACATGAATGTGTCATTACAAGTTGGAATGATTGCATCATGTACTAGGTGTCATCGCTGTACAAAATAAAGGGTTTAATCAAATCCTAGTTTGAAAAGTCAAACGCCAATTTGAAAAGTCAAACGGCTATTTTGGAAGGTGGAGGGGAAGTAGGAAACCTACTTGGAGGAGAGTTCCTCCCCTCCACCGCCGGCTGCCTTGGAGGCCGAGTTGGGGAGGGACTCCCCTCCCCATGCACGCCTCCCTCCACCTATATAAGGAGGGGCAGGGCTTCCCCTCCTAGCACACAAGTTCCCTACCTCTAAACCCTAGCCACAGCCTAGGGATTTCTCCCAAGCCGCCGAGTTTAGAGCTTCTAATTGCTCTAGCCGCCGGTTTAGCCCCTTCTAATTGGTGTGTCTAAACCCTAGATCACCAAGGCTCTCTCATATTCCACCATACTCGCTCCGGCTTAAGGCGAAGCCCTGCAAGATCTCCCCTCTACTTCCGGTACCACGCCGTTGTGCTGCCGGAATCGCGAGGAGAGTGCTACAACCTTCGCTGCCTGCTGGAACAAGGGAGAGGAAGGTCTTCGTCGAGTACCAAACGTGTGACCGACTGCGGGAGCGCTGCCGGAACGCAGCACCGGAAGGATCGTCTACGCGATCTTGAGATCGGCAAGAGTACGATTACATCACCCACGAGAATCTGCTCTCGTTAAACACTTTGGAATCTTCGAGGGTGAGTTATTCCATCGACTCGTTGCTACAATCTAGTAGATAGATCTTGGCTTGTTTGTTTGTATGCGATAGAAATTTTTTGTTTTTTCATGCTACGAAACCCTACATTTTTTGGTAGTGGGTTCATAAAATTGAGGTGTTGCCAATTCTTTCCGACTAGGTGGGTTCGAGTCGGACTCTTACTACAGAAACACTCGGTAAGCTAGATGGGTCTATCACAACGGTTGTGGGGCTCGGGGAAAAAGTCGGATGGGAGCGGGGCATGTGATGCCACCCGTCCAACATGAGTCGTATGAGATGCGATTGACAAGGAGTTGTCTACCTAGATCACTTGGCGGCTAGCGGTGATGCTAAAGATCACTAGCCGACTTGCTTATTTAGGGTCCTGAATCACTAAGCGACCATCGGAGGGGTGTTGGTTCTAGTGGGAGCATAAAATATTAAAAATGTTTAATATTCTTGCTCTTTTATGAATACATGTCTTAAGTGTTTTGCATATTTTCTGTTGTAGATCATGGCACCAAGTAGCAGTCACTCTCAGATATCCGGTTTTGCGTGGAGAACTATCCTTGAGAAAGATAAACTAAATGACACTAATTTTACCAACTGGTATCGAAATCTAAGAATTGTTCTCAAACAAGAAAAGAAGGACCTTGTCATAGACAACCCACTTCCAGATGAGCCGAATGATAATGCGACTATCGCTTCCACCAATGCCTACCGTCAGGCTAAGGATGAGTTCATGGATATTAGCTGTCTTATGCTTGCTCACAACTGGACTTGCAAAAGAAGTTCGAGAATGTTGAGGCCTACGATATGATTGAAAGCCTCAAAAGTATGTTCCAGGCTCAGGCGAAGACTGAGAGGTATCAAGTCTCTCAGGCTTTGCTGAGTTGCAAGCTTAAGGATGGTGATCCACTAAGTCCGCATGTGATCAAAATGGTTGGTTACGTGCAGTCTTTGGAGAGGCTTGGCTACCCCATTAGCGAAGAGTTCTCTACGAATATAATTCTAAACTCTCTTCCTAATGCATATGGGTAGTTCATTTCGAACTACCACATGCATGGTATGGATAAGAAGCTCACTGAATTGCATGGTATGCTCAAGCAAGCAGAGGCGGATCTCAAGAAGGGTGCCAGTCAAGTGTTGATGGTGCAGAATAAGGCTAAGTTCAAGAAGAGTTCTTGGACTAAGAAGAAGGCTAAGTCAGGAGGAAAGCAGACTCAGGACCTGGTCCCAAGCGCTTCCTCAGGGACTAAGCCATCTCCTTCAGCCAGATCCACTTGCTTCTACTGCAAGGCGGATGGCCACTGGAAGAGGAACTGCAGCAAGTACTTGGCCGACAAAGCCAAGAGTGGAGGTATGACTTCCGACTCAGGTACACTTGTTTGCAATGTTATAGACATATATCTTGCTGATGCACCTAATAGTTCTTGGGTATATGATACCGGATCAGTTATTCACATCTGCAACTCATTGCAGGGACTGGTAAGAACTAGGAGTGTAGCAAGAGGTGAGGTTGATATTCGAGTCGGCAACAAAGCAAGAGTTTCTGTGTTGGAAGTCGGCATGATGCAACTTCATTTACCTTTCGTATTCATTATGGAACTGAATAATTGTTATTATGTTCCAGTGCTCAGTCAAAACATTATTTTTGCTTCATGTTTGATGAGGCAAGGCTATGAGTCGAATATCAAGAATAATGATTGTTCTTTGTATTTGAATGATATGTTTCACGGCTTTGCACCCATACAGGACGGGTTATTTATTTTGAATCTTGATGGTGAGTCGGTTTATAACATAAATGTTAAAAGGTTGAAACCAAATGATCTGAATATGCCTTACTTTTGGCACTGTCGGCTTGGTCATATAAGTTGGAAACGCATGAAGAAGCTCCATGATGATGGACTCCTAACTTCGTTCGACTTGGAGTCGTTCGAGACATGCGAATCTTGCCTACTCGGCAAAATGACCAAGACACCTTTTGCAAAGAGTTGCGAAAGGGAGTCCGACTTGTTGGGACTAGTACATAGTGATGTATGTGGACCAATGAGCACGACAGCCAGGGGTGGTTATGATTACTTCATTACCTTCACTGATGATTTGAGTATGTATGGATATATCTACTTGATGAAACATAAGTCGGAAGCCTTTGAAAAGTTCAAAGCATTCTAGAATGAAGCACATAATCAACTCGGCAAGAAAATAAAGTTTCTTCGGTCGGACCGAGGAGGTGAGTACATGAGCCATGATTTTCATGACCATCTGAAAAGTTGTGGAATAGTTCCTCAACTTACTCCGCCAGGAACTCCGCAAAGGAATGGTGTTTCGAAAAGGCGAAATCGAACCTTGTTGGACATGGTACGATCAATGATGAGTCGGACAGATCTGCCTTTATCATTTTGGGGTTATTGTCTAGAAATAGCGGCGTTCACACTAAACAAAGTACCATCAAAATCGGTAGAGAAGACACCGCATGAGATGTGGACAGGCAGAAAGCCGAGTTTGTCTTTTCTTAAGATTTGGGGTTGTGAAGCATTTGTCAAGCGACTTCAGTCGGACAAGCTTACGGCCAAGTCAGATAAGTGTATTTTCGTGGGGTATCCGAGGGAAACCTTGGGTTACTACTTCTACAACCAAGAAGAGGGCAAAGTATTTGTCACTCGGAACGGTGTCTTCCTTCAGAAAGAGTTTCTCAGTCGGGGAGTAAGTGGGAGCACGGTGCAGCTCGAAGAAATTCGAGAGGAACTGGCTAGTATCGAGTTGACAAAAAACTTGGAGGTTGAGCCTGTCGTGGTAGCTGAGCCGGAAGGAGCACATGTACTACGAAGATCGGCAAGATTAGGAAGTGTTCGTGATGTGTTACTATTAGACAGTGATGAGCTGGCGAATCCTTCGAAAGCGATGGTGGGATCTGATTCCGAGTCATGGCTTGGAGCCATGAGATCCGAGTTAAAGTCCATGGATGAAAATCAAGTTTGGAACTTGGTTGATCTGCCAGACGGTGCAAGACCCGTCGAGTGCAAATGGGTCTTTAAGAAGAAAACTGATATGGATGGAAATGTTTCCGTCTATAAAGCACGTCCTATCGCGAAGGGGTTCCGACAAGTTCAGGGAGTTGATTACGACGAGACTTTCTCGCCCGTAGCGATGCTTAAATCAGTTCGGATCATGTTAGCTATAACGGCCTATTTCGACTATGAGATATGGCAGATGGATGTCAAAATGGCTTTCCTTAACGGAAATTTAACCGAGGACGTGTATATGATATAGCCCGAGGGTTTTGTAGATCCGGCTAATGCTGAAAAGGTATGCAAACTTCAGAAATCCATTTATGGGTTGAAGAAAGCATCTCGGAGTTGGAATATTCGCTTTGATGAGGTAGTCAAATCGTTTGGCTTCATCAAGTGTGATCATGATTCTTGTTTGTACAAGAAGTTTAGTGGGAACAAAGTAAACTTTCTAATCTTATATGTGGATGACATATTATTGATTGGAAATGATGTCCAGATGTTGCAAGAAACCAAGGAATCATTGGAAAGGAGTTTCTCAATGAAAGACATGGGTGAGGCAACATATATTCTCGGAATCCGGATCTATAGAGATAGATCAAGAAGGCTCATTGGATTGAGTCAGATTACTTATTTGGACAGAGTGTTGAAGAAGTTCAACATGGAATCGTCTAAGAACGGTTCTTACCGATGTCCCATGGTGGAAAACGTAGCAAGACTCAGTGTCCTTCGACAACTGATGAGCGAAGTCGGATGAGTGTGATTATGTATGCTTCTGCAGTCGGATCCATCATGTATGCCATGATTTGTACTAGGCTGGATGTTTCGTATGATCTAAGTGTTGTGAGCAGATACCAGGCTGATCCTGGAGAAATACACTAGAGAGCGGCTAAAAATATCCTAAAGTACTTGAGAAGGACTAAGGATATGTTCTTGGTTTATGGTGGTGAAGATGAACTCAGTGTAAAGGGTTACAGGGATGCGAGTTATCTTACCGACTCTAATGATTCTCGTTCACAATCTGGATACGTGTTTATTATAAACGGAGGTGCTGTGAGCTGGAAGAGTTCCAAGCAAGAGACTGTGTCTGCATCTACAATAGAGGCTGAGTATATTGCCGCTTCAGAGGAAGCAAAGGAAGCTATTTGGATGAGGAATTTCCTCATGGATCTTGGTGTGGTTCAGGGCTCGCCCAATCCATTAGACGTGTATTGTGACAACAATGGTGCTATTGCACAAGCCAAGGAACCTAGACAACACCAGAAGAACAAGAACATACTCATGCGATACCACCTGATTCGCACGTTCGTGGATCAGGGTGATATCAAGTTATGCAAGGTACACAGGGATGCAAATATTGCGGATCTGTTGACAAAGCCGTTACCACAGCCAAAGCATGAGGCACACCTAAGAGCTATGGGCATTAGATGCCTAGACATGCATGTGATGTCGAAAGGTTGACTCTAGTGCAAGTGGGAGACTGTTGGGAATATGCCCTAGAGGCAATCATGTATGATGATGTTTTCCCATTGTATTCATAAAGATATTAAGTTGTCCTTGTATAAACATCTGATGTGTATCATTGAATATGTGATTCGGTTGTGGAAGTATACATTCATGTTGTTTGTACTAAATATCATTGGTCATCGAGGTTGTGCTGGACACACAACTTAGACCAATGTGAAAGTCGGCTGGATGACTCGGTTCCACTTGTCATGGGCATGGAGATGTCATTCCGACTTACACATATTCCGCTAAAGAGCTAAGCGATTCAGATTGACCCATATTGAGGTACAATGAACAAGTTGTCATTTGTATATCTCAATCAATGTAATCCTTAGACCTGAGGTTATTGTATAGTCCGAGTTGAGGATCACCGACTTAGGTTCTATCAAACGCTGATCCCTGACTGGGCAGTTATAAAGGTAGAGTTCGGGTCGACTAAGAATCAATCTGCGTGATGTAAATAACAAAGATGGGATTTTGCCCCTCCACTCAGAGAGATATTCTCTGGGCCCTCTCAGATGATATGATTCAGAAATCATGGCCATGCACGACTCGGTTAAGTGTTAACCGAGGTGATCGACTAAGAGTTAGTCGAGTGAATCACTTATCTCAGATCGAGAAGAGAGTCAGACTATTTAAGGGATGACAAATATTCGCCTATAGTCTGACAAGGCATATCGTGAGGCAAAAGGGACTCGGACGTAAGTCGCATTGGAAAGACAAGTCGTTATGACTCATTGGTACTTGGGAGTCGGCACGTTCTGCTAGGATTCGCTGCCGACTGATCGATGGTGAGTCGGACTCCAATCGTGTCCGAGTAACCAAGATCTTGCCGGGTCACACACTTAAGAGCGGGAGCAAGTTCGGATTGGATCTGAACCGGAAAACTGGCTGGGTTGGACCCGAGCCAGATTAGGACTAAGTCAGTGAGTCGGACGCGCGGTGACTAGTGTTATATGGGCTTTAGTGAATGGGCCACGAGAGTGGAGCCCACGTTCACTCCCTATATATAGTGGGGCAGAGTAACCCAGAAGGGTTGATCGTTCATTGGTTAGGTCATTCCATGTGTTGGAAACCCTAGCTCCACAGCAGTCCTGCCATCGTTACGAACCTAGCAGTTCGCCACCGGTGCTCCTCCTTGTACGTGTGGATACCAGCAGAGGTGTTGTACAATCAGCACAAGGACGACCGGATCGCAAAGGACTGCACTACATCAACTGACGCGCTACATCAGTAATCCGCAA
Organism: Avena atlantica; assembly: GCA_910589765.1. Classification (NCBI taxonomy): domain Eukaryota; kingdom Viridiplantae; phylum Streptophyta; class Magnoliopsida; order Poales; family Poaceae; genus Avena; species Avena atlantica. The sequence continues at coordinate 312,614,287 of OU342736.1, forward strand.
CTGCGCGTCTAGTGGTAAACCTCATGGCCTTCTACCTCGGCTAGATCTTGGGATCACCACGTCAGAGGGAAAATTTTGTTTTATCTCTACGTGGCCCAACACCTTACACACTTTGCTTAAAGAAGTTGTCTGTTGCTTGCAACTTAATTCTAGAGGGGGTTCGGATGATAACCTGAAGGTGGATTTCTAGTCATAGATGCAGTTGGATGGCAGTCTATGTATATTGTTGTTTTTCCCAATCGAATCTCATAGGATCTTTGTGTCTAGTATTGCATTGTTATGCCTTGCTCAGTCTTGTCAATTGCCATGTAATTTGTTTATCCAGCATGCCATGTTTGTTTATCTAAGGAGAACACCTCTAGTGAACTATGGACCCCGGTCCAATCTTTACCATTGATACATCTTCCACGGTTACTGTTTACTTGTTGCAAACCATCATCACCTTCCACACCATACATTTAATCCTTTGTTACAGCAACCAGTGAGATTGAAAACCTCTATGTTCGTTGGGGCAAAGTCTTGAGTTTATGTTGTGCGGGTTTCCATGTTTCTTGCAACACCTTTGAGACGTTTCCTTCCTCCTACTGGTTTGATAACCTTGGTTTCTTACTGAGGGAAGACTTGCTGCTGTGCTGCTTCACACCTTGCTTTTGGGGTTTTCCGACAAAGTTCTCCACATCAACACATCACCATCAAGTTTTCTGGCGCCGTTGCCGGGGAGGCTAAGGACGTCTTCATAACGGGATTCCTCCTCAACCTTTCTCTTTACTTTTTTTTAGTTTTCTCAGTTTCTTTTGCTTGGTTTGTTTGCCTATTTTTTTCAAAAACTCCAAAAAAATTAGTTTAGTTTGGTTTGATTTCTCTTAACAAAAACACACAAAAAACGTTCCTGCTCTAGTTGCTGGTCTGTTATTGCCTTGCTTGGTCATGCTTTCTATCAATGAATAGTTTCTTTGAAACTAGTTCTTATTGGCAAGGTGGGTACACGGAAGAACAAAAGGATTATTATAAGGAACACCGGTTGTCACAAAAAGGGAAACACTTATGGGAACAAATTGATAAATTGAATACTATTGCTAGAGAGGTGTGCTTAACTTATAATGTTACTTATTGATTTGATAAATCTTGTTGCTGTAGGAGGGATAAACACCTACCGTTTCAATGTGAGTATAATGATGATGTTACCATATCTTCTTATGTTAAAGGAAATTATGATGTGGAACAAATCGAAGAATTTATTGCCTTCAAGGGTTTGAACTTGCCAATTTGCTTGAAAATACTGATGATGCACCTTATGAATATGAGGTTTATGAAATACTTAAATTTTGATTTGATAATTACAAGGAAGAAAATGGCTATATTATTGAATATTCTAATAGGTACTTTCCACAATTGGAAGAGACTAATGCCTTGCAGGAGCCTATGGAAGAAGAAATTGTTGAAACTGAAAGCTCATTAGATGAAAAAGAGGAGGAGAGTGATGGTAAAAAGGAGGAAGATTGGATCTACCCATGTATACCTTCTAATGAGAGTAACTATTTACCTCTTACATTATTTGATTGTCCCCCATGCTTACCAAAGGAGGATGAATGCTATGTTTCTGTGGATCCTTTTGAAATACCTACTTTGGGTAAAACCTGTGAAGGTTTTAATCCCACTATTTTTGAGCTTGATAGAAATTATGTGTTTGTAGATCATGAAAAGCATGCTTTATGTGATAGATATATTGTTGAGTTTATTCATGAGGCTACTGAAAATTATTATGAGAGAGAGAGAAAAATGGTTGTATAAGTCTTCATGGTACTGAAACACCTCTCAATGTGCTGAAAGTTTTGAAGTTACTCTTGTTTCATCTTCCTATGCCTGTCACTTTGTTCTTTGTGAATTTATTTGCATACAATATTCATATGCATAGGTAGTGGGTTAGACTTAAATGTGTTTTGAATCTGCTTCTTGATGCTCTCTTTTACTTAAATTCATATTTCTTATGTGAGCATCTTCTCAAGCTATCAAGCCTAACTAAAGGCGTTAAAGAAAAGTACTTGTTGGGAGATAACCCAAGAGTTTCCTTGAGTCTTGGAAGTTATTACTTCAGTAATGACCTCTACTTATCGTTTTAGTTTCCCTTTTGTGCGAAGAATGACCTCTGATGAGAGGGAAGTAAGATTTGGGGAGTTGTTGTCCTGAAACATATTTATGTCCTCCACCATAAACATTCGTGAGGAGTATCTATAAGTTTTGAGATGAAAATTTACAAATAAATCCCCAAGTATGTTATCTAACTTTCGTTAGTTCAACACTTTTTGATTTGAACAACATAAGATTTTCGAAAAAATCGGTTTCTACCTACTGGTCTGTTTTGACAGATTTCTGCCATTATTTGCATTTGCTTCTTGTTGACTAATTTTTGGGTTCTTTTTGGGGAAATTGAGCTTTTTGAAGGAGTTTCTATAGTAGCTTGTGTTTTTAGTGAAAATTTTTGTTGTTCTAAATCTAAACCCAAGGGTCTATTATCTTTTGAATACACTAATGTTTCTAATGAAGATTGTGTGAAGTTCTGTATGAAGGAAAAAATTAGGTGTAGAGAGAAAATGATGTAATGAGATGAAGAATGGACAAAAGCTCATGCTTGGGGATGCCACCCCGGTGACACCCAAGAAATATCCAAGAGGTACAAGCGTCAAAGCTTGGGGATGCCCAAGGCATCCCCTTCTTCATCAATAAAAAGCTCAGGTCTTTCTAGACACTTCGTTTCTATGGTTTCATGCACTGTTGTGTTGCTCTTGGAGCGCCTTAGTTGTCGTTTGGTTTGCTTAGTTTGTTTAGTTTGCTTGAATAAAGTAGTTTGGACCCCTGTTCTCACTGCATTGTTTCAAATAAGTCGATTGGTGTTGGAAAGGAGTAGAAAGTTCTTGCTAGAAAGTGCAAGAGCAGCTTGCATTGACTATGACTTAGACTTTAGCATGACATGCTAGGTGTTGATTTGACCTTATGCTTAGTCATTATTGCTGTAGCATGACTTGTTCCAAACAATTGGGATTGCTTAGTGTGCCTTGAAAGAATCATGCGTTGTTTTAGCATACAAAAGCATAGTATTGTGGTATTCTCATTTGATGCTTTGTTTGGGTTGACTTGGCCCATGCTCACACCATGTTATGACTATGAACAAGTCACCATATCCTCTATGATCATTTATTCCATGACTTGTAGTACCACTCTATTATTTGATTAGTAATGTTTTGTCGCTCTACATGATTATGACCATTATTGCTCTCTTAGTTGGTTGCTCCCAGTCTTTTGCTAGCCTCCACTTGTATGAGTAAGATCTACTCATCCTTCCAACTCCCAAGAAACCAAGTTATTCCAAAGTGTCCAATATAAATTCCTATGCATGGTGTTATACACCATTCCAACTATATTCTTGTTTTCAGCTATTCTTCCAATTAAAAAGTATTTTTAAGTGAAAACTTATTGATTAAAACCCTCACAAACTTGATGGCACACTTTATATTCCTTGACCCTAATAAACTTGAACCATTGTGTCATCTATGTTGTATATTCTTGCACTTATACGTTGGAATTAGCAGAACAATGCTGTAATGGGAACGTTTTCAACATTGCACTTGTAATTTGTACACAATTGATATCATGCTCTTTTGTCTATCGATGTCGCCGGTGTGAAATAAAGAGGGAGCTTGTAAGTCCATGGAGTTATGTATTTTGTGTTAGAGAAACGCCTAAGCCGCTAGCCTAAGCCATGCCTAATCATGGTGGAAACTTGCATCATCACCATAATGAGAATTCTATGAAGCATCCTCAATAAAAAGCTATGCACATAGTAAATAAAAAGATCGCTAAGATGCTCATTGTCTTCTTGCCTTGTCATTTTGGTTATGGGATAGCTCCTGTACCATGTGCAAGGGGTACCCTGTTGGCGGTTCTCTATGATACACATGTACTTACTATGACAAGAATTTACAGGTGACTAAAGTTGAGTAGCATGCGGTGCGGCCCTCGTATTCAAGGGACATGAGATTTCCAACTTATACTTTGTCAAGCATATACTCCATAGTTTGTTCACTTTAACCTTAATCACTCCAGATGCTTATGATAGGGGCAATTAGGGCTAAAATCTAACAAGTACCATAATTTTTGGAAGCTCTTTTTGAAACTTGAAATCCCTGCTTCCCTTTATGAAGGGCCTTTCTTCCACTATTATATTGAGTCTCCACCTTCTACCTTTAGGCACCATTAAGAGAGCATAGTTGTCATTCTTAGTTCTATGTGCATTGTCCCAAAACTTATTGATTGACGCATATTGATGATATTGCTTGTTCTTGTGCTACTTGTATCTAGTCACTCTTATGAACTTTGAAGGTGTCCTATGCATCTTTGCTACTCCATGAGGGACAAGATGAATGCCAGTATGCCATGTTTTCTGTATGTGAAACAAACAAACGTTTTTCAATGCATGTTATTCATGATCTTTGTTTGTAGCCTTTTATGTTGCATGTATAGTTACTTTGTCCTATTGTTAGAACTCCATCTTTCATGCACATGTTTAGAGTTCTTTGATCCTAGCTTTCAATGCTTGCAAATGGTTTGATCTTGGTTTTGATGGTGCATGTCACCTCAAAAATTATTCTTTTTATCACTTACCTACTCGAGGACGAGCAGGAGTTAAGTTTGGGGATGCTTGATACGTCGGAAACATATCTATAATTTTTGATGCTCCATGTTTGTTTACTATCTACTTTTCTTTGCTTTGTCCACACTTTGAGGTGTTTTTATATGTTTTTCGGTACTAACCTACTAACAATTTGCCACAGTGCTAGTTGTCTGTTTTCTTCTGTTTTTCGTTCCAGAAAGGCAGAAAATCAATATTCTCGGAATTGGACGGGACAAAATCCAAAGTCAATATTTTACCGTGGGCAACACGCAGCCAGAATACGAGATGGAGGAAGCTCACAAGGGGGACACCCCTGGCCACGCGGGTGGGCCCACCCGTGTAAGATCCCTCCCTTTATAAAGGTAAGGATCCATGTGATTTCAATGCTAGTCCCTGGATCAATGCTAGCATCCACAGTTTAATATGAAGTACACAGAAACAAAGGTCATTATTACATATCATTCCAGAGACAAACATAGTCTTTTACAAACTCCATGGCCACAGGCCTAATACAAGAGTTCAAATATATAATAAGATAAGTAAGTCTTCATCTTCATGTGCCACAGGCAAGCATGTTGAGTGTAGACTCATAACCCCTAATCATCATCAGAATAACCTGCAACATCACAAGTTACAGCCACAGTGGGTCAATACATTGGAATAGTATTGGCAAGTGATACCTTAGTAGAATATTGGTAGACTAAATACTATATGCATTTTGGCTAAGTGTAGCTTAGGCTTGCTTTGCTCAAAATAGGTTTACCTATTAGTTGAAAACACTAAGTTTTTCTTCGTCAAAATCTTTCCCAAGGAACCACCAATAGACATTGGGGAACCTTCACCCTTGTTCAACCACAAGTTTTTACTTAGAAATTGGGATGAGGAGATTCTTGATAGCTTCCATGTCTTGATGCTCAAGTTGTCCAATACAAGGGACATGGCTAAGTACTTAGATTCTTCCATCTGCAGAGGTTGTGCAATTTTCCCACAAGACTTGATTTTCACCAAGACAGGACCTTTCAGAAGCCTTCCCTTAGACCAAATGGATGCGTTCCAACCTATCATCCCACTACCACCAACTGTCCAAATGGCTAAGTTATTGCAACCTATGTGATCCAGGCAGAGCCCATATTGCCAAGTGGCTGCACTAGAAGCTTATTAACATATGGCATCTCGAATCCCTTTGATCCTGGGTGGCTTTCCACAAGTGAGATACACAAGGTAAACCATAGAAATGGACCTTGTGTAACCACTCAACATAAACCATTCCTTCCATTCCAACCAGGTGTTTCATTCACTTAGTTGTTTTATTAAACAAAACACAAGTCCAAAGACTTAGAAATATTTTCTCATAGCATGAATAAATAACCACCCTTGGTTGCTACTAGCTAGGCTAAGCATGGTATTGATAATAATCTTAACTTAGAAATTTCTAGCAATTCTAAAACTACTAGGATTTCCCAAGCATAGCATATAGATCAAAAATATCCATGCAAGACTAGCAAAATATTTCTAATGCATAGTTGAAAAACATAGGTATAAAATCATGAAGCACCACTTGCCTTGGTAGTTTGGAGAGTAGCAACAATCCTCACAATCACAATCACTATTTGCACCAAAATCTACACATAAAATAATAGCACCAAAATCACATTCAAAATATATACAAGCAAAAATATATGGATGCATGCATAATGCCATGTGATGATTTCCTACACCAAACAAGACAAGTGCATAGCATTGAATCTTAAACAAGTTCAAAACTTGCCAAATAAACTTTATTTGAGTAATAGAACATTTTTCAAATAATTACTATATTCAAATTATGCCTACAAATGTTTCTGCATAAACAAACATTTTAACAAAGGCAAAACATTAAACATATTGCATAAATGGAACGGATTTTGTCTCCTGATTCCATTGATATAAAATTTGTCAAATTTGGATGTGGAAATCAAAAGTTATGAATTAAACAAGTTTAAACATCTATTAGATCTGATTCAAATTTTTAAAACGAAACACATGCCACGCGGCGCTTCCTGATTGGAGGGTACCGCTTCGCGCGGATCACGTACGCGTACCTTCAGATCTAAATGAGATCCAGCGGCTCAGATCTGCCCGTACTCTTTCGGGCTGGCGTCTAATCTAGACCACTGGATCTAGATCCAGTGGATCTAATCGTTTTGACTTTAAACCGGCGGCGCAAATGGCCAGGACAGCGGCGACGGCTCTTCCGGCGATGGTGCGGCGAATCTAGCGAGGGCTAGGGGCAGTGGTGAAGCTTACCGGCATCGCAAGGTTGCAAGGAAGCTCCAGATGTGGTTGGCATGGACAGGGGCAAGCTGATGTGGCCGTGGGAGCTCGTCGGAGTCAGAGACAGCGTCGGGCTTAGGTGGACGGCGATGTTGGCAACGTTCTGATCCGCCCTTATACAAACGGAAGGCATCAGCGTGTGCACATCGTTCAGGCGAACCAGATAGGGTCAAGGGGAAGGCACGGGGCGGTCGAACCTCACCGGAATTCCTTGTCGGAGTTCGAGACGGCGTTGGGAGTTTGCGGTGTTCGATGGAGTCGATGACCTGGGGCAGTACAAGTCGAACCAAAGGTGTCAGAAGAAGCGCAAGACGATTGCAGAGCATCTCGTGTGAACCAGAGATCAAGGCATGGTCGGAACTCACCGTGATGGCTCGCCAAAGTGGTTCGGGACAGCGGCGGCACGAGCTCGATCGTGGATAGCCTAGCGGCGCTCTGTGGTTGGTGAGTGAGGGGAATGGAGCGGAGAGGGGAGGGGATCTTATAGCCGGAGCAGGGGCGGAGATCGCGCTCGCATTCATCGTCAATTAAGTGGAGTAAAATCGCGGCAGAGATGGGGGAAGAAACGGGCGGCGACGGTGTCTGTGCGCGGGATTTGGGGAAGAAGGAGCCGACGTGGAGAGGGACCACCAGTCAGCGACGTGTGGGTTGGTTCGGTACGGGTGAGAGATGAAGCAGAGAGGAGATGGCCCGGGTGGGCTTTTGGGCTGGTTCTGGTTCTGGGCTTGATTAGAAGCGCCGGCCTTTTTCTATTTCTTTCTCCTTTTCTATTTCTGTTTTTGATTTTCTGGATTCATTTTCAAATAAATTCCAATGCAATTTGAATTCAAATCTTTTCTGGATTTTTGTAGAGTGTAACACTCATATTTTTGGGCATAAAACCTTGTGGTCTCTCTGTACTAGCTTGGTCCCTTTGATTAAACAAAATAAACAGTGTCATAGCACTTGATTTGAATAAGTTTTGAAAATGGTTTTAAAACCATTTTTGTTTTGTAAATTTTGGTTTAAGCACTAGCATTCAAGCAAAAAAATCTGAGAGCAACAAGGCTTGGTTTTAAAACAATTATACTCTCATTTGAGAGTGGCATTTGATTAGTGTTTGCTCACATAAAATAATGGCACCAAGTGCTACTGTTTTCTTGAAATGAGTTGGAATTTTGATTCCCTAAATGATATGCATGCATGGATGATATGCAATCTTTGAAAACATGATTTTTAGGATGTTACAAATCTAACCCCCTTAAGGTGAATCTCACCCTCGAGATTCGGGTTGGCTAGGAAATAGGTGAGGGTGGTCTTTCCGAAGATCATCTTCTCTTTCCCATGTTGCTTCTTCTTCGGAATGATGGTTCCACTGAACTTTGCAGAATTTGATAGTCTTAGTCCGAGTAACTCTTTCTGTAGTCTCAAGAATCTTAATAGGTTTTTCTTCGTAAGTGAGATCACTTTCCAATTGAACCTCTTCCAAAGGTATAGTATCCTTCAAAGAAGTCTCTTCCATTTCTGGATGGCATTTTAAGCTGACTCACATGAAACACATTGTGAACAGCAGACAATGATTCTGGCAATTCAATCTCATAAGATACTTCTCCTTTACGACTCAGAATCTTGAATGGTCCAACATATCTTGGGGCTAATTTCCCTTTGACACCAAATCTCTTTACTCCACGAAGTGGTGACACTCTAAGATAAGCTCTATCACCTACTTCATAGGTGACTTCTCTACGCTTAGGATCTGCGTAGCTCTTCTATCGGGACTGTGCTATCTTTAACCTGCCCTTAACTAGCTTGACTTTCTCTTCAGCCTCTTTGATTAGTTCTGGTCCGAACAAACTTATTTCTCCCACACCATTCCATAGCAATGGGGTGGTACACTTTCTCCCATAGAGAAACTCAAATGGTGCCATCTCAATACTGGCTTTATAGCTGTTATTGTAAGAGAATTATGCGTAAGACAGACTTCCGTCCCAACTGGCTCCATAGTCTAGAGCACATGCTCTCAACATGTCTTCAAGAATCTGATTGGTCCTTTCTGTTTGTCCATCAGTTTTAGGGTGAAAAGCAGTGCTGAATTACAACCTCGTTCCCAATGAATCATGTAGTTGCCTCCAAAAATGAGAAGTGAACTGTGTTCCCCTATCAGACACAATACTTTTGGGTACTCTATGTAGACATACAATCTTACTCATATAGATCTTGGCTAACTTAGCACTTGTAAAGGTTGTCTTCACGGGTATGAAATGAGCCACTTTAGTTAGGCGATCCACTACTACCCAAATAGAATCATATCCTGACCGGGTCCTTAGCAATCCAGTAATGAAATCCATACCAATCTTGTCCCATTTCCAATCAGGAATAGGTAGTGGTTGTAACAATCCTGCTGGTTTCTGATGTTCCGCTTTCACTCTACTACATACATCACACAAAGCAATATGTTCGACGATGTCCTTCTTGAGATTATTCCACCAAAATCTTTCTTTCATATCCATGTACATTTTGGTGTTACCCGGATGAATGGAATAAGGTGAGTTGTGGGATTCTTGTAAAATCAGTTTCCGAAGATCCGGATCTTGTGGAACACATATACGTTTTCCATACCATAAAGTACCCTGTTCATCTTCATGGAATCCTTTGGCTTTTCCCTTGCCAATCTTTTCCTTAATCTCTTCAATTTCCATATCTGTCTTTTGGGCTTCTTTGATCTTGTCCAACAAAGTGGGTTGAACATCCAAAGACATGAGATGTCCCTCAGGCACAATCTCCAATCTGAGATTTCTGAATTGGGTACATAGATCATCTGTCAATTCTCCCTTAGTAAGGCCATTCACAAAAACTTTACGGCTTAGAGCATATGCTACAACATTTGCTTTACCGGGGTGGTATTGCAGACTCAAGTCATAGTCTTTGATGAGTTCTAGCCATCTTCTTTGTCTCATGTTAATTTCTTTCTGGGTGAAGATATACTTCAAACTCTTGTGATCTGTGAACACTTCACATCGCTTTCCCAAAAGATAATGTCTCCATGTTTTGAGTGCATGGACAACAGAGGCTAACTCTATATCATGAGTAGGGTAGTTTACTTCATGAGTTTTGAGTTGTCTCGAGGCATGAGCCACAACTTTCCCTTCTTGCATAAGTACTGCACGTAATCCATGATGAGATGCATCACAATACACTTGGAAATCTTTTTCCAAATCTGGCAAACATAAGACTGGTGCTGTCACTAGTCTCTTCTTCAATTCTTGAAAACTGAGCTCACATCCTTCAGACCAAGAAAATTTCTTGTCTTTCTTTAGTAACACTGTCATAGGCTTAGCTACCTTGGAAAATTCTCGATAAATCTTCTATAGTATCCTGCCAAGCCAAGGAAACTACGAACCTCTTTCACTGACTTAGGAGATTCCCATTCAGTTACAGCTGAATCTTTAGCAGGATCAACTGCTACACCATCTCCTGACACAATGTGTCTAAGAAAACCAACTTCATTTAACCAAAATTCACACTTGCTGAATTTGGCATATAGCTTATGCTCTCTAAGCTTTTCAAGTATCAAATGTAGATGTCCTTCGTGCTCTTCTTTCCTCTTGGAGTAGATCAAAACGTCATCGATGAAAAGGATAACAAACTTATCAAGGAACTCCATGAACACCTTGTTCATCATATTAATGAAGTATGCTAGTGCATTGGTCAAACCAAATGGCATCACGGTATACTCATACAATCCATACCTGGTGGTGAAAACTGTCTTAGGTATGTCTTGTTCCCTTATCTTGAGCTGGAAATAACCTGACCGGAGATCAATCTTTGAGAACACACAAGCTCCTTCTAACTAATCAAACAAGTCATTGATTGTTGGCAAAGGGTATTTGTTCTTGATAGTCACCTCATTGAGTGCACGGTAATCTATGCATAACCTTTTACTTCTATCTTTATTTTCCACAAACAAAACTGGTGCTCCCCAAGATGAAGAACTTGGTTGGATAAAACCTTTTTGCAACTGTTCTCCAAGTTGCTTCTTGAGTTCTTTCAACTCATCAACTGACATCTTGTACGATCTTTTTGCTATTGGTCCAGATCCTGGTAGCATATCAATAAGAAACTCCACGTCTCTATCTGGTGGCATTCCCGGTAATTCTTCCGGAAACACATCCGGATATTCACTCACAATTGGCACACTGTCTATGCTAACCCCCTTAAGAGAATTAAGCTTACTCCTTTTTGCTTCAAAATTGGTATTGAATCTGATCCTTTTGTTTTCTGGAGTTGTGAGTGATACAGTATGGTTGGCACAATCTATCACTCCTTGTGCTTAGTCATCCAGTCTATTCCCAAAATAACATCCAATCCTTGGGAGTTTAGGATTATCAGGTCAACGGGAAACTTATACTTCCCAAACTCTATGACTAGATCATGACATCCTGAATTCACTATCATTTCTCCGCCAGGAGAACTTACTTTTATAGGACACCCAATAGTTTCTATCGGTAGTTCATTTCTTTCAACAAATGATCTTCATATGAATGAATGAGATGCACCAGTATCAAAGAGAACAAATGCTGGAATAGAATTGAGTTTGAACTTACCAGCAACAGCATCAGGTTTCTCATAGATTTCTTCCACATTGATGTGGTTCACTTGTCCCTTTTGAAAAGGGTTGGGCTTGTTGGGTCCTTCAACTTTCTTTTCTGGGAATTCATTTGCATAATGCCCCATCTTCTTGCACTTGAAACATTCAACCTGACTAAGATCCTTCTTGACAGGCTGGCTTCCAATGCCACTTCCACTTCCATTGTGGTGACTCTTATATCCACCCTTGTGATTCTTATACTTATCATTGTCATGACTACGGTGGTGCTTGTTGTCATGATAACGGTTGTGGTTGTGGTGCTTGTTGAACTTCCCATGCTTGTGGGATCCAGAACTCCCACTATCATCATAATGGGAACGCTTGTGAGACGATCCCGAGCTGTGCTTATCAGAGTGCTTCCTCTTCCTGCTTTCAACTTGTTTCATTTTGCTCTCCAAAATAGCAGCCTTGTCACAAAGAGACTGGTATGTGGGAACATAGGCCACAGCTAACTACAGGTTCAATTCATCATTCAATCCTTCAAGGAACTTTTCCTTCCTCTTATCATCAGTGTCAACTTCATCCGGTGCATATCGCGCCAGATTGTTGAACTCCTCAATATATTCAGCCACGCTACGGTGGCGCTGCTTCAAGTTATGGAACTCTTTCTTCTTCAAACTCATCACTCCGGATGAGATGTGAGCGGTACGGAAACCATCTTCAAAGATAGCCCATGTCACATCCTCAATGGGAGTGGTGATCTGGAAGTTATCCCACCAAGTGGCTGCTGGTCCTTCCAACAAGTGAGCTGCAAATCTGACTTTCTCTTCATCAGTACAGCCAACAGTTACCAAATCCTTGTTCACTGAGTGTAGCCAATCATTGGCCACCATAGGATCAGTAGTTCCTGAGAACTTTGCTGGTCTCAGTCTTAAGAACCTGGTAAGCATGTCAAAACCCGGTGGGTTGTTCTGATTGTTGTTGTCGTTATTATTATTATTATTATTATTATTGTTGTTGTTGTTATTTTTCTGATTCTGGATGAACGTGGTCATCATTTGCATCAACTGAGTCTGAGCTGTCATCATCTGCTGCATCTCAGGGGTGATGTTGTTGTTGGGGCTGGGATTGGCACGTCAGGGAGGCACCTGTGGTTTTCAATAAGGATAAGAATGAGATACCCATAGATGCTAACATGCACAATACATCACATAACAAATCACGATCATGCATCATAGTAGTAAAGGTTCAACAACACAGACAACAAGTTTTTTGAAAAGTAAACACACCAATAGCAAGCCATCCACATGTTGGATGGTCATTGCGACTCAATAATCAAAAGCATGGTAAATAAATGGTATATGAGTAGTCATCAATACTCCTCTGCATCAACCTCCTCATCGACAAGTGTAAGACCTGCATTCTCCATAGCGGTCTTGTATTCCTCGACAATGGTGGTAAAGGTCTCTACTTTGGCTTTGAGATCCCTCTTCTGTGCACGAAGCCTCTCAATCACACCTTGCTGATGCTCGAGCTCGAAGTCTTTGGCCTCTATTTCTGCAGTCATGTCTCGAATCCTCTTGTTCCTATCTTGGACTCGCTTCTCTTGACTCTTGAACTTCCTATCCTGACTCTCAAACTTGGCCTCCATCTCCTTGACTATCTCATCTTGCTCCGCGAAGAGCTTGTCCTTCTCACGAAGCTGCACCTGGAGTTTGTCATTGCTGAGCAGGACTTAGAGGTTCTTCTTAGGCACATAGACACCGATAGGACCAACGTCATGCTCAGCAATGACGAACTCTAGGTGCAGCTTCGTGAGAAGGACAAGCTCTTCGCGGAGCAAGATGAGATAGTCAAGGAGATGGAGGCCAAGTTCCAGAGCCAGGACAGAAAGTTCAAGAGTCAAGAGAAGCGAGTCCAAGATAGGAACAAGAGGATGCGAGACATGACTGCAGAACTGGAGGCCAAGGACTTCGAGCTCGAGCATCAGCAGACTGTGATTGAGAGGCTTCGTTCTCAGAAGAGGGCTCTCAAAGCCAAAGTAGAGACCTTGACCACCAATGTCGAGGAATACAAGGCCGCTACGGAGAATGCAGGTCTTACATTTGTTGAGGAGGAGGTTGATGCCGAGGAGTAGTGATGACTGCTCATTTACCTTTATTTATCATGTCTTTGATTAATGAGTTGCAATGACCATCCAACATGTGGATGGCTTGCTATTGGTGTGTTTACCTTGCAAACTTGTTGTCTATGTTGTTGAACTTTTTATGATGCATGTTTGGTGATTGTTTAAGTGATGTATTGTGCATGTTAGCATCTATGGGTATCTCATTCTTATCTCTATTGAACAAACCACAGATTCCTCCCCGACGTGCCAATCCCAACCCCAACAACAACAACATCACCCCTGAGATGCAGCAAATGATGACAGCTCAGACTCAGCTTATGCAAATGATGACTACGTTCATCCAGAATCAGAACAACAACAACAACAATAACAACAACAACAACAATCAGAACAACCCACCTGGTTTTGACATGCTTACCAGGTTCTTAAGATTGAGGCAGCAAAGTTCTCAGGAACTACTGATCCTATGGTGGCCTATGATTGTCTACACTCTGTGAACAAGGAGTTGGTAATAGTTGGATGTACTGATGAAGAGAAAGTCAGATTTGCAGCTCACTTGTTGGAAGGACCAGCAGCCACTTGGTGGGATAACTTCCAGATCACCACTCCCATTGCAGATGTGACATGGGCTATCTTTGAAGATGGTTTCCGTACTGCTCACATCTCATCCGGAGTGATGAGTTTGAAGAAGAAAGAGTTCCATAACCTGAAGCAACGCCACCGCAGCGTGGCTGAATATATTGAAGACTTCAACAATCTGGCGCGTTATGCACCGGATGAAGTCGACACTGATGCTAAGAGGAAGGAAGAGTTCCTTAAAGGGTTGAATGATGAACTGAACCTGCAGTTAGCTGTGGCCTATGTTCCCACATACCAGTCTCTTTGTGACAAGGTTGCTATTTTGGAGAACAAGATGAAGCAAGTTGAAAGTAGGAAGAGAAAGCACTCTGACAAGCACAGCTCGGGATTGTCTCACAAGCGTTTCCATTATGATGATAGTGGGAGTTCAGGATCCCACAAGCATGGGAAATTCAACAAGCACCACAACCACAATCGTCATCATGACAACAAGAGTCACCATAGTCATGACAATGACAAGTACAAAAATCACAAGGGTGGATATAAGAGCCACCACAGTGGAAGTGGCAGTGGAAGCCAGCCTGTCAAGAAGGATATTAGTCAGGTTGAGTGTTTCAAGTGCAAGAAGATGGGGCATTATGCAAATGAATGCCTAGAAAAAAAAGTTGAAGGACCCAACAAGCCCAACCCTTTTCAGAAGGGACAAGTGAACCACATCAATGTGGAGGAAATCTATTAAGAGCCAGATGCTGTTGCTGGTAAGTTTAAACTCAATTCTATTCCAGCACTTGTTCTTTTTGATACTGGAGCATCGCATTCATTCATATCAAAAGCATTTTTTGATAGAAATGGGTTTCCAACTGAAAACATTGGGTGTCCAATAAAAGTTAGTTCTCCAGGTGGAGATATGATAGTAAGTCTTGGAAGCCGGGATCTAGTGATAGAGTTTGGAAAGCATAAGTTTCCAGTGATTCTGATAATCCTAGATTCCCAAGGACTGGATGTAATATTGGGAATGGATTGGATGACCAAGTATGAAGGAGTACTAGATTGTGCCAATCGTACTGTTGCACTCACAACCCCGGAGAAGAAACGGATTAGATTCAAGTCCAACTTTGAATCAAAAGGGAGTAAGCTAAATTCTCTTAAGGGGGTTAGCATAGACAGTGTGCCAATTGTGAGTGAATATCCGGATGTGTTTCCGGAAGAATTGTCGGGAATGCCCCCAGATAGAGATGTGGAGTTTCTTATTGATTTGCTACCAGGATCTGGACCAATAGCAAAAAGACCGTACAAGATGTCAGTTGATGAGTTGAAAGAACTCAAGAAGCAGCTTGGAGAACAGTTGCAGAAAGGTTTTATCCAACCAAGTTCCTCATCTGTGGGAGCACCAGTTTTGTTTGTGGAAAAGAAAGATAGAAGTCAAAGGTTATGCATAGATTACCGTTCACTCAATGAGGTGACTATCAAGAACAAATACCCTTTGCCTAGAATCAATGACTTGTTTGATCAGCTAGAAGGAGCTTGTGTGTTCTCAAAGATTGATCTCCGGTCAGGTTATTTCCAGCTCAAGATAAGAGAACAAGGTATACCTAAGACAACTTTCACCACAAGATATGGATTGTATGAGTATACCGTGATGCCATTTGGTTTAACCAATGCACCAGCATACTTCATGAATATGATGAACAAGGTGTTCATGGAATTCCTTGATAAGTTTGTTGTCGTTTTCATCTATGACATTTTAATCTACTCCAAGAGCAAGGAAGAGCATGAAGGACATTTACGATTGATACTAGAGAAGCTTAGAGAGCATAAGCTATATGCCAAATTCAGCAAGTGTGAATTTTGGTTAAATGAAGTTGGATTTCTTGGACACGTTGTGTCAGGTGATGGTGTAGCAGTTGATCCTGCTAAAGTTTCAGCTGTAACTGAATGGGAATCTCCCAAGTCAGTGAAAGAGGTTCATAGCTTCCTTGGCTTAGCAGGTTACTATAGAAGGTTTATTGAAAATTTCTCCAAGGTGGCCAAACCTATGACAGAATTGCTAAAGAAAGACAAGAAATTTGCCTTGTCAGAAGGTTGTGAACTCAACTTTCAAGAATTGAAGAAGAGACTAGTGACAGCACCAGTCTTATGTCTGCCAGATTTGGAGAAGGATTTCCAAGTGTATTGCGATGCATCTCATCATGGATTAGGTGCAGTACTTATGCAAGAAGGGAAAGTTGTGGCTTATGCCTCGAGACAACTCAAAACTCATGAAGTGAACTAATCTACTCATGATTTAGAGTTAGCCTCTGTTGTCCATGCACTCAAAACATGGAGACATTATCTTTTGGGAAAGCGATGTGAAGTGTTCACAGATCACAAGAGTTTGAAGTATATCTTCACCTAGAAGGAAATTAACATGAGACAAAGAAGATGGCTAGAACTCATCAAGGACTATGACTTAAGTTTGCAATACCACCCCGGTAAAGCAAATATTGTAGCGGATGCTCTAAGCCGTAAGGTTTTTGTGAATGGCCTTACTAAGGGAGAATTGCTAGATGATCTGTGTACCCAATTTAGAGATCTTAGATTGGAGATTGTGCCTGAAGGACATCTCATGTCCTTGGATGTTCAACCTACTTTGTTGGACAAGATCAAAGAAGCCCAGAAGACTGATAAGGAAATTGAAGAGATTAAGGAAAAGATTGGCAAGGGAAAAGCCAAAGGATTCCATGAAGACGAACAGGGTACTTTATGGCATGGAAAACATATCTGTGTTCCACAAGATCCGGAGCTTCGGAACTGATTTTACAAGAAGCACACAACTCACCGTATTGCATTCATCCGGGTAACACCAAAATGTACATGGATATGAAGGAAAGATTTTGGTGGAATAATCTCAAGAAGGACATGACCGAACATATTGCTTTGTGGGATGTATGTAGTAGAGTGAAAGCGGAACATCAGAAACCAGCAGGATTGTTACAACCACTACCTATTCCTGATTGGAAGTGGGACAAGATTGGTATGGATTTCATTACCGGATTACCAAGGACCAGGTCAGGATATGATTCTATTTGGGTAGTAGTGGATCGCCTAACTAAAGTGGCTCATTTCATACCCATAAAGACAACTTATACAAGTGCTAAGTTAGCCAAGATCTATATGAACAGAATTGTATGTCTACATGGAGTACCCAAGAGTATCATGTCTGATAGGGGAACTCAATTCACTTCTCATTTTTGGAGACAGCTACATGAGTCATTGGGAACGAGGTTGGAATTCAACACTGCTTTTCATCCTCAAACTGATGGACAAACAGAAAGGACTAATCATATTCTTGAAGATATGTTGAGAGCATGTGCTCTAGACTACGGAGCCAGTTGGGATGAAAGTCTGCCTTACGCAGAATTTTCTTACAACAACAGCTATCAACCCAGTATTGAGATGTCACCATTTGAGTTTCTCTATGGGAGAAAGTGTACCACCCCATTGCTATGGAATGGTGTGGGAGAAATAAGTTTATTCGGACCAGAACTCATCAAAGAGGCTGAAGAGAAAGTCAAGCTGGTTAAAGACAGATTGAAGATAGCACAGTCCCGACAAAAGAGCTACGCAGATCCTAAGCATAGAGAGGTCACCTATGAAGTAGGTGACAGAGCTTATCTTAGAGTGTCACCACTTCGTGGAGTGAAGAGGTTTGGAGTCAAAGGAAAGTTGGCCCCAAGATATGTTGGACCATTCAAGATTCTGAGTCGCAAAGGAGAAGTAGCCTATGAGATTGAATTGCCAGAGTCTTTGTCAGTTGTTCATAATGTGTTTCATGTGAGTCAGCTTAAGAAATGTCATCCAGAAATGGAAGAAACTTCTTTGAAGGATACTATACCTTTGGAAGAGGTCCAATTGGAAAGTGACCTCACCTATGAAGAGAAACCTATCAAGATTCTTGAGACTGCAGAAAGAGTTACTCGGACTAAGACTATCAAATTCTGCAAAGTTCAATGGAACCATCATTCTGAAGAAGAAGCAACTTGGGAAAGAGAAGATGATCTTCGGAAAGACCACCCTCACCTATTTGCTAGCCAACCCGAATCTCGAGGGCGAGATTCACCTTAAGGTGGTTAGATTTGTAACATCCCTAAAATCATGTTTTCAAAGATTGCATATCATTCATGCATGCATATTATTTAGGGATCAATATCAGATCCATTTCAAGAAAACAAGCACTAAGTGCTATTATTTTATGTAATCAAGTATTAATCAAATACCACTCTCCAATGGGAAATTATTTGTTAAAAACCAAACCTTGTTGCTCTTAGAATGTTTTGCTTGCTTGCTAATTCTTAAACCAGAAATTTGCAAAACAAATGTGAATTTAAAACCATTTTCAAAACTTGATCAAATCAAGTGCCTTGTCACTGTTTATTTTGTTTGAACAATAGGACCAAGCTATTGCAGAGAGACCATATGTTTTTATACCCAGAAATATGATAGTTACACTCTGCAAAAATCCAGAACAAATTTGAATTCAAATAGCATTTGAATTTGTTTGAAAATGGATTCAGAAAAACAAAATAGAAATAGAAAATGATTTGAGAAAAGGAAAAGGGCCGGCGCCAGTCATTTGGCCCAACAGAGAAACCAGCCCACTAAGCCTACCCGGGTCGTTTTCCCCTTCTCTCTCTCTCACCCACACACGCCACTGATCTGTAGCGTAATTTTCTCGCCCCTCCTGGCTACTTAATCACCTCACCACCGCGGTCATTTTCCCCCACACAGCACGTCCACCTCGCCACCAGGCTACCTGTATTTCGAACTGCACCGCCGCTGCCCGACGAACTCCGTTAAGCGATTACGGTGAGCTCCAACCACCCCTCTGCTTTTGGTTCAAACGAGCGTGACCCTCGTGTCCTTACGCATCTGCTGACACCTCTAGTTTGCCTGCTCGTGACCCAGGTTGACGTCTTCGTTCACGCCCGCGAACACCTGAGCCGCCGCTCAACTCCGACGAGCGATTTAGGTAAAATCCGTGCACCCCTTGACCCCTCATTCATGCTATCAGGTCCGCCGTGTCTTTGTGCAGCTACTAACCCCACTGACTTGTGCTAGGGCGATCCCAAACGTCGTCAACGTCGCTGTCCACACGAACCCGACGCCGCCAGCAACTCCGACGAGACCCTGCCGCTGCATCTGTGCGCCCCTTGACAAGCCACCGCCACGTTGAGCTTCAGCACACCGCCGCGAGCCTGGTAAGCATCTCCGACAACCCCAAACCCCCCTGTAGCCACCATGCCGCCGTGGACAGAGCGCACCGCCGCCAGCCGTCGCCGCGCGCCGCCAGTCTTTGGCAGTTTGATCGAGCACCGTAGGATTTAGATCTAATGTGTAAGATTAGATCTGTGACGAAGAGGTAAGTTTAGATCTGAGTCGTGCATGTTTAGTTAGATCCAACGGTAGCCGAGCATGATCCGGTGCGAAACGGTATCGTCCAATCAGACGCTGCCGCGTGGCTTGTTCTTTGATTTAAAATCAGATTTTGTATCTATTAGATGTTTAAACTTGATAAATTCATAACTTTTGATTCCCACGTCCAAATTTGACAAATTTTATATCAATGGAATCAGGAGAGAAAGCCCTTTCCATATATGCAATGTGTTTAATGTTTCGCTTCTGTTAAAATGGTTATTTTTACAGAAACATGTGTAGGCCTATTTTGTGTATATTAATTATTTGAGAAAGGTTTTAATGTTCAAATAAAGGTTGTTTGGCAGGTTTTGAACTTGTTTATGAACCAGTACTATGCACTTGTCTTGTTGAGTATAGAAAATCATCACATATCATATTGCATGCATCCATATATTTTTGCTTGTATTTATTTTGTAAGTGATTTGGTGCTATCATTTTATGTGTAGATTTTGGTGCAAATAGTGATTGTGATTGTGAGGATTGTAGCTACTCTCCAAACTACCAAGGCAAGTGGTGCTTCATGATTTTATTCCTATGTTTTTCAAATATGCATTAGAAATATTTTGCTAGACTTGCATGGATAATTTTTGGTCTTTATATGCTATGTTTGTGAAATCCTAGTAGTTGTAGAATTGCTAGAAATTTCTTAGTTAAGATGTTTATCTATGCCATGCTTAGCCTAGCTAGTAGCAACCAAGGGTGGTGAAATATTCATGCTATGATAAAATATTTCTAAGTCTTTGGACTTGTGTTTTGCTTAATAAAACAACTAAGTGAATGAAACACCTGGGTGGAAGGGAAGAATGGTTTATGTTGAGTGGTTACACAAGGCTCATTTCTATGGTTTATCTTGTGTATCTCACTTGTGGAAAGCCACCCAGGAACAAAGGGATTTGAGAGGCCAAATGTTAAGAAGCTTCTAGTGCAGCCACTTGGCAATATGGGCTCTGCCTGGATCATATAGGTTACAATAACTTAGCCATTTGGACAGTTGGTGGTAGTGGGATGATAGGTTAGAGCGCGTACATTTGGTCTAAGGGAAGGCTTCTGAAAGGTCCTGTCTTAGTGAAAATCAAGTCTTGTGGGGAAAGTGCATGACCTCTACAGATGGAAGAATCTAAGTACTTAGCCATGTCCCTGGTATTGGACAACTTGAGCATCAATACATGGAAGCTATCAAGAATCTCCTCATCCAAATTTCTAACTAAAACTTGTGGTTGACCAAGGGTGAAGGACCCCAATGTCTATTGGTGGTTCCTTGGGAAAAGATTTTGACAAAGAAAAACTTAGTGTTTTCAACTGATAGGCAAAACCTATTTTGAGAAAAGCAAGCCTAAGTTACACTTAGCCAAAATGCATATAGTATTTAGTCCACCAATATTATACTAAGGTATCACTTGCCAATACTATTCCAATGTATTGACCCACTGTGGCTGTAACTTGTGATGTTGCAGGATATTCTGATGATGATTAGAAGTCATGAGTCTACACTCAACATCCTTGCCTGTGGCACATGAAGATGAAGACTTATTTATCTTATTATATATTTGAACTCTTGTATTAGGCCTGTGGCCATGGAGTTGTAAAAGACTATGTTTATCTCTGGAATGATATGTAATAAAGACCTTTGTTTCTGTGTACTTCATCTTAAACTGTGGATGCTAGCATTGATCCAGGGACTAGCATTGCAATCACAGGGATCTTTTCCTTTACAAAGGAGGGATCTTACACTAAGTTTTTCTTTGTCAAAATCTTTCCCAAGGAACCACCAATAGACATTGGGGAACCTTCACCCTTGTTCAACCACAAGTTTTTACTTAGAAATTGGGATGAGGAGATTCTTTATAGCTTCCATGTCTTGATGCTCAAGTTGTCCAATACCAGGGACATGGCTAAGTAGTTAGATTCTTCCATCTGCAGAGGTTGTGCACTTTTCCCACAAGACTTGATTTTCACCAAGACAGGACCTTTCAGAAGCCTTCCCTTAGACCAAATGGACGCGTTCCAACCTATCATCCCACTACCACCAACTGTCCAAATGGCTAAGTTATTGCAACCTATGTGATCTAGGCAGAGCCCATATTGCCAAGTGGCTGCACTAGAAGCTTCTTAACATATGGCATCTCGAATCCCTTTGATCCTGGGTGGCTTTTCACAAGTGAGATACACAAGATAAACCATACAAATGGGCCTTGTGTAACCACTCAACATAAACCATTCCTTCCATTCCACCCAGGTGTTTCATTCACTTAGTTGTTTTATTAAACAAAACACAAGTCCAAAGACTTAGAAATATTTTCTCATAGCATGAATAAATAACCACCCTTGGTTTCTACTAGCTAGGCTAAGCATGGTATTGATAATAATCTTAACTTAGAAATTTCTAGCAATTCTAAAACTACTAGGATTTCCCAAGCATAGCATATAGATCAAAAATATCCATGAAAGACTAGCAAAATATTTCTAATGCATAGTTGAAAAACATAGGTATAAAATCATGAAGCACCACTTGCCTTGGTAGTTTGGAGAGTAGCAACAATCCTCGCAATCACAATCACTATTTGCACCAAAATCTACACATAAAATAATAGCACCAAAATCACATACAAAATATATACAAGAAAAAATATATGGATGCATGCATAATGCCATGTGATGATTTCCTACACCAAACAAGACAAGTGCATAGTACTGAATCTTAAACAAGTTCAAAACTTGCCAAATAAACTTTATTTGAGTAATAGAACATTTTTCAAATAATTACTATACTCAAATTATGCCTACAAATGTTTCTGAATAAACAAACATTTTAACAGAGGCAAAACATTAAACACATTGCATAAATGGAAAGGATTTTCTCTCCTGATTCTATTCATATAAAATTTGTCAAATTTAGACGTGGGAATCAAAAGTTATGAATTAAACAAGTTTAAACATCTATTAGATCTAATTCAAATTTTTAAAACGAAACACATGCCACGCGGCGCTTCCTGATTGGAGGGTACCGCTTCGCGCGGATCACGCACGCATACCGTCAGATCTAAATGAGATCCAGCGGCTCAGATCTGCCCGTACTCTTTCGGGCTGGCGTCTAATCTAGACCACTGGATCTAGATCCAGTGGATCTAATCGTTTTGACTTTAAACCGGCGGCGCAAATGGCCAGGACGGCGGCGACGGCTCTGCCGGCGATGGTGCGGCGAATCTAGCGAGGGGTGGGGGCAGTGGTGAAGCTTACCGGCGTCGCAAGGTTGCGAGGAAGCTCCAGATGTGGTTTGCGTGGACAGGGGCAAGCTGCTATGGCCGTGGGAGCTCGTCGGAGTCGGAGACAGCGTCGGGCTTAGGTGGACGACGATGTTGGCGATGTTCTGATCCGCCCTAACACAAATGGAAGGCATCAGCATGTGCACATCGTTCAGGCGAACCAGATAGGGTCAAGGGGAAGGCACGGGGCGGTCGAACCTCACCGGAATTCCTTGTCGGAGTTGGAGACGGCATCGGGAGTTTGCGGTATTCGACGAAGTCGATGACCTGGGGCAGTACATGTCGAACCAAAGGTGTCAGAAGAAGCGCAAGACGATTGCAGAGCATCTCGTATGAACCAGAGAGCAAGGCATGCTCGGAACTCACCGTGATGGCTCGCCGGAGTGGTTCGGGGCAGTGGCGGCGCGAGCTCGATCGTGGACAGCCTAGCGGCGCACTGTGGTTGGTGAGTGAGGGGAATGGAGCGGAGAGGGGAGGGGATCTTATAGCCAGAGTAGGGGCGGAGATCGTGCTCGCATTCATCGTCAATTAAGCAGAGTAAAATCACGGCAGTGATGGGGGAAGGAACGGGTGGCGACGGCGTCTGTGCGCGGGATTTGGGGAAGAAGGAGCCGACGTGGAGAGGGACCACCAGTCAGCGACGTGTGGGTTGGTTCGGTGCGGGTGAGAGATGAAGAAGAGAGGAGATGGCCCGGGTGGGCTTTTGGGCTGGTTCTGGTTTTGGGCTTGATTAGAAGCGCCGGCCTTTTTCTATTTCTTTCTCCTTTTCTATTTCTATTTTTGATTTTCTGGATTCATTTTCAAATAAATTCCAATGCAATTTGTATTCAAATCTTTTTTGGATTTTTGTAGAGTGTAACACTCATATTTTTGGGCATAAAACCTTGTGGTCTCTCTGTACTAGCTTGGTCCCTTTGATTAAACAAAATAAACAGTGTAATAGCACTTGATTTGAATAAGTTTTGAAAATGGTTTTAAACCCATTTTTGTTTTGTAAATTTTGGTTTAAGCACTAGCATTCAAGCAAAACAATCTGAGAGAAACAAGGCTTGGTTTTAAAACAATTATACTCTCATTTGAGAGTGGCATTTGATTAGTGTTTGCTCACATAAAATAATGGCACCAAGTGCTACTGTTTTCTTGAAATGATTTGGAAATTTTATTCCCTAAATGATATGCATGCATGGATGATATGCAATCTTTGAAAACATGATTTTGGGGATGTTACAACCCCACGCCTGGGGGGTGCAGCCACCCTGGTGGCCCCCTGCCTCGCCTCTTCGCCTATAAAGTCCCCCCGATGCCAAAACCCTAGACACCTGATCAATATTCCACGAAACCGTCTATAGCCGCCGCCACCATCGTCCCTAGATCGGGGGGAGGGGATCTGAAGCTCTTCCCAGCACCCTGCCAGAGGGGAGATCATCCCAAAGGCCTTCTTATTTAAGATGCCACCCTCCAGTATGAAGCGCGAGTAGTTCAACCTTGGACTACGGGTCCATGTAGTAGCTAGATGGTTGTATCTCCTCCTTGTGATTTCATGTATAGATCTTGTGAGCTCCGTTCATGATCAAGATATAATTTATTTGTAATCATGCATGTTGTGTTTGCGGGGATCCGATGGATATTTAGATTACTATGTCAGATTGATTAATGGTTTTGTCTTATTGATTCTATCATGTCTGTGTTATTTGTGATCTTGCATGCTCTCCGTTGTTAGTAGCTATCTTGGCCAAGTAGTTTAGTGACTCCAAGAGGGGTATTTATGCTCGATAGTGGGTTCATGCCTCTAGTTTCCAAGGGAAGTGACAGAAATCTCTTTGGTTGTAGATGTGTTGTTGCCACTAGGGAGAAAACAATGGTCTCTTGTTCATAGAACCAGTGGATTGTTTACCTTACACACTTTGCTTAAAGCAGTTGTCTGTTGCTTGCAACTTAATACTGGAGGGGGTTCGGATGATAACCTGAAGGTGGACTTCTAGTCATAGATGCAGTTGGATGGCGGTCTATGTATATTGTTGTATTGCCCAATCGAATCTCATAGGATCTTTTGGTCTAGTATTGCATTGTTATGCCTTGCTTAGTTCCTGTCAATTGCCCTGCTGTAATTTGTTTACCCTTCATGCCATGTTTTTTATCTAAGGAGAGAACCTCTAGTGAACTATGGACCCCGGTCCAATCTTTATCATTGATACATCTTCCATTTTTACTGTTTACCTTTCTACAAACCATTATTACCTTTCACACCATACATTTAACCCTTTGTTTTCAGCAAACCGGTGAGATTGCAACCTCACTGTTTGTTGGGGCAAAGTCTTGAGTTTGTGTTGTGCGGGTTTCCACATTGCTTGCAACACCTTTGAGACGTTTCCTTCCTCCTATTGGTTCGATAACCTTGGTTTCTTACTGAGGGAAGACTTGCTGTTGTGCTGCTTCACACCCTGCTCTTGAGGTTTCCTGACGAAGTTCTCCACATCAACACAGCACCATCATGCTTGTAATTGGTTGGTGGTCTGACGGAGCGAGAAGATTTCTTCTCGGAGCTTAGCAACCTCCTCTTCATGCTTGGCGATGAGTTCTGAACTTATCTTATGGATGACATCCACTTAGCGTTCCACCATCTTCTTGTACCTGAAAACTTCCTCCTCCAATGACTCCATCCTGCCTTCTAGATTGCCTTCTCCTTTAGGGCCTTGAACTTCTTTCATCCGCACCTTCCCATCCTTGAGAATCAACTCCTTGGGATGAATCACATGTACTGGTTGATGACATCCGCGGAGGAATCCTTCATGGGTGATCCAGAGGAAGACATTGTGACTCCAAATCTGAGAATCTGCCTGACAGAAACAGATCGAAACAGAAACACGACGAGAACACGATACACGAACCTCGGGGGACCTAGGGGGTTATATATTACAAAGTTTCAAAGCATAAGGAAGGTACTGGTGTGAAAACGAGGCGTATACGGAGCTCGAGGGGCTCACACCCCTCCAGGCGTGGCCAGCTGGGGCTCGTGCCTGGGGTGGGTGTGGCCACCCTGGCCTCCATTTCCTCCTCTATTTCGTTTAGTAACCTTCCATATGTAATAAAAACGTCAAAAGTATAAAAATATAGGGTTTTCATGAACCTACTGTTTTCACCACTTTTACCTATTCAAAGATGAACTCTACAGATTCCTTTTCTCCTTCCCCTAGAAATTCCTTTTCTCACAACGCATTACACAAACCTCAATGGAAACATTAGTATAAGCAAAAACAATAAACCTTTAGGTTCACACTTTAACTGAAATCCATCAAAACAAAAGCTACTGTAGCAACTCCTTTCCAAAAACCCAAAAGAACCAGGAAGGGAATCAATAAGAGAGGCAAATGCAAATGATGGCAGAAATCTGTCAAAACAGACCAGCAGGTAAGGATTGATATTTTTGAAAACCTTCTGTTGCTCTAATCAAAAAGTGCAAAACTAATGAAAGTTGGGTAACAACTTGGAGAACAAGCACACAAAAATACAAATCCATCCGAAGTACTTACCTCCCTCACGAATTTTTACAATGTAGCACAAAAATCTGTCCTAGGACAGCCACTTTTAACAACTCCTCCACTTCTTAAAAGTAGTTGAACTTGACACAAAAACCAAAACAAAAAGATTAAGGAGCGGTTATTATTGAGGTAATAACTTCCAAGACTCAACAAAAATATTGGGTTATCTCCCAAGAAGTACTTTTCTTTAATGCCTTTAAGTTAGGCTTGAAAGTTTCAAAGATGCTCACATAGGAGATAAATATCAAGAAGCAAATAACGGGAAAAATAACTAACACATTTGAGTCTAACCCACTTCCTATGCATGGGGGTATCATGAGAAAACAAATTGTTAAAACAAAAAGGCACCAGCATAGGAAGACAAAACAAATGCAACTTCAAAGCTTTCAACATAAAACGGGAAAAATTATTAAGATGCATAAAACCATGCTTCCCTCTCTCATAATAACTTTCAGTAGCACTTTGAATAAAGTTGACAATATAACTATCACTGACAACAACTTTATCATCAGAATTAGCATACTTAAAATCACCAAAAAGAGGTCCAAGGTCATAAACTGGATCAATTGAAGCAAGTTGTTCCATCCTGAAATCTTCATTAGGCAGGCTATTTTTCACAAGGAGCTTTAGCAAATTTGGAAAAGTTAAACTCAAAAGAATCTCCATAAAACTTAGTTAAAACTTTCTACTTATTACAATCTATAATAGATCCACAAGTGTTTAAGAAAGGTCTACCAAAAATGATAGGACAAGTTTAACTAACTGCTGAATTAAGCACTACAAAATCAGCATAATACTTAATCTTACCACAAAGAACCTCCACAACTCTTACAATACCAATAGGGCCAATGGTTTACTTATTAGCAAGGTGAATAACCACATCAATGTACTCAAGCTCACAAGGACCAATTTCATGCATAATTTCCCTGTAAAGCTCATAAGGAATAGCACTAGAACTAGCACCAATATCACATAAACCATAATAGCAATGATCACCAATTATAACAGAAAGCAAAGGGACACTAGCTTTTCTAGCTTTACTAGGATGAGAGATAATATTAGAAGCGTCTTCACAGAAGACAATGTGCTCATCCTCTATATTTCTAGTGACAATGTCTTTCACAATAGCTACCACAGGTTCAACATTCAATTGCTTACGAGGCTCCATAGTTTTCATTGTACCTTTATTATTTGCATTAATAATCATAGAATACTCCTTTAAATTAGATGGGAAAGACATTTTCTCAACATGAGGTTCAGGCACAATATGACTAGTAGTACAAACTTGAGTACTTCTAATAGGAACATGATTAACAACATCTTTACAAGATCTTTCACAACAGCTACCATAGGTTCATTGTCTATTTGCTCATCAGGTTCCACAGTTTTCTTTGTATCTTTGTTATTCACACTAATCATCATAGAATACTAATTTACCTTAGCTGGGAAAGGTATTTTCTCAACATAAGGTTCAGGCACAATATGATTAGTAGTACAAACTTCGGTGCTTCTAACAGTAAATGACTAACAATATCTTTATAAGGTGCATGGTACTTATTCCATTTCTTTTGGGGAATTTATATGTAAGAGGCAAAGGCTTTAAAACAATTGGCAATACTTTGAGAATCAAGACCATACTCGGTACTGATATCATGGAAGTCATCAGTTCCCATAAAAAAATTATGCATTCATAATCATAATTTTTACCTGACTTTCTCCCTTTGTCATTCTCCCAAGCTTTAGTGTTCTCTTGAATACGGTCTAGGAGATCCCATTTAGCTTCTTCCTTCATGCATGTGAATGATCCAGCACAAGAAGCATCTAGTAAATCTTTATCATGAAGAGAAAACCTAGCATAAAAGTTATTGATAATAATATTGTTAGGATTTCATGAATAGGACATTTAAGCATTAGTAACTTCAATCTCCCCCAAGCTTGAGTTGTACTTTCTCCATCACGAGGCCAAAAGTTATATATCAGATTCCTATCCTTATGAATTTCACTGGGAGGATAGAATTTAGAATAAAAGAGAGGTACTATTTCCTCCCATTCCATGGATTGCCCATTCTTCAGCAGCTTATACCATTCTTTAGCTCTCCCTTTCAAGGATATAGAGAGTAACTTCTTCTTCACCTATTCAGTTGTGATAACTGCACACTTAAACAACCCACATAATTCATGGATAAAAAACAAATGATCACCAGGATGGACAGTTCCATCCCCTAAATAATAATTATCCATAAAACGATCAACAATACTTGTAGGTATCTTAAAAGGATCTATATCAATAGGTGGTGGTTCATCTACTACCCTAACAGTGGTAGTAGTTTTCCCAAACAAAAAACCAAGTGGTTTATCCATATTGGAAACAAAGTAACAAACAGAAATAAAAAGCAATACTCATAGTAGAAGTTTCCTTTACCAGTTCCACTCTTTAATAGCGCTTCACTCCTCGACAACGGCACCAGAAAATAGTCTTGATGACCCACAAGAATAGGGGGTGTATCGTAGTACTTTCGATAAATAGGAGTGTCGATCCCAACAAGGAGCAGAAGGTGTTGACTAGTGGTATGGAGCCGGAAATCTCTATAAATACTTAGCAAATGGATTTTTAGGGGTTTTCTGGTAAAGCAAAGAAACAAAGTGCAAGTAATGAAGACAACGAACAATTCCAGCAAGTGGCCCAATCCTTTCTTAGCAAAGGACCATCCGCTGGAAATACTTATAAGGACCAAACGTTCTCGAGGACACATGGGAATTCTGTCAAGTGCTTTTCCTTCATATAGCTAAGTAGTCTTATTTGGTGTGGTAATTGTTGTGTGGGTGAACCTGTGCTATTGTACCGACCTTACTTGGACTAATACATACTTGTGATTAAACCCCCTGTAAGCATCTGCAACTATAGGAAAGAAATTAAGATACAAACCTAACCACAGCCTTAAACTCTAAGATCCTACGCTCCCTAGTGCAATGGTGTCCTAATGGGGGTTCAGGTTTCTGTCACTCCGGCAACCCCACAATTAGTAGCCAAATACACAATGCATTCCCCTAGGCCCATAAATGGTGAAGTATCATGTAGTCTAAGTTCACATGACACCACTAGAAGAATAGCACCACACTTAAATACTAAACCATTGAATAATATCTCAACACAAATCCACTACTAACAACATGACTTCTCCCATGTCCTCAAGAACTAAACTAACTACTCAGAAGACATCATATGGATCAAGATCAAAGATGATATGGTGATGGATAACAATTTGAACATAAACAATAATCCAATGGTTCCACTCACAAACATGAACTACAATAGTAATCAACACCGGGAAATTTACCCTAAGAACTATGCAAGTATTCAACACAATTGTTATAGCGGGATGCAGTGGTGATGATGGTGCTGGTGGAGATGATGGTGTGGATGATGATGATGATCCCGGAGAAGTCTAGCTTGATGACGGTGTTGATGGCGATGATCTCCCCTCTCCAGGAAGGAATTTCCCCGGCAGAAATCTGTCTGCCGGAGAGCTCTTTCTCTCTCCGTGTTTTCCACCCCGTAGAGGCAGCGGAATCTTTCTGTGGTCGCTCCCCTCTGTTTTAGAGTTTCGAGGATAAGATATAGGCGAGAGGGCGGAGCTGGAGCCCGGACAGGTGGGCCACACCCCGTGTAGGCGCGACCCAGGGGTGGCTCGCGCCTAGGGGGTGTGGGCTCCCTGTGGCCCATCTCCGCCTCCCCTTCTGGCTTCCTCCGTCTTCTGGGAAAATATGATTTTCTGTAATTTTTCTGGTATTTTTCTAATCTTTTTTCTGAGCATTGAAACACCATTTGCAACTAGATCTGTTACATGTTTGCTTGCTTCCATCTTTTTTCCTTTAGTCTTTTCCTCCCCGTCAGAAGCTCTTTTCTAACACCGTTACCACTTATAATCATACATATCACTTGTATTTTACTATCTCTTCGCCGAACTAGTGCACCTATACACCTGACAAGTGTATTGGGTGTGTTGGGGACACAAGAGACTTCTTTTATCTTGATTGCAGGGTTGCTTGAGAGGGATACCTTTGACCACTTCCTCCCTAAGTTTGATAAACCTTGGGTAATCCACTTAAGAAAAACTTGCTGTTGTTCTACAAACGTCTGCACTTGGAGGCCCAACAACTATCTTCAAGAATAGAAGTGCCTAGACATCTAGATCTTTTCTGGCGCCGTTGCCGGGAAGGTAAGGTAAAAGGTACTCACATCCTCCAGTGTGAGTGCTCGAAGTTATTTCCTTTAGATTCTAAAATTTTGTCTTTTTTTTCTTGTTTTCACTAGTTAGGCTTAATGGAAAACAATAACAAAATTATAGAGCTTTATAGTATCTATCTTGAGTTAGGACATGAAGTGTTTAAAGAGAAACTTAAAAAACCTATGGAACTTTATTTGCATGCTAATAGCAATGTTATGAGTATGAATTTTTTGAACACCATTATTGCTAATGCTATAGAAACGTCTAAGCTTGGGGAAGCTAGTTTTTATGAAAATGATCTTTTTAGTCCCCCAACTTTGGAAGATAGCTATTCTATTGCTTATGATGATACCAAACCTCCAATATATGATGATTACAATGATGAATATGATATTTTGAGTTCACCTACTATTGAGGAGAAAATTAATTGTGATTACAATATGCCTTCTATATTTGATGATTATGGTGATGAGAATAATAATGATAGCTATTTTGTTGAATTTGCTCCCACTACAATTAATAAGAATGACTATGCTTATGTAGAGAGTAATAATTATTTTATGAATGTGGCTCATGATAAGAATGTTTTATGTGATAGTTATATTGTTCATTTTATTCATGATGCTACTGAAATTTATTATGAGAGAGTGAAACATGGTTTTATGCATCTCAATAATATTAAGTTTCCCCTCTTTATATTGAAAATTTTGAAGTTGCATTTGTTTAGCTTCCCTATGCTTGTTGCATTGTGCTTTCATGACTTGTTTCTTTACAAGATTCCTATGCATAGTAAGTGGATTAGACTTAAATTTGTTTTGAATTTGCTTCTTGATGCTCTCTTTTACTTCAATTCATATTTCTTATGTGAGCATCTTCTCAAACTATCAAGCCTAACATAAAGGCGTTAAAGAAAAGTACTTATTGGGAGATAACCCGATAGTTTTATTGAGTCTTGGAAGTTATTACTTCTGTAATAACCCCTCCTTATCCTTTTTGTTTGATTTTTGTGCCAACAATAACCTCTAATGAGAGAGAAGTAAGATTTGGGAAAGTTGCTGTCCCGAAACAGATTTTTGTGCTTCACTGTAATAATTCTTGAAACATCTCTGTATGTCGGATTAATCTGTAATCTATAATATCTATAAAGTTCATCCCCACTAAGATGTATTTAATGTTTGCAAGCTGAAATATGATGCAGCCACATCACCTTAATTGTTCTCATCCATTGGATTTCAAATCTATGGCCATTGGTTATCCGTCAGATCACAAAGATTTTCGTTTCCCTTTCTGTCCGTGGTCGCGATATTCCCTTTTCTCTGTGTCTCCTGACCTCCCCTGCCGTGTTAGAAACGGAATCGACGTGAGAGGTAGACGAGCGGACATGCGCCTCTTTATTCTCCTCGCCCCAGTGTACTTCCGTGCTGAAATACGTCCCTTCCCTACCCCGCCATCCAGCCATCCACCCCTTCTTACTCCCTTGAAAGCCTGCCCCTCCTGGTCCCTATACGGCACGCGTTCTTCTGGAATTCTCGTCGGCGCCGTCGCGCCGCACGCCTCCCAAATCAACCTCTCTCCGCCTCATGCCTTCACCTCCATGCGGTACCTCATCTTCATCTCCACCGAACCAGCAAAGGAGGAAGCCGATAAAGCACATACTACATGCGTACGTCGGTAAAACAGAGACTGGGATTTCACGCGAGTGGGCACACAAATGGTCATGTAAATCGTTTATTGTAGGGTGATTCGTTGGAGAGGCCAAGCGCCGAGATGACAACATCCTCCACCTGAGTTTTCTACTAGGCCTGGCGACATGCTTCTCATCAACTACTTTGCAACCAATAGTCAGATGCAGCGGCCTCGCTATGTCTGCCAAGTGCACGGCCTGGAGCTGGTGAGACAGTTGAGTGGTGACGGGCACAGGCTCTTCCTCTTCTCCACTATGGTGCCTGTGCTCTGTTTACTAATTCTTCATGATTCATTCACTATGTATATGGACCTTATCGTGCTGCTGATTTTCACTGCAGAAAGATCTCTGCGCCCATCTTCCGGGACGGTGGTATGTGCAGAAATTGGTCTAACTGATCGCTTCCTAACTGTTACATAGATCGTCTCAGAACCCATACTATGCAATGATGAGATTGGTAAGAAAATCTCTGTTTTTTGTCCTATGCTAATATACACTTCTTATGTCTCTCTGGAAGGTATATATAATTAGATACTAATACAATTCAGCCATCTGTATATACTACATATCTACACTAATGGTTTATTGTTGATTTTTAGTTGTTTACCCATATTGCTTTGATTGGAAGGGCAAGTGACTTTTAATTTGTGCATGTCAAATTGGTGTACTGCATCGGTAAAATCTAGCAATATTTATGTTAAAAAACTATAGGGCAGTATGTTCATGGGATTCATTATATTGCTGATCCTG
Organism: Avena atlantica; assembly: GCA_910589765.1. Lineage (NCBI taxonomy): Eukaryota > Viridiplantae > Streptophyta > Magnoliopsida > Poales > Poaceae > Avena > Avena atlantica. Next base: position 312,647,462 of record OU342736.1, read on the forward strand.
TTAGAATCTCACGTTCATTGTTGGGCATGTAGGAACATGGTTATGCAAAGTTGGGTGTTTATGTGGCAAGTAAAAATTATGAGGAAATTAGTATCTTTTGAACAAGACTTTTTTTAGAGGCTTTTGAACAAGACTTATACCTACAAAGTTTAGAAATTTTATCTCCTAATATATAATTTATCTCCAAAAGTTATTGGAGAATATTTGTTTTGTCTTACAAGAGAAGAATTCATGAAGCTTCTCGGCTAACTTAGCGATGGACAGCCAAGAACATCATATGTTCTTGCTTTTTTAATCTACTCCCCATCTCATTTTCAAATTCACATATGTCGCGTTTCCCAGCTAGCATCAGTCCATAGTCAAGTTGGCTTTTATTACATTTTCTACTTATTGTTCCTCCGCATTGAAAGATTAATATATGATGGTACTTTACAAGTTAAATCATAAGCCTGAATCATAAGTAAAGTCTCTTCCAGTTACGATGCATGCTAAAGTAAATAGTTGCCCTGTTGACAATCGGGACTTGACTAACGGAACAGACAAAGAAAAAATAAAAATAAAAGCAATATGCTTGCACTTGATAACAATATATGGAAAACATTATATTCTCCGCTAACAACATATGCTTGCAATATGCTTTTGGGTACATAAAATCCTTCTCTAATGTCCGCAGCAACGCGCGGGGTATCAACTAGTTTATAAATACATGTTAAGCACTTAAGCAATGTCATATTACGATAAAAATAAATATAATAAATAGTACTTGCTGCTAGTTTTCTAAATAAATCCCCCAGGTTATTAGATAACTTTTGTTAGTTCAACACTTTTTGATTTGAGCAACAAAAGGTCTTCGAAAAAATTGGTTTTTATCTGCTGGTTTGTTTTGACAAATTTCTGCCATTATTTGCATTTGCCTCTTTATTGATTTCCTTTTGGGGTTCTCTTTGGTAAATTGAGATTTTTTTAGGGAATTTCTACAGTAGCTTTTGTTTTTAATGAAATTTATGTTGTTTTGAAACTAAACCAAAGACTTATTATCTTGAATACACTAATGTTGCTAATGAAGAATTATGTGAAGTTTTGTATGAAGGAAAAAATTTAGGTGTAAGGGAAGAATAATGTAATGATATGAAGAATGGACAAAAGCTCAAGCTTGGGGATGCCACCCCGTGTCACCCCAAGAAAAATTCAAGAGGTACAAGTGTCAAAGCTTGGGGTTGCCCATGACATCCCCTTCTTCATCAATAAAAATCTCAGGTCTTTCTAGACACTTCGTTTTTATTGTTTCATGCACTTTTGTGTTGTTTTTGGAGCATCTTTGTTTTTATTTTTAGTTTTATTTTGCTTGTTTGCCGCAATAAGTTGGTCGGATCCCAGCACACTTCTTTTGGAGAGAGGCACACTCTATTTTCATTGTTTAGAACACTCTAGTTTTCACTCTCATTGTTCTGTGAGTGTTCTCTTTTGCTAGCACTGTGTTTTGCCTTAGTTTTCTTATTCTTTTTGCTTGGAACTGTTTGGTTCTCCTTTGTGGATTTGTGAGATAATATCAGTGATCTTTATTGATTATTATCTTTGTGACTTGCTTCAAATAAGTCGATTGGTGTTGGAAGAGACTAGAGAGTTTTATGCTTAAGTGGTACAAAAGGGAGCTTGTTTTGACTGTGGCTTAGACTTTATCATGTCATGCTAGATGTTGATTTGACCTTATGCTTAGTGATTTGACCTTGTGCTTGTTCCAAACAATTGAGATTTCTTAATGTGCCTTGAAAGAATCATGTGTAGTTTTAGCGTACAAAAGCATAGTACTGTGGTATTCTCCTTTGATGTTTTGTTTGGGTTAACTTGGCACATACTCACACCATGTTATGACTATGAACCAGTCACCTTAGCCTCTATGATCATTTAGTTTTTGACTTGTGATACCACTTTATGCTTTGATTAGTAATGTTTTGTCGCTCTGCATGATTATGGCCATTATTGCTCTCTTAGTTGGCCGCTCCCAGTCTTTTGCTAGCCTCCACTTGTACTAAGTAAGGTCTACTCATGCATCCAACTCCCAAGAAACCAAGTTATTCCAAAGAGTCCACTATAAATTCCTATGCATGGTGTGTTACACTATTCCAAGTATATTCTTGTTTTATCTATCTTTCAAATTAAACTTGTTATGTGAAAGTTAGTGATTAAAGCTCTCACAAACTTTATGGCACACTTTATTTTTATTGCCCCTAATAAACTTGAACCATTGTGTCATCTATGTTGTATATGCTTGTACTTATACATTGGAATTAGTAGAACCATGCTGTCATGGGGAACGCTTTCAACATTGCACTTGTACATTGTACCCAGTTGATATCATGCTCTTTTGTTTGCGGATGTCGTCGGTGTGAAATAAAAAGGGAGCTTGTAAGTCCATGGAGTTATGTATGTGTGTTAGAGAAACGCCTGGGCCGCTAGCCTAATCCATGCCTAATAATGGTGGAAACTTGCAACATCACCATAGTGAGCAATCTATGAAGCTTTCTTCTTATAAAAAAAGAGACATATTGAAAAGAGGAAAGAGAGAAAAGCATCATTTTCCCATGGTAAATAAGAAGATTGCTGAGATGCTCATTGCCTGCTTGCCTTGTCATTTTTATTATAAGATAGCTCTTGTATCATGTGCAAGGGGTACCCCGTTGGCGGTTCTCTATGATACACATGTACTTACTATGACAAGAACTTACCAGTGACTAAAGTTGAGTAGCATGTGGAACGGCCCTCGCACTCAAGTGACATGATATTTCCAACTTATACTTTGTCAAGCATATACTCCATACTTTGTTCACTTTAACCTTAAACACTTCAAGATGCTTATGATAGGGGCAATGAGAGCTAAAAGCTAACAAGTACCATAATTTTTGGAAGCTCTTTATGAAACTTGAAATCCCTGTTTCCCTTTGAAGGGACTTTATTCCACCATTATATTGAGTCTCCACCTTCTATCCTTAGGCACCAATTAAGAGAGCATAGTTGTCATTATTAGTTCTATGTGCATTGTCCCAAAACTTATTGATTGATTCATATTGTTGATATTGTTTGCTCTTAGACTATTTGTATCTAGTCACTCTTATGAACTTTGAAGGTGTCCTATGCATTTATGTTTTGCTAATCCATGAGGGACAAGATGAATGACACTATGCAATGTTTTCTATATGTAAAACAAACAAACTTCTTTTAATGCATTGTTATTCATGATCTTTGTTTGTACCTTTTCATGTTGTAGCATAGTCACTTTGTCTTATTGTTAGAACTTCTTTTTTCATGCTCATGTTTAGAGTACTTTGATCCCAGCTTTCACTGCTTTGGAAATGGTTTGATCAAGATTGTGATGGTCCATGTGACCTCAAAAATTATTATTTTTACCACTTACCTACTCGAGGACGAGGAGGAGTTAATCTTGGGGATGCTTGATATGTCGTAAACGTATCTATAATTTTTTATGCTCCATGCTTGTTTTATATCATTTGTCTTATGTTTTGTCTACACTATGAGGTATTTTTATACACTTTCTGGAACTGACCTATTGACAATATGCCACAATGCCAGTTGTCTGTTTTCTACTGTTTTTGGTTTCAGAAAAGCTAAAAAAATGAATATTCTCGGAATTGGGCGGGACAAAAGCCAAACTTCATATTTTTTCCAGAACGATACCGAAAATCGAAGTAGAGACGGAGTAGGGCACTAGGGTGGCCACACCCTAGGGTGGCGCGGGCCCACCCTGGACGCCCCACCAAGGGGTGTGGGCCCCCTGGGCCTCCATCGACCTTGCCTCCTTCGCCTATAAGAATCCCCTGACTCAGAAACCCTAAATAATCCAGGAGAAAGCCACAAAAACCTCCGCAGCGCCGCTGCCACCAAAAGGGAGATTCGGGGGATAGAATTCTCTGTTCCGGCACCCTGCCAGGACAGGGAAGTGCCCTCGGAGCCATATCCATCGATCTCCACCACCATCTCCACCGTCGTTGCTAATTCCCATGATGAGGAGGGAGTAGTTCTTCCTCAAGGCTAAGGGCTATACCGGTAGCTATGTGTTCATCTGTAGAGGTCCCAACCTGATAAGGTAGAGATCCCTGTGTTTACAATGCTAGTCCCCGGATCGAATAACTAGAATCCACAATTTAAGATGTAATATCAAGAAACAAAGGTCATAATACAACTTTATAACCAGGAATAAAATAATTCATTACATCTTACATAGCTCAGTTGGCTATCTCATTACAATGCAGCAGAATAACCATATAGCATGGAGTCCTTCATCTTCAAAGTGCCATAGGCAATCATGTTGGTTGTAGACTTGTAATCCTATTCAACACACTTCACTAACATCAAACAAACCTACAACATAATAAGTTACAGCCACAAGGGTCAATACATTTGAATTGTATTGGCAAGTGATACTATGGTAGAATAGTGGTATCTATCATCTATATGCATTTGGCTATGTGTAGCTGAGGCTTGCTTTGCTCAAAAAAGTTTTCCTTATTAGTTGAAAAACACTAAGCTTTTGTTTGAAAAATCACCCAAGGAACAACCAATAGGAATTGGTTAACCTTTACCCTTGTTCAACCACAAGCTTTTAACTTAGAAATTGGGATGAGGAGATCTTTGATAGCTTCCATGTCTTGATGCTCAAATTGTTTTGCCGGGGACACGGCTAAGTACTTAGATTTTACTCTCTCGAGAGGTGGTATACTTTCCCCACAAGACTCGACATGCATCGAGACGAGATCTTCTAGAAGCCTTACCTTAGACCAAATGGATGCGTTCCAAACCTATCACCCCCTACCACCTTTTGTCCATCTGGCTAAGTTATTGCAACCTATGTGATCCAGGCAGAGCCCATATGCCATGTGGCAGCACTAGAAGCTTCTCAACATTTGACATCTCAAATCTCTTTGTTCCTGGGTGGCTTTCCACAAGTGAGATACACCAGGTGTTTCCCCTGGGTAACCACTCAACACAACCCATTCTTTCTATTCCACCCAGGTGATTCATTCACATAGTTGTTTTATTAAACAAAACACAAGTGATAGACTTAGAAATATTTCATAGCATGAATATAATCCACCCTTGTTTTCTACTAGCTAGACTAAGCATACTAGTAAAAAGAATCTTAACTTAGGGAAAATTCTACTAAGGCATCATCTACTAGGATTTCCCAAGGCATAGCATACTTAGTAAAAATTCCATGCAAGTCCTACTCAAAATATCACTAATGCATAGTCAAAATATTAGGACAAAATGTATGAAGCACCACTTGCCTTTTTAGTAGAGAATATAGGTTCACTCCTTGATCTTGCAATTGTCACACTCTTCAAAGTTCACTACAATTTAATCAAGCAAGGCACAGGTTCAAACTAGTATTCAAACAATTCATCACATAAAGTAAAGTAAAGAAAACAAAACAATGCATGCAAGCATGCATAAGATTGTTTTATTTGGAAATGTGGTTTCTAATAGGCTATAAACATTTTAAAACACCTATTGGTCATTTATAAAAGTGGCAAAACCATTTAAAAACAAGTTAGTGAAAATGGCCATTTAAATCATTTTTGTCTTGCTAGAAATGCTTTTATCAAATGTAATAATTTCTAGTACTAGACAAATATGTTTTTAAACACAAATTTTAGTGTTAATGGTCAAAGTGTTTTAAAACAAATCTATTTGCAAAAGGTTTCACTCAAAATTATTTTTAAATCATAGCAACATTTTGTTTTACTAGAAATGCTTTTAATCAAAGTAATATTTTTCTAGTGTTAACAAAATATATTTATAAACCCAAAAGTTTATGTTCTGGTCAGTATGTTCAAAAAAAATCATTTGCAAAAGATTTTAGACAAAAATAATTTTTACAATAACTTTTATTCTCAAAATAGGCCTAGAAATTTTTCTGCAAAAACACCTAATTTTACAGAAGCGAAATACTAAACTAAGGATATGGTTGCAAAGGTTTCATTTTCCTGATTCCAATGATATAAAATTTGCAAATTTTGGACGTGTAAAACAAAAGTTATGAATTTTTCAAATTCAATCATCTAATAGATCTAATTTCTGTTTTAAAACAACAGGCAGGACACATGGCTATCTCTTACTGGTCCATACCGGTTCGGCAGGATCGCGCGATGCGATGCGTTAGATCTAAGTTACAACGTGCGGTGCAGATCTAACGTACCGCTTCGTTTAAGTGAATCTATAGCATCGCTTGGATCTAAATCCAACGGCTCGCATCTACTGGTCACTAACTGGCGGCGCTGGCTCGACGGTGAGCGGCGGCGGTGCTCTACTCATGGTGGTCTGGCTATTCCAGGAAGCGAGGGAGAGGGAGGAGAGGTTCACCAGGTTCGCCGTGGAGTGGGGATGCTCGAGGTGGTCGTCATCGACGAAGGGGCGCACGAAGTTGACGATAATCGCTCGCCGGAGTTCCTGCTACCGTCGGGTGCGCTCGGGTCTTGTCGGAGACGAAGCTACAAGCCACGGGAAAACCAAAGGAGGGCGGCTCTAGACGCGCAAGAGAGAGGCGAAGGCGCGAGCGTCAAAGAGAGGGGGATGCGCGGTCAAAAACTACCAGTGGAGGTCGTCGGAGTTGAAGCCGAAGACGGTGGCGCTCAGTCGATGTCGTTGTCGATGCTCTGGGGCACGCGCGGCCAGGTGGGAGGTACTGGAGGATGCGTACGGGTATGCTGGTCAATCTCGTATGCACTAGGGCAACGGGCGTGGCCTAGGCTCGCCGGATATTACTCCGAAGCTCGTCGGAGCAGAGGTGGTTGGAGGGGGAAATTGGGGCAGCCCTGGGGCAAAGAGGAGGTGGAGAGTGAGGGGAAAGAGAGAGGGGGAGGAGGCGCTTTAACGAGCTTGGTCACTGGGAGGAATTAGCGCGGCATTAACGTGAATTTGATGACGCAAAATGAACCCAGAAATGGCAGCGGGATTTGGGGAAGAACTGGTCGTGGGGGTGGGTGAGAACGATGATGCACGCGTGGTAGTGGGGCCGGGAAGTCAGTGGCTGTGTGGGTGAGGTTGCGAGTGAGAAAGAAAACGAGCATAAAGAGAGAGGGGAGCCGGGTGGGCTTTAGTTGGGCCAGGGTTGGGCTAGGTTAGTTGGATTGCTTCCTTTTCTATTTTCTTTTTCTGTTTCTGATTTCTGTTTTTATTTGAATCAAATGTTTCAACTTCTATTTGATTTCAAATTTTTGCAAAACCTTTTCAGTAAGTTTTATCTGTTTATCAATGTGTTGTAATAATCCATTTTAGAATAATTCTTATATTCTTTTATGGTTTATTATTTATTTAAATTAGTCATTTGTTTTTATTCAAACCATTGATTCAAGCCTCCATTTTATTTCAAATTTTCATCAAACCTTTGTAATAGGTCTAAACTATTTAATATGGTGATTAAATAGTCCAGTTGAATTATTTCAAAATAATCTCTTATGATTTATTATTTATTTAGATTAGGCATTTGACTTATTTAAATGAATTTGAATATGGTTCCAAACCATATAATTTTATTTAACTAATATTTTATTCTTTTCAAGTTTATTAGATAACTTTTAATCCATTTTGGCAATTTCAATTATTTTTCCCATGATTTAATTAATCATTTATAAAAGGGATTTTGTTTTTATTCTAAACAAATATGGTTCAAGACCATATAAGTTTTTATTCAAATAATCTTTATTCCTTTATTTTATTTGGATTATCTTTATTCCATTTGCTTATGGATTAAATTCAAGATTTAAATTGTCTTCTAATTTTCTTGGGATTTATTATTTAGTTTAGGCAATTTTTCTTTATTTAAATAAAATTGAATATGATTCAATCCATATGATTTTATTACATAACCTTTTATTCCTTTTTATTATTCAATAAACTTCACTCCATTTGTTCATGGATTTGGCCAAGATTTAATTTGGCTTTTAAATATTCCTTATTTATTTATTTATTTCTTTATTTGTCTTATAAAATCCATATCTTTTTATTTATAGATCCAAACTTAGTGATTCCAATTTGTATAATTTTATTTAATATTTGTTTATCTTTTTAAATCCCTTTAGGATTAATTTGCTCACAATTTGGTATTGATTTTTTGTTAGGAGCTTTATTAGCTTTGGAAATTAATTCCTTTTATATTATTAAATTTATAAGTTTTTATCCATGGCTCCAAATTAAATGAAACCAATTTCTATGGTTTTATAATATTTTTATTTATCATTTTTGATCATTTAAAAATGTTTGTTGCTGAATTTTTATATGGATCAAATCCATAGTCTTAGAGAGCTCTTGGAAATGATTTATTCCATTAGGGTTTTAGGGTTTTGGTTTATTTTTCCCAAGTGTTTAAATTTCAAGATACATTCATTGATGAATGCATTTCACTTGATTGAAATTTTGTTGGATTCCCTTTTCATTCAAATTTTGTTCAAGAAGGGTTTTGAATGTTTCCATCTAGAAGCAAAAAAATTCTTTTCACCCTAAATTTCAATAATTATTTCTTTTGTTTATTTATTTTTCACATTTCAAAATTTGGAAAATTTTGGGATGTGACATCATCTCTCTCTCTCTCTCTCTCTCTCTCTTTATGCATGATCATATTTTGATCATGAGCTTTGTAATAAAGTAGATATACTCTGTTACTCAAGTGCTTTAATAGATCTTCGGATCTCCCCATGTGTATGAAAGTGACAACGTGCATACCGTGGTGGCACTTAGGCTAGGGTTTACATAAATAGTCAAGTGCTTCAATAGATCTCTTCTCTCCCCACGTGTGTGAAAGTGACAGCATGCGCGCCGTGGTGGCACTTAGGCTAGAGATTACATAAATATTTATCATGAGTTATATTTGGAGTTGGATGTCTCTATGAAATTGTGGTGTTTGTTGGAACCGTCTAGCACTCAAGGTGACAGTGTGGGGTTATCTATATGGGGAAGGGGGACTTTGAGGTGTGCTTTTGTAGCCCTACCGTGGATTAGAGTTATCCAACTAGAGAGTAGTTCAGAGTAGTATTATGAAGAGAATATATTTATATGACAGAGTTTTCACTAGTGAAAGTATGATCCCTAGGCCTTGTTTCTAAGCATTGAAACACCGTTTGCAACTAGATATGTTACATGTTTGCTTGCTTCCATATTTTTTCCTTTAGTATTTTCCTCCCTGTCAGAAGCTCTTTTATGACACCGTTACCACTTATAATCATCTATATCACTTGTATTTTACTATCTCTTCACCGAACTAGTGCACCTATACACCTGACAAGTGTATTGGGTGAGTTGGGGACATAAGAGACTTCTTCTATCTTGATTGCAGGGTTGCTTAAGAGGGATACCTTTGACCACTTCCTCTCTGAGTTCGATAAACCTTGGGTAATCCACTTGAGAGAAACTTGCTCCTATTCTACAAACCTCTGCACTTGGAGGCCCAACAACTATCTACAAGAATAGAAGTGCATAGACATCACAAGGCCTGGCCCGCGCCTGGGGGGGTCGGATGATAACCTGAATATGGATTAGTAGTCATAGATGTAGTTGGATGGCGGTCTATGTATATTGTTGTAATGCCCAATTGAATCTCATAGGATCATGAATATCTAGTATTGCATTGTTATGCCTTGTCCAGTCATGTCAATTGCCCCACTGTAATTTGTTTACCCATCATGTTATGTTGTTTATCTTAAGGAGAACACCTCTAGTGAAATTGTGGACCTCGGTCCAATCTTTATCATTAATACATCTTCCACTATTACTGTTTACTTTCTGCAAGCCACCATTACCTTCCACACCATAAGTTTAATCCTTTGTTTTCAGCAAACCGGTGAGATTGACAATCTCACTGTTTGTTGGGGCAAAGTCTTGAGTTTGTGTTGTGCATGTTTCCAAGTTGTTAGCAACACCTTTGAGTCGTTTCCTTCCTCCTAGTGGTTTGATAACCTTGGTTTCTTACCAAGGGAAAACTTATTGCTGTACTCATCACACCTTCCTCTTGGGGTTTCCTAACGAAGCTCTACGGTGATCTGAGCCGCCATCAGTTACTCCGGCCAAGTATTTTCTTGTGACTCCAATATGGAGTATTTATGCTCGATTGTAGGTTCATGCCTCTGGTAATCTGGGAGAGTGACATAAACTTCTAAGATTGTATATGTGTTGTCGCTACTAGGGAGAAAACAACAATCCTTTTCCCAAGGGCAATTGTATTGTTTACATTACACACTTTGCTTAATGCAATTATCTATTGCTTGCAACTTAATACCCGAGGGTTGTTCGGATGATATCCTGGAGGTGGATTATTAGTCATAGATGCAGTTGGATTATGGTCTATGTATCATGTTGTAATGCCCAAATGAATCTCATAGGAATCATTATGTTATGTACATGCATTGTTATGCATTCTCTATTTGTCAATTGCCCCGATGTAATTTGTTCACCCAACATGTTATTTATCTTATGGAGAAAACACCTCTAGTGAACTGTGGACCCCGGTCCATTCCTTCCCATCGATATTCCATCTAATGTTTACTGTTTACTTTCTGCAATTACCACAAGCAATTACTTTCTTACACACTATACATTTAATCCTTTGTTTTCAGCAAAACCAGTGAGCTTGACAACGTCATTGATACGTTGGGGCAAAGTATTTTGGTTGTTTTGTGTGCAGGTTCCACGTTTCTAGCAACACCTTCGGAAGTGGTTTGTTTCTCCTACTAGTTCGATAACTTTTTTTTACCAGAAAACAATAGGATAGGCTCCTACTATTGTATTGTATTGATAATAAGATATTTACATGTTTGAGGTGTGTAAACACCAATTACAAATGATATACTAGAGTCTAGCGATAAATAAGTTCACAATTTGTTCTAGGTTTTGGCTAACCCTGAACCTCAGCAGTTGTAGGTCCGATTTAACTCTAGTCTTCCAAGACTAAATTGAGTGCCTAACTCCTTCAAAGATGAGATTGTTACTTTCCTTCCAAATAGCCCAAGCGGCAATGATGAAAATTTCACAGAATAACTGATCTTGGAAATTTGCTTTAGCCTGAAAAAGCTTGCTATAAAGATCAACATTGATAATCCAGTGGATATTCAGTTGTTCCCAACAGGATAGGCTAAAGGAACATGTGAAGAATAGGTGCTCTATAGTTTCCTCTTCTCTTGTAGTGCATAGAGAACACATGTAATTATGTCCAATATTAAAATTTCTCATTCTCAGCATATTTCTAGTGTTTAATCTATCTGATAGTAACAACCAAGCAAATACCTTTAATTTTGGCCAGACTTTAGATTTCCAAATCCATAAAAAATGTTCAGGGGGACTAATCAAACGATGGAAGAATTTATAGAATTGAGTTGATGTATATTTTGATCCCCATGTAAATGTCCACACATCCTTATCAGATGAGAATAACCCAATAGAATTTGTCTCTTGTAGCTATTGATATTCTTCAAAAGCTTCAGCTGAAAGTGGTAGATGAAAAAGATATGCCATGTTTATTGTACTATAGTAGCCTGAGACTGAAATGTCAGAATCTTGAGAAAATGAAAATAACCGAGGATAATTTTCCTGTAAAATAGTGCTATTCCACTCATCTTTCCAGAACAAGACAGTGTTCGATAACCTTGGTTCTATAACTGAGGGAAACTTGTTGTTGTGATCATCATACCTTCCTCTTGGAGTTCCCAACGGGCTCTATATCACCTGAGCCATCAAGCAACGGGAGTCTCTCACTACCAATCTATTTACTTTGTTTTTGTTTTGCTTATTTTCTTTCTCTTTTTTTGGTTTGCTTATTTTTATAAAAAACACAAAAAAATCAGTTCCTACTTTAGTTGCTATATTTGTTGGCTTGCTTTAATCTAGCTACTTAGTATCAATCTTTTTGTTTCTTGTTTTTATTTTCACTAATTAGGCTTAATGGAAAAGAACAACAAAATTAGAGAGCTTTATAGTATTTATCTTGAGTTAGGACATGAAGTGCTTGAAGAGAAAATTAAAAACCTATGGAACTTTATCTGCATGCTAATAGTAATGTTGTTAGTATGAATTCTTTGAACACCATTATTGCTAATGCTATGGAAAAGTCTAAGCTTGGGGAAGCTAGTTTTTATGATATTTTAGTCTACCTACTATTGAGGAGAAAATTAATTCTGATTACAATATGCCTCCTATATTTGATGATCATGGTGATGAGAATAATAATGATAGATATTTTGTTGAATTTGCTCCCACTACAATTAATAAGAATGATTGTGCTTATGTGGAGAGTAATAATTATTATATGCATGTGGCTCATGATAAGAATGTTTTATGTGATAGTTATATTGTTAATTTTATTCATGATGCTACTGAAAGTTACAATGGGAGAGGGAAACATGGTTTTATGTATCTCAACAATATTAAGTTTCCCCTCTTTATGTTGAAATTTTTGAAGTTGCACTTGTTTTGCTTTCCTATGCTTGTTACTTTGTGCTTTCATGACTTGTTTCTTTATAAGATTATTTTTCATATGAATTGCGTTAGAATTAAATTTGTTTTATATTCGCTTCTTGATGCTCTCTTTTACTTCAAATTCATTCTTATGTGAGCATCATCGAGATTATCATGCCTATCTTAATGGCTATAAAGAAAGAGATTTTGGGAGATAACCCAATTTTCTTTTATTTCAGTAAGTTTTTATTTTGTTGAGTCTTGGAAGTTATTGCCTCTGTAATAACCTCTCCTTATCCTTTTTGTTTTGTTTTTGTGCCAAGAATAGCCCCTAATGATAGGGAAGTGAGATTTGGGGAAGTTGCTGCCCTGAAACAGATTTCTGTGCTTCGCTGTAAAAAATCGTGAAAATCCCAAAACATTGTATTGATCTGCAATTTTTTGTGCGCATGCCCCTGGTATTTACCCAACTTTTGTTAGTTTTGAACTTTTTGATTTGAGCAACAAAATATTTTCGAAAAAAACGGTCTTTACCTGTAGGTCTGTTTTGACATATTTCTACCATTATTTGCATTTGCCTCTTAAATCAATTTCTTTTAAGTTCTTTTAATCACTTGAGATTTTAAAAGGAATTGCTACAGTAGCTTATGTTTTAATGGATGATTTACTTGAGTTGAAACTGAACCCAAAGGTTTATTACCTTGCATACACTAATGTTGCTAATGAAGATTGTGTGAATTTTTGTATGAAGGAAGTTTTCAAGTGTAGGGAGAGAATGATATGATAAGATGAAGTATGGACAAAAACTCAAGCTTGGGGATGACACTCGTGTCATCCCAAGAAATATTCAAGAGGTACAAGTGCCAAAGCTTGGGTATGCCCAAGGCATCCCCTTCTTCATCAACAAAAATCTCAGGTTTTCTTTCATGATACTATTTTATTTGCTTCATGCACTATGTGTTTTTCTTGGAGAGTCTTTATTTTTGCCTTTAGTTTTATTTTGTTTTGTTTGCTATAATAAGTTTGTTGGACCCCAACACACTTATTTTGGATAAGTCACACTCCGTTTATTTATTGTCTAGAACACTCTATTTTTCACTCTTAATGTTCTGTGAGCGTTGTTTACTATAAAAAAGTAACTGCTTGGTAGTTAGTAATTTTCTGATAATAATTTATCAATATTTATTATCGTTGTTTGTCGCCGGTCAAAAAAATTTGTATGCCCGGATTTGACTCTTTTGCCCCTGCCTCTCTAAAGTATTTATCCACCCTGCTACCGATAAGTGAAACCTGGAACCCACCCGTTCGATGAAAAAAAACACGCCGACCGATCCACCCCCGCATCGACCCGACCTCCTCCCCGCGCGCCAGAGCTTCTCCCTGCCTCACATCCCCCCTCCGCTCCTTCTGCCCCGTCTAGACCGCCTCCCCAAAATCTAAACTGGACGCATGGAGGCGTTCGGCTCTGAGGAATAAATCGGCGGCGGTCGGTCACTCGCCCAAATCCATGGGCTAGAAGTGATGAGGAGAAAAGGAGCGCTGGATGGTGGGTGGTGGACGAAGCAAGCTTGTACGCGTGGATGCGCTCGACTGTGAGGAAGAATCGGCGGAAGGCGGTTGCGGGCCCAAATCCACATGCCAGAAGTCGAGCTGGAGAAAATGAGCGCTGGACAGTGGGTGCCGGCAAAGGCAAGCTTGGCTTGCAGCGGTCGTCACCGGCGCATGAGGGAAGCCGGGGATGCACAACCGCTGGTGTGGCTGGATCTTGCGAGGGCGGCCGGCAAAAGAGGCCGCTGGTGAAATTAATTTGGCGATTTTGAGTGTTATAAATCGTGAGTCGTGCTCTATTCCTGATGCCTATTCACTACAAGAGAACTGGCCCGTAGAGGCACTATTTTGGTCCCGTAGAGACACTTTTATTGTCTTTACGTACTTGTAGAGACATTGTACACATTGTCTTAAAAGTGTTGCTACGGGCAGTGTCTCTTATGTGTTAAGGACACTATTAATAATGTCTATACATCTTATAAGACATAACAAAGAGGCATTATATTATGTCTCTATAGTAGAATAAAAAATACTATAAAAATATGTCAAAATCAATCCTTGAACTCTTGACCTTAATGATAAAGACTTATTCTTCCAACCACTTCAACCTTCAACAAGATCTTGTTTATACCTGGAATTGATTTCTTTTGAGTATTGCACAACCTGAATAAAACTTAAAACAAATGTCTCTAGAGAACAAGCCAAATGCCTCAAATAGTGTCTTTACAGAAAATGCAAACACGTTTTGCAATGTGTCTCAATGATTACCTCTATATAACTTGTTGCAACAATTTATAATACCTCAAAATTTGTCTCTAGAAATAAAATTCCACTCCTTTAGAAAAATGTCTTAACTGGTGTCTCTATATTTGAGAAACATCCTTAAGTGTCCCAAAAATTGTCTCTACATGATGAAAAATGTCTCTACCTGAGTTTTAAAGAGACAAAATAAGAAGTGTCTCAAGAAAAATGTCTCTATGGTAGGTTTTTGTTGTAGTGATTCACGGTCCAAACTGGGCGTTAGGGAGAGCATTCTTCCGTACCGCTGTACCGAGCCTTTATTTATTCTCATTTAGAAGATTGTTTAATTGTTAACTAGCATAGTGCCCGTGTGATGCTACGGCGCATTAAAAACAAAGCAAAAAGCGTTGATCCATAGACACTTTATTTTTGAAAATGCACGTCTAGCATGACAAATCCCTCTTAAGAAATTTTTGTCATTTGCAGAGAAATTGAAATTATTGTCATCTTCATGGACTTACGTTGCAGAAATTGCCTTCAGAAGTATTTGTGGATTAAATATGCTTCATTAAATTCTTGCAAAAAAATATGCTTCATGAACTCACCATTAAAAAATGACAGTGTCCAAAATTAGATTTATCAAAATTCACAGGCAAGAACCATTTTTTGTTAGATATTTGGTAAGGAAAACTTGAGTTAAACTATACAAGATTACAATTAATGAGCATATAGTCGATCCCATTGCCTTTGAGACCGTCGGAGGGATTACAATGTAACATCCCAGTATTAGAGCTTAGAAATAAGTTGAACGTAGGTGTATGCATTGCATTCATGCATAGAAAATCCGAATAATTTTCGCGCTTTTGAATAAAACTTGTCAAAGAGATTGAAGCTTCTCTTAACTTGATGGAATTGAAGTAGATTATCAAGTTAACTGCGATAAGTTTCAATATGACCTTTGCAAAACCTTATTTAGGGTAAACATGAATTGATCTAAGGGTAGATAAAATGCAATAAAACTAAACCCTAATAACAATGTTTAATGGTTAATATCATATCCTTAAGTGATCATCTCACAGTACTCACTACAAAAAATCCAAATACTAAGTTGAGGATACAATTCAAGTCACAAGAATTTAAGAACTAAATCTTGACATATCTTAATGTTGTCTACCTACACCATGAGTATCATGGTAATCCCTTACCTTAACTTTTAAGTGAGATTGAGTAGGAAAGAAACTAAGACAAGATCAATTATCATATATCTTTCTTTCCACCTCAATCCTTATCATCTCTATTGAATCTTATTCTAATATCTATTGTTCATCAAGGTTGAGTAATCAACTATTGATTTCCCAATTCTTAACCTATCACCTCTTGATCTATTAACCCTGTCCTTATTATAGCACTCACTAAAGATTATCAAGACAGAAGAAAGATTAGGTTAATAGTAATGCTAGTCTTAGATGTCATCTATAGGATGGGAGAGTGTAAGATCCCTCCCTTTATAAAGGTAAGGATCCTTGTGATTGCAATGCTAGTCCCTGGATCAATGCTAGCATCCACAGTTTAAGATGAAGTACACAGAAACAAAGGTCATTATTACATATCATTCCAGAGACAAACATAGTCTTTTACAAACTTCATGGCCATAGGCCTAATACAAGAGTTCAATATATAATAAGATAAATAAGTCTTCATCTTCATGTGCCACAGGAAAGCATGTTGAGTGTAGACTCATAACCCCTAATCATCATTAGAATAACCTGCAACATCACAAGTTACAGCCACAGTGGGTCAATACATTGGAATATTATTGGCAAGTGATATCTTAGTAGAATATTAGTATTCTAGATACTATATGCATTTTGCCTAAGTGTAGCTTAGGCTTGCTTTGCTCAAAATAGGTTTTGCCTATTAGTTGAAAACACTAAGTTTTTCTTTAATAAAATTTTCCCCAAGGAATCACCAATAGAAATTGGTGAACCTTCACTCTTGTTCAACCACAAGTTTTTACTTAGAAATTGGGATGAGGAGATTCTTGATAGCTTCCATGTCTTGATGCTCAAGTTGTCCAATACCATGGACATGGCTAAGTACTTAGATTCTTCCATCTGCAGAGGTTGTGCACTTTCCCCACAAGACTTGATTTTCACCAAGACAGGATCTTTCAGAAGCCTTCCCTTAGACCAAATGGACGCGCTCCAACCTATCATCCCACTACCACCAACTGTCCAAATGGCTAAGTTATTGCAACCTATATGATCCAGGCAGAGCCCATAATGCCATGTGGCTGCACTAGAAGCTTCTTAACATTTGGCATCTCAAATCCCTTTGTTCCTGAGTGGCTTTCCACAAGTGAGATACACAAGGTAAACCATAGACACGGGCCTTGTGTAATCACTCAACACAAACCATTCTTTCCATTCCCACCCAGGTGTTTCATTCACTTAGTTGTTTTATTAAGCAAAAACACAAGTCCAAAGACTTAGAAATATTTTATCATAGCATGAATATATAACCACCCTTGGTTGCTACTAGCTAGGCTAAGCATGGCATTGATAAGCATCTTAACTTAGAAATTTCTAGCAATTCTACAACTACTAGGATTTCCCAAGCATAGCATAAGATCAAAATATTCATGCAAGTCTAGCAAAATATTTCTAGTGCATAGTTGGAAAACATAGGAATAAAATCATGAAGCACCACTTGCCTTGGTAGTTTGGGGAGTAGCAACAATCCTCACAATCACAACCACTATTTGCACCAAAATCTACACATAAAATAATGGCACAAAATCACATACACAATATATACAAGCAAGAATGTATGCAAAAGACAAGTGCACAGTACTGAATCATAAACAAGTCCAAAATAAGTCAAATAAACTTTATTTGAATAGTATAACATTTTTCAAATAAATACTATACACAAAATATTCCTACAAATGTTTCTATGAAAACAATCATTTTAATAGAGGCAAAACATTAAACACATTGCATAAACAGAAAGGTTTTTTCTCCTGATTCCAATGATATAAAATTTGTCAAATTTGGACGTGGAAATCAAAAGTTATGAATTTTTCAAGTTTAAACATCTAATAGATCTAAATTCTGATTTTAAATCAAACCTACAGACACGCGGCGTGTTCTGATTGGTTGATACTGATTCGTGCGGATCGACTAACATGGACCGTTAGATCTACTTTAAATCGCACGGTCAGATCTGCTCCTTACCTCTTCGCTACAGATCTAATTCTACACGCTGGATCTAGATCCTACGGCCAGGGATCAAACGACCACAGACGGGCGGCGCTAGCGGCGGCGACGCGGCTCTATCGGAGATGTTGCCGGCGATACAGGAAGCGAGAAAGGCCGTGGTTTAGCTCACCGAGTTTGCGTGACTATGCTGATGCTCGAGGTGGTCTTGGTTGGCGAAGGGGTTCACCGTGGATGTCGCTAGAGCTCGTCGGAGTCGTGCGCGGCGTCGGGTGCCTGCAGACGACGTTGTTCCCGAGGTTCTGCGTCGCCCTAGCACGAGTCAGAGGAATTAGGGGGTGCGCAAGGTCACGGTGAGCAAGATGGTTTCAAGGAGAAGACAAGGGGCGCTCGATTCTTACCGCTATTGCTCGTCGGAGTTGAGCGGCGGCCCTAGTGGTTGCGGCCGTGAATGAAGACGACGACATGGGGCGATATAGAGCAAAAAGAAAGTGTGAGAAGATGTGCACGGGCAAGACACGCAAGCTCGTATGAACGAGAGGTGAAGGGGAGCATAGGGTTCACCAGAATAGGTCACCGGAGTGCGTCGGGCAGCGGAGTTGTAGCTCAAATTGCCGGCAGCCTGGTGGCGGAGTGAGGGTGCTGAGCGAGGGGAAGTGCTCGCGGTGTAGAGGGGGTTAAATAGCCAGGAGGGGGCGGCGATTACGCGCTGCATCAATGGCAATAACGCGGGCAGTGACTACGGCGAGATAACGGCGGAGCGCCTCGGCCGCGCGTTGATTGAGGACGATGCTGACTGGGCATGGTGGGGTCTGGTTGTCAGCGGGTGGGTGCACGCGGGCGCGGTGAGAAACAGAGAAGAAAGAGGGAACCCGGGTGGGTTGTTTTACTTGTTGGGCTGGAATGCTGGCACCAGGCCTAGTTGGGTTTTAAATTTCTTTTTCTTTTTCTGAGTTGATTTTCAGGAATCATTATCAAATAAATTCAAAAGCAATTGAATTCAAATCTTTTCTGGATTTTGTAAAGTGTAAACTTCATAAAATTAGACATAAAACCTTACTATCTCATTGGACTTGCTTGGTCTTATTGGAAAAAACAAAATAAACAGTGCCATTGCATTTGATTTGAATAAGTTTAGAAAATGGTTTTAAAACCATATTTGTTTTGTAAATTTTTGTCCAAACTCTAACATTCAACCAAACAACATGAGAGCAAACAAATCTTGGTTTAAAACCAATAATCTCACATTGGAGAGTAGCATTGGATCAATGCTTTGTTTACATAAAATAATAGCACTTAGTGCTTCTGATTTCTTGAAATGAGTTTGATATTTGGTCCCTAAATGATATGCATGAATGGATGATATGCAATCTTTGAAAACATGATTTTAGGGATGTTACAAATCTAACCCCCTTAAGGTGAATCTCGCCCTCGAGATTCGGGTTGGCTGGCAAATAGGTGAGGGTGGTCTTTCCGAAGATCATCTTCTCTTTCCCATGTTGCTTCTTCCTCGGAGTGATGGTTCCATTGAACTTTGCAGAATTTGATGGTCTTAGTCTGTGTAACTCTTTCTGCAGTCTCAAGAATCTGGATGGGTTTCTCCTCGTAAGTGAGATCACTTTCCAATTGAACTTCCTCCAGAGGTATGGTATCCTTCAAAGAAGTCTCTTCCATTTCTGGATGGCATTTCTTTAGCTGACTCACATGAAATACATTGTGAACAGCAGACAATGACTCTGGCAATTCAATCTCGTAAGCTACTTCTCCTTTACGACTCAGAATCCTGAATGGTCCAACATATCTTGGGGCCAATTTACCTTTGACACCAAATCTCTTCACTCCACGAAGTGGTGACACTCTAAGATAAGCTCTATCACCCACTTCATAGGTGACTTCTCTACGCTTAGGATCTGCGTAGGTCTTTTGTCGGGACTGTGCTATCTTCAATCTATCCTTAACTAGCTTGACTTTCTCTTCAGCCTCTTTGATTAGTTCTGGTCCGAGCAAACTTCTTTCTCCTACACCATTCCATAGCAATGGGGTGGTACACTTTCTCCCATAGAGAAACTCAAATGGTGCTATCTCAATACTGGCTTGATAGCTGTTATTGTAAGAGAATTCTGCGTAAGGCAGACTTTCATCCCAACTGGCTCCATAGTCTAGGGCACATGCCCTCAACATATCTTAAAGAATTTGGTTGGTCCTTTCTGTTTGTCCATCAGTCTGAGGATGAAAAGCAGTGCTGAACTCCAACCTCGTTCCCAATGACTCATGTAGTTGCCTCCAAAAATGAGAAGTGAATTGAGTTCCCCTATCAGACACAATACTCTTGGGTACTCCATGTAGACATACAATTCTACTCATATAGATGTTGGCTAACTTAGCACTTGTATAGGTTGTCTTCACGGGTATGAAATGAGCCACTTTAGTTAAGCGATCTACTACTACCCAAATAGAATCATATCCTGACCGGGTCCTTGGCAATCCGGTAATGAAATCCATGCCAATCTTGTCCCACTTCCAATCAGGAATAGGTAGTGGTTGTAACAATCCTGCTGGTTTCTGATGTTCCGCTTTCACTCTACTACATACATCACACAAAGCAATATGTTCGGCAATGTCCTTCTTGAGATTATTCCACCAAAATCTTTCTTTCATTCCATGTACATTTTGGTGTTACCCGGATGAATGGAATACGGTGAGTTGTGTGCTTCTTGTAGAATCAGTTTCCGAAGCTCCGGATCTTGTGGAAGGCAGATACGTTTTCCATACCATAAAGTACCATGTTCATCTTCATTGAATCCTTTGTCTTTTCCCTTGCCAATCTTTTCCTTAATCTCTTCAATTTCCTTATCTGTCTTTTGGGCTTCTTTGATTTTGTCCAACAAAGTGGTTTGAACATCCAATGACATGAGATGTCCTTCAGGCACAATCTCCAATCTGAGATCTCTAAATTGGGCACACAGATCATCTGGCAATTCTCCCTTAGTAAGGCCATTCACAAAAACCTTACGGCTCAGAGCATCCGCTACAACATTTGCTTTACCAGGGTGGTATTGCAAACTCAAGTCATAGTCCTTGATGAGTTCGATCCATCTTCTTTGTCTCATGTTAATTTCTTTCTGGGTGAAGATATACTTCAAACTTTTGTGATCTGTGAACACTTCACATCGTTTTCCTGAAAGATAGTGTCTCCATGTTTTGAGTGCATGGACAACAGAGGCTAACTCCAAATCATCAGTAGGGTAATTTACCTCATGAGTTTTGAGTTGTCTCGAGGCATAAGCCACAACTTTCCCTTCTTGCATAAGTACTGCACCTAATCCATGATGAGATGCATCACAATACACTTTGAAATCTTTCCCCAAATCTGGCAGACATAAGACTGGTGCTGTCACTAGTCTCTTCTTCAATTCTTGAAAACTGAGTTCACATCCTTCAGACCAAGCAAATTTCTTGTCTTTCTTTAGTAACTCCGTCATTGTCTTAGCTATCTTCGAGAAATTCTCACTGAACCTTCTGTAGTATCCTGCCAAGCCAAGGAAACTACGAACCTCTTTCACTGACTTAGGAGATTCCCATTCAGTTATAGCTGAAACTTTAGCAGGATCAACTGCTACACCATCTCCTGACACAACGTGTCCAAGAAAATCCAACTTCATTCAACCAAAACTCACACTTGCTGAATTTGGCATACAACTTATGCTCTCTAAGCTTCTCAAGTATCAAACGCAAATGTCCTTCATGCTCTTCTTTGCTCTTGGAGTAGATCAAAATGTCATCAATGAATATGACAACAAACTTGTCAAGGAACTCCATGAACACCTTGTTCATCATGTTCATGAAATAAGCTGGGGCATTGGTCAAACCAAAAGGCATCACGGTGTACTCATACAATCCATACCTAGTGGTAAAAGCTGTCTTAGGTATGTCTTGTTCCCTTATTTTGAGCTGGAAATATCCTGATCGGAGATCAATTTTTCAGAACACACAGGCTCCTTCTAGCTGATCAAACAAGTCATTGATTCTAGGCAAAGGGTATTTGTTCTTGATAGTCACCTCATTGAGTGAGCAGTAATCTATGCATAACCTCTGACTCCTATCCTTCTTTTCCACACAAAAAACTGGTGCTCCCCAAGATGAAGAACTTGGTTGAATAAATCCTTTTTGCAACTGTTCTCCAAGTTGTTTCTTGAGTTCTTTCAACTCATCAACCGACATCTTGTACAGTCTCTTTGCTATTGGTCCAGATCCTGGTAGCAAGTCAATAAGGAACTCCACATCTCTATCTGGTGGCATTCCCGGCAATTCTTCCAGAAACACATCCGTATTCACTCACAATTGGCACACTGTCTATGCTAACCCCCTTAAGAAAATTTAGCTTACTCCCTTTTGATTCAAAATTAGACTTGAATCTTATCCGTTTCTTTTCCGGGGTTGTGAGTCCAACAGTTCGATTGGCACAATCTAGTACTCCTTCATACTTGGTCATCCAATCCATTCCCAAAATTACATCCAGTCCTTGGGAATCTAGGATTATCAGACTCACTGGAAACTTATGCTTTCCAAACTCTATTACTAGATCCCGGCATCCAAGACTCGCTATCATATCTCCACCTGGAGAACTTACTTTTATTGGCCACCCAATGTTTTTAGTTGGAAACCCATTTCTATCAACAAATGCTTTTGATATGAATGAATGTGATGCACCAGTATCAAAAAGAACAAGTGCTGGAATGGAATTGAGTTTGAACTTACCAGCCACAGCATCTGACTCTTCATAGATTTCCTCCACATTGATGTGGTTCACTTGCCCCTTCTGGAAAGGGTTGGGCTTGTTGGGTCCTTCAAGTTTCTTTTCTGGGCATTCATTTGCATAATGCCCCATCTTCTTGCACTTGAAACATTCAACCTGACTAAGATCCTTCTTGACAGGCTGGCTTCCACTACCACTTCCACTTCCATTGTGGTGGTTCTTGTACCCACCCTTGTGACTCTTGTACTTGTCATTGTCATGACTACGGTAATGCTTGTTGTCATGATGACGGTTGTGGTTGTGGTGTTTGTTGTACTTTCGGTGCTTGTGGGATCCAGAATTCCCATTATCATCATAATGGGAACGCTTGTGAGACGATCCAGAGATGTGCTTGTCAGAGTGCTTCCTCTTCCTGCTTTCAACTTGTTTCATTTTGCTCTCCTAGATGGCAGCCTTGTCACAAAGAGTCTGGTATGTGGGGACATAGGCCACAGCTAACTGCAGGTTCAATTCATCATTCAATCCTTCAAGGAACTTCTCCTTCCTCTTAGCATCAGTGTCAACTTCATCCGGTGCATAACGTGCCAGATTGTTGAACTCCTCATTATACTCGGCCACGCTGCGGTGGCGCTGCTTCAAGTTATGAAATTCCTTCTTCTTCAAACACATCACTCCGGATGAGATGTGAGCAGTACGGAAACCATCTTCAAAGATAGCCCATGTCACATCCGCAATGGGAGTGGTGATCTGGAAGTTATCCCACCAAGTGGCTGCTGGTTCTTCCAACAAGTGTGCTGCAAATCTAACCTTCTCTTCATCAGTACAGCCAACAGTTACCAAATCCTTGTTCACAGAGCATAGCCAATCATTGGCTACCTTAGGATCAGTAGTTCCTGAGAACTTTGCTGGCCTCAGTCTTAAGAATCTGGTAAGCATGTCAAAACCCGATGGTTTGTTCTGATTGTTGTTGTTGTTATTATTATTTTTGTTGTTGTTGTTGTTGTTGTTGTTGTTGTTGTTGTTGTTGTTGTTGTTGTTGTTGTTGTTCTGATTCTGTATGAACATGGTCATCATTTGCATCAGCTGCGTCTGAGCTGTCATCATCTGCTGCATCTCGGGGGTGATTGTAACACTACGGTTCTGAAAATACCATAGCTTCTATGTGACATGCCAATCCCTGGATCGGTTCATTGGCTCACAATAGAATAAGATGAATAACATAGCAAAATATCCGTGTATCATAAATAACAAAGATCCAGAGTATCATTATTACAAATAAAAGCTTAGCTCAAGGCTAGCTCACATTATTCAAGTAGCAACATAAATAAAGTAAATCCTCCATTCTTGAAATTGCCCACAAGTGAACAAGTGCTGAGTGGAGTACCGTGGCCTAAATCGATTACTCAGAATCGGAATATCCTGCAACATGAAACGTAGCAGCCCCGAAGGGTCAATACATGGAATGTATGGCAAGTAGAGCTATTAAAGGAGACAATAGTGCTAACATCTACATGCATATTTGGCAAGTGGAGATGTGGCTAGCTTGCATTTGCAAATACCTTTTTCCTACTTTCACAAACAGTTTTTGATTTTCTTTGAAAAGATCCCAATTAAGTTAACCCAACAACATTAAAGCAATTAGGAAATTGGAATGAGCGAGAAACATGTCATGGAATCAATATCAAGCAACTGAGACGTCCATAACCGGGGACACGGCTAATCAATTAGATTATACACCCTGCAGGGGTTAGTACACTTTACCCATGTGACTTGGCCATCCCAGCTCGTACCACCACTCTCATTTTGGGTGATGATAGGGAGAAGTCCAAGAAGAGACCATTCGGGAAGTATCTCCCCAAACCCGACACGCACCGGTCCAACCTACCAAAATTCTACATCTCTGGATACGTGGGTTCGAGTTACCACAACCTACTGAGTCCAACCAACCACCCATTTCATTATTGGCACATGGTTGTACACGTAAGCTACAAAATAAAGAAGCCAATCATTTTCTCTTGATACCTGTGTGCCTTTCCGCAATGATACCACCAAAAATTATCAATCCCATCACACCTAGGAGATTCATTGATTAAGTTGTTTTTAGTTTTCGCAAACCAACATATTTAGAAACAACTTTCAGTGATGTAACCCATCCCTCGTTCATCATAGCATGGCTAAGCACATCTACCAACGGTGGTTCATGTACAGGGAAAGCCCTACCACATAATAGGACATAGCATAGCGATGTAATATCCTACACATGCATCTACAAATACACGACAATGCATTGAAAATAGTAGGACAACATCATGAAAAGGTAGAATCTACTTTCCTTGGCTGTAGCGGTCGAACGAACAATCCACACACGAGCAAGCGTTGCACTCGTCACAATCTACACGATATAATTGCAATCATATAAACAAACCATACACAATCATATACAAACAATGACAATGCAAGATGCATGCATGACAAGTTGAACATTGCTACAGTAGTATCACATATTCTTATTCAGCATACTGCTGTATGCATGCATGGGAAATATTTTAAGTGCATAGAAAACAAGGCATGCAATTTTATTTGCCCAACAATAGAGCTAGAAACTAAATAATTGTCCACTGCTAATATACTATTTGTAAAATCTTGGAAAAATATCCACTGTGTAGGCATCCTAAAATAGAGTCAGTACCAATTGGAATTACTCAAAAAGGTTTTATATAAATTCATGGGTAATTAAAATACTCTAGAAAGCTTTTAAATAGATTCTTCAAAACCAGTACAGTAAGCCTACCCTTTTAATTCACTACAATATTCCCCTTGCTCTACTGAACCCAGGGACATCTTATTTGCAATTTTTGGAGTTACAGAACTTTTTCTATGAATTTAATACTCTAAAAAGGGCATTAACTCATTTAATTAACTAAGACAAAACCTTGCTGTAAAAGTGTAAAACAACTGTACAGCAATGTTCTACGTGGGATATTGATTCCATACATACTTTATTTGCAGTTTTTGGCCCAGTAGATTATTTTATATTGAATTTACAAGATTGAAACTAAATCTGCCAATTAAATTGATTTAAAAATAAAACAATCAACTTTGACTGTTGACTACGCCCAAGTGGCGCGCTGACTGGTCAGTGGCTAGCTGTGACCTTTCCACGGTCCATCTGGACCGTTGGATCGAGATCGTGCGGCAGGGGAGGGCGGCGGCGTACTCACCGGTGGCGCTGGCGACGGTGCTCGGGCGGTCTCCGGCGGTGGCGGTTGATGCGACGGTGTCGGTGGCGGGGCGGCGGAGTTCGTCGAGGTGGCGGTGGTGTTCGTCGAGGTGGCGGCGCGCGTGAGGGCGACGACGGCGGGCGGCTGGAGCGCGGGCGGCGGCGCACGGCTCCGGCGAGGTTGGCGGGCGGCGTCGGGGCGTTGCCGAGCTCAAGACGGCGGCGGCTCGCAACTCCGGCAACAAATTCCGCAACGATGGCGGCACGATTGATAGCGATTTTTGGGGGGTTTGGAAGAGGGGGTCGTATAGATTGATATAGACAAGAAATCTCGAAGAAATTGGTTTGGAAACGGCCCGATTCCGGAGGAATCGGTGCAGCACACGGTTTGGAGAAGAACATGCTGACGTGGGGGTCCCACGCGTCAGCGACGCGCTGAGGCTGACGAGCCGGGCCTGCTCGTCAGCGGGGCTGACAGGCGGTGGCGGCGGATATTGCGCGCCGCACGGGCGCGCTGCTGCTGGGCCGCGGCCAGGCCGGCTGGCTGTTGCGCTGCTTCTCATTTTTTTATTCCTTTTTCTTATATTTTTCTCTATCGAATTTTTATCTGAATTTTCTGACAGAACACTGTCTACTCTAAACATCAAAATTCAGTTTTCCATAACTTCTTCTACGAAGCTCCAATTCGGGCAATTCAATGTGCTACGGGTTCGTGGAGGAACCCTCTATGCACCTGTGCCTTCCATACACCCAAAATATAATGTTTTTTAACAGAGGCATGGTATAACCAAGTGTTCAAGTGTAGGTGTCAAAATGCAAATGCAAGTGGTTTGTTTTGCCAAAATCTTTTCGAACTGAAATTTTGCAAGGATGATCATGATGCAATGCCATGAATGTTATGCAGTACCAAATCTAAAATTTGGGATGTGACAGTGATATTGTTGTTGTTGTTGTTGTTAGGGTTGGGATTGGCACGTCGGGGAGGCATCTGTGGTTTTCAATAGAGATAAGAATGAGATACCCATAGATCCTATCATGCACAATACATCATGTAAACAATCACAAAACATGCATCATAGTAGTACAAGTTCAACAACATAGACAACAAGTTTTGAAAAGTAAACACACCAATAGCAAGCCACCCACATGTTGTATGGTCATTGCGACTCAATAATCAAAAGCATGGTAACTAAAGGTAAATGAGTAGTCGTCACTACTCCTCTGCATCAACCTCCTCATCAACAAGCGTAAGACCTGCATTCTCCATAGCGGTCTTGTACTCCTCGACATTGGTGGTCAAGGTCTCCACTTTGGCTTTGAGAGCCCTCTTCTGTGAACGAAGTCTCTCAATCACCACCTGCTGATGCTCGATCTCGAAGTCCTTGGCCTCTAGTTCTGCAGTCATGTCTCGAA
The DNA here is from genome assembly GCA_910589765.1 of Avena atlantica. Taxonomy (NCBI): domain Eukaryota; kingdom Viridiplantae; phylum Streptophyta; class Magnoliopsida; order Poales; family Poaceae; genus Avena; species Avena atlantica. Next base: position 312,674,814 of record OU342736.1, read on the forward strand.
TCCTCTTGTTCCTATCTTGGACTCTCTTCTCTTGACTCTTGAACTTTCTATCCTGACTCTCAAACTTGGCCTCCATTTCCTTGACTATGTCATCTTGCTCTGCGAAGAGCTTGTCCTTCTCACAAAGCTGCACCTGGAGTTCGTCATTGCTGAGCATGACGTTAGTCCTATCGGTTTCTAGGTGCCTAAGAAGAACCTCTAAGTCCTGGAGGTATAGACGAATCGGCTCTGCCGTCTCTCTCGAAGTATCCTCAAAGTCAATGGCCTCACCATCCTCATCACGTCTACCGAAGGCGTGGAAGTGAGTACCTCTAATATCCCGAGAGTGTCTCCCTAGCAAACGTCCAAGAAAATCCTGCATGACTACCTCTAGGCCTCTCTCCTTGTCATCATGCATGAGCTTGAAGGTGATGGCCTCCGTGGATGGCTCAGTCTGGCATCCTGGCTAAGTAACCTTGAAGCCCAAAGGTCCTTCCTCTCGAACTTGGTGAGGGGAAGCATCTGATAGTAACATTAGGCATCTATTTTATAAGATAGAAGAAGTTAGAATCAACATAATTAAAGATAGATCACAAGACAAGGCATCACATGCATATCTTTGGAAATCAAAACACACAAGTCATGGCATACATAAAACCATTACAAACATCCAAGGTTCAACTTATTTTAAACAACATTTGGAAAATAAAATGAAAGTGTGGTGGTCCAACTAACAAAGTACGTTACAATCCCATCTCACTTGCCAAGTTGGCTAACATGGCATCCCTAGAGGCAATCTGTCGATCCTGATCACATCACTCCATTGCTAAGTCTATGATGTCCTCTCTTAAACGTTGGTTGGTAGCCTCTAACTTTTGGGTATGCTTCTTTTCTTCCCTAAGGTCGTTCTGAGTGTTGAGCATTCTGCACTTGATTCTATCGCCAAGTTCTTTGATGGCCTTCCAAGCTGCATCCCTTGCTGAATCAAAGAATGTGGTGTGCATCACTGAGTTGGTGACCAGGCAAAATCCTGAGTCCTTGTGGTTGTCTTCCTTGTTTTTAAACAAGTGAAGTTGCACCCACCAGTACTCAACTCCTTCATCCATCACAGGAAAACCTTTGTACACAGCTGCACCATGTATTCCCATGGAAACCATGAGGTCCTTGAGAGCCTTGGGGAATTCTGTCTCACATTCCAAAGTCATAGTCATGACTGGTCCCTTCCTCACGGCTTCGTTGATGGAGTTCATCTACAAATAGAGATGAGAGAGAAGATTAGAAAAGTTTACGAGAAGAAAAGACAAGTGTGGAAGTTGTTGAAAATTTTCCTTAGTGGTTTCCAATCCTAGGGTCATAATCCTACAGGCAACACAGTGCACTGATACCATCTATAAGATCCCTCCCTTTATAAAGGTAAGGATCCCTGTGATTGCAATGCTAGTCCCTGGATCAATGCTAGCATCCACAGTTTAAGATGAAGTACACAGAAACAAAGGTCATTATTACATATCATTCCAGAGACAAACATAGTCTTTTACAAACTCCATGGCCACAGGCCTAATACAAGAGTTCAATATATAATAAGATAAATAAGTCTTCATCTTCATGTGCCACAGGCAAGCATGTTGAGTGTAGACTCATAACCCCTAATCATCATCAGAATAACCTGCAACATCACAAGTTACAGCCACAGTGGGTCAATACATTGGAATAGTATTGGCAAGTGATACCTTAGTAGAATATTAGTAGTATAGATACTATATGCATTTTGGCTAAGTGTAGCTTAGGCTTGCTTTTCTCAAAATAGGTTTTGCATATTAGTTGAAAACACTAAGTTTTTCTTTGACAAAACTTTCCCCAAGGAATCACCAATAGAAATTGGTGAACCTTCACCCTTGTTCAACCACAAGTTTTTACTTAGAAATTGGGATGAGGAGATTCTTGATAGCTTCCATGTATTGATGCTCAAGTTGTCCAATACCAGGGACATGGCTAAGTACTTAGATTCTTCCATCTGCAGAGGTTGTGCACTTTCCCCACAAGACTTGATTTTCACCAGGACAGGACCTTTCAGAAGCCTTCCCTTAGACCAAATGGACGCGCTCCAACCTATCATCCCACTACCACCAACTGTCCAAATGGCTAAGTTATTACAACCTATATGATCCAGGCAGAGCCCATAATGCCATGTGGCTGCACTAGAAGCTTCTTAACATTTGGCATCTCAAATTTCTTTGTTCCTGGGTGGCTTTCCACAAGTGAGATACACAAGGTAAACCATAGACATGGGCCTTGTGTAACCACTCAACACAAACCATTCTTTCCATTCCACCCAGGTGTTTCATTCACCTAGTTGTTTTATTAAGCAAAAACACAAGTCCAAAGACTTAGAAATATTTTATCATAGCATGAATATATAACCACCCTTGGTTTCTACTAGCTAGGCTAAGCATGGCATTGATAAGCATCTTAACTTAGAAATTTCTAGCAATTCTACAACTACTAGGATTTCCCAAGCATAGCATGTAGATCAAAATATTCATGCAAGTCTAGCAAAATATTTCTAGTGCATAGTTGAAAAACATAGGAATAAAATCATGAAGCACCACTTTCCTTGGTAGTTTGGGGAGTAGCAACAATCCTCACAATCACAACCACTATTTGCACCAAAATCTACACATAAAATAATGGCACAAAATCACATACACAATATATACAAGCAAGAATGTATGCAAAATGCCATGTGATGACTTTCTATACCAATCAAGACAAGTGCACAGTACTGAATCATAAACAAGTCCAAAATAAGTCAAATAAACTTTATTTGAATAGCATAACATTTTTCAAATAAATACTATACACAAAATATACCGACAAATGTTTCTGTGAAAACAATCATTTTAACATAGGAAAAACATTAAGCACATTGCATAAACAGAAAGGTTTTTCTCTCCTGATTCCAATGATATAAAATTTGTCAAATTTGGACATGGAAATCAAGAGTTATGAATTTTTCAAGTTTAAACATCTAATAGATCTAAATTCTGATTTTAAATCAAACCTACAGACACGCGGCGTGTTCTGATTGGTTGATACCGATTCGTGCGGATCGACTAACGTGGACCTCTAGATCTACTTTAAATTACACGGTCAGATCTGCTCCTTACGTCTTCGCTACAGATCTAATTCTACACGCTGGATCTAGATCCTACGGCCACGGATCAAACGACCACAGACGGGCGGCGATGCGGCGGCGCGGCTCTGTCGGAGATGTTGCCGGCGATACAGGAAGCGAGAAAGGCCGTGGTTTAGCTCACCGAGTTTGCGTGACGATGCTGATGCTCGAGGTGGTCTTGGTTGGAGAAGGGGCGCACCATGGATGTCGCTGGAGCTCGTCGGAGTCGTGCGCGGCGTCGGGTGCTTGTAGACAACGTCGTTGCCGAGGTTCTGTGTCGCCCTAGCACGAGTCAGAGGCATTAGGGGGTGCGCAAGGTCACGGTGAGCAAGATGGTTTCAAGGAGAAGACAAGGGGCGCTCGATTCTTACTGCTATTGCTCGTCGGAGTTGAGCGGTGGCTCTGGTGATTGCGGCCGTGAACAAAGACAACGACCTGGGGCGATATAGAGCAAACAGAAAGTGTGAGAAGATGCGCACGGGCAAGACAGGCAAGCTCGTATGAACGAGAGGTGAAGGGGAGCACAGGGTTCACCGAAATAGGTCGCCAGAGTGCGTCGGGCAGCGGAGTTGCAGCTCAAATTGCCGGCATCCTGGTGGTAGAGTGGGGGTGCTGAGTGAGGGGAAGTGCTCGTGGTGCAGAGGGGGTTAAATAGCCAGGAGGGAGGCGGCGATTACGCACTGCATCAATGGCGATAACGTGGGCAGTGACTGCGGCGAGGTAACGGCGGAGCGCCTCGGTCACGCGTTGATTGAGGACGATGCTGACTGGGCATGGTGGGGCCTGGTTGTCAGCGGGTGGGTGCACGCGGGCGCGGTGAGAAACAGAGAAGAAAGAGGGAACCCGGGTGGGCTGTTTTACTTGCTAGGCTGGAATGCTGGTGCCAGGCCAAGTTGGGTTTTAAATTTATTTTTCTTTTTCTGAGTTGATTTTCAGGAATCATTTTCAAATAAATTCAAAAGCAATTGAATTCAAATCTTTTCTGGATTTTTGTAAAGTGTAAACTTCATAAAATTAGACATAAAACCTTGCTGTCTCATTGGACTTGCTTGGTCTTACTGGAAAAAACAAAATAAATAGTGCCATTGCATTTGATTTGAATAAGTTTAGAAAATGGCTTTAAAACCATATTTGTTTTGTAAATTTTTGTCCAAACTCTAACATTCAACCAAACAACATGAGAGCAAACAAAGCTTGGTTTAAAACCAATAATCTCACATTGGAGAGTAGCATTGGATCAATGTTTTGTTTACATAAAATAATAGCACTTAGTGCTTCTGATTTCTTGAAATGAGTTTGATATTTGGTCCCTAAATGATATGCATGCATGGATGATATGCAATCTTTGAAAACATGATTTTAGGGATGTTACAGAGAGTTTGGAGGAAATGAAACCAATATGATAACTGGTGGAGTTAACTCACTCCTGAATGGATAGAAGAGTCATCTTGATTATATCAATATGGTAACAAAGAAGATTACAAGGAGGAATTCTAAAGATAGTTGCCAAGGAGAGATCCTATTATATCAAGTAGGTAGGCAATAAATAATCTCCAAGTCAAATAGAGATATTAAGAAGATGGTTATACACTCTAGGGTGAATATGATGTCTTAGGTTAGTAATAACAAGTTATCATAATAATATGTGAGGTTTGAATATAAGTTATAGGAGTTTAGTAAACATAAGATAATATGACTAAGCTGAAGTTAGAATAGCATGGAATTATTGAAGTAGTGTTATTCTTCTTACAAGATATTAAACACTTTAGAGAAGAGGATGATTTCTATGGGGAGATCATATTGAGCTTTGTGTCAAACTCAGTGGATTAAAAATGGATTTAGAAGGAGAAGGTGTTGGTAATAATGTTCTTGTGAAGTAAAGCTTATCATGTTAACCCATGATGATGAATATGAAGAAGTAATATATGTAGGAAAGGAACTCCTTAATCAGGAGTCCAAACTTATGAAGTATAGAAGCTAGGAATTCTCGGTAACATTTAACCTAAATCTCTATTCAAACCCAGTATCTATTTCAATTATATGGCCAACCATTTTATTTCACAATGGCATATAGGGGTATTTTCATATAACAAATCACTAAAATATATCTTGTCACTTCTCAACATTAAAACCATAAGTTTCTAGGAACTATAATTATTAAACCTTACTTGCAAGCCATTCTAAAAGAATAACTCCATTACTTTACCTCAATTAATGGTATCATTTCTAATCATGAGCATAAAGTCAATAAGTCTTAAACCTTAAATGATATCCCTAAATCTAAGATCTCATATAAAATTTAAGCCTTATAAAACAGATAATAAGTAATGATAATTTTAAACCCTAAATCCTATGCAAGGTATAACTAACCAATTATCTTAATATTATTTAAGTCTATGAGGATAGCACTAATCACTTTAGTTCTCAAGGATTATATATGTTCTATAATAAGATGGATCACTATGTAAAAATTTCTTTAATGATAAGTTGATAACAATCAAATCTCATGAATTAATAGTAATGCATTCCCTAATAAATCATGGTTTATTATGGAAAGAAAATTAATAATAAAGGCCCTTACAAAATATTAAAAGGATCTATATACAGAAATATAGCACTATTCAATAAAAGCTCACAAAATGACTTTAAATACCATCCATTATTGCTACAACTATTTAACAAATAAAATCTATAAAGGAAATTCAAACAAATGTCTAATATACAAATTTGAAAACAAAATAGAAAAGATAAAAGGAAAATAGTAAGGAAAAAACTGCAACCAGGCCGCAGCCCATTTCTCCTCTCCATTATCTACCGCCCACGTGCAGGCCGCTTCGGCCCATTAGCAAGACCAGCTTGTCACCATAGTGACTGACGGGTGGGGCGCTGTCATGGATCGCGGGTTGAGACAGAATGTTTTCTAGGGGTTTTCCGAGAAGAGCACGTCGTCGTCTTCCTCACCTACTGGTAGCAGCTCGCTGGTCGGAGCTCCGCCGTCGATCATTCGTCACGCTGTGATGCGTGCCGCCGCTTCTGGGGGAGGGGATAAGAACACCACTGCGATGTCCTCTCGTCCTCATCCTCTCACTCGCTAGCTCGCGCTCCCTCTTATCCTCTCTATTCTGCAAGGGCCGAAACCCTAGCCTGCCAGAGTAGACCACCGTCGTAAGTAGAGGTTGTTCTGGAGGCCATGGGGTAGTCGAGGAGAAACGCCTTGACGTCCTTGTCGCTTGAGTGGAAGCAGTGAAGAAAGGGGCGCTCGGACTCATGTTGATTTCGCCGTTCCCTTTCGTCGGTGATCGTCGGAGTTCGTGAAAATCAGGCCGTATCGAAATGCCATCGTCATCGTCAACCACCACAACAACACCAGGGTGAGCTACCAGTCCCTATGGACCTCTCCACTCGCTTCCTCTTGCTGTGTAGCATCATTCTGCCGTGCACCGCCGTCGGCCACCACTGTTGTTGATCGTCGGAGTAGCTCCGGTGACCAAAAGTGGGTGGCGCGACCACAGTCGGAATCCTCGCGACGCCCTCTTTCCAACAAAACCAACCATAGCCTCGTGCGAGCAACCTAGCAATCGATCGATCTTCGATCTGTGAGGTTGCTCTCTGATGACGTCATCGTGAGGTCATGCTCACGTCATTCCTCGCCATGTCGACATGTTGACCGGGTCCAATATTGACTAGTCTTCTACTTAGGTGGCCTATGACGTGGTACTGACCCCACTGGTCGGTAACTCTAGGTAGGTTAGGTCTGTGTGTAAAAGTAATTTACTATTTGGAATTTAATTAGAAAATGATATAATCTTATAAATTTAATATCTTTTGTTTTATAATTCAGAAAAATGTGTTTAATATATGGAAATTTTCAGAAAAATAAAATCTACAACTTAAAACTATTATCAAACATTATTATGCTAATAATTTAAATAATTATTATTTAATAAAGATTTTATAAGTATTAATACCTTGAAAATTCATATTCTAATATTGGTAAATGTTAAAAAATATAAATAATATACCAAAATTCTTAGAAAAATAAGAACAAAAATTTAATATTATAATTCTATATTATTATTTCACTTAATTGAATAATTATTATTTATTAAGTGTTTATAAAGTGTTAAATCTTATAAAAATCATATCTTATTAATTATAAATCCCAAAAATAAGTATAATATACCAAAATGATCACAAAAATTATATTTTCATATTAAAAATATAACATTGTCATTTTGAAGTAAATAAAAACTTAGTTCCTAATAACTTAAATTTAAATCTAATTTCCTTACTTAATAATTCATTTAAGGGTAAATAAAAATTGCTAATATTTAATAAAATTAGCCAATTGAGTCTAATAAATAGTATTACTCTTAAATATTGGTAATATAAAGATAAAATGGTTCAACACATTTTAAATACAATCTTATTGAATTATCACTCAACTAAAAATTTAGATTAAGCTCTAAAAGGACCCTTATCAAGTATAAAATTTTCAAGAATAAACTGTGATAAAATAAAACCTTTTCCCTTACTCAACCACAAGTTGATCAACATACCAAGACACTACAGTGAATTCATAAGTAGTTAAGTAATATTAATTCCTTATTCACAAACCATAACCACACTTTGATAAGAAGATAAATGATTCTTAATCCATTATAATAATAAGAAAATACTATTCAAATAAAAGTAATATAACTCCTAAGTAACTCCAAAGAAACATTATAAAATAAACAAGTATAAATGCCATAAGAATTACACTTCAAGTCCATCTATGTTTTTAAAGTTAACTTTTGTCTACAAGAGTCTAAATATAATGTTAAAGACTTTATTGGGTATTTTATAGTTAACTTTGGTCTATTTTAATTAAGTCATAAAGCATGTCAAATACAAACCATTCAAGAAAGGCATAGATAACATCAATCACATTCTGTCAATCATATTTTAAAGGCCATCAAGGTTACTTGAACCTTAACAAAGAAATCTTTTCTTCAAATGTTATTCTTTTTGCCACTTCAAACAACAAATCTTATAATAGTATTTCCAACTCTTAACAACTAAACTCAAGGACTTTCATCATAGTCAACAAATGACAATTAAACATAATCACATTACTTTAAACTTTACTTGTATAATTAGAATTGTTAACACTTAAGTTCCTTATAAATGCCAATGCTTGTAAAGAAAGATTTGACGATAAAGCAACTCTTATATAAGTAGTCTTTGAGTAGCACTCCACACACACTCACAAGCCTTAATAAGAAGCACAAGTGTGAAGCTTATCTAAAAGTACAACACATTCTAAAGGAACCATTTCCAGTATCTAAACCCGAGGACAACGCTTGTTCTGGGGATTCGAGATTATCAAATTGCATTACATTACTATGCACAATAGCATTTTGCTTCTTTAAACATTAGTCATTACCGGACCAATGATGCTGCTTTTAGATATTGGATATTTAATATTGTCTCGAAGACCGTGAGTGCATAATCTTGCAATCACAAAAGGCAAGTTCACACTTTCTCATGTCCTTTGATTATTTTCTATAAGTATTTTACAAATCCAGTGTTGTCATCACCTGCATTTCAAAAAGGTCAGAAAACACTATTTTCATAATAATATGATTATAGGTTATTTACCATGAGGTAATAACCTACTACGAAAGTTCCAGTGGTAAAGGAACATATTATCTATGACTTAACAACCAATGTCGCCAATGATTCTTGCGCCGTATATCACGTGTTAACCATGAGATTTGGAATGGGACGGAGAAGTCAGCTGTATCTTCTTCCTCTCGCATGTAGCATGTATAGGTCCCAACCTTTAATAAGGTAGAGATCCCTGTATTTACATTGCTAGTCCCTGGATCAATAGCTAACATCCACAGTTAAGTTGTAATATCAAGAAACAAAGGTCATAATACAACTTTATAACCAGGAATAAAATAATTCATTACATCTTACATAGCTCATTTGGCTATCTCATTACAATGCAGCAGAAATAACTATATAGCATGGAGTCCTTCATCTTCAAAATGCCACAGGCAATCATGTTGGTTGTAGAATTGTAATCCTAATTAACACACTTCACTAACATCAAACAATCCTACAACATAATAAGTTACAGCCACAAGGGTCAATACATTTGAATTGTATTGGCAAGTGATACTATGGTAGAATAGTGGTATCTATCATCTATATGCATTTGGCTAAGTGGAGCTTAGGCTTGCTTTGCTCAAAATAGATTTTACTTATCATTTGAAAACACTAAGTTTTTGTTTATCAAAATCACCCAAGGCATCTACCAATCAAAGATTGAAGATCCTTTAACCCTTGTTCAACCACAAGTTTTTAACTTAGAAATTGGGATGAGGAGATTCTTGATAGCTTCCATGCCTTGATGCTCAAATTGTCCATTGCCGGGGACACGACTAAGTACTTAGATTTTACTCTCTCGAGAGGTGGTGCACTTTCCCCACAAGACTCGACATGCATCAAGACAAGATCTTTCAGAAGCCTTCCCTTAGACCAAAATGGACGCGTTCCATCCTATCATCCCCTACCACCAACTGTCCATTTGGCTAAGTTATTGCAACCTATATGATCCAGGCAGAGCCCATAATGCCAAGTGGCTACACTTGAAGCTTCTCAACATTTGACATCTCAAATCTCTTTGTTTCTGGGTGGCATTCCACAAGTGAGATACACAAGGTTCACCAGTCCCCTTGCCTTGTGTAACCACTCAACAAAAATCCATCCAAGCAATACCATTCCACCCAGGTGATTCATTCACGTAGTTGTTTTATTAAACAAAACACAAGTCCTTGACTTAGAAATATTCCATAGCATGAATATAATCCACCCTTATTTTCTACTAGATAAGATAAGCATGATAGTAGTAGGGATCATAACTTAGGAAATTCTACTAAGGTTTCATCTCCTAGGATTTCCCATGGCATATTTAACACTTAGAAAAATTCCATGCAAGTCCTACTTAGAAATATTACTAATGCATAGTGAAAATAATAGGGCAAAAGTATGAATCACCACTTGCCTTTTTGGTATATAATATAAGTTCACTCCTTGATCTTGTAATAGTCACACTCTTCAAATTTCACTACAATTCAATCAAGGCACAAATTCGATCTACCATTCAAGCAATTCATCACATAGAATAATAAAAACAAAGCCATGCATGCAAGCATGCCAAATATTGTTTTATTTGGAAAAGTGGTTTCTAATAGGTTATAAACATTTTAAAACACCTATTGTTCATTTATAAAAGTGGCAAAACCATTGGATATCAAGTTAGTGAAAATGGCCATTTAATCATTTTTGTTTTGTTAGAAATGATTAATCAAAGTAATAATTTCTAGTGTTTTGACAAATATATTTTTAAACACAAGTGTTAGTATTTTAAGGTCAAGTGTTGAATATTAAAACCATTTTCAAAAGGTTTTACCTATAAACCATTTTTATACCAAAGCAATATTTTATTTTGTTGGAAATGCCTTTGAACAAAGTAGTAATTTTTACTAGGGTTTACCAAATATATTTTTAAATCCCAAAACTTGGTGTTTAGGATTAGAGGGTTTAAATCAAATCATTTTTCAAAGGTTTTACTCAAAATGCATTTTTAAAACATATTCAACATTTTTATTTAGCTAGAAATGCTTTTATTCAAAGACTTATTCTTTAGCTTCACAAAATGTGTTTTTTGAAATCCACAAGTTGGTTTCTATGGTCAGTGGGTTCAAAACAAACCATTTGCCAAAGATTTTACCCTAAAAACATTTCTAGAATAAATTTTATGTTCAAATTATGCCTACACAAGTTTCTGCAAAAATAACTAAGTTTACAGAAGAAAATTACTAAACAAAGTACATGGTTGGAAAGTATTTGTTTTTCTGATTCCATTGATATAAAATTTGAAAAAATTGGACATGTGGATCAAAAGTTATGAATTTTACAAACTCTAACATCTAATAGTTTCAATTCTGTTTTTAAAACCTGAGCCACGTGTCTTAACCTAACTGGCCGATATCGTTTCGCGCGGATTGAGATCTGCGGAGTGTTGGATCTAATTAGATCTGAGCGTCTCAGATGGATTCGTACTGCTTCGTTAAGTCAATCTATCCTAACCACGCGATCGTGATCTGACGGCTGGTGTGCGTGTGACCAAGGATGGGCGGCGCTGGCGGCGGCGAGTGGCGGCGGCGAGCTCTGTCTATGGCGATCTGGAATTCCAGGAAGCAAAGGAGGGAGAGGAGATGCTTACTGTGTTCATTGTGGCGTGGGGAAGATTGTCGTTGTCGTCGCAGGTCAAGGGGAACACGGGTTCAATGCCGATTCCTCACCGGAGTTTCCAACTGGCTCTGACACGTCTGTTCGTTGTCGGAGGCAAGGATTGGAGGCACGCTAAGGCAGGAGGGGTGTACCGTTAGGTTCGTATGAGAGTAGCGAGCATGTGAGCATCACATAGAGGGGAAAGGGAGGTCTGGGATCACCAGGAGATGTCGTCGGAGTTGGAGCAGGAGGCGGTGGCGTGTTGGTGTCGTCGGAGGCGACGTCCTGGGGCGCGAGCGAGCTACGGCTACTGGAAGGTACCCCTGGTGCTAGCAAGCATGCTCATGTGCTCCAGGGGCAGTGGGGGTGGCTGGCTTCGCCGGAATCGGCCAGAAATGTCGTCGGAGGCAGTGGTGGTGCAAGCGCAATTCAAGGCAGCCTGGTGGCGTTCGTGGCGTGGTGTCTGAAGAGAAAAGGATAGGGGGCAGAGGGGAGTAAGTAGGCATGGTCGCAGGGAGGAATTAGCATGGAGTTATTGTGAATTAAGGCCGCAAAAATCATGGCAGGAAACAGCGAAGGGGAAAAGAATAATAGGTCGTGGCGGGTTGAAACGATGACTGCCGAGTGGGGCCTAGCGTTCAGCGAGAGAGAGAGAAAAACGAGGTGGGGTCTGGTGGTCAGTGACTGCGCGGGTGTGTTCTCTGGTGTGAAGCATTTTTCCTGTAGGGAAGAGAAGATGGGCTAGCTGGGCCTGGTAGGCTCGTTGGGCTGGGTTGATTTCTTTTCCCCCTTTTTTTGTTCTGTTTCATTTTTCTTTTTATGTTTTTAATTCAAACTATCAGTTGAATTAAGATTTCATTTTCAAATCTTTTCCAAATAATCAGTATGCTTTAATACTGTTTTAAACATGTATTTAAAGTCCATTTTTGAGTAATTAATTCATTTACACATGGTTTGTTATTTATTTTAAATAAACATTTTGTCTTTATTAAATAGGATTTTAAATATGATTCTAATCCATATTAATTATTCAAATGATTTAACTTTCTACTTTAAATTCAAATATTTATCAAACACTTTTTAGTAAGTTTTATTTATTCAATAGGGTGTTAAATAATTATTTTTGAATTATTTTCATATGTTTTATTAATCATTTAAATTGGTATTTCCCTTAATTCAAATAATATTCAATATGGTTTTAAATCCATATAAATTTTATTTAAATGATTATTTTATTTCATTTAAGTTAAGGCAAAATTCCATTTATTATTTTCCCATGATTTAATTAATCATTTCTATTAGGGTTTTTGTCTTTATTCAAATAGAATAGAATTTGGTTAATGTCATATTATATTATTTTGAATATTATTTATCCTTTTATTTTATTTGAATTTGGATTATCTTTATTTCATTTGCTTATGGATTTGTCCAAGATTTAATTTGGCTTTTAAATATTCCTTTCCTTATCTTATATAATCCATAACTTTTTATTTAAAGATCCAAACTTGGTGATTCTAATTTGTAAAATTTTATTTGATATTGACTTATCCTTTTAAATATCTTTAGGATTATTTTGCTCACAAATTTTGTATGGGTTTTAGATAGGAGCTTTATTAGCTTTGGAAATTACTTCTCTTCATCTTATTAAATTCATAAGTTTTTATCCATGGTTCCAAATTGAATGAAACCAATTTCTACGATTTTATAATATTTTATTTATCATTCTTGATCATTTATAAATAATTGTTGCTAAATTTTTATATGGATCAAATCTGTGGTCTTAGAGATATCTTGGAAATGATTTCTTCCATTAGGGTTTTAGAGTTTTGGTTTATTTTCCAAGTGTTTTTAAATTTCAAGATGCATTTATGAAGAATGCATTTCACTTGATTTGAATTTAGTTGGATTCAAATTTTATTCAAAGTTTGTTCAAGTTGGGTTTTAATGTTTCCATTTAGAAATAAAAAGTTTCTTTTCACCCTAAATTTCAACAATTAATTATTTTGTTTATTTATTTTTCACATTTCAAAATTTGGAAAATTTTGGGATGTGACATAGCCGGATGTGCAGGTCGTGGTTGTTATCCTCGTAGCATGCATTTAATTGGTAATTCATAGAGGATATGAAGCATATGGGTGGGAACCCTCATCGTCCCATAATAGTTCTGGCATCAAACGGTTTGTACAAACCATTGACGTAGTTCAATGGGTGGGCATGGTGTACACCAAGGAGTCATGCGGGGTCGCGAAGGGGGCAGTGATTGGCTTGGATCTTAGACTGGTCCCCATACCAAGGAAGTATGGACAAGGTCGTGACTTGGTTGTGCAACAAAGCTAAGGTCTCTCATGGGTAAAGTAACGCACCTCTGCGGAGTGTAAGAACTGTAACTTGTTACTCCATGTTCCGGGAAGGAGCTACGAACGCGGCGGGAAAGGAACTCCATGAAAGTTCTAGTAAAACCATGAAGGCTGACAGACATAGATTTTTAGAATAAAAGCAACATTTGAAGAAATGTTTACAAAAACCTGCATTGCCTACGACCTACGGTCTGTGACTGTAGCTATAGTTCATCAAACACTCCTTTTCTAGTGAACTTGCTGAGTACGCTCGTACTCAACGTATCTTCTTAACCCTTGCTAGATTCTGAAGCCATTAAGACGATGTCTACAACAAGTTATGCTCCAGGAATCATCATCAAAAGCTAAAGCTGTTCAATGAAGTCAAGAAAGTCAACATATACATTAACTCAAGTGAAGATGGAGTTACTGATTATATAGGAATATAATTTCAGGCCATAGAACCTATTTTTGTAGAGTATTGAAATAGCAGCAATATAAGCCAAATAGTTAGATGCTAATCTTATTAGCATAATAGTTTTGAGTTGATTATTTCTGATTCTTCTTTGTAAGAAGTTTATTTCTCTCTCTTTAACCTAGAGTGTTCTCTGGATCTTATGTAAAGAGTCGAGTTGTAACCTATAGTCATGTCTTGGACCTGCTGTTTTTCTGTTGTACCACTCTTAGGGATGTAATACTAGTGAACAGTGTTTCATTGGTGTTATGTCAACGACTATAGTGTACTACATCATGCAGTGGTATGCTGGGTCACTGCAGCTGGTATCAGAGCATATGCTTTGACCTTAGGTTGGAAACCTAGTAAATGGGTAGAACCTGTAGGAAAGATATCTGCAATAATAAAGAGTTCTCTAGTGATATGATGGATATTCAATTGAGAATAATCCTGTCATGTTACTAGTGTGATAATTCTTTAGTAGGATTGCAATTTCGATCATTACCAAGAGTTTTAACTCTATGTGACTGATGATAAAAAAATTATCTACAGTTTCACATGGCACCTCGATATCCACCCCAGAATGTTCAAGTGATGAACAGGATGTTAAATGGCTACGGAGGGGATTGGACAAATAATCTCTGACAACTTCTATGGAGTTTGGATTGTGAATCACGACTTTTGATCAAGATTTACAGTTACTATGATGGGAAGGTATTAGTGATGCTGCACTCAACAGGGAGGAAGGAGTGCTTCGTTGGAAACCCCAAGAGCAAGGTGTGATGGAGCACAGCAGCAAGTTTACCTCGGTAGAGACCGAGGTTATCGAACCAGAAGGAGGAAGGAAATGTCTCAAAGGTGTTGCAAGCAACGTGGAGACCTGCACAACACAAACTCAAGACTTTGTCCCAATGAATCAGTGAGGTCGTCAAGCTCACCGGTTTGCTGTAACAAAGGATTAAACATATGGTGTGGAAGATAATGGTTTGCAGCAAGTAAACAAGTAACAGTGGAAGATGTATTGATGGGAAAGATTGGACCGGGGTCCATAGTTCACTAGAGGTGCTCTCCTTAGATAAACAACATGGCATGAAGGGTAAACAAATTACAGCAGGGCAATTGACAGGAACTGAGCAAGGCATAACAATGCAATTACTAGCCAGAAATATCATATGAGGTTGATTGGGCAATACAACAATATACATAGACCGTCATCCAGCTGCATCTATGACTAGAAGTCCACCTTCAGGTTATCATACGATCCCCCTCTAGTATTAAGTTGCAAGCAACAGACAACTACTTTAAGAAAAGTGTGTAAGGTAAACAGTCCACATGTTCCATAAACAAGAGACCGTTGTTTTCTCCCTAGTAGCAACAACACATCTAGAACCGAAGAGATTATTGTCACTTCCCTTGGAAACTAGAGGCATGAACCCACTATCGAGCATAAATACTCCCTCTTGGAGTCACTAGCAACTACTTGGCCAAGATAACCAGTAGCAACAGAGAGCATGCAATATCACAAACAACATAGACATTATAGAATCATAAAGATGAAACCATTAATCAAACCAACATAATAATCTCAATATCCATCGGATCCCTGCAAACACAACATGCATGACTACAAATAGATTAGATCTTGATCATGAACGGAGCTCACAAGATCTATACATGAAATCACAAAGGAGGAGATACAACCATATAGCTACTACATGGACCCATAGTCCAAGGTGGAACTACTCACGAATCATACCGGAGAGAAGGCATCCGGGATGATCTCCCCTCCGGCAGGGTGCCGGGAAGATCTTCAGATCCCCCGATCTAGGGACGATGGTGGCGGCGGCTATAGACGGTTTCATGGAATATTGATCGGGTACTCAGAGTTTCTGCATCGTGGGCTTCTTATAAGCGAAGGGGGAGACCGAGGCAGCCGCCAGGGCGGCCAAGCCCTAGCCAGGCATGGCCTAGGGCCCACCCGCTCCTAGGGGAGGGGGGTCTGGGCCCTCTAGCCGGCCCCTTGGGCTCTCCTCTAGACTTTTTGTTCCCCACGGAAAGTTATTGACTTTGTCCTTCGTCCCGTCCAATTCCGAGAATATTTCTTTACTACTTTTCCGAAACCAAAAACAGCAGAAAACAGGCATCTGGCACTGTTGCAACTTGTTAATAGGTTAGTACCAGAAAAAATGCAAAAAGCACCTCAAAGTGTAGACAAGTAAAGCAAAGTATATACTAAACAAGCATGGAGCATCAAAAATTATAGATACGTTTCTAATGTATCAGCATCCCCAAGCTTAAATCCTGCTCGTCCTCGAGTAGGTAAGTGATAAACAGAATACTTTTTGAGGTCACATGCACCCTCACAATAAAGATCCAACCATTTGCAAACACTGAAAGCTGGGATCAAAGAACTCTAAACATGTGCATGAAAGAATGGAGTTCTAACAGTAGGACATAGTAACTATGCATGCAACATGGCAAGCTACAAACAAAGATCGTGAATAACATGCATTTGAAAAACGTTTGTTTGTTTCACATACAGAAAACATAGCATAGTGGCAATCATCTTGTCCCTCATGGAGTAGCAATATAGATGCATAGGACACCTTCAAAGTTCACTAGGGTGACTAGAAACAAGTAGGACAAGAACAAGTAATAACACAATATGCATCAATTAATAAGCTTTGGAACACTGCACACAGGATGACAACTATGCTCTCTTAATGGTGCCTAAAGGTAGAAGGTGGAGACTCAATAATGGTGGAAGAAAGACCCTTTTTTGTAAAGGAAGCAGGGATTACAGGTTTCAAAAAGAGCTTCCAAAAATTATGGTACTTATTAGCTTTCAGGCCTCATTGCCCCTATCATAAGCATCTTGAAGTGGTTAAGGTTAAAGTGGCAAAGCTGGAGTATATGCTTGACAAAGTATAAGTTGGCAATCTCAAGTCCCTTGAATATGAGGGCTACACCTCATGGATACTCAACTTAGGGCCCAGGCAAGTTCTTGTGACTGTAAGTATTTGCATATCATTGAGAACCGCCAACGGGGTACCCCTTGCACATGGTACAGAAGCTTTCCCATAACCAAAATGACAAGGCAAGCAGACAATAAGCATCTCAGTAATATTTTTATTTACCATATGCATAGCTTTTTATTGAGGATGCTTCATAGATAGCTCACTATGGTGATGTTGCAAGTTTCCACCATGATTAGGCATGGCTTAGGCTAGCGGCCTAGGCGTTTCTCTAACACAGAATACAAACTCCATGGACTTACAAGTTCCCACTTCATTTCACATCGGTAACATCCATAGACAAAAGAACATGATATCAACGGAGTACAAAGAGTAAAAGTGCAATGTTGAAAACGTTCCTCGTGACAACACGGTTCTGCTAATCCCAACTTATAAGTGCAAGCATATACAACAAAGTTGTCACAATGGTTCAAGTTTATTAGGGGCAAAGAATAAAGTGTGCCATCAAGTTCGTGAGGACTTTAATCACTAAGTTTTCACATAACAAAATAGTTTTTAATTGGAAGATAGTTGAAAACAAGAATATACGTGGAATCGTGTAACACACGATGCATAGGAGTTTATAGTGGACACTTTGGAAAAACTTGGTTTCTTGGGAGTTGGAAGCATGAGTAGGACTTACTGATACAAGTGGAGGCTAGCAAAATACTGGGAGCAACCAACTAAGAGAGCAATAATGGTCATAATCATGCAATGCAACAAAGCAAACTAATCAAAGCAAAGAGTGGTAATACAAGTCAAGGACTAAATGATCATAGAGGCTAATGGTGACTTGTCATAGTCATAACATGTTGTGAGAATGTGCCAAGTCAACCCAAGAAAAACATCAACGGAGAATACCACAATACTATGCTTTTGCATGCTAAAACAACGCATAATTTCTTCAAGGAACACTAAGAAATCCCAATTGTTTGGAACAAAACATGCTACAGAAATAATCACTAAGCATAATGCTAAAACAACACCTAGCATGTCATGCTAAAGTCCAAGTCACAGTCAATGCAAGCTCCTCTTGCACTTCAAGCAAGAACTTACTACTTCTTTCCAAACACCAAGCAACCTTATTTTCAAAACAACACAGCGAGAACGGGGGTCCAAACTACTAAAGCAAACTAAACAAACTAAGCAAAGCAAACGAAAACTAAGACGCTCCAAGAACAACACAACTGTGCATGAAACAATAAAAGTGAAGTGCCTAGACAGACCTGAGCTTTTTATTGATGAAGAAGGAGATGCCTTGGGCATCCCCAAGATTTGATGCTTGTACCTCTTGGATATTTCTTGGGGTGACACCATGGTGGCATCCCCAAGCTTGAGCTTTTGTCCATTCATCATCTCATTGCATCATTCTCTCTCTACACCTGAAATTTTTCGTTCATACAAAACTTCACACAATCTTCATTAGCAACATTAGTGTATTCAAAAGATAATAGACCACTGGAAAAACTTTGGAACAGCAAGGATTTTCACTAAAAACACAAGATACTGTAGTAACTCATTCAAATAAACTCAATTTAGCTGAAGAGAGCTCAAAAAGGACTCAATAAGAAGCAAATGCAAATAATGGCAGAAATCTGTCAAAACGGACCAGCAAGTAGAAACCTATTTTTTAGAAAATTTTATGTTGCTCAAATAAAAAAGTGTTGAACTAACTAAAGTTATCTAACATACTGGGGGATTTATTCTTAAAATATCAGATCAATCCGATTTACAGAGCCTCCTCACGAATTTTTATGGTGGAGGACAGAAATCTGTTTCGGGACAGCAACTCCCCAAATCTTACTTCCCTCTCATTAGAGGTCATTCTTGGCACAAAAAGAAAACAAAAAGGATAAGGAGAGGTCATTACAGAAGTAATAACTTCCAAGACTCAAGGAAACTCTTGGGTTATCTCCCAACAAGTACTTTTCTTTAACGCCTTTAAGTTAGGCACAAAAAGCAAGAATAATCAAGTATTTTCAAATGAAGAAGCATTAACATCAAATCTTGCTTTCAAAGGAGGAGCAAAAATCAACTTATATCTCCTCATAGGGAAGTGTTCAATACCTTTCTTGAATGGAAATTTATATTTGATGGTGCCTACTTTCATATTAATGATGGCACCAACTGTTCTAAGAAAAGGTCTTCCCAAAGTAATAGGACAAGAAGCATTGTATTCAACATCCAAAACATAGAAATCCACAGGGACATAAGCATTATTAACCATAATGAGAACATCATTAATACTCCCCATGAGTTTATTTTTAGCATTATCATTGAGTGGGACATTCAAATAACAATCTTCTAATGATGGCCAATCAAGTATATCATAAATCTTCCTAGGCATAATAGAGAGACTAGAACAAAGATTACATGAAGCTTTGAGATCAAAGTCATTCACTTGCATATTAATAATGGGTTCCCAACTATCTTCTACTTTCCTAGGAATAGAAGCTTTGTTTTTTAGCTTATCTTCCTTAATCTTAACAAAGCATTTGTAATGTGTTTGGTAAAGGAAACATGCATATCACTAGCATCAGGACTTTTGGTAAGCTTTTGTAGGAACATAATCACTTCAGAAATATTGCACCCATCAATATAAAAATCAAACTTAGCATCACTAGTAGTAGGATCAATACGCTTAGGCATAGTAGGAGGAGAAATAGGGACTACTAGTGTTTTAGTGGTGATGGTGCACACACTATTGTTTCTATCAATTTCAACTTCCCTTTCCCACTTAGGATGAAGTTGAGCCAGCAGCCTAACATTTTCATCAATAGTAACTTGGATGGCATGAGCAGTAGCAAAGGTGTTTTCCATAGTTTCAGGTTTAGCAGCCATTTTATTAACCAAGGAAGTTTGAGCTTCAGACAAAGAGGATATATTTTTCTCAACAGTTAAAAGTTTTTCCTCTATATTCTTATTGAAAGTGGTTTTTTTACTAATAAAGTCCTTGAGAATTATTGTGAGAGCTTCCATAGGAATCACCATTATTAGGAGGATAAGGCCTATAATTGTTGTTGCCACCAAAATTATTCCTATGGGCATTGTTGTTGAAATTGTTGTTTCTAATGAAGTTCACATCAACTTGCTCTTCTTGAGCAACCAAAGAGGCTGAGGGAACACTATTAGGATCTAGAGGAGCTTTCCCATTAACAAGCATAGCCATAATAACATCAATCTTTTCAATCAGAGAGGAAGTTTCCTCAACAGAATTTGCCTTCTTACCATGTGGAGCTCTCTCAACATGCCATTCAGAGTAGTTAACCATCATATTATCAAGGAGACTTGTTGCAGCACCCAAGGTGAGTCCCATAAAAGTACCTCCAGTAGCAGAATCCAACAGGTTTCTTAAGGATAAGTTCAAACCTTCATAAAAAGTTTGGATAATCATCCAAGCAGTGAGTCCATGAGTAGGGCAATTTTTAACCAAAGATTTCATTCTTTCCCAAGCAGGAGCAACATGTTCACTATCAAGCTGTTTAAATTTCATAATGTCAATTCTCATAGCAATAATCTTAGCAGGAGGATAGTACTTTCCAATAAAAGCATCTTTGCACTTAGTCCAAGAATCAATACTATTTTTAGGCAAAGATAGCAACCATTCTTTAGCTTTTCCCCTCAAGGAGAAAGGAAAAAGTCTGAGCTTAATAATATCTCCATCTACATCCTTATATGTAACATCCCAATTTCAGCAACCCTGATTAAATGCCCAGAAGGCAAACATCAGGGGGAACAAAAACTTTTTCTTGCAATATGTGCTTACTTGTTTGCTTGTGCTCAAGCAACTGCTGGTGTATTAGTTATGTGCTTCTCATGTCAACACTAGTTTACAAAAACTATTTCACGAAAGAGATGTCTTGGCTCCTCTTTCATATTCTCAAATGTTCTGGCATTTCTAAAACCCGAGCCAAGATAAATTTGACACAACCAAATACTTTACTAGTTTCTACTGCCAAAACTACGGAGAAAAATATATCTACCCTCCTTATGTTTTCAAGACAGGACCTTCTACTACTCTTATCTCTAGGTTTTCCAAAACCTTATTAAAACCTTTTCATCTCAATCTTGGTAGAGATACCAAGATGGTACCTATCTTACTTCAAAGATAAACCCCTTTCCACATACCCATCCTTACCTCAAGCTAGGCTTGATGGTAACCCTAGTAGTAGTTAGATAAGTAATAAGATGAATTGCCTTGATCTGTTGGTTGATGAATTGCCTTGATCAGCTGATTGCCTTGTCTGATTAGGAACTAGATTGTGCTAATCTAGTAGCTCATCTCTTAGGACCCAATCCTTTCTTGTGAGCATCACTCTCAAGCTAAGCATCTAAAGGTCTGGATCTATCCTAAGTCACTCTAGTGATCATCTCATCTCCTCCTTATCTCAAATTAAAGGCTAATCCCTCTCGAGGGTTTCCAACCTAGTGGAGACCCCACCTAAGCATGGATCCCATCTACTTAGTGTTACCTCAACATCATCTCCTTGACCATGAGTTTGGAACCTAGCTTCCTCTCAAAATCTTATAATCTTGCACTCTAGTCTAAAACCCTAAATCTGCAAAAATGGTTGTCTGGATTTCTTATCTGGATACCATCTTTGGAGCTCCACCTCTTCCAACCTATGTGCCTTTTTGAGAATGTGTTTGAACCATCTTGTAGTACATCTTTAGTACTACCAAGGACCACTCTTTCCCTTGTCAAAGCCATTCTATCTCCCCCTCATCCATGATGGTTTTGTAGGCCAGATAATAATCTTTTCTGCTAATCTTACCATCTTGCCTACTTTGGCAAAAGCCCCCATCTTTATGCCACCTCCCCTTGACCAACTATTGGCATGGTTGTGATCTACTATCCATGGCCTATCAACCCCCACTTCACTTGTTTCCATTGGAGCCTTGTTCTTCTTAAACCCCCATGGTTTAGGAGGCTAACTGATGTATCTGCTATGGCAGTCTTATTTCCAACAAAGTTTGCCATCACTCCAAAACCACTTCAAATACAACCAAGCCCAACTCTTGCTTCCATGATCATCTATATGACATGGTCTATCCATTCATATACCCCTTGTACCCAGGTGAGCTCTGAGCTCCCTAGTCTAACCCTGTTTAGATGGCATCAGAATAACAAAACCCTAGATCCTCCCCGAATCTAGTTTCCAACCTTTCCACCACTTTTCTTCAAAACCAAGGTTTAATTTGATGCCTACATCAAGTTTTCATCATCTACCTTAGATATGAGTAGTTTCCAAATAATTCCCATAATTATTTGGAGCCTAAAACTATTTAAATTCTTTTTCTGGCAAAAACCTAAAAACCTTGTCTATAAATACAAGTTTGTTTCTCTCCAAATAACCTTGACAACTCAAGGCACTTTTGGTGCATATATATCATATTCCATCTTTCCAACTCAAAAATAAATATTTTTGAGATCCTTTATTATTTCTTTTTGCCCGTTTTCCTAAATGGCAAAAATAAGAAATAATTCTCCAAAAATACTTTCCCACCTCAATAAATCCCAATAAAATTCTCCAATGTGTGTTATGGTATTTAGGACCATATCACATCAAACAACAAGCTTGTCACATTTAAAATTTACATTTAAGAATCTAGAAACTACTTCTGGACTTATTGAATATTGGAGTTTAAGTGCACTTTTAATCATCAAAAAGATCCCAAATTCATCCTAGAGGTGTACAAGGACCATATCATTCTACCAGTACCCTATCATAATCTTGGCCAATGTAATTTTTGGGACTTCCTTCACAACCCAAGATTTGATCAAAATTGGCAAAATAGTCAAATCTTGTTTCAAACCAAATCCAATCATCACCAAAGCTTGTCAAGCACTACTCCACAACCTCATCACCCTCTCCTGGTCGTGCACACTAACACAAGTTACTGTAACACCTCCCCTCCCTTGTCCTCTTGTGCTTGTAAGAGTGAGAGAGAGGAAAATCTTACAATTATCTTGTAACAAAAAGGGACAGCACCCCACTCCCTCTCACCACCTCTCTTCCCACCTTTGACCATAGCACCCCCCCAGCACCACCCTCAGCAACCAATGGGAAGCCCCCACCTCATGCCCATTTTGGACATTTCATCCTTACCCATAGGGTTTCTATATAAAAGGGCACAGGCCACCCCTAGCACACCCCTCGCCCCCATTTGCCCCTAGCCGCCTCCCCAGAGCTCCCCATATCCCTCCTTCCCTCTCCTCTGGCCACAAGAACAAGAATGGACATTTTGGCCATTAACTAGAACTAGCTCAAAGTGCCCTCCCCCTTCCTCCCTTCCACCTTCATGTCACCACCAGGCCACCTCCTAACCCTGCTCTACCATCCCTGAGCTCCCTAGCTCCTCCCTGGCCTTGCATGCTCCCCAAGAGGAAGACCTACATCTCCCGGCCATTGCCAAGATTTGCTCGCGGTGCTCTCATCCCTGCTCTCCCCTCTCTGCATGTTAGTTGTTCCTGACCCCATAGACCTATCTCCCGTAGAAGCCCCAGACGGCAACACCAGCGAGCATCCGACGCCTCCTCATAGCCACCCCGCACGAAGGACGTCACCTCTCGCCAAACCCTACCGTGCCGCCCCTCCCCAGGGTCGCCGTCTTGCGCCGCGTCGCCCTGGCTCGTCTTCGGCACCCAAGAAGCACCCTGGTAAGCTCCCCTGACCTCCCCCGTGCACCCTAGGGTTTCACCGTGGCATCCCACGTCCTGAGGTTGAAGACCAGCGCCCGCCGTCGATCCCTCTTTTCGCCAACGGACTAGATCTTCCGGTAATGGTTCGGCCTCCCCTCTCGCTGACTATCGGGTCCCGCCTGGCGGTGTTCGAACACAGACCCCGCGCAGGACACTACCCTCTTGGTCCAGATGTACCTGGCGCAGCCCAGTAGCCAACCGACCCCAGCCCATTGCCCCCTGCCCTTTTTCCTATTTTGTTTTTCAGATCTGTTTCTGCCAGATTGGTTTAATTGCAAACTAAATTGGAAATGACCCAAATAAATCGAGACCCTATTTTTTCCAGGTACCCAAGCCTCTGTTCTAACAGGGAAACCTGGTTCTAGACCATTTAGATGTTTAAAATAAAAATGATAAATCTTATACTAGGGTTTGTCCAGAACACTAAATAAATTCTCCAAGAAGTTCCATCAATCCAAATGAGGTATATCCAATGGGTGATGAAATATATAAACCATACCTTTCATACCCCACTGACCCCACCATGTTTTGCTTCCTATTTTTCCCATGGTAAAAATAATAAAAACATGGAATTTCTGCCTTTAGTAATTTCTCTAGTACAAACCAAGTGAGGTTTTAACCTAAATCCAACTCTCAGAGGTCATAAATAACCAAATCTCCCGAAATCCAGTAGCTCATAATTTTATGAGTCTCTTATAAATTTTAGTGAATTAAACCTCTCTATGCATGGTTTATTCACTAACAAATTCACCACGGTAACTCTGTAACTCCAAAATTGTTGATTCCAATTTCTACATAAAGGTACTCTCAGTAGCTAACATGTGTCCTTTGAATCAACTAGAAAGCTTCTGCAAAATAAATCTAATGAAAAAAGACAAATCTATTCCAATACTAGCTTTGGGAATTTCTCAAAGGCATTATGGTAATTGTCTTGAGGAGATTCCAACTCCTATGGATTCAGTCCATTAAATATTACCTTTTAACCCAGGGAAATAATTTTTGGAACTCCAGAGAAGTTCTGGTGAATTAATTCCTAAAACTAGAGTTTTGATCACTATAAAATCCCTTATAAATCAAGGGAAAATGATAAAATAGTGAAACCACTTTTGTTGGCTTCCTTTTATCAATACCTATCTGATGGTATCACTTTTATACAATGGTATCATACAGACCCATCTCTTTATCAAAATCCCTCTCTTAGGTAGTTCCTAAACTCTAAATCCGAAGGAATCTTCTCCCGAATGTCTGCAAACATTCTCCACAATCCAATCACATCAAACCCCCAACATCCTACTGATCCTTATCATGTTTTTACCTATAGTTTGCTGTATGGTTCTATGCTTGTATGCTTGCATTGATTGTAGTGTTGTTTGTTTGCATGTATGCTCGATAAGGGCGATAGTTGCGATTGTGTTAAGCCGAGAAGAAGGAAGGATCGGGATTATCTCTTTTATTATTATTATTGGTTATCTAACACCGTCAAGGGACTTCTCGCTGGTCATAGGCAATCCACCATTCCTAAACTCCTATAATTGCCTATTTCTGTTTATCTATTGTTTTATATCTCATTTATGAATTGCATGATCAAAAGCATGTTTTATTTCAAATAAAAGTGCGTAAGTAACTTGGCTCTTCCAAGTTACGAACGAGTGTCCCTTGGACACCTACCCCATGTACTCCTACTTGTATCCCTTAGAACGAGGCTAAGATGATTAGCTTCTTCCCTCTTGGAAACCCACGGATTTCCAAAGATAAAACTATTTTGGGGTTATACCCTACTAAAAAGTTTTCAAAACAAAACCCTTGGAAAGAGGCATCGGTTCCAAGTGGAAGTTTACAAAAATAAGATATGAGGTGGTTGAAGAGAAAGTAAAGCAAGATAAAGAGAAGGGATGTTCTACGCTAATGTCCAGAACAATTTTATCAGTGCAACCACATTACCCCAGTCACTGGGGCTTAGCTCGTAGTTTGTGATCTTTAGTGTAACATCCCAAAAATCATGATTTCAAAGTTTGCATATCATTCATGCATTCATAATCATTTTAGGATCATTTCTTCAAAAACAGAAACTTTGTGATCTATTATTTTATGTAAGCAAGGCAATGGCCATATTGCTACCTTCTAATAAGAAAATACTTACCTTAATCAGTAAAGATTTGAACATAAGCTTGAGTGTTGTTTCTAAGGCTTGTTCAAGGTTTTCAAAACAAATTATGAAATTCAAAATCATTCTCATGTTCTATTTAAATAAATGATAAGAGCAAGGCTTATTTTAAATATCATTGGGCCATTACAAATTTAAGTGAACAGCTATACTGTATACACAATTATGAACATGTTGCACTTTACAAAAATCCAGAAAGTGTTTGGATTCAAACTCTTTTAAAATCATTTGAAAAAGATTCCTGGAAAATCAATCAGAAAAAGAAAAAGGGAAAAGAAATGGAAAAAGGCCGGCGCCAGCAAATAAGCCCAACAGCAGAAGCAGCCCATTAGCCAGCCCACCCGGGTTTTCCCCCTCTCTCTGATTTTTCCACCACACCCGCGCTACCCAAACGGTCACTGACCGGTGGACCCTCGCCAGCTCACCTCCTTCTTCCCCAAATCACGACCGCGACCACGTCGTCACCGGCTGTTTCTCCTCCTTCACTGCCGCGCCATAACTCGAGTAAATGCCGACGTTGACGTGCGCGATCCTCGCCCCGGCTCCGGATACTTAACCCCCACCCCTTGACGACCATTTCCCCTTGCTCAGCACCCCCACTCCACCACCAGGCTGCCCGTATTTCGCTAAACACCGTTGCTGTTTCGACGAACTGCAACTCCAATTCCGGCCAACCCCGTCCACCCCTCTGCTCCTGGTTCGCACGAGCCTGCTCCACTTCACCTTTCGCACCTCCCAGTACCACCAGCTCACTCGCGTGCGCCTGGAAACCTCGACTACGTCTTTGACCAGAACAATGACGTCGTCTGCCTCCACTCCGGTGACACCCTCTGGTAGTTCCTGACCGCCCCCTTCTCTGTATTGGATACTCGCATGTTCACCTGACTTGTGCGCATCTAACGGCACACCTGGTTTGTCTTAGTGCGCACCACAGCCTCTCCCCCGATGACGCCAGAGCTTGCCTGACGCCAGGAACATCTCCGGCGAGAGATTGACGACGACTCTGTGCGCCCCTCGATGAACGGCTGCAACCTTGAGCATCTACTCGCCGCGGCGATCTTGGTGAGCCACCTCACGTCCTCTCTTGCTTTCTGTATTAGCCGGAACACCATCGCCTGAACGCGCCGCCGCCACTCGCCGCCGCCAGCGCTGCTCACTTTTGGTCTGTTGGATCTGAGCCGTTAGATCCAGATCCAACGCGTGTGTTAGATCACTTAAGCGAAATGGTAAGTTTATATCTGAGCCGTGCAATGCACTTTTAATCTAACGATCCAGAAAGCCTAATCCGCGCGAAACGGTATCGACTAATTAGAAAGCGCCGTGTGGCATGTAGTTTGATTTAAAATCTGGATTTAGATCTATTAGATGTTCAAACTTGCAAAATTCATAACTTTTGATCCACACGTCCAAATTTTGCAAATTTTATATCATTGGAATCAGGAGAAAGATCTCTATCCCACCATGCGCTTTTTTAATAAATTTCTTCTGTAAAATTGGTTATTTTTGCAGAGAGATCTGTAGGCCTATTTTGAGTATAAAAAATATTTGAAAAATGTTTTAAAGATCAAATTAAGTTTAATTAGTGTATAAATGTTTAGTTTAGTGTTCAGTATTGTTTTACTTGTCTTGTTTGAATTGGAAAAATCACAACATGGCATTTGCATGCATTCATATATTTTCCTTGTTTATTTTGATATGTGAATTTGGTGCTATCATTTTATATGTAGATTTGGTGCTAGTGGTGATTGTGATTGTGAGGATTGTTGCTCCTCCCCCAACTACCAAGGCAAGTGGTGCTTCATATTTTTGTCCCAATATATGACTATGCATTAGAAATATTTTGTATAGGGCTTGCATGAATATTTTTACTAAGTATGTATATGCTATGCTTGGGAAATTCTAGTAGTTGTAGAATTGTTAGAATTTTATCTAAGTTAAGATACTTACCATGCTTAGCCTAGCTAGTAGCAACCAAGGGTGGAATATATACATGCTATGGAAAAATATTGCTAAGTCTTTGACTTATGTTTTTGCTTAATAAAACAACTAAGTGAATGAAACACCTGGGTGGATTGGTAATTGCTTGGTGGTTTTTGGTTGAGTAGTTACCAGGGCCCATTTTCTAATGGTCTACCCTGTGTATCTCACTTGTGGAATTCCACCCAGGAACAAAGGGATTTGAGATGCCAAATGTTAAGAAGCTTCTAGTGCATCCACATGGCATTATGGGCTCTGCCTGGATCATATAGGTTGCAATAACTTAGCCATTTGGACAGTTGGTGGTAGTGGGTGATAGGTTGGAACGCGTCCATTTGGTCTAAGGGAAGGCTTCTGAAAGGTCCTGTCTTGGTGAAAATCAAGTCTTGTGGGGAAAGTGCACCACCTCTGCAGAAGGAAGAAACTAAGTACTTAGCCGTGTCCCCGGTAATGGACAATTTGAGCATCAAGACATGGAAGCTATCAAGAATCTCCTACTCCCAATTTTCTAAGTTAAAACTTGTGGTTGAACAAGGGTGAAGGTTCTCCAATTTCTATTGGTGGTTCCTTGGGAGTTTTTGCCAAACAAAAACTTAGTGTTTTCAACTAATAGGTAAAACCTATTTTAAGCAAAGCAAGCCCAAGCTACACTTAGCCAAATTCATGTAGTAACTAGATGCCAATATTCTACTAAGGTATCACTTGCCAATACTATTCCAATGTATTGACCCACTGTGGTTGTAACTTGTGATGTTGCGGGTTACTCTGATGATGATTAGGGGTTATGAGTCTACACTCAACATGCTTGCCTGTGGCACATGAAGATGAAGACTTTTATTTATATTGTTATGATAAACTCTTGTACTAGCCTATGGCTATGGAGTGGTAAACGACTATATTATCTCTGGAATGACGATGTAATAATGACCTTTGTTTCTGTGTACTTCATCTTAAACTGTGGATGATAGCAATTGATCCAGGGACTAGCATTGCAATCACAGGGATCTTTACCTTTATAAAGGTGAGATCTTACATTTAGCCGGGGCTTCTCTTACTCGCTAAGGGGGAGAACTCCCCTGAAATCTAGGCTACTTGTAGGGTAAGGTACCGGTGCAACAATCTGGGTCTCTCGCGGACGGTATGCTTTTAGGTAGGATGGAAGGAAGAATTGTCACTATTGCTATCGGTCAGGATTCGGTCTGGAGGTAGGGGTCAGTACAGGAGGAAGGACCAGGGTCGTTGTACCCCATACTCGTACTGGAGAGAACAACCCAAAAAGGAAAAGCCGTCGTTGCTAGGGATCGACAAATGAAAATTTCAAGTTTGATTATCCGAACCCCTGTCTACTGTAGGTAGCATCCCGTGGTTTTATCCCGGTGGATGTATTGATTCTTGTGGGTAAAGTGCACAAACTCTGCAGAGTGTAAACTATTCGAATAACCGTGTCCACGGACAAGGACGGTTGGAATGGCAAGAGCTAGGAGTACCCTTTGGTTAAGTTGAGATGAAATAAAGGATGTGACTTGGTCACGAGGAAAGATAATCAATAATTTGGTTTCACCAGAGATGGTCGATAAGGTTTGAAAAACGGTTTTAGAACAAAATGTTTTCTAAATCTTTTTAACAAGGATGTGGATATGTCCAGGTTTTCTAAAAGGAGTCATACTTTCCAAAAACTCTTTCTCAACAAAGATATAGAGATGCCAATGTTAGGTTTTCTTTCAAAAACAACTATAGTCTAGAGCTATCTCGCCACAGCCCAATATGCAGGATTCTTCTTACCCTTGTCTCGGTGGGTTGCGAGTACATTCAAAGTACTCACCGGCATTGTCCCTGGCTATTTACTTGGCCAGTTTGCAGATGATAAGAAGTGACGAAGGCGCTGACGTCTATGCGAGCTAGGCCGTCTTCCCAGTCAGTTACATGTAGGTTAAGGCATGGGCTCTGCACTGAAGACTTCCGCTACATGTGTTGTAATCGCCATAAAGGCCTCCCTTGTAATTTGTTCTACTCGTTATTTAAGGATGATGTAATGATACTTGTTGGTTATGCTCACGGCTCACTGATCATGGGAACGTGAATTATATGCATAACGGGTATTCTCGGACCGTAAATCCGGGGGCCACATTATACTTTTGCATCTCACGAAGTTCAACAAAGCTATTAAGATGGGCAGCAGGATTATCAGAACCAGCACTAGAAAATTGCTCTCTCATCACAAGATTCAACAAAGTAGGCTTAATTTCATAAAAGGTAGCATCAGGAGCAGTTGGAGCAATAGGTGTGCTTAGGAAATCATTGTTGTTGGTGCTAGTGAAGTCACACAACTTGGTGTTCTCAGCATAGTTCATTTTGGCAAAGGTGGGCAAGCCAAAAACAGCAGCAGCTAGAGCAGGAACTAATTTTTTTGTGTTTTTGAATAAGGCAAGCAAACCAAGCTAGACTATTTTTTTTGGTTTTTTGAAAAGAGGCAAACAAAACCTACCAAAATAAACAAACCAAACTAAAAACAAAGTAAAGAGAAAGGAAGTGAAGGACTCCCCTTGTGAAGACGTCCTTAGCTTCCCCGGCAACGGCGCCAGAAATCTTTGATGCTGCACTCAACAGGGAGGAAGGAGTGCTTCGTTGGGAACCCCAAGAGCAAGGTGTGATGGAGCACGGCAGCAAGTTTCCCTCAGTAGAGACCGAGTTTATCGAACCATAAGGAGGAAGGAAACATCTCAAAGGTGTTGCAAGCAACATGGAGACCTGCACAACACAAACTCAAACTTTATCCCAACGAATCAGTGAGGTTTTCAAGCTCACCGGTTTGCTATAACAAAGGATTAAACGTATGGTGTGGAAGATAATGGTTTGCAGCAAGTAAACAAGTAATAGTGCAAGATGTATTGATGGTAAAGATTAGACCGGGGTCCATAGTTCACTAGAGGTGCTCTCCTTAGATAAACAACATGGCATGAAGGGTAAACAAATTACAACAGGGCAATTGACAGGAACTGAGCAAGGCATAACAATGCAATTACTAGCCAGAAAGATCCTATGAGGTTGATTGGGAAATACAACAATATACATAGACCGTCATCCAACTTCATCTATGACTAGAAGTCCACCTTCAGGTTATCATCTGAACCCCCTCTAGTATTAAGTTGCAAGCAACAGACAACTGCTTTAAGCAAAGTGTGTAAGGTAAACAGTCCACATGTTCCATGAACAAGATACCAATTCTTTCTCCCTAGTAGCAACAGCACATCTACAACCGAAGAGATTATTTTCACTTCCCTTGGAAACTAGAGGCATGAACCCACTATCGAGCATAAATACTCCCTCTTGGAGTCACTAGCAACTACTTGGCCAAGATAACCACTAGCAACAGAGAGCATGCAAGATCACAAAAAACACAGACATGATAGAATCATAAAGATAAAACCATTAATCAAACCAACATAATAATCTCAATATCCATCGGATCCCCGCAAACACAACATGCATGATTACAAATAGATTGGATCTTGATCATGAATGGAGCTCACAAGATCTATACATGAAAGCACAAAGGAGGAGATACAACCATCTAGCTACTACATGGACCCATAGTCCAAGGTGGAACTACTCACGAATCATACCGGAGAGAAGGCCTCCGGGATGATCTCCCCTCCGGCAGGGCGCCAGGAAGAGCTTCAGATCCCCCCTGATCTAGGGACGATGGTGGCGGCGGCTACAGACGGTTTCGTGGAATACTGATCGAGTACTAAGAGTTTCTGCATCGGAGGCTTCTTATAGGCGAAGGGGGAGACCGAGGCGGCCGCTAGGACGGCCAAACCCTAGCCAGGCGTGGCCTAGGGCCCACCCGCTCCTAGGGGGGTCTGGCCCCTCTAGCAGGCCCCTCGGGGTATCCTCTGGACTTCTTGTTCCCCATGGAAAGTTATTGACTTTGTCCTTCGTCTCGTCCAATTCCGAGAATATTTGGCACTGTTGCAACTTGTTAATAGGTTAGTACCAGAAAACATGCAAAAAGCACCTCAAAATATAGACAAGTAAAGCAAAGTAGATATTAAACAAGCATGGAGCATGAAAAATTATAGATACGTTTCCAACGTATCAATTAGCTAAATACCGTGCCATGATCATGCTACCCAAGAAGTTAGGACTTAATGGAGGAATGCCATTAGGAGAGGCAAGGTGCATTGTATCTGCATATCAGATTGCCGTAACAGTAGCCATAACCATGATTCTAGAACAGAAATCCCAAGCTCTAGAAGGTAGTACTCACACCATTATACCCCATGAAACCTCAAACACGGAGCAGGAGCTAGATCATTCTACTTTGGTCCAACCTGAACCTACTTTATCCGTAGAGTATATGGATCGTTATCGGTCTTTGCTAAACATTTACCATAACACTCACCAAGTCCTAGTTCAGGAACTGGATACGGTCATTGAGGACTTAATGATCCTGTTAAAGCAATGACACATAGGAAGAAGTTAGATAAAGAAGCTAGGCATCCCAAACACATATTTTCAGGCGAAGTGTATGAGGAAACCGAATTCGATGATCCACGGTTAGAAACCTATGCCTACTACCAAAATAAACCCCAGCCACCTGAAGATCTATGGACCAAATATATCTCCGAAAAAAAGGAATGGGCGGGAGCTATTCCAAGTAACCCTGAGCAGAACCATTATGAATGGGGAGTAGAATCTCAAGATGGAACTATAGGAAATCCTATACCTTGTGATAAAGGTATCGGAGAAGAGATCAACTATAACCATAGAGAGCCTTATGGACCATATGGGGGTAATACCAATCCAATTGACTTAGAGGAGTATTCCAGTAGCTACTATACCAATATGTATGAATGGATCCAAGAAAAAGCGAAGGAAACATCTTACTTTGAGGAAGCGTTGCCGGAAGCGCAGGTATATCATGTGGAAGATTATGCCAACTCCAGTCATTTTTCAATGACTAATCTCAGTCTAGGTACTTCTAATCAAGAATACACACCTCCTAGATGCTCTTACGTTCCAGAAGGTAGTCGTAGGAATTCATGTCATCATGGACGGAACTCCAGGAAGCACTAGAAGAAGATGAAAGTAAGAATGGAAGGAAGTCGGAAGGGATGAGTGCTTGAATAATGTACATAGAGGGTAATGTGTTTTGTAGTTTAAGAGGTTTGCTGAAATAAATGAGGATATACTCACAAGAACAAGAAGTTCTTGTAAGATAGTTGTGTAATGTATATGAGAGGAAAATCATTCGAACGGTCAGTTCATCTATAAATTATCTAAAACCTATGTATAATACATGGTGTATGTTTTGTTGTTTACCGACTTCTGGATTTTCTTGAATCTTCTTGATTGTCTAGATCTATACATGAAGTTTGACTTGGTGTGCAAATGCATGATGTAACACCCAGTTATTACTTGATGTTATAGACCTAGATAGGAATGGGAATTCGTGTAAGGGAGTGACGGGTTCCGTAGACCAAGAAGAAGATTTACATGAAGAATTAAGAAACAAGAAGTAGTGAAATTAAGTTCAGCCGCAATAGGTGATGTTGTTAAGAAGTTAATAAAGTAGTTATACCATAATCATGGAAGTATCATGAATAAGTACAACTAAGACATTTTGGAACAAAGTGGTATTCAAGCTCTGATAATTCAGAAAGAATACCAGTATTAGGTCATAAACCGTAGAGTAATACCTACAACCTAGGAGGATCCGCGGCTGGTATTTGATCCGCAGTTGGTATTCTGATCCACAGTCGGTATCTTGTCCACAGCTGGTATTGGTTAAAATAATTAACCAGATCATCTTAAAGGTTGCATAAAGAGCATAAAACTTGGCATAAATAAGAAAGGACACAAAGAAGTATAATTAAGGTGACCGAGTTCGAAATGTCTCACGAAATCAACTCTATCCAAGATAGAATGTCCAAACAGTTTGTAAGAAAATGATTGTCAGAAAATTCACTTCGGAGATCCACAAATGAGTGGGTATACCGTAAACCTTTCGTGAAACCATAAATAATTAGAGTATTAATTGAACAGAGATCAAAATGCGAGTTATAAAGTCAATGGTTACTATATAGGAAGTATAAAGACCTTAGTAAACCCTAAGGGTGAGTAAAACAGTAAATGTAAGAATTGCTATCTAAATCTCTGAGGAATGGTATTTGAACAGGTATTTAAGTCATAGGAAAAAGTTGATTAAAAGTTTGATAGAGTAAAAGCTTGAGAGTCATAGAATAGGTTAGTTCTAATGGGCTAATTCCGAAGGAGGCAATTCTTAAGTAATCCTTAATAGATCATACAGTACATCTAAGTGGTCGTGTATAGTGGAACAAGGAATTCCGAAGGGGATGAATTATATGTGTTCAAATACCAATCTTCAGAAGGGCTACCAATATAACCCATACTAAGAATTAAACATTAGTCTTTTGGCCATTAACTATAGACTAATAATAATTTTAAAACTTGTTTTAGTAAGACTTCCTAGACCTTATATAATATAGTAAGGAAGTTCGATGATCAAGTGAAGGAGTTGGAATAGAATACCTAATCAGGATAAAGAACTGAAGAGGAGACCCCAATTAAAGGATATTATAATAAGAATATATCCCTAAGGAACTAAAGTAAAAGGAATTTTGGAGTATAAAGAAAACAAGATGGAGACTGTCAAGAATGTTATGAATTCAAGGAAAAGATCTAGATATGGAATATTACAATTATTTCCATTTGAGGTTACCATGGAAATTGAGAAAGGTCGTAACCAATGCAAGACAATTCCTCATTCTGAAACACGAGAGTATACGAACTTCGGGGACGAAGTTTATTTTAAGGGGGAGAGTTTGTAACATCCTAGCATTAGAGCTTATAAATAAGTTGAACCCAGGTGTGTGCATTGCATTTATGCATAGAAAATCCGAATAATTTTCGCGCTTTTGAATAAAATTTGTCAAAGAGATTGAAGCTTCTCTTAACTTGATGGAATTGAAGTAGATTATCAAGTTAACTGCGATAAGTTTCAATATGACCTTTGCAAAACCTTATTTAGGGTAAACATGAATTGATCTAAGGGTAGATCAAATATATGAAACAATGATCATCAAACTCTAATCACTAAAATTTGGGTTAACAAAAACTTTGATTAAATAAAAACCAAATGAATGCATATGTTTATGTGATGATTTGATAAATGCATGAATGGACTTGTGTGATTCATCTAAATAGTAAAAAATGGTTCAAATATGAATATAACATCATCTAAAACATTTACAAGCAGAAACAAATCAAGAGAAAATAAAAAACAATTCAAATAAGGCAAATGGTCATTTTTGCCAATCTTGCTCACTAGGTCACTTTGAGTGTTTGTAGTCCAAGATTTCAAACAGAAACTTTTCTAATCCTTTTCACCCCTTGCTAGACCAAGTAAAAGTGAACCAAGTCCCACTCTTCAAACTTGCAGAAACATTTGGCAACCCCATTCAAAGGACAATTCAAAATTGAATCTTTATCATATGTGAAGATCACACATTTTCAAAACCCAACCAAACCAGTGCCCCTTGACCAACCCAACTAACCAGATACTCCCTAGTATGTGCCTAGCAAACCCACCAAGTTTGAATCCAAAATTCAAATTTGAATTTCTTGCGGCCATTTCATCAAACACCTTGCAGATACAAATCAAACAAACATCAAACACTATTGTGAGCAGTGAATTGGCCTAACTTGTTCCCTCTCTAGCTCACTCTACACTCTCAGTAGATGATCTAGCCCAATTAACAAGCCTTAGAACCACTGTGAGCTTGCCATAGCCATCAATGGTGACCATGTCGAGCCTCACCTTTCCATCCCATTGTCGCTAGCAAGCTAGAGGAAGAACTAGCCGCGCCAACCTTGTCTAGAGCATTGACCACCATCCACCGCCACCCCCTGTCCAACGCCAACGATCAGCAAGCCCATGGACCACTCTATAAACGTCGCGCACTATGCCTCTGCAGCATGCCGAGAGCGCGCCAGAGCGCCGCGCTCGACATGCTCGCACAAACCACGCGCTGCCCTCGCCGCTTGCAGGGATGATCACCAGCACCCCAGCACCCCACCAGACATGCACGTTCGCCGCCGCGCGGACCACGCACGTTGTGCGCCATTAAAATTCCCATCGGACCCGCCCAGAGCATCGGCGTGTTCTGACCGATCAGCACCGCCCCATGCCTTGCCACCACCCTGTTGAGCTTCGCCAGGGAGCACAGCACCGCCCCTATCGTCGTCCATGCCATTAGCCCTCTGTGCCGTCGACCGCGACGAGCTCAGCCCGCGCCCGTCGGTCCCCTTCAGCCACTATAAATAGAGGCCTCCCCCGCTTGTTTTCTTCACACCATCTCACTCCCCACCTCTCACTGACCAACCCACTCACCCCAGGATCAAGGCGAGCACCAGGTGGCTGGAATTGCACCAGAGTTTGCTGCTTCAGAGAAGGAGAGGAGCCGTCGATTGGAGCCGCCCCAGGAGGAGACACCGGTACCAGGAGAATCGCCGTCGTCGACTTCGTCATTTGCCCCCGTCGCCGACCATCGCCTGAGCCCCGGTGAGCCTCCCACGACCCCCACCTGCCGCGCTAGGGTTCTGTCTTGCTGGCGCTGCCCGACATGGACAATGAACCCTAGTCGTTGGATTAGAGTTAGATCGTGCGGCCCAGATCACCCCATACCGCTTCGCCACTCGTTGTCTCACTGACGAGTGGGGTCTCTCACTTAACCAGCCCCCGCGCGCGCTGTGCGTAGTGGGCCGGCCCAATTAAACATCCTGCGCGACCCACTGATTCAAATTTAGTTTTAATCATTTAATTTCAAACCTAGTTCTGTACCTATATTCAAAATTTCACCCAGCTCGATTTACTAAACCAAAATGCATGAATCCAATTTCGTTAGAAAGGTACTGAAATGTTTAATCCAAGCCCGTTGGATTCAAACCATTTAGAATTGTATATCACCCATGGTAAAAATAACAAGGCAGAAGCTTTTCTGCATTCAAACATTTTTCAAAATTTAACCATAAGAGCTTTTGAGTTGATTCGAACTCTCAAAAATCACATTTAACCATACCTTTCAGAATATATAAAAATATATAGGTTTTCTTACAGAAATAATGTTCAAGTGATAAAAGAATGCCCCATAGGCATTTCTATTCACTTTAATTAATTAAAATAAAAAGGTTAAACCTTATTAAATTGTGACACCACTTTAAATCACATTCCCATGTACTTAAATATGTGGTGATGACATGTGTAAACATTATCCCATGTTTTAGTTGGAGAATATTAAATCTTGAGTAGTTTTTCAATGAGTAGAAATTACTTTTCTAAAATAAAATAAATGAGGCAAGTGCTTTAATCTTTGTGATAATAGTGATGATACTAGATCATATAGTGTGAACCTTTGTGTGATGATTAGAATAGTTAAGTATTGTTTGGTGATTGTGTACCTCGTATTTATTTATAGACGCTAGTACCAACCAAGGATACGAGGAGGAAGGAGGATACTACGAGGAAGAAGCCGAGGAGAACTGCAACCACTGCTCTGCACAAGGCAAGCCAATACTTGCAAGACATTACTGAGCAAGCTAACCCTTGCAAGATACCTTACCTATGCAAGCTTATACTGATATCTTAGCAAGCCTAATACTACTAGTTGAATTAGCAAGCTATTAACTAAGCAAGCTAATACTTGCAACTTAGCAAGCTTACACCACTTGATACCCCAGCCTAGTTTTACTTGTCAGCTTAGTTATTTTATTTTCTTTATCAAAGCTTTCTTTCAAAAGTTTAGTTAGTGATTTGTAGATCTTAGAAAAATATTTGAAGGTAGCATAAAGAGCATAAAACTTAGCCTAAGTTAGATAATCTTGATGTCAACCTAAGGCATGAGGTTGAACTTAGTGAATACCCACTGGATTATTACCCACCATTAGTATTTAACCCAACTTATAGATGCTAGTGCTAAAAGTATAAAACTTAATCAACTTTAGATGGGAACACTTGATGAAAATGGTTATGAAAACCTTAGAATGATGAGTCATTCTACTAAAATGTTTTGACATGTGTTTCTGGACACCAGATGATTTTGATGATGAAAATGTAAAGGCATGAGCCTTAGCCCTTTATAAAACTGATGGTTGTCTAGATGCGATACCATTCTAATTTTACCGTACAACCACAATACCCGAAATTTGGGTAGGGCTTGACTGGAAAGTTATATACCTTAGTATGGGTTCCCTTGCGGCCAAGGTTTGAGCTGTGGCTACCTTGTGAAGATTGTCCACCTATGTAGTACCCAAGATGACAGTTGGTAATGGTTGGGAGTCCAAACTCATAGGAGAGGTGCCTATACTAGGGCGTGTAATTGAAAGGTTAGGACTGATTATGCGCATACTGAGTATGGTGAATTCAGGATTGTTCCTGACGGATGTATCGAATGTTGTGGTGAAAGTGTACAATCTCTGCAGAGTGTCAAACTATTCGAATAGTCACGTCCGCTGTTATGGATAGTTGAAGTGGCCATACTGTTTCCCCCGTCAGATGTTTTCAAAATGACTTGTGAAATGATTTTGTGACTTTGACTTGACCACAACAGATTTGGGATGTGAAATTTAAGTTCCCACTTAGGTGTTATGATATTCTCAACTAGATTTATTTGCTTATGAACTTAGTAGAGGTAAATCTGGCTTTTTGCAAAACAACCCTAGATCTTAGTATCCTACTACCAAAAACCCACTTCACTTATTAGTATTAGTTTGCGAGTACTTAAAGAGTACTCTTGGCTTTGTCCCTGGCTATTCCCGTGGCTAGACTATGAAGAGGAGTATCAGGAGGATGGACAACAGGAAGGTTACGACAACTAGGATCATCTTCCATCGTCAGCATTGCCTGTGACCCTGAAGATGGAGCTTCGCCTATGCTATCGTTACTATTATGTTATTCCGCTGCTTGAATTGTATTAAGAACTGGATCATGATATCCTTATTTGTGTAAAACTTTATGTATGGTTTGTAATGGATGATGTACTGTGATATCCAATCTGTTATGTCTCGCAAAAATGATAATCTTGGGATTGCGATGTATGGCATAACAGGCATCTGTGATTAAAAATCCGGGTGTTGACAAGTTGGTATCAGAGCCATCCTGACCATAGGAGACCCTAGTTTAGAATGGACGATTGAATCAAAAACTTAGTTTCAAAACCAAGGAAGTGAGTATTTATGAAAACTTATTCCCATTCTTATCACTTGGATTCTTTCATGAAAATTTCATGTTCCTCAAAAATTCTTACAAAATTCCTTAAAAATTTGACACACTTGATCACTCTACTAACTTACTCATCCTATATTCTTATAGATGGACGTGAAGTACAACAAGTTTTATCAGTTGAGGAATGGAGGAGATCGCGTCTTTGAGCGTGACTTGGACCAGCTGTCGGAGATGCTAGAGTGTCCGCACCCCGAGTTTTTCGGAGCTCAGCTCAATGATCAAGAAGGAGAAAATCTACAGTGGCTAGTTGTTGCAAGTCTCCGAGGAAAGATTGAACCACCCACCGCAGAGGGAATTCAGTTCACCTTAAGAGAGAACAACTGTCTCGATGGACTTGCCAGGGCCATGCAGGAAGATCTTTCCTGTCTATGTGGGCAGAGTATCAATCAGATCAAGGGTACCCTCTTTGAGTTCTACCCAAGGTGTGATGTTATGGGACAACCACTGGAGGCCCAATATCACCATGAGCTGAAGTGTCAATTGTATCACCTCAGTTTCATGATGTATGACCGTCAGAAGGAGTTGGACAATGCCCGTGCTTACGCCAACCACAAGTACACCATCGCCGCCAAGAAGGATCAGACCCTCGCCATGCTAGTGAAGGATCGCAAGTCTCGTCGCCATCATCCAGACAAGAAGGAGCGCATCATTGCCCGTCTTCGCCACCGGATCACGGATTTGGAGGAGACCATCCACGAGAGAGACATGCAGCTGGAGGAGAGGGAGAATGCAGGGGAAGACCTTCGTGGAGACCCCTACTCCTATCTTAGTGATGATGATGACTTTCTGGAGGATCAGGCCATGGACTTCTTCACATATGAGGATGACTTCGCCTTCATTGATGATGATGATGAGGATGACGAAGCCACCGACTCCGAGGAGTAGTAGCACTTGAGCACTAACGTTAGTGAGTTGTATTCGGTCCCACTATATTGTAGCTTCTTAGAATGGTTCTTAAAACCATATGTTTTCTTTGTTGTGGTGTGTGTTGTATGATGTGTGATGAATGAATGGAAAGCAAGTTGCTAGAAAAATCTAAGTCAAACTTTGTAAACCTCTCAAACACAAAACCCTGAACCTTAGAAATTTCCCTCTTTTCTCATGATCTATCTCAATCTTCAGAAGCCTCGCAGAGGAAGCAGCTCATCCCCAGAACCAATGCTGCAAATCTTGCAAATGTTGGTTTCTGACCGAGAAGCAGAAAGAGCCGAGCATCAAGCCAATTTAGCCACCCTTCAGCACATCTCCCAGATGGCCAACAACAACAATCAAGGCCATGGAAATCAGGACAACCATTGATCAAAGCCAATTTTCAAAACACCAATCCACCTATTTTCACAAAGTCTGAAGAGCCCCTAGATGCAGATGATTTGCTGCAAACCATGGAGAACAACCTGGAAGTTGCAGGAGTAGAAGCCAACGAGAAAGTGTTGTTTGCTACCCACTATCTGGCAGGAGATGCAAGAGCATGGTGGAACAGCGTTCGTGCCATATATGGAGGTCAAATGATGACTTGGGAAGAGTTCAAAGTCAATTTCAGCAGAACCCATGTGCCACCGGGTTTAATCAAGAGGATGAGAGATGAATTTCGGGAACTGAAGCGAGGAAGGATGACAGTAGTGGAATACCATGACAAATTCTTGTCATTGTCTAGGTATGCCCTAGATGAGATAGATACTGAAGCCAAGAAGAAGGAGAGATTCTTGAATGGTCTGCACGATGAGATGGAGATAGTGTTAGTCAATATCCCCTTTGCTGATATTGAAGCCTTACTTGACTCTGCCATCCAGATGCAAGGAAAGATTAACCAAGCTAATGAGAACCACAGGTCGCATGATGCATCAACCAGGAACCCACCATACACCAAAGTATCGCCCCAACCCATCACCGGGATTTGCCCCATGAACCAACAGACCCCCGATGAACCGTCCGACCTATCCCAATCGTGGAAACCCAAGGCCCAGAGGAAATCACAACAACCCCAGCAATTTCAACCGTGCACCACCAAAGTTCAACAACAACAATGTCGCCACCAACACCAACACTGCCCCAAGGACTGGAAGCAATGATGTGCCTGTTGCAGCAAAGGACAAGTCGCAAGTGACTTGTTATGAATGTGGAACCAAGGGTCACTATTCCAATGAGTGCCCCAAGAAGATTGCCGCAGCCCCCAATGCAAATGCCCCAGCTCAGCAGCAACGTCGTGTTCAGCCTCGAAAAAGGTTTGCCCCAGGGAATTCGCTCAACCGCAACGGTCATCTCTTTCTCATGCATGCTGAAGAATCCCAAGAAGCGCCAGATGTCGTGCTGGGTTTGTTTTCTGTTAACTCAGTACTTGCAAGAGTGTTGTTTGATTCTGGAGCATCGCGCTCATTTGTTACGGAAGAATTTCCATGCACTAGTAAGATTCAACCAACCAAATTGAAGCATGTTATGATAGTTCAGATACCTGGTTCAACCACCAAAGCTAGGCAAATTTGCAAGGCTGTCCCTATCTGAATCCATGGCATAGATTTTTATGCTAATCTAGTAGTACTCGGAACTAAAGGTTTGGATGTAGTACTAGGAATGGATTGGATGTCCAAACACAAAGGACTAATTAACTATGCCAAGAAAGCCATAACCATGACCAGTACAGCCGGAATATCAGTCGAGCATGTATCTGAAACCTTACCTTGTCAATTCCAGTGCAACAAGAGTATAGCCCAGCCAACCATTGACCAAGTCCGGATAGTCTATGAATACCCCGATGTATTTCTAGATGTTTTGCCCGGTATGCCCCCAGATCGGGATATCGAGTTTATCATTGAACTAATCTCTGGAACCGGACCCATATCCCAGAGACCGTATAGTATGAACCCGTCTGAACTAGTGGAACTGAAGAAGCAACTAGATGCTATGTTGGAAATTGGATTGATTCAACCAAGTGCGTCACCATGGAGATCACCTGTCTTGTTTGTAGACAAGAAGGATGGAGGTAACCGTTTGTGTACGAATTATCAAAAGTTGAATGATGTCACCATCAAGAACAAGTACCAGTTGCCAAAGATAGAAGACCTGTTTGACCAGTTGAATGGTGCCAAAGTGTTTTCTAAGATTGATCTTAGAACTGGCTATCATCAACTCAAGATTCGCGCAGAGGATATTCCAAAGACTTCCTTTACCACCAGATATGGATTATACGAGTATATTGTCATGTCTCTTGGATTAACCAATGCCCCCGTTTATTTCATGAATCTCATGAATAAGATTTTTATGGACTTCCTGGATAAGTTTGTCGTTGTTTTCATCGATGACATTCTGATTTATTCCAAATCAGAAGAAGAACATGAGCTACACCTGAGGACCATTCTTGTAACCCTTAGAGAGCATCAGTTGTATGCCAAGTTTAGCAAATGTGAATTCTAGTTACAGGAGGTAGGATTCCTCAGACATATCGTATCAGCCGGAGGAATTGCCGTTGACCCTGCGAAGGTGAAGGATGTCGAAGATTGGCAAGCCCCAACCACTCAAACCCAAGTTTGTGCATTTTTCGGCTTAGCAGGATACTACCGCAAGTTTGTAGAAGGATTTTCGAGTATTGCAAGACCCATGACCCAATTGCTGAAGAAGGACAAGAAGTTTGAAGGGATGGACAAATGTGAAGCGATTTTTCAAGAACTCAAGAGGAGATTGATATCAGCCCCAATCTTGATCATGCCGGATATCACGAAGCCCTTTGATGTGTATTGTGACGCATCCAAGATCGGTCTCGGATGTGTGTTAATGCAAGAAGGCAAAGTTATATCTTATCTATCCCGACAACTGAAACAACATGAACAGAATTATCCAACCCATGACCTTGAACTAGCAGTCGTAGTTCTAGCCCTGAAGACATGGAGGCATTATCTGCTGGGAAACAGTTGTGAGATTTATTCGGATCACAAGAGCCTGAAGTATATATTCACTCAGAAGGAGCTGAATATGAGGCAGATAAGATGGATTGAACCAATCAAGGACTATGATCTGGACATTCACTATCACCCCGGTAAAGCCAATGTGGTAGCAAATGCCCTTAGCAGATTGTCGTGCCGCTTGAACTCCATGATTTTGAAGGAGCAACCAAGTTTGCACAAAGAGATGGAAGATTTTAGAATGGAATTAGTAAGTGAAGGATTTTTTGCTAGCATAGAACTTCAACCCACTTTGATCAGTCAGATCAAGGAGGCGTAGAAAGGAAACGCTAGTATCGACGGAATCAAACGTCGTATCGGTACAGGCAAAGTACCCGGATTCACCAAAGACAAAGAAGGAGTTATGTGGTACAAAGGATGTCTTTGTGTACCAGCAGATTCAGAGTTGAAAGAAGTTATTTTGAAAGAGGCCCATGATACTCTTTATTCT
The DNA here is from genome assembly GCA_910589765.1 of Avena atlantica. Taxonomy (NCBI): domain Eukaryota; kingdom Viridiplantae; phylum Streptophyta; class Magnoliopsida; order Poales; family Poaceae; genus Avena; species Avena atlantica. The sequence continues at coordinate 312,718,593 of OU342736.1, forward strand.
ATCCACCCCGACGGAACGAAGATGTATCAGGATTTGAAGGAGCAATTTTGGTGGCATAAGATGAAGAGAGAAATCGGAAGCTATATCGCCAAGTGTGATATATGTCAGAGAGTCAAGACGGGACATCAAAGACCCGCAGGATTGCTGCAACCATTGAAGATTCCGGAATGGAAGTGGGATTAAATAGGAATGGACTTTATCACCGGATTGCCTACTGCTAATAGGGGAAATGACTCTATTTGGGTCATAGTTGACATATTATCCAAAGTGGCCCATTTCTTACTAGTCAAGACCACTTACCAGAGTTTGAAGCTAGCGGAGTTGTACATCGCTAGAATCGTCAGTTTGCACGGAGTCCCCAAGAACATCGTATCCGATAGAGGAACTCAGTTCACCTCGAGGTTCTGGAAGAAAGTCCAAGAAGGACTAGGAACCCGATTGGATTTCAGCACAGCATATCACCCTCAGACTGATGGACAAACAGAGCGAGTAAATCAAATACTCGAAGATATGTTGAGAGCATGTGTGCTAGAGTATGGATCTAAATGGGAAGACTGACTACCTTTCATAGAATTTTCATACAACAACAGTTACCAAGCTAGTTTGCAAATGGCCCCATTTGAATTCTTGTATGGAAGGAAGTGTCGCACCCCTTTGAATTGGTTGGAAGTAGGAGAGAGTCGGATTTTCGGACCTGACATCCTACGAGAAGCAGAAGAGAAAGTTCACAAGATTCGTGAGCACCTCAAGACCGCCCAGTCAAGACAGAAGAGTTACGCAGACAAGAGACGTCGAGACCTCGCCTTCAATATCAGAGATTTTGTGTATCTCAAAGTATCGCCTTTGAAGGGAATGCAGCGTTTCCAGCTCAAAGGAAAGTTAGCCCCCAGATATAACGGACCCTTTAAGATTCTGAATCATCGAGGAGAAGTATCATATCAATTGGAACTGCCAGAGGAGATGTCAATAGTGCACAATGTGTTCCATATATCGTTATTTCGCAAATGCCTTGAAGTTCCAGAGAAGACTGGAGTGTTCAAGAACATCGATCACCGGACCATAAAAATCAACAATGACCTGACGTAAACCGAAGTACCCATCCGTGTTTTGGAAGAAGCTTTCAGAACTACCAGAACCCGAAGCATCAAGTTTCTCAAGATTCAGTGGAGCAACCACACTAAAGAAGAAGCTACCTGGGAGCGAGAAGATCACATCAGGACGGAGTTTCCCGATCTCTTTAAATCCTAGGTAATCTTTGTTCTTCTTTCTCAAATCTCGGGGTGAGATTTTGTTTAAGGAGGGAAGGTTTGTAACATCCCAAAAATATGAAACGATGATCATCAAACTCTAATCACTAAAATTTGGGTTAACAAAAACTTTGATTAAATAAAAACCAAATGAATGCATGTGTGTATGTGATGATTTGATAAATGCATCAATGGACTTGTGTGACTCAACTAAATAGTAAAAAATGGTTCAAATATGAATATAACATCATCTAAAACATTTACAAGCAGAAACAAATCAAGAGAAAATAAAAAATAATTCAAATAAGGCAAATGGTCATTTTTGCCAATCTTGCTCACTAGGTCACTTTGAGTGTTTCTAGTCCAAGATTTCAAACAGAAACTTTCCCAATTCTTTTCACCCCTTTCTAGACCAAGTAAAAGTGAACCAAGGCCCACTCTTCAAACTTGCAGAAACATTTGGCAACCCCATTTAAAGGACAATTCAAAATTGAATCTTTATCATATGTGAAGATCACACATTTTCAAAATGTAAGGTTCCCAACCTTTAATAAGGTAGAGATCCCTGTATTTACAATGCTAGTCCCTGGATCAATAGCTATCATCCACAGTTAAGATGTAATATCAAGAAACAAAGGTCATAATACAACTTTATAACCAGAAATAAAATAATTCATTACATCTTACATAGCTCATTTGGCTATCACATTACAATGCAGCAGAATAGCTATATAGCATGGAGTCATTCATCTTCAAAGTGCCACAGGCAATCATGTTGGTTGTAGACTTGTAATCCTATTCAACACACTTCACTAACATCAAACAAACCTGCAACATAATAAGTTGCAGCCACAAGGGTTAATACATTTGAATTGTATTGGCAAGTTTGACTACTATGTAGAAGTAAGTGGATCCTATCATTACATGCATACTTGGCTAAGTGGGGTTCAGGCTCATTTGCAGAAAGCAGTATAGTTTTACCCTATCTTTCAAAAATAGTTTTTGATATTTTGTCAAATCTTTCTGAATTTCTTGGAAAACTCCAAGTGCTTCTAATCCCTTGTTGTCACCATCAAGTTTTACTTTGATAAATTGGAATGTCGAGATCTTCCATAGATTTAGGCCTTAGTTGCTCAGAGTTGTCCGTCATCAGGGACACGGCTAAGTACTTAGAATTTGATCTTCTGCAGAAGTTGTACACTTTACCCACATGACACAATCTCGTCTTGATGCCACCAGTGGCCACTGGATAAGTACTCACCAAATTGAGTACCGGCAGATCGAGAATGTGACAAAGTCTTTCCATAGGATTCCTCCCAATACACAATGCTAGATTGTCAACCAGGCACCAATGTAGGGATAAATTTCCCTTACACAATTCTAGTTAACCTAAAGATGCCAATGCATGGGTCTTCCACTATGTAGTTGACTAAGCCAGAGCCCATTTAGCATGTGGCTGTACACGGAAGCCACTATACGAGAAACATGTTCAATCTCTAAGTCCCTGGGTGGTTTTCTTCTAGTGCACATACAAAAAGATGGCCATATAAACATGGTTCCCTTTGTTGTCACCTTGTCCAAAACTTGTGTATCCTCTTTCCACCCAGGAGGTTCGTTGAGTACTTGTTTTATTATATAAAACATATATCTTTGCAACACTTCATATAACCATATCATGTATCCCATCCCAAATATATAGCAGGGCTAAGCATACTACAACTACAATGTCTTCACTAAGGAAGATATAAGGGTATCCTATTAGGATTTAGCATAGCATAAAATATAGTAGTCCTTATCATGCATGTCACAAAAATCCACTAAGTGTAATGAAAATAGTAGGACATGGATGATAGTGTCACTTGCCTTTTTAGTAGAGAATGATGGTTCACTTCTTGATCTTTAAAATATCACACTCTTCTAACTTCACTACAATTCAAGCAAACACAAATTCAACTAACATTCAAACCATTTCACACACATAAAATAACAAAAACAAGGTCATGCATGCAAGCAAGAAAAAGATAGTTTTATTTGAAAAAGTGGTTTCTACTAGGCTCTAAACATTTTAAATCTCAAAGTGGTCACTTGCTAAAGTGGTAAAACCATTTGCAAAAGGTTTCATCTCATAAACCAAATATTATGCTAAGGTGATATTTTATGTTGTTGAAAATATCTTTTAGCAAAGTAATATTCTCATAGGGTTCATCAAATATATTTTAATTCTCAAAACTTGGTGTTTAGGGTCAGAGAGTTTAATTAAAACCATTTCCCAAAGATTTTACTCAAAAATTCATTTCTAAACCATAAACAACATTTTTATTTGACTAGAAATGCTCTAATTCAATTATTTATTCCTTAACTTCACAAAATACAATTTTAAATCCATAAGTTGGTTTCTATGGTCAGTAGGTTCAAAAAAATCCATTTTGCAAAGATTTCACCCTAAAAATATATCAAAAACAATTTTTATATTCAAATTATGCCTACACATGTTTCTGCAAATTCAACCAATTTTCCAGAAGCAAAACATTAAACAAAAAGCGTGGTTGGGTAGGATTTGTCTTGCTGATTCCATTGATATAAAGTTTGCAAAATTTGGACGTGTAGAACTAAAGTTATGAATTTTACAAGTTTGCGAATCTAATAGATTATAATTTCTGTTTTAAACCAAACCTTGTCCACGTGGCTCGATTCTATTGGCGGTAACGGTTCGCGCGGATTGCGCTCTGTGGGCTGTTGGATTTAAAACACATCGCATGGCTCAGATCCAATGTACCATTTCGATTAAATGAATCTATCCTAGCCATCGGATTGAGATCCAACGGATCACAGCAGCCAGACCAGGAACTAGCAGCGCTGGCGCGGCGGCAAGCGGTGGAGCACTCTGTCTGAGGTGGTCCGGCCGTTCTAGGAAGCAGGAGAAGGGGGAGAGGCTCACCGGATTCGCAACGTCGCGGTGGTGCTCGAGGTGTGGTCAACTCGTCAAGGGGCGCTCTGGTTCTAGGGGGATTTCTCGCCGAAGTCGGTGGCGGCGCCAAGTGTCTCTGGTGGTCATCGGGGGCGAGGCTGCAAGTCATGCCGAGGCAAACGGGAGGGGGCGTTAGATGCGAGCGAGCGTGGTGATCACAGGAGTGTCATTGAGAGGAGCAGGGGTGGTCCGTACTTACCGGGGAAGCTCGCCGGAGAAACGGCAGAAGACGGTGGCGCTCTGTGTCGAGGTTGCCGACGCTAGGGGACGCGCGCGGGTGAGTGGAGCACACGGGCAGGTGCGCACGGGACTGGAGAGCAAGCTCGTATGCTCTGGGAGTGGAGAGGTGGTCGGAGTCGCTGGTATTTCGCCGGAGAAGCTTGTCGGGCAGAGTGGTTCGAGCATGTGATTCTCGCATCCTGGAGGCAGAGAGGGGATGTGGCTTGGGGGAAATGGAAGAGGAGAGCGTGGCATTTTAAGGCGCGTGGTCACTAGCGAGATTAAAACAGACAATAACTCGAATTCATCGCCGGAAATTAACGACTGAGAACGGCAGCGATGAATGGGGGAGCTGGTCGCAGGGTTGAAGACGATGATCTGATGGCGTGGGGTCGCGCTGTCTGCGAGAGAGAGAGACAGGGGGGTGTGGGGTCCTGTCGTCAGTGACTTCGCGTGTTCTTTTCTCAGTGAAAAACGTTTCACTGCGGGGTGAGCAGGTGGGCTAGTTTGCTGGGCTGGGTTGGGTTTGATTCATTTTTTTATACTAAACCTTTTTCCTTTTTCTGTTTTGAATTTCCTGATTTGATTTTCATTCAAACAATTCAAACTCCAAATCAATTCAAACCACCACCAAACTTTAGGTATAGTTTAATTCTATTTAATAACATATTCCAAAGTCCAAAATCAAATAATTCTTTTATTCCCTTAGGATCTATTAATAATTAAATAATTAGACCTTAGTCTTTATTTCAAATAGGATTTAATTTATTTTTAAAACTCTATTTGAAATCTAAATAATACAAAACCTTTTCAGTAGGTTTCATTTGAAAATATAAAACACTTGGAATTTTTATTTAAAATACTTTAACAATTTTTAGTGTTTATTTTGAAATGGAAAAGCCTTTACTTCAATAAAATTGGATATTAATAAATCCTTATTATTTTATTTAAATAATCCTTTACTATTTTTATCAAACAAAATATTTTATTTCTTTTGTTTGGCCAAGATTTTATTTGGCTCTTTAAAATAGTCCTTATTTATATTTCTACCTTTGCTTTTGAAAACCAAATCTTTTTATTAAAAGATCCAAAAATAGTGATTCCAACTATTATAACTTTATTTATTATTTGTTTTTCTTTTTAAATCCCTTTAGGATTTTATATTATCAAAATAGGTTTTGATGTTTCCATTTGGAATCAAAACGTTTCTTCTCACCCTAAATTTCAACAATTATTTATTTTGTTTATTTATTTTTCACATTTCAAAATTTGGAAAATTTTGAGATGTGACAGGCTACCACCCTTAAAATAAATCTCGTCCCGAGATTTGGGAAGGCTAGGGTTACAAGTTGGCTCAAAGCAACTAGGTACTACCACCCTTAAAAAATATTCCAACTAGATTACATCTTGGCTTGCTTGGGATTTGGATGAAGCTTCTCTGCACACTTGTCTGCATAATGGCCTAGCTCTTTGCATTTGAAACACATCACTTGGCTATTATCCTTCTTCTTCTTTGGTATCAATTCCTCTTGTTTATTTCCTTGGTTCTTCTTCTTTTCTGGGCAATCACTGGGATAGTGTCCCATTTCTTTGCAATTGTAACATTGCAACTGCTTATGTCCTTCTTCTTTTTAGGTCTCTCCAAAGCTAGGAGTTCTTCTAGTTCATGCTCTTCATACTTCACCACAAAGGTGGGAAATATTTCTCTCTTCTTGGGGCATTTACTAGAGATATGAACTTCTTATTCACAAGAGTAGCAACACTTTGGGGTCACTTTGTATTTGGCCCTATGATGCATGGTTTTGACTTTGCCTTCATCCTTCTTGGCAGAAATTGTTCCTTCATGAGGGTTTACAAACTGCTGATGCACTCCACCTTGTTTCCCTTGTTGAACTATGGAATAGATGGGGCATTGGATAGGGACATGATTATTTCCTTCACATAGGAAACAAGTAGCTTGAGATGTGGGGCATTGATTAGTTGGATGTTTCTCTTCACAATTGGGGCATTGATCTTCATGCTCCTTGGAAGTGTGATCCTTTTCTCCACAAATATTGCAAGCTTGGGTTCCTAAAATATCATCCTTGACATCCTTGTTGTCATAAACTCCTTGGGGAGAGTTGTCTCCTATGTTGATCAATTGAGTGGTCATCCCTTGCAATAATTGGGATTGCATTTCCAAAAACTTTTTCATGTTTGGGTCTAACTCCTTGTTGTTGGCTAAAAACTGAGTTGTCACTTGGTTCAACTGGGTTTAGTTTGCTAGTAGCTGATCTCTCATGTGCATCTCTTGGTTGTTGTTGTTACCATCCTTGATGTTGGAGTCTCTTGGAGTAGTCATCTGTTTGGGTTGGATTGGGATTAGGATAGGCAAGATATTTCTAAGTAATAATTCTAATCACACACACCACAATTCACACAAGCAATGTGCAAACAACCTCAAACAAACATTCCACTCAAACAACAAGTTTTAAGCACATCTTTAGGCAACAAAATATTTTTGCTACACCACATAAGTTGGTGGTCTAAACTTGATATGGTGGTCCAACTATATGGTTCACTTGAGGGCATTCCATTCTTCTTGGTTGGTTCTTCTTGAACAATACCTTTGTATCCTTGGAGAATTTCTTGCATCTTGGTCACAAAAACTTCAAAGGTGATGATGGTTCCTTCTAAGTTGTGTTTCCTTAGTCTTCAATTCATCAGTAACATTTCTTGTCTCACTTGTAGTCCTTAGTGATATCCAAGTTGAAGTTCTTGTTGAGAATAAGGTTGAAATCACTTGAGTTGGTGAAGTCCTTTGTTCATGTTGAAGTCTTTGGCCATGGGGTAGGCTTTGTCCATCAAGTTGAAATAGACAAGATGTAGAATCAAAACCAAAAATGGTTAAGGAAAGAGTTTACAAGATTGTTTGTAAATAAGTTTTGGAGCAAATATAACCCCTACTTTTCTAAGGGGTTTTGTCCAATCCTAGGTTTACAATCCTACAGGCAACACAGTGCTCTGATACCATCTGTAAGGTTCCCAACCTTTAATAAGGTAGAGATCCCTGTGTTTACAATGCTAGTCCCTGGATCAATAGCTAGCATCCACAGTTAAGATGTAATATCAAGAAACAAAGGTCATAATACAACTTTATAACCAGGAATAAAATAATTCATTACATCTTACATAGCTCATTTGGCTATCACATTAGAATGCAGCAGAATATCTATATAGCATGGAGTCCTTCATCTTCAAAGTGCCATAGGCAATCATGTTGGTTGTACACTTGTAATCCTATTCAACACACTTCACTAACATCAAACAAACCTGCAACATAATAAGTTGTAGCCACAAGGGTCAATACATTTGAATTGTATTGGCAAGTTTCACTACTATGTAGAAGTAAGTGGATCCTATGATTACATGCATACTTGGCTAAGTGGGGTTCAGGCTCATTTGCAGAAATCAGTATAGTTTTATCCTATCTTTTCAAAAATAGTTTTTGATCTTTTGTCAAATCTTTCTGAATTTCTTGGAAAACTCCAAGTGCTTCTAATCCCTTGTTGTCACCATCAAGTTTTACTTTGAGAAATTGGAATGTCGAGATCTTCCATAGCTTTAGGCCTTAGTAGCTCAGAGTTGTCCGTAACCGGGGACACGGCTAAGTACTTAGAATTTGATCTTCTGCAGAAGTTGTACACTTTACCCACATGACACAATCTCGTCTGGACGCCACCAGTGGCCGCTGGATAAGTACTCACCAAATGGAGTACCGGCAGATCGAGAATGTGACAAAATCTTTCCATAGGAGTACTCCCAATACACAATGCTAGCTTGTCAACCAGGCACCAATGTAGGGATAAATTTCCCTTACACAATTCTAGTTAACCTGAAGATGCCAATGCATGGGTCTTCCACTATGTAGTTGACTAAGCCAGAGCCCATTTAGCATGTGGCTGTACACGGAAGCCACTATACGAGAAACATGTTCAATCTCTAAGTCCCTGGGTGGTTTTCTTCTAGTGCACATACAAAAATATAGCCATATAAACATGGTTCCCTTTGTTGTCACCTTGTCCAAAACTTGTGTATCCTCTTTCCACCCAGGTGGTTCGTTGAGTACTTGTTTTATTATATAAAACATATATCTTTCCAACACTTCATATAATCATATCATGTATCCCATCCCAAATATATAGCAGGGCTAAGCATACTACAACTACAATGTCTTCACTAAGGAAGATATAAGGGTATCCTATTAGGATTTAGCATAGCATAAAATATAGTAGTCCTTATCATGCATGTCACAAAAATCCACCAAGTGTAATGAAAATAGTAGGACATGGATGATAGTGTCACTTGCCTTTTTAGTAGAGAATGATGGTTCACTTCTTGATCTTGCAAATATCACACTCTTCTAACTTCACTACAATTCAATCAAGAAAACACAAATTCAACTAACATTCAAACCATTTCACACACATAAAATAACAAAAACAAGGTCATGCATGCAAGCAAGCAAAAGATAGTTTTATTTGGAAAAGTGGTTTCTACTAGGCTGTAAACATTTTAAAGCTCAAAGTGGTCACTTACTAAAGTGGTAAAACCATTTGCAAAAGGTTTCATCTCATAAACCAAATATTATGCTAAGGTGATATTTTATGTTGTTGAACATATCTTTTAGCAAAGTAATATTATCATAGGGTTCATCAAATATATTTTAATTCTCAAAACTTGGTGTTTAGGGTCAGAGAGTTTAATTAAAACCATTTCCCAAAGATTTTACTCAAAAATTCATTTCTAAACCATAAACAACATTTTTATTTGACTAGAAATGCTCTAATTCAAATATTTATTTCTTAACTTCACAAAATACAATTTTAAATCCATAAGTTGGTTCCTATGGTTAGTAGGTTAAAAACAATCCATTTTGCACAGATTTCACCCTAAAAATATATCTAGAACAAATTTTTATATTCAAATTATGCCTACACATGTTTATGCAAATTCAACCAATTTTCCAGAAGCAAAACATTAAACAAAAAGCATGGTTGGGTAGGATTTGTCTTGCTGATTCCATTGATATAAAATTTGCAAAATTTGGACGTGTAGAACTAAAGTTATGAATTTTACAAGTTTGCAAATCTAATAGATTCTATTTTCTGTTTTAAACCAAACCTTGTCCACGTGGCTCGATTATATTGGCCGGTAAAGGTTCGCGTGGATCGCGCTCTGTGGGCTGTTGGATTTAAAACACATCGCATGGCTCAGATCCAATGTACCATTTCGATTAAATGAATCTATCCTAGCCATCGGATTGAGATCCAACGGATCACGGCAGCCAGACCAGGAACTGGCGGCACTCGCGCGGCGGCGAGCGGCGGAGCGCTCTGTCTGAGGTGGTCCGGCCGTTCTAGGAAGCGAGAGAAGGGGGAGAGGCTCACCGGATTCGCAACGTCGCGGTGGTGCTCGAGGTGTGGTCAACTCGTCAAGGGGCGCTCTGGTTCCAGGGGGATTTCTCGCCGGAGTCGGTGGCGGCGCCAGGTGTCTCTGGTTGTCATCGGGGGCGAGGCTGCAGGTCATGCCGAGGCAAACGGGAGGGGGCGTTAGATGCGGGCGAGCGTGGTGATCACAGGAGTGTCATTGAGAGGAACAGGGGTGGTCCATACTTACCAGGGAAGCTCGCCGGAGAAACGGCAGAAGACTGTGGCGCTCTGTGTCGAGGTTGCCGACGCTAGGGGACGTGCGCGGGTGAGTGGAGTACACGGGCAGGTGCGCACGGGACTGGAGAGCAAGCTCGTATGCTCTCGGAGTGGAGAGGTGGTCGGAGTCGCCGGGATTTCGCCGGAGAAGTTTGTCGGGCAGAGAGGTTCGAGCATGCGATTCTCGCAGCCTGGAAGCAGAGAGGGGATGTGGCTTGGGGGAAATGAAAGAGGAGAGCGTGGCATTTGAAGGCGCGTGGTTGCTGGTGAGATTAACACAGAAAATAACTCGAATTCATCACCAGAAATTCACGACTGAGAACGGCAGCGATGAATGGGGGAGCTGGTCGCAGGGTTGAAGACGATGATCTCATGGCGTGGGGCCGCGCTGTCTGTGAGAGAGAGATAGGGGCGTGGGGTCCTGTCGTCAGTGACTTCGTGGGTTCTTTTCTCAGTGAAAAACGTTTCACGGCGGGGTGAGCAGGTGGGCTAGTTTGCCGGGCTGGGTTGGGTTTGATTCATTTTTTTTATACTAAACCTTTTTCCTTTTTCTGTTTTGAATTTCCTGATTTGATTTTGATTCAAACAATTCAAACTCCAAATCAATTCAAACCACCACCAAACTTTAGGTATAGTTTAATTCTATTTAATAACATATTCCAAAGTCCAAAATCAAATAATTCTTTTATTCCCTTAGGATCTATTAATAATTAAATAATTAGACCTTAGAATTTATTTCAAATAGGATTTAATTTATTTTTAAAACTCTATTTGAAATCTAAATAATACAAAACCTTTTCAGTAGGTTTCATTTGAAAATATAAAACACTTGGAATTTTTATTTAAAATACTTTAACAAGTTTTAGTGTTTATTTTGAAATGGAAAAGCCTTTACTTAAATAAAATTGGATATTAATAAATCTTTATTATTTTATTTAAATCATTTACTCTTTTTATCAAACAAAATGTTTTATTTCATTTGTTTGGCCAAGATTTAATTTGGCTCTTTAAAATAGTCCTTATTTATATTTCTACCTTTGCTTTTGAAAACCAAATCTTTTTATTAAAAGATCCAAAAATAGTGATTCCAACTATTATAACTTTATTTATTATTTGTTTATCTTTTTAAATCCCTTTAGGATTTTATTTGATCAAAATAGGTTTTGATGTTTCCATTTGGAATCAAAAAGTTTCTTCTCACCCTAAATTTCAACAATTATTTATTTTGTTTATTTATTTTTCACATTTCAAAATTTGGAAAATTTTGGGATGTGACACAAAATCCAGCCAAACCAGTGCCCCTTGACAAATCCAACTAACCAGATACTCCCTAGTATGTGCCTAGCAAACCCACCAAGTTTGAATCCAAAATTCAAATTTGAATTTCTTGCAGCCATTTCATCAAACACCTTGCATATACAAATCAAACAAACATCAAACACTATTTTGAGCAGTGAATTGGCCTAACTTGTTCTCTCTCTAGATCACTCTACACTCTCAGTTGATGATCTAGCCCAATTAACAAGCCTTAGCACCACTGTGAGCTTGTCATAGCCATCAATGGTGACTATGTCGAGCCTCACCTTGCCACCCATTTGTCGCCAGCAAGCTAGAGGAATAACTAGCCACGCCAACCTTGTCTGGAGAATTGACCACCGTCCACCGCCACCCCCTGTCCAACGCCAATGATTAGCAAGCCCATGGACCACTCTATAAACGTCGCGCCCTATGCCTCTGCACCATGCCGAGAGCGCGCCAGAGCGTCGCGCTCGACACGCTCGCACAAACCACGCGTCGCCCTCGCCGCTTGTAGGGATGATCACCAGCACCCCAGCACCCCGCCAGACATGCCCGTTCCCCGCCGCACGGACCATGCATGTTGTGCGCCATTAAAATTCTTGTTGGACCCACCCAGAGCGTCGGCGTGTTCCGATCGATCAGCACCGCCCCATGCCTCGCCACCACCCCGTTGAGCTTCGCCAGGGAGCACAGCGTCGCCCCCTATTGTCGCCCATGCCATTAGCCCTCTGTGTCGTCGACCACGACGAGCTCAACCCGCGCCCGTCGGTCCCCTTCAGCCACTATAAATAGAGGCCTCCCCCGCTCGTTTTCTTCACACCATCTTACTCCCCACCTCTCACTGACCATCCCCACTCACCCCCGGAGCAAGGCGAGCACCAGTTGGCCGAAATTGCACCGGAGTTCTCCACTGCAGAGGAGAGGAGTCGTCGATTGGAGCCTCCCAAGGAGGAGTCATCGGTACCAGGAGAATCACCGTCATCTACTTCGTCGTTCTCCCCCTTCGCTGACCATCGCCTGAGCCCCGGTGAGCCTCCCACGACCCCCACCTGCCGTGCTAGGGTTCTGTCTCACCGGCGCTACCCGACGTGGACGATGAACCGTAGCCGTTGGATTAGAGTTAGATCGTGCGGCCCAAATGACCTCATATAGCTTCGCCACTCGTTGTCTCACTGACAACTATGGTCTCTCACTTAACCAGCCCGCGCGCGCTGTGTGTAGTGGGCCGACCCAGTTAAACATCCCGCACGACCCACTGATTCAAAATTAGTTTTAATCATTTAATTTCAAACCCAGTTTTGTACCTAGATTCAAAATTTCACCCAGCTCGGCTCACTAAACCAAAATGCATGAAACCATTTTTGTTAAAAAGGTACTGAAATGCTTAATACAAGCCCGTTGGATTCAAACCATTTAGAATTGTAGATCACCCATGGTAAAAATAGCAAGGCAGAAGCTTTTCTGCATTCAAACATTTTTCAAAATTCAACCATAAGAGATTTTCAGTTGATTCCAACTCTCAAAAATCGCATTTAACCATACCTTTCAAAATATATAAAAATATATAGGTTTTCTTACAGAAATAATATTCAAGTGATAAAAGAATGCCCCATAGGCATATCCTTATTAAATTGTGACACCACTTTAAATCACATTCCCATGTACTGAAATATGTGGTGATGACATGTGTCAACATGATCCCATGTTTTAGTTGGAGAATATTAAATCTTGAGTAGTTTTTCTATGAGTAGAAATTACTTTTCTAAAATAAAATAAATGCGGCAAGTGCTTTAATCTTTGTGATAATAGTGATGATACTAGATCATATAGTGTGAACCTTTGTGTGATGATTAGAAATAGTTAAGTATTGTTTGGTGATTGTATACCTCGTATTTATTTATATACGCTAGTATCGACCAAGGATACGAGGAGGAAGGAGGATACTACGAGGAAGAAGCCGAGGAGAACTTCAACCACTTCTCTGCACAAGGCAAGCCAATACTTGCAAGCCATTACTAAGCAAGCTAACCCTTGCAAGATACCTTACCTATGCAAGCTTATACTGATATCTTAGCAAGCCTAATACAACTAGTTGGATTAGCAAGCTAATACTTGCAACTTAGCAAGCTTACACCACTTGATACCCCAGCCTAGTTTTACTTGCCAGCTTAGTTATTTTATTTTCTTTATCAAAGCTTTCTATCAAAAGTTTGGTTAATGATTTGTAGATCTTAGAAAAATATTTGAAGGTAGCATAAAGAGCATAAAACTTAGCCTAAGTTAGATAACATTGATGTCAACCTAAGGCATGAGGTTGAACTTAGTAAATCCCCACTGGATTATTACCCACCATTAGTATTTAACCCCACTTATAGATGCTAGTGCTAAAAGTATAAAACTTGATCAACTTTCGATGGGAACACTTGATGAAAATGGTTATGAAAACCTTAGAATGATGAGTCATTCTACTGAAATGTTTTGACATGTGTTTCCGAACATCAGATGATTTTGACTATGAAAATGTTAAGGCATGAGCCTTAGCCCTTTATAAAATTGATGGTTGTCTGGATGCGATACCATTCCAATTTTACCGTACAACCATTATTCCCGAAATTTGGGTAGGGCTTGACTGGAAAGTTATATACCTTAGTATGGGTTCCCTTGCGGACAAGGTTTGAGCTGAGGCTACCTTGGGAAGATTGTCCACCTGGGTAGTACCCAAGATGACAGTTGTTCATGGTTGGGAGGCCAAACTCACAGGAGAGGTGCCTATACTAGGGCGTGTAATTGAAAGGTTAGGATTGATTATCCACATACTGAGTATGGTGAATTCAGGATTGTCCCTGACGGATGTATCGAATGTTGTGGTGAAAGTGTACAATCTCTGCAGAGTGTCAAACTATTCGAATAGTCGCGTCCGCGGTTATGGACAGTTGGAGTGGCCATACTGTTTCCCCCGTCAGATGTTTTCAAAATGACTTGTGAAATGATTTTGTGACTTTGACTTGACCACAACAGAGTTGTGATGTGAAATTTAAGTTCCCACTTAGGTGTTATGAAATTCTCAACTAGATTTCTTTGCTTATGAACTTAGTAGAGGTAAATCTGGATTTTTGCAAAACAACCCTAGATCTTAGTATCCTACTACCAAAAACCCACTTCACTTGTTAGTATTAGTTTGCGAGTACTTAAAGAGTACTCATGGCTTTGTCCCTGGCTATTCCCGTGGCTAGACTATGAAGAGGAGTATCAGGAGGATGCACAATAGGAAGGTTATGACAAGTAGGATCATCTCCCATTGTCAGCATTGCCTGTGACCCTAAAGATGGAGCTTCGCCTATGCTATCGTTACTATTACGTTATTCCGTTGCTTGAATTGTATTAAGAATTGGATCATGAGATCCTTATTTGTGTAAGACTTTATGTATGGTTTTTAATGGATGGTGTACTATGATATCCAATTTGTTATGTCTCACAAAAATGGTAATCCTGGGATTGCGATGCATGGCATAACAGGCATCTGTGATTAAAATTCCGGGTTTTGACATCCCTAACCTTAACTTTTAAGTGAGGTTGAGTAGGAAAGAAACTAAGACAAGATCAATTATCATATATCTTTCTTTCCACCTCAATCCTTATCATCTCTATTGAATCTTATTCTAATATCTATAATTCATCAAGGTTGAGTAATCAACTATTGATTTCCCAATTCTTAACCTATCACCTCTTGATCTATTAACCATGTCCTTATTATAGCATTCACTAAAGCTTATCAAGACAAAAGAAAGATTAGGTTAATAGTAATGCTAGTCTTAGATGTCATCTACAGGATGGGAGAGTTTGGAGGAAATGAAACCAATATGATAACTGGTGGAGTTAACTCACTCCTGAATGGATAGAAGAGTCATCTTGATTATATCAATATGGTAACAAAGAAGATTACAAGGAGGAATTCTAAAGATAGTTGCCAAGGAGAGATCCTATTATATCAAGTAGGTAGTCAATAAATAATCTCCAAGTCAAATAGAGATATTAAGAAGATGATTATACACTCTAGGGTGAATATGATGTCTTAGGTTAGTAAGAACAAGTTATCATAATAATATGTGAGGTTTGAATATAAGTTATAGGAGTTTAGTAAACATAAGATAATATGACTAAGCTGAAGTTAGAATAGCATGGAATTATTGAAGTAGTGTTATTATTCTTACAAGATATTAAACACTTTAGAGAAGAGGATGATTTCTATGGGGAGATCATATTGAGCTTTGTGTCAAACTCAGTGGATTACAAATGGATTTAGAAGGAGAAGGTGTTGTTAATAATGTTCTTGTGAAGTAAAGCTTATCATGTTAACCCATGATGATGAATAGAAGAAGTAATATATGTAGGAAAGGAATTCCTTAATCAGGAGTCCAAACTTATGAAGTATAGAAGCTAGGAATTCTTGGTAACATTTAACCTAAATCTCTAATCAAACCCAGTATCTATTTCAATTATATGGCTAACCATTTTATTTCACAATGGCATATAGGGGTATTTTCCTATAACAAATCACTAAAATATATCTTGTCACTTCTCACCACTAAAATCATAAGTGTCTAGGAACTATAATTATTAAACTTTACTTGCAAGCCATTCTAAAAGAATAACTCCATTACTTTACCTCAATTAATGGTATCATTTATAATCATGAGCATAAAGTCAATAAGTCTTAAACCTTAAATGATATCCCTAAATCTAAGATCTCAGATAAAATTTAAGCCTTATAAAACAGATAATAAGTAATGATAATTTTAAACCCTAAATTCTATGCAAGGTATAACTAACCAATTATCTTAATATTATTTAAGTCTATGAGAATAGCACTAATCACTTTAGTTCTCAAGGATTATATATGTTCTATAATAAGATGGATCACTATGTAAAAATTTCTTTAATGATAAGTTGATTACAATCAAATCTCATGAATTAATAGTAATGCATTCCCTAATAAATCATGGTTTATTATGGAAAGAAAAATAATAATAAAGGCCCTTACAAAATATTAAAAGGATCTATATAAAGAAATATAGAACTATTCAATAAAATCTCACAAAATGACTTTAAATACCATCCATTATTGCTGCAACTATTTAACAAATTAAATATATAAATGAAATTTCAAACAAATGTGTAATATACAAATTTGAAACAAAAGAGAAAAGATAAAAGGAAAATAGTAAGAAAAAAACCGCAACCAGGCCGCAGCCCATCTCTCCTCTCCATTATCTACCGCCCACGTGCAGGCCGCTTTGGCCCATTAGCAAGCCCAGCTTGTCACCACAGTGACTGACGGGTGGGGCGCTGCCAGGGATCACAGGTTGAGACAGAAAGTTTTCCTGGGGGGTTTATGAAAAGAGCATGTCGTCGTCTTCCTCGCCTACTGGAAGCAGCTCGCTGGCCGGAGCTCCGTCGTCGATCATCCGTCGCGTTGTGATGTGTGTCGCCGCTTCTGGAGGAGGGGATAAGAATGCCACTGTGATGTCCTCTCGTCCTTATCCTCTCACTCGCTAGCTCGCGCTCCCTCTTACCCTCTCTATTCTACAAGGGCCGAAACCCTAGCCAGCCAGAGTAGACCACCGTCGTAAGTAGAGGTTGTTTCGGAGGTCATGGGGTAGTCGAGGAGAAGCGCCTCGCCGTACTTTTCACTTGAGTGGAAGCAGTGAAGCAAGGGGCACTCGGAATCGTGTTGATTTCGCCGTTCCCTTTCGCCGGTGATCGTCGAAGTTCATCAAAATCAGGTCGTATCGGAACGCCATCGTCATCGTCAACCACCACAACAGCATCAGGGTGAGCTACCAGTCCCTATGGACCTCTCCACTCTGTTACTCTTACTGTGTAGCATCATTCCGCCATGCACCGTCGTCGACCACCACTGTTGTTGATCGCCGGAGTAGCTCCGGTGACCAAAAGTGGGCGGTGCGACCACAGTCAGGATCCTCGCGATGCCCTCTTTCCAACAGAACCAACCATAGCCTCGCGCGAGCACCCTAGCGGTTGATCGATCTGTTGGAGATATGCCCTAGAGGCAATAATAAATGTAGTTATTATTATATGTTTGTGTTTATGATAAATGTTCACATTCATGCTATAACAGTATTAACCGGAAACATTAATACTTGTGTGATTTGTAAACTAAATTAGAGTCCCTAGTAAAGACTCTTTACAATACTAGCTTGTTGGTTAATAGATGATCATGGTTTCCCAATCATGAACATTGAGATGTTGTTAGCAACAAGATCATATCATTAGGAGAATGGTATGATGGACATACTCCTATAGATAAGCGTAGCATAAAGATCAAGTCATTTTAATAGTTCAATTGCTATAAGCTATCTAATACATAGTAACCTAATTCCTTCGACCATGAGATCATGCTAATCACCATCACCAGAAGGATGCTTTGATGACATCAAACACCACACCGTAACTGGGTGGTTATAAAGGTGGCATTGAGTGTTCGGAAAGTATGGGTTGAGGCACATGGATCAAGAGTGGGATTTGTCCATCCATATGACGGATAGATATACTCTGGTCCCTCTCGGTGGAATGTCATCCAATTAGCTTGCAAGCATGTGACTGGCTCACAAGGGATCACATACCACGGGAACGAGAAAAGAGTACTTATCAGTAACGAGGTTGAACTAGGTATCCAGAGATACCGAATATCAAAACCTCGGATAAGTAAACTATCGTGAGACAAAGGGAAATTGGTATCGTATGTAAGTGGTTCAGTCGATCGCAAAGTAATCGTAGAAATATGTGGGAGCCATATGAATTTCCAGATTCCTCTATTGGTTATTGATCGGAGAAGTGTCTCGGTCATGTCCGCATAATTCACGAACCGTAGGGAGACACACTTAAGGATTCGATATTGTTTGAGTAGTTATGGAATGATGAGTAAGAGACCGAATGTTGTTCGGAGTCTCGAATGGGATCCGGGATATCACGAGGAGATCCTGAATGGTCTGGAGAATTAGATTCATATAAGGAAAGTCCTATTTTGGAGTTCGGGAATGATTCCGGTGTTTTCACCAGGAATGTTCTAGAAGGGTCTGGAAGGTCCGGCACTCCGGAGGGGAAGGGTACATTGATGTGTCATGACAATGTGCAATGGTTGCATCATGTACTAGGTCACTTGGCTGGGCAATATAAAGAGAGAAATCAAAGCGAAGTTTGAAAGTCAAACGCCAATTTGAAAAGTCAAATCTGAAGTTTGCTTGGTGGAGGGAGAGTAGGAAACCTACTTGGGGAGGAAGTCCCACTCCCTCCACCCACCGGCCATGAGGAGGAGTAGGAGGAGGACTCCCTCCTCCCAGGCCGCCCCTTCCCACCTATATAAGGAGGGGTAGGGCACCCCCTACCCCTCACACCTAAACCCTAGCTCCTGGCGCCTCCACACAAGTGCAGCCGCCGCATAGGGATCTCCCAACTCACCGAGCTAGGGTTTCCCCAAACCCTAGACGCCGGCCACAGCCTCCCCTTGGTGCCCTCTAAACCCTATATCACCAAGGCCTCTCTCATACTCGACCCCATACTCGCTCCGGCTTAAGGCGAAGCCCTGCGATATCTCCCCTCTACTTATGACACCACGCCGTCGTGCTGCCGGAATCGCGAGGAGAGTGCTACAACCTCCGCTGCCTGCTGGAATAAGGGAGAGGAAGGTCTTCATCGAGTACCGAACGTGTGACCGACTGCGTAAGCGCTTCCAGAACGCAGCATCGGAAGGATCGTCTACGCGATCTTGAGATCGGCAAGTGTACGACTACATCACCCACGAGAATCTACTCTCGTTAACCACTTTGGAATCTTCGAGGGTGAGTTCCTCTATCGACTCGTTGCTACAATCTAGTATATAGATCTTGGCTTGTTTGTGTGCATGCGGTAGAAATTTTTTGTTTTCCATGCTACGAACCCCTCCAGTGGTATCAGAGCCGTGTCTATATGTAGATCTGTTGCACGAGTAGAACACAATGGTCATTGTGGGCGGTGGTGCTTTTATTATCAATTGCTTTTTGTGTACTTTGCCTCTTGCGGTATGATGGGATGAAGCAGCCCGGGCTAACCTTACATGACATTGTTCATGAGACTTGCTCCACGCTCAACATGCAACTTGTATTGCATAGGTGGCTTTGCGGGTGTCTGTCTCTCCCATCATAGTATAGATTCAATTTACAACGGGCACTTGATAGTTCAAGCATCAACATTGTGGTTCTTGTTCGTAAGTTAGAACGACACTTATTGAAAGCCCCAAACCACGTAAAATATGCAAAGAAAATTAGAGGCGTCTAACTTTGTTTTGCAGGGGTGTGTCGTGATGTGATATGGCCATGATTGTGATTATATTTGATGTATGCAATGTTCCTTATTATAAGTTGGCAACCAGCAGGAGCCATATGGTTGTCTTTAAATTCTGTTAAGACCTGCGTGTCTATTCAAAGTAGTTGTAATAGTTGAAGCTGGTGGACGACAACCATGAAACGGCGTCATTGACCTTGACGCCATACTGGTGATGATGGAGATCATGATTGTGCTTGAAGATGGAGATCGGAAGCCCAAGAAGAAAGGCCATATCATATCACATATTATGAATTGCATGTGATGTTAATCCTTTTATACATCTTGTATTGCTTAGTTAAAGATGGTAGAATTATAATATGATCCCTCAAGCACACAATTTCAAGTTTTAAAGTGTTCATCCTTAGTAAGAACCGTTGCTAAAGCTCGTTGTTTCGAAACACCACGTGATGATCAGGTGTGCTAGATTCTACGAGTGTATACAACGTGAGCAAGCCAAATTTGCTCATGCGGAAGCTAAGGTTTGATCTTGACGAGTCTAGCATTTACAGACATGGTCTCGGAACACGGATCACCGAAAGGTAAAGCATGAGTCATATAGTAGATATGATGAACATGTTGATTGTTCACCATTGAAGCTACATCAACTCTCATGATGATCGGTTTTGATGTGGTGGATTTGGTTCGTGTGATCACTAAAACAATGTGAGGGATATTGTTTTGAGTGGGAGTTCACCTAGATTAATTTAACTATTAATTAGAACTCAATTTGTCATAAACTTAGTCTAAACTATTGCAAATATGTTGTAGATCAATGGCGGCCCCTACCATCAATTTTAATGTGTTCCTAGAGAAAGAAAAGTTGAAAAACAATGGAAGCAACTTCGCGGATTGGTTCCGCAATTTGAGGATTGTCCTCAATGCTGGTAATTTGACCTATGTGCAGGATGCACCGCTGGGTGACCCGCCTGCAGCTACTGCTACCGATGAAGTAAAGAATGTTTACCTCACTCAGAAGAATCAGTACTCCATAGTTCAGTGTGATATCTTGTATGGTTTGGAATCGGAGCTTCAGAAAAGGTTTGAGAACCATGACCCACATGATATTGTCCGTGAACTCAAAATGGTATTTGAGGCTCACGCGGCAGTTGAGAGTTATGAGGCTTCTGAAAAGTTCTTTAATTGCAAGATGGAAGAGGGCAGCTCCGTCAGTGAGCATGTGCTTAAGATGTCTGGGAACGCAAATAAACTCCAAAGCTTGGGGATAGTGATTCCTAATTCTTTGGGGATTCACCGTGTCCTCCAATCACTACCACCAAGTTACAAGAACTTTGTGATGAACTACAATATGCAAAACATGGACAAGACGTTGCCAGAACTCTTCTCCATGTTGAAATCTGCAGAAGTGGAGATCAAGAAAGAGCACCAAGTGTTGGTCAATAAGACCACCAAATTAAAGAAGCAAGGCAAGTCTAAGCAAAAGGGAAACTTCAAGAAGGGCGGTAAGAAAGTTGTCGCGTCGGCGAAGAAGACCAAGGCTGGGCCTAAGGCTGATACTGAGTGCTTTTACTGCAAGGGAGAGGGTCACTGGAAGCGGAATTGCCCAAAGTACTTGGCGGATTTGAAGAACGGCAACATCAAGAAGAAAGGTATATCTGATATACATGTTATTGATGTGTATCTCACTAGTACTCGTAGTAGTGCATGGGTATTTGATACTGGTTCGGTTGCTCATATTTGTAACTTGAAACAGGTGCTGCAAAATAAATGGAAGCTAGCGAAGAACGAGGTGACGATACGCGTTGGAAATGGATCAAAGTTTGATGTGATCACGGTCGGCACGCTACCTCTTCATCTACCATCGGGATTAGTTTTATACTTAAATAATTATTATTTGGTGCATGGCGTTGAGCATGAACATTAAATCTGGATCATGTTTATTGCGAGACAGTTACTTGTTTAGGTCCGAGAATAATGGTTGTTCGATTTATATGAGTAATATGTTTTATGCACATGCACCTTTGATAGATGGTCTATTCTTATTGAATCTCAATTGTGGTAATACACACATTAATAACATGAAGCTAAACGTTTGAAATTGAGCGATAACACGACCTATATGTGGCACTGTCGTCTTGGTCACATTGGAGTGAAGTGTATGAAGAAACTCCATTCCGATGGACTTCTTGAATCACTTGATTTCGAATCACTTGAAAGATGCGAGGCATGTCTGATGGGTAAAATGACTAAGACTCCATTTTCTGGTATGATGGAGCGAGATACGGACTTATTAGAAATCATACATGCCGATGTGTGTGGTCCAATGAGTGTAGCATCGCGCGGTGGTTATCGTTATGCTCTTACCTTCACGGATGACTTGAGTAGATATGGGTATATCTATTTCATGAAACATAAGTCCGAAACTTTCGAGAAGTTTAAGGAATTTCAAAGTGAGGTAGAGAATCAACATAACAAGAAGATTAAATTTCTACGATCTGATCATGGAGGTGAATATCTAAGTTACGAGTTTGGCGAGCATTTGAAGAAATGCGGAATACTTTCACAATTGACACCGCCGAGAACACCACAGCGTAATGGTGTGTCCAAACGTCGTAATCGAACTCTCTTAGATATGGTTCATTCTATGATGTCACTTACAGATCTACTACTATTGTTTTGGGGTTATACATTAGAAACAACCGCATTCACTTTAAATAGGGCACCATCTAAATCTGTTGAAACGACACCGTATGAATTATGGTTTGGGAAGAAACCTAAATTGTCGTTCCTTAAAGTTTGGGGTTGCGAAGCCTATGTAAAGAAGTTACAGCCGGACAAGCTTGAACCCAAAGGGGAAAATGCGTCTTCATAGGATACCCAAAGGAAACTATTGGGTATACCTTCTATCATAGATCCGAGGGCAAAATCTTCGTTGCCAAGAATGGATCCTCTCTAGAGAAGGAGTTTCTCTCGAAAGAAGTGACTGGAAGGAAAGTAGAACTCAAAGAGGTTGTTGAACCTTCTCTCGAACTTGCGAGTAGCGCAGCACTGGAAGTAGTTACTGTGGCGCCTACACCAATAAGAGAGGAAGCTAATGATGTTGATCATGAAACTTCGGTTGAAGTTACTACGGAACCTCACAGGTCAACGAGAACTCGTACCACTCCTGATTGGTATGATGTCGTTATGAGTGTCATGTTGGTGGACAGCACCGATGACCCTGCGACATATGAGGAAGCGATGATAAGCCCAGATTCCAATAAATGGCAAGAAGCCATGAAATCCGAGATTTGATCCATGTACGAAAACCAAGTATGGACTTTGGTGGACTTACTGGATGGCCGAAAGGCTGTCGAGAACAAATGGATTTTCAAGAAGAAAATAGATGCTGATGGTAATGTTACTATCTATAAAGCTCGATTTGTCGCAAAAGGGTTTTGACAAATTCAAGGAGTTGACTACGATGAGACTTTATCACCGGTAGAGAAGCTAAAGTCTATGAGGATTATGTTAGCAATCGCTGCATATTATGATTATGAGATATGGCAGATGGATGTCAAAACAGTGTTTCTCAATGGAGACATTGATGAAGAGTTGTATATGATGCAACCCAAAGGTTTTGTCGATCTTAAATATGCTAACAAGGTATGCAAACTTCAACGGTCCATATATGGATTGAAGCAAGCATCCCAAAGTTGGAATCAACGTTTTGATAAGGTAATCAAAAGTTTTGGTTTTATACAAACTTATGAGAAGCTTGTATTTACAAGAAAGTGAGTGGGTGATCTGTAGCATTCTTAATACTATATCTAGATGACATATTGTTGATTGGGAATGATGTAGACCTTCTTAATAGTGTCAAGGATTATTTGAACAATAGTTTTTCAATGAAAGATCTTGGCGAAGCAGCTTACATATTAGGCATAAAGATTTATAGAGATAGATCGAGATGCCTAATATCATTGTCACAAACTACATATTTGGACAAAGTTCTAAAGAGGTTTGGAATGGAAGAAAGCAAGAAAGGGTTCTTGCCCATGTTGCCCAATACGGCCTTGAGTAAAACTCAAAGTCCTGCAACGGCAGAAGATAGAGAAAGGATGAGTAAGACTCCCTATGCCTCAGCCATATGATCTCTAATGTATGTCATGCTATGTACTAGACCCGACATTGCATATGCTATTAGTTTAACTAGCAGATATCAAAGTGATTCAGGAGTGGATCATTGGACAGCAGTCAAAGAAATCCTTAAGTACTTGAGAAGAACTAAGGATATGGTTCTTTCTTATGGAGGTGATGAACAGCTCGTTGTTAATCGTTACAACGATGCTAGTTGGAACACCGATCCGGATTCTAAATCTCAATCTGGATACGTATTTACTTTGAATGGTGCAACAGTTAGCTGGAGGAGTGCAAAGCAAAGAGTTGTGGCGAGATCTTCAACTGAATCGGAATACATAGCTACTTCGGAGGCTTCACAAGAGGCGATATGGATGAAAGAGTTCATTACAAAGCTCGGTGTGGTTCCAAGTGCGCTGGACCCAATGTCTATCTACTGTGATAACATGGGCGCCTTAGCCAATGCGCAAGAACCAAGGTCACACAAGAAGCTGAAGCATATCAAGCTACGTTTTCACGCTATTCGAGAACATGTACAAGATGGTGACATAAAGATTTGCAAAGTACACACAGATCTCAATGTGGCGGATCCGTTGACTAAACCTCTCCCGAGGGCAAAACATGACCAACACCAAACTGCCATGGGTGTTCAGTATATTACCATGTAATCTAGATTACTTGACTCTAGTGGAAGTGGGAGACTTTGGAGATATGCCCTAGAGGCAATAATAAATGTAGTTATTATTATATCTTTGTGTTTATGATAAATGTTTACATTCATGCTATAACAGTATTAACCGGAAACATTAATACTTGTGTGATTTGTAAACTAAATTAGAATCCCTAGTAAAGCCTCTTTACAATACTAGCTTGTTGGTTAATAGATGATCGTGGTTTCCTGATCATGAACATTGAGATGTTGTTAACAACAAGATCATATCATTAGGAGAATGGTATGATGGACATACTCCTATAGATAAGCGTAGCATAAAGATCAAGTCATTTTAATAGTTCAATTTCTATAAGCTTTCTGATACATACTAACCTAATTCCTTCGACCATGAGATCATGCTAATCACCATCACCAGAAGGATGCTTTGATGACATCAAACACCACACCGTAACTGGGTGGTTATAAAGGTGGCATTGAGTGTTCGGAAAGTATGGGTTGAGGCACATGGATCAAGAGTGGGATTTGTCCATCCATATGACGGATAGATATACTCTAGGCCCTCTCGGTGGAATGCCATCCAATTAGCTTGCAAGCATGTGACTAGCTCACAAGGGATCACATACCACGGGAATGAGAAAAGAGTACTTATCAGTAACGAGGTTGAACTAGGTATCCAGAGATACCGACGATCAAAACCTCGGATAAGTAAACTATCGTGAGACAAAGGGAAATTGGTATCATATGTAAGTGGTTCATTCGATCGCAAGTAATCATAGAAATATGTGGGAGCCATATGAATTTCCAGATTCCTCTATTGGTTATTGATCGGAGAAGTGTCTCGGTCATGTCCGCATAATTCACGAACCGTAGGGAGACACACTTAAGGATTCGATGTTGTTTGAGTAGTTATGGAATGATGAGTAAGAGACCGAATGTTGTTCGAAGTCTCGGATGGGATCCGGGATATCACGAGGAGATCCGTAATGGTCCGGAGAATAAGATTCATATAAGGAAAGTCCTATTTCAGAGTTCGGGAATGATTCCGGTGTTTTCACCAGGAATGTTCAAGAAGGGTCTGGAAGGTCCAGCACTCCGGAGGGGAAGGGTACATTGATGTATCATGACAATGTGCAATGGTTGCATCATGTACTAGGTCACTTGGCTGGGCAATATAAAGAGAGAAATCAAATCGAAGTTTGAAATTCAAACGCCAATTTGAAAAGTCAAATCTGAAGTTTGCTTGGTGGAGGGAGGGTAGGAAACCTACTTGGGGAGGAAGTCCCACTCCCTCCACCCACCGACCAAGAGGAGGAGTAGGAGGAGGACTCCCTCCTCCCAAGCCGCCCCCTCCCACCTATATAAGGAGGGGTAGGGCGCCCCCTACCCCTCACACCTAAACCCTAGCTCCTGGCGCCTCCACACAAGTGCAGCCGCCGCCTAGGGATCTCCCAACTCACCGAGCTAGGGTTTCCCCAAACCCTAGCCGCCGTCCACACCCTCCCCTTGGTGCCCTCTAAACCCTAGATCACCAAGGCCTCTCTCATACTCGACACCATACTCGCTCCGGCTTAAGGCGAAGCCCTGCGATATCTCCCCTCTACTTCTGACACCACGCCGTCGTGCTGCCGGAATCGTGAGGAGAGTGCTACAACCTCCGCTGCCTGCTGGAACAAGGGAGAGGAAGGTCTTCATCGAGTACCAAACGTGTGACCGACTGCGAAAGCGCTGCCGGAACGCAGCGTCGGAAGGATCGTCTACGCGATCTTGAGATCGGCAAGTGTACGACTACATCACCCACGAGAATCTGCTATCGTTAACCGCTTTGGAATCTTCGAGGGTGAGTTCCTCTAACGACTCGTTGCTATAATCTAGTAGATAGATCTTGGCTTGTTTGTGTGCATGCGGTAGAATTTTTTTGTTTTCCATGCTACGAACCCCTCCAGTGGTATCAGAGTCGTGTCTATATGTAGATCTGTTGCACGAGTAGAACACAATGGTCATTGTGGGCGGTGGTGCTTTTATTATCAATTGCTTTTTGTGTACTTTGCATCTTGCGGTCTGATGGGATGAAGCGGCCCGGGCTAACCTTACATGACATCGTTCATGAGACTTGCTCCACGCTCAACATGCAACTTGTATTTCATAAGTGGCTTTGCGGGTGTTTGTCTCTCCCATCATAGTATAGATTCAATATACAACGGGCACTTGATAGTTCAAGCATCAACGGTGTGGTTCTTGTTCGTAAGTTAGAACGACACTTATTGAAAGCCCCAAACCACGTAAAATATGCAAAGAAAATTAGAGGCGTCTAACTTTGTTTTGCAGGGGTGTGTCGTGATGTGATATGGCCAGATTGTGATCATATTTGATGTATGCAATGTTCCTTATTGTAAGTTGGCAACCGGCAGGAGCCATATGGTTGTCTTTAATTTCTGTTAAGACCCGCGTGTCTATTCAAAGTAGTTGTAATAGTTGGAGCTGGTGGACGACAACCATGAAGCGGCGCCATTGACCTTGACGCTATGCCGGTGATGATGGAGATCATGTTCGTGCTTGAAGATAGAGATCGGAAGCACAAGAAGAAAGGCCATATTATGAATTGCATGTGATGTTAATCCTTTATGCATCTTGTATTGCTTAGTTAACGACGGTAGCATTATAAGATGATCCCTCATGCACACAATTTCAAGTTTTAAAGTGTTCATCCTTAGTAAGCACCGTTGCTAAAGCTTGTTGTTTCGAAGCACCACGTGATGATAGGGTATGTTAGATTCTGCAAGTGTATACAACGTGAGCAAGCCAGATTTGCTCATGCGGAAGCTAAGGTTTGATCTTGACGAGCCTAGCATGTACAGACATGGTCTCGGAACACGGATCACCGAAAGGTAAAGCATGAGTCATATAGTGGATATGATGAACATGTTGATTGTTCGCCATTGAAGCTACATCAACTCTCGTGATGATAGGTTTTGATGTGGTGGATTTGGTTCGTGTGATCACTAAAACAATGTGAGGGATATTGTTTTGAGTGGGAGTTCACCTAGATTAATTTAACTATTAATTAGAACTCAATTTGTCATAAACTTAGTCTAAACTATTGCAAATATGTTGTAGATCAATGGCGGCCCCTACCATCAATTTTAATGCGTTCCTAGAGAAAGAAAAGTTGAAAAACAATGGAAGCAACTTATAGGATTGGTTCCGCAATTTGAGGATTGTCCTCAATGCTGGTAATTTGACCTATGTGCTGGATGCACCGCTGGGTGACCCGCCTGCAGCTACTGCTACCGATGAGTAAGAGACCAAATGTTGTTCGGAGTCTCGGATGGGATCCGGGATATCACGAGGAGATCCGGAATGGTCCGGAGAATAAGATTCATATAAGGAAAGTCATATTTCGGAGCTCGGGAATGATTCTGTTGTTTTCACCAGGAATGTTCTAGAAGGGTCTGGAAGGTCCGGCACTCCGGAGGGGAAGGGTACATTGATGTGTCATGACAATGTGGAATGGTTGCATCATGTACTAGGTCACTTGGCTGGGCAATATAAAGAGAGAAATCAAATCGAAGTTTGAAAGTCAAACGCCAATTTGAAAAGTCAAATCTGAAGTTTGCTTGGTGGAGGGAGAGTACGAAACCTACTTGGGGAGGAAGTCCCACTCCCTCCACCCGCCGGCCATGAGGAGGAGTAGGAGGAGGACTCCCTCCTCCCAAGCCGCCCCCTCCCACCTATATAAGGAGGGGTAGGGCGCCCCCTACCCCTCACACCTAGACCCTAGCTCCTGGCGCCTCCACACAAGTGCAGCCGCCGCCTAGGGATCTCCCAACTCACCGAGTTAGGGTTTCCCCAAACCCTAGCCGCCGGCCACACCCTCCCCTTGTTGCCCTCTAAACCCTAGATCACCAAGGCCTCTCTCATACTCCACCATACTCGCTCCGGCTTAAGGCGAAGCCCTGCGAGATCTCCCCTCTACTTCTGACACCACGCCATCGTGTTGTCGGAATCGCGAGGAGAGTGCTACAACCTCCGCTTCCTCCTAGAACAAGGGAGAGGAAGGTCTTCATCGAGTACCGAACGTGTGACCGACTGCGGAAGCGCTGCCAGAACGCAGCGCCAGAAGGATCGTCTACGCGATCTTGAGATCGGCAAGTGTACGACTACATCACCCACGAGAATCTGCTCTCGTTAACCGCTTTGGAATCTTCGAGGGTGAGTTCCTCTATCGACTCGTTGCTACAATCTAGTAGATAGATTGTAACATCCCAAAAATACTAAACTTGGATCATCAATTTCTAATCATCAAAATTAGGGTTAACAAAAACTTTTCTAAATAAAATTATGAATGCATGCATATGTGTATGCATTGAATTTAAATTCTTTTAAACCACCTTGTTTGATTGCTTCATTGCTTGTAAAATGTTTCTTAGGTGAAATAAACATCATCTAAAACATTTCCCACACTTTTCCTAAAGACAAGTAAATCTAAACACATATATTAAATGAATGGTCACTTTGACCAATTTAACTCCCATGCCTAATTTGGCTGTCTCAAACTTTCAAAACCTAACAGAAACTTTTCTGGATCTTTGCACCCCTTGATTGTACTCATAACAAAGTATCAAGGCCCACTTTGTGATCATCCAGAAACTTTCAGATGCATAGTTTAAATGACAATTCAAAATTGAATCTTTATCATATGGGAAGATCCCACTTTTTCAAAAACCACTCAAACAAGCTCAACATTCAAAACCCAAGCATCTGCAGAATCACCAGCACCAATCTAGCAAACCCACCAAAAATCATTTCAAAATTCAAAACTTGATTTCATGCGGCCATTTCATCAAACAGGTTGCAGACACAAATCAAACAAACATCAAACACTATTGTGAGCACTGATTCTTGCCTAACTTGTTCGCTAGTTAGCTCACACCCAGCTAAGTAGATCATCTAGGAATATTAACTAAGAACTAGCATCACTGTGATCTTGCCATTGCCATCAATGGTGAACAACCGAGCACCCCCAGACCCAGGAGACCGCCAGACATCCCCGTTCGCCGCCCCGTGCCGCACAGCCACCGCCCGCCGTCGAAGACGCCGCCTCTGCCGCGCAGAGCATCGCCCATTCCAGACCAAACCTCACCGCCCCTACTCGCGCATTAAAGCCTTAGAGCATCGCCAGGAGACCACCAAGCGATCGCCACCGCCGGCCATGCCTCTAGCAGCCCGTAGCCATGTCGCCACCGTCGCCTGCCCATCCCGTTCGGTCTCGCCGTCGATCCTATAAAAGGAGGACTCCCCCGCTCGATTTCTTCACACCATTCCACTCCTCTCTCACCCAGAACCACCCCACCTCAGTCCCAGAGCAAGGAGAGCACCGCATCGCCGGAATTTCACCGAAGCCCGCCGCCTCTGGAGAAGAAGGGCGTCAACGATTTCGTCCACCCCAGGAGCTGCCGCGACCACCCCTGAGTTCACCGTCGTCGACTTCGTCGTTCGCCCGTCTCGCCGACCCTCGCCAGCACCCCGGTGAGCCCCCAGCACCCCTCACTGGCCGCGCTAGGTTTCGTTCTCGCCGGCGTTGTCTCACGTGGACGATGACTCCCAGCCGTTGGATTAGAACTAGATCGAACGATCCATGTTGCCCCATACAGCTTCGCCCAGCCCCGTGTCACTGACGAGTGGGGACACCCACTTAAGCAGCCCGCGGGAGCACTGCACTTAGCAGCCCGGCCCGTTAACTTTTCCCGCGCAAGCCCAGTTATTCAAATTAAACTTTTTCTATTTCAATTCAAACACACTTCTATACCCAACTTCAAAAATCAACCCAGATCGATTCAGTACACCAAATTGAATAAAACCAATTGTTTTGGAAAGGTCTGTGAATGCTGAATCCAAGCCCGTTGGATTCAAGTCATTTGGATCTATAGATCACCCATGGTAAAAATAACAAGACAGAAGCTTTTCTGCATTCAAACATTTTTCAAATTTAAACCATAATAGCTTTTGAGTTGATTCCAACTCTCAAAAATCACATTTAACCATACCTTTCAGAATATATAAAAATATATAGGTTTACTTGTAGAAATAATGTTCAAGTAATAAAAGAATGCTACATAGGAATTTCTAGCCACTTTAATTAATTAAAATAAAAGGGTAAAACCTTATTAAATTGTGACACCACTTTAAATCACATTCCCATGGACTACAATATGTGGTGATGACATGTGTCAACATGATCCCATGTTTGGTTTGGAGAATATTAAATCTTAAGTAGTTTTGCAATGAGTAGAAATTACTTTTCTAAAAATAAAAGGAATTAAACCAAGCCTTAACCTTGTAATGTTAGAGATGATGCTAGATCATCTATAGGACCCTTGTGTGTGATGATTGCAAGTAGTTAAGTACTGTTTGGTGATTGTGTACCTCGTATTTATTCATAGACGCTAGTACCGACCAAGGATACGAGGAGGAAGGAGGATTCTACGAAGAAGAAGCCGAGGAGAACTTCAACCACTGCTCTGCACAAGGCAAGCCTTACTAATCAAGTTGACCTATGCAAGCTAGTAACCTTGCAAGCTAACACTTGCAATTATGAAAGTTAGATAACCTATGCAATGCACTAAGCATGCTTGGTTAGACATATTTGATGATACCCAATCCTAGTTTTATTTGCAAGCTTCTTAATTTATTTCTTTATCAAAGCTTACTTAGAGTTTACTTAAGAGTTTGGTAGATATTATAAAGTTATGTGAAGGTTGCATAAAGAGCATAAAATTTGGCCTAAGCTAGAAACCTTGATATCATCCTAAGATATAAGGTTGTACTTAGTTGAAACTCCACTAGTTACCACCCCTCATTAGTGCCTACCCCCACTTATAGATGCTAGTGCTAAGCATAAAACTTGATCAACTTTAGATGGGTCTACTTGGTGGAAAAATGGTTATGAAAACCTTGGAATGATGGATCATTCTATTGAAATGTTTTGGACATGTGTTTCCGAACACTTGATGATTTTGGTGATGAAAATGTTAAGGCATGAGCCTTAGCCCTTGTATAAAACTGATGGTTGTCTGGATGCGATACCATTCCAATTTTATCGTACAACCACAATACCCGAAGATTGGGTAGGGCTTGACTGGAAACTTATATCCCTTAGTATTAGTTCCCTCACGGCCAAGGTCTGAGCTGAGGCTACCTTGTGAAGATTGTCCACCTGTGCAGTACCCAAGATAACAGTTGGTCATGGTTGGGAGGCCAAACTCACAGGAGAGGTGCTTATACTAGGGCGTGTAATTGAAAGGTTAGGATTGATTATCCGCATACTGAGTATGGTGAATTCAGGATTTGTTCCTGACGGATGTATCGAATGTTGTGGTGAAAGTGTACAATCTCTGCAGAGTGTCAAACTATTCGAATAGCCGCGTCCGCGGTTATGGACAGTTGGAGTGGCCATACTGTTCCCCCGTCAAACTTTTCAAAATGACTTGTGAAATGAATCGAGACTTTGACTTGACCACAACAGAGTTGTGATATGAGTTACAAGATCCCACTTAGGAGTTATAAAATTGTGACTAGCATTGAGACTTTGACTTGACCACAACAGAGTTGTGATATGAGTTACAAGATCCCACCTAGGAGTTATAAAATTGTGACTAGCTTTGAGACTTAGTAGAGATAAATTTGGCTTTTGCAAAAAAAACCTAGAGCCTAGTGTCCTATTATCCAAAAAACCCTTTACTTGTTAGTATTAGTTTGCGAGTACTTAAAGAGTACTCATGGCTTTGTCCCTGGCTATTCCCATGGCCAGACTATGAAGAGGAGTACCTGGAAGATGGACCCCAGGAAGGTTACGACAACTAGGATCATCTCCCATCGTTAGCATTGCCTGTGACCCCGAAGATGGAGCTTCGCCTACGCTACCGTTATTATTACGTATTCCGCTGCTTGATGTTGTATTAAGAACTGGATCATGATATCCCTATTTGTGTAAGAACTTATGTATCATTTGTAATGGATGATGTACTATGGTATCCAATTCTGTTATGTCTCGCAAAAATGGTAATCCTGGGATTGCGATGTACGGCATAACAGGCATCTAGGATTGAAAAATCCGGGTGTTGACAAGTTGGTATTAGAGCCATCCTGACCATAGGAGACCCTAGTTAGACTGGACGTTTGAACCAAAAAATTAGTTTCAAAACCAAAGAAAACAAATATTTACAAAACTTATTCTCATTCTTATCTCTTTGATTCTTTCATAAAAATTCATGTTCCTCAAAAACTCTTGCAAAATACATAAAATTTTAACACACTTGATCACTCTACTAACCTACTCATCCTCTATTTTTATGGATGTACGTGAAGTACAGCAAGTTTTACCAACTGGGGAATGGTGGAGACCTTATCTTTGAGAGGGATTTGGACCAGCTTTCGGAACTTCTGGAGCGTCCGCACCCCGAGTTCTTCGGAGCTCAGCTCAATGATCAAGGAGGAGAAGATCTGCAGTGGCTAATTGTTGCAAGTCTCCGAGGAAAGATTGAACCTCCCACTGCGGAGGGAATTCAGTTTACCTTAAGGGAAAACAACTGGCTCGATGGACTTGCCAGAGCAATGCAGGAAGCTCTTTCCCGTCTGTGTGGGCAGAGCATCAATCAGATCAAGGGTACTCGCTTTGAGTTTTGCCCAAGGCGTGATGCAAATGGACAACCACTGGAAGCCCCATACCACCCCGAGCTGAAGACTCAATTGGACCACCTTAGCTCCATGATGTATGATCGTCAGCAGGAGTTAGACAACTGCCGTGACTACTCCAACCACAAGTCTGTCATCATCAAGACGAAGGATCAGACCATCGCCATGCTAGCAAAGGATCGCAAGTCTCGCCGCCGTCAGCTCGACAAGAAGGAGCGCATTATTGCCCGTCTTCGCCACCGCATCTCATCTTTGGAGGAGACCATCCACGATAGAGACATGTAGTTGGAGGAAAGGGAGAATGCCGGAGAGGATCTTCGTGGAGACCCCTACTCCTATCTCAGCGATGACGATGATTTTCTAGAGGATCAGGCCATGGACTTCTTCACCTATGAGGATGATTTTGCCTTCATCGATGATGATGAAGATGATGAAGCCACAGACTCCGAGGAGTAGTAGCACTTGAGCACTAGCGTAGTGAGTAGTATTCGGTCCCACTGTATCGTAGTTTCCCGAATGGTTCTTAAAACCATCTGTTTTTCTTTGTTGTGGTGTGTGTTGTACTGAGTGCTATGAATGAATGAATGAAAAGCAAGTTGCTAGAAAAATCTGAGTCAAACCTTTAAAACTTTTCAAAGTCCCCGAAACTCTAGAAATTTCCCTCTTTTCTCATGATCTATCTCAATCTTCAGATGCCACGTGGAGGAAGTGGTTCAGCCCCAGACCCGATGTTGTAGATTCTGCAAATGTTGACTTCTGACCACGAAGCTGAAAGAGCGGAACGTCAAGCCAACCTAGCCACTCTGCAACAGATAGCCCAGCTAGCCCACAACAACCAAGGCCACGGAAATCAGGACAACCATGGATCTAAGCTCAAGAATTTCCAGAATACCAACCCACCCGTTTTCACTAAGTCAGAAGAACCCCTAGATGCCGATGATTCGCTGCAAACCATGGAAAATAACTTAGAAGTCGCCGGAGTGGAAGCCAACGAGAAAGTTCTGTTTGACACCCATTATCTAGCCGGAGATGCCAGGGCATGGTGGAACAGTGTTCGTGCAATGACCGGAGGCCAGATGATGACCTGGGAGGAATTCAAGGTCAAGTTTAGCAGAACCCATGTGCCACCGGGTTTGATCAAGAGAATGAGAGACGAGTTCAGAGAGCTGAAGCAAGGAAGGATGACTGTAGTGGAATACCGTGACAAATTTTTGTCATTAGCTAGGTATGCCCCGGATGAGATCGACACGGAGGCCAAGAAGAAAGGAAGATTCCTGAGTGGTCTGCATGACGAGATGCAGACAGTGTTAGTCAATATCCCCTTTGTTGATATTGAAGCCCTTTTCGACTCTGCTATCCAGATGGAAGGAAAGATCAACCAAGACAATGAGAACCACAAGCGTCGTACGATGAACCAACCAGGAACCCATCAGACCCCAAAGTATCGCCCCAACCCATCTCCAGGATTTGCCCCAAGAACCAACAGACCCCCTATGACCCGTCCGACCTATCCCAACCGTGGAAACCCTAGACCCGGTGGAAATCACAACAACCCCGGCAACGCTAGCAATTTCACCCGTGCCCCACCCAAGTTCAACACCAACAATGCTACCGCCAACCCCAACACTGCCCCGAGGACTGGAAGCAATGTTGTGCCTGTCGCAGCCAAGGACAAGTCACAAGTGACCTGCTACGACTGTGGGAATAAAGGCCACTATTCCAACGAGTGCCCCAACAAGAAGAATGCTACATCCCCCAATGCCAATGCCCCAGCTCAGCAACAGCGTTGTGTCCAGCCAGGGAGAAGATTTGCCCCAGGGAATTCACTCAACCGCAATGGCCGTCTTTTTCTCATGCATGCTGAAGAAGCTCAGGAAGCGCCAGACATCGTGTTGGGTATGTTTTCTGTTAATTTAGTACTTGCAAGAGTGTTGTTTGACTCTGGTGCATCGCATTCATTTGTCACCGAAGATTTTTCCTGCACTAGTAAAATTCAACCAACCAAACTGAAGCATGTTATGATTGTTCAAATTCCCGGATCAACCACCAAGGCTAGGCAAATTTGCAAAGCCGTCCCTATCTGAATCCATGGCATAGATTTTTATGCTAATCTAATAGTACTCGGAACTAAAGGTTTGGAAGTAGTACTAGGAATGGATTGGATGTCCAAACATAAGGGATTGATTGACTGTGCTAAGAAAGCCATCACCATGACCAGTACAGCCGGAGTATCAGTCAAACATTTATCTGAAACCTTACCTCGCCAATTCAAATGCAACAAAAGTATAGCCCAACCTACCATTGACCAAGTCCGGATAGTCTGCGAATACCCCGATGTATTTCCAGATGTTTTGCCCGGTATGCCCCCAGATCGGGATATCGAGTTCATCATCGAACTAATCCCCGGAACAGGACCCATAGCCCAGAGACCCTATAGTATGAACCCGACAGAGCTCGCAGAACTGAAGAAGCAACTGGATTCCATGTTGGAAATCGGATTGATTCAACCAAGTGCGTCACCATGGAGATCACCTGTCTTATTTGTGGATAAGAAGGATGGAGGTAACCGTGTGTGTACGGATTATCGGAAGTTGAATGATGTCA
Organism: Avena atlantica; assembly: GCA_910589765.1. Taxonomy (NCBI): domain Eukaryota; kingdom Viridiplantae; phylum Streptophyta; class Magnoliopsida; order Poales; family Poaceae; genus Avena; species Avena atlantica. Next base: position 312,754,440 of record OU342736.1, read on the forward strand.
CCATCAAGAACAAGTACCCCTTGCCCAAGATAGAAGATTTGTTTGATCAGTTGACCGGTGCCCAGGTGTTTTCTAAGATTGATCTTAGAACTGGTTATCATCAACTCAAGATTCGTGCAGAGGATATTCCAAAGACTGCATTTACCACCAGATATGGATTGTACGAGTATATAGTCATGTCTTTTGGATTAACCAATGCCCCCGATTATTTCATGAACCTCATGAATAAGATTTTTATGGACTTCCTGGATAAGTTTGTCGTTGTTTTCATCGATGACATTCTGATTTATTCCAAATCAGAAGAAGAACATGAGCTACACCTAAGGACCATTCTTGGAACCCTTAGAGAGCATCAGTTGTATGCCAAGTTTAGCAAATGTGAATTCTGGTTACAGGAGGTAGGATTCCTCGGTCACATTTTATCAGCCGGAGGAATTGTCATTGACCCTGCCAAAGTAAAAGATGTAGAAGATTGCCAAGCCCCAGCCACTCAAACCCAAGTTCGTGCTTTTCTCGGATTGGCGGGATATTACCGCAAATTCGTAGAAGGATTCTCGAGTATCGCCAGACCCATGACCCAATTGCTGAAGAAGGACAAGAAGTTTGAATGGACCGACAAATGTGAAGCGAGTTTTCAAGAACTCAAAAGGAGATTGATTTCAGCCCCAATCTTGATCATGCCGGATATCACGAAGCCCTTCGATGTGTATTGTGACGCATCCAAGATTGGTCTCGGATGTGTGCTAATGCAAGAAGGCAAAGTTATATCTTATCTATCTCGACAATTGAAGCAACATGAGGAAAATTACCCAACCCATGACCTCGAACTCGCAGCCGTAGTTCTAGCCCTGAAGACATGGAGACATTACCTGATGGGAAATCGTTGTGAGATTTATTCGGATCACAAGAGCCTAAGGTATATATTCACTCATAAGGAGCTGAATATGAGGGAGAGAAGATGGATTGAGCTAATCAAGGATTACAACCTGGACATTCACTATCACCCTGGTAAAGCCAACGTGGTAGCCGATGCCCTTAGCAGATTGTCGTGCCGCTTGAACTCCATGATTTTGAAGGAGCAACCAAGTTTGCATAAAGAGATGGAAGATTTTCGGATGGAATTAGTGAGCGAAGGATTTTTGGCTAGCATAGAACTTCAGCCCACTTTGATCAGTCAGATTAAAGAGGCGCAGAAGGGAAATGCCAGTATCGACGGAATCAAGCGTCGTATCGGTACATGCAAAGTACCCGGATTCACCGAGGACGAAGAAGGAGTTTTGTGGTACAAAGGACGCCTTTGTGTACCAGCAGATTCTGAGTTGAAAGAAGTTATCTTGAAGGAGGCTCATGATACTCTTTATTCTATCCATCCCGGAGGAACTAAGATGTATCAAGATTTAAAGGAGCAATTTTGGTGGCATAAGATGAAGAGAGAAATCAGAAGCTATATCGCCAAGTGTGATATCTGTCAGCGAGTCAAGGCAGGACATCAAAGACCCGCTGGATTGTTGAAACCTTTGCAGATTCCAGAATGGAAATGGGATTCTATAGGAATGGACTTTATCACTGGACTACAAACTTCTAGTAGGGGAAATGACTCTATCTGGGTCATAGTGGACAGATTGTCCAAAGTCGCCCATTTCTTGCCCGTCAAAACCACCTATCAGCGTTCGAAACTAGCGGGGTTGTACATCGCTAGAATCGTCAGTTTGCACGGAGTCCCTAAGAACATGGTATCGGATCGAGGAACTCAGTTTACCTCGAGATTCTGGAAGAAAGTTCAAGAAGGTTTAGGAACCCGCCTAGATTTCAGTACCGCGTATCACCCTCAGATCGATGGACAAACGGAGCGAGTAAATCAAATACTCGAAGATATGCTGAGAGCATGTGTGTTAGAATATGGATCCAAATGGGAAGACTGTCTGTCGTTTGTAGAATTTTCATACAACAACAGTTACCAAGCCAGCTTGCAAATGGCCCCATTTGAATTTATGTACGGAAGGAAGTGTCGCACCCCTTTGAACTGGTCGGAAGTAGGAGAGAGTCAGATTTTTGGACCCGACATCCTACGAGAAGCAGAAGAGAAGGTTCACAAGATTCGTGAGCACCTCAAGACCGCCCAATCCCGACAGAAGAGTTACGCCTACAAGAGACGTCGAGACCTCGCCTTCAACATAGGAGATTTTGTTTATCTAAAAGTGTCGCCATTGAAGGGAATGTAGCGTTTCCAACTCAAAGGAAAGCTAGCCCCCAGATATATCGGACCTTTCAAAATTCTGAGCCGTCGAGGAGAAGTACCGTATCAATTGGAGCTACCATAAGAGATGTCAGCCGTGCACAATGTGTTCCATATCTCGTTACTTCGCAAGTGTCTCGAAGTCCCCGAGAAGACCGAAGTGTTCAAGAATATCGACCATCGGACCATAGAGATCAACGATGACCTGACCGATCCCGAAGTACCCATCCGCATTTTGGAAGAAGCTTTTCGAACTACCCAAACCCGAAGCATCAAGTTTCTCAAGATTCAGTGGAGCAACCACACAGAAGAGGAAGCTACCTGGGAACACGAAGATCACATCAGGACGGAGTTTCCAGATCTCTTCACATCCTAGGTAATCTTTTCGTCCTTTTTCAAATCTCGGGACGAGATTTTGTTTAAGGGGGGAAGGTTTGTAACATCCCAAAAATACTAAACTTGGATCATCAATTTCTAATCATCAAAATTAGGGTTAACAAAAACTTTTCTAAATAAAATTATGAATGCATGCATATGTGTATGCATTGAATTTAAATTCTTTTAAACCACCTTCTTTGATTGCTTCATTGCTTGTAAAATGTTTCTTAGGTGAAATAAACATCATCTAAAACATTTCCCACACTTTTCCTAAAGATAAGTAAATCAAAACACGTATATTAAATGAATGGTCACTTTGACCAATTTAACTCCCATGCCTACTTTGGTTGTCTCAAACTTTCAAAACCTAACAGAAACTTTTCTGGATCTTTGCACCCCTTGATTGTACTCATAACAAAGTATCAAGGCCCACTTTGTGATCATCTAGAAACTTTCAAATGCATAGTTTAAATGACAATTCAAAATTGAATCTTTATCATATGGGAAGATCCCACTTTTTCAAAAACCACTCAAACAAGCTCAACTTTCAAAACCCAAGCATCTGCAGACTCACCAGCACCAATCTAGCAAACCCACCAAAAATCATTTCCAAATTCAAAACTTGATTTCATGCGGCCATTTCATCAAACAGGTTGCAGACACAAATCAAACAAACATCAAACACTATTGTGAGCAGTGATTCTTGCCTAACTTGTTCCCTAGTTAGCTCACACCCAGCTAAGTAGATCATCTAGGAAGATTAACTAAGAACTAGCACCACTGTGAGCTTGCCATTGCCATAAATGGTGAACAACCGAGCACCCCCTTGTCACCCCAGTGTGGACAGCAGGCTAGAGGAAGAACTAGCCGTGCCAACCTAGTCTGGGAGATCACCCATACCTCACCGCCCCCTCTTGACCAGCCCTGCCTCGCAGACAATGCCCAGAACCGCCAGGAACGCCGCGCCCGTGCCGCTGTCGACCATGCCGAGCATGCGCCAGAGCACCACCCTCGACTGAAGCCCACAGACCGCGCGCCGCCCTCTCCGCGTGCATACACAATCCCCACCGACCAAGGAGACCGCCAGACATCCCCGTTTTCCGCCCCGTGCCGCACAGCCACCGCCCGTCGTTGAAGACTCTGCCGCGCAGAGCATCGCCCGTTCCAGACCAAACCTCACCGCCCCTACTCGCACATTAAAGCCGTAGAGCATCTCCAGGAGACCACCAAGCGATCACCACCGCCGGCCATGCCTCTAGCAGCCCGTAGCCATGTCACCACCGTCGCCTGCCCATCCCGTTCGGTCTCGCCGTCGAGCCTATAAAAGGAGGACTCCCCCGCTCGATTTATTCACACCATTCCACTCCTCTCTCACCTAGAACCACCCCACCTCAGTCCTGGAACAAGGCGAGCAGCGCATCGCCGGAATTTCACCGGAGCCCGCCGCCTCTGGAGAAGAAGGGCGCCAACGATTTCGTCCATCCCAGGAGCTGCCGCGACCACCCCTGAGTTCGCCGTCGTCGACTTCGTCCTTCGCCCACCTCGCCGACCCTCGCCAGCACCCCGGTGATCCCCCAGCACCCCTCACTGGCCGCGCTAGGTTTCGTTCTCGTCGGCGTTGTCTCGCGTCGACGATGACTCCCAGCCGTTGGATTAGAACTAGATCGAACGATCCACGTTGCCCCATACCGCTTCGCCCAGCCCCGTGCCACTGACGAGTGGGGACACCCACTTAAGAAGCCCGCGAGAGCACTACGCTTAGCAGGCCGACCCGTTAACTTTTCCCGCGCAAGACCAGTTATTCAAATTAAACTTTTTCTATTTCAATTCAAACACACTTCTGTACCCAACTTCAAAAATCAACCCACATCGATTCAATACACCAAATTGAATGAAACCAATTTTGTTGGAAAGTTCTGTGAATGCTGAATCCAAGCCCGTTGTATTCAAGTCATTTGGATCTGTAGATCACCCATGGTAAAAATAACAAGGCAGAAGCTTTTCTGCATTCAAACATTTTTTCAAATTTAAACCATAATAGCTTTTGAGTTGATTCCAACTCTCAAAAATCACATTTAACCATACCTTTCAGAATATATAAAAATATATAGGTTTACTTGCAGAAATAATGTTCAAGTAATAAAAGAATGCTACATAGGCATTTCTAGCCACTTTAATTAATTAAAATAAAAGGGTAAAACCTTATTAAATTGTGACACCACTTTAAATCACATTCCCATGGACTACAATATGTGGTGATGACATGTGTCAACATGATCCCATGTTTGGTTTGGAGAATATTAAATCTTAAGTAGTTTTGCAATGAGTAGAAATTACTTTTCTAAAAATAAAAGGAATTAAACCAAGCCTTAACCTTGTAATGTTAGAGATGATGCTAGATCATCTATAGGACCCTTGTGTGTGATGATTGCAAGTAGTTAAGTATTGTTTGGTGATTGTGTACCTCGTATTTATTCATAGACACTAGTACCGACCAAGGATACGAGGAGGAAGGAGGTTTCTACGAAGAAGAATCCGAGGAGAACTTCAACCACTGCTCTGCACAAGGCAAGCCTTACTAATCAAGTTGAACTATGCAAGCTAGTAACCTTGCAAGCTAACACTTGCAATTATGAAAGTTAGATAACCTATGCAATGCACTAAGCATGCTTGGTTAGACATATTTGATGATACCCAATCCTAGTTTTATTTGCAAGCTTCTTAATTTATTTCTTTATCAAAGCTTACTTAGAGTTTACTTAAGAGTTTGGTAGATATTAGAAAGTTATGTGAAGGTTGCATAAAGAGCATAAAATTTGGCCTAAGCTAGAAACCTTGATATCATCCTAAGATATAAGGTTGTACTTAGTTGAAACTCCACTAGTTACCACCCCTCATTAGTGCCTACCCCCACTTATAGATGCTAGTGCTAAGCATAAAACTTGATCAACTTTAGATGGGTTTACTTGGTGGAAAAATGGTTATGAAAACCTTGGAATGATGGATCATTCTATTGAAATGTTTTGGACATGTGTTTCCGAACACTTGATGATTTTGGTGATGAAAATGTTAAGGCATGAGCCTTAGCCCTTGTATAAAACTGATGGTTGTTTGGATGCAATACCATTCCAATTTTATCATACAACCACAATACCCGAAGATTGGGTAGGGCTTGACTGGAAACTTATATCCCTTAGTATTAGTTCCCTAACGGCCAAGGTCTGAGCTGAGGCTACCTTGTGAAGATTGTCCACCTATGCAGTACCCAAGATGACAGTTGGTCATGGTTGGGAGGCCAAAATCACAGGAGAGGTGCTTATACTAGGGCGTGTAATTGAAAGGTTAGGATTGATTATCCGCATACTGAGTATGGTGAATTCAGGATTTGTTCCTGACGGATGTATCGAATGTTGTGGTGAAAGTGTACAATCTCTGCAGAGTGTCAAACTATTCGAATAGCCGCGTCCGCGGATATGAACAGTTGGAGTGGCCATACTGTTCCCCCGTCAGACTTTTCAAAATGACTTGTGAAATGAATTGAGACTTTGACTTGACCAAAACAGAGTTGTGATATGAGTTACAAGATCCCACTTAGGAGTTATAAAATTGTGACTAGCATTGAGACTTTGACTTGACCATAACAGAGTTGTGATATGAGTTACAAGATCCCACCTAGGAGTTATAAAATTGTGACTAGCTTTGAGACTTAGTAGAGATAAATCTGGCTTTTGCAAAACAACCCTAGAGCCTAGTGTCCTATTATCCAAAAACCCCTTTACTTGTTAGTATTAGTTTGCGAGTACTTAAAGAGTACTCATGGCTTTGACCCTGGCTATTCCCATGGCCAGACTATGAAGAGGAGTACCTGGAAGATGGACCCCAGGAAGGTTACGACAACTAGGATCATCTCTCATCGTCAGCATTGCCTGTGACCCCAAAGATGGAGCTTCGCCTACGCTACCGTTATTATTACGTATTCCGCTGCTTGATGTTGTATTAAGAACTGGATCATGAGATCCCTATTTGTGTAAGAACTTATGTATTGTTTGTAATGGATGATGTACTATGGTATCCAATTCTGTTATGTCTCGCAAAAATGGTAATCCTGAGATTGTGATGTACGGCATAATAGGCATCTAGGATTGAAAAATCCGGGTGTTGACATAGATCTTGGCTTGTTTGTGTGCATGCGGTAGAAATTTTTTGTTTTCCATGCTACGAACCCCTACATGATCTTCGATCTTGGAGGTTGCTCGCTGATGAAGTCATCGTGAGGTCATGCTCACGTCATTCCTCGCCACGTCGACATGTTGACCGGGTCCAATATTGACTAGTCTTCTGCTTAGGTGGCCTATAACGTGGTACTGACCCCACTGGTCAGTAACTCTGGGTAGGTTAGGTCTGTGTGTAAAAGTAATTTACTATTTAGAATTTAATTAGAAAATGATATAATCTTATAAATTTAATATCTTTTGTTTTATAATTCAGAAAAATGTGTTTAATATATGGAAATTCTTAAAAAATAAAACCTACAACTTAAAACTATTATAAAACATTATTATGCTAATCATTTAAATAATTATTATTTAATAAAGATGTTATAAGTATTAATACCTTGAAAATTCATATTCTAATATTGGTAAATGTTAAAAAATATAAATAATATACCAAAATTCTTAGAAAAATAAGAATAAAAATTTGATATTATAATTCTGTATTATTATTTCACTTAATTAAATATTTATTATTTATTAAGTGTTTATAAAGTGTTAAATCTTATAAAAATCATATCTTATTAATTATAAATCACAAAAATAAGTATAATATACCAAAATGATCCCAAAAATTATATTTACATATTAAAAATATAGCATTCCCATTTTGAAGTAAATAAAAACTTAGTGCCTAATAACTTAAATTTAAATCTAATTTCCTTAATTAATAATCCATTTAAGGGTAAATAAAAATTGCTAATATTTAAAACAATTAGCCAATTGAGTCTAATAAATAGTATTAGTCTTAAATATTGATAATATAAAGATAAAATGGTTCAACACATTTTAAATACAATCTTATTGAATTATCACTCAACTAAAATTGTAGATTAAGCTCTAAAAGGACCCTTATCAAGTATAAAATCTTCAAGAATAAACTGTGATTAAATAAAACCTTTTCCCTTACTCAACCACAAGTTGATCAACATACCAAGACACTATAGTGAATTCATAAGTAGTTAAGTAATATTAATTCCTTATTCATAAACCATAACCACACTTTTATAAGAAGATAAATGATTCTTAATCCATAATAATAATAATAATAATAAAATACTATTCAAATAAAAGTAATATCACTCCTAAGTAACTCCAAAGAAACATTATAAAATAAACAAGTATAAATGCCATAAGCATTACACTTCAAGTCCATCTATGTTTTTAAAGTTAACTTTAGTCTACAAGAGTTTAAATATAATGTTAAAGACTTTATTAGGTATTCTATAGTTAACTTTGGTCTATTTTAATTAAGTCATAAAGCATCTCAAATCCAAACCATTCAAGCAAAGCATAGATAACATGAATCACATTCTGTCAATCATATTTTAAAGGCCATCAAGGTTGCTTAAACCTTAACAAAGAAATTTTTTCTTCAAATGTTATTCTTTTTGCCACTTCAAACAACAAATCTTATAATAGTATCTCCAACTCTTAACAACTAAACTCAAGGACTTTCATCATAGTCAACAAATGATAGTTAATCATAATCACATTACTTTAAAATTTACTTGTATAATTAGAATTGTTAACACTTAAGTTCCTTATAAATGCCAATGCTTGTAAAGTGAGATTTGACGATAAAGCAACTCTTATATAAGTAATCTTTAGTAGCACTCCACATTTGTGTGTCTTATTATTGTACGATATTATAATTACATGTTGTTCACACATACTCATAAGCCTTAATAAGAAGCACAAGTGTGAAGCTTATCTAAAAGTAAAACACATTCTAAAGGAACCATTTCCAGTATCTAAATCCTAGGACAACGCTTGTTCTGGGGATTCGAGTTTATCAAATTGCATTACATTACTATGCACAATAGCATTTTTCTTCTTTAAACATTAGTCCTTACCAGACCAATGATGCTGATTTCAGATATTGGATCTTTAATATTGTCTCGAAGACCGTGAGTGCATAATCTTGCAATCACAAAAGGCAAGTTCACACTTGCTCATGTCCTTTGATTATTTTCTGTAAAGTATTTTACAAATCCAGTGTTGTCATCACCTATATTTGAAAAAGTCAGAAAACACTATTTTCATAATAATATGATTATAGGTTATTTACCAGGAGGTAATAACCTACTATGAAAGTTCCGGTGGTAAAGGAACATATTATCTAGGACTTAACAACCAATGTCGCTAGTGATTCTTGTGTCGTATATCACACGTTAACCAAGAGATTTGGAATGGGACGGAGAAGTCAGTTGTATCTTCTTCCTCTCGCATGTAACTGGATGTGCAGGTCATGGCTGTTATCCTCGTAGCGTGCATTTAATTGGTAATTCGTAGAGGATATACAGCATATGGGTGGGAACCCTTATCGTCCCACGATAGTTCTGGCATCTAACGGTTTGTACAAATCATTGATGTAATTCAATGGTGGGCATGGTGTACACCAAGGAGACATGCGGGGTCGCAAAGGGGGCAGTGATTGGCTTGGATCTTAGACTGGGCCCCATACCAAGGAAGTATGGACAAGGTCATGACTTGGTTGTGCAACAAAGCTAAGATCTCTCATGGGTAAAGTAACGCACCTCTGTAGAGTGTAAGAATTGTAACTTGTTACTCCCTGTTCCGGGAAGAAGCAACGAACGCGGCGGGAAAGGAACTCCATAAAAGTTCTGATAAACCCGTGAAGGCTGACGGACATAACTTTTCAGAATAAAAACAACCTTTAAAGAAATGTTTACAAAAACCTGCATTGCCTACGACCTACGGTCTGTGACTGTAGCTATAGTGCAGCAAACACTCCTTTTCTAGTGAACTTGCTGAGTATGCTCGTACTCAACGTATTTTCTTAACCCTTGCTAGATTCTAAAACCATTAAGATGACGTCTACATCAAGTTATGCTCCAGAAGTCATCATCAAAAGCTAAAGCTCTTCAGTAAAGTCAAGAAAGTCAACATATATATCAACTCAAGTGAAGACGAAGTTACTGATTAGATAGGAATATAATTTGTGGCCATAGAACCTATTTTTGTAGAGTATTGCAATAGCAGCAATATAAGCCAAATAGTTAGATGCTAATATTATTAGCATAATAGTTTTGAGTTGATTATTTCTAATTCTACTTTGTAACAAGTTTATTTCTCTCTCTCTTTAACCTAGAGTGTTATCTGGATCTTATGTAAAGAGTCGAGTTGTAACTTATAGTCATGTCTTGGACCTGCTGTATTTCTGTTGTACCACTCTGAGGGATATAATACTAGTGAACGGTGTTTTATTGGTGTTATGTCAACGACTATAGTGTACTACATCATGCAGTGGTATGCTGGGTCACCGGAGACAGCCTGCAGCCCCTGCCGGATTGTAGGTCGAGGATGTGCTAGAAATTACAATCATATCAATATTACTCGTGTCTCAGACCCAACCCATGTTGGTAGACGTAGTATGCAGACTAATGACATAGTATCCAGACTAATGACATTCGATGCTCAGTTGTCATACTCACACGGAGGTATGGGCATCTCACATTATCACCTACACTATGTTTGGATGTTGGAAAATAGGATTGGAATTGGAATTCTGGAATTGTTGGACCAAATTCTAGTGTTTGGAAGGGTCTTGGAATTAAAGCATGGAAAGAGGAAGCAATTCCGAGCCCAACCCCCGCTAGCGCTCGTCTGACCTCGAGAGTTTCTGAGCTCTTCGGCTTGGAAACGCGTGGAAACTCCTCCCCGTGTACATGTTCGTTTCTGCGCGGAGCGAAGCCTCCTCAACGCGACCGCGCCCGCGTCCTACTGTCCCCAGTGCCACCGCCGGTGAGCCGCCCCATCTCTCCCCTTCCCCCGCCCTCATCTGCCCCTTCCCCTCCTCCTCTCGCTCCCCTTCCCCTCGCGAGCATCAGCGCTAGGTTAGTGGCGGTGGGTGCTAACCCTAGATGGCGGCGGGAGCTCGAGCATCAGCACCAGGTGAGTGGCGGAGGCTCCCTGGTAGTCCTCAGTCCGGCATATCCATGTCCCTCATCTTCCTCTTGTCTTCCTCAATTGGTCAAAGTTTAACAAAATTTTCAATTCCATTGTTTTGTTCATCCAAACAAGATTTGGAATTAGGTGCCACCCTTTGATTCCAAGGGAAAATTTTATGCACATCCAAACACCTGAATTGGAAATTGAGCCCTTTTCCTTTTCATCTTGGATTTGGATTTTTTTAGTCCAATTCAATTTCGAGCCAATTTTCCAACATCCAAACACAGTGCTAGCATTAGCCTCTTGATTCCACCACGTACGTAACAGATGAGGCAATATTTTTCTCACCGACCCACATTAACGTGAGGCCTCTACTTTCCCCTCCCCAAAAAAGGTGACGCCTCCTCCTCGTTGGGCCCACCTCCACTGATTAATCTGGATCGGTTACACCTTCTCTCCCGAGATCTTTTCCCCAAAATCCACTGCCCTACATCGCTTGCCATGGCTGTAGCTCGTCACCTTCTCCTGGAGCGGGAGGATTTTTGGCCGGAGCATCCACGTCACGACGGCTCTCGGGAGGAGGCCCGTGGAGGTCGCTGCAGAGAGGACGCCCGGACGGCACGACACTTGGTACGAGGCCCATGGAGTTCGATGTTCGATGCGGAGAGCGTGGCCGGTCCATGCGGGAAGCGGCGGCCTCGAGGGCCGACCGGCGTCGCGGTCGGGATGAGGCCATGTAGATCGCTGCGGAGAACGTGTCCGTTCACAGAGGCGAATCGCTGCGGATGGCCAGGGTGGGCGGGCGAGAATGGCAGCCTAGAAAAATGAGAGCGCCTATCATGGAGAAAGATGGAGGCGATTTCTCAATCGAGCGTCGAGCCGGTCACTTCGCCGTGGTAGAGGGGTAATATGGCATACGATGCATGGCTAAAAGAGGAAATAAAAAAATACGTATCAAACCATCAAGACCACAAGCCTTGGATGATATGATTGTAAAGCACATAAGTGTGCTGGATTATTAGATTCCATTGGATGGTTACATCATAGTGGAACATTGTCGAAGAAGAAAGTGTGATTTAGTAATCTCCGAAAACATCTTAATTGGAGGTGAAATGGAAGATAGTAATTCTACCATTTTATGTATGCCATATTCTCATGTTATTTTGTGCTTGCTACCGATGAGGGTGATTGTACTTTGCTACGTTGTATCCATATACATGCATTTAACATTTTTTTCTATAATTTATCTGTATTTCTATTCCTTCTGTGCTGCCTAATAATAAGGAGAGCCCTACGCGTCCCTCGGGGATAACTTCCCCCATCCCCCGGGTCCTCTGTGTGACACGTGTCTTTTTTTTTATCCACATTTCCGTTTTTGCTACAAATTATCCGAATTTGCTATAAAATGTTCCGTTTTTGCTACATGTAGCAGAAAACGGTTCAGTCTAAAAAAATAGAAAAATAGATTGTACCTCGCCGGAGACTTTCGCCGAAGACCTCGCTAGCGACCGTGTGGCAAAAAAGTTATACTAATGTAGCAAACCCCACCTCACCGGATGCTCGCCGGAGACCTTGTAGCAAAAACATTGCGCAAGTGTAGCAAAATCACAAAAAATATTGTAGCATTTTTTTTGCAAATGTAGCAAAAATCGATTTTGCCGGAGACATCGCCGGAACTTTGCTACCATAGCAAAACCTACTTCGTCGAACATCCTGTAGCAAAATTTGTACAGTATTGTAGCAAACATATAAAACAGTTCTAGCAAAACAAATATATGTATATAGCAAATCTCCACCACAACAAAAATTTCCCCGTAACGCAGCCCTCACTGTCGGTAGCACCTTTGAGCACCGTTGATAGCAAGTCTAGACCGCCTTAATTAGCAACTCTGTCAGTCATCTATAGCCTCGTCGTCCTCGGCGGTGGCCTGCAACACGTAAGGGGGGCGAACCCCGACCTGCAACACGTATGGCGGGAGAGGCCTAGTCGTCCTCGGCGGGGGCCTGTAGGAAGCAAGGGGGATGGGCCCCATGACCTGCAGGAAGCAACAACCTTCTCACAACGGCGTCGCCACTCCTCGAATGCAGGTACACCACCGTCTCCATGGTTAACTGCTGCACTGCCTCCCCACCATAGCAGCAACCTCCGCCGGAGCAGACGACGAGATTGAGGCGTGGGTGAGCTTGGGGAAAGGGGATGTGTCCCCGGCACAACCACCAGGAGCCGGTATGGGAGCTTCCGGATCTTGGCGGGTGGCGGCGAGGCAAGGTGCCTGACTGCGGGCGCGGAGGCCTCCACACACGGCGGATTGATGGCGTTCAAAGAGATGTCGAAGGATGTAGGCGGCTGGAAGGGCGCGTCAGGGAAGGAGAAGGACGGCGCGTCGGGGGAGGAGCTGGGTGGCGCGTCCGGGGAGGAGCTGGGCGGCGCGTCATCGGAGAGAAAGATGGGTGGAAGGAAGGCTCGCGATTGGGGGTAAAACGATCATGGTGGACCCCACATCGCTCGGTGTCTCACGCCCGGACGGAACACGCGTCGTAGCGAGAAGCCGGGGGATGCGAGTCGCGCGATCCCCCGGGTTAACCGTATCATTTTTCTAATAATAAAGCACGAAGTGGTTGTTTGGATGCAGGAGTATGAGTTTTAGCAAACTATATTTAAGGAAGATTTTTCGTAAAACGAGTTTTGCTCACAATTCTGTTAAGATTGAGTCGTGCAGAACCATGTTTGGATTATAAACCGGTGTGTACTACACATTGTTTGGCTCCTCTCGGTTCATCTCTCTCCTCTCTACCGTCTACTTTTTCCCCCAAATCTTCGAGAGACTCGCACACCTGCTCCGTGTTTCCCAAATTGATAATCGTTTCTCATATTCTCTAGCTTTCGGCCGCGCGCATCATTCGTTTCACCATGGCTGCAGGCTGCAGCTCGGATGTCGCCGCTGCATGCAGGACATGGATGTGCGCGCGCACCTCGTCGTGGTGGATGTGCTTGTAGCGGGCCATCCAAGCGGTGCTGAAGAGCTCGGAAAGGTAGGTGGCGCCAGTGCGCGTCGTAGGGGGACGAAGGCATGTCTGAGTGGTTGTCGGCGACTCGGTGGTCTGCCTGCCGGCAGCGGTCGCGGACGAGCACGGCCTCGTGAGTCTGGACGAGCAGTTTGTGTGTCTCCGGCGACAAGCGCACCACCACAACAAAGGACATGAACAGGAACTGTATCTGCAAGCCTTAGCACTCCGATGGCAGTGGGCAACGTTCTCATGTGGTGGAGAAAATCGATTACTGGCCATGGCTTTGGCCCAGGCGAGTGGCAGCGCGTCATAGGTCCCAGGGTCTTATCAAACAGTCGGCCTAGCTCGGTAACCTGAAGCTCGACGGGGCTATACGACGACTTGAGGAAGCGGTATTGTCTCCGCCGGCAGACCCCTTCGAGCGCCCATGGAATATCGCAAACTGACTGCCACGCAGTCGGGCCGAAGCGCTGCTCGAGTCTATCTATCTATCTACTAATTTACACAGAGTTAGATTCGTCCATCTTAAATTTTGGTTCCGATTTTCTGTTGGACGTTTTTGCCCCTACTGTTTCAGAGTATTTACCCTCTTGCCACCGCTAAGTGGTTGGTTCCTCTCCTCCCGTCCGTCGCCTCCTTTTTTTTTTTTGAGAGGACCGTCCGTCGCCTCCTGCTCGTCTCCTCGCGACCCAGGCCGCCGTCCTGCTCGTCGGCCCTCCTAGACGCGACCTTGCGACGGGCCAGGCCGTCGCCCTGCTCGCCGCCCTCCCTCGACGCGATCTTGCGATGCGCCCTGCTCGTTATCTACGCCTCGGTCGTCGGCCCTGCCTCACCCCTCCCGTCTGAAGCTCCGTGCGAGCCAGGCTGCCTCCCCTGCTCCAAGAGACTCATGTGCCCCGCCGCACAGCCGAATCCGCCTCGAGCCTCCATCCTGCTGCAGGAGGCGTCCGATTTGGTGGAATCAAGGACTGGCTGTGAGAAGGGATATAGGTCGTCGTCGAGTCCCGTCCCCATCTGGTAACCTATGACACCTGGCACCCCCTCCACAACAACTACCCCAGATGAGCTTCACATCTCTGCGTATATCTCTGTATGTTCGTGTATCCAGTAGATCCGAGGATTTTTCTAATGTTGCAGGTTTTAGTTTTGATTTCGGGCAGACGAATTTGCAGGTTTTGATCGGGGATTCGCCGCCTTCCCATCCCGTCCAGGTGAGCTCCGGCGCTATGGTTCTTGACCGCCATCGGCAACTAGCACATCAGACAATTCTTGAGGTCTCATGCTGAGGCATCTCCAGGGTTGCAACTATCTCACAGCAACTGGTACCGTTTATTGAGGCGTTCGTTTTCTGCTCTGAGTTATCTCTGAACTCTGGCTGTACTGTTTCATTTGATTAGTCTGAGTTGGTTAAATGGGCTACCAATAATGTCTGTCATTTGCACTTCTGGTAAAACGACATGTATTGTGTTCTGCTGCTGCTAGAGGCTTGAGATCAGCTGTAGAATAATGTGTTATCACTTGGCCATTGTATTTGCCCATTAGCTAAATCTTTTGTTGCTAATTTGTCACTTCAATCAGAGATCTCTATTCGATGGTTCAGATTATGGTTGATCCATTTTTATAGTAACATGAATGGATATTTCCTACTTGCGCTCATCTGTTTTGTGCTCAACATGGTTTCGATGCAGCCGTGCTAGCTTCATGCTGATTTCAATCAGATAAGCTCCCTTAAATAAATTATTAGTCTATATTTTGGTAGTACTACAAGAGTTAGTTCGTGTGATCTGTAGCAACTACTACAAAAGTTTGTTTTTTCTAAGTACCTCGTTGGCTAAAGTGAACCACGCCCTGTCCTATAGTTGAATACATAACTTCGTTTGCCTTGTGATGTACTACCTCCTCCGTACCGAAATACAACATGTATATATTCAAGAATTCAAGTAATGACGGTATGTAATTTTGTAAGTAGACGCAGCAAGAAAACTCATGTGATTGTGATCAAAATTACCGAATAAGGTTTGTAGTTAGTGATCTAACATCGTTGCGTAGAGACACATAGGCGTCTGAAAAAAACATCAACTATGCTATGATTTGCACTACTCGTATCATTATGGTTCAAAGTAAACGAACCTAAGCATATTTGCATGTAAAAGAATGAGACCGGAGGGGGAGAAAGACCTCGGTATTCCATATAGATATATTCTGGATGAAGAACCTGGGCAGGCTTGGGTGTGCTAATTAGGCTATGCCTCGGCACACAAGCTTATTTTCATGTACGGAGTACAAGGAAACAGTGGGTATGGGCAAGGAGAGATGATGTTGATGTTCTCTTTTTTAACAAAAGAAGATATTCGATGTTTCTCGTGATACATTGAGATCATCAAATACTTATGGCATAGAAGGGAACACAAATTGCAATTATTGCAG
Organism: Avena atlantica; assembly: GCA_910589765.1. Classification (NCBI taxonomy): domain Eukaryota; kingdom Viridiplantae; phylum Streptophyta; class Magnoliopsida; order Poales; family Poaceae; genus Avena; species Avena atlantica. The sequence goes on from OU342736.1 coordinate 312,770,676, forward strand.
AAAACTGAATAAATGTTTGAATTATTTTTATTTTTTTATTATCATCCCTTAGCAATGCACGGGCATTCAGCTAGTATAATTTTATTTACGGTGGTTCTCGTTGCTTCGTCCGTACGGTGGTTTCGTCCGTCGCTCCTATCCTACGAGTCTAAAAAGTTTAGGTTCGCTCTTACCGTCGTGTCAGAGTCCAAAACGTATACGAGAAGAGGTACTTATCCAGTCCAGTCTCATGGGCGAGTGCGGTAGGGTTGCTACGCTCAGATATACACCGCCCGACAGCACAATCTATCCGGACAAGTCGTGAACCGATCGACTCAGTTTCTTTGTTGAGGATTTGATTGAGATGTATTTAGGGTGGCGTATCTGCGAGCTCCGACGGCGAGCGCTTCATTGATGTGCAAGTTCCTTGATCTCCATTACCAATGGATAGAGCAGAGCCCGCATGCATGGTTTAGCCGGACGACATCGGCACGTGGTTTCGCCGCGAGCAGCCGGTGCTTCTCCAATCAAACCACCTCGGCCGTCAATGCCAGTGCTTCTCTGCAGGTCGCGACAACTCTGTAGCGCGCCGTCTTAGTGGGCGACACAGCCGTCAGAGACCATGCCGCATGCCGCCCGACAACTATGAGCCTCGCTGCTTACGGACCAAGATGAGCTTTTACAGACGCGTGGAAGATGATTTGGTTGAGTAACTAGAGAAGATCTAGAGATGGCTAGGTGCACCGAATCCCCAGTTCATCTCCAATTTGGTTGGTTTTCTTTGCTTGGCCATAACTTATGCTAAACGGAGGTCCTGGCCGGAAAGAAAACAAGTGGCTCAAGCTGGGATTGTGTTCTCAGTGTGTAAGGATCCTTTTTCTTCTCTCCTTATCGGTTCAGATTTCTTCATCATATCCTTTCTAATTATTTCTCAATAGAGTATATTTGTTTGTGCACACCAAGTACTTGATACTCTTCCCTGTGATTGGTTCAGAATTTCAGTGGCTGCATGAACAATTTAGGGACTGTTTCACATCTGATTCTGCTACTGTTTTTTAATTGACCCGTGGTCCGGTTCTTCTTCCTCTAGGTTGTGTTCCGAGGCTTAGTTGATTATTACAAGGTTATTTACATGGGCAGGTTTCTGCATAATCATTGCTTGGATTCAATCTTTTATTTTGTTTGTTCCATAGAAATTTTTGACAGGTATCTTGGTCTATTTCATCTTCGTGGGCACTGCTGTTTGATTGCTATGCAGATCACACACTTTACTTCAGATTACATCCAACGTCTACTATATATATATATATATATATTGTTAATCAATCAGCAAAAACAATTAGGACCTAGGACGAGGCTGTGTTAGGTCTAGTCTATCCTCGGTAATGCTACTAGGGTAGATCTATGGTATCTGAGACATAGAGAGAGAGAGAGAGAGAGAGAGTAGAACTACCTGCACCTGTGCTCCCCAAGCACGAACCGGAGGGGATGCCGGAGCTAGCTCCGGAGCTAGATCCGTCGTCGTTGGCCATGGGACAAAAAGGGCGACGGCGTGAGCGTGGGTAGTTGAGAGCGGCGGCGGTGGAGCTTCCCGTCGGCCTAGTGCGAACCCTAATCGGTGGGTGTGTTGGTGGGGGCTGCGGCGCACCGGTGAACCTCGTACCGTGTGCGTCCGGCCCCCCCACCTCTTTATATACGCACTGGCGACAGGGGCCCACAACCATGGATAGGGTTGGGCGCCCCCGATTAGGGCGCGATAAGGGACTCCGTTCGGGTCGTTGGGCCCGAACGTGGGAGAGATCTATCCAACATTCTCCCCCTAGATCTCGACTTTACTTTTAACTTTGTACTTTACTTATTTCATCACAGAATGACACATAGAGCATGTTTCATCGTCTCAGCTCAATTGCCGATAGAATCAGACAGCTACTATATACCTTCATGTTCTGAAACAAATTCTGTTACTTTTGGGCCTCTATAGTCCAGGAATCATAGGTTTCCCGTTAAACCCATGCCGGTTATGTGTTCCTTGAACACATTGGGTGGTAAGCCTTTCGTTAGCGGATCCGCAAGCATATCCTTTGTCCTTATATGCTCGAGACTTATAGTTTGATCCTGGACTTTGTCCTTCACAACATAATACTTTATATCTATAGACTTTGAAGCATTACTCGACTTGTTGTTGTGAGCATAGAATACTGCGGGCTCGTTGTCACAGTACATCTTTAGTGGCCTGCTGATGCAGTCAACCACTTTCAAGTCGGGTAAGAATTTCTTTAACCATAACGCCTGTCCCATGGCCTCATAACATGCTATGAATTCTGCATACATCGTAGATGATGCAACTATCGACTGTTTGACGCTTCTCCACAAAATAGCACCTCCTGCGAGAGTAAAGACATACCCTGTCGTGGACTTTCGGTCGTCTTTATCTCCCGCAAAATCTGCATCTGAATACCCTTTTATCTCTAGGGAATCAGATCGTCTATATGTTAGCATGAGGCCTTTTGTGCCTTGCACATAACGCAAAGCTTTCTTTACCATCTTCCAGTGTTCTATGCCTGGATTCTCTTGATATCCACCGAGTACCGCGGTGATAAATGCTAAGTCAGGGCGAGTGCACACTTGTGCATACTGTAAGCTTCCAACAGCCGAAGCATATGGTACTGACTTCATTTGATCGATCTCATATTGATTCTTTGGACATTGGGATTTCCCAAAACTGTCGCCCTTGACTATGGGAGCAGGTGTTGAATTACTCGCATGCATATTGTATTTCTTTAAAATCTTTTCACAATACGCTTTCTGCGACAGTCCTAACACTCCATTCTTTCTGTCTCGGTGAATTTCTATGCCCAAAACATAAGAGGCTTCACCAAGGTCTTTCATGTCAAAGTTTGATGACAAGAACTTCTTTGTCTCTAGTAGTAGACTAACATCACTGCTAGCAAGCAGAATGTCATCCACATATAGAATTAAGAAAATATATTTTCCACTTTTGAACTTTGCATAAATGCAATTGTCCTCAACATTTTCTTTGAATCCAAATCTTTTAATGGTATCATTAAACTTTAAATACCACTGCCTAGAGGCTTGCTTTAACCCATAAATGGATTTGTTTAGGCGGCATCCCATATGTTCCTTCCCCTCCATGAAAAAACCCTTGGGTTGTTTCATGTAAACATTTTCTTCTAGATCTCTATTTAGAAATGCCGTCTTGACATCCATTTGATGTAACTCTAAATCAAAATGTGCAACTAGTGCCATGATGATTCTGAAGGAGTCCTTACATGAGACCGGAGAAAAAGTCTCATTGTAATCTATGCCTTCTCTTTGCGTAAAGCCTTTTGCCACGAGTCTAGCTTTGTACTTTTCTACATTCCCATTGGAGTCATACTTCGTTTTATAGACCCACTTGCATCCTACTGTTTTGGCTCCTTTGGGAATTTCCTCTAAGTTCCAAACATTGTTGGAATTCATCGATTTCATTTCATCTTCCATTGCCTCCACCCACTTGGCTGAGTGAGGGCTACTCATTGCTTCTTCATATGAGGTAGGATCGCCCTCCATATGAACTACATTGTAAACTTTGTAGATGTCTTTGGAAATGGCTGGTCTTCGTTCTCTTTTAGACCGTCTGAGTTCATCAGACTCTTGCTCGTTTCTTGCCTCGGGTTCAGGCACATTTGTAGTAGGTGGCTGTTCTGGCTCCCTTTCGTGCTCAACAGTGGGTTCAGGTGGCTCCTGATGGACAGGTTCCGAACTTTCGCCCATTGTTGTCACGTGTGGAGTCACAACAGGTGCCGGCACCACAACCTCAGGGGTTGTAGATGGTGGCACAACAGGTGGCGAGAAAAATGGCTCCTGAATCATCGGATTAGGTGCGTGCACCCTCTTCTCCTCAAGATCAATTTGCCTAGCTACCGTGCTCCCCCTCATCAATTCGTCCTCCAAGAAGACTGCATGTCTCGTTTCTACAAACTTTGTGTATCTGTCGGGACAGTAGAAACGATAGCCTTTGGACTTATCTGGATAGCCAATAAAATGGCAAGATACTGTTTTGGGGTCTAGCTTTGCGATGTTTGGATTGAAAACTTTTGCCTCAGCTAGGCTCCCCCAGACCCTCAAGTGGTGCAGAGAGGGGACTCTGCCTGTCCATAATTCATACGGTGTTTTGGGCACCGACTTACTTGGTACTCTGTTGAGAATGTGAATGGCGGTTTTAAGCGCCTCCATCCACAATCCCAATGGGAGGGTGGAATAGCTCATCATGCTGCGCACCATATCCATAAGGGTACGGTTGCGCCTTTCAGCTACTCCGTTTTGCTGAGGTTCGCCCGGCATAGAATACTGGGCGACTATTCCATTTTCTTGCAGGAACCTTGCAAAGGGTCCTGGTACTTGACCATATGGAGTATGCCGACCGTAGTACTCCCCCCACGATCGGACCGAACTATTTTTATTCTTTTATCATGCTGATTTTCTACTTCAGCTTTGAAAATTTTAAATTTATCCAATGCTTTAGATCTTTCTTTAATTGGATAAATATAACCATAGCGGGAGTGGTCATCTGTGAATGTTATGAATGAATCATAGCCATCCACACTTTTCACCGGAAACGGTCCACAAATATCCGTGTGGATTATTTCTAGTGTAGCTATGCTTCGGTTTGCACCCTTTTTAATTTGTTTGACATACTTTCCTTTAATGCAATCTATGCATTGTTCTATGTCGGAGAACTCTAACGGAGGAAGGATGTCATTTTTAACGAGGTTTTCTATTCTTCCCCTCAAAATATGGCCTAGTCTACAGTGCCATAGTTTCGATGAGTCAAGAGTTCGCTTTCTTTTCTTTTGTTCTTTGTTCGACAAGGAAACTTTTTCATTCACATCACACACAGAAAAAACTTTCTCATGCAAGGATAACAAATATAACTTATCAAATAATGTAGCAACACCCACACATTTGTCTTTCAACCAAATGGCACACTTGCCATTTCCAAAATAACATTCGTAAGAATCTTTGTCCAAACAGGAAACACTTATTAAATTCCTATGTAATGAAGGAACGAAAAGCACATCTTTGAGCAAAAGCAAAGAGCCATCAGCCAGCTCCAGAGGGACGTCACCAATGGCCTCCACTTCTGCTTCTATTCCATTCGCCACTTCAATGTGTCTTTCTCTTCTTGGCGTGGTCCTTGTCGAATGGAACCCCTGTAAAGAGTTGGCAACGTGAACAGTTGCTCCAGAATCAATCCACCAAGTGGATCTAGTAAACTTTTCATACAAAGATTCATTAACAAAAGAAACAATATCTTTACCATTCTTGGCCATGATGTACTTTAGCCAAACTGGACAGTCCTTCTTGTAGTGCCCAGTCTTTTTGCAGTGATGGCACTGATCCTTCTCCCCAGGAGTGGACTGGTGATGCTGGTACTGGTGCTGCATTGGACCCTTGCCATGGGGCTTGGAGGGTGAGCCACCATGGTTGCCACCTGTGAAGCCTCTCTTCCTGTTGTCCTTCACGAAGTTCAAAGAACCGCCGTGAAGGGCTTTCAGCCTTTCCTCTTCCTGGGAGCACATCACAATGGTCTTTTCTATGTCCCACTTTTCAGGGGACATATTGTAGTTTATTACAAAGTTTTCAAAAGGCTGTGGAAGTGAGGCCATCACAAGGTGCACCAAGAGTGCTGGCTTTAGCTCGAGGTCCTCATCCATGGGCTTGAGCTTTGCTGCCATGTTTGACATCCTCAAGATGTGCTCTCTTATTCCGTGGGGTCCTCCCGTATACTTTTCAGTAACCAGCTGCTTTAACAGCTGGGTCGCATACATCTTTGAAGAGCCAGTAAACTGGCTCTTTATCTTGGCGAGATACTCGCCCACGGTAGCACACTCTCCAATTGAGCCCACTATTGCGTTCTCAATTGTGTTCTTTACGAAGGCCAGAGTCTTCTTGTTGGCATTCATCCATTTCTGGTTATCAATAGAGTAGGTCAGCTCCAATGGAGCATGGTCCCTCTTCCTTTTCTCAAAGTCAGCACTTTCCTCAGCAGCACCCCTGACCGGGTCATCGGGCTTGACTGGTTGCTTGGTGTCAACCACCCAATCCACTTCGGCGCATACGAACGCCAAGTCAACTTTATTCCTCCATTCGGAGTAGTTGTCCCCCCTTAGGAGCGGAATGTCCTTCAAACATGCCATGAGGTTGAGACCTCCTGAAAATCACAAAAGATGTGAGATCACCAAGTAAAACAACTGTATGCGTTAATTCAACGTTGGTATAAATTAAGCATGCAATCGTTTCGTGCTATTTAAAAATACATCACCGTTGGGCAGAAATAAATTTAAATGCACCTTTAATACTTAATAGGAAAAGATTATGGTCATGATTATTAATAACGTTCGTCAATTAATAGCATGAGGCATAATCACTTTAATCACATCTTTATGTCAAGATTTAATCAACTTTTATTGCATTTGTTGCAATTTAAACCATCTATTTGCAATTTAAAATGACTATTTGCAGCGGAAACTTTAATAATAACTTTCTTTATACTTTGAACTTTACAGAAAAAATTCTGCCTCTACATCATTCTCTAGCCAAAATGTACTTGCAACAAGGTGACTAGAAAAAACTATGCTGAAAAAATGCTTAAAAACTAAGCAAAAATAGTTAAAAAAACAACTCTGTAAAAAAAACAGAGAAAACTGTAAAAGAAAAAACGCCCTACTGGGCCTTTACTGGGCGGCCTGCAGGCGGCCCACCGCCAGCCGGGGCAGCCTCCACGCCAGCGCGGCCTGCCAGCGCGGCCACCCGGCGCGGCCCGCCAGCGGCCTGCCCCGCCCCCGCGCGCTGCCTAGCTAGTTGCCGCCTGCGCGCTCTCTGCCCAGCAACCGAGCAGCTGGCCCACGGCCTGCCGCACGCCCGCGGCCCGCTCGCTCTGCCGGCTCGGCCCAGCACCGCCCGCGTCGCCCGCGGGGCTCAATCCTGGCCGTTCGCCCGCCTGACCTAGATCCGACGGCCGGGCGCGCTCCGCGGAAGGATAAAAACCGGCCAGCGCCGCGGCCCCGCAAACCCTAGCTCATAACCCCCCCGCCCCTGTCCCGCGTGGCTACCGCGGCGGCGCCGCGTCTCGCGCGCCGGCAGCCCCGCGTGGTCCGCCACCTTCCCCCGTCCGTGGCGCTGTGGCCCGACCGCGGAGGCGCCGCGTCTTGCATGCGGTTGCCCCGCGGCGGCGCCTCGTCTTGCATGCGGTTGCCCCGCGTCGGCAGCACGCGTCGGCGGCGGCGGTGAGGTGAGGTGGCCGCCGGTGGGCGCGTCCCTTCCTCTCCCTCTTCTCACGCGGCCGCCAGTGGCTTGCTTGTGGAGGCGACGCGAGGTGGCTGCCCCGCGCGGCGTCGGCGCCGGCGGCGGCGCGCCCCTCCGTCTGCCCCACTCTCTGAGCCGCTTGGTGCGAGGCGAGGCGGCGCCGCCCGGCACTGCCGACGGTCCCCTCCCTCGAAAAAACCGTCGCGAGCTCCTCCCCTTTTCCTTTGGCGTCCCCTTGCCCCCTTTGGCAGCGGTGTGTCCACCCTAGGGTGGGCACACCACCGTCAAACGGCGCAGAGGAGATGCCCTGTGCCGGCGGCTACGGCGGCCCCCTTACCCTTTTTTTTTGAAGTTTTCTTTTGGGGTGTTCTTTTGGATCTAGGGAGGGATCTGACTTAGCATTCGCATGCGGGGTGTGGGGATCTTTCTCTTTGGGGATGGGTTTAGATCTAGGACTTTTTGCTTTGCCCCCGAGGGGGTTTGTTCTTCGTCTAGATGCCTCATACTGATGCTCATCTAGATCGAGAGGAACGGCGCGGCCGTAGGGCAGGCGCACTTTTTAGATCTAGGTTTTCTTTGTTTTCTTTTGCTTTTCTACCGGAAAGACTAGATCTAATAGCTCTGATACCATTGTTAGGTCTAGTCTATCCTCGGTAATGCTACTAGGGTAGATCTGTGGTATCTGAGAGAGAGAGAGAGAGAGAGAGAGAGAGTAGAACTACCTGCACCTGTGCTCCTCAAGCACGAACCGGAGGGGATGCCGGAGCTAGCTCCGGAGCTAGATCCGCCGTCGTTGGTCATGGGACAAAAAGGGCGACGGCGTGAGCGTGGGTAGTTGAGAGCGGCGGCGGTGGAGCTTCCCGTCGGCCTAGTGCGAACCCTAATCGGTGGGTGTGTTGGTGGGGGCTGCGGCGCACCGGTGAACCTCGTACCGTGTGCGTCCGGCCCCCCACCTCTTTATATACGCACTGGCGACAGGGGCCCACAACCATGGATAGGGTTGGGCGCCCCCGATTAGGGCGCGATAAGGGACTCCGTTCGGGCCGTTGGGCCCGAACGTGGGAGAGATCTATCCAACAGGCTGATGACTCCACGTCCTAGATTCTCCTCGATTTTGGTTCATGTTACTTAAGAAATTCTTACTGGCAAGCTGAATCCGCATAACCCACACATGGCACGTATAAGGTATACAGTGACAACTGGACAAAAGTACCACAAACTTTCCTTCCCTGGTTAAGAGCTTTTGTTCGAGAATTATGATGGGCGGTGCTTGATTTCTGATTGCTATGCAGTGGTAAGATAAAGATCAAGGGAAGCATCAACGTTGCGCAGAAGTTCATGTCATACATCTTCCCCGAGCTCTCCAAGTTGTAGAAGCTTGATACAACGATCAGCTAATAAGTTCAATTCATTGTGGCGATTATGGTGTGTGGGGTAGTTATTGGTGAAAGTTTCTTCAGAGTTTGTTGTGTACCTAATCCACCGAACAAGTTTTAATGTTTTAGATAATGAATCCAGTTCTATGATGTGTATTCTACGTTGATTCGTAGTTATTTTTAACCGAGTTCAGATGCATGCGTATACCAAATTATGCTAAAATATTGTGTTGGGTTCGTTTTCAACTTTCCTTTTTTGTCAATATATTCACATAAAGTGGAAAATGTATCAAGGTGCTTAGTTACTTCCTCACGCTTGCGAGGATAAGAAAATAGTCAGATTTCAAGTGTCGACTAAGCATGTAGCAAACATGATATAGTATCAAATACTACCTAACTTATTAAACTTTTGATAGAGTAGCTTTCTTAGCAAAGGAATCAGATTATGTATTTTCTATAGATTGTGGTCCAAAAGAAATGAACACAGATTCTATGGAATGGTGTTTGTACGATCACATGCAAGCAAATTGTCTGTTTGCCTCTCAGTTTTTATCAGACATGTTCATGATGTTTAATAGCCCATGAAAATTGCATGGCTGTGAGTTGCAGCCGTTGATGTCTATAATCCGACAACATTGCCGTCAGAGTGGTTTATCTTATAATGGTTGTGCTAAATTGTTTATATTATTTGCATGCATGAATGTAAACATACATAGGATTCGTTTTTCACGTACAACTACCTTCGTTACTTAAGTGGTCTTTCCGTGTCCTCTTTTATTCTGAACGGAAGAAATTATTTAGTTTTTCAATATATTGTCAAAAATCATTATCTTTCTACCGTAAAAATAAGAGAGTTTACTTTTCTTAAGTAAATGCCGATGAATCATTTGAACGAGCTAAAGTTTCCCGGTACATTATGTTTGAATAAGCAGCGGGAAAATCAGTTTACGAGCTGAAGTTTGCGGGTACGATATATTTGAATTAGTAGCAAAAAGTAAATTTAAAAAACGTGGCAACGCACGGGCATTCAGCTAGTTTTGTATAATCGCGTTTTCCGAAAAACTACTAATAGTGGTTTTTGCCAACATGCACTTTCCTGGTTTGTTGGAAACTCAGTTTTATCAATTTACGCTTTAGTTGTTCCATCCAAACAGGATATTAGTTTGTTAGACGGTTATATAAGTTCACGGAAAACTAGTTCTATCAAAAATCATATGTATCCAAACAAGGCTGAAGTGTCTTTTTACTGTTCAACACTTTTTTAGATGGATTTATCCTTCCACAAATGTAGAAATTATCCGTCCATGTCACCCATGAATAAATCTATTGTTTCGTGGTTCAACACAAACCAACGATAGAAAAAAGGAAAATGGTATTGTTCCTCCAAGGATCGTTCCGTTTGATCCCCGGGTAGCTCTCGCTCGCGCAGACAACCCTCCTAATGTGTCTTTTAGAAGAAGTCTCATTGGTCCTCGACTGGTATCTTGGAATCATTTATTATTATGATTATCCATGATATAATTGTCGGACGGTGTTGACGTGTTCAAATGCAAATTATTAGAAAGTGATAAATTTTCTGTTGACTCACTATATAGAGCATTGGTCCAACCTGATATCGCGGTTGATGATAATAGTAAAATTTGGAAAATGAAAATACCACTCAAGACGAAGATATTTGCATGGTATTTACGTAAATGTGTAATTCTCACAAAAAATAATCTTGTAAAGAGGAATTGGCATGGAAGTACAAAATGCGTTTTTTGTCATCACAATGAGATAATTCGTCGTTTATTCTTCCATTGCAAATTTGCTCGCTCTATATGGTCATTTATCCAATAGCTTCTGGTTTATCTCCTCCACTTTCAGTAACCAATATTTTTGGTAATTGGTTGCATGGAATAGTGGATAAGTACAGAACTTTGTTTAGGGTGGGAGCGCTTGCCATTATATGGTCGCTATAGCTTTGTAGAAATGACAAGATTTTTAATAACGTTGTGTCTTCTCCTCTGCAGGTAATTTATCGAGTCACGGCTATTCTCTGATCATGGACTACTCTCCAACGTATGGAGTTTCGCGACTTATTTGTGGAGGGATGTACGCGATTGGAGGACTGCGAGGGATATTTTTTTCCCGACATGGATGGCCGCGTGATTTGAGGATTGATTTTCCTTAGATTGAAGATAATTTTTTTGATAGTGCTTTTTGTAATTCTTGTCTACTTTTTGTTCTCTGGTGTTCGTTTGGCTGTGTGCATCGCGCGCGTGTCCTTGGCCCACCACATGTTTGGTTTCCCACCTTTGGTTTCCCAGACGATTAGGAAGCCACGGAACCTCGACTCAAAAAAAAAAGCCACGGAACCGCTCCACGGCTCCAGCCACCAGCACCACTCGTCGTCATGAGTTCCAGCCCAGCGCAGCACCCACCGCCGCGGGGATCTGGCCCGGACGCTAGCACCTGCCGCCGGACTAGGCCACCACCAGCGGACGGATCCCAAACTGCGCCCGTGCCCCGAGTCCGCCTCATCCTCAAATCGAGCTTCTGCTGAGAGCTCCCGCCGGAGCTAGCAACCGGCGCCACCCCTTCCCTGCTGCGCGCCACCGCCATCTTCCTTCGCCAGGACTGCAGCGAGCGCACCTCCCTTTTCCCCACCACACACACACACACTATGTGCCCTACTGCTCGTGCCGCTGCGCCCTGCTGCTCGTGCCGCCTGCCTTCTATACAGTTCACGTCGTCGCCGCCCTCGCGTCACCCACCTCGACGGAGTCGACGCCTCTCAGCACCTTCGCCGGAGTCCCATGGCCATCATCGTCGCTTCCAAGCTCGACTACGGGTGCTACATGCGGTCGGCGACGGTGCTACAAGCAAGCGCTGGTTTTGCTACATGCGGCCGGTGGTGGAGCTACGAGACCTCCGGCGGTGTTATGCGCATCGTTGATTTTTGCTATAATTTTTTTGCTACAATAGTATGTATGGTCTGCTACAATGGTATGTATGGTTTTCTACAAAATCTCCGACGAGGTCGGATTTGCTACAACAGAAAAACTTATTTGCTACATACGTTTTGTGATTTTGCTACAATAGCGTAAAATTTTTGCTACACGGTTTTCGGTGAGGTCTACCGACGAAAGCCTTCGGCGGGTCCCGGCGAGGTCGGATATGCTACATTAGCACAAATTTTTTGCTACATGGTTACCGGCAAGGTCTCCTGCGAACTCCGGCAAGGTCCAGTATATTTTTCTATTTTCTGAGTCAAACCGCTTTCTACTACACGTAGCAAAAGCGAGACTATTTCTAGCAAAAACGGATATGTTTATAGCAAAAGAGGGATTTTAAGACTTTTAGAGAACACGTGTCAGCAGAAGGACCCGAAAGATTTTGGAAAATTAACCCCGGGGGACGCGTAGTAGGACACTATAAAAAACCACCCTGCCACGCACCCACGTCTCCTCCTGTCACACGACTCGTCCCCTGATAGAGAACATGATGCATATGACGGTACGAGTTAGCTAAATCGATCCATATCTTGTACAGCAAGATGTAATTCCCGTCTATAAATATGTATCGTCCCACAACTATCAAACAAGTCTTCCAAAATCTCGTGAAGCAGCTCTTAGGCAGCAGATTGACAAGTTCTTCACCTTTTTTTGTCCGCGCATCCATGGTTGCTATTTGTTACAGCCAGGGCAAGGGCAACGTGGTTCAAAAAAATCATTTAAAAAAAAATCATTCACAAAAAAGCATCAACGAGTCCTTGGCTGCAGCAGTGCTCAGGCCAACTCGATGATCCCAATCCAGCTCCAACCGATCCAAACGAATCTATGACCGTTTCTGTCCAGATCATGCATCCCAGCAACATAGTCAACCGGTCTTCCACCGGTCGTCGGTTCTTCCGTAAGCATGGCTGCCGGCACACAAGATTGAAAGAATATGTTACCTTTTTCGATTTCTTCGACAAAGAATACATGAGACAACTGTGTGGATGACTCTGTCTAGCTTGAGCCGTCGCTGGTGGATGGAACCGGCTCCGGGGGCGTGAATTGTGCCACGACCAAGGTGCAGAAGGTGTACATGAGCTACTCGACCCGGCGCAAGCTCGTCGACTCCGTCGTTTTTGAAGCTGTGTTTCTTTGTTCGTGCTGTCTCCTGAGCTTTCATGGAAGCGCCAGCTTGTCCCCTTGGAGATTTTGGTGTCGGCAATGCCCCATGATTTAGTCATGGCTGGTGAACAATTAACATATCTCTTCATTGGGTCCTTAGCAAGTCTTGAATCGATCTACTTTCATGAGATGTTTCTCTCGTTGAAGATCAGATCACATCAGATCAGATCAAGATGAAGCTATCCGGAACCCAGCCCGACAAAGGAGGGCGTCGTCGATTTTGGTCTTTCAAACAAATCCAAGGTTACTATTTTTGACTAGATTCAAAGTTCTGGAGCCAGCCGTCCGATCTCTAGATATTAATCGCAACCGACGCATGAACTGGCCGGCCACGATATTCGCATGCTTTTCCTGATCCAATTTGTAGCAATCAAAAAACAACTTGTCATGTACTTGCCAGCTTCATATCATCAATCCATTATCTTGCAATGTCGGACTACGTCGTCGTCTGAGTTAGACCTTTGCCGCCAAGATCGCTGCTGCCCATGAACAACCTCAATCGCAAATCGCAGGTCTACACTACCTCCACGGCTATGTCTCATGACTTTACATGTGTATCACCGGTGGATCAGTGGTCTTGAAGGTAAAATTTTAATGGACTACGCTTCTTGGACGCGCGGGAATTGAGTGCACTCGAGCCACCAGGGGAAAAGGTTAGGACCATTGCCGAGGTATTATTCATCCAATCGATTCGTCTCTATACCAAATTGTACTACATTCTTGGTACACGATTGATTGTGATTGGTTTTTCCTACTGTTTTGATAGATAGTAGAGATGCAACATTGTGAAATCTCCCGTACTTAGTTTAGCGAATACAAGAGGCTCTAATTGTTCTTGAATTGTGATTTTCCTTTTGTATGTAGAATACTACAATTGCCGAATCATCTAACTATCTATCTATGGGCCTAAAAACATATTCGATATAATTAGAAAATTGATAATTCATATGTATTTTTCTGTAGTGTCGACCATGTGGTGACACCAAAGGAGACAAAAATGTTATCTAGCGGGGAGACGTGGCTAGGGTCACAAAGAGTGGCTACACTTGATACGGGATCAGGCTAAGGTCGCAAAGAGTAGTTACACTTGATACGGGATCATTGTCATGGTGGTGGTGCTCACACACTTATGAGGTCCAAGCGGCGGCGGTTGTAACCGATGGCGTAACTGTGTCCGGAAAAAAGATTCATACACAAATTCTTTGCACTCTTCCATTGCAACGCACGGATATCTCTTCCTCCATCCGTCGTTCGTCTGTTCCTTTGGTTTGTCCGTGGCCCGTGGCACTCGAGTCCTTCAATGAGAACGGTTTACTTCACGTACGCGTGTAGTTTCCTTGAGCATAGTAGAGTCTGATCGGTAGCCAGCTATAGGATACCGCACCCTCGATTAGAGTCCGATGGAAACCAGCAACCAAGACATCGCTCCTACATACATCTATATATGTGCTCGATAGGCCGTCCCTGATCAGCTCGATCGCATCGCATCTTAGATTCTAGCTAGAGAAAGGATAATTAATTAGGTCTCTAGCCCAGCTTTTGGCACGACGGTCAACAATGGACAAGAGAAAGCGGCGGCAGTAGATGCGACGATGGCTGGCCCTAGCAGGCAGTCCAACTTGATCGCATCTGGCTCGATCTCGCAGACCTATATGTGCTGATGAACGCTAAGGGCAACCTTGCTGGAACGATTCGGCAAGATCGTACGGAATTCAAAGTCGGGCCTATGACCTATGCCAACAGTCGTTCCGTTTGCGTGAAGGAATCCAAGTCTCACTTCCCACCTTGTCGCGGATCATCTACTGCTCGTGGGGCGCCGCCACTTCTTTTGATCTGGCGTGGATTTGACTCAGGGCTAGTTGTGGCAACAATGGTTCATAGTGCAGCCACCAAGGTCGAAGATAAACCACCACAGCATGTTCCCATGTAACAGACGTCGGTTGCAAGGTTGTTGTTGACGGCTGATGCGCTCAGATCACTATAGAGCTTCGTTAGGAGACCCCAAGAGGAAGGTGTGATGAGCACAGTAGCAAGTTTTCACTCAGTAAGAAACCAAGGTTATCTAACCAGTAGGAGGAAGGAAACGACTCAAAGGTGTTGCTAGCAACTTGGAAACCTGCACAACACAAACTTAAGAATTTTCCCCAACAGTGAGGTTGTCAATCTCACCGGTTTGCTGAAAACAAAGGGTTAAATGTATGGTGTGAAAGGTAATAATGGTTTGTACAAAGGTAAACAGTAAAAATGGAAGATGTATCAATGATAAAGATTGGACCGGGGTCCATAGTTCACTAAAGGTGTTCTCCTTAAAATAAACAAACATGACATGCTGGGTAAACAAATTACAGCAGGCCAATTGACAGGACTGAGCAAGGCATAACAATGCAATACTAGATATTCATGATCCTATAAGATTCGAGAGCAATACAACAAGATACATAGACCGTCATCCAACTGCATCTATGACTAGTAGTCCACCTTCAGGTTATCATCCGAACCCCCTCCAGTATTAAGTTGCAAGCAAAGGATAACTGCTTTAAGCAAAGTGTAAAAGGTAAACAATCTACTTGTTCCATGAACAAGAGACCGTTATTTCTCTCTAGTAGCAATATCATATCTACAACCTTGGATATTTCGGTCACTTCCCTTAGATTAAATAGAGGTATGAACCCACTATCAAACATAAATACCTCCTCTTGGAGTCACTAGCATCTACTTGGCTAAGATAGCTACTAGAAACGGAGAGCATGCAAGATCACAAACAACACAGACATGATAGAATCAATAATACAAAACCATTAATCAATCTGACATAGTAATCTCAATATCCATCGGATCCCCGCAAACACAACATGCATGATTACAAATAGATGATCTTGATCATGAACGGAGCTCACAAGATCTAAACATGGTAGCACAAAAAAGGAGATACAACCATCTAACTATTACATAGACCCGTAGTCCAAGGTGTAACTACTCACGCTTCATACCGGAGGCTGGCATGATGAAGAAGAAGGCCTTCAGGATGATCTCCCCTCCGGCAGGGTGCCAGGAAGAGCTTCAGATCCTCCCCGATCTAGGGACGATGGTGGCGGTGGCTACAGACGGTTTCGTGGAATATTGATTGGGTGCTTAGGGTATTGATATCATGGGGTCTTTATAGCCAAAGAGGCGAGGCATGGGGCATCCAGGGCAGCCGCACCCCCCAGGCGTGGGCTGAGCCGAGCCGCGCGGCCGGGTGTGTAGCCCCCTGGTGTCTCCCCTTCGTATCGTACTCTGGCTTCGTGTCCCCCACGGTAAAATATTGACTTGACTTTTGTCCCGTCCTATTCCGAGAATATTGATTTTCTGTCTTTTCTGGAATCAAAAACAGAAGAAAACAGACAACTGGCACTGTGGCGTCTTTTTAATAGATTGGTCCAGAAAAACATACAAAAACACCTCAAAGTATAGACAAAGCAAAGCAAAGTAGATATTAAACAATCATAAAATATAAAAAATTATAGATATATTTTCAACATATCAACGACACCGATGATTGACAATAGAGCCGCCAAGGTCGTTGTAAGCGCCGCCTCCATACTCGTGCATGTCTCCGTGGCGGTTGCCTCCAAACCAGAAGCCAATCAGGTATACATTCTCGTGCCGGCCAAAGGTTTCAAAGAATTCACGTTCATACGAAGGAGGCTCGAGGACTGGTGTGCCCGCTGGGAGAGGGTGCTGCTATTCGCAGGCCGTCACACCGTTCTTTTGGCCAGAGTCGTCTTTGTCACGTGAAGCTACCGCACATGTATGTCTGGCCTCGCCGCCCTGTATGCGTGGCCTTTGAAGCCGAGCCTGCATGCGAGACGTCTGTTCCTGATCATGTCTTCGTAATAATGGGCATCGTATCAGGCTGCAAGTGGGCATGCCTATGGCCACCCACCATCTGCCTACCTTTGTCTATATAATTTTTTGGGATTGGTGGTTATATCCACTGAAATCTGCTAATGCTAATGGGCGTCCATCTGCCCGCCTAAAATCTGTCAGTTTCCTCACCCTCACGCAAATAGCTAGCCAGGGATTTTTTGGGATTGGTGGTTATATCCAATGACATGTAATGCATAGGTAACCTAGTTTCTGATTAGAGGTCTACATATCTCCGGTTAGTGATACTCTATGATTGCAATTCATGAAGAAACTTTCATAATTGTATTTATAGCTATAGTAAGCCTCCATGCAATCATTTGGATAGTAACTCTATTAACTGACTTGAACCAGGGATTCAACGATGCACAGAATTTCCTAAAACCATGCAACACATGCAACACCCCATCAGAGGTTCTAATTTGGCAACACCCCATCAGCGTCCATACTCGACAAACGAAAATGGCAACCCATGCAACACAATTAACTTAAATAGTTCAAGCCTTGTTGCTTCTTGGTTAAATTTCCAGTCAGGGTCTATTTCATCAGAGGTTCTAATTTGCTGAATCACCCCATCCATTGAACATTTGACCTCACATACCTTCAAATGTCTAGCAAGTTGACTGCTACCGGAGACCTTTGATGCTGGAAAAATAGTGTTGCAATACTTGCATCGGCCTTGCATTAGAAGTCCATCAATGTATATTGGCTCAACCTCTTTCCAAACGATGGAGGTTAACTTCCGTGGTCTGTGTTTGGAGCCTACAAGTATGAAAGTTTTCAAATTATGGCATCTATAGTGGTATTTGCGGTCATACTTGAGAGCATGTGATAGAGGTTAGAACTTACCATTAGTAGCACAAGGTGATAGATCATGCGAATTAGTTGGACTACCGTGTACAGGAGTAGGTGAAAGATCATGCAAATTTGGAGACTTCGAAGTTTCAGCAGGATTTGGAGACCTTGCATGCGAACTAGGGACCTTGCATGTGAGTGTGCTTTTTTTCTTGCATACATGTTCATTACAGGAGACCTAGAAACAATAGGAGGCAATTTTCTTCCTGCAGTTTTGGGGTTCTGCAATTTTGACATGACAACCTGCATATAGAACAAAATGATTATATTATTAGCATCTTATGGTCAGTATAAGCAGAATCAAACTTCTGTAAATTATCATGAGATATTGTTATATAGTGTAACAGGAACAAACACAAACTTACTTTTGAACTAATAGATTTTGCAGCCTTTCTTGCTCTTGAGCTTCCACTAGCATGAGATAGTGACCTTTTGCCTCCTACAGTTGTAGAGATAGGGACCTCACTACCGTCTCGCTGCTCCACACGGGTGTCGCTGGTAATTTGTTGTTCAACATGTGCATCGTCAGCAGGTTGCACTTTTCCACATGATGCCTCACCATACTTCTGGGGATAACATACATGTAAATAGTATGAACTATTGTAAGATAAGTAGAAGCATACTTTTCATGAAGAAGTAGCATAATAATATAGTTATTGAAACTGGTAGTTATCTTTACTAAAATTGCACTCGCGTAAGATAGATGAAGAAAGGCAGTCGGCGTCAGGATTTTCCAGACCGGAACTGAACTGAATTGATCTTGTAAAAGCACATGCAATCATACCCGCGCATCTGTAGATAAGCGAAAGAAGGACAGAAAAGTTCCTTGTATTCTAGACAAAAGTATCCGGTGACAAAACGGGATATAGCAGACGCTTTTGGAGTTTCCCTAACTGCAGGTAGTCGGGACGACCACATCATTGCCAACATAATAACACAATTAACCAAGCAGACCCAGATATAGCAGGAGAAGACAAGTTCGGCTATCAGCTCAAAACAAATAGCAGGAGATGATCTGGTATAAACCACTGTTCAATAAAACAGAAAACAATGATCTTGTATAGTCTCCGTTCAAAAAAACAAAATAAAGAACATTGATCGGGCAAGAACTATCGACTCATTGCTAGACCGCTCGATTCTTTTTTAGACTATCTCTTGTATCGTGTCTCCAAAATCTCAGAACATTCTAGCGTAAACTATGATCTAGTCTATCCCAACCTAACTGCAGTTAAAAATCTGCTACTCTAAAAAAGCCTAAGTTCGTTCTTCGTTGGCACAGCCATATTAGTGCCAATACAAAAAACAGTTTATCCTCATAGCAGACGCAACTATCCGAGAAAGAAACAAATCGGGATCCGCTGGCTCCACACAAATAGCTGCAGATTATCTGGCGCGAACCCGCGTGGAGAAGGTATATAATAGAAAATGATGAACTAAAGGGCATGAGATCTAGACCAGTAATAGATCAAGCAAAAGGGAGAGAGCTACCTTTTTCCCCTTCTTCTTGGAGGAAGGCCCTGATCATGGCACATCGCCAGCGGCAGCCTCCAGCTTCACACGGACAAGACCTGCCTGCAAATCGCCGTCCACCTGCCCTCCTTGCTCTATGGTCCTAAGCATGGACGTGATGCCGCTGCCGATGGGAGGAGTGGACTGGCGGAGCGGGATCTCAGGCGGCGCGGTGTTGGTTGTGTGGCTAATAGTGCGAGGGGACGTGCGGGGGTGAGCAGGGGAAGGAAGCGGGGACGGCAGGGTGGCTCCTCCCGGCATGGAGGTAGACTCCATCGCCATGGAGGCCATCTCCTGGCGGCGTGGCGACGGTAGTGGAGAAACCATGGGATCCCTAATGTTTTCTCCTCTAACTAATGGGTCTCCACTAAGCGAAAAAAGGTGGGATGGGTTGGCGGTCCCGTGGGCAGCCCATTCCCACTTTCTGCCTGAGCATCGTATGAAGCATACCAGAAAATATCATCAAGCCGAACGGCTCGGGCCTAGACTGAATCAAAGATAGACGGCTGCAGCGGTGTGCTGACCTAGCAGAAAGCGGGGCGTTGCCTATCAACAACCACTCTCAGACCAGCACGTGGGCAGGCGACAACACGCGCCTCTAATGTCTCACTGTATCTCTCGCAGAATGACTGGGATTAGAATAGAATCTAGACAGGCGCGAAATAGCTATTGTAGAAGAAACTAAACAAAGACCAAGAATATGTCTATAGGTCTCTAGCCACGTGAACATATCAGGAGGAGTGGAGCTGGCGTGTATGTTGGCACTCACACGAGATGCATGCAGCATGGTGACCCATATTTTTGGGGTGAGCGTTCTCTTTAAAATTGTCTAGGTTTTTTAAACACGTTTATGCGTTTCATCTAACAATCAACAATGACAGAAGGGTGTGCCGCTACCCTCTATTGTATACAACAATTTTGTATATAGAGCGATGCTCTTGTAGGAATAGGGTTCTCGGTGTGTGTGACATCAGCGCCACAATATATATATATATATATATATATATATATATATATATATATAGGGTGGCGCTATTTGACACCCAGGGTGTAGAATAGTTATTCTACACCCACCCTCTATCTTTAAAACTGTATATTATTTTTACGTCACGTTAATTTTGTATTACTTCGTAAGTCGAGAAGAACATAATAAAATTTAGAAATGACATAATTTTTTTTGTTTACATGCTATAAAAAAAATTCGACATAAAAGACATATTTTTGGTGTTTTTTACACTATAATGACTCATAAACTTTAGTTTTGTGTCAATTTTTTTGGTTATGGTGAATATATGAACATAATTATTCATATATAAAACATAATTTTTTCAATCTAACAACGTAAAAATATGTTGGGTGCAAAATAACTATTCTGTACCCTGGGTGCTAAATAGGGTTTCTATATATATATATATATATATATTGAATAGAGTTTCTATATATAGGGTGATGCTATTTCACATTCAGGGTATAAAATACTTATTCTACATCCATCCTCTATTTTTAGAACCGTATATTATTTTTACGTCATGTAAATTTTGTATTACTTCGTAAGTCGAGAAGAACATAATAAAATTTAGAAATGACATAATTTTTTGTTTACATGCCGTAAAAAAACGATGTAAAAGACATATTTTTGGTGTTTTTTACACTATAATGACTCATAAACATTATTTTTGTGTCAAATTTTTTGGTTGTGGTGAATATATGAACATAATTATTAGTATATAAAACATAATTTTTCAATCTAACAACATAAAAATATATTGGGTGCAAAATAACTATTCTGCACCCTGGGTGCTGAATATATATATATATATATATATATATATATATATATATATATATACGACGCAGATTTGCTAAACACAGGCGTAGCTACGCATAGGCTTAGGACCATTGGATAAAGAGATCACATGCAATGCTAGTTTAGATGGTAGTGGCTGGCTCTTGAAAGGAGTAACGGTTTTTAACGGCGTTTGTACCACACCGTGTGTGTACATGCATGCAATGCCTAGGGGCTCGAGCAAATCCTAATTTTTTAGCTCGCTGTTTGGCAAAGAAACTTCTAGCATCTAAAATGGAAAGATAAAGTGAACAAGGCTTAAAATGAGTTCTGCATGCAGACGTTTCCTGCTATGCATCACGTGACTCTTAGCGTAGCCAAGGATTACGAGGGTACCAGAAAATTATTTCGCAATTATTTATTGGACTGTGCTATCGATGAAGACATAAGAGATGGCATTCTACTTACTAATAGATAAGTGACTTGGTTAGGGTTTAGTTTGGTTAGGGTTTACCGCATGTAGTATATTAGGGTTTGCCTCACCTAAATAAAATTTGATAAGCTTTGTTTTGCTAGGGCTTCATGCATGCATCAAAGGAATTGGGTTCAACGCAATGAAATAAGACTTAGTTTGGTTAGGGTTTACCGCATGTAGTATATTAGGGTTTGCCTCACCTAAATAAAATTTGATAAGCTTTGTTTTGCTAGGGCTTCATGCATGCATCAAAGGAATTGGGTTCAACGCAATGAAATAAGGCTTAGTTTGGTTAGGGTTTACCGCATGTAGTATATTAGGGTTTGCCTCACCTAAATGAAATTTGATAAGCTTTGTTTTACTAGGGCTTCATGCATGCATCAAAGGAACACTAACGGTGTTACTATTGAGCCAACGTCCTGGGTCTAGAAACATGTGCTACCTATATCAAAAGGGAAGATAATTAACGGTGGATATGCTATGCGCACCTATTCCCGTGTGTAGCTAGCTATTTCCCATCTAGACAAAGATATGTTTAAATACGTTCGGATCTAGACAAAGATATTTCATTTATTTTATAACGGAGAAAGTATATATATACTTTTTGCTTCATGATGGCACTTTATCTGAAAATTGAGATGCACACCGGCAATAAAATTCGGGGGATGCCTTTCCACAGTGGCGGCTCCAGAAAATAGCCGGTGGGTATTTATTTTACAAAAATATTTATCTTAATGCACAATATGAACTTTAAGAATTGATAGCATTAACACAAAATAATACAGGACAATAACAAATTCTCGTTGAAGCCACAATTCGTAATAACAACAAAGTACCAATGTACCACAATAGTACAAACGATTTTCGCATTGATGCATTACCTCTTGATTAAAGACAAATTACAATACAATTTTGCGATCGCCTTGTTGGAAGAGATTGATGACATTCTCATCTTTTACTTCATTGAAGAACTCTCTCTCAACAAATGTAACCAAACAGTTGTTCAAATAGTCATCACCCATTTTGGCTCTCATCATGGGAACTAGATTCAGCAACTGTCTAATTCTGTGTGGTTGTTTCATTTGTCTTTTTGGTTTTGAAGCTTTATCCCCCAATGTAAATATGCTACTGCCAGCAACACTCTTCTTCTTCATCTAGATTACAAGAAACAAAGAGAGAAATAGTTCATATGTTGTTGCTAATTGATATATAGAAAAAACTGAATCTGCTAATATTAATCACTACGTAATTGATTACAAGAAATTTGCTACTAGGTAGTCTACGAATTGGTGCCTGGCCCTGGCCGTATAGGAAATCAAAACTTCAGGAATTGGTACCTGGCCGTATTGTCTATTGAGATGGGTCGCAATCTATGAATAAACTACCTGGCCGTCATAAACAAAAATCTAATCGTACCTGGCCGTCGCCGCTCCTGGCCGCAAGCCCGCAAACTGCTGCTGTGCTGCACCGCTTCCCGCCGGCGCGCCGGCGCCGCTGTCCGCCGGGGAGGGGCCGAGCCGCCGAGGGGGAGCCGGGGGTGCCTTGCCTGCAGTTCCGCGCCACCGCCGCCTACTATCTAGGTCGCGTGTGCGCGCCTGCGTTCGATCCCGTCGTGTGCGGTCGAGGAGCTGTGCGAGAAGTGGACGAGAGATTGCTTCCTTGACGGGCTGGGCCGTGTGAGTACCTGTACTATATTTTTTTTTGCTCAAACTTTTTGGTATTCACGGGAATACACATGAATACCCCCAGCGCCCGCCTGTGCCTTTCCGCAATGTCCTCTTCGATTCGCTACATATCTGAAAAACTGTAGTTGCACAATGGTACTATCTCTGAAAAAATTCAATTGCACTCGATTGCACGATTGTAGTATCTCTAAAAAAAGTTATTGTTACCAGAGTTTAGTAAAATTCAGGATGATGTCTTTCCGACATACCACTTTGATTTGCTTCGTATCTCTCCTAAAAAATGATTCCTTCTTTGATCTTGGCGATCTTATTGTTTGTAAGCAGGAAACCTATGTCTATATATATGGCGTTAGAACCATTGACTTATACAAACGACTACGTAAATTGGCTATCTCTCAAGTAGTAAAATTCTTCACGACCTAATCCTTGTTTAACAAAAAGTAATCCGGTGCAACGCACGCGCATGTTTTCTAGTTTTTATTGATGTCAAGGGTGCGGCATGTCACCGCGCAGATTGTCTAGTTATGTCAAGAAAGGGGTAGACACTTGTAAGGAAGGCAACAAACATCAAACAAAGAGTTTGCCGTATTGAATTTGGTTTACAGTTTTTGTTTATGAGGAAAAACCCAATAACACCAAATATTTTACCCGGCCCATCGGTGACGGAAACAATAGACTGCTCAAATGTTCGGCCCATGGATACAGATATTAATAGAGAGCCCCGGAAGGATCGTAGGCCGCCGCCCCTCCATCTTCTAAACGACCTAGGGTTTGACAGGAAAAAAGATCTAGCCGCCGCCGCCGCCGCCGCCGCCGCCGCCAAGCCGGTTTTCACAAAGTTCATGTTGCTAGCTCCAACAAACCTCGCCGTGACGCTTGCCTGACGTTGTTAGACAATACAGTCCAGCCGCTGCTCGGTTTGCTCAAAGGGTAATACACCGATTTCTCTCTCTTTGAGCATCGTATGTTTAATTATAGGTATAAATACCCTCTTTCACAACGGAACTTACGAGAATCTTTGGCTGTAGGTAGCGATACTCTTTCACAACGGAACTTACGAGAATCTTTGGCTGCAGGTAGCGATATCCAATACTGCATTAAGCTTGAGAAGCGTCGGTAATTTGGATCCCGGCGGTTGTTACTTCCATCTAAATCTTCTAGACAGACGGTCGCAGGGGTACACATCTGGTTCTCGTTTCTCCGCATCTAATTTTAATACTAGAAGGAGACGGGGGTGGGATGGTGAACAATTATTATCTCTTTCGCTTTTCAGAATCAGGTCAGGAGACGAAGGGGGGGATTGATGATGAAACGCCAGTTTGTTAATCTGGTTCTGGACAGCTGCAAGAGTAGCTCTTTTACAATGCACCGCATCAAATCGTCGAGTCTCTTCCACCCAAAGGAACAGAAGGGACTCCCACTGCCACTGACATCTCCGGTAGAAGCTGAGCTGCCTAAACCTGAATGCACACTGGGTCTTTCCACCCTCAAGGAAAGTGGTGGGGAGTTTATGTTCATGCCCTATGGCAGCAGAAGGCAGAAGATTGTCAGTGCAGACCAGGATGGCATCGTCCTGGATCACGACATCTGCCAGAAGAGGTTATCCATCATGCCCAGGCTCATGGAGGGGTGGAATCCTAACTCCATCTCCTTCACCATTGGTAAAGACCTGTACCTCATCGACAGGTGCCCTCGTCCTCAGGATCCTAATCGTTTTCAGCGCTATAATCCCTCCTTCCAAGCCCTCATCCATGGTAAACCTCCAGCTGGTGTCCACGGTTTTCCTGGGTGGTACTGGCACATTCTTCCGTTGCCCCCCTACGTGGAGACCTCTGGGTATGAGCCTAGCTGCGCCTCCAAAATCGTCTCTTCCACCCTGGTTGGTGACAGCATCTGGGTGTCTGCCAGGGGTGGAATTGGCACCTACTCCTTTGACAAGGGCAGCTGCGAGTGGAGCAAAGTTGGCAGCTGGGAGCTCCCATTCCGTGGTGATGCGCAGTACATCCCTGAGCTCGACCGCTGGCTCGGCTTCTCCCGTGGACGAGAGAACCAGTTCTTGTGTGCTTCAGACCTCTCGGTGTCTGCTGCAGATGGGGCAGTGCCCACTCTGTGCTGCTGTTGGAAAGAAGACATTGCTACAAACCCGCAGAATTGGGTGCTGCTGACGTCCAACCTTGTGCACGTTGGTTCTGGCAGGTTCTGCATCGCCAGGCAGTTTCATGTCTACGATGGGTACCCCTATCTTAAGGAGGAATTTGTTGTGTTCACGGGCGTTGAATTAGGCAGAACTGACGACGGGATCCAGATGGTCAAGCATAAATCCATACTCTACAACCTTGATGGCAAGCTGCTCCAGTTGGTATGTTAAGTCGAGTACTAAGGTCTGAGGGTGATCTTCTATGATAGGATTGATGGGTGGGTGTATCAACCTCATGACATTGGTGGTACGTTGGTGCATGAATGTTTGCTTTGGAATCACTTACTGGTACCCAGTCAGCCCCTCAGGACCCAAAAACTGAATAAATGAGCACAGTAACGCAGCGTAAGTTGATCAGCACTTCCATCATGTTGGTGTTTTGTGCTTCATGTCCTTTTGTGGCACTTTAGCTAATGTAAAGCTGTTTGAATTTTCTTTGGCTTGTAATAATGTACTCGGATGTTATCTCTCGTGTATCGGGTGAGCCCTGCACAACTTGTCTTTTCGTGCCCAATCAACTGGTACTGTCAGTGCACTACTCCCTCGGTCTAAGAGCATGTATAGCGTTGCTTGAGTCTATCAAATATTTTAGCCACGAATCTAGTAAAGCTAAATATGCTCCAGCGGCCCACTGATACAATAAAAAATATATTTATGAAGGCTCATTTCCAATCATTTTCTCTTATCAGCTCTTTGCTTTTTAGCTACCTGTGTCTAGTTCTAGAACTGAGTCTAGCAAAAAACTTCTTAGCTACTAGTGACCCATGGCTAAAGGTTCTTAGACACCCATTGCTCCACACACTCATATCTGACTGGCGGCAGCACTCGCCATAGGCGCAGGTGTTCAACTAATTGTTCAAGGATCGCCGAGGGGGAGAGGCAGATAGCATCGAAAACCATCCGGTTTTTGCTTTTCTAGACCACCCAGAAGACACCGGTCAGGACCATGCTGCAAACCCACCGGGACGCTCCACGACAGATTGCTGACCCGGAGCGAGTCCCACGATGCGTGGGCAGTCAGGGGGAGGACACACAGCCGAGGCCCAAGCACGCGATGCCAGAGAGGACGAAGACGGGGGCATGCGAAGAAGAGATGCTCGAGCGTCTCAACACGGCGGGGGCAGAACAGGCATTCATCCTCGCGCAAGCACCCAATGTGACGCAGGAGAGCGCGAGTGTGTGTCTTGTTGTGCCGCAGTATCCACACGAACACCTTGACCTTAAGGGGCGCATATCCCGCCTAGTTTAGATCATGCAGAGGGGTGATGCAGTCGGAACTCTTTGCTCCGGTACCAAAGCTACCGTCACCTCCACCCCCCATACCAAGGATCTCTCATCCTCCGCGGCGGAGCCGCGCGTGGCAAGATGATCAAGAGCACCATGAATTAGGCGCAGTTCCGCGACCGCGGGCTCGGAGATTCTGTCGTGCGTACGGAGCACCAGGGCACGCCCGGCGAGCGCATCGGCCACAGTCCTAGCAGGACGAACCATGTGAGAGTATGCAGCTGGTAACGCGGCCGAGAGCGTGCCCAACGAAGTCCAGTTGTCGGCCCAGAGGTCAACCGAACGTCCGTGCCCCACCCGAACAGATGTGATGGCTCAGTATAGCGGCAACAGCGAGGCGAACACCTGCCAGGTGGGAGTCGGGGGGGGGGGGGGGGGGGGGCGAGTGGGCGCATAGGTATGCAGAGCGGACCCAATCTTCCCACGGCGTGCGTTGTCCGGAGAGGACTACTTGCAGTTTCTTGAGAAGGAGGCACGTATTACGGAGAGAAAGGTTGACGACGCCCAGCCCGCCCTCCGATCGCAGGCGGCAGACAACATCCCACGAGACCTGGCACGCGCCACGAGAGCAGGACGACGCTGCGCTCCAAATCATGCCGCGTCGGGGACGGTCCATCTTGGCAATGGTCCCCTTGGACAGCTGCACCACTGACTTGGCAAACGCGGGCAGCGCAGAGAGGACGGACGTCGAAAGGGTCAGCCCAGCGCCAAGGGAGGTGGGGCGGATCTGCCACGGGGGATGCATCGCTCAATCTTTGTGGCCAGGTAGTCCATTGCGAACGCCGGAAGCTTCTTATCAGACAGCGGGAGCCCCAAGTATGTCTGGGGGAACAAAGAGACAGGGCAGACCAGAATGGAGGCCAAGCAGGCAGCCTCGGCGGCAGGCACCCCGATGGGCACAAAAGCGCTCTTTGTGGAAGTTGATGACGAGGCCGGTTGCATCCAAGAACTCACGGAGTAATTCACGGAGGCGTTGGAGCTGGCCGGGGTCGGCGCGCACCAACAGCAGCGTGTCATCCGCATATTGCATGACAGGGCATGGCATATAGTCCACAAGGGGATGAAGAAGCCTATGCTCAGCTGCGTCCTTCAAGATCATCTGGCGCAAGAGGTCAGCGACAATAAGGAAGAGGTACGGCGAGAGGTGATCCCCCTGACGCAGCCCATTCTTGCAGTTGATCCACCGCCCAGGCACTCCATTGAGCAGCACCGCAGCCTTGCCGGTCTCAAGGAGGACACGGACCTAGGCACACCACCGATCACCGAAACCACGCGCTCGAAGAATGGCCTCTAGAGCATCCCAATTGACAGAGTCGAATGCTTTGTGGAAATCCAGTTTGAGGGCAATAACAGGCACCCCTCGAACGCGACAACATTGTATAAGGTCCGCCGCATACAAGAAGCTGTCCGTGATGCACCTCCCCCTGACGAACCCAGTCTGCTCGTACGCGACCAACTCTTCAATGAATCGCTAGAGGCGGGTTGTCAGGATCCTTGTAAGCAGCTTCACCACGCAATTTTGGAGGGAGATGGGGAAGAATCCATCCGCGATGACCACATCCTCAGATTTGGGAAGAAGGGCAATGTATGATCGATTCAGACCGTTGATCTGCGCACGACAGTGGTAGAACTCCTCGAGAAACGCCGTCAGGTCGGGCAATACCGTGGACCAGAAGCAGCGGAAAAAAGCAGGGTCAAACCCATCGGGGCCGGGGCTACTATCTAGCCGCATCACCGATAGCGCATTCTTGAGCTCATTGACTCTGAAGGGCTCCTCCAGCTCCGAGAGCCCGGGTACGCGATCGAGCAGAGAGCCGGGATGGCGCCGCCAAACGGGCGGAGGAGGGGGTTCACCTAGCAGGCCCGAGTAGAATTCACCCAGGATGCGCTCTTTCCCAGCATGGCACGTGACAGGCACACCCCCAGAATGGAGGACCTTGATCTGGTTCCGGCGCAGCCTCGCCAGCGTGGAAAAAGGCGGTGTTGTCGTCACCAAGTTTACAGAGCTTGAACGAGAAGTGTTGTTTCCAGTACATATCTAGCTCCTTGTGCACACGAGCGAGTCGTCGCTTGACGGCGTCTCAGAGCAGCAACTCATGTGGGGCGAGGGCACGGAGGTCGTCGCTCGACGGCGTCTCGGAGCAGCAACTCATGTGGGGCGAGGGCACGGAGCTCCTCCATACGATTAAGGAGGTCGATCGCCATGCGGCATTTGGCCACGATAACTGGGGGACGTTTCTTGTCGCAAGCCCTCTTTTTCGAGAAAGCGCGGGCCCACTTAAGCGACCTGGTCAGTCGGCGGCAGGCGAAGGGTACCCGATTCCTAGGGTCGGCCCACGACGCGCGAATCCCAGCCTGGTAAGCTGCAGATTGCGCCCACCCTCGTTCAAACCTAAAGATCGTGCTGGTAGGCGCGCGCGACGTCGCCTCAACCAGCAGCGGCACATGATCCGAGGTTGTCCGCACGAGCGAGCGGAGACATGTGTTGAAGAGCACTTGCCCCCAGGCCGGATCGATGAAAGCACGATCGAGGTGCACGAGGTGGGGCCGCTCAGCCGTTAGTTCAGGTGAATCGCCGGTCCAGAAGGGGGAGTTCCTGGAGAAGAAGGTTGTCCAACACCTCATTGAATGCCTCAGCCGCAGTGGCGTCAAAGTTGTCGTTGTTCTTATCTTCCGCCCACCTCGTCAGGTTGAAGTCGTTGTTCTTGTCTTCCGCCCACCTCGTCAGGTGGAGCAGCGACAGGGGTGACGGCATCGGGCGCACGTGCGCGCTTGTTCCCGCGGGTACGGTCGACGGTAGGAGCAGTGTCGCAAGCACGCGGCGGACGGGCGATGGCCCGCGGAGCTCCATCTCCAGGCGGAAGGACAGCAGCCTCCCCCGCACGCACCTGCGGAGCCTGGGGAACGCCCTTCCCAGGCACAGACGCATCGGCCGCACCGAGCACGGCGAAGGACACCGGGTCGTCGGAGACGATCGCGTCGGCGAGGACGTTGACGTTGACGATCTTGGCCGCGTTCTTGGCGATGGTGATCCTGTCGATGGTGCCCAGCGCACCGGTCGCCAGGCTAACATGCGCCATTCCTCGCGGCCCAGGTTCAGCTGAGAAGGCGACAGAACGTGGCACGCGAAAGTAGGCCTCACCACCCTCGGCACCGCGCACGATCAGGTGGAGGAAAGTGTCACATACAGCGACCTGGACATCGGGGGGCCCGACGACCCCGCCCGGCGAGATGGCCGAGAACGGGATGCCCCTGACCTCCGAGGCGGGCGGCACGTCGAGCACCACGTCCTCCTCCCGAGCGTCGCGTGTCGTCCTGCCGGCACCACCGCGTCCGTCTTCGTCACAACGGCGTGCCGGGCGGAGGAGATTAGGCCAGCTGTACGCGGAGGCGACGGAGTTGCCGAAAGCATCGGAGGGGCCGACGTGGCCGCCAGGCGGGGCACCACCAGGGGGGCCCGAGTTGGGACCGGGAGGGGGGCCACCGAGAGGGCCACCGGGCGGTCCACCAGGCCCACCCGGCGGAGGCGGCGGCGGGAGCGCGTCGTCATTGGGGAAGGACCAGCGCCTGACGCGCTTGACTTCAATGACAAAGTAGATCCCATCCGAGTTGATGACGTTCAGATCTTGGGGGATGCAGGAGAACCGGTCATATTTATAGACGAGCAGGACCGAGATGAACTCGTTGCCCGACATACAGAGCTCCGCTATTTCCATGGGGTTTCCAACCCCGCCCACGGCGCCGCGGATGTGGTCACGGTTCCAGTGCTCGATCGGGAAGACGACAAGGGAGAGCGCGGCGTAGCCCCGGTGCACGAGCTGCAGGCGGTTCGGCGCCTCCTCATGGCGCTCAAAGTATACATTGTGTTCCTGCACCGTGAACTGCCCCTCGACAGCGGCCTCGCGCGATGCGGGGGAACGGAAGCGCACCAGCGTAGCCCCATGCGCGCTGGTTGCCGTCCGTGCCTCCATGCTGAGCGGGACCTGGAGGAGGAGAGCGTCCTGAACAAGCGGCCCGGGAGAGGAGGCTTCAGGGTCGACGTACGCGAAGCCGAACCGAGTGAAGGCCGTCATGTCGACTGGAGGCATGAAGACGTCTAGTTGCTCGGGATGCCCATCGCCGGGAACGTCGGAGTCCATGGAGCTGTCGCTGGGCGACGCGCACAGGTTGAAGTGGGAGATGGGGGATGGGGGTGCATACGGCGGTGGTTGCACCGCGGGAGGGGGAGGGGCGGTGCCCGCGAACGGGTGGGGAGTGACAGGGTATCGGCGGCCGCCGGGGTAGCGGCGCCGCGGCGGCGTGATGTGGGATGCCATGGCTGGGGGTGGCGCCGAGCGGCACGCGGCGGCCCGGTCAGTGCACCCGCGAGCGTGGTGTCCGGAGCGTCGACACAGCCTATACCTAACTGGGTCCCTACACTCCTTGACGTAATGGTCAGGTGAAAGGCACCAGTAGCAGCAAAAACGGGGGTTAAAAGAGGGACGACGAGGTCGCAGCGGCACGGGCGGAGAACTCCTGGATCTCTCGGGAGACAGAGTTGACATCGGTGGGGGCCCAGGAGGAGTTCTCGCGACGTCCGCCCACGTCTTAACCGCACGATCGGGATCGGGCAGCTGGGGAGAGAGCAGAGTTGACTCAGGCGCAGGCGGCGTGGCGCAACGCGGGCCGCATGGGTCGCCAGGTGACAAGGACGGGAGTGGGATGGACCCAGGCAGCGACACGTTTAACGGGTGTGTGATTAACCCCTCCGCGCTGAACGGCACGTAGCGCTCATCAGGGGCGCTGGCGCGGGACCCGCCACGAAACGGGAAGGGAACAAGAGATGGATCGACGGGGAGGGTCAGCGAGCCGAACATGCAAGTGGGGGCCCCACCATTTTGAAACCCCGACCGTTGGGATCCGCTCGGCGGGGCGCAGTGGAGCAGGAAGACGACGCCGGCGAAGACAAAGGCCGCGCGGCGGCGGAGCAGCTTTGCAACAGCCGCACAGGAGACGGTCGCGACGAAGACACCGGGGGAGGCCTCGGCGGGTGTCCGAGAAGGACGAGAAGACGCGCGTGAGCCCGTTGCTCACGACGAACGCGTTGACGGGGCGCGAGCAGGGAAGGGCAGTCACCCAAATCGTGGCAGAGGGGAGGCCACGCGCAGAAGCATCAGCCGTGTTGCAGACCGCGACTCGGAGACGGTTCCGAACGCGACGGGAGAACGCCTCGCCGGGGTTGCACGGCCGCAGGACGCGGAAAGCACCGCGGCGATGAACCGCTAGCCGCGACAGGCAGCCCTGTGAGGCACACGGCCCGGCCGGCGAGGAGAGAGGAGAGCGGGGAAGGCGGCGCGGGGAGCGACGGGGGGAGGGGAGCAGGGTCGCAGGCAGACGCCGCGGCGTGCAACAGGGGCGTGCAGCCGTAGGACACCGGAGAGCAGACAGGGAGGAGTACGCGCGCGGCGAGACAGTGGCGCCCCGACCACGGAGCGCGGAGGAAACGGGCGGGTGGCAGCTAGCTAAGCGACGGCAGCGGCGGCGAGCTCCTCCGGGAGAGCGAGAGCGAGAGCGACGCATCGTCCTGGTCCAACTCGAAGACGTTCGGTATTCGCCTGCCTCTACTCGCTTGATTAAATAATTTATATTATATTGGTCAAGAGGTAGTGGGGTTTTGGCTGCACTCTTGATTCCCTGCTCGTTATGGCTACTCAAATTCAGTTTCTTGCAATATTATATGCTACAAGCTGAAATTCGGTTCGGTTTTGGATATTCCAGAATTTGTTGGTGCACGGTAGGTCAAGATCTGCACCTGTACGGACATTTAGCCAAAGAAAAATAATGATCATTATGGTACTACTTCCAACAGTTCCTATTTTCCTTCTCACCATATTTGCTTGGGTAGCTAAACCATTACGTGCTAATTTCCATGTGAAAGTGCGAACTTTTGTGGCTGGGACGACATTTTGTGAAACAAATGTATGTAGACTTTTTTAGGAAGTAGGTTGATTCAGGTCACACGTTAAAAAAAAGTCTAAATACATTTTTTTTATAAATCTAAAACATTTTTTATTATTTTAATTTTCTTTATAAACCTAAAACATTTTATATTATTTTATATTTTAAAATGGAGCGAGTAGCGATTTTCACCCGTGAAAATGCCCTCTTCCTAAGCAAAGAATGTCTAACTTATTGCGCCGCATTGTCTTATCTTCAGGATATTCTAAATGTCAATGGGCAAAAAACCAGGTTTTAAAGCACCTATTCATTCCACGTACCATCCAGATCCAGCAGTGCTGCAACCCACCTCAATTTGCACCTCCTCTTCGATGAAAAAGGTCGTGGATGGTAGTAGTAGTTTCAAGGGATCCACGGGTCACGCCATATACTCTCTTCATACTGAAAAGTATGTTGTAAATTTGTTTAAATTTAAATAAATCTAAACATTATTTTATATATAGATTCATCGAAATTTAGATAAACTTGCAACATACTTTTTAGGACGGAGAGAATACAATATTTGCACCGTTACCAAATGCGACAGATAACATCTCTCTTCAACAATTCCAAACCGTACTCTATTGTGTGCTTTTTTTGAGAGAGATATTGTGTGCTATGTCGATGACACATTGCATGGTGATCTGTGAACATGGAGCTGCGATCCATTTCATCGGAAAATTAAGAAATAAGAATTTATCCCTTGGATTGTCTGACCTTGAACCTTTTCATGGTAATCTTTTTTAGGCACATTCGTTTTCTTTCAATTCTCTATGTGTGCTTTTTTAGCCATCTGAAGCACAAATCGCACACCCAAAGAGAGCCAACTTTAACATTGCATCCATAAGAGTTGCAACTGAGCATTTATCCTCTCTGATTATCAGTCTGCACAGGAAATGTACAGTGAAGTAAATCTATCCAGTTTCCTCCATTGGAATAACGTATACTCTTTAGCTAAATCTGCAATCTGTACTATCTAAAAAGAATAACCTACACTCTTTAGCCAAATCTGCAATGTACTATCTAAAAAGAATCTGGATGTGCCGTTTTCTGCCATTACGTCTTCTTCACCGCACTCTGTATTTCCTTCGTTGCCCCACTGTCGACACTGCAATTTCGAAAACCAATCTCCCATCTCTTGGTCGTAAAACCCGCCTATCTCTCTCAAAAAACGCCCAATGCACACTCACGATCACCTAGACCTATAGGCACAGCTCACACACACATCCTCTGCGATTGAGGGTTGTCCCAACTTCTGCGCCACTGTGCTCCATCGTAACCTGGCCATAGCAATCCTCCCATTGACCGGTCTCATTGGAAACAACAGACCAGCGAGCCGCATTGACCATTTTTCGCTACGAATGAGGGCGTCCCATCTTCCGCACTACTGTGCTCTATCATCACCTTTCCGCAGAGATCCTCACATCAACCGATCTCAGTAGAACCCACCGACCAGCAAGCCGCATCAGCCAAGACGCCGGTGGCATCCTCCCCGGGCTCCGATCAAATCGAACTTGAAGGTTTCATCTCCTGAGCCCTATGCTCTAAATTATAAGTCGGTATAACCCAAAAGTGGATAAGATATCCTACCGAGGAGGCCCAAAGGCCACCCACGTGTAGGTCCCGTCTGAGCGGAACAGGGGACGGTACCGCCAACCACCCTACCCACTTCTCGTGGTTATAGCTTCAAGTGCGAGAGACGTAGCCGGCTGGACTGCGGGTCAAGCATACACAAATAAGTATGTATGCCAACGACATACAAGAATACATCAGAGCCAATCCATCTAAAAAATAAAAATATTCAACGCCATACGACAAAATCCAAAATATTAGATAGCTAATAGTTAGGATACATCCTCATACATCACAATCAAGCGAAAACGGAAGACAAAATCCGAGTACGGATAAGTAGCAAATTGGCTTAAGGCGCCCTGAGATTAAGCACATCTCGCCCATAGATCTCACGGGGTGTTCATCCCCGGAATCTCTACACCAGACGGTCGTTGCCATCATCATCAGTATCCTCGACCCAGTGATACGTCGGAAACGTATCTATAATTTTTGATGCTCCATACTTGTTTACTATCTACTTTGCTTTGCTTTGTCTACACTTTGAGGTGTTTTTATATCTTTTCTGAAACTAACCTATTAATAAGTTGTCACAGTGCCAGTTGCCTTTTCTTTCTGTTTTTGGTTCCAGAAAGGAAGAAAATTAATATTCTCGAAATTGGACGGGATACACCCCGCTAGGCGCGGGTGGGCCCACCCCGCGCGTGGGTAGGGTGTGGGCCCCTTGGACCTCCACCGACCTTGCCTCCTGCACCTATAAGAAGCTCCCGGGGAGAAAACCCTAAATCATCTAGAAGAAATCCACGAAAACCTCCGTAGCGCCGCCGCCACCGAAGGGGAGATTCAAGAGACAGAAAGTCTCTGTTCCGGCACCCTGCCGGGACGGGGAAGTGCCCCCGGAGTCATCTCCATCGACCTCCACCACCATCTCCATCGTCGTTGCTGATTCCCATGATGGGGAGGGAGTAGTTCTTCCTCGAGGCTAAGGGCTCTATCGGTAGCTATGTGTTCATCTCTCTCTCTATGCATGATCTTGTTGTGGTCATGATCTTTGTAATCAAGTAGATCTACCTTGCTACTCAAGTGCTTCATTAGATCTCTGCTCTCCCCATGTGTGTGAAAGTAACAGCATGCACGCCATGGTGACACTTAGTCTTGAGTCTACATAAATACTCATTGTGCTTTAATAGATCTATGCTTTTCCCCACGTGTGTGAAAGTGACAGCGTGCATGCCGTGTGTGGCACTTAAGCTAGATTACATATATATTCATGAGTTATATTTTGAGTTGGTTGTCTTTATAAAATTGTGGTGTTTGTTGTAACCGTCTAGCGCTGAAGGTGATAGTGTGGGGTTATCTAGATTGGGGAAGACGGACTTTGAGGAGTGCTGTTATAGCCCTACCATGGATTAGAATGTCTAACCGGAGAGTAGTTAAGAGTAGTATCATGAAGAGAATATATTTATATGAGAGAGTGTTCACTAGTGAAAGTATGATCCCTAGGCCTTGTTTCTAAATATTGAAACACCGTTTGCATCTAGATCTGTTGCATGTTTGCTTGCTTTAGTCTTTACCTCACTCACACATGTTACCCCACGTCAACAACAAGTCAGAACCTATTTTCTGGCACCGTGACCACTTGTATTTTACTATCTTTTCGTCGAACTAGTGCACCTATACACCTGACAAGTGTACTGGGTGTGTTGGGGACACAATAGACTTCTTGTATCTTGATTGCAGGGTTGCTTGAGAGGGATACCTTTGACCACTTCCTCCATGAGTTCGATAAATCTTGGGTAATCGACTTAAGGGAAACTTGCTGCTGTTCTACAAACCTCTGCACTTGGAGGCCCAACAACTGTCTACAAGAATAGAAGGGTATAGACATCACCCAGTAACCTTCTTGCAGATATACTTGTCCATCTGAACCAATATTTTATCGTATGAGACCCTAAGAGACACAGTAAAGGGAACAACCCGAGGGTGACGCAATTGCAGCAATAATAAAGCCTAGCGGTTCTATAGAGACACACTACAATATCCACCAAATCAATGATAGACGAATGCTCGTTAATTAATCAAGAGTGAATTGCCCAAAATATATATATCAACACGATTAAACATCGCTCACCCACCTCCCTGTTCCCGAACGAGAAGGCGGAAGAACAACCCATCTATTGGCAGTTTTATTAATCATTCCATGGATATTGCACTATTACTAGTCAAATTTTAGTCAATTTAAAAACGTTACTTTAGTTATGATTGTCTATGATCGAGAAACTGTGCTCAAAATCGTCCATAATCACGGACATGACTTTTAGAAAGATTTACCTTAGAGGGGTGCACAAATAGCAATACATGCACGATCAATCTTGGAAAAACCAAATAAAAACCGAACGAGGCACCACGACAAAGCATTCACAAGATTCATAAATGATTTCAGGGGGCCACCCCGCTAAGCTACCCGCTACAAAGTTGGCCGGCTCCGCGATGGACCGAGGGGTTTGCGATAATGGTTGTAAACAATTAGAAACACGAAAGTGTGACTAGGCTTGTCGATACCGCGTAAACATTCCATATTTATTCTAAAACTAGACAGGAGTAAACGCGTAAAGCATGGCATAAGTACAAGATAGTAATAACACCCCAAACTACTTGTGGCCCTAAGAAATTATATATGACTCAAGATAGGACTAAGGGAATTCATGGTCCCACATACGGATAGTGCGATAGTCAAGGAACAAGAATCAAGTACTCGGGGTCCTACATGACACAAGTGAGCTTAAAGAACCAAATAACAGATAATGCCCACTTGTGCCTCTTTCTTTAGTTATCCCACTACTACTCAATTTAGTTTTTTAGGTACCTTATTATTCAAGACGCTCACAAACCCTACACATGTAATTCTACGACTCGCATGGATCAAACAACTCCTGTAGTAATGGCTCATAGGATTGAGGGAAAAAGTTTCGATGGGGTTTAAAAGTAAAGGCTATGTAATACTTGTGATTCAATTTAATTCGTGACACGATTATGGTGCAAGAATAATAAAGATGCAATAGATACTATATGTAGTGCAAACATGCGAAAATGCTTGCCTGTCAGATCAGTTGCAGAATAATATGGATCCAGGTAATATGCGTGAGGCTTCTGATATTCTCGTTGCTCAGCATCTATCCGGATAAAAACTAAACACACAAGGGGCCGAAATAAATACATTGCACAATCATATAAACCATATGCAACAATCAAACAAGGTATGCCATGATGATATGATGCACAATTTATATGGTATAACATAGCATGACATGGATGAGGTGTGGGGGTACAAGAATAAAGCATTGGATTAAGTTTTTAGTCATGTTTTGCTCCCATAAACATTGCTGCATACTTAATATTTATATAATTCATGCTTCAACTCATAATATGGAATGTATAGTTAGAACGGGCTCGTTGAGCTAATCGATTTAGACATATCATTTGTCAAATTCGGAGTAATGGATTTAAAGTTATGCAATTATTAAGAAATGGACATTTATTAATATTTAATAATTCGAAAATTTTAAATTTCTCAAATGATATTATAAATTGCATATTCATATTCCTAACATTTTTCTGGTTAAAAAACATATATTATTTACATTATTTGGAATTATGAATTTAAATTTATATTAAAGTCAAAATTATTTAAATAGGGTCAAAGTCAAAGGTTTGACTAGTTAGAGTCAACTCTGGACAAATTTGAAAATACTTATGTAATAAAACAGCCTGAGAAGTTGTAGCTCTATGCAACACGCCGACCCCTGGATCAATTCATTGGCTTACATAGATCTTAAAGATGAATAACAAAATTCCGTGCATCATAAATAACGAAATGATTCAAAGTATTAAATTATTGTAATAATGTTTAGCACACAGGCTAGCTCAAATACTAGTTCAATAGTAAATGGAAGCATTAAGTAAAAGCTTAAGTGTGGTGACTACTCATCGCAGTGAGGGCACTCCCGCGCGCACGATTTGTGTCCGTAGGATCGTGGGTTAGAAGTGATCAGCGCCGTTTGCTGCGTTTAGTTTAGTTTACCCTGACCTTCCTTTCTACAGTCGCTGCAATTGGCTCCGGCCTGCAATGGGCCCCTTTCCTTAGTCGCATCCCCTTAGGTTGGTTCGTAAAAAAAGTCAGGGTCGCTCGCTCCATGTTTGCCTCGACCCCCTTCTCCCAACCTGAAGCAAAGGGATGCCGCGTAGTCGGAGAAGCAAACAGGCACCGAAGGTAGCCGCCGCGACCTAGGGTTTGGAGGAGGAGCAGCGGATTGCGGAGAAGGGTCCTAGGGCGGCTTAGGGCGAGTGGCCTCTGCCGCTTTCTCCCCACCGACGAGAGGCCGCTGGATGAGTGCCCTGTTCGTGAGGCCACGCGGTGTGCTCCTCTCTTGCAGACTGCTGCACGAGGCGCCAACGAGGAGTCCCCTGCCCCCATCTCACAACCTGAGGATCTACAAGCTAGCGGGCAGTTGTACGGGCGACATCGGGTCCCTTGCCCTCGAACGGAACCTTCGGCATCTTGACGGACCTCTTGTCGTCAGCTGCAGCCGACAACCTTCTAGGTTTTCCTAATCCCACATTATTGTTTGAGTGATTTTGTTATTTCTTTTGTGAAATTTGGTTCTAGGGAGATACAGTGGTTACTTACAGATAATTATGAAATTGTTTTTCGCTACACAGATTATTTCACCATATTTATCATCTCCCTCCTCGGTTTCAAGTGCTTTAGGAGCGGATTATGCAAACATATAGTGGAATGTACATGAGTTCAATCAGCCAGTAATTGATTTACTGGTGTCACTGAAGCGTTAGCATGACACCCATTTTGCATTGACCCTGATAGTTTGGTCTTGTGGTTTGGTTAGGTCACCAAACGAGGTCATCGCTTAGAGAAAAGAAGGCGGTAACTTATAAATGTTCTAGAAACCATTGTTACTAGGCTCGGTGAGCTGGAAATTTGTTTGCCATGGTATGTTGTTTCACTTACTATCCGAAACAGTGCTTCTATATATAGTTCCAAATCCTAGATAGATTTTCGTTTGATGAACAACATAGTCCTTTACTCTGAACCACTTAAAAACTCCTTTATGCCAGTGGTTTGTATTTCAGGGACAGACATTTAGAAGACGAAGGGGCTAGGATTGGGGACGCCAGGAAACTGGCGCACAACATAGCAAAAGTGGCCATGGTATTTGTGATTGTTAGATATAATTTGCTTACGAAGTTAAGCAGCTGTTCATGTTAGAATAGGGGTTTTCCTTCACAGTTGTGTCCTTGTTTTGTGTTTCTCATGGTTGGAGCTTGTAGGCTAAGAAGAATGTGTATGTTCCTTGCATCATAAGTCTGCAATCTGAGACTTAAATTTCTTATTGTTCTTATTTTCCATGTCTGTTTACGCCACGTAGTCTCTAATGTCGCCTCTAAATTTCCATAAAAAATAGCCAAATCGCATGTTGTTGTACCTTTCAGTTAATGTGCATCTGTTTTATATGCAAGATGGTTATTTTTTTCTTATTGTTGACACCAATGCACATTGTTGTTGCTTTGCATGAATGAGCGCTCGGGCGGTCTGGCTGTTCTACGCCTGGTGGACCCTCCTTTTGTCGGCCCCATGCCTGTTGACCAGTTAGCCGTATCTCTGAAAACTTCCTTTTGTCAGGATTCTCTTTGGTTTCCTCCGTGTGCTTGATTTGGGACTGGATCTTGGCTCTGTTGGCAAAGTCCCATGCCGTTCTCTAGGAGCACCCTTCTTTTTTCTTGGCTGGGAGTTGAAGGTTTGGTTCTTTGTTTGTGCCATCCCACTGTTCTTTTCTTCCTATTTTACAATTTTTAATCTATCCCTTCTCCGTTGGCTTGGCCTCCTGATTGCAATGTTTGTATGTGGTGTGTTCTTCTGTTTGCAGGCCATTGCGTCGCATTTCTGGTGATTTGTGGTTTTGTTCTTTTGTTCGGCATATCTGGTGTTCGTTTTTCTACTTCAGTAAGGTGGGAAGAGCTGGACATGTACATGCAGAAGGGGAAATTAATTCAGATTAGAAGATGACCTCTGAGAATAGATGCACTGTGGTATGTAATACGTTGGCTCTGCTACCTACAAATGCGTTTGATGTGTCAGATGTTCTGAGGTCACTATCTTCTCTTGAGGATAAAATTTTAGTTTGTGTTTCCTGGAGATCTTAGTGATGATAGAATCTTATCTAATATGACATTATGAAAAGGAACAAAATGTGATGCCATTATTTATTTTGTATTGTACACACTGATTTTGGTCCAAAGTAACTTAGCTAACTTGAGGCTCTTATATGCAGCCTCCTAAGAAAGCAACCAGTGGACAAGGAGTCACATAAATATGACGATCCATAACCCTGCTAGAAAGAGCACTGGAAGTGCTCCTGATCCTTCAGTTGACGCTGAAAAATTACAAAAGAAGCGGTCCATCTACTGGGATTTTAATCAACACAATGCTACAAATTTGGTGAATACCGCCCCAACTAGAAAAGCACTGACACATGCTAACAATTCATGGACATCACTTCCTCCTTCACTTGCCAAATTAGGAAATGTATGGCTAAGTTCGTTGACAAGATCAATACGTGTCTATGTACATTAAGAAATTTACCAACATGGTTTTATCGTACACTAATATGGTGGAAACCACCTCCTACCAATATCTGTTAATATTGACAATTTTTCCCATTATATGTAAGAACTTTTGTCGTAGAAAAGTACCCGTGTGATACCCATAACGTTCCACTCTACAGGAGTTTTATACCTAATCGTATGTTTTGTGAAATATTTCTGCACGGGAGCTTTTGAAGTATAGCGAATCATACAGGTGGTTGTTGTTGGAGCTATACAGGAAGATTCTTTATGGAAATATGCTGAGATGCTTGAGGTACCTTTTTTTCCTGGTCTTGTGATGTTATGATCAAAGAACTTATATTATTTCATTATTTGCTAATGACTTCCACAAACATCGCATATTTATTTGGGAGTCAACAATAATCTAGGATCTGTACGACTGTACCTAATCGTAGACAAAGCAAGTTTCTAATTTCTGGTGGCCTCATGTTCAACACTTTGATGGTATCACATGCTCTGTCTATTAAGATATAGCAGAAGAGAATCATTTGGTTTGACTGAGTCATACTATCACCTGGCATTGTTTGCTAGCTTTATCCAAGTGTGCAAAGATATGGTAGTGAATACTACTATTAACTAATAGCTTAATCCTGGTGATCAGCGAGCGATATGAGGGCACCTGCCGCACATGCTGCCGCTGGTTACCGATTTCTGTCTCTCTGGTGTGTGGGATATACACCATCCAAAGTCACAATTCCACCCAGTGTGAGCCAAAAAATAAAAAACACAAAGTCACGGTCTTCTCTCTCCCGAGCGCCCTAGGGTTTTCGGCCGGCTGCAGGCGGCCACCGCCCAGCCCCAACCACCGCCGCCACTCCATCACCCTCCCAATTCTCCCCTCCCCCACCCCCTTCTCGCTTTCGGTGGTGCCTACCCCGGGAGCGCTCCGGGTGGTCTCGCCCCCACCATTGCCGCCTTTGAAGAGGAGGTAGGTCATAGGTGATGGGTCTTCCCCACCCACACCCCATGGCGAGCTGGGTGACGACGACACAGACGTGGAGCTCGTGGTGGAACACCAACCTGCATCGTATTTGGAGGTACACAACCTGCTCTGTCCATCTATCCTAATCCCGTCTACTTAGCCTTCTCCTGCTGCCTCTGTCCTTTGAACCGTTTCTTTCTTGTGCACGCTCAGTGATGCTCCTCCATGGCCCCCCTCCTTTCACATTTTCTTTTCTTTGTTACACCTCATCTGATTATATGCTCAGTTGTTTCTCTGTTTTGGTTTCATATATTTTTCATCGTCCAAGAATGGAGCGGAGCTTGTGTCTTCAGATCTGTCGAGGAGGAAGGATAATGGTATTGACACATCTGGTCTAGATTTATTCTATCTCTTTAATACCTATGTGTTTGCACCTACCGGTTTACCTGAATTTATTACATTTGTGCTGATACCGGAGCTTTGCTCATGATATCCCCAACCAAATACAATTGATGGACAACAATTGACCGTTTTATATAGACAATTGATTGTTTTATTACATCTCTGCTGATACAATTGATCGTTTTATATAGACAACTGATCCAGATTTAGTCAGAGTAAAATAAGCCTTACATGCCTCCATGTCCGAAGCAAAGATAAATTTGGGTCAATGTCATGCATACGGTGCATAAATAATAACCCAATATAAATGGAATATTGGGGAAGCGAGAGAAAAGAGCTATGGTGTTTGGAGCAAAGAACTTCATTTGGTGGTAATTCATCTATCTGATCCATAAGTGTAGCAAAGGTGAATTTGTTTTCTGAATATTCGATATTAATGCTTACCATATTTTTTTGACAATAATGCTTACCATCAATTGTATATACCAATAATTTAGTAGGACAGGTTGGAGTCTCCCTCTCAGAATATGACAATATGATGAGCCAATCAGAGCCGATGCCTCACTCAGTAGAAGTTGGGTTCATGATTTCTTTCCCTATGAGGTGACATACCATATTTTCTCTCTTAGTGTAATCTGAAAGGATTTATCAATTTGGTACTAAGACTGCAATACTTTTTCTCTGTGCAATACTGGCGTTACGATACCAGCAATTAGTTCGCGAATAATTTTTCATTTGAAATACCTACAGTTTATTATCAAGTCTGATGTGGTAAGGACACCACCTGAGTATGAGCCAATTGGTTAGTTAGTATCCTTTATCAGAAGTTCTATTTTTTTGTATTTTGGAGGATGCATATTTGACTGAATTTTGTTCCTGTCATCCATTCATTAACATATACAAATATGGATTGTGGGTCATTATTATGGTCCAAGGCATGAATATCAATTCACAAATTGTATTGTTCATAAGATTTCATATCAAGACAGTAGTGGGCTTCTGATTGTTGATAAACAGGGTGCAAGAGCACCAGTCTAGCCAACTAGGCAACTGGCAGTTATCTTCATGTTAATTTAAGTTTCATGTTGAGACTACACATGCCATTATTTTTAACTTTAGTTTGTATCATTTTTACACAATAACAGTTTGCCTCCCATGAAGCCATTAGCTATTGCTAGTTGAAGAGAACATTGCGTAAATAGTTTTGAGAAAGCATACTTGGTTGTGGTCTATAACTCAGCCATGAAATAGACCATCAGATGACTTAGTTACTACACGTATGTGTTGCATTTGGCCAATGTTTATGTCAACACCTAGATTTTTAATCCCAGATGCCTGTTATGCCATATATCCTAATCCCAGGATTACCATTTTTGCGAGACATAACAGATTGCATAACACAGTACATCATCCATTACAAACCATACATAAGGTGTTACACACATAAGGATATCATGATCCAGTCTTAATACAATTCAAGCAGCGGAATAACTTAGTAGTAATGATAGCGTAGACGAGACTCCATCTTTAAGGTCACAGGCAATGCTGACGATGGGAGATGATCCTAGTTGTCGTAACCTTTATGCTGTCCGTCCTCCTGATAGTCCTCTTTATAGTCTATCAACGGGAATAGCCATGGACAAAGCCATGAGTACTCTTTAAGTACTTGCAAACTAATACTAACAAGTGAAGTGGTTTTGAGTAGGATACTAAGCTCTAGGTTGTTTTGCAAAAAGCCAAATTTACCTCTACTAAGTTCAGAAGCAAAGAAAGCTAATTGAAATTTTTATAACACCTAAGTGGGAACTTGAATTTCATGTCACAACTCTATTGTGGTCAAGTCAAAGTCATAAATCGTTTCATAAGTCATTTTGGAAACATCTGCCGACGGAGCAGTATGGCCACCCCAGCTGTCCATAACCG
Source organism: Avena atlantica (assembly GCA_910589765.1). NCBI lineage: Eukaryota > Viridiplantae > Streptophyta > Magnoliopsida > Poales > Poaceae > Avena > Avena atlantica. The sequence continues at coordinate 312,814,669 of OU342736.1, forward strand.
CGGACGCGACTATTCGAATAGTTTGACACTCTGTAGAGATTGTACACTTTCACCACAACATTCGATACATCCATCAGGAACAATCCTGAATTCACCATACTCAGTATACGGATAATCAATCCTAACCTTTCAATTACACGCTCTAGTATAGTCACCTCTCCTGTGAGTTTGGCCTCCCAACCATGACCAACTGTCATCTTGGGAACTGCACAGGTGGACAATCTTCACAAGGTAGCCTCAGCTCAAACCTTAGCCGCAAGGGAACCCATACTAAGGTATATAAATTTCTAGTTAAGCCCTACCCAATTTTCGGGTATTGTGGTTGTACGATAAAATTGAAATGGTATCGCATCCATAAAACCATCAGTTTTATAAAGGGCTAAGGCTCATGCCTTAACATTTTCATCCTCAAAATCATCTAACACATGGCAAAACATTTCAGTAGAATGACTCATCATTCTAAGGTTCTCATAACCATTTTCACCAAGTATTCCCATCTAAAGTGATCAAGTTTTATGCTTAGTACTATCATCTACAAGTGGGGGTAAATACTAATGAGGGTGATAAGCAATTGGATCTTATCTAAGTTCAATCTCATGCCTCAGGATGACATCAAGATTATCTAACTTAGGTCAAGTTTTATACTCTTTATGCTACCTTTAAATATCTTTATGAAAACTACAAGCCACTAAGTAAACTTTTGATAGAAAGCTTTGATAAAGAAATAAAATACTAAGCTTGCAAGTAAAACTAGGATTGGGTATAATCCAAATGATATAACCAAGCATTCTTAATGCATTGCATAGGTTATCTAACTTTCATAGTTGCAAGTGTTAGCTTACATAATTACAAGTATAAGCTTGCCTTGTGCAGAGCAGTGGTTGAAGTTCTCCTTGGCTTCTTCCTCGTAGTATTCTCCTTCCTCCTCGTATCCTTGGTCGGTACTAGCATCTATAAATAAATACGAGGTACACAATCACCACACAATTCTTTACTACTCTATTTAGCACATAAAGGGTCACACTAGATGATCTAGCATCATCACTATTATCACAAAGATTAAAACACTTGTCTTATTTATTTTATTTTAGAAAAGTAATTTCTACTCATTGAAAAACTACTTAAGATTTAATATTTTCCAACTAAAACATGGGATCATGTTGACACATGTCATCACCACATATTTCAGTACTTGGGGATGTCATTTAAAGTGGTGTCACAATTTAATAAAGTTTAACCTTTTTATTTTAATTAATTAAAGTGACTAGAAATGCCTATGAGGCATTCTTTTATTACTTGATCATTATTTCTGCAAGTAAATCTACATATTTTTATATATTCTGAAAGGTATGGTTAAATGTGATTTTTGAGAGTTGGAATCAACTCAAAAGCTTTCATGGTTGAATTTTGAAAAATGTTTGAATGCAGAAAAACTGCTGCCTTGTTATTTTTACCATAGGTGATCTACAATTCCAAATGAATTGAATCAAACAGTCTTGGATTAAGCACTCCAGTACCTTTCTAACAAAATTGGTTTCATGCATTTTGGTTCAGTGAATCAAGCTGGGTTGATTTTTGAATCTAGGTACAAAACTGATTTTGAAACTAAATGAATAAACCTAAGTTTGAATTGTTGGGTTGCGCGGGATGCTAACTGGCCCGGCCCAATATGCACAACGTACTCACGGGTGGTTTTAAGTGAACGGCCCCACCAGTCAGTGAGACAGGGAGTGGCGAAGCGGTATGGGGCAATTAGGGCCGCACGATCTAACTCTAATCAAACGGCTGAGGTTCATCGTCCACGTCGGGCAACACCGGCGAGACAGAACCCTAGCGCGGCCAGTGGGGGTCGACAGGGGATCACCGGGGCTCCGGTGATGGTCAGCGATGGGGGCGGACGACGAAGTCGACAACGACGATCCTCCTGGTACCGGGAGCTCCTCCTGGGGCGGCTCCAATCGACGGCGCCTCTCCTCCTCTGCAGCGGGGAACTCCGGTGAAATTCCGGCCACCTGGTGATCGCGTTGCTTCGTGAGTGAGTGGGTGTGATCAGTGAGAGGTGGGGAGTGAGATGGTGTGCTCAAATCGAACGGGGGTGGCCTCCTTTTATAGTGCCTGTAGGGGACCGACGGGCGCGGGTAGAGCTCGTCGTGGTCGTCGGCACAACATGCTAATGGCATGGGCGATGATAGGGGACGGTGCGTTGCCTCCTGGTGAATCTCAACGGCTTGATGGCACGTCGTGGGGCGGTGAGGAATGGTCGGAACGTCACGACGCTCTGGCGGGTCCGACGGTAAGTTTAATGGCGCACAATGTCCATGGTCAGCGCGGCGGTGAACGGGGTTGTCTGGCAGGTTGCTGTGGTGCTGGCGATCATGCACGCAAGCGGCGAGGGCGGCGCGCGGTCTGTGGGCTCGTGTCGCGTGTGGCGCACTGGCGCGCTCTCGGCACGCACGCAGAGAAACTAGGCGCGAGCTTGCCGTGTGGTCCAGGGGCTGGCAAGGCTCGAGCGTTGGACAGGGGGTGGCGATGGACGGTGGTTAGTGCTCCAGACAAGGTGGGCGAGACTAGAGCTTCTCCTAGCTCGCTGGCGACATGGGGGTGGCAAGGGTGCTCTCGGCATGGTCACCATTGATGGCTATGCATGCTCACAGTGATGCTAAGGCTAGTTAGATTAGTTTGATCATCTACTGAGAGTATAGAGTGAGCTAGAGAGGGGACAAGGTTGGCCAAAATTACTGCTACTAAATAGTGTTTGATGTTTGTTTGTTTGCTGCTTACAAGGTGTTTGATGAAATGGCCGCAAGAAATTCAAATTTGAATTTTGGATTCAAACTTAGTGGGTTTGCTAGGTACATACTAGGGAGTCTTGGGTTAGTTGGATTGGTCAAGGGGTACTGGTTTGGTTGGGTTTTGAAAATGTGAGATCTTCACATATGAATCAGATTCAATTTTGAATTGTGATTTGAATGAGGTTGCCAAATGTTTTTGTAAGTTTGAAAGGTGGACTTTGATTCACTTTTACTTGGTCTTGCAAGGGGTTAAAAGAATTGGAAAAGTTTCTATTTGAAATCTTGGACTAGAAACACTAAGTGACCTAGTGAGCAAGATTGGCAAAAATGACCATTTGCTTTATTTGTTTTGTTTTTGATTTTCTCTTGATTTGTTTCTACTTGGAAATATTTTAGATGATGTTATTTTCATCTTTAAACCATTCCTTGCTATTTAGGGTACTCACACAAGTCCATTCATGCATTCATACCATCATCACATACACATGCATTCATTTGGTTTTTATTTAATCAAATTTTTTGTTAACCCTAATTTTAGTGATCAGAATTTGATAATCATGATCAAGATTTTTGGGATGTTACAAACCTTCCCTCCTTAAACAAAATCTCGTCCCGAGATTTGAAAAAGAAGAAAAAAGTTTACCTAGAATTTAAAGAGATCGGGAAACTCCGTCCTGATGTGATCTTCTCTCTCCTAGGTAGCTTGTTCTTCAGTGTGGTTGCTCCACTGAATCTTGAGAAACTTGATGCTTCAGGTTCTTCGGGATACGTCAGGTCATCGTTGATCTCTATGGTGCGGTGATCAATGTTCTTGAAAACTTCGGTCTTCTCCGGAACTTCAAGGCATTTGCGAAGTAACGATATATGGAACACACTGTGCACTGCTAACATATCCTCCAGCAGTTCCAATTGATACGATACTTCTCCTCGACGATTCAGAATCTTGAAGGGTCCGATATATCGGGGGGTAGCTTTCCTTTGAGCTGGAAACACTGCATTCCCTTCAAAGGCGACACTTTGAGATACACAAAATCTCCGATATTGAAAGCGAGGTCTCGACGTCTCTTGTCGGCATAACTCTTCTGTCTTGACTGGGCGGTCTTGAGGTGCTCACGAATGTTGTCAACTTTCTCTTCCGCTTCTCGTAGGATGTCGGGTTCAAAGATCTCACTCTCTCCTACTTCCGACCAATTCAAAGGGGTACGACACTTCCTTCCATACATGAACTCAAATGGGGCCATTTGCAAACTAGCTTGATAACTGTTGTTGTATGAAAATTCTGCGAAAGGCAGATAGTCTTCCCATTTAGATCCATACTCTAACACACATGCTCTCAACATATCTTCGAGTATTTGATTTACTTGCTCCGTTTGTCCGTCGGTTTGAGGGTGATATGCTGTGCTGAAATCTAGTCTTGTTCCTAGTCCTTGTTGGACTTTCTTCCAGAATCTCGAGGTAAATTGAGTTCCTCGATCTGATACGATGTTCTTGGGGACTCCGTGCAAACTGACAATTCTAGCGATGTATAACTCTGCTAGCTTTGAACTATGGCAGGTTGTCTTGATTGGTAAGAAATGGGCTACCTTGGACAATCTGTCAACTATGACCCAAATAGAGTCATTTCCCCTACTAGAAGTAGGCAATCCGGTGATAAAGTCCATTCCAACGGAATCCCACTTCCATTCCGGAATCTGCAATGGTTGCAATAGTCCTGCGGGTCTTTGATGTCTCGCCTTGACTCTCTGACAAATGTCACACTTGGCGATATAGCTTCCGATTTCTCTCTTCATCTTATGCCACCAAAATTGCTCCTTCAAATCCTGATACATCTTCGTTCCTCCGGGGTGGATAGAATAAAGAGTATCATGTGCCTCTTTCAAAATATAATGCTTAAATTCTGAGTCTGCTGGTACACAGAGATGTCCTTTGTACCACAGAACTCCTTCTTCATCCTCGGTAAATCCGGATACTTTGCCTGTACCGATACGACGTTTGATTTCGTCGATACTAGCATTTTCTTTCTGCGCCTCCTCGATCTGACTGATCAAAGTGGGTTGAAGTTTGATGCTAGCCAAAAATCCTTCACTTACTAATTCCATTCTGAAATCTTCCATCTCTTTGTGCAAACTTGGTTGCTCCTTCAGAATCATGGAGTTCAAGCGACACGGCAATCTGCTAAGGGCATCTGCTACCACATTGGCTTTACCGGGGTGATAGTGGATGTCCAGATCATAGTCCTTGATTATCTCAATCCATCTTCTCTACCTCATATTCAGCTCCTTCTGAGTGATTATATACTTAAGGCTCTTGTGATCCGAATAAATCTCACACCGGTTTCCCATAAGATAATGCCTCCATGTCTTCAGGGCTAGAACTACGGCTGCTAGTTCAAGGTCATGAGTAGGATAATTCTGCTCATGCTGCTTCAGCTGTCGGGATAGATAAGATATAACCTTTCCTTCTTGCATCAACACACATCCGAGACCGATCTTGGATGCATCACAATATACATCAAAGGGCTTCGTGATATCCGGCATGATCAAGATTGGGGCTGAAATCAATCTCCTCTTGAGTTCCTGAAAACTTGCTTCACATTTGTCCGTCCATTCAAACTTCTTGTCCTTCTTCAGCAATTGGGTCATGGGTCTAGTGATACTCGAGAATCCTTCTACGAACTTGCGGTAGTATCCCGCTAATCCGAGAAATGCACGAACTTGGGTTTGAGTGGTTGGGGCTTGCCAATCTTCAACATATTTCACCTTTGTAGGGTCAACGGAAATTCCTCCGGCTGATACGATATGTCCGAGGAATCCTACCTCCTGTAACCAGAATTCACATCTGCTAAACTTGGCATACAGCTGATGCTTTCTAAGGCTTCCAAGGATGGTCCTTAGGTGTAGCTCATGTTCTTCTTCTGATTTGGAATAAATCAGAATGTCATCAATGAAAACAACGACAAACTTATCCAGGAAGTCCATAAAAATCATATTAATGAGGTTCATGAAATAAGCAAGGGCATTGGTTAATCCAAAAGACATGATATTATACTCATATAATCCATATCTAGTGGTAAAGGCAGTCTTTGGAATATCCTCTATGCGAATCTTGAGTTGATGATAGCCAGTTCTAAGATCAATCTTAGAAAACACTTTGGCACTAGTCAACTGGTCAAACAGGTCTTCTATCTTGGGCAACGAGAACTTGTTCTTGATGGTGATATCATTCAACTTCCGATAGTCCGTACATAAACGGTTACCTCCATCCTTCTTGTCCACATAATCTGTGTTGTATTTATTGTAGGTACTAGTGATGATCCCATTTGTGTGCATTTTGCATTCAAAAGGAAAATCCTATATAATGCACTATCCATGGGGGAGCTCTCCTATATTATTTAGAACACCCATATTTATGCTTCTTTGTTTGATCCATATAGGGTTTTATGTGCTTGGAACCTCAATCTTTTTGTTTTGGTATTTTGTGCCATCATGAGAAGTTTGGGGAGTTTGGTTTCTTGTTGGAACCTTGCTCCTTTTGGGAGTTGGTTTTGTCTCATTCCTTGTTTCATGATTTGACCATTTTAGAATGAGATAAATCCTTGAGCATTTTTATTTCTATCTATCTTTTGCTCCTTTTGGCCTTAGCCTAGTTCATTTGTTGAACTTGTGATCTTTCATGTGTTGAATTGGTTCTTTGATACAATTTGGACACCGCTTGTCTTGTCACACTCTTGTGTGTGCCATCTCGGTTTACTTGGTATTTTTGTTCAAATTGTATCTCCTTTTTGGTTCTTGAAAGCTTGATGCATGCATATTTACTATATGATTATATTATGGCATGCTTGCTTTGTTTGATCCAATATATAAGGGAAACTCCACCAATTCCCATCGGCTAAGTTGTGCATGAAATTCAATTTCATATCAATGTGCACATAATTATGTGGAGTCTCTCCTATGAATTGTAGTTTCTCTAACTACTTTGGACCCAATAAGTTTGGGGACCATTTTGTACTTAATTGTGTTTTAGGTACATTGGAGATATATTGGATGCTTGTCTTTCAATTTTGAAGAAGTGGTGCATACATGAAAAGTTGAGTCAAGCTATAGGATGATCAACGAATTCATATACTCTACATCCTACCAATTATATCTCGGTAACAAGTATCTCTTTCTCATGCTCATATATCTTGATTCCAACCATTAGTAGGTTGCCTTCTAGCATGAATTCATGTATTTGTAATTGTTGTAGTTCTAGCCATGGTTTTAATAGATCTCTCTATTGTAAATGTGTATAAGTTGAGATGAGTACATATAGTTGGGACTATACAAAATCATGCATATGATCCTCCAATCCCAAATATGTCAATCTAGCAATTTTATTGTCTATCATTTCATCAACTTCTCTCATATGCAATAGTGAGATTTTTGCTAGTCTATTTTATCTTATGATACTTATTGCCTTTCTCCATATATTCCAACTTTCTCCTTTTCCCTTGGTGATAGTTGTAATATATGTAGTGTGTTGGTGTTTGAAGCTCATTAATGTAATATATGTGAGCCTTTGGCCATGCTTTGAAGCAAAAATCTTATTGATATAGGTCATGACTTCATCTTTGCCTTTCATGTGCTTTCTTGTATAATCTTCTTTATGTGTGCATATTTCTTTTTTTTTGGCATATGTCTTTGTGATGTTTTCCATTTAGAGACATATACACATACGAGGAGACAATTTTAGTTGATTTTTAAATCCTTGGAGACCACCTTTCTATTTCTTTTGATTCTTCGATGGCTTCCAAAATTAATTGCCTATGAGTGCTTGTTCCTCTTGTTTGCATCTTTTGACACTCATATTTGTTCTCTCATGCCTTGTATTGTTAAATGAACTTGGATGAGTGAGGATTCCATGATTATGCACCTTGTTCCCAATTACAATTATCATAATTGGTGCATTATCTTTGGAGAGTTCATCTAATTCATTTAATAATGCTCATTTGTCTCCTTTTCTCGTTTAGTGTGTTTTAAATGCCTATGGGGGGAGCGAGGATTCCATATTTGTGCAATATGTATTCTAATGCATTTATTTTGAATTATGCACAAATCTTGGAGAGCTTCTCTATTTATTATTTAAAGCACTCTTTTGCTATATCATAATATCTCGTAGTTTCCATTGGGACTCATTTGTTGTTTTCAAATTGGATTGTCGGACCTTGTAATTGCTTGCATCATTTGGTTTTATTTTGGCAATCTTTGGGTCCTCGATATAGTCCTACTCCCTCCCAAGTATTCATCATTGAATATGTGCGAAGGCACACCTTTGGAGGAAGTATTACTATATTTGCCTTCTAGAACTTGTCACCCATTTCGGCAATCGATGCCAATGGGGGAGAAGTTTTAGAGGGTTTAAGGTAAGTTGGTTGATGCATTGAGTTTGTTCTTAAGCATTTTCCTTTCATGCTCTTGCATCTTTTTTGTTGCTTAGCATGTGGTATATATAGAGGAAACTCCACCAATGATAATGATTGGCAATATATGCAATGAAATTCAAGTTCATCACACATGCATAGATTGTGGGGGAGTTTGCTCTATATATGGTGGTGGTACCAATATCACATACTTTTGTAGTAGTTGAATTGGTATTACCATTTTTATTCATTAATATTCCTTATATAAACCCTCTTAAAGGGATTGTCATCAATTACAAAAATGGGGGAGATTGAAAGAACATGTTGGGCCCCCATGTGTGGTTTTGGTAATTAATGACAATCTTTATGCACTAATGTGTGCATTAAGTTATACTTGTAGGATTTGTCCATTTGCATCGCTTGGAGCATGTGTTGGCTTTAAGGTCGATGAAATGCAAAGAAGATATGTTGGGCAAGCTCAATATGCGAGGTTGATGATGAGGAATTAAGAAAGGCGTTCCATCTTGAGAAGGGCAAGACCGTCTACATCGAGCTCAAGTGGAATGCCCAAGGCAAAGGTATAATCTTGATAGGTTTTCCCTTTTGCCGGTCTCTTATTGTGTGTAGGAGACCGGGTTTAGGATAGATAACCGTACTATCAAGAGGGGCTCTCATATGAGTAATTCGGTCACATCGTTTGGAGAGAGCTCAAACCTTTGCATACTTGCATCATCGTTTTTGGTTGTTATTTGGTCTTATCCATGTGAGGATATAGAGCTTGTGCTAATCTCCATAACAAGCTCTTGTTCATCAAAAACGGATCTCCCTTTTGTATATTGTTGAGATTTTGATTTATGCGGCATTTCGGTTACTCAACAAGTGAGGTATATCACATTATTCTACTTGATACTTTCTCACTTGGTGATAATCAATATTTCCACCTTTTATTGGGAAGCCCTTGTCGTCCTTTATCCAACGCAATTTGAATCGGGTCAATCGGAGCTTCCAGTCAAAAGTTATTGCCGTTCGAATACTTGCATGTGAGTCTGTTTTTTGGGCCGAGCGGTAGTACCGCTCGGACGGACCGGTACTACCGCCCGGGCCTAAAAACGGCCCGTTTTCTTTCTGCCTCGCTAGGTATCTATATCCGGTAGTACCGACCGGCCCGGTAGTACCGCCCGGGTGGGCCGGTAGTACCGGCCGATCCAGTTTATTTGTCCAGTTTTAGATCCAGATCCTGATTCAGCTCGACTAGTTTTTCGCGTCTGTAACCGCCGCTGCGCGCGTTGACTTGCGGCTGCCGCCCGCTCGCGCGCGATGCTGCCTTGCTGCTGCCGCTGCGTGGGCCACTGACCGCGCGCGCAGTGCCGCTGTCGCCTGGTGGCCCCACCCTACATCGCTCCTGCTGCTGCGCGCGCATGCCTGCCTTGGCCTTGCCACTGTCGCGTTGATCAGCTGCTGCCCGCGCACTGCCTTGCTGAGCTGCTGCTGCCTGCTGCTTTCATGCGCGCCGCACCAGCTGTTGCTGCTCTGCCCATGCTGCGTGCTTGCAGCCGCGGCCCCTGCGCTGCTGCGCTGCGTTGCGCGTGCTGCTGCGGCCGAGTTGCTGCGCTGCACTGCAGCTACTGCTGGCCACTGCTCGCGTGCACGCGCACGCGCAGGCCCCACCTCGCATGTGCGCTGCTCGCTCGCCTGGCTCCTTGACTTTTTCCTGGCGATTTGTTGTTTGGGTCCGGTACTACCGTTCCGTCCAGAAAAATTGCCCCAATGGGCAGAATCAGCCCGTCCCTTTAAATAGCTTTGCCCCTTTTTCATTTAGGGTTAGTTCTTTCTCCTCCTTTTGTCTAAGCTTTGCCCCTATTTTCCTTACTCCTTAAGCTTGATTTCTACTCACCCCTCCATTGATTCTTGCATATATTTGAGGGGTAGTTGGAGGAGATCTAGATCTACGTTTTGACCAAACCAAAACATCTCTTTGTGAGTGTATCTTTGGGGATCTAGATTTTGGGGGATTTTGTGTCTCTCTTTGATTCCTCCTCTCTTGTTCCCCCAATAGCTTTAGTAGCTTTGTTGGAACTTGAGAGTGAGGGATTTGAGCATCTTTGTGGTGTTCTTGCCATTTGCATTTGGTGCATCGTTTTGAGTTCTCCTCGGAGGATTTGGTTTGAATTGCTCATTGGAGCTTGTCCCTCTTGGGTTCTTGGAACCCTAGACGATTTTGTGGCCTTGGTGACATTTGTTGAGGCCTTTCGTGGCGTTTGTTGGGAGCCTCCAATTAAGTTGTGGAGTTGTGCCCCAACCTTGTGAGAGGTTCCGGTTGCCACCGACAAGTGCACCGATAGTGGAAGCATGGATCGATCCCATTGGGGTGAGATTCACCGGAGAATAAGGGAGGCCTTTTGTGGCGTTGGTGGTTTGATACCACCCCCTCTCCAAACGAGACGTACTCCATGTTGGGAGGAACTCGGTAAAATATCGGTGTCTCCGCGTGCCTCGGTTATCTCTATACCCGAGCTCTTTACTTATGCACTTTACATTGTGATAGCCTTCGTGCTTGAAGTAATATATATCTTGCTATCACTTTGTTGCTTGTATTGCTTAGCATAAGTTGTTGGTGCACATAGGTGAACCTTAGTTGTTCTAGGTTGTGCTTAACAAAGTAAACACTAGTTTTATTCCGCCTTTGTTGAACCACTCTAGGAAAAGTTTTAATCTCCTATTCACCCCCCTCTAGGGGACATCAGTATCCTTTCACCGGGAAAAACATCTGGAAATACATCGGGGTATTCACAGACTATCCGGACTTGGTCAATGGTTGGCTGGGCTATACTCTTGTTGCATTTGAATTGACGGGGCAAGGTTTCAGATATATGCTCGACTGATATTCTGGCTGTACTGGTCATTGTTATGTCTTTCTTGGCACAGTCAATTAATCCTTTATGTTTGGACATCCAATCCATTCCTAGTACTACTTCCAAACCTTTAGTTCCGAGTACTATTAGATTAGCATAAAAATCTATGCCATGGATTTGGATAGGTACGGCTTTGCAAATTTGTCTAGCTTTGGTAGTTGAACCAGGTATTTGAACTATCATAACATGCTTCAATTTGGTGGGTTGAATCTTACTAGTGCATGCAAATTCTTCAGTAACAAAGGAGTGCGATGCTCCAGAATCAAACAACACTCTTGCAAGTATTGAGTTAACAGAAAACATACCTAGAACGACATCGGGCGCTTCTTAGGCTTCTTCAGCATGCATGAGAAAGAGACGGCCATTTCGGTTGAGCGAATTCCCTGGGGCAAATCTCCTTCTAGGTTGAACACGACGCTTCTGTTGAGTTGGGGCATTTGCATTGGGGGCTGCGGCAATCTTCTTGGGGCACTCATTGGAATAGTGACCCTTGGTTCCACATTCATAACAAGTCACTTGGGACTTGTCCTTTGCTGCAACAGGCACATCATTGCTTCCAGTCCTTGGGGCAGTGTTGGTGTTGGTGGCGACATTGTTGTTGTTGAACTTGGGTGGAGCACGATTGAAGTTGTCGGGGTTGCCGGGGTTGTTTTGGTTTCCTCTGGGCCTTGGGTTTCCACAGTTGGGATAGGTCGAACGGTTCATCGGGGGTCCATTGTTTCCTGGGGCAAATCCTGGAGATGGGTTGGGGCGATACTTTGGTGTATGATGGGTTCCTGGTTGATTCATCATGCGACACTTACGATTCTCATTGGCTTGGTTGATCTTTCCTTCCATCTGAATAGCAGAGTCAACTAAGGCTTCAATATCAGCAAATGGGATATTGACTAACACCGTCTGCATCTCATCGTGCAAACCATTCAGGAATCTCTCCTTCTTGGCTTCAGTATCTATCTCATCTGGTGCATACCTAGCTAATGACAAAAAATTGTCACGATACTCAACTACTGTCATCCTGCCTTGCTTCAGTTCCCTGAATTCATCTCTCATCCTCTTGATCAAACCCGGTGGCACATGGGTTCTGCTGAACTTGACTTTGAACTCTTCCCAAGTCATCATCTGACCTCCTGTCATTGCGCGAACGCTGTTCCACCATGCTCTTGCATCTTCGGCCAGGTAGTGGGTAGCAAACAACACTTTCTCGTTAGCTTCCACTCCTGCAACTTCCAGATTGTTCTCCATGGTTTGCAACCAATCATCTGCATCTAGGGGCTCTTCTGACTTAGTGAAAACGGGTGGATTGGTGTTCTGGAAATTCTTGAGATTAGATCCATGGTTGTACTGATTTCCATGGCCTTGATTGTTGTTGTCCATTTGAGCTATGTGTTGAAGGGTGTCTAATTAGCTTGACGTTCGGCTCTTTCGGCTTCGTGGTCAGAAACCAACATTTGCAAGATTTGGAACATCGGGTCCGGGGATGAGTTGCTTCCTCCGCGAGGCATCTGAAGATTGAGATAGATCATGAGAAAAGAGGGAAATTTCTAAGGTTCAAGGTTTTGAAAAGTTTTTAAAGTTTGACTCAGATTTTTCTAGCAACTTGTTTTTCATTCATTCATTCATAGCACACGATACAACACACACCACAACAAGGGAAAACAGATGGTTTAAGAACCAATCTAGGAAACTACGATACAGTGGGACCGAATACAACTCACGAACGCTAGTGCTCAAGTGCTACTACTCCTCGGAGTCGGTGTCCTCATCATCATCATCATTGATGAAGGCGAAGTCATCCTCATCGGTGAAGAAGTCCATGGCCTGGTCCTCCAGAAACTCATCATCATCGCTGAGATAGGAGTAGGGGTCTCCACGAAGGTCTTCCCCTGCATTCTCCCTCTACTCCAACTGCATATCTCTCTCGTGGATGGTCTCCCCCAAACCCGTGATCCAGTGACGAAGACATGCAATGATGTGCTCCTTCTTGTCAAGTTGACAGCGACGAGACTGGTGATCCTTCACTAGCATGGCAATGGTCTGATCCTTCTTGGCGGCGATGGCGTACTTTTGGTTGGCGTAGGAGCGGGCATTGTCTAACTCCTTCTGACGGCCATCCATCATGAAGCTGATGTGGTCCAATTGACTCTTCAGCTCATGGTGATATGGGGCCTCTAGTGGCTATCTCATAACATCACGCCTTGGGTAGAACTCAAAGCGGGTACCCTTGATCTGATTGATACTCTGCCCACACAGACGGGCAAGAGCTTCCTGCATGGCCCTGATAATTCCATCGAGCCAGTTGTTCTCTCTTAAGGTGAACTGAATTCCCTCTGAGGTGGGGGCTTCAATCTTTCCCCGGAGACTTGCAACAACTAACCACTACAAATCCTCTCCTTCCTGATCATTGAGCTGAGCTCCGAAGAACTCGGGGTGCAGACACTCCAGAAGTTCTGAAAGCTGGTCCAAGTCACGCTCAAAGATGAGGTCTCCTCCATTCCCCAACTGATAAAACTTGCTGTACTTCACTCCCATCTATAAGAATATAGGATGAGTAAGTTAGTAGAGTGATCAAGTGTGTCAAATTTTATGTAATTTTGCAAGAATTTTTGAGGAACATAAATTTTCATGAAAGAGTCTAAGTGATGAGAATGAGAATACGTTTTCATAAATACTCACTTCCGTGGTTTTGAAACTAAGTTTTTGATTCAAACGTCCATTCTAAACTAGGGTCTCCTATGGTCAGGATGGCTCTGATACCAACTTGTCAACACCCGGATTTTTAATCCCAGATGCCTGTTATGCCATACATCGCAATCCCAAGATTACCATTTTTTTGAGACATAACAGATTGGATATCACAGTACATCATCCATTACAAACCACACATAAGGTCTTACACAAATAAGGATCTCATGATCCAGTCTTAATACAATTCAAGCAGCAGAATAACGTAGTAGTAATGATAGCGTAGGCGAGGCTCCATCTTCAGGATCACATGCAATACTGACGATGGGAGATGATCCTAGTTGTCATAACCTTCCCGCTGTCCGTCCTCCTGATAGTCCTCTTCATAGTCTGGCCACGGGACTAGCCAGGGACAAATCCATGACTAATCGCAAACTAATACTAACAAGTGAAGTGGTTTTGAGTAGGATACTAAGCTCTAGGTTGTTTTGCAAAAAGCCAGATTTACCTCTACTAAGTTCAGAAGCAAATAAAGCTAATTGAAAGTTTTATAACACCTAAGTGGGAACTTGAATTTCATGTCACAACTCTGTTGTGGTCAAGTCAAAGTCATAAATCATTTCACAAGTCATTTTGGAAACATCTGACGACGGAACAGTATGGCCACTCCAACTGTCCATAACCGCGGACGCGGCTATTCGAATAGTTTGACACTCTGCTGAGATTATACACTTTCACCACAACATTCGATACATCCGTCAGGAACAATCCTGAATTCACCATACTCAGTATGCGGATAATCAATCCTAACCTTTCAATTACACGCCCTAGTATAGATACCTCTCCTGTGAGTTTGGCCTCCCAACCATGACCAACTATCATCTTGGGAACTGCACAGGTGGACAATCTTCACAAGGTAGCCTCAGCTCAAACCTTGGCCGCAAGGGAACCCATACTAAGGTATATAAATTTTCAGTCAAGCCCTACCCAATTTTTGGGTATTGTGGTTGTACGGTAAAATTGGAATGGTATCGCATCCAGACAACCATCAGTTTTATAAAGGGCTAAGGCTCATGCCTTAACATTTTCATCCTCAAAATCATCTAACACATGGCAAAACATTTCAGTAGAATGACTCATCATTCTAAGGTTTTCATAACCATTTTCACCAAGTATTCCCATCTAAAGTGATCAAGTTTTATTCTTAGCACGAGCATCTACAAGTGGGGGTAAATACTAATGAGGGGTGATAAGCAATTGGATCTTATCTAAGTTCAATCTCATGCCTCAGGATGACATCAAGATTATCTAACTTAGGTCAAGTGTTATGATCTTTATGCTACCTTTAAATATCTTTATGAAAACTACAAGCCACTAAGTAAAATTTTGATAGAAAGCTTTGATAAAGAAATAAAATACTAAGCTTGCAAGTAAAACTAGGATTGGTTATAATCCAAATGATATAACCAAGCATGCTTAATGCATTGCATAGGTTATGTAACTTTCGTAGTTGCAAGTGTTAGCTTGCATAATTGCAAGTATAAGCTTGCCTTGAGCATAGTAGTGGTTGAAGTTCTCCTCGGCTTCTTCCTCGTAGTATCCTCCTTCCTCCTCGTATCCTTGGTCGGTACTAGCGTCTATAAATAAATACGAGGTACACAATCACCACACAATTCTTAACTACTCTATTTAGCACACACAGGGTCATACTAGATGATCTAGCATCATCACTATTATCACAAAGATTAAAGCACTTGTCTTATTTATTTATTTATTTATTTTATTTTAGAAAAGTAATTTCTACTCATTGAAAAACTACTTAAGATTTAATATTCTCCAACTAAAACATGGGATCATGTTGACACATGTCATCACCACATATTTCAGTACTTGAGAATGTGATTTAAAGTGGTGTCACAATTTAATAAAGTTTAACCTTTTTATTTTAATTAATTAAAGTGACTAGAAATGCCTACGAGGCATTCTTTTATTACTTGATCATTATTTCTTCAAGTAAACCTATATATTTTTATATATTCTGAAAGATATGGTTAAATGTGATTTTTGAGAGTTGGAATCAACTCAAAAGCTTTCATGGTTGAATTTTGAAAAATGTTTGAATGTAGAAAAGCTTCTGCCTTGTTATTTTTACCATAGGTGATCTACAATTCCAAATGAATTGAATCAAACGGGATTGGATTTAGCATTCCAGTACCTTTCTAAAAAAATTGGTTTCATGCATTTTGGTTTAGTGAATTGACCTGGGTTGATTTTTGAATCTAGGTACATAACTAATTTTGAAACTAAATGAATAAACCTAAGTTTGAATTGCTGGGTCACGCGGGATGCTAACTAGGCCGGCCCACTATGCACAACGCACTCACGGGTGGCTTTAAGTGAATGACCCCACCAGTCAGTGAGACAGGGAGTGGCGAAGCGGTACGGGGCGATTAGGGCTGCACGATCTAACTCTAATCAAACGGCTGAGGTTCATCGTCCACGTCGGGCAACGCCGGCGAGACAGAACCCTAGCGCAGCCAATGGGGGTCGACGGGGGCTCACCGGTGCTCCGGCGATGGTCGGCGATGGGGGCGGACGACGAAGTCGACAACGGCGATCCTCCTGGTACCGACAGCTCCTTCTGGGGCGACTCCAATCGACGACGCCTCTCCTCCTCTACAGCGGCGAACTCCGGTGAAATTCCAGCCACCTGGTGCTCGCCTTGCTCTGGGAGTGAGTGGTTGTGATCAGTGAGAGGTAGGGAGTGAGATGGTGTGCTCAAATCGAACGGGGGTGGCCTCCTTTTATAGTGCCTGAAGGGGACCGACGGGTGTGGGTGGAGCTCGTCGTGGTCGTCGGCACAACGTGCTAATTGCACGGGCGACGATAAGTGACGATGCGTTTCCTCCTGGCGAAGATCACAACTTAATGGCGCGACGTGGGGCGGTGAGGAGCGGTCGGAACGTCGCGGCGCTCTTGGTGGGGCTGATGACATGCATAATGGCGCACATCGTCCATGGTCCGCGCGGCAGCGAACATGGTTGTCTGGCGGGTTGCTGGGGTGCTGGCGTTCACACACGCAAGCGGCGAGGGCGGCGCTCGGTCTATGGGCTCATGTCGCGTGCGACGCACTAGCGCGCTCTCGGCACGCACGCAGAGAAACTGGGCGCGAGCTTGCCGTGTGGTCCAGGGGCTGGCAAGGGTCGAGCGTTGGACAGGGGGTGTCGGTGGATGGTGGTTAGTGCTCCAGACAAGGTGGGCATGGATAGAGCTTCTCCTAGCTCGCTAGCGACATGGGGGTGGCGAGGGTGCTCTCGGCATGGTCACCATTGATGGATATGCATGCTCACAGTGATGCTAAGGCTAGTTAGATTAGTTTGATCATCTATTGAGAGTGTAGAGTGAGCTAGAGAGGGGACAAGGTTGACAAAAATTACTGCTACTTAATAGTGTTTGATGTTTGTTTGTTTGCTGCTTACAAGGTGTTTGATGAAATGACCGCAAGAAATTCAAATTTGAATTTTGGATTCAAACTTGGTGGGTTTTCTAGGTACATACTAGGGAGTCTTGGGTTAGTTGGATTGGTCAAGGGGCACTGGTTTGGTTGGGTTTTGAAAATGTGGGATCTTCACATATGAATCGATCCAATTTTGAATTGTGATTTGAATGAGGTTTCCAAATGTTTCTGTAAGTTTGAAAGGTGGGCTTTGATTCACTTTTACTTGGTCTTGCAAGGGGTGAAAAGAATTGGAGAAGTTTCTGTTTGAAATCTTGGACTAGAAACACTCAAAGTGACCTAGTGAGCTAGATTGGCAAAAATGACCATTTTCTTTATTTGTTTTGTTTTTGATTTTCTCTTGATTTGTTTCTGCTTGGAAATGTTTTAGATGATGTTATTTTCATCTTTAACCATTCCTTGCTATTTAGGGTAATCACACAAGTCCATTCATACATTCATACCATCATCACATACACACATGCATTCATTTGGTTTTTATTTAATCAAAAATTTTGTTAACCCTAATTTTAGTGATTAGAATTTGATAATCATGATCAAGATTTTTGGGATGTTATAGTTTAGGTCTCTGATTTCATATTTAGATTGTCATCCCTACTTTGGAAATATGAGAATGACCTATAGGTCTAGATCTTAGATTAGTGCTATTTAATTATGTTTATATGTAGTATATAGACTACTTATTAAAATCGGTTGATTCATGTTTAGTCATTTTCATCTAATATTTCTCTCCAATTTGATCTTAAGAAAGAAAAAGATTTATGATTTAGCACCATAAGTGGCATGGCATCCTAAGCAGAATGTCACACTAACATTTACTTCACGATTTGACTGTTTTGCAAAAATATTTTTCCAGTTCAACGGTACTAACAATGTTTTGAATCTGATATACCTGATCTTTAAAAAATGTATACCTTATTGTGATCTGATGCACGGAATCTCAAAATTCAAGTATAAAATGCGTTGGTATTTATTTATCAGTGAACCAAGTCGATTTCAGGTAGCTGCTCTTGCTAAGGTTAATGGCTCACATACTGACTGGATAAGTCCGGTCTTTTGCCTCTATGTGTTCTAATATTGCTCATATGGGGTATCTATGTGTGTTCTATTTCCTCTGGCCATAATTTTCAAGCTAGGTTCTTTTGCAGAAGGAGTATCATCATTAGAAGCTTGTTTCTTTAGTAAATTTGTTATAGGTCTATATAAGCATGCCATTAATTTAGACTTTTTATAACATAAACCTATTGTTGCATCAGAAGTATAGCAATAGATAATTATGTCCCAATGGTATACAACCTACATATGTTTTGTACTGCTATTGTTTTAGGAAAAAACATACATGTGGTGTAGCAAATATTACAGAGTTGGAGGAGATAGAAAAGAACAAATAAGTATAAGAAGTTTGTCTGACTTTGGTAGTCTAGAGGTTTGTGTAGCCCTAGCATTTGAATCATAGAAATGCAAGCTGAAATAGTTATAATTGAGGATATACATATGGCAAGTTGTTGCTTGTATTGGCATGTATATATGTATATGTATTGGATTCAAATTGGTTGATCCAAATTGATAATATAGGTTTGTTTCTTAATGCAACTTCATGGGGATATTAGGCCTCATTATGTCTCATGGTTAATACATCTATATCTTGGGTGGGTTCACTTTTTTGTTCTCCAAGTATATCATATACTTGGACCTTATATTTTGTAATTTTTTATGTTTAATAACTGAGAGATACTTCAGATCTGGATCTTATTGGGTATGCTGAATTCACATAGTTGTGTTGATAAGCCATTTGACTTAAATTACAACTTATTTACCTGCCTTTCTTTATGTTTTAGATTAAAAAATTGCAAGGTAATTATAATATAATAACATGTGTAGTGGTGTTAGGCTGCTAAGATTTTGATCTGCAAGTTAGATTTTATTTATTCTTACAATATCTGCAAGTTAGATAGTACTGATGATGTCCTGTTGGGTGATGGATGTGGTAGATGTATTGTTAGTGTTGCTTAACCCAAGGGCAAAAGTTTATATTCAATCCGAGCCTCTCGGGTCAAGCATGGTCAATCTAAATAGATGAATCGTGGGGATATGCTTATTAAATCTTTTAAAAGTTGTTCACAAGTTATTTGCTTGTGTTTCTTATTTGTAATGTGTTTTTGAAACCTAATAATTTCTTATTTGCGGTGCCTTTTTAAGGAGTTCTCATGCCTAGATACTAATTTATTTCAATGGCTTAGGATGAACGCTCACTGCTAGCTCAACTTTGATCAAACGTCACGTTCTTCTTCGGTGCATTCCTCTTGATGCTTTATGCGATTCAACCTGTATTTGTGGTTGCCGACCATTTACAAGATATGTTAAATATAGTAATGACACTTTAGTAATCACGCTATAGCAAATCATGGCTGATCTATTTCTGATACTTGGGAAAGAGTTCCCCACAAAGATAAAATCATGTAGTACATTGGATTGAGTGATTTTCAGTTGTACACTCTTTCCTGTCAATTTTATGGGCTTTTACTTTGATAAGGCAATTTCTTGTGTAAAAAAACTTTAGGCAATTTTGTAAGTTCTGATAGTTCGCTACCTTTTCTCACTGTATTTGCAAACTACAAAGAGGTTTCTGATCAATTTGTTTGCAGTTTAATTGTCTCCTTTCTTGATCATGTCCATCTTCACTTTTGTAATGGGCATGCACATATATTGCTATTAAGTATCGCCATGTCTTCCTAAACTCCAAAGAGTAAAGGAGTGCCGAAGTAGGATGGGGCTGGGAGCGGTAAGAGAGAAACTGCTGGCCTGCAGTTCTCCTCACGCAATGCTAGAGGAGCTATCCAAGGAGGGTGAGGCGACCAAACTGAAAACCAATGGTGATCATCTGGGAATAGTGGATGTTTGGAGCAAAGCCAATGCAGGAGGAATGGCGCTATAAGCTCCTAAAGGGGTATGCCATTGGGTTGAGAACAGGCCATCAAAGCCACTTGACAAGGTAAAGATGGACAAAACCACCCGACAACTTCGTGAATCTTGATGGAGCTTTCAATAGTACAAGTGGTGATGAAGGGTGGGGATGTGCTATTTGTGATTATTTTGGGGACTTTGTTGCTGCTGGTGCGGGCAAGACAGCACCAGCACCGCATCTTAGAGATGCTCTGCAATCTGAAATTGTGGCATGTCTTGCTGCTGTAATGAATATGGGGTGTTATTTTTGAATCTGAATCCTCCATCTTGGTGCTTGCACTTACCAATGAGAGTTACAGGCAAGTCAATGATTGGTGTCCTGGTGAAAGAAGCAAAGGAGACTATGTATCCAAAATTTTGATTACTTCCAGTTCTGTTTTAGTAAGTGAATATGTAATTTGATCACCCATGAACTTGCTTGGTTGGGTTGTGTGGTGAGTCTCATGACTCTTCCTAGGTGGAAAATGATTTGTCAGCGATCTTGATGCACTTATCGAGTAATAGGAATGCTAGGTTCCCAGGTGTGTATTTGCTAAGCTCCCTGAGCAGTTTCTGTATTTTTGCTGCTTCTTGTTAATTAGTGATAGAAGTTGGTACATGTGTCTGCATCCATGTTTGTAATCTGAAACTCATATTACAATTTTTATCGGAGCATTCTCCATATACTTTTCATGCGAACTGATCGATGAGAACAAGTTTGAACAAGTACGTGTGAAAGGTGTGTAGAACTGCGATGATACTACAAGCCAGATTGGTGATTTGCTACTTTATAACTGTTTTATAGATTTACCAAAGCATTTTAGGTAGTGAAACTAACCCTAATTACTCTCTATTGCACTACTCATTGTTTAATCAGCTTGCCAATTTACATTATCTGTTTTTACTTTTCTTTGTTTATTTCATTTTGTAGCTCCAGCGAGGCATTCCTTTTTCCCTATATGTATGTACATTTTTCATTATTATGGGTCCATCGCGTCTATATGGCCACATCTGCCACACCAACGAGCCAACGCTTGACCCTCCTGCATGACAAACACACTGTACAACGTCCTGAAGATGGAGCGGCCAAGCGCGCTTATCCGTCTAGTATGTATATAATAGGCTCCATATTCAATTGCCCACAAGCGAACAAATGTTGAGTGGAGTACCACAATCTAGTAGATCACTCGGAATCAAAATATCCTGCAACATAACACATAGCAGCCCGAAGGGTCAATACATGGAATGTATGGCAAGTGGTGCTAAGTAGGAAGACAATACACCTAGCAACTACTATAGGGTTCGTAGCATGATTTTTTTTCAATCGCATGAACACACAAAACCAAGATCCAATCTATGGCAAAGCCAAGATCTAATCTACGAGATCGGCACAACGATATTGTAGAGAACTAACCCTCATAGATCCAAAGCATTTAACGAGATCAGATTCTTATGGTTGATGTAGTCGATCACTTGCCAATCTCAAGATCGTGTAGACGATCCTTCCGGTGCCACGTTCCGGTAGCGCTTCCGTAGTCGGTCACACGTATGATAGTCGATGAAGACCTTCCTCTCTCTTGTTCCAGTAGGGCAGTGGAGGTTGTAGATATCGTCGGAATCCCAACAACACAACGGTGTGGTGGTGGAGGAGAAGAGATTACTGCAGGGCTTCGCCTAAGCCGAAGAAGTGTATGGAGGATAGAGGGGAGGCGCCGGCGGCTAGGGTTTGGGGTGAGGACCAAGGGGCTCCCTCACCCCTCCTTATATAGGTGGGGGGGGGGGCAGGGTTCCCAGCCCTGGCCGAGTCCTTCTGCAACTCCTCTTGGCCGGCGGCAAGGAGAGGGAGAAGGAAATCTTGGCCCTCAAGGTTTCATTTCCTTCCTCCATTAGTATTTGACTTTTCAAACTAGGATTTGACTTTTCAAACTAGAGTTCGTTCCTCTCTTCCCATTCTTTGGCCGAGTTGGCCTAGGGTATCATGCGCCCATCCCATTAGGGTATGGTGCATTCCATGTACCCCCTCCCGGGGTGGTTGACCTTCTAGAACATTCTAGAAGCTTCTAGTCAAAGCACCAAAAACATTTCCGAACCCTGGAAATTGACTTTCCTTATATGAATCTTATTCTCCGGACCATTCTGGATCTCCTCATGATGTCATGGATCCAAACCGAGACTCCAAACAACATTCGGTCTCCAACTCACATTCCATATCTACTAAACAACATCGAATCCTTAAGTGTGCCTCCCTATGGTTCGTGAACTATGCAGACATGATCGAGACACATCTCCGATCAATAACCATTAGTGGGATCTGGAAATCCATTATGGCTCCTACATATTTCTATGATGACTTTGTGATCAAATGAACCATTTTACATACGATGCCAATTCCCTTTGTCTCTCCATACTTTACTTATCCGAGGTTTGATCGTCGGTATCTCTATACCTAGTTCAACCTCGTTACTGATAAATACTCTTTACTTGTTCCGTGATATGACATCCCTTGTGACATAGTCACATGCTTGCAAGCCAATTGGATGACATTCCACCGTGAGGGCCCAGTGTATATCTATCCGTCATATGGATGGACAAATCCCACTCTTGATCCATGTGCTTCAACACATACTTTCATAATACCTAATGCCACCTTTATAACTACCCAGTTACGGAAGTGGTGTTTGATGTCATCAAAGCATCCATCCAGTGATGGTGATTAACATGATCTCATGGTCGAAGGATTAGGTTACTATGTGTTTAAAAGCTTTGTAGCAAACGAACTTTAATGACTTGATCTTACGCTATGCTTAACTATAGGAGTATGTCCATCACATCATTCTCCTAATGATATGATCTTGTTATTAATAACATCCAATGTCCATGATCAGGAAACCATGATCATCTATTAATCAACAAGCTAGTTTAACAAGAGGCTTACTAGGGACTCTTTTATGTTTACAAAACACACAAGTATTAATGTTTCTGGTTAATACAATTATTGTAGGGGTTTGTAGCATGGAAAACAAAAAATTTCTACCGCATGCACACAAACAAGCCAAGATCTATCTACTAGATTGTAGCAACGAGTCGATAGAAGCACTCACCCTTGAAGATTCCAAAGCGGTTAACGAGAGCAGATTCTCGTGGGTGATGTAGTCGTACACTTGCCGATCTCAAGATCGCGTAGACGATCCTTCCAGCGCTGCGTTTCGGCAGCGCTTCCGCAGTCGGTCACACGTTCGGTACTCGATGAAGACCTTCCTCTCCCTTGTTCCAGCAGGCAGCCGAGGTTGTAGTTCTCCCCTCGCGCTTCCGGCAGCAGGACGACGTGGTGTCGGAAGTAGAGGGAAGATCCCGCAGGGCTTCGCCTAAGCCGGTGCGAGTTATGGTGGATTAGGGTTTCCCGGAGATCTAGGGTTTAGAAGTCCGGGAGGAGGGGGAGGTGTCGGCGGCGGTGACGGACCGGCGACGGCGCGAGGCGGCAGGGCTGCGGCGGCAGCGTCGGCTCGTGTGCGGGGAGAGGGGCTAGGGCTTGTGTGCTTTGGGGCAGCCCTCCCCCTCTATTTATGAGAGGGGGGCAGCCTTGGGAGGGGTGGGTTTGAATCCAAACCCAAACCCAAGTTGCATTGAGAGAAGGACTTGTTTCTTCTCCCACTAGGAAACCATTGTTCCAGTTTGACTTTTCAAACTCCCGTTTGACTTTCAATTTAGAGCTTTAATTCTCTCTTAAAAATGCACACACCATGTGACCTAGGATATGATCCAATCATTCCACTTACCCATGACACATTCATGGACCATTCTCCTTCCGGACCGGTGAACCTTCTAGACCCTTCTAGAACCTCTCCGATGAAAACATAGTAAACTTTCCCGAACTCCGAAATAGGACTTTCCTTATATGAATCTTATTCTCCGGACCATTCCGGATCTCCTCGTGATATCCTGGATCCCATACGAGACTCCGAACATCATTCGGTATTCCATATCTACTAAACAACATTGAATCCTTAAGTGTGTCTGCCTACGGTTCGTGAATTATGCGGACATGACCAAGACACTTCTCCGATCATTAACCAATATAGGAATCTGGAAATCCATATGGCTCCCACATATTTATATGATTACTTTGCGATCGAATGAACCACTTACATATGATACCAATTTCCCTTTGTCTCACGATAGTTTACTTATGCGAGGTTTTGATCGTCGATATCTCTGTATACTTAGTTCAACCTCATTACTGATAAGTACTCTTTTCACGTTCCCATGATATGTGATACCTTGTGAGCCAGTCACATGCTTGCAAGCTAATTGGATGACATTCCACCGAGAGGGTCTAGAGTATATCTATCCGTAATATAGATGGACAAATCCCACTCTTGATCCATGTCCCTCAACCCATACTTTCCGAACACTCAATGCCACCTTTATAGCCACCCAGTTACGGTGTGGTGTTTGATGTCATCAAAGCATCCTTCCTGTGATGGTGATTAACATGATCTCATGGTCGAAGGAATTAGGTTACTATGTATCAGAAAGCTTATAGCAAACGAACTATTGAAATGACTTGATCTTAATGCTACGCTTATCTATAGGAGTATGTCCATCATATCATTCTCCTAATGATATGATCCTGTTGTTAACAACATCTCAATGCTCATGATCGGGAAACCACGATCATCTATTAACCAACAAGCTAGTATTTCAAAGAGGCTTTACTAGGGACTCTAATTTAGTTTACAAATCACAGAAGTATTAATGTTTCCAGTTTAATACTGTTATAGCATGAATGTAAACCTTTATCATAAACACAAAGATATAATAATAACCACTTTTATTATTTCCTCTAGGGCATATCTCCAACAGTCTCCCACTTGCACTAGAGTCAACTAATCTAGATTACATGGTAATATACCGAACACCCATGGCGGTTTGGTGCTGGTCATATTTTGCCCTCGGGAGAGGTTTAGTCAACGGATCCGCCACATTCAGATCTGTGTGTACTTTGCAAATCTTTATGTCACCATCTTGGACATGCTCTTGAATAGCATGAAAACGTAGCTTGATGTGCTTCAGCTTCTTGTGTGACCTTGGTTCTTGCGCATTGGCTATGGCGCCCATGTTATCACAGTAGATAGACATTGGGTCCAGCACACTTGGAACCACACCAATCTCTGTAATGAACTCCTTCATCCATATTGCCTCTTGTGAAGCCTCCGAAGCAGCTATGTATTCCGATTCAGTTGAAGATCTCACCACAACGCTTTGCTTTGCACTCCTCTAGCTAACTGCTGCACCATTCAAAGTAAATACGTATCAAGATTGAGATTTAGAATCATCCGGATCGGTGTTCCAACTAACATCGGTGTAACCATTAACAACGAGCTGTTCATCACCTCCATAAGAAAGAACCATATCCTTAGTTCTTCTCAAGTACTTAAGGATATTTTTGACTGTTGTCCAATGATCCGCTCCTGGATCACTTTGATATCTGCTAGTCAAACTAACAACATATGCAATGTCGGGTCTAGTACATAGCATGGCATACATAAGAGATCCTATGGCTGAGGCATAGGGAGTCTTACTCATCCTTTCTCTATCTTCTGCCATTGCAGGACTTTGAGTTTTACTCAAGGTCGTATTGGGCAACATGGGAAAGAACCCTTTCTTGCTATCTTCCATTCCAAACCTCTTTAGAACTTTTTCCAAATATGTACTCTGTGACAATGATATTAGGCGTCTCGACCTATCTCTATAAATCTTTATGCCTAATATGTAAGCTTCTTCGCCAAGATCTTTCATAGAAAAACTATTATTCAAATAATCCTTGACACTATTAAGAAGGTCTACATCATTCCCAATCAACAATATGTCATCTACATATAGTATTAAGAATGCTAAAGAGCTCCCACTCACTTTCTTGTAAATACAAGCTTCTCCATAAGTTTGTATAAAACCAAAACTTTTGATTACCTTATCAAAAAGTTGATTCCAACTTCGGGATGCTTGCTTCAATCCATATATGGACCGTTGAAGTTTGCATACCTTGTTAGCATCTTTAGGATCGACAAAACCTTTGGGTTGCATCATATACAACTCTTCATCAATGTCTCCATTGAGGAACACCGTTTTGACATCCATCTGCCATATCTCATAATCATAATATGCAGCGATTACTAACATAATCCTCACAGACTTTAGCTTCGCTACTGGTGAGAAAGTCTCATCATAGTCAACTCCTTGAATTTGTCGAAACCCTTTTGCGACAAGTCAAGCTTTATAGACAGTAACATTACCATCAGCATCAGTTTTCTTCTTGAAAATCCATTTCTTCTCGATAGCCTTCCAGCCATCCGGTAAGTCCACCAAAGTCCATACTTGGTTTTCGTACATGGATCCAATCTCGGATTTCATGTCTTCTTGCCATTTATTGGAATCTAGGCTCATCATCGCTTCCTCATATGTCGCAGGGTCATCGGTGTTGTCCACCAACATGACACTCATAACGGGATCATACCAATCAGGAGTGGTACGAGTTCTCGTTGACCTGCGAGGTTCTGTAGTAACTTCAACCGAAGTTTCATGATCAACATCATTAGCTTCCTCTCTTATTGGTGCAGGCGCCACAAGAACTACTTCCGGTGCTACACTACTCGCAAGTTCGAGAGAAGGTTCAACAACCTCGTCGAGTTCTACTTTCCTTCCAGTCACTTCTTTCAAGAGAAACTCCTTCTCTAGAAAGGATCCATTCTTGGCAACGAAGATCTTGCCCTCGGATCTATGATAGAAGGTATACCCAATTGTTTCCTTCGGGTATCCTATGAAGACGCATTTTTACGCTTTGGGTTCAAGCTTGTCTGGCTGTAACTTCTTTACATAAGCTTCGCAACCCCAAACTTTAAGGAACAAAAATTTAGGTTTCTTCCCAAACCACAATTCATACAGTGTCGTTTCAACGGATTTAGATGGTGCCCTATTTAGAGTGAATGCGGCTGTTTCTAATGCATAACCCCAAAATGATAGCGGTAAATCTGTAAGTGACATCATAGGACGAACCATACCTAAGAGAGTTCGATTACGACGTTCGAACACACCATTATGGTGTGGTGTTCCCGGCGGTGTCAATTGTGAAAGTATTCCGCATTTCTTCAAATGCTCGCCAAACTCGTAACTTAGATATTCACTTCCACGATCAGATCGTAGAAATTTAATCTTCTTGTTACGTTGATTCTCTACCTCACTTTGAAATTCCTTAAACTTCTCGAAAGTTTCGGACTTATGTTTCATGAAATAGATATACCCATATGTACTCAAGTCATCCGTGAAGGTAAGAACATAACGATAACCACCACGCGATGCTACACTCATTGGGCCACACACATCGGTATGTATGATTTCCAATAAGTCCATAGCTCGCTCCATTATACCAAAATATGGAGTCTTAGTCATTTTACCCATCAGACATGCTTCGCATCTTTCAAGTGATTTGAAATCAAGTGATTCAAGAAGCCCATCGGAATGACGTTTCTTCATACGCTTCACTCCAATATGACCAAGACGACAGTGCCACATATAGGTCGAGTTATCGCTCAATTTCAAACGTTTAGCTTCAATGTTATTAATGTGTGTATTTCCACAATCGAGATTCAATAAGAATAGACCAACTATCAAAGGTGCATGTGCATAAAACATATTACTCATATAAATCGAACAACCATTATTCTCGGACTTAAACAAGTAACGTCTCGCAATAAACTTGATCCAGATATAATGTTCATGCTCAACGCAGGCACCAAATAACAATTATTTAAGTATAAAACTAATCCCGATGGTAGATGAAGAGGTAGCATGCCGACCGCGATCACATCAATGTTTGATCCATTTCCAACGCGCATCGTCACCTCATTCTTCGCTAGCTTCTGTTTATTCTGCAGTACCTGTTTCGAGTTACAAATATGAGCAACCGAACCAGTACCAAATACCCAGGCACTACTACGAGTACTAGTGAGATACACATCAATAACATGTATATCGGATATACCTTTCTTCTTGATGTTGCCGTTCTTCAAATCCGCCAAGTACTTTGGGCAATTCCGCTTCGAGTGACCTTCTCCCTTGTAGTAAAAGCACTCAGTATCAGGCTTAGGCCTAGCCTTGGTCTTCTTCGCCGGCGCGGTAACTTTCTTACCGCCCTTCTTGAAGTTTCCCTTTTTCTTAGACTTGCCTTGCTTCTTGAATTTGGTGGTCTTATTGACCAACAACACCTGGTGCTCTTTCTTGATATCCACTTCTGCAGATTTCAACATGGAGAAGAGTTCTGGAAACGACTTGTCCATGTTTTGCATATTGTAGTTCATCACAAAGTTCTTGTAACTTGGTGGTAGTGATTGGAGGACACGGTGAATCCCCAAAGCATTAGGAATCACTATTCCTAAGCTTTGAAGCTTGCTTGCGTGCCCAGACATCTTAAGCACGTGCTCACTAACGAAGCTGCCCTCTTCCATCTTGCAATTAAAGAACTTTTCAGAAGCCTCTTAACTCTCAACTGCTGCGTGAGCCTCAAATATCATTTTGAGTTCATGGACAATATCATGTGGGTCATGATTCTCAAACCTTTTCTGAAGCTCCGATTCCAAACCATACAAGATAGCACACTGAACTATGGAGTACTGATTCTTCCGAGCGAGGAAAACATTCTTTACCTCATCGGTAGCATTAGCTCCAGGCGGGTCACCCAGCGGTGCATCCAGCACATAGGTCAAATTACCAGCATTGAGGACAATCCTCAAATTGCAGAACCAATCCGCGAAGTTGCTTCCATTGTTTTTCAACCTTTCTTTCTCTAGGAACGCATTAAAATTGATGGTAGGGGCCGCCATTGATCTACAACATATTTGCAATAGTTTAGACTAAGTTTATGACAAATTGAGTTCTAATTAATAGTTAAATTAATCTAGGTGAACTCCCACTCAAAATAATATCCCTCAAATTGTTTTAGTGATCACACGAACCAAATCCACCACATCAAAACCGATCATCACGAGAGTTGATGTAGCTTCAATGGCAAACAATCAACATGTTAGAGCAGATTCTCATGGGTGATGTAGTCGTACACTTGCTGATCTCAAGATCGCGTAGACGATCCTTTCGGTGCTGCGTTCCGGCAGCACTTCCACAGTCGGTCACACGTTCGGTACTCGATGAAGACCTTCCTCTCCCTTGTTCTAGCAGGCAGCAGAGGTTGTAGTTCTCCCCTCGCGATTTTGGCAGCACGACGGCGTGGTGTCGGAAGTAGAGGGAAGATCCCGCAGGGCTTCGCCTAAGCCGGTGCGAGTTATGGTGGATTAGGGTTTTTCGGAGATCTAGGGTTTAGAAGTCCGGGAGGAGGAGGAGGTGTCGGTGGCGGCTAGGGCGGCGGCGGCGGCTCGTGTGCGGGGAGAGGGGCTAGGGCTTGTGTGCTTTGGGGCAGCCCTCCCCCTCTATTTATGAGAGGGGGAAGCCTTGGAAGGGGTGGGTTTGACTCCAAACCCAAACCCAAGTTGGATTGAGAGAAGGACTTGTTTCTTCTCCCACTAGGAAACCATTGTTCCAGTTTGACTTTTCAAACTCCCGTTTGACTTTCAATTTAGATCTTTAATTCTCTCTGACAAATGCACACACCATGTGACCTAGGATATGATCCAATCATTCCACTTACCCATGACACATTCATGGACCATTCTCCTTCCGGACCGGTGAACCTTCTAGACCCTTCTAGAACCTCTCCGATGAAAACATCGGAAACTTTCTCGAACTCCGAAATAGGACTTTCCTTATATGAATCTTATTCTCCGGACCATTCTGGATCTCCTCGTGATATCCCGGATCCCATCCGAGACTCTGAACAATATTCGGTATTCCATATCTACTAAACAACATCAAATTCTTAAGTGTGTCTCCCTACGGTTCGTGAATTATGCGGACCTGACCAAGACACTTCTCCGATCAATAACCAATAGAGGAATCTGGAAATTCATATGGCTCCCACATATTTATATGATTACTTTGCGATCGAATGAACCACTTACATATGATACCAATTTCCCTTTGTCTCACGATAGTTTACTTATCCGAGGTTTTGATCGTCGGTATCTCTGCATACCTAGTTCAACCTCGTTACGAATAAGTACTCTTTTCTCGTTCCCGTGATATGTGAACCCTTGTGAGCCAGTCAGATGCTTGCAAGCTAATTGGATGACATTCCACCGAGAGGGCCCAGAGTATATCTATCCGTCATATAGATGGACAAATCCCACGATTGATCCATGTGCCTCAACCCATACTTTCCGAACACTCAATGCCACCTTTATAGCCACCCAGTTACGGTGTGGTGTTTGATGTCATCAAAGCATCCTTCCGGTGATGGTGATTAACATGATCTCATGGTCAAAGGAATTAGGTTACTATGTATCAGAAAGCTTATAGCAAACGAACTATTGAAATGACTTGATCTTAATGCTACGCTTATCTATAGGAGTATGTCCATCATATCATTCTCCTAATGATATGATCCTGTTGTTAACAACATCTCAATGCTCATGATCGGGAAACCACGATCATCTATTAACCAACAAGCTAGTATTTCAAAGAGGCTTTACTAGGGACTCTAATTTAGTTTACAAATCACACAAGTATTAATGTTTCCAGTTTAATACTGTTATAGCATGAATGTAAACCTTTATCATAAACACAAAGATATGATAATAACCACTTTTATTATTGCCTCTAGGGCATATCTCCAACAATTACAGCATGGGATGTAAACATTTATCATAAACATAAAGATATGATAATAACCATTTTTATTACTGCCTCTTGGGCATATCTACAACAGTCTCCCATTTGCACTAGAGTCAATAATCTAGTTTGTAAAACTTTGTGCATTCAACACCTAAAGCCTTTTGGTGTTGTATATAGATGATTGCCAGTGGTTAACTAATCTTCGGATCCGACACTTTCAGGTCCGTGTGTAATTGTATGTCTTTGCGTCTCTATGCATCACTCATTCTCCAATAAGATGGCATTGTATAAATTTGGTCCTTTGGTGAGACCTTTAGTTCCTTGGGGTTAAACCATGTTGATATTTTATTGTTGTACAATATATTTTCATAGTACCAGCCCGATGTGAACCACACCTAGTTTGATAACAAACTACTTAACACAAATGCCCTCTTTTGCTAATAGAATAGAAGTCATATACTTATAGCCTTTTGTTTTAGTATCTGTCACAATGTATTAACTTTGGAACTCATCCAAATCTGTTATGGAATCTTATTTCCATTACATTGTGCCACCCATAGTTTTAAATTGAGATAAACTTAATTTATATCTTGTGACAAAACTAGTATCAATGTAATACTTTACAATGAACTATCTATCTATTTGTCACCTCTACAAAAATAACATATTCTTAGTTCTTCCAAAGATAATAAGAATATCCTTACTATCGTACAATGATCATCTTATGAATCATTCTGGTATATGCTCATAACATTTAGAGCATAGGACATATCTGGATGTGTACATATCACAGTATGATTGATCAAAAATACTCTTTGTGATTTCATTCACCAAGTATCAAAATACTTGAATCTTTATTTCACTTACCAAGTGTCAATACACTTGAATCTTGATTCAATCCTTTCTGTGCGGAAAGAACCTTTCTTGTCTTTTCCATATTGAAATTATTCAATATCTCATTTTTGTACTTTTGGCACAACCATATTAGCATCTCAATCTATCCATATAGACATTGATGCCAAATATTCGGGTTTTGCCTAAGTCTTTCATCGAGATGAAATTCTTAACTTGTGTCAACCAAAGATACATCATCTCCAACCAACAATATGTATTTCACATAATGTATTAGAAATATGTCTCAACGCTCCCACTTAATTTATTGCCAATGCAAGCATCTTCATCATCTCTGATGAAATTAAAGCTTTTAACAATTTCATAATGGTGAAGATTTCAACTCCGTGATGCTTACTTCAACTATTGAAGTTTGCATGTTCTTTTAGCATCCTTTGAATTAACAAAACCCTTTGGATCGTGTCATGTACACGTCCTAGGTAACCTTTCTATTAGAAGAACCTTGTTTTGTTTGTTCAACTACATATACCAAAATTATATTAGTGGTAGCTATATTGATCCGTCCTGACTAAATATCGCTATGAAAGATCAAATCTTGTCATAGTCAACCTTTTGAACATTGCTGTAAACTTTTTATCGACATGTCGACTATTTCATAGATGTGAAACATCCATGTCTATTTATAGATCCAAATACGACTGATAGGTCTTACACCTTTCCAGAGGGTCTTCCAAGTTCAAAGCTTGATTTATCATGTATGGAACTATCACAGATTTTATGACTTCAAGCCATTTGACGGAGTCAGGGCCCTCATTATCGCTACTTTGTGTGTAGTCTGTTCACCATTGTCAAACAATAATGATTTACTCTGAAATCTTAGTATTTGATTGTTTATCCGACCTACTTGGTCCAATAGGAACTTGGACCTTCGTGACCATAACCTTTGAGGTACGCGAGCCATGAGCATTGTTGTTGCCTCTGGGACACTTTCCGGTGCTACGCAACTCGACACATATTATCTAAAGTACAATAAACTTATCAAATTTCTATCGTCCCCCCACTTAACTTTTCACAAAAATTCCTTCTAAAGAAACTTGACGTTCTAAGCGAAAAACACTTTTGTCTTTGGTGTTTATGGAGGAATACCCAACGGTTATTTGAAATAACCTAAGACATGCTCATCCAACTTTGGTTGTAAACATTTTACTTATGCCTACCATACCAAAATTTGAGAAAGGACAACTTGGGTTTTAACCCAGACCATAACTTATATGGTGTCATTTCAACGGATCACGATGGAGCTCTTTTCAGTGTAAAAAGCGGTAGTCTCTAAAGCTTTAATCTTTAAAATATAATGGCAGTTTTATAAATTACACCTTTGATCTTAACATTTCAAACAAGGTTTCATTACATATCTCGAACACTCCATACTACTATGGTGTTTTTGGGAAATATAAATCTATGGAACTATTCCTCAAGATAGTTGAAGTGACTCGTTTTTGCGTCGAAATTAAGTTACCATGGAATATTAAGTTGGTTTGGCCTGGTGTTGCTTGAAGTTTTGATATATGGTATAAGTTATCCTAAAGGAATTTGAGAGAAAAATTCGCTAATCTTGAGGACGATGAGAAGCTCTTTGTCCCATAAACAATAATTTCTACCTATCTCCATTATTCCCATTCAGTTATTATTTCTAGTGCATCACCTGCAGTTGTCTTGGTCTCAAGATCATCATCTAGTACTACAATATATATATATATTGGTTTTTCATCTAAAGATTATGAATTATTGTCAATCATGTACTTCAAATGTCCTTCTCGCTATCTATTAGTCTTCCAGGATTAACACCTTCTATCTGTCATATTATCTGTCTGATGTGTTCTTCTTTGACATTTGTTGGTTCTCGTTCTCCCACCGTGGGGTCTAAATAATGGTGAACACATTATTCTCCTTGGATGCAACCTACTTGTACCCTTTTAGAAAATGTTTTGTTTCCTTTGTGGTGGTGGCACGGTAGATGCCATGGGTAGGCTTAAGTTGGGGCCAATGTGCACTAGTGGGTTCTAGGGAGGGACGATGTAGTGGTTTCTACACACAGAATATACAAACTCGATCTATACTTTGATAAAAAATAGTTACACTTGCTCCTCGAGCTGTATAGGGAGAGGAAGACGAGACTCTTTGTAAATCTCTAAGTGTATAATGAATCGACCCCTCCTCTAGGAGGCCCTGGCTCACCTTATAAAGGGGGGTCCATGTTACATATAGGGCTGCCATGGACAACATATTCCTCGAATATGCTTGTCCCAAAATAGTCATTCGGTGGGAGCCTTTCCGTGTCTCCCCTCTATCGACGGCAATGGCCCAGAGTCGACGACATGTGAGCGTCGAACTCTGGGACTATCACCTCAGTGACACTCTTCTGCCCCTCTATCCCTCTGACCTTTGTCTGTAGCGCTTGGCACTGTACAAATTCCTGCGAGAGAGACAGTGAGCAGTGTTAACTTCGGGGTTCACCCTCTCCTTCTCAAGCAAGCTTTCCCATGACTCGGCCTCGTCTTGTATGAATTTCCCAGGCCCAAACATGCAGATATAAAGAATAGTAGATGATATGTCAACATATCCTGTATGTCAGTCGAGTCAGGCCTTAGTTACCTGACTCGGGTTAATCCGGGCCTTATTCGGACGGCCTTGATATAACTCGGCCGGGTCATTCTTTGACCCGGTCAACATATTTGAGGGCTTTTCCCTTTTACCTTAACTTGAACCTACCTGGGGTCATCCCCCCAATGTTAGTCCCCGAAGTTGGTGCGGTCTTGTCGACTTTAGTCGGTAAGGACACAACAAGTTCAAGATATGTCGTGGTGGTGGCACGGCAGATGCCATGGGTAGGCTAAAGTATGGGGCCAATGGATGCTAGTGGGATCTGGGGAGGGATGATGCAACTGATTCTACGCACCAGTGGTTAAGATCAAGATCTTTATTTCTCTTCTTCTGGGTTACAAGTGCTCCTCGAGCTGTATACAGGGAGACCAGATGAATCTTGCCAGCCTAACGGTACTGAAAAGACTCGATGCCCTTCTCAGGGTCCAAGCCTCCCCTTATAAAGGGGTGCCTTGGGTGCCCTTAGGGCTGACGGGGCAAGCATATTCGTGGAATATGCTTGTCCCAAAATAGTAGTTCGGCGACCTCCTTTCCCTGCTGCCCTTCTAATGACGGCAAAGCGCCAGCGGCCCCCTCCTGCGTGCCTCGGGCTCCAGGACTGTCACCTCCGTGACCTCCTTCTGCTCCTCTGACCCTGCACATCTTTGTCTCTTGTGCTTGGCCCTGTTCAGATTCCTTCTAGCCTGCAGCTATAGTTTGACCTTGGGCTTCTCCTTCTCCTGCAAGCTTTGTATAACTCGGCCTTACCTTGCGTTACTCGGCTCGTTCCTCACCTGCATGAAGATCATTTGGGTAACCCGGCCGAGCTTCTCACTAACTCGGCCGGGTAACCACTTGATACCTGTAGATGAGCTTCTTGCCTCCGTTGATCGGCCGACATATCCATGATTCGGCCGACCTAGGCCGTAGCTCGGCAACCAGACGGGGACAGTATCTCTGTCTTTCCCCGTCTCTGACCTACCCGAGGTTAACCCCCCGACATTAGTCCCCGAAGCTGGTGTGGCCCTGTCAATTACTTTGGCCGGGTTATATCAGCTTCATCACTTTCTTCAGTCCTGTCTCCGAGCTATGGCCTCGTCCGAGGCTTCCTCGTTCCTTCCATCTTACGCTACGTCCTACGTGTCACCCTATCATTGCTTTTCTAGTTTTTAGGTCTTTCTACAGTGCTTACTGACAAGCTACAATGAACCCTGTACCTGCTGCGCCGCCGCCACGACGCCTCGTGTGCCGCTCCCCTCGGGATCGTAACAATTTTTCTTTGTCTGTGGTCGTTGGTGTGGCTCCATTCTCCGTCGTGCGTTCGTGTTACTCCCACGATCTACACGGGTAACTACCACACCCACGATCCCACTCCCCTGTTCATTTCTTGCCTATAAAGTGGGGAAACGCGCCCGCTGGGTTCATCTTTCCCATTGTCGCTCGCGTCTGCTCTCCTTCTTCCCTTCGCCTGTGCGTCCTCTTGCCGCTCCGCCGCCGCTCACCAGCCAGAGCTTCCGCCGACGAGGATTCCACCGCGTCGTTCGGCCCTTCTCGCCCGTGCTCTACGGCTGTGGCCCTGCCGCCGGTGAGTCCTCTCTGGCCATCTTGCCCTGTCCTTGCCCTAGATCGATCCGCACTGTTTTCGTGCTCAGGCGACGGTTCCTCCTCTTTTCGCCATTATTTTCGTACTAAGTTCCGACGGGGCCTTGTAGCTCTAAGCTCTCCTCCGCCGCCAGTTTTTCCTCCGGCGATCTCTCCGGCGGAACTATGTCTAGTTCGTTTAGCGGTGCTCTAGTTGAGGACGATGACGCTGGCTCCGGGCCCGAGCGTGGATCGTGGCAGGGTTCTTC
The DNA here is from genome assembly GCA_910589765.1 of Avena atlantica. Taxonomy (NCBI): domain Eukaryota; kingdom Viridiplantae; phylum Streptophyta; class Magnoliopsida; order Poales; family Poaceae; genus Avena; species Avena atlantica. The sequence continues at coordinate 312,851,034 of OU342736.1, forward strand.
AGTCACGCGCCGCGAGATTGAATGGCTCGTCCGAACTCGGCGGATTCCTGCCGAGGTTTCCTGTCGTTTACCCGGCAGCGAATCCTCTCCTGTTCTCAGAGAGGGTGAGTATGTGGTTTTCATGTCCCACTTCGCCCGCGGCTTCGGTCTCCCTCTTAGCGATTTCGCTAGAGAATTTCTTGATTACTTCGGCCTTCAGCCGCATCACCTTCCTGCGAACGCCATAGCTTCTCTTTCCGCTTTCATCTCAGCTTCGGAGGGTTACTTCGGCCTGTGGCCATCAGTACATGTCTGGTCGAAGTTCTTCCAGATCCGCTCCAACGTTGTTCCCGACAAATCTCTGCATCCTTCCGAGAAGTTGCTCACCCAATGTGGGGCGGCATCTATTACACCTCGGAGGCAATCCGTGTTCCCCCGCGTCACCGGGTTGGAGTCGTGCAAGAAATGGCACAAGTCATTCTTCTATGTCAAGAACAGAGGGGCGGAAGACAAGATTCGGCTCCCTCCATTCTCAATTGGCCCACCTTCCAAAGTGAATTGGCTCTATAATCCGAAGAAAACTCACGCCCTGGCCGAGGCCTTCGAGATTCGGCTGAAAGAGTTGATTCGGGCCGGGTTGTGCGGCGAAGACCTGATGGCAACCTTCATTAGTAGCCGGATCTGCCCCTTCCAGCAACGGACCCACAAGCTATGCTATATGAGTGGTCCTCTGGACCCTAACCGAGTCTCGACCATGGAGTTGGACAATTACCTCATTCACAAGCGCGTTCGAGCTATCTTCAAGACTGAGATGCCTGAGGATTGGTCCTGGGGGTTAAAACCATTCACCCGCGACCGTCCGCCCCCCGAGGTAAGCCTAATCTCCATTACTCTACTTTCCCCAGTTTTTAGAGACTGGTTTACATGATTTTCCCTCCTTGTCATGCAGAGGTTCGCGGAGCAGAAGAACGAGGACGCCGAAGTTCTGCAGCTCCCTTGGCCCGCAGATAGGAGTACCCCGGACACTGGTGAGCCGGACTCCGAGGAGTTCGTCCCTAAGTCGGACCCCGCTCCTGCTCGAGCTCGCGGCAAAACTTCGGCGCAAGAGGAGGAAGGTGATTCGGACGAGGTCCAAATTCTTGAGGTAGTTGCCGCTATGCCTATTTCTTATGCATTTCCGGCTTCTACTTTCCCAGCTAATCCGGCCAGCCAGGTTCATGACGTCGAACCTATTGCTTCCCGGCCTCCCGTTACCTCGGGGAAACGCGGGGCTCCTGCTAGTGCCTCAGAGGCAGTTCCTAAGAAGCGAGTAAAGAAATCCGCTCCGAATCCTCCCAGGCGCAAGACTATGCCCGGGGTTGCTGGGTAAGTTCTTTTGCCTATATTTCTTGTTTCTCTCTCTCTCTGTTTCTCATACCGACGAGTCTTCTTTCTTATTTTTGCAGCGCTCCTCTGTCTGTTAAACCCGGCGGTCCTAGTATGACCAGCCGTCCGATTCGGCCGCCATCTCCTCCTCCCGCTGATGACACCAGAGTTCCTAGTCCCATTCGTCCTGCTTCTCCCCCTGCTCTGCATACTTCGCCTGTTCGCCGTGATGCCCCTGAGACCTCTCCCATTGATCCGGATCCGATCCGGCCCTCCGATGTTTTCGTCGAGCCAGCTGTCCCCTCTATGGGCCCCAGCGTTACCATTGAGCCTCCATCTGCTCCGGCTGTTCCCACGGTCATCCCGACCTCTGCCGAGAAAATCGTTGCCCCGGCGCCCTCTGCGAGCTTAACCTCCACTGATCCTAAGGACTCCGTCCCTACTTCGGAGGCGCAACTTCTTGCTGGTGCCTCTTCTAAGGAGAAAAGTGTTATTGCCGTCAAGACTTCTTCTCAGAAAGGTCTTGCCGGCACTTCTCAGCCGAGTATTGCAGAGGCGCTGCGCAAAGGAGCTGCATCTGCCAAAGTCACTGCTACCTCGGCCACCGGCAGCCAGCTTGCTCTTCATAAGAGCCCTGCGACTGCCATCGTTGGTCCGCCTGCCCGGGGTAAAGTTTTGACTCGGACCGCTAGTGGGAACAGCCTTGGAGCGCTGGTTGAATATGCCAACAACTGGAATGCTGCTGATCAGTTCGTCGGTAACCCGGCCAACCAGTCCTTTCAGCTTTCTGATATCAGCGGCCGTTTTGACCATGCCGCTAAGTTCATCATTGAAACCAACAAAATGAATGAGGTAATAATTTTTTCCTCTGAGTCTTGAATTATTCTGTCGATGTTACCATATGCTCTAGTCCCCGAAACTTGCAAGGAAATAACTTGTTCTATACTTGGAAGTTTGATCTAATTTTATTTATAAGGTTTGGTAATTCGGCTGTTTAGATTCGAGTTTAATCGTGTTTTATTCGGATCTAGTCTAGTCTTCAATGTCCGGTTATCTAGATCCGAGTCAAGTTCTGCTTGACTCGGATTTGGTTTAGTTTTGAATATCCAGCCACCTAGATCTGAATTAAGTTCTGCTTAACTCGGATCTGGTTTGGTTTTGAATATCCAGCCACCTAGATCTGAGTTAAGTTCTGCTTAACTCGGATCTGGTTTGGTTTTGAATATCCGGCCACCTAGATCTGAGTTAAGTTCAGCTTAACTCGGATCTGGTTTGGTTTTGAATATCCAGCCACCTAGATCTGAGTTAAGTTCTGCTTAACTCGGATCTGGTTTGGTTTTGAATATCCAGCCACCTAGATCTGAGTTAAGTTCAGCTTAACTCGGATCTGGTTTGGTTTTGAATATCCAGCCACCTAGATCTGAGTTAAGTTCTGCTTAACTTGGATCTGGTTTGGTTTTGAATATCCAGCCACCTAGATCTGAGTTAAGTTCAGCTTAACTCGGATCTGGTTTGGTTTTGAATATCCAGCCACCTAGATCTGAGTTAAGTTCAGCTTAACTCGGATCTGGTTTGGTTTTGAATATCTAGCCACCTAGATCTGAGTTAAGTTCAGCTTAACTCGGATCTGGTTTGGTTTTGAATATCCAGCCACCTAGATCTGAGTTAAGTTCTGCTTAACTCGGATCTGGTTTGGTTTTGAATATCCAGCCACCTAGATCTGAGTTAAGTTCAGCTTAACTTGGATCTGGTTTGGTTTTGCTCGTTGACTTATCATTGTGCCTCGTTACTCAGGTTGCACATGACCGGCGAACTGCCGAGTTCCAGAGGTTGCTTTTTGCGCATCGCAAACTGGAAGAGAAATACGAGAAAGTCCTGCCCGTGGCAAAGAAGGCCGGTAAGTCGATAGTTTCTTTTCCTTATTCCCAACTTTCTCATATACTTGTCCGTGGAATGCCGGCTTACTTCTTGCTGAATAGGTAAGATCAACAACCTCAATATCCACCTTGAAATGAAGATCAAGACCTTGGAAGGTTAGTTTCCTTTCTACTTTACTCCTTCTTTTAGTATCTATGCTAAGTTCCCTTATTGCGTTGGGTTGTGGTAAAGCCGAGTTGCAAGACTCTGCAGCGTCGCAACAAGATTGCGTGCCCATGCCTGACGTGATGCTTCATTTTTTAGAACAAAGCGCAGTTCATTCGGCGCAACTACAAGAGAAGGATGATGAGATAGCTCGCCTGAGATCCGAGGTGAATACACTCAAGCTCTCTCAGAAATCCGAGCTAGAAAAGGTCGACCAAGAATTTTCTTTGGAAAAGAATCGGCTGACTCTGGATCTAGAGAAGCACAAAGAACTCCTCGAAGCTGCCGAACTTAAAACTCGCGGTTTGAGCGAGGAAATTGCTCGTTTCGAGAAGAGTAAAGCTGCTTGGGCCAAAGACCTTCAGATAATGATGAGCTATATTCATCGTAAGTTATTTGGCCTGGCCGAGCTAAAAATTTTCTTTGTCTTCGCTGCTATTCTTTGACCTGTTCATGTTTTGCGCAGATCACTTCCCCGAGGCCAAACCCGTGAGTTCTAAAGCTGTTCTTGCAGCTCGCGCTCGTCGAGGTGAACCTGATGCTGTTGAATTTGTATATTCAATGGAGGATTTTTTGGTTGCCGTTGGTGCTGCAGTTGGTCCGATGAAAATCATGGGCCGGGACTTGGTGGAGGCCGCTATCAAAGCTTACCATGCACTCTGGCCGAATACCTCAGGGACTCCCGATATCAACGAGGTTAAGTTATTGGTGACCAGGCTGATGGGATCTGAGAGACAGTTGAGTCTTTGGAGAGAATCTGCTGCGCGTGCTGGTGCCGACATGGCCCTTACTGTAATTATGTCATGGTATGAAGACATCTCTCTTGACATTCTGATGAATCTGCGCACTGGCTCCCGCTGGGTTGAAGATCCGACCTTTGTTGCACTTCGGCAAGCTCGGGCTTTCCAGCTCGTCGAGTATGCCGACGTGCACACTTGGAATGAAGGGCCGAGTTTTCTCCCAGATCCAGATCAGGAAGTCGCGGGTGATGATTCAGCTGAGCATGGGGATAGTGAAGATGATTCGGCCACATCCGATAGCTCCAGCTCAAGCTCGGATAGCAACGGCGATGCACGGTCTTCCTCCAAAGGCACCGGGCATTCTACTGCGCGCACTGACGCTCCTGAACAACCCCGTGATACTGCCGAAGTTACACCTGGGTCGGTGGAGGGCGAGGCGACCTCAGTCGAAGTTCCTCCTACTTCGGAGTGCCCCGCACCTGAGCAAGTGGTTGCCCCTCCAACGAACAACGCCTAGGTTATTCGCGATCCCTGGTATGCCGGGCGTACAATGTAGACGAAAAATTTGTCAACTCGTATGATTCGAGGTTCTTTTGCTATGTGTTGTTGAGATTCTTGGTTAAGTGGATGCTCGTCCGAATTCTTGCCTTGTTGGCTCGTAATTTCTTCATCTTTCAGGGTTCAATTTTTGCCGTTACTTTGATGATCTTATCCAGGCATTGTCGCTGAATATCTACGTTATTGACCTGTTTTGAACATAGGATAATTACTCCATTGTGGAAGTAAGTGACGATCGCTGGATCGTCGTTTACTATCCAGAACTTCCTTTTACAGATTAAGTTTCGGATATGATTGCGTTTAGCGTAGGTTCGAGGTATCATACGTTAGTCTCCGAGTCATTGGTTTAGATGCCGAAGTTTACGTGTCTACGAACTTGACAGATCCTATGATAATCCTTGAGTCAATGCTTTGGGCACCAAGGTGCATATTCGTAACATGAAATGAACACCACATATGGCATTCGCCGAGTCATTGCTCTGATCTCCAATGTTCAAGTATGTAACGCGAAAGAGATAAATATACCATATGGCAGTCCCCGAGCTATTGCTCTGGATGCCGAGGTCTAAACATATAACATCAAATAATCATTGCATATGGTAGTCCCCTAGTAACTGCTCTGAGTGCCGAGGTTCAAATATCGAACATGAAATAACATCATATATGGCAGTCCCCGAGTAACTGCTCTGGGTGCCGAGGTTCAAATATCAAATATGAAATAACATCATATATGGCAGTCCCCGAGTAACTGCTCTGGGTGCCGAGGTTGGAATACATGATATGAAATAAATATAACCTACGGCAGTCCCCGAGTCACTGCTCTGGGTGCCGAGGTGCAAATACATCACTGGTTTTTTGACCTTGAGATACAACCCTATGAGTAAAATGGCCGAAGTAAAGCCACATTCCAGGGGCGCTTCGTTTCTTCACCAGCTTTGCTTGCCTTGCCTTCTCCAGGGGATTGAGCATCAATCAGATAATATGCATCGTTGTGCAATGCTTTGCTCACGATAAATGGTCCTTCCCATGGGGGTGATAACTTGTGCATGCCGGCCGTGCGCTGCACCAGCCGGAGGACTAAATCTCCTTCTTTGAATACTCTGGGATTCACTTTCCTGCTATGATATCGCCGTAAGTTCTGCTGATAAATGGCCGATCGCGATAATGTCAACTCTCTGGCTTCTTCCAACAGCTCTACGGCATCTTGCCGAGCTATTTCATTCGTTTCAGAGGTTGTGTACTGAGCGACTCTTGGCGAGTCATATATTATGTCGGCTGGGAGTACGGCCTCTGCCCCGTATACCAGAAAGAATGGAGTATAACCTGTTGACCTATTCGGAGTAGTTCGAAGGCTCCATAACACGGCTGGGATTTCTTCGATCCAACATCCTGCCGACCGTTGCAAAGGTTCAACAAGTCGTGGTTTTATTCCTGATAACACCAGTCCATTAGATCTTTCAACTTGTCCATTGGATGCTGGGTGGGCCACCGAGGCAACATCTAGTCTTATGTGCTTCTCTTGGCAAAATCTAGCGAAGGCTCCTTCTGCAAAGTTCGTGCCATTATCCGTAATAATGCCATGTGGGTATCCGTATCTTAAGATGATATCCTTGAGGAATTTCACTGCTGTGTGCCCATCACACTTTTTGATTGGTTTTACTTCAATCCATTTCGTGAACTTGTCTACCATGACCAAGATGTGGGTCATTCCTCCTCTTGCCGGCTTGAAAGGTCCTACCATGTCTAAACCCCATACAGAAAATGGCCAAGTGATGGGTATTGTTTTTAACTCGGCCGACGGCATATGTATTTTGGCTGCATATCTCTAACACCCATTACACTTCTTAAATAATTCTTCTGCCTCTTTTAACGCCGTTGGCCAGTAAAATCCGTGCCTGAATGCCTTGGCTACTAAAGCGCGAGATGAGGCATGGTGCCCACATTCTCCTTGGTGTATATCTAGAAGGATTTCCTGACCTACTGTGGGACTCACGCATCTCTGCAATATGTTTGTTACGCTTCTCTTATATAACTCATTGTTTATGATTGTATAGGCCTTTGCTCTTCTGGCGGTTTGTCTGGCTAATACTTTATTGCTCGGCAGTACCGCGTCTTTCAGGTACGAAAATATGGGTTGTGCCCATATCGGCGTTGCTCCTTCTGCAGTGATTTCACTGTCTATCTCCATGTTTTCTGCCGACGTACATACCTCGGCTCTTTCCATGATTGCTATTACCTCGGCTGTCCCCCTCTTTAGGGGTTCCGAATCTTTCTGCGGATCTACCTCCATTGGCGTATGATTTTCTGCAGAGCTTGCTGGGATAAAGATTGATTCGGACTCTGGTGATGGGTTTATTGATGGTTTCCTGAGGTGCTCCAGGGCTATACCTGGCGGAATTGATTGCCGAGTTGATCCTAATTTTGACAATGTGTCAGCAGCGTCATTTTCTGCTCGTGGTATGTGGTGGAATTCACATCCTTCAAAATATCCACTGATCTTTTGCACATGGAATCTGTATAAAGCCATATTAGCATCTAATGCGTCCCAAGTGCCCGATACTTGCTGTACTACTAGATCCGAGTCACCGTAACATAGGACTCGGCGTATTCCAATTTCTTTTGCCACCTTTAATCCATGGACTAGTGCCTCATATTCAGCTACATTGTTGGACGCGGCAAAATGTATTTGCAGTACATATTTCAATTGATCTTTTTTAGGCGAGGTCAGCACTATTCCTGCGCCCAAGCCGTTCCTTAGTTTGGAACCATCAAAATGCATTGTCCAGTAATTTGGATCTGGCAGTGGTGGTTCATATTGCACCTCGGCCCAATCTACGAGAAAGTCGGCGACAGCCTGAGATTTGATTGTATCTCTTCTATCAAATTGTGGAGCATACGGTGATAACTCGATCGCCCATTTTGCTATTCGGCCACTTGCATCTTTGTTGTTCAATATGTCGGCTATGGGTGCCTCACATATTACTTTGATGGGGTGCTCCTCAAAGTAATGCTTAAGCTTTTTTGCCGACATATATACTCCATATGCCATCTTCTGATAGTGCGGATAATTCTGCTTTGAAGTGGATAATACTTCACTTAAATAATATACTGGCCTCTGAACTGACTTACCCTCTTCGAGTCGTTCCACTACAACCACAGTACTAACTACTCGATTGGTAGCCGCTATATAAAGTAGCATAGGTTCTTTCGATAATGGAGAAGCTAAAATGGGTGTCGTGACTAGCATCTTTTTCAACTCGTGAAACGCAAGGTCGGCCTGGGGAGTCCAGCCGAATTTGTCCGACTTTCTCATCAGCTGATAAAGTGGCAGTGCCTTTTCTCCTAGCCGACATACAAATCGACTAAGCGAAGCCAGGCAGCCCGTGAATTTTTGTACATCGTTCAGACATCTCGGCAATTCCATTCTTTCTATTGCTCTTATCTTCGTTGGATTAGCCTCGATACCTCGGCTGGACACAAGGAACCCGAGTAGCTTTCCTGCCGGCACGCCAAACGTGCATTTTTCTGGATTAAGTTTCATTCGGAACCTTCTCAGGTTCGCGAAAGTTTGCCGTATATCTTCTAGCAAGGTTCTGCTTTCCTTAGTTTTGATGACTACGTCATCCACATATACTTGTACGTTTTTTCCTATCTGATCATGCAGGCATTTTTGCATGCACCTTTGATACGTTGCTCCCGCATTTCTCAGGCCGAATGGCATTGTGCGATAACAATAAGCCCCGTACGGGGTAATAAATGCAGTCTTTATTTGATCGGCCGGATTTAACGGTATCTGGTGGAAACCAGAATACGCGTCTACAAATGATAACAGCTCACAGCCAGCGGTCGAGTCAATGACTTGGTCTATTCTAGGCAACGGAAAGGGATCTTTCGGACACGCCTTGTTCAGGTTAGTGTAGTCAATACACATTTGCCACACAATGGCTACATTGGGGTCATCTTTCTTCTTTTCTACTAGCACCGGATTTGATAACCAATCCGGGTAAAGCACCTCCATGATAAACCCGGCGGCGAGAAGCCGAGCTATTTCATCCCCTATTACTTTTCTCCTGTCTTCGGCGAAGCGGCGGAGAGGTTGCTTCACCGGCCGCGCTCCTGGCCTGACGTTTAATGAGTGCTCAGCCAACTCCCTCGGCACACCTTGCAGATCTTGTGTTGACCATGCAAATATGTCCCGATTCTCACGGAGGAAGTTGGTGAGCTCGCCTTCCTATTTAGTGTCAAGACCTGCACCAATAGTAACAGTACGCTCTGGGAATTGCTCATCAATCTGAAATTTCTTCGTCTCTTTGGTTGGTTGAAAAGAAACGCTGCCATGAGGGTTGGCCAGTGCCGGCATGCTTAATTGTGCTGACTGTGCGAGGGCTGCTACCTCCTGAATCCTTTTCTTTTCTCTTGCTATAACCAATGACTCGGCCAGATTTGACCCGGCCGAGGCACACTCCATTGACTTCTTGTAATCCCCTGCAACTGTTATCACCCCTTGTGGTCCGGGTAGCTTCATCTTTAGATAACCTATATGACAGCTGCTCATGAATTTGGCCAGTGCGGGCCGTCCGAGTAGAGCATGATAACAGCTTTCCAGATCGACCACCTCAAATTCCAAATTTTCTGCTCTGCAGTTATCTCTTGTACCGAATAATACGTCCACTCGGACTTTACCGATGGGCTCACATGAAAGCCCTGGCACTATCCCATGGAAAGTTGTCCTTGTGGACTGCAACATGTTCTGTGATATACCGAGTTTGTGCATGGTATCTTTGTACATGATGTTAATACTGCTTCCATTGTCGATGAGTACTTTTGAGAATTTCACATTGATGCTTGGTCCCACAAATGTTGGATCCAACACAAGTGCGTATGATCCTGGACTCGGCATTATTCTGGGGTGATCTTTCATGCTCCAAGTTATCTCCTGATCAGACCATGGCTGATATCTTGGCACTGCTGGTACAACTGCATTAACTTCCATATGCCGGCGCTGCACACTCTGCTTGTCCTGCTGTTCTGTCGTGAACACACAATAAGACTGGTGATGTTCCCTATAGTCATTACGTCCAGCATTTGCCGGATTTAACCTTCCGTCCTGCCCTTGGTTCATTACTTGATGCACTGCATCCCTCCGATCCGAGTTATCGTACCTCGGGGGTGGGGGCGGAAGCATCAGTTGCTGTGCATTTGCTCCAGTCAACTGCGGCTGATGCTGCTGTTGCACCTGATGGGGAGCCTGACCTCCTGCCGGGTTTCCCATCGCATTTTTCATCCAGGCGCATTGCCGGGTTGTATGATTGGCTGGTCTAGATGGGTTTGACGTGTGAAATTTACACGGCTGATCCAACATGGATTCAAACGTATACTTCGGCTTCTCTTGCCATTGCTTCTTTTGCTCTGGGGTCCATTGCCTCTTTCCATCATTTCTTGGGGTCCACTATTGAGGTCCATTTTTCTGTCGTTGAGTTGCTCCGTGACTCGGCTGATCTTGCGCTATAGCCGCCACCTGGGCCGAATTGTACCTATAATCCGGCCTCTCTTCTCTTCTTCTTCCTCTGAAATCACGCCTAGATGACCTGGCCAACTCTCTCGTGTACTGGTCTTGTTGCTCACGATGATCTGCCGACATTAACTCCGGTTGGGTTGGGTCACCCAGTGCATAGGAGTCTGCTATTCTGATAGTTTCTGCCAGTGTGGTCGGCATATCTCTCTGCAAGCGTTGCCACAGCACACTGCCGTAACGGCAGCCTTGCGCGAACCAAGCGATCGCTTGCGACTCAATAACTCCTTCACATGAGTTTCTCAGGTTACACCATCGAGTTAAAAACTCTCTATCTGTTTCATTCGGCCTCCGCTTGCACATGGCTAGTTGCTGTGGTCTATTCGGTCTCTTGTATGTGCTAGTAAAGTTGCTGACGAACATCTCTTCGAAATCTAACCAGCAATTGATACTGCCTGCTGGTTGATTATTCAACCATACCCTGGCTGGTCCTTCCAACATCTGTGGGACATACCGCACTGCCCATCTTAGGTTGCCACCTGCTATCTTCACTGCGGTGGCATAATCAATCAACCAGTCTTGTGGCTTGGTACTTCCATTGTACGTTTTTGTGCCTCTCGCTAATTGAAAATTTGGCACTGGTGGTTCGCCCATGATTCGTGGTCCAAAACATGCCGGACCTGGTGGACCTTGCTCTTCCAATAGCTCGGACCGGGATAACCGATCCAATTTTACTCTTGCATCGTTTGCTGGCAAATCTCTGTACAAGATTCTATCCTGCATCCCATAGTGATTATCCCCACCCTGGTTTGCGTATTCTACCTCGGAATATCCATCATTATACCTTTCATTCATCTGATTATAGCGAACTGGCCTCATTTCTCTTTCCTGCCGAGGCTCATGTCTTGGTAGCGGGTGAGGCAGCACTTCTCTCCTTATTTCAGCCGGGGCTTGGTTTTCATGATTGTCTCTTGCGGGTTCTTTCCTGCCGTGTTCCCCATTACCTCGGCCGCCGCCATCCTTTTCCATACGGCCGTGGTTTCTCTCCCCACTATTACCTCGGCTTGCATTGCCTCTGTTCTCATTCGCCTTTCCAGCTATGGCCGGGTCATATGGAACAATTTGTTTGTTCCTCTTCCCTGAGGTTACTGCTCTTTCTTTTCTAGCATTGTTTCCGGGTGAAGATGCCGCTGCCGCAGATAATGCAGGTGCTGCCCCTGCCGAATGAACCATCCGTGAAGCCCCTGGTCTTGCCGGGTTAGCTCTGAGCATTTCCTCATTTTGCTGGTTCGCGATGCGCACCAGTTCATTTACTCTTTCTTGCTGCTTCTGCCGAGCTTCCCCTGTTAATCCCTCTAGTTCCAATGCTGCGGCATTTGCCGCTCTTAGGTTTTTTGCCGGGGTATTATACCTCGGCAAACCCAAATCGCCTGATTCGGCTCTGTGAGCTTCATGCTCTTTGTTAATATCACTCATGAGGTTCTTTCCTCTTAATCTCAGTTCGTCCACCCGCTCGGGTGCGACATCAAGCTTATTAGCTTTTGCATATTCTCTCAGGGTCCTGTTCAAGGATTCCCGCAGAGCCGATACCTTTTTGGCCTCTACCAGCACCTTTTGCCTGGTTTCCTCTAACTCTGCCTGAGCATTTGCCGGATCAAGTATCGGCGCTACAGGCGTGGTTAAGTTCTCTATAGTTGCCTGAAGAACGTTCTCCGGTCTCTCCAGAGGTGGCCCTCTCACTCTTGGTGCTTTTGGGGTGGTGTCATGTAGCTCGGCCAGGTTTGTCACCGGCGGAATTACCTCGCTGGTCTGCAGTGTGATCTGCTTGGGCGGACCCTGGGTGCTTGCGGCGGGTTCTCTGCTTGATCCGGCCAATGCTGCTCCCTCTTGCGTCCCTGCTGCGACCATCACCTCGACGCTGCCTGCTAGATGCTCTCCTGATGGGCAGCTCGCCGCGCTTCGAGGTGGTTCCCCTGCAACAACAACCTGGTGAGGATAAACGTCGGTGATGTCGACGCCGACGTAGACCCTGAGCTCGCCCAGGCCGATGAAGATCCCGTTGCGCGGGGGGGTTTTCCCCCTGAAGCTCCCTGCATTGTCTCTGACATAGTCACAGAGACCAAATCTCTGGACCAAGCCAGAAACAACGCGCTCGCCGGTGTTGATGAAGTTTCCCGTCCGGATCACGACTCCAGCTAGCACCGCTGCTGGCCCCACGGTGGGCGCCAACTGTCGTGGTGGTGGCACGGCAGATGCCATGGGTAGGCTAAAGTATGGGGCCAATGGATGCTAGTGGGATCTGGGGAGGGATGATGCAACTGATTCTACGCACCAGTGGTTAAGATCAAGATCTTTATTTCTCTTCTTCTGGGTTACAAGTGCTCCTCGAGCTGTATACAGGGAGACCAGATGAATCTTGCCAGCCTAACGGTACTGAAAAGACTCGATGCCCTTCTCAGGGTCCAAGCCTCCCCTTATAAAGGGGTGCCTTGGGTGCCCTTAGGGCTGACGGGGCAAGCATATTCGTGGAATATGCTTGTCCCAAAATAGTAGTTCGGCGACCTCCTTTCCCGGCTGCCCTTCTAATGACGGCAAAGCGCCAGCGGCCCCCTCCTGCGTGCCTCGGTCTCCAGGACTGTCACCTCCGTGACCTCCTTCTGCTCCTCTGACCCTGCACATCTTTGTATCTTGTGCTTGGCCCTGTTCAGATTCCTTCTAGCCTGCAGCTATAGTTTGACCTTGGGCTTCTCCTTCTCCTGCAAGCTTTGTATAACTCGGCCTTACCTTGCGTTACTCGGCTCGTTCCTCACCTGCATGAAGATCATTTGGGTAACCCGGCCGAGCTTCTCACTAACTCGGCCGGGTAACCACTTGATACCTGTAGATGAGCTTCTTGCCTCCGTTGATCGGCCGACATATCCATGATTCGGCCGACCTAGGCCGTAGCTCGGCAACCAGACGGGGACAGTATCTCTGTCTTTCCCCGTCTCTGACCTACCCGAGGTTAACCCCCCGACAAGATACTCGGAACCTATGCATATGTTTGCCGACTATTCTATCAGCCGGCTCTCTTTTTGAGATATATCTCGATTCACACTTTGTCGCTCTGCCTACTTATTCTGGTTTATTCCGAGGTATGACTCGATCTTCCGAGTCAATTTCCCTCATCCGGGTCATTCCCTTAGCTTCTCTCGTAAGTTTCATCCTACGTGTCAGAATCATTGCACTTTGCCTCATTTTCTGGGCTGCTACAGTGAATACTGACACGGGAATAATCATCACTGCAAGCGGTCAAGTCCGCGTAGTGCCCCTTCGATTACCGCAACAGTTACTACGGCCGGATCATCTCCTGCGCCGTGTGACCCACGGTGTGGCTCCACTCGGCAGTTGCCAGCGCATGATACATGCGTGTACGCAGCAACCGCCACGCCCGCACGATCCCACTACCGCTAGCGGTTTGTGGTTATAAATGAGGGAGCGGGGTGAAACCCTTAGTCACTTTCCCCCGCTCCCCATTTCCTCGTCTTCCTCCCCGCGCCGCCACCACAGAGCTCTCCTCATGAATGCACCACTAGTTTTTGGTTCTGCTCCGCCATGCCGAGCGCTCACGTCGAGCCTTTGCTCTAGTCCATCCCCTCTACTATGACCGCGCTCTTCATCGCCGCGATGATACCATGGCAATATAGGCCTTTCCTCGCCATCATCACTTCTTCCTCTGTTGACTCCTCCAGTGAGCTAATGTCGAGCTCCCATAATGTCGCCACCGCCATAGAAGAATACACAGTCACCGCCCCAAAGCACGGCTCCTAGCAAGGATCGACGGTGACTCGGTAGGAGATAGAGTGCATCAAGACACACCGCATTCCTGCCAAGGTAAAGTGCCGAATACCCGGCCTAGAGGTCGCCCTCATTGTTGATCCAGGTGAATATGTAGTCTTGTTGTCTCCCCCTTAGTGATTTTTCTAAGGAGTTTTTTGAGTTCTTTGGTCTCCAAACTCATCATCTGCCAGCTAACGTTGCTGCCTCTCTGTTGGCATTTATCTCAGCCACCGAAGGATACTTTGGCCTCTGTCCCTCTGTAGTTATTTCATCTAAGTTCTTCCAAATCTGATCTAATGTTGTGCCGGATAAAAGCCTACGCCCCTCCGAGAAGTCGCTGACCCAGTGCGGTGCCACCTCCATCATGCCTAGGAAGAAATCCGAGTTTCCCCGTGTCGCAGGCCTTGAGTCATGCAAGAAATGGCACAAGTCGTTCTTCTATGTGAATAAAAGTGGCAAGGAAGATAAGATTCGAATGCTAGCTTTCTCTGTCGGCACGTCTTCCAAGAAGAACTGGAATTACAACTCGAGGAGGTCCGATGCCCTCGGCGAGGCATTTGAACTCCGACTCAAGGAGCTGACTTGGGTTGGGCAGCATGGCAAAGATTTGATGGCTTCTTTTGTTAGCCGAATCTGCCCCTTCCAACAGCGATCCCACAAGCTCTGCTACATGAGCGGCCCTCTCGACCTGAACTGAGTCTCAACCGTTGAGTTCGACGATGATCAGATCTGGAAGCGCGTCCATGCTATCTTCAAGACTGAGATGGCCAAGGACTGGAAGTGGGGCATGAATCCCTTCACTCGCGAGAACCCTCCTCCCAAGATAATTCAATTTCGAGTCATTTTGTTCGAGTCATTTATCATTGCTGTTTTGTCGGGTACTTAGCTTATTTGTGTTTGTACCTTTCTAGAAATTTTATGAACAAACCTCGGAAGATGCCGAGATTCTTGACCTTCCCTAGAGCAAGGATCGGGACACTCCGGATAATGGAGAGCCAGACTCGAGGGACTTCATTTCGAAGCCTGATTCGGCCCCTGCCCGAACTCGGGGTAAGGCTTCCACCCGTGCTGATGATGATGGCTCAGACGATGTTGAGATTCTCGAGGTATACAATGCGGTTCCCATCTCATATGCCTATCCGACTCCTTTTCCCTAGCTAACCCGGATGGTCACGTGCACGAGGTAGATCCTATAGATGTGGGGGTCCAAGTGCCGGCGAGAAAGCGAGCTGCGCCAGATAATTCCTCGGCCGAGGATCCCAAGAAGAAACGGATCAAGAAATCCACTATGAAAGCTCCCTGACCCAAGACTATGCTCGGAGTTTCTATGTAAGTTACCTTGATCGAACTAAATTTGTATTTCTTCTTTCTCTATTTCTTTTTCTAACTATATTTTCTCTCTTTTTATCTAGGCAGTGCTCGCCTGCCACCAACCAGAGTGGTCCGAATATGACCTCACAAATTACTCGGCCGCCATCACCACCGCCTCAGGACGAGGTCTGGGTTCCCAGCCCAGCTTGAGATGATCCTCATCCTGCACCGACTAATAGTCCACCTCGACAGGAGGAGGTTGAGGCTGAGGCTGGTGGCGATGCCAAAATTTCCATGCCGAATCAATCATCTGATCCGGCCGCACCTATAGATATTTCCAAAGATCAACAAGCCGAACCAGCGCCCATAGAAGTGCCGACTACCTCGGCCTCTATACAAGATCCAACTCCTTCGGCTCCATCATCTGCGCCAATGCCCATTGAACACTCCAAGACTTGGCAAGAAGGCCAAGTTCAAAAGAGTGCACGTTCTCAATCTCCTTCTCCTTCTGCAGCTCCTTCGGCATCTCCAACTGTGACTCGGCCGACTAAGTCACAGCCAACTGCTGAGGCATCTGCCAAGGCCAAGAAGGGTGGAGCTGCTAAGCCTGCTTAGAGGAAAACTGGGCCAAGGTCCTCTCAGCCCCGCATCATTGCACAAGGGTCATCCTGCCTCCGCCTCTGCCTCTGCTGCCGGCACACAAATGGTGCTTCATAAGTGCCCATCAGCCGAGGTAGCTATCCAGCAGGCACGAGAAGCTAAAGGCAAGGTGCTGCTATGCACTTTGAGTGGTGGAAGTATCGGTTACTTGGAGGAGTATGCCGTTAACTGGAATGCTGCTAATCAGGTTGAGGTTAGCTCGGTGGCCAATCATGTAACCAAGACTTTTTATTTCCCCGACATCAGCAATCGCTTGCATCTTGCCAGCCGAGTCATCCTTGAAGCCGATGGCATGAACGAGGTAAACACCCCGGCCTACACTTGTATATTTTCGCATAACATAGTATATGCCCATTAGTCCCCGAGCCTCCGAGGGCATGATTTATCATTCAGCCAGATGCTCCTTTTTACTTATTGCTTTAGTGTAGCCAGGGTGCATGAAACGAATCAGTTTAACTCAGGAATTTTTTGTCTTAACTTCAAATATCTAGCCACCTTGATCCGGATCAAGCTTTACTTGGTTTGGATCTTGTAATTTAGCTTCAGATGTCCAACCACCAAGATCCGAGTCAAGTTTACTTGATTCGGATCTTACTGTTTAGCTTTAAATATCCAGCCACCTAGATCCGAATAAAGTTTACTTGGTTCGCATCTTGCATTTTAGCTTCAAATATCCAACCACCTAGATCTGAGTCAAGTTTTACTTGGCTCGGATTTTACGGTTTTAGTGTCAAGTATCCAGCCACTTAGATCCGAGTCAAGTTTTACTTGGCTTGGATCTTGCTTCAAATATCCAGCCACCTAGATCCGAGTCAAGTTTTACTTGGCTCGAATTTTACGGTTTAGCTTTGAATATCTAGCCACCTAGATCCGAGTCAAGTTTTACTTGGCTCGGATTTTACGGTTTTAGCTTTAAATATCCAGCCACCTAGATCCGAGTCAAATTTTACTTGGCTCAGATTTTGCTTCAAATATCCAACCACCTAGATCCGAGTCAAGTTTTACTTGGCTTGGATCTTGCAGTTAGGTTCAAATATTTTTCTGATTAAGATGTTGTGTGCTTGTAGGTTTCCCAATCGGCGCACATCCAAGTTCCAGAGGCTTCTCTTCTCTCATCGAAAGCTGCAGACAAAGTATCAGAAGACGGTGCCCATCTTGAGAAAGACTGGTGAGCTAATCATTGCATCCCTTCAAATTCTTCTTCTAATTTGGTTTTCTGAGCTAATTTCTGATTTTCCTTTGTTCAGCCAACCTCGATATGCAGAACACAGTGCTTAAGGAGAAGGTCGCCAAGCTTGAGGGTAAGTCAGATATTTTAACTCTAGCCTTTTCTCCCCGGATCTTTGCTATTGTGAAGTATCTCATAAGTTTCTACCTCGGCTCAGCCGAATTACGAAGCCTTGCAGCATCGCATCAAGAGTGCATTTCCATGCCTGATATGATGCTGCATTTTATAGAAAAAGCAGGAGAAAACTCGGCCAAGATGAAGGAAAAGGACGATGAAATAGCTCGGCTTCGTGATGATATTGACTCCTTGAAGCAGACACAGAAATCCGAGATGGAAAAGATTGACCAGGCATTCTGTAAGGAGAAGGATCGGTTAAATCTTCAGCTCGAGAAGGACAAGGAGCTTATCAGCGCAGCCGAGTGAACCGCCCAATCTCTCAAGGACGAGGTTGCTCATTTCGAAAGGAAGAAAGTCGGCTGGATGTCCAACCTTGACCAGATCCTCAAGTTCATCCATCATAAGTTTCTCCTTTTACTTATCCTTTGATTCATGCCCGAACTGTTCTTGATGACCATTTTTACTGACTTGTATTTTGCTTCGTCTTCAGACAACTTTACGAAATCCAAGGCTCGGAGTGCTAAATGTGTGGTGGAGGCTCGGGCTCGCCAAGGTGAACGTAATGACCCGGAGCACGAGTACTACATGGAAGATTACTTGATCAGTGTTAGTTCTACCACCAAGACCATGAAGACCTTCGGGAAGGATTTGGTGGACGTGGCTATTCGAGTACTCCATGTGCTCTGACCGAATGAACCGAAGATCACTCGGGTTTCGGTGCTTGCTTATAAACTATTGGATTGGGAGACTCGGCTGAATCTCTAGAGGGAGTCCGCAGCTCGAGCCGGGGCTGACATGGGACTTACTGGCGTACTATCATGGTAAGAATATATTTTCCTTGGTACTTTGATGAATCTGCGCACCGGCTCTCCTTGGATCAGTGATCCAGACTACATCGCACGTCGAGAAGCGTGAGTCCATCAACTCATCTAATATGCCAATGTGCATGGATGGAATGAAGGGCCGAGCTTCCTCCTGGATAATGCTGATGAGGTTTCCGAGTCAGAAGATGGCGATGAATCCGGGGAGGGTGCCGAAGACAAAGAAAGTGCCAGAGAGGATTCTGGTAGCTCGGATGAGCAGGCAGAAACTTCGGATCAAGAGGCCGAGGCCCGACCTTCCTCCAAGGGGACCGAGACTTCTTGAGCTCAATCTAAGGTCCCTTTGAAGTAAACCGAGGTTAAAGACACTGAGGTTGCCCCTGTCGAAGTCGAGGTATCCTCAACGGAAGGTGAGGTTACCCCTGCTGATGTCGAGGTACCCTCAGTGGAAGTAGAGGTGAATACCTTGGAGGCCCCTACTCTGGAGGTTGCCGCTCCTTCGCCGCATATCGATGAATCGGCACCAGCTACTGCCTAAACTTTAAGCAACTTAAATTTTATTAAGTTCTTGATATGTCGGGCGCATGATGTAAGAAACAATTCAGTCCTTTTGATACTATGCAGTTTGTATATATTGCCTCCTTTTGGTCGTTTATGCTTTAATTCCATGTTTCTTGTTATTCCGAGTTCATCATTCTGCCTGTGTCTACCATTTTTCGGCGTTCGACTTATGGGTTCGAGATAGATAAACCGAACTAACAATACTTAGAAATTAAGAAGACAAGCTCAAAACGAATTCATAAAACAATTAAGTACAAACATAACTAAGTATTAAAAATATAGGGGTTAGTAAGAAATAAAACATAAGTCGGCTCGCGTATTATTCTCCCCTTAGTCGTTTTTCATGTGTTCGACATTCCACGGCTTTCCTCTTGCTTACCATGAAGCCTATTTTTTGGACATAAGTAAGTCAAGGAGTTGAACTTTGCTGCCGACACATTACTAATTCGGTCTAAGGGTAAAAAATATAAGCCAACCGACATATAAAAATACATATGGAAAGAACAAATTCATTAAGGCAGTCCTCGAGTTATAGATCGATGTGCTGAGGTTTCATTGATTAACTCATTGCCGACATATAATGTGACATATGAGAGTTCGAGATACATACACTTCTCCTAAGTGTAAAAAGGATGAAGTAGAGCTACATTCCATGGCCTCTTTGATTCGTCTCTTGACCCGTTCACCTTATTTTTCTCTTGTGCTTGAGCATATATAAGATAGTATGCATCATTGTGCAATGTTTTGCTCATAATAAATGGACCCTCCCATGGTGGTGATAATTTATGCATGCCGGCTGTGCGCTGCACAAGCCGAAGCACTAGATCTCCCTCTCAAAAGACTCGAGGATTTACTTTTTTGCTATGATAGCGTCTGATCTTGTTGATATATGGCAGATATGGACAATACCAATTCTCTTGCCTCTTCTAATAAATCAACATCATCTTGCCGGGTTATTTCGTTCACTTCAGCGTCTATGTATCGGGTGACTCTAGGCGAATCATGCACTATGTCGGATGGTAATACAGCTTCTGCCCCATACCAGAAAGAATGGCATATAGCCTGTTGATCTATTCAGAGTTGTCCTCAGGCTCCATAATACGGCCGGGAGTTCCTCGATCCAACACCCCGCTGACCTTTGCAGCGGCTCAATGAGACGGGGCTTTATACCGGGCAATACAAGTCCTTTGGCTTTTTCAACTTGCCCATGCGATGCGGGATGCGCGACTGATGCAATATCGAGTCTTATTCTTTTATCTCGACAGAAGAGAGAAAAATCTCCCTCGACAAAATTTGTGACATTATCAGTAATAATACATTATGGGTATCCATATCTTAGGATAATATACTTGAGGAATTTCATGGCTATGGGCTCATCACACTTTCTTATAGTCTTCACTTCTATCCACTTGGTAAATTTATCGACCATGACCAAGATATGGGTCATGCCACCTCGAGCCGGCTTAAATAGGCCGACCATGTCTAAGCACCATACATCAAATGGCCAAGTGATGGGTACGGTTTTAAATTCGAATGAAGGCATATGGATTTTGTTTGCATATCTTTGGCAACCATTGCATTTCTTTGCCGGATCTAGTGCATATTGTAGTGCACTGGGCCAATAAAACCCATGTCGGAAAGCTTTGGCTACCAAGGCTCTGGATGAAGCATTATTCCCGCATTCACCTTGATGTATATCTAATAGAATCTCTTGTCCTTCCGCCGGGTCAACACACCTCTGTAGGACACTTGTGACACTTCTTTTGTACAACACTTTGTTAATTATAGTGTAGGGTTTTCCCCTTCTCACAATTTTCCTAGCAATGACCTCATCATTCGACAGGATCTCATCCTTGAGGAATAAAAATATGGGTCGTGCCCACTCTGGTACCTCATATGCTGGAGTAATTACTTCATCAATTTCCATTGCTTCTGCCAACATAACTGTTGCCGGGTTATCCTGACCAGTCCCTGGGTTCTATGGGGTAGTCCCCAGGTTTGCCGAGTCAGTCCCCGGGTTATTCGGTTTATTCCTCCCATCTATTTCCATTGGGGTCACCTCAGATCCTGGATCTACCGAGAGACGGATTGACTCAAATTTTGGTGAAGGGACAATTGCTGGTTTTATTAAGTGTTCAAGGGCTATGCCTGGTGGAATTGATTCCCTGGATGAACCAAGTTTTGACAAAGTATCTGTGACATCATTTTCTGCCCGGGGTATGTGATGAAATTCACATCCCTCGAAATAACCACTGATCTTTTGCACATGGAATCTATATAAAGGCATGTTTGCATCTAGTGCATCCCAATGTCCTGATACTTGCTGAATCATGAGATCCGAATCACTGAAACATAGAATCCGACGTATCCCAACATCTTTTGCCACTTTTAGGCCATGAACAAGTGCCTCATATTCGGCTACATATTTCAGTTGATCCTTTTTGGGTGAGTTTAGCACTATGCCAGCTCCTAGCCCATCTCTCAACTTAGACCCATTAAAATGCATTGTCCAATAATTGGAATCTGGCAATGGCGACTCATACTGCATTTCGGCCCAGTCGACAAAAAAGTCTGCTAGTTCCTGAGACTTAATTGCATCTCGCCTATCGAACCGAGGAGCATAAGGGGATAATTCAATCTCCCATTTGGCTATTAGGCCACTGGAATCTTTGTTGCCCATTATCTCGGCTATTGGTGCCTCACATATCACCTTAATAGGGTGTTCTTCAAAATAATGTTTCAGCTTCTTTGTCGACATATATACACTGTATGCCATTTTTTGGTAGTGCGGGTAATTTTGCTTCGATGCCGATAATAGCTTGCTCAGGTAATATACTAGCCTCTGCTCTAGCTTACCTTCTTCCTCACGCTCCACAACTATCACCGCACTTACGACTCGGTTAGTCACTGCTACATAGAGCAACATCGGCTCTTTAGATAGTGGCGAAGCTAGAATTGGTGCAAAGGCTAGCATTTTCTTTAGTTCATGAAAGGCTCTATCAGCCTGCCGGGTCCAGATGAACCTATCTGACTTTTTCATCAATTGATATAAGGGCAATGCCTTTTCTCCTAGCCAACTTACGAACCGACTCAACGATGCCAGACAGCCTGTAAACTTCTGGACATCATTGAGACACTTCGGCAGCTCCATTCGTTCCATGCCTGAATCTTAGTCGGATTGGCTTCGATACCTCGGCTAGACACGAGGAAACCGAGTAATTTGCCGGCTGGTACACCAAAGGTACATTTTTCCGGGTTAAGCTTCATTCGGAATCTCCTGAGATTTGCAAATGTTTGTCGTATATCATCTAGGAGCGTATGGCTCTCTTTGGTTTTTATCACCACATCATCAAGATATACTTGGACATTCTTGCCAATTTGTTCATGTAGGAATTTTTTAATACACCTTTGATACGTTGACCCTGCATTATGTAAGCCAAATGGCATGGTACGATAGCAATAAGCCCCATACAGGGTGATAAACATAGTCTTTATTTGATCAGCCAGGTTTAACGATACCTGGTGGAAACCAGAATACGCGTCTACAAATGATAAGAGCTCACAACCCGCTGTTGAATCAATAACCTGGTCTATCATCAACAAATGAAATGGATCCTTGGGACACAACTTATTTAGGTTCATGTAATTGATGCACATGCGCCACACTACTGCTACATTCGGATCATCCTTCTTCTTTTCAACAAACATCGTATTAGACAGCCAATCCGGATGAAGCACCTCCATGATGAACCTGGATTAAAGGAGCCGAGCTATCTCATCCCCAATTATTTTTCTCCTATCCTTGGCGAAGCAACGGAGAGGTTGTTTCACCAGCCTTGCTCCTGGCCTCACATGCAAAGAGTGCCCAGCCGGCTCCCTAGGCACACCTTGCAGATCTTGAGTAGACCAAGCAAAGATATCCCGATTCTCACCGAGGAAACTAGTGAGCTCGCTTTCCTATTTGTCATGCATGCCGGCACCAATTGTGATGGTGCACTCTGGGAACTGCTCATCAATCTGGATCTTCTTTGTGTCCTTAGTTGGCTGGAAAGATACACTCCCATGTGGGTTAGCAAGTGCCAGCATATTGAGCTGTGCCGACTGAGACAAAGCCACGACCTCTTGTATTATCCTCTTCTCCCTTGCAATTACCAATGATTCGACAAAATTTGATCCGGCCGAGGCACACTCTATCGATCTCCTGTAGTCCCCAGCAACTGTGGTTATCCCATGTGGTGCAGGCATCTTCATCTTCAAGTAGCTAATGTGCGTGCTGGCCATGAATTTTGACAAATCAGGTCGGCTGAGTAGTGCATGATAGCAACTTTCCAAATCTACAACCTCAAACTCGAAGTTCTCCACCATACAGTTTTCCCTTGTGCTGAATAAACATCTACCCGGTCTTTCCCAATGGGCTCACATGACAATCCCGACACAATGCCATGGAAAGTGGTCCTGGTCGAATAAAGCATGTTCTGAGAGATGCCGAGCTTATGCATTGTGTCCTTGTACATTATGTTGATAATGCTGCCATTATATATCAGCACCTTTGAAAACTTCACGTTTATGATTGGTCCAACAAGCGTCGGATCAAGCACCAAGGCATACGATCCGGGGTTTGGCATGATCTTGGGATGATCTCTGATACTCCAAGTGATTTCCTAATCAGACCAGTGTATATACCTCGACACTGCCGGCATAACTGCATTTACTTCCATGTGTCGGCGCTGAACGCTCTGTTTATCCTGATGTTCTATGGTGAACACACAGTAATACTGATGGTGATTTGTATACTCATTGCAGCCATTGTTGCCGGGGTTTCCTCTATTACTCTGGTCTTGATTTTCCACATGGTGGACCGCATCCCTATGATCTTGATTGTCATACCTCAGAGGAGGTGGCGGCAACATTAGTTGCTATGCATTTCCTCCAGTAAGCTATGGCTGCGGTTGTTGCTGCAGTGCCTGTGATGGTCCGGTGTTTCCCATTGCTAGTTTCATCTATGCGCACTTCCGAGTCGTATGGTTAGCCGGCTTAGCCGGGTTTGTCATATGAAATTTGCATGGTTGATCTAGCATGGACTCATACGTGTACTTGGGTCTTTCTTTCCACTGTTTCTTTTGCTCATTGCTCCACTACTTTTTACCATCATTCCTCGATGTCCATTGCTGAGGACTGTTTTTCTGTATTTGGCTGCTCCCAGCTCCTAGCTGATCTTGAGTCACTTCCGCAACTTGATTCGAATTGTACCAGTAATACGTCCTCTCATTCCTTATTCCGCCTTGGAAATCATTTCTTCTGGATGATCCGGCTCCATCTCGTGCATAGTGCTCTTGCTAGTCATGTTAATCTGCCAACATAAGCTCTGGCTGAGTCGGATCACCCAAAGCATATGAGTCAGCTATTCTGATTGTCTTGGCTAGGGTGGTCAGCATGTCTCTTTGCAGCCTCTGCCACAACACTCTCGCATGCCTACAACCTTGTTGTAAGATCCCTCCTTTGTAAAGGAAAAAGGATCCCTGTGATTGCAATGCTAGTCCCTGGATCATTGCTAGCATCCACAGTTTAAGATGAAGTACACAGATACAAAGGTCATTTATTACATCCATTCCAGAGATAAAACATAGTCTTTTACAACTCAAGGCCACAGGCCTAATACAAGAGTTTTGGAATAAGTAAATAAACATAAGTCTTCATCTTCATGTGCCACAGGCAAGCATGTTGAGTGTAGACTCATGACACCTAATCATCATCGGAGTAACCTGCAACATCACAAGTTACAGCCACAGTGGGTCAATACTTTTGGATTAGTATTGGCAAGTGATACCTTAGTATAATTTAGGTGGACTATAGTTATATATGCAATTTGGCTAAGTGTAGCTTGGCTTGCTTTGCTCAAAATAGGTTTTTCCTATTAGTTGAAAACACTAAGTTTTTCTTTGTCAAAAACTTTTCCCAAGAATCCATCAATAGACATTGAGGTTCTTCACCCTTGTTCACCCACAAGTTTTTACTTAGAAGTTGGAATGTTGAGATTCTTGATAGCTTCCATGTCTTGATGCTCAAGTTGTCCATTGCCATGGACTTGGCTAAGTACATAGATTTTTCCATCTGCAGAGGTTGTACACTTTCCCCACCAGACTTGGTTTCCCAAGACAGGACCTTTCAGAAGCCTTTCCTTAGACCAAATGGACACGCTCCAACCTAACATTCCCACTACCACCAACTGTCCAAATGGCTAAGTTCTAGCAACTTATGTGATCAAGGCAGAGCCCATATTGCCAAGTGGATGCACTATAAGCTTCTCAACACTTGGCCTCTAAAATCCCTTTGTGCCTGGGTGGCATACCACAAGTGAGATACACAAGGTAAACCATGTCCATGGGCCTTGTGTAACCACTCAACCAAAAACCACCATTCAAGTCCCATTCCACCCAGGAGATTCATTGACTTAGTTGTTTTATTAAGAAAAACATAAGTCCAAAGACTTAGAAATATTTTCATCATAGCATGTATATACTTTACCAACCCTTGTTTGCTACTAGCTAGGCTAAGCATGGCATAGTAATTTAACTTAGGAAATTCCCTAGCAATTCTACAACTACTTAGGATTTCCCAACATGGCATTTGGCAAAATTAGTAACATGCAAGACTTAGCAAAATATTTCTAATGCTTGTACAAAAATATATAGGGAAGGAAATATTCATGAGTACCACTTGCCTTGGTAGTGGGGAGAGTAGCACTCTTCACAATCACAATCACTAGCACCAAAGTCTACACAAAGAATGGTAGAAACAATTACACACAACATATATACAAACAAAAATACATATGCATGCATGCAGAAATTGCTATGTGATGATTTTTAAAATTCTACCAAGCAAGTGCATAGTACTGAATCAAAACCTAGTCAGAAACTTGCTAAACCAAGTTTTTTTGACACTAAAACAAATTACTAAACAAAATCTATGCTCAAAATAGTTCTAAACAAGTTTCTGTAAAAAAAATCATTTTAATAGAAGCTAAACACTAAACACATTGCATATACAGAAAGGGCTTTCTCTCCTGATTCCAACGGTATAAAATTTGTCAAATTCTAACGTGTGGATCAAAAGTTATAGCTAATTCAAAATTGGATCTAAATCTGATTCAAATTCTATTTTTAAACCAAACCCTAGCCACGCGGCACTATCCTATTGGTCGATACCGCTTCGCTCAGGATCATCCTTCCGCGCCGTCAGATCAAGTCAGATCCAACGCGCCAGATTCAAAGAAAACGTTTCGCTCAGATCTAATCTAGTCCTTACGATTCAGATCTAACGGCTACCGTTGCTCTGACCATAGCCTAGCGGCGCTAGCGGCGGCGACTGGCGGCGGCGTGTCTGTCAGTGGGGGTGCCGGCGTTCTAGGTCGTACGGGGAGGAAAGAGGATGCTCACCAGAACCGCCGTGTCGAGGTGAAGCTCAACGTGTCACTGGTTGGCGAAGGGGCGCTCGGAGTCGTCAGGGATTCCTCGCCGAAGTTCGCGAACGCGTCGGGTACGGCTGCTGGTCGATGTTGGCGAGGTTCGGCGTCGCGCTAAGACAAGAGGAGGACACCATTAGACGTGCAAGACGCTGGGGATCTTAGGCGTATCAAACAGAGGGTAAGGGGTGGCCGGTACTTGCGGGGAGAGGTCGCCGGAGTTCGTGCAGAGAGCGGTGGCGCTCGGTTGAAGTCGTTGCCGAGGCTACAGACCATGCGCGAGCAAAAGGAAGGTGTCAGTGGATGCGCACGGAGTTGCAGAGTATGCTAGTATGAACCATGGACAGAGGGGAACATGGTGCTCACCGGAATTCGTCGGCGAGGTCGTCGGAACAGCGGCAGTGTCGGGCGAGTTGCGAGCAGCCTGGCGGCGTGGAGAGGAAATTGAGTGAGGGGAAATGGCCGCGAGAGGGAGGTGTTTAAGTAGGCAGAGGCTCGACAAGAAACGCTCGGTGAATCAAGGGTAATTACACCGCGGAATCAACACAGCAACAGCCAGCGGCGACGTGCTCCTCGCGAAATTTGGGGGAAGACGACGATGACGTGGACAGGGCCCGTCTGTCAGCGAATAGAACAGAGAGGAAGTGGGGTTCGAGTGTCAGCGACTCTGGGGGGTGCTTCTGCGCGTGAGAGAGAAGAAAAGACGACCCGGGTGGCTTGTTGGGCTGCTTCTGCTGATGGGCCAGATTGGTAACGTTGGCCCTTTTCCTTTTCTTTAACCCTTTTCTTTTTCTAATTTGATTTTCTGGAATGATTTTTAAATGAATTCAAACTCTATTTGAATTCAAATCTTTTCAGGGTTTTTGCAATGTGCAACAGTCACAATTCTAGGCATAAAACCAATTGGTCTCTCTGTTCAAGCTTGGTTCTTTTGAAATAACAAAATAAACAGGGCCATAGCACTAGTTTGCATATGTTTTGAAAATGGCTTTGGAACCATTATTTTATAAAATTTTGTTCAAATTCCACACTCAAACCAATCAACAAGGGAGACAAACAATCTTGGTTTAAATCATTCAAACTCTCAAATGGGGATGGCCATTTGATTTAAGTTTGTTCACATAAAATGATAGCACTATGTGCTTCTGTTTTTCTGAAATGAGTTTTTGAAATTGATCTCAATTCTATATGCATGCATGAATGATATGCAATCTTTGAAACCATGATTTTAGGGATGTTACAAATCTAACCCCCTTAAGGTGAATCTCGCCCTCGAGATTCGGATTGGCTAGCAAATAGGTGAGGGTGGTCTTTCCGAAGATCATCTTCCCTTTCCCATGTTGCTTCCTCTTCGGAATGATGATTCCACTGCACTTTGCAAAACTTGATAGTCTTAGTCCTTATTACTCGTTCTGCTGTCTCAAGGATCTTGATAGGTTTCTCTTCATAGGTGAGATCACTTTCCAATTGAACCTCCTCCAAAGGTATAGTATCCTTTAAAGAGGTTTCTTCCATTTCTGGGTGACATTTCTTAAGCTGACTCACATGAAACACATTATGGACAGCTGATAGAGATTTTGGCAGTTCTATTTCATAGGCAACTTCTCCTTTGCGACTAAGAATCTTGAATGGCCCCACATATCTTGGTGCCAATTTTCCTTTGACTCCGAACCTTTTCACTCCACGAAGTGGTGATACTCTAAGATAGGCTCTATCCCCCAGTTCGTAGGCGACTTCTCTACGCTTAGGATCTGCGTAGCTTTTCTGTCGGGACTGTGCTATCTTCAATCTGTCCTTAACCAATTTGACTTTCTCTTCGGCTTCTTTGATAAGATCTGGCCCGAATAAACTTCTTTCTCCCACACCATTCCATAACAATGGGGTGGTACACTTCCTTCCATAGAGAAACTCAAACGGTGCCATCTCAATGCTGGCTTGATAGCTGTTATTATAAGAAAACTCTGCGTAAGGCAGACTTTCATCCCAACTGGCTCCATAGTCTAGGGCACATGCCCTCAACATGTCTTCCAGAATTTGATTAGTCCTTTCCGTTTGTCCATCGGTTTGAGGATGAAAAGCAGTACTGAATTCCAACCTCGTTCCCAATGATTCATGTAATTGTCTCCAAAAATGGGAAGTGAATTGAGTTCCCCTATCAGACACAATACTCTTGGGCACTCCATGTAGACATACAATTCTACTCATGTAGATCTTGGCCAACTTAGCACTGGTATAGGTTGTCTTCACGGGTGTGAAATGAGCCACTTTAGTTAGGCGATCCATTACTACCCATATGGAATCGTATCCTGATCTGGTCCTTGGTAATCCGGTAATGAAATCCATACCAATCTTGTCCCACTTCCAATCAGGAATAGGTAGTGGCTGAAGCAAACCTGCTGGTTTCTGATGCTCCGCCTTCACTCTACTACACACATCACACAAAGCAATGTGTTCGGCGATGTCTTTCTTGAGGTTATTCCACCAAAATCTTTCCTTCGTGTCCATGTACATTTTGGTGTTACCCGGGTGAATAGAATACGAAGAGTTATGTGCTTCTTGCAAAATCAGTTTCCGCAGTTCCGGGTCTTGTGGAACAGATACGTTTCCCATGCCATAAAGTACCTTGTTTGTCTTCATGGAACCCTTTGGCTTTACCCTTGCCAATCTTTTCTTTAATCTCTTCGATTTCTTTATCAATCTTCTGGGCTTCTTTGATCTTGTCCAACAAAGTGGGTTGAACATCC
The DNA here is from genome assembly GCA_910589765.1 of Avena atlantica. NCBI lineage: Eukaryota > Viridiplantae > Streptophyta > Magnoliopsida > Poales > Poaceae > Avena > Avena atlantica. Next base: position 312,879,996 of record OU342736.1, read on the forward strand.
AAAGCCATGAGATGTCCTTTAGGCACAATCTCCAATCTGAGTTTTCTAAATTGGGCACACAAATCATCCGGTAGTTCTCCTTTGGTAAGGCCGTTCACAAAAACCTTACGACTTAGAGCATCTGCTACAACATTTGCTTTACCGGGGTGGTATTGCAAATTTAAGTCATAGTCTTTGATAAGCTCTAACCATCTTCTTTGTCTCATATTAATTTCCTTCTGAGTGAAGATATACTTCAAACTTTTGTGATCTGTGAACACTTCACAACGTTTTCCCAAAAGGTAGTGTCTCCATGTTTTGAGTGCATGGATGACAGAAGCTAACTCTAACTCATGAGTAGGATAGTTCACTTCATGAGTTTTGAGTTGTCTCGAGGCATAAGCTACTACTTTACCGTCTTGCATAAGTACTGCACCCAAACCTTGATGAGATGCATCACAATATACTTGGAAATCCTTTTCCAAATCTGGCAGACACAAGACTGGTGCTGTCACAAGTCTCTTCTTCAACTCCTGAAAGCTGAGTTCACAACCTTCAGACCAAGCAAACTTTTTGTCCTTCTTTAACAATTTAGTCATGGGCTTAGCTACCTTAGAAAAATTCTCAATGAACCTTCTGTAGTAACCTCCTAAGCCAAGGAAACTACGAACTTCTTTCACGGACTTGGGAGATTCCCATTCAGTCACAGCTGAAACCTTAGCAGGATGAACTGCTACACCATCCTTTGTCATAACATTACCAAGAAATCCAACTTCCTCTAACCAGAACTCACACTTGCTGAATTTGGCATAAAGTTTATGCTCTCTCAACTTCTCAATTATCAAACGCAAGTGCCCTTCATGTTCTTCTTTGCTCTTGGAGTAGACTAATATGTCATCGATGAAAACGACAACGAACTTGTCAAGAAATTCCATGAACACTTTGTTCATCATATTCATGAAGTATGCGGGAGCATTGGTTAAACCAAAAGGCATTACGGTATACTCATACAATCCATACCTTGTGGTGAACGCTGTTTTTGGTATGTCTTGTTCCCTTATCTTGAGTTGAAAATATCCTGACCGGAGATCGATCTTTGAAAACACACATGCTCCTTCAAGCTGATCAAACAAGTCATTGATTCTAGGCAAAGGATATTTGTTCTTGATAGTTACCTCGTTGAGTGATCGGTAATCTATGCATAACCTTTGACTTCTATCTTTCTTCTCCACGAACAAAACTGGGGCTCCCCAAGATGAAGAACTTGGTTGAATAAATCCTTTCTGTAGCTGCTCTCCAAGTTGCTTCTTGAGATCTTTTAGTTCATCAACCGACATTTTATACGGTCTCTTTGCTATTGGTCCAGAACCTGGTACCAAATCTATCAGAAACTCCACATCTCTATTCGGTGGCATTCCTGGCAATTCTTCCGGAAATACATCTGGATACTCACACACAATTGGCACACTGTCCATGCTAACCCTCTTAAGGGAATTTAGCTTACTTCCTTTGGATTCAAAGTTGGACTTGAATTTAATTCTTTTTCTTTCCGAGGTTGTGAGTGCAACAGTATGATTAGCACAGTCTAGTACTCCTTCATACTTAGTCATCCAATACATTCCCAATATTACGTCTAGTCCTTGGGATTCTAGGACTATCAGACTTACTGGAAACTTATGTTTTCCAAATTCTATTACTAGATCTCGGCCTCCAAGACTTACTATCATTTCTCCACCCGGAGAACTAACTTTTATCGGACACCCAATGTTTTCAGTTGGAAACCCATTTCTATCAACAAATGCTCTTGATATGAATGAATGAGATGCACCAGTATCGAAGAGAACAAATGCTGGAACAGAACTGAGTTTGAACTTACCCGCAACAACATCAGGCTCTTCGTAGATTTCCTCCACATTGATGTGGTTAACTTGCCCTTTCTGAAATGGGTTGGGCTTGTTGGGACCTTCAGCTTTCTTTTCTGGGCATTCATTTGCATAATGCCCCATCTTCTTGCATTTGAAGCATTCAACCTGACTGATGTCTCTTTTAACAGGCTGACTTGCACTTCCACTACCATTACCACTGTGGTGGCCCTTATGTCCACTCTTGTGGTTCTTGTACTTGTCGTTGTCATGACTACGGTGGTGTTTGTTGTCATGACGGTTGTGGTTGTGGTGTTTGCTGAATTTCCCATGCTTGTGGGATCCTGAGCTTCCACTGTCATCAAAATGAGATCGTTTGTGAGACGATCCCGAGCTGTGCTTGTCGGAGTGCTTTCTCTTTCTACTCTCAACTTGCTTCATTTTGCTCTCCAAAATAGCAGCGTTGTCACAAAGAGACTGATAAGTGGGAACATATGCCACAGCCAGCTGCAGATTCAGCTCATCATTTAAGCCTTCTAGAAAATTTTCCTTTCTCTTGGCATCTGTGTCAACCTCATCTGGTGCATAACGCGCCAAATTGTTGAACTCCTCAATGTACTCAGCCACGCTACGGTGACGCTGCTTCAGATTGTGGAACTCTTTCTTTTTCAGGCTCATTATTCCTGATGAGATATGAGCAGTGCGAAAACCATCTTCAAAGATAGCCCAAGTCACCTCATCTATGGGTGTGGTGATTTGGAAGTTGTCCCACCAAGTGGCGGCTGGCCCTTCCAGTAGATGTGCTGCAAATCTGACCTTTTCAGCATCCGTGCAGCCCACGGTTACTAAGTCCTTGTTTACAGAACGTAGCCAATCATTGGCCACCATGGGATCAGTTGTCCCCGAGAACTTAGCTGGCCTCAATCGCAAAAACCTGGTGAGCATATCAAAGCCCGGAGGGTTGTTGTTGTTATTGTTGTTATTGTTGTTGTTATTGGGGTTGTTGTTGTTGTTGTTTTGGTTCTGAATGAATGTTGTCATCATCTGCATGAGCTGTGTTTGAGCAGTCATCATTTGTTGCATTTCTGGTGTGATGTTGTTGTTGTTGGGGTTGGGGTTTGCGCGACGAGGAGGCATCTGTGGTTTGTTCAAATAGGGATAAGAATGAGATACCCATAGATGTTTTCATGCACAATACATCTCATAAGCAACACAAGCATGCAATTCAAAGATAAAAGTTCAACAACGAGATAACAAGTTCACAAGGTAAAACACACAAGTGGCAAGCCATCCACATGTCGGATGGTCCAATAACAAGTTCTCAAATAAAAAGTATGATAATAAAAGATAAACGAGTAGTCAAGTCTACTCATCAGCCTCAATCTCCTCCTCGACAAAGGTAAGACCTGCGTTCTCCATCGCGGTCTTATTCTCCTCAATGCTAGTGGTCAAGGTCTCTATCTTGGCCTTGAGAGCCCTCTTCTGGGAACGAAGCCTCTCAATCACCGACTGCTGATGCTCGAGCTCGAAGTCCTTGGCCTTGAGTTCTTCAGTCATGTTGCGAATCTTCTTGTTCCTCTCCTGGACTCGCTTTTCCTGACTCTTGAACTTTCTGTCCTGGGTCTCGAACTTTGCCTGCATCTCCTTGGCAACCTCATCTTGCTCCGCAAAGAGCTTGTCCTTCTCGCGAAGCTGCACCTGGAGCTCATCATTGCTGAGCATGACATTGGTCCTGTCCGTGTCCACCTGCCTAATGAGAGACTAAGTCCTGGAGGTACAGACGTATCGGCTCTGCTGCGTCCCTAGAGTCGTCCTCGAAGTCGATGGACTCTCCGTCCTCATCACGTATTCCGAAGACGTGGAAGTGAGTGCCTCTAACCTGTCGGGAGTGTCGACCTAACAGACGTCCTATCAGGTCATGCATAACTACCTCCGTGCCTCTCTCCCTGTCATCGTGCATGATCTTGAAGATGATGGCCTCCGTAGTAGGCTCTGCCTGGCGTCCGGGCTGGTTCACCTTGAAGCCCCAGAGATCCTTCCTCTCAAACTTGGTGAGGGGATGCACCGTGATGGTGGGAAGAGGGAGATTGAGCAAAGTAGTAAGATCAACGATACGAGGACCAAAGCGGGTAACCTGGAACTCCTCAACAGTGCTGATGGTAATAGGCATCTATTTATAAGATAGAAAAGTTAGAACAACACAATTCAAGATAAAACAAAAATCAAAACAACACATACATATCCTTGGAACACAAAATCTCACAAGTCATGCATACATGAATCCATTACATCAACCAGGGTCCAAACTTATTTAAGGTATCATTTTGGAAAATAAGGTGATAGGTGGTGGTCCAACTAACGAAGTACGTTTACAATCCTATCTCACTGGATCTGTTGGCTAACACAATGTTCCTAGAGGCAATTAGTCTATCTTGCTCACATGATTCCATCACTAAGTCTATAATATCCCCTCTTAAGATTTGGTTGGTGGCTTCCAACTCTTGGGTATGTTCCTTCTCCTTCTCTAAGTCTTTTTGGAGGTTGAGCATTCTGCACTTGATTCTAGCACTGAGTTCTTTGATAGTCCTCCAAGCTGCTTCTCTTGCTGACTCAAAGAATGAGGTGTGCACCACAGTGTTGGTGTACATGCAGAATCCCTTTTCTTTGTGACTGTCTTCCTTGTTTTTATACAAGTGAAGTAGCACCCACCAGTACTCAACTCCTTCATCTTTCACAGGAAATCCTTTGTACACAGTTGCACCATGTAATTCCATTGCCACCATGAGGTCCTTGAGAATTTTGGGAAACTCAGTCTCACACTCCAAGGTCATGGTCATGAGTGGTCCTTTCCTTACGGCTTCGTTGATGGAGTTCATCTACAAATAGAGATGAGAGAGAGATTAGAAAAGTTTACGAGAGGAATAGACAAGTGTAGAAGTAGTTGAAAATTTTTCCTTAGTGGTTTCCAATCCTAGGGTCATAATCCTACAGGCAACACAGTGCTCTGATACCATCTGTAAGATCCCTCCTTTGTAAAGGAAAAAGGATCCCTGTGATTGCAATGCTAGTCCCTGGATCATTGCTAGCATCCACAGTTTAAGATGAAGTACACAGATACAAAGGTCATTTATTACATCCATTCCAGAGATAAAACATAGTCTTCTACAACTCAAGGCCACAGGCCTAATACAAGAGTTTTGGAATAAGTAAATAAACATAAGTCTTCATCTTCATGTGCCACAGGCAAGCATGTTGAGTGTAGACTCATGACACCTAATCATCATCGGAGTAACCTGCAACATCACAAGTTACAGCCATAGTGGGTCAATACTTTTGGATTAGTATTGGCAAGTGATACCTTAGTATAATTTAGGTGGACTATAGTTCTATATGCAATTTGGCTAAGTGTAGCTTGGCTTGCTTTGCTCAAAATAGGTTTTTCCTATTAGTTGAAAACACTAAGTTTTTCTTTGTCAAAAACTTTTCCCAAGAATCCATCAATAGACATTGAGGTTCTTCACCCTTCTTCACCCACAAGTTTTTACTTAGAAGTTGGAATGTTGAGATTCTTGATAGCTTCCATGTCTTGATGCTCAAGTTGTCCATTGCCATGGACTTGGCTAAGTACTTAGATTTTTCCATCTGCAGAGGTTGTGCACTTTCCCCACCAGACTTGGTTTCCCAAGACAGGACCTTTCAGAAGCCTTTCCTTAGACCAAATGGACGCGCTCCAACCTAACATTCCCACTACCACCAACTGTCCAAATGGCTAAGTTCTAGCAACTTATGTGATCAAGGCAGAGCCCATATTGCCATGTGGCTGCACTATAAGCTTCTCAACACTTGGCCTCTAAAATCCCTTTGTGCCTGGGTGGCATACCATAAGTGAGATACACAAGGTAAACCATGTCCATGGGCCTTGTGTAACCACTCAACCAAAAACCACCATTCAAGTCCCATTCCACCCAGGAGATTCATTGACTTAGTTGTTTTATTAAGAAAAACATAAGTCCAAAGACTTAGAAATATTTTCATCATAGCATGTATATACTTTACCAACCCTTGTTTGCTACTAGCTAGGCTAAGCATGGCATAGTAATTTAACTTAGGAAATTCCCTAGCAATTCTACAACTACTTAGGATTTCCCAACATGGCATTTGGCAAAATTAGTAACATGCAAGACTTAGCAAAATATTTCTAATGCTTGTACAAAAATATATAGGGAAGGAAATATTCATGAGTACCACTTGCCTTGGTAGTGGGGAGAGTAGCACTCTTCACAATCACAATCACTAGCACCAAAGTCTACACAAAGAATGGTAGCAACAATTACACACAACATATATACAAACAAAAATACATATGCATGCATGCAGAAATTGCTATGTGATGATTTTTAAAATTCTCCCAAGCAAGTGCATAGTACTGAATCAAAACCTAGTCAGAAACTTGCTAAACCAAGTTTGTTTGACACTAAAACAAATTACTAAACAAAATCTATGCTCAAAATAGTTCTAAACAAGTTTCTGCAAAAAAATCATTGTAACAGAAGCTAAACACTAAACACATTGCATATACAGAAAGGGCTTTCTCTCCTGATTCCAACGGTATAAAATTTGTCAAATTCTAACGTGTGGATCAAAAGTTATAGCTAATTCAAAATTGGATCTAAATCTGATTCAAATTCTATTTTTAAACCAAACCCTAGCCACGCGGCGCTATCCTATTGGTCGATACCGCTTCGCTCAGGATCATCCTTCCACGCCGTCAGATCAAGTCAGATCCAACGCGCCAGATTCAAAGAAAACGTTTCACTCAGATCTAATCTAGTCCTTACGATTCAGATCTAACGGCTACCGTTGCTCTGACCATAGCCTAGAGGCGCTAGCGGCGGCGACTGGCGGCGGCGTGTCTGTCAGTGGGGGTGCCAGCGTTCTAGGTCGTACGGGGAGGAAATAGGATGCTCACCAGAACCGCCGTGTCGAGGTGAAGCTCAACGTGTCACTGGTTGGCGAAGGGGCGCTCGGAGTCGTCGGGGATTCCTCGTCGGAGTTCGCGAACGCGTCGGGTACGGCTGCTGGTCGATGTTGGCGAGGTTCGGCGTCACGCTAAGACAAGAGGAGGACACCATTAGACGCGCAAGACGCTGGGGATCTTAGGCGTATCAAACAGAGGGTAAGGGGTGGCCGGTACTTACGGGGAGAGGTCGCCGGAGTTCGTGCAGAGAGCGGTGGCGCTCGGTTGAAGTCGTTGCCGAGGCTACAGACCATGCACGGGCAAAAGGAAGGTGTCAGTGGATGCGCACGGAGTTGCAGAGTATGCTAGTATCAACCATGGACAGAGGGGAACACGGTGCTCACCGGAATTCGTCGGCGAGGTCGTCGGAACAGCGGCAGTGTCGACCGAGTTGCGAGCAGCCTGGCGGCATGGAGAGGAAATTGAGTGAGGGGAAATGGCCGCGAGAGGGAGGTGTTTAAGTAGGCAGAGGCTCGACAAGAAACGCTCGGTGAATCAAGGGTAATTACGCCGTGGAATCAACGCAGCAACAGCCAGCGGCGACGTGCTCCTCACGAAATTTGGGGGAAGACGACGATGACGTGGACAGGGCCCGTCTATCAGCGAATAGAACAGAGAGGAAGTGGGGTCCGAGTGTCAGCGACTCTAGGGGTGCTTCTGCGCGTGAGAGAGAAGAAAAGAGGACCCGGTGGCTTGTTGGGCTGCTTCTGCTGATGGGCCAGATTGCTAACGTTGGCCCTTTTCCTTTTCTTTAACCCTTTTCTTTTTCTAATTTGATTTTCTGGAATGATTTTTAAATGAATTCAAACTCTATTTGAATTCAAATCTTTTTAGGGTTTTTGCAATGTGCAACAGTCATAATTCTAGGCATAAAACCAATTGGTCTCTCTGTTCAAGCGTGGTTCTTTTGAAATAACAAAATAAACAGGGCCATAGCACTAGTTTGCATATGTTTTGAAAATGGCTTTGGAACCATTATTTTATAAAATTTTGTTCAAATTCCACACTCAAACCAATCAACAAGGGAGACAAACAATCTTGGTTTAAATCATTCAAACTCTCAAATGGGGATGGCCATTTGATTTACGTTTGTTCACATAAAATGATAGCACTATGTGCTTCTGTTTTTCTGAAATGAGTTTTTGAAATTGATCTCAATTCTATATGCATGCATGAATGATATGCAATCTTTGAGATCATGATTTTAGGGATGTTACACTTGTGCAAACCAAGCTATTGCCTGTGACTCGATTACCCCCTCGCAGGAATTTCTAATGTTACACCACCGAGTCAGAAATTCTCAATCAGTATCATTCGGTCTTTGCTTGCACATAGCGAGCTATTGAGGCCTATTTGGCCTCTTATATGTGCTAGTGAAGTTGCTAACAAACATTTCCTCTAAATCTAACCAGCAGTTGATACTTCCTGCCGGCAAATTATTCAGCCACACTCTTGCTGGCCATCTGAGGTTGCCCTCAGCGATTTTTGCTGTTGTTGCATAGTCAATTAACCAATCCTGAGGCTTGGTACTTCCATTGTACGTTTTGGTTCCTCTTGGCAGCTGAAAATTTGGCACTGGTAGTTCTCTCATGATTTGGGGTCCAAAACATGATGGACCTGGAGGACCTTGCTCTTCTAGTATCTCGGATCTATAGATCTTGTCTAACTTCAGCCTCATGTCATTCAGCTGCAAGTTTCTGTTCGTTACTCTCTCTCCTGGTACATGATGGACTGGCCTAGCAAATCTGGCATTTTCCATCTCCGAGTAACCATCATTATATCTGTTTGGATCCGGGCTATGCAGAACTGGCCCCGTATTTTGCTCTTGCCGAGGTTAATACCTCGGCTGGCGCTGTTTCGGGGGATATTGTCCCCCTCCAGCCGAATGATTCGGGCCGGGGTTATGCCGCCCGTTATTTCGTCTGCTACCATTGCCTTGGCCGGGTTTTCAGTTTCCGCTATTACCTCGGCTCACATTGCCTTGGTCTATGTTTCTCTTTCTAGCCACCGCTGGATCATTTGGAACCATCTATTTATCTCTTTTTACAGATGTCACTGCTTTCTCTTTTCTTAGGTTATCACCCGGTGACGATGCTGCCGCAGCTGATACTGTAGGAGCGCCTCCAGCCGAATGCACTACTTTGGAGCCTCCATTCCTGGTCGGGTTATTTCTATTTATTTCCTCATTTTGCAGATTCGCTATGCGAACCAGCTCATTTACTCGGTCCTGCTGCCTCTGTTGGCCTTCGTCGGTCAGAGCAGGTAACTCGGCAGCAACTACATCTGCATCCCTTAGTTTTTTTTGTAGGGGTGATGTACCTTGGCAGCCCTAGGTCAACCGAGTCACCCGCCCTAGGCACATGCTCTTTGCTTATGTCATAAGGAGATCTTCCCCCTCAATCTCACTCCATCCATTCTAGATGGAATAATGTTCATCTTGATGGCTTTTGCATACTCACGCGGAGTAATATTCAGCGATTGCTGAAGCTCAGCAACTTTTTTCGATCCGGCTAACACTTTTTGCTGGGTCAGTTCCAGCTCAGCCTGTTCCTGAGATGGATCTATAGGTGTGGTCGAACTATCTATCGCAGCTTGTAGTACATTCTCTGGTCTTTCCAGAGGAGCCCCCCTTGCGCATGGCGCTTTTGGGGTGACATCCTCCGGATCTACCAGCTCTCCTCCTGCCGGATCTGGTACCCCCGGGTTCTTGCTTGCGCTAGCGCCAACGCCTGCAACATGTGCGGTCATCATGACCTCAACACTGCCTGCGGGGCAAGTGATACGCGGACGGCTAGCAGTGCTGAGGGAAGGCTCTCCCACGAGGATGACTTGGTGCAGGTAGACGAAGGAGACGTCGACGTCTACGTAGATCTTGAGTGCGCCTAGGTTGACGAAGATAATATTGCATGGAGGTGGCCGCGCACCAAAGCTGTGCGTGTTGTCGCTGACGTAGTCCCAGAGGTCGAGTCTCTAGACTAAGCCGGAGACAATGCGCTCGCCGGTGGCGATGAAGTTTCCCGTTCGGATCTTGACTCCAACTAACACACTGCTGGCCCCACGGTGGGCGCCAACTGTCGTGGTGCTGGCACGACAGATGCCATGGGCAGGCTTAAGTTGGGGCCAATGTGCACTAGTGGGATCCAAGGAGGGATGATGCAGTGGTTTCTACACACAGAATACACAAAACTTGATCTATACTTTGATCAACAATGGTTACACTTGCTCCTCGAGCTGTATGAGCGAGAGGAATAAGAGACTCTTTGTAAAGCTCTAAGTGTAAAATGAATCGACCCCTCCTCTAGGAGGCCCTATCTCACCTTATAAAGGGGTGGACATGTTACATCTAGGGCTAACGTGGACAACATATTTCTCGAATATGCTTGTCCCAAAAAAGTCATTCGGTGGGAGCCTTTCCATGTCTCCAATCTATCGACGACAATGGCCCAGAGTCCATGACATGTGAGCGTCGGGCTCTAGGACTGTCACCTCCATGACACTCTTTTGGGGATATAATTTCCGAATATACCCACAGGACTCGCTGACCAGGGTGACCCACCAACGGGTTAGAGCTTTGCTTCACGGGCAGCCCAGTCATAGAAAGAGGAGGAGCCAGTTCCGGCTACGACAGGCCCCAGAAGAGTTACCGACTTAGGCATGTATTATTACTTGTAGTCCAAGTTGTATCTAGTTACCGACTCTGTAACATATCCGGATAGGTCTTTCCTGTAACCCTAGGTCCCGGTGACTATATAAACTGGCCCTATGGGAACCTTTAGGGCACAACCAATCTTACTACCACAATCACAACTCGCACAGGCAAACCTCTCTAGTAATCCGCTATAACATCCGGCTTACGCCGATATGTTACTGGGTTGCTAGTAGGAGTAGGATCCGATCACCATAGTCGGATCTTGTAAAACACCACTTTTAGGTAATTACATATTAGGGTTTTGATTGTGCATTTATGAGCATCATAATTGAAATTGTGCATGCAAAGAAAATAAAATGCAAATCCTAAAACCCTAGTTTCCCCTCTTTATTTAAAACCTTCTAAAATGGTTTTGTATTTTTAACTACCAAAATTATTGGAGCCCAACTTGGTATAAAGGGCCCCTGAATATTTATAATGATTTCAAAACCCTCTGGTATTTTCAAACTGTTCAAAACTGAAAAGGATTTGAAAATGAAAACAGAATTTGAAAACAGAAAAAGAAAAGAAGTTTTTCAAATAAAAACAGCAGCCAGTGTAGCCCAGGCCGACACACTTTCTCTCTTCTCTCCCAGCCGCTCGCGTGCACAGCTCTGCGGCCCACCTTGGCCCATGCGCGGCCCACGCGCAGCCTGGTACCCCTTCAGCCTTCTCCCTGTCGTCTTCCCCATCGGCGGCAAGCAGCTCGCTGTCTACCCCGCCGCCGTCGATCGGCACCACGCCAAGATCCTCGTCCTGCCGCCCCTGGAGCTTAAGATAAGGCCGCCGAGGTGCCCTGCTTCGACCTCATGTCCTTTTCCCCCTCCCAGCGACCTCCCTCTCTCTGGTTCTTCAAACCCGTAACCCTAGACGATGAATCGCCACCGTTAGCTGCTGCCCCGAGCCCTGCTGAGTGGACTGGAAGCTCCGCCGTGGTGGACTCGGTCACCTGCCTGAAGGAATCAGGGTCGCATGCCTCTAATCATCGCCACTGATCTCTTCTTCCCCGACCCCGATGAAGCTCGCCGCCGACGATTCTCACGCCTCCGTCCTCTTCTGGCCAAGCCGACCTCACCATCATCCCTAGGGTGAGCTGCTGGTCCCTCTGGACCCCTTCTTCCTCTTCCTCTCGCTCTATTTCGTGCTGGTGTTGCAGACCACCGAGCTCCGCCGCCAGACGTCGTCTGTGATGTCGCTCCGACGACCTCCTGCAAGCGGCGCCGCCATATTTTGGTTCAGCGCGATGCGCCGCACCGAACACGTGCAATCCCGCACCTCCGCTCGCTCGCTAGCGCCGTTCCTCGCCGTCGTCTGGCCCGTTGGCCGGCGAGCCGATGTGGCTCCCGCGTGGCGACCACGTGGCGCCTGCGTGGCCCAGGCCCACCCGACAGCCTCTCTGGCTAGAGCCAACCCCGGTGAAAAACAACTCTGATCCCGCCCGGCCAACGTGCCTGCATACGTGGCCTGGGGCCCCTCTATCATTCGCTATGGCTAGAAGTGGCATCGGTGTAAAAAGGATTTTCAGTCTTGTTTAATTTCAGAAATGGTTTAATAATTTCCAGAAATTGTTATAATCTTGTAAAATGAATATCTAATTCATTTTAAGTCATAAAAATACAAATAATATATCAAAATGTTTAGAAAAATGAGATCTATCTATTAAAGCTATAATCATGCATTGTTCAACAACTTAAATGACAAGTATAATTAGAACAACTTAGTAACCCCTCACAGTTGATTCTGGAGTTTCTCGAAATAGGGTTTGTAACCCTAGGAACCCCGATTAAATGGTCAAGCATGCTTTAGGGTTACATTTTGATACAATTTAACTTGTCATATCATCATCCTTGTTGAGCATTGCATCGATGCCATGTGTTGATTGTTTCCCCTTTATTTCCGGTGTTTGGTTCTTCCCGGTAGAATACGATATCGAGATCGAGATCGAAGCCCGAGGTCAACACCGTCGAAGTTTGAAGATCAACGAACAATACTTGACTAACTGTAACCAAGTCAAGTACAAGGCCCCCAAAGATCTGCTTATATGTTATCAACTAGCAAAGGCAAGCATAGCCCCACCATGATATAATCCTATGATTTCGAAAGCATTTCAATTCCTGCCATGATGCATACGATTCTACTGTGGTCTTTTATTGATAGATAGAGTAAACTATCTATTGCATACTCCCTTTGATCTTATATTACCAGATCCACTGCTCCTAGCATAACTAGGTTTGGCTTGTGTGCACTGCTAGAGCTTATTCTGTGTCTTGCTTAGCCATGCATAGCTATTGAGTCTGGTCCATCCAGATGATGTATCCGTTGCAGAGAATCTAGTATGTCAGGAGAACAAGATGAGATGATATCATAGGTGATATGAGTTAAACATGCTAAGGCTTTTATGGGAGGCCACAATGGGATGTGGTTTTTCTAGTCCCATGCTCGCCACCACTTGGACCTGAGTTCTTGCCTTTGGAACAAAGACGAGCGTACAACCACACGGGGCATGGAAAATGTCACGAGCAACTAACTTGTCTAGTAGATTCCATGAGTCACATAGTTCGGGCGTTCCATTCGACATATGCATAGAAAATCTTTTGAAAGATTTGCCGGGTGAAGTTGGTGCATCATAACAGGTAGGGAAGCATGGACCGGGTTGCTTGGGGTCGATGGAGCCCCTGGTGAACCAACCTCTCGCCTCACATCTTTAAGTACCGGCTTCGGGATTTGACCCGTTATGGCAGAACCATACTTATTGCGTGACTCATGGTCTCGGTGAAAGCAAGGTAAAGGTCGTGTCTAACCACCCTCTGCCGGCCTTCCAAGGAATAGGGCTTATCTAGTGGCATTAAGAGAAGGTTAGTACGTGTGGGTAAATTTGTACGCCCGTGCAGGGTAATAATCTTTTCGAAAAGCCGTGTTCACGGTTATGAATGACTTGGAGACCGTACTCAAGATCATAGAGAACTATAACCTAATCGTAAAACTTGGCAGATCAACGTGTGCTTAAGTGTTCTTACTCATGGGTACGAGGGGGTGATCCTAGTTCAGGTGATGATGACTTGGTGGATATCAAAAGATAATGATCAATATTTCGGAGATGTCGCTCTCTTATCTCCTTTTAAAATACTCTGATTATACGAGATTCTTCTCTCTCTCTTGTTTTACAAACAAAGATGGCTTTATGCAAAACAACTACACCAGCCATAAGTCTTGCGGAGTACACCCTGTACTCACCCTTGCTTTGTTGATACTTTTGGCAGAGTAAGTGTTCGCTGAAGATCAGTTTGGTACTACATCGACATCGACGAGTAGCTTGGGGTTCCCGGCCGGCAGCATGGAATCTATGGGCTGGGACATCATCGTTATGCTTCAGGCCTCTTAGGACATTTGTTAAGTTTGCTATACTTAATAGCATAAATTTCCTTCCGTTGTTTGATGTTTGTGGTTAGTGACCTCTGCTTGTAATACATTTGGTTCTCTGCTCAGTTATGAGCTTGCTATAATATTTTTTGTGTCGTAGGGCCACTGCTGTGTTATTGATTCCTCACTGGATATTCTCGAGCTCAAGGTTAAGCTTACGTCAGACGGAGGTCTGGGATTTGTTTAGCCCTGATCCCGGGGGTGCCACAGATCTGAACCTGGGTAAACTTGTGCTCACCACTCCTGGAACATGAGACGTCTCACACCCCATCTTTCCAACGCCACTAGGACCCCCTATGGAGTACTTGTCGACAATTCGACGACGGTTGGCGCCCACCATGGGGCAGGTGACCTTTGGAGCTTCGTTCCAGGCGGAATCTGGGTGTGCAGGAATCGGTGAAACTATCGCCATGGGTCGTGTGGTCTATGCTAGTGATGTCCCTCTCGTCCTTCTCGACGAGACCTGGATTCCGGCTTCAAAACCCGTGACAACCTACACGATTATGTCTATCGGCAAGATTGATATTTATCTCGGTTTCGCTGAACCCACTTAACCCACCATTGAGGTGATGACCATGGCGGAAGAAAAATGTAGATCTACTTTGTCCACAGAGGCGGAAGAGTTCAAGATCCCGGAGAAAATCAAACCCACCAAACCCACTCCTGTAGCGGAAGAAGAGGTGGAAGAAAAATCCGGATCTGATCTCCATGAAAAGATCAGAAACACAGATGAAGAATACATCTGCTACGGATCCGACCCTGCCGACGTCGTAGCATAAAAATAACTCTTGAGGAGCAAGATAACCGAGATGCCGAGAAACCCCTACATGGATTACGAAGCAATCACCAACATCAAGGAGAACTTAAAGATGGCAGAGGCATAAACCAAGTTGTACCACTACCTCAAGAACATAAACAAGAAGAAGCACTATTTCGTGTACCACATAAGCTTTGGATCCGACTCTGTCGATGCTGGAGCCGGAAGCTATTCAGTACTAGACGCAATCAAAGAGAATGGTGACTTACTTGGCTCCCCTCAGGAGTCAATAACGTCACACTAAATTCAAGACTTTGACAAGGAGATGGAGGAGTACGAGCAAGAGCACGCCTCCAAGCCAACGCAAGGTGAGCCGAAAAATTCTCCTAGTCCATATGATAGCATGGATGAAAGCTACACCTCACAGGATGATATGGATACCGGAGATTCCTTCGAGGTCCACAAGCCAACCACTATGGAAAGTACCGACGAAATTTTATCCCTCGGTACTGGACCAAAAGCCGTCTTTTCCACTAGCATGCACATTAAGGCTACTGGGCGGTCAAAGAAGAAGAAGAAGAAGAACAAGAATCCGACACCGGCAGAGCCCGACATCGAGGAAACCAACAAATAAAAAATTGATGAAGAGATCGAGATGGAGAATCAGGATGGAGATCCAATTAATACCATGCCGATCGACCCTCCTGTGGATGGACACATCGTCACCAAGGGTGCGCGTGAAATTTACGGAGATTCTCTCACAATTCCAATCGCTACGGCTTCGGATCTTACACCGGAGGCGCTGGAGAAAAGGGCTGAGGACCTGGAAAAGCATCGTCTGTTTCTGCTTGAAGAGGCTGCATGCATCGTCGAGCTGAGGCAGCAGTTAGACAGTGATCCTGCCAAATATCAGTCAGATTGGAGGAGTACGAGCAAGAGCATGCCTCCAAGCCAACGCAAGGTGAGCCGGAAAATTCTCCTAGTCCATATGATAGCATGGATGAAAGTTACACCTCGCAGGATGATATGGATACCAGAGATTCCTTTGAGGTCCACAAGCCAACCACTATGGAAAGTACCGATGAAAGTTTATCCCCCGGTATCGGACCAAAAGCCGTCTTTGCCACTGGCACGCATGTTAAGGCTACTAGGCGGTCAAAGAAGAATAAGAAGAACAAGAATCCGACACCGGCAGAGCCGGACATCGAGGAAACCAACGAAGAAAAAATTGATGAAGAGATCGAGATGGAGAATCAGGATGGAGATCCGATTAATACCACGCCGATCGACCCTCCTGTGGATGGACACGTCGTCACCAAGGGTGCACGTGAAATTTACGGAGATGCTCTCACAATTCCAATCTCTACGGCTTCGGATCTTACACCGGAGGCGCTGGAGAAAAGGGCTGAGGACCTGGAAAAGCACCGTCTGTTTCTGCTCGAAGAGGCTGCGTGCATCGTCGAGATGAGGCAGCAGTTAGACAGTGATCTTGCCAAATATCAGTTAGATTGGAGGAGTACGAGCAAGAGCACGCCTCCAAGCCAACGCAAGGTGTTCCGGAAAATTATCCTAGTCCATATGATAGCATGGATGAAAGCTACACCTCGCAGGATGATATGGATACCGGAGATTCCTCCAAGGTCCACAAGCCAACCACTATGGAAAGTACCGACGGAAGTTTATCCCCCAGTACCAGACTAAAAGCCGTCTTTGCCACTGGTACGCACGTTAAGGCTACTGGGCGGTCAAAGAATAAGAATAAGAATAAGAATCCGACACCGGCAGAGCCGGACATCGAGGAAACCAACAAAGAAAAAATTGATGAAGAGATCGAGATGGAGAATCAGGATGGAGATCCGATTAATAGCACGCCGATCGACCCTCCTGTGGATGGAGATGTCGTCACCAAGGGTGCACGTGAAATTTATGGAGATGCTCTCACAATTCCAATCGCTACGGCTTCGGATCTTACACCAGAGGCGCTGGAGAAAAGGGATAAGGACCTAGAAAAGCACCGTCTGTTTTTGCTCGAAGAGGCTGCGTGCATCGTCGAGATGAGGCAGCAGTTAGACAGTGATCTTGCCAAATATCAGTCAAATTTCAAGCGACACCCAAACAAAACAAGGGGAGGTCCGTATCTTGCCAACAAGAACCCGGATATCCACAAAGATCCATTCGATAGAAAAACAGGAGAGAAGATCCGAGTCTACAGCATGCCGTTGGAAAACGTTGCTCTAGCTCGAGCCATCCTCGCCAACAATCCGTCTCCACAGTAGGTCCAGAAGTGCGTCGCATTGCTGGACAAAGGATTAAAGCAGCAGAAAACAGCCGCGTCATTCAGTGGCAAGCTGGCCTCAAAGTCGGAATTTTGCCACACTGGCGCTAACCAAAGCGTTGATGGAAGGCTCCACAGGGATACAGATCAACGCTACCGTCCCCGTGGAGAAGAAGAGAATTCAAGAACCGGCTCAAATGGCCACTCTCGCCGGCCGACGCGTGACTGGGCAAGAGTTATTCCGGCTGTGTCCGAAGACGCCATAAGGGTAATGGTTCCTCATAAGGACCATCGTTGGCAAAACAACCGCTATAGAGAAGACCCGGAAACACGCCACTAGCAAGAAGATCAAGATCGGCTAAGGATGCCACCACCGAGCCATCTGGCTGGTAACGCCAGACGAAGAGAGGATCCAGATCGTCCTGAATCAAGTAGGGACAGAGCTCAAAGAAACCCGTATCAAAGTCAGCATAATGAGGCTCCACCACTACCACCGCGTAACCCAGCCGAAAATAATCCACCAGGGCCACCATTGCCTCCTGGCAGCGACCAAGAAGGATCCCGACGTAGCCATGGAAGCCGCAGGGGTGGAGGCGACATTGGTGAGAGGAGAAGCAGAAATCCGACTCCGCCGTGTAGAAGCCGTGAGCCTCCGAGGCGCGAATCTCTCTCGCCTAACAACGCTCGCCATCGCATCGAGTCAAACATAGAGGCACGGCGGTACGAGGAATAAGATGTGTATGTGGGACCCAAGTGCTTTGGACCATGCATACGTCGGACCAAATTTCCGGTTGACTTTGGTATTACCAAACACATTCAGCCCTATGACGGCGCGGCTCAGCCAGATACCTAGCTCCAGGATTTTTTACAGGCTTGATGCATCACCAAAGGAGGAAACAACCTGGTCGCAGTCTGATATCTCCCGCTTATGCTGAGGAAGACGGCTCGATCATGGCTCAATGAACTGATAGAGAATTCAATTCACAACTGGTATGATATGCAAAGTGCGTTCTTTTCAAACTTCGAGGGAACATACCGAAGGCCCTACACAATCGGAGACTTGCAGCATTGCACACAAAGACCCATAGAAACCTGCCGGGATTACCTCGGATGCTAGATTGACACGAAGAACTCCTGCGAGGGAGTAAACAAGCACACTGCGATAGTAGCTTTCATTGAAGGACTCCCAGTCGGACTTTTGCGTCATATACTGAAGCATGACCATGTCATAGATTTGGGAGAGATGATAGAGATGGCAAGCAAATATGCTGATGCTAATGATGATTCAGAAGGGCTGCTAAACATTCTGGCCAATCCCAACACGGCAAAACAACCAAAACAACAAGCTCAGAAGCGCAAGAACACCTCAGAAGATAAACCGGATCCGGACAATGCAACTATCAACGCATCGGATTTGGAGGACGAGGAGGGCGCCAAGGCGGCCGAGGTAGAGGCCGTGGAACTTTCCGAATCCAGGGCAGATGAGACCCGCTACCCGGAAGAACCTATACCTGGGCTGACATTGCCAATAATCCATATGTCCACCACTTGGATAGTAACGGAGGATCTACCCACACAAATGCCATGTGTCGTTTCAATGACGACATCAAGAAAGACGAATCTGCTAGCTACAGAGCCAGGCGACGAAAAGGAAAGAAAAATTCTGAGAAAGGAGAGTAGCCCAAGGAAGATTCTGACATGGAAGAAGCGGAAGCCGCAAAGCCCAAGTGAGATGGAAAGAAGAATTTTCCGACTAAGAAAGATGCATACGTCTACTTCCTTGGATCCCAACCTGCCAAAGAAAAGAAGGCGGTTCTCCGTCAGCTCAATGCCACGGTTCTGGCTATTCCACAATTTCTGGACTGGTCGGACGTAACCATCACCTTTGATCGCTCAAATCACCCGAGGAAAACACATTGTCGGGGAAAGTACCCTTTGGTTGTCAATCCTCTTATTGATGGCTATGAGTTCTCTAAAACACTCATGGAGGGTGGAAGCAGCATTAACATCCTCTACATCGAGACGCTCCATGATACGTCAGAAACGTATCTATAATTTCTGATGCTCCATGCTTGTTTAGTATCTACTTTGCTTTACTTGTCTACACTTTGAGGTGCTTTTTACATGTTTTCTGGTACTAACCTATTAACAAGTTGCAACAGTGCCAGATGCCTTTTTCTTCTGTTTTTGGTTTTAGAAAAGTTAGTAAAGAAATATTCTCGGAATTGGACGGGACAAACGTCAAAGTTAATTACTTTCTGTGTGGAACAAGAAGTCCAGAGGGGAGCCGGAGAGGCAAGCCAGGGCGGCCAGACCCACCCTAGGCGTGGGTGGGCCCTGCCCCGTGCCTGGGAGGGGTGTGGGGCCCCTAGCCGCCGCCTCAGCCTACCCCTTCGCCTATAAGAAGCCCCCGATGCAGAAATCCTAAGCACCCGATCAAATCTCCATGAAACTGTCAGTAGCCGCCGCCACCATTGTCCCTAGATCGGGAGGGGATCTGAAGTTCTTCCCGGCATCCTATCGGAGGGGACATCATCCTGGAGGCCTTCTCTCCGGTATGATGTGTGAGTAGTTCCACCTTGGACTATGAGTCCATGTAGTATCTAGATGGTTGTATCTCCTCCTTTGTGCTTTCATGTATAGATCTTGTGAGATCCGTTCATGATCAAGATCTAATCTATTTGTAATCATGCATGTTGTGTTTGAGGGGATCTGATGGATATTGTGATTATTATGTTGGTTTGATTAATAGTTTTTTATTTATGATTCTATCATGTCTGTGTTGTTTGTGATCTTGCATGCTCTCCGTTGTTAGTAGCTATCTTGGCCAAGTAGTTTCTAGTGACTCCAAGAGGGGGTATTTATGCTCGATAGTGGGTTCATGCCTCTAGTTTCCAAGGGAAGTGACAATAATCTCTTCGGTTGTAGATGTGTTGTTGCTACTAGGAAGAAAACAATGGTCTCTTGTTCATGGAATATGTGGACTGTTTACCTTACACACTTTGCTTAAAGCAGTTGTCTATTGCTTGCAACTTAATACTGGAGGGGGTTCGGATGATAACCTGAAGGTGGACTTCTGTCATAGATGCAGTTGGATGGCGGTCTATGTATCTTGTTGTATTTCCCAATCGAATCTCATAGGATCTTTCTGACTAGTAATTTCATTGTTATGGCTTACTCAGTTCCTGTCAATTGCCCTGCTGTAATTTGTTTACCCTTCATGCCATGTTGTTTATCTAAGGAGAGCACCTCTAGTGAACTAAGGACCCCGGTCCAATTTTTACCATTGATACATCTTCCACTGTTACCTGTTTACTTGCTGCAAACCATTACCTTCCACACCATACGTTTAATCCTTTGTTATGGCAAACCGGTGAGCTTGATAACCTCACTGATTCATTGGGACAAAGTCTTGAGTTTCTGTTGTGCAGGTCTCAGCGTTGCTTGCAACACCTGTGTGACGTTTCCTTCCTCCTTCTGGTTCGATAACCTCTGTATCAACTGAGGGAAAACTTGTTGCTTGCTCTTCACACCCTGCACTTGGGGTTACCAACGAAGTGCCATGTCGAGCATCATCACTCCATCGCATGAAGCTACACGAGAGCCAGTTGAGTTACAACAGTGTAACTTTCCATGGCATTGTACCAGGGAGACAGGCGGATTCTTTGGGTGAAATTACGCTGGACGTGACATTCGGAACTTTAAGGTTCCCAACCTTTAATAAGGTAGAGATCCCTGTGTTTACAATGCTAGTCCCTGGATCAATAGCTAGCATCCACAGTTAAGATGTAATATCAAGAAACAAAGGTCTTAATACAACTTTATAACCAGGAATAATATAATTTATTACATCTTACATAGCTCATTTGGCTATCTCATTACAATGCAGCAGAAATAACTATAGCATGGGGTCCTTCATCTTCAAAGTGCGACAGGCAAAGATGTTGGTTGTAGACTTGTAATCCTATTTCAACACACTTCACTAATATCAAACAAACCTGCAACATAACAAGTTACAGCCACAAGGGTCAATACATTTGAATTGTATTGGCAAGTGATACTATGGTAGATTGTGGAGTCTATCATCTATATGCATTTGGATAAGTGGAGCTTAGGCTTGCTTTGCTCAAAATAGTTTTTCCTTATCATTTGAAAACACTATGTTTTTGCTTGACAAAATCACCCAAGGCATCTCCCAATAGAAATTGGTGATCCTTCAACCCTTGTTCAACCAAAGTTTTTAACTTAGAAATTTGGATGAGGAGATTCTTGATAGCTTCCATGTCTTGATGCTCAAATTGTCCTTTACCAGGAACATGGCTAAGTACTTAGATTTTACACTCTGCAGAGGTGGTGCACTTTCCCCTCAAGACTTGGTTTCACCAAGACAAGATCTTTCAGAAGCCTTCCCTTAGACCAGAATGGACGCGTTCCAACCTATCAAACCCCTACCACCAACTGTCCATTTGGCTAAGTTATTGCAACCTATATGATCCAGGCAGAGCCCATAATGCCAAGTGGCTGCACTTGAAGCTTCTCAACATTTGACATCTCAAATCTCTTTGTTCCTGGGTGGCCATCCACAAGTGAGATACACAAGGTAAACCATAGAAATGGGCCTTGTGAACCACTCAACACAAACCATTCCTTCCATTCCACCCAGGTTATTCATTCACTTTGTTTTTATTAAACAAAACACAAGTCCTTGACTTAGAAATATTCTATAGCATGAAATATAATCCACCCTTGTTTTCTACTAGCTAAGCTAAACATGATAGTAGTACGAATCTTAACTTAGGAAATTTCTACTAAGGTTTCATCTACTAGGATTTCCCATGGCATAGTTTATACTTAGCAAAAATTTCATGCAAGTCCTACTTAGAAATATCACTAATGCATAGTGAAAATAATGGGACAAAAGTATGTAGCATCACTTGCCTTTTAGGTAAATAATATAAGTTCACTCCTTGATCTTGCAATGTTCACACCTTCAAATCACTACAATTTAATCAAGCAAGCGATATTTCAATGTACCATTCAAGCAATTCATCACATAAAATAATAGAACCAAAACAATGCATGCAAGCATGAAAAAGATTGTTTTATTTGGAAAAGTGGTTTCTAATAGGTTATAAACATTCTAAAACACCTATTGGTCATTTTATAAAAGTGGCAAAACCATTTGCAAAAGATTTTATCTATAAACCATTTTTAAACCAAATCAATATTTTATGTGGTTGAAAATGCCTTTAACGAAGTAACAATCTTTATAGGGTTCACCAAATACATTTTTAAATCATAAACTGGGTGCTTGGGGTCAGAGAGTTTAAATCAGAACATTTCCCAAAGATTTCCTCCAAAAAGTATTTTTAACATATAACAACATTTTTATTTGACTAGAAATGGTCTAAAACAAAGATTTATTCTTTTGCTTCACAAAATATGTTTTTGAAACCACAAATTGGTTTCTATGGTCAGTAGGTTCAAAACAAACCATTTTCCAAAGGTTTTATCTCAAAAATCATTTTAGAACAAATTTTATATTCTAAATATGCCGACACAAGTTTCTGCAAAAACAATCAATTTAACTGAAGCATTTTACTAAACAAAGTGCATGGTTGGGTAGGATTTTTCTTGCTGATTACATTGATATAAAATTTGCAAAAATTGGACGTGTGGTTTGAAAGTTATGCAATTTACAAATTTGGTCATCTAATAGACAAGTTTCTGTTTTTAAAACAGATTCCAGGCCACGTGTCGTGTTGCTATTTGCTGGTACCGGTTCGCATGGATCAAGCGATGTGGGGCGTTAGGTCTAATGACAATCGTGCGGCACAGATCTTTCCATACCCTTTCGGTTAAGTTTCTATCGCAACCCTTTGATCAAGATCCTACGGCTCATAATCACAGGACATACACTGGCGGCGCTAGCGGTGGTGAACGGCGGCGGCGCGCTCAGATGATGTCGGTGTCAGCGTTACAGGAAGCGAGAGATCGAGGGGAGAAGCTCACCAAGTTCTCTGTGGCGTGGGGATGCTCAAGGTGGTTGTAGCTCGTCGAGCGCCGCACGGTGGTGACGTGGATTCCTCGCCGGAGTTGAGCTGCGCCTCGGGCTCATCTGTTCGTCGACGGGGGCGACGATTTATGGCATGCTAAGACAAATGGAGGGAACCGTTAGGTTCGTACGAGAGTCACGAACATGTGAGCATCCAAGAGAGGGGAAGGGGCGGTATATTCCTTACCAGGAGGACTCGCCAGAGTCGAGGCCGACGGCGGCGATTCTTAGCTGTCGTCGTTGCCGACACTGCGGGTCAAGCGTGAGCAAGCTGATGCCACTGGGATATGCACCAGGGTCTATGGAACACGCAGGTGTGGTCGAGGGGGCAAGGGGTGACGCGGAGCTGCCGGAATTTCTCGCGGACCTCGTCGGAGCAGTGGCGGAGTGTGGATGAATTAGGACAGCCTGGGGGCTTCGGTGGGGCGACGACTAGGGGAAAAGGAGGAGCGGAGTGTGGTGGTTAAGTATGCGAGGTCAGGGGGAATTAATGGCGGCAGTAATGCGTATTGACGCTGTCTTCAATGGCCAGAAACGGCGACGGAGGAATTGGGGGCAGGGTCGTCGCGCGGGTGAGGAAGAAAGATGGGAGGTGGGGTCGCGTCGTCAGCGAAGGAGAGAGAGGGGAGGTGGGGTCCAACCGTCAGTTGTTGTGCGGGTGCAGATGCGAGTGAGAAAGAATAGAGGCAGAGGGTTCCCGGGGGGGCTCTTGCTGGGCCAGAATGGTTTGCTGGGCTTGGTAGGTTTAGTGGGTTGGGTTTGTTTCTATTTTTTTATACAAACCTTTTTTTCTTTTTCTGAATTGAATTCCTGTTTTGATTTTCAATCAAATAATTCAAACTCCAATTCAAATCAAACCACCACCAAACTTTGTGCTGATTTATATTCTGTTTTACAACATACTCCAAGGTCCAAAATAAAAATAATTCTTTTATTCTTTTAGGATCTATTAATAATTAAATAAATAGACCTTAGTCTTTAATTCAAATAGGTTTTAATTTATTTTAAATCTCTTTTTGAAATCTAAATAATATCAAAATCCTTTCAGTAGGTTTCATTTGAATAACTAAAACACTTGGAATTCTTATTTTAAAAGCTTTAATAAATTTTAATGTTTATTTGAAAGGGAAAAGCTTTTACTTAAATAAGATTGGATATTAATAAATCCTTATTATTTTATTTAAATAAACCTTTATTATTTTTAACAAATAGAAATATTTTATTTCATTTGCTTGGCCAAGATTTAATTTGGCTCTCTAAAATAATACTTATTTATATTTCTACCTATGCTTATCAAAACCATATCTTTTTATTTAAAGATTCAAAAATAGTGATTCCAACTATTATAACTTTATTTATTATTTGTTTATCTTTTAAAATCCTTTTAGGATTATTTTCTCACCATTTGGTATGGCTTTTTAGATAAGTGCTTTATTAGCTTTGGAAATTACTTTTCCTTATCTTATTAAATTCATAAGATTTTATTCATGGCTCCAAAGTAAATGAATCCAATTTATATGGTTTTATAATATTTCTAATAGTCATTCTTGATCAATTTGAAATGTTTGTTTGACCAATTTTTATATGGATCAAATCCACAGTCTTTGAGATAACTTGAAAATGATTTTCTTCCATTAGGGTTTTAGGGTTTTGGTTTATTTCTCAAGTGTTTAAATTTCTAGATGCATTTATGAAGATTGCATTTCACTTGATTTGAATTTAGTTGGATTCAAACTTTACTCAAGTTTGTTCAAGATGGTATTTTTAAGTTTCTATTTAGAAACAAAAGTTTCTTTTCACTCTAAATTTCAACAATTATTTATTTTGTTTATTTATTTTTCACATTACAAGATTTGGAAAATCTTGGGATGTGACAGGCTACCACCCTTAAAATAAATCTCGTCCCGAGATTTGGGAAGGCTAGGGTTACAAGTTGGCTCAAAGCAACTAGGGTACTACCACCCTTGAAAATTTTCCAACCAGATTACTTCTTGGCTTGTTTGGGATCTTGTTGAAACCTCTCTGGGCAAACATCTGCATAGTGTCCTTTGTTTCCACACTTGAAACATGTGACAAGGCTGAGATCCTTCATAGGCTTTATCTTGTGCTTCATCTTTTCTGGACAATTGCTTGCATAATGTCCTTGGTTACCATAGTTGTAACATGTGATAAGATTGAGTTCTTCACGTATCTTCTGCGGACAAGTTGACACATAATGGCCTAACTCTTTGTAGTTGTTGCACCATACTTGGCTAATATCCTTATACTTTTTCTTCTTCTCTAGACATTCATTGGCATAGTGTCCCATCTCTTTGCAATGGCAACATTGCACTTGGCTTTTGTCCTTCTTCTTCTTGGGTTTCTCCAAAGCTAGGAGTGCTTCTAGTTCATGCTCTTCATATCTTATCTCAAAGGTAGGAAAGTTTCCTAGTCTCCTTGATCTTTTCCTTGGGTAATACATATTTCTCCTCTTTGCTCCATCAAATTGAGTCATATTGCTTGGAGGTGCAAGCTGAGATTTTCCTTTGTCTTCATCCTTCTTGGTAGAAGTTGTTCCCTTATGGTAGTCTGCAATCAGTTGTTGCACTCCACCTTGTTTCCTTTGTTGAACTATGGAATAGATGGGGCATTGGATAGGGACATGATTATTTCCTTCACATAGGAAGCAGGTAGCTTGAGATGTGGGGCATTGGTCAGTTGGATGTTTCTCTTCACAATTGGGGCATTGATCTTCATGCTCTTTGGAAGTGTGATCCTTGTCTCCACAAATATTGCAAGCTTGGGTTCTTTCTATAATATCATCCTTGACATCCTTGTTGTCATAAACTCCTTGGGAAGAGTTGTCTCCCTTGTTGATCATTTGATCTGTCACCTTATGCAACAATTGGGTTTGGGTTTCCAAAAACCTTTGCATGGTTGGATCTAACTCACTGGTGTTGGCTAAAAATTGAGCTGTCACTTGGTTCAACTGGGTTTGGGTTACTATGAGTTCTCTCATGTTGATCTCTTGGTTGTTGTTGTTGTCACCATACTTGATGTTGGAGTTTCTTGGTGTAGTCATCTGTTTGGGTTGGATTGGGATTAGAATAGGCAAAAGATTTCTAAGGAATCAATTCTAATCACACACATCACAATTCACTCAAGCAATGTGCAAGCAATCACAAACAAACATTCCACATTCAAACAACAAGTTCAAGCACATCTTTAGGCAATAAAATATTTTTGTTACACCACATAAGTTGGTGTGTTTGATCTATACTTAATATGGTGGTCCATCTATATGGTTCACTTGAGATTCTTTCCATCCTTCTTAGTTGATTCTTCTTGAATGAGATCATGGTTTCCTTGGGAAAATTTCTTGTGTCTTGGTCACAAAACTTCAAAGGTGATGACGTTTCCTTCTAAGTTGTGTTTCCTTAGTCTTCAAATCTTGATCAATATTTCTTGTCTGACTTGTAGTCCTTAGTGATATCCAAGTTGAAGCCCTTGTTGAGAATAAGGTTGAAATCACTTGAGTTGGTGAAGTCCTTTGCTCATGTTGAAGTCTTTGGCTATGGGAAAGGCTTTATCCATCAAGTTGAAATAGACAAGATGTAGAATCAAAATCAAAATGGTTGAGGAAAGAGTTTACAAGATTGTTTGTAAATAAGTTTTGGAACAAATTCAACTCCTATTTTTCTAAGGGGTTTTGTCCAATCCTAGGTTTACAATCCTAAAGGCAACATAATGCTCTGATACCATCTGTAAGGTTCCCAACCTTTAATAAGGTAGAGATCCATGTGTTTACAATGCTAGTCCCTGGATCAATAGCTAGCATCCATAGTTAAGATGTAATATCAAGAAACAAAGGTCTTAATACAAATTTATAACCAGGAATAATATAATTTATTACATCTTACATAGCTCATTTGGCTATATCATTACAATGCAGCAGAAATAACTATAGCATGGGGTCCTTCATCTTCAAAGTGCCATAGGCAAACATGTTGGTTGTAGACTTGTAATCCTATTTCAACACACTTCACTAATATCAAACAAACCTGCAACATAACAAGTTACAGCCACAAGGGTCAATACATTTGAATTGTATTGGCAAGTAATACTATGGTAGATTGTGGAGTCTATCATCTATATGCATTTGGATAAGTGGAGCTTAGGCTTGCTTTGCTCAAAATAGTTTTTCCTTATCATTTGAAAACACTATGTTTTTGCTTGACAAAATCACCCAAGGCATCTCCCAATATAAATTGGTGATCCTTCAACCCTTGTTCAACCAAAGTTTTTAACTTAGAAATTTGGATGAGGAGATTCTTGATAGCTTCCATGTCTTGATGCTCAAATTGTCCTTTACCAGGAACATGGCTAAGTACTTAGATTTTACACTCTGCAGAGGTGGTGCACTTTCCCCTCAAGACTTGGTTTCACCAAGACAAGATCTTTCAGAAGCCTTCCCTTAGACCAGAATGGACGCGTTCCAACCTATCAAACCCCTACCACCAACTGTCCATTTGGCTAAGTTATTGCAACCTATATGATCCAGGCAGAGCCCATAATGCCAAGTGGCTGCACTTGAAGCTTCTCAACATTTGACATCTCAAATCTCTTTGTTTCTGGGTGGCCATCCACAAGTGAGATAAACAAGGTAAACCATAGAAATGGGCCTTGTGAACCACTCAACACAAACCATTCCTTCCATTCCACCCAGGTGATTCATTCACTTAGTTGTTTTATTAAACAAAACACAAGTCCTGGACTTAGAAATATTCTATAACATGAAATATAATCCACCCTTGTTTTATATTAGCTAAGCTAAGAATGATTGTAGTAGGAATCTTAACTTAGGAAATTTCTACTAAGGTTTCATCAACTAGGATTTCCCATGGCATAGTTTATACTTAGCAAAAATTCCATGCAAGTCCTACTTAGAAATATCACTAATGCATAGTGAAAATAATGGGACAAAAGTATGTAGCATCACTTGCCTTTTTGGTAAAGAATATAAGTTCACTCCTTGATCTTGCAATGTTCACACCCTTCAAATCACTACAATTCAATCAAGCAGGCAATATTTCAATGTACCATTCAAGCAATTCATCACATAAAATAATAGAACCAAAATAATGCATGCAATCATGCAAAAGATTGTTTTATTTGGAAAAGTGGTTTCTAATAGGTTATAAACATTCTAAAACACCTATTGGTCATTTTATAAAATTTGCAAAAGCATTTGCAAAAAATTTTATCTATAAACCATTTTTAAACCAAATCAATATTTTATGTGGTTGAAAATGCCTTTAACGAAGTAACAATCTTTATAGGGTTCACCAAATACATTTTTAAATCATAAACTTGGTGCTTGGGGTCAGAGAGTTTAAATTAGAACATTTCCCAAAGATTTCCTCCAAAAAGTATTTTTAACATATAACAACATTTTTATTTGACTAGAAATGGTCTAAAACAAAGATTTATTCTTTTGCTTCACAAAATATGTTTTTGAAACCACAAATTGGTTTCTATGGTCAGTAGGTTGAAAACAAACCATTTGCCAAAGGTTTTATCTCAAATATCATTTTAGAACAAATTTTATATTCTAAATATTCCTACACAAGTTTCTGGAAAAACAATCAATTTAACTGAAGCATTTTACTAAACAAAGTGCATGGTTGGGTAGGATTTTTCTTGCTGATTCCATTGATATAAAATTTGCAAAATTTGGACATGTGGTTTGAAAGTTATGTAATTTGCAAATTTGGTCATCTAATAGACAAGTTTCAATTTTTAAAACAGATTCCAGGCCACGAGTCGTGTTGCTATTTGCTGGTAACGGTTCGCATGGATCAAGCGATGTGGGGCGTTGGATCTAATGACGATCGTGCGGCACAGATCTGTCCATACCGGTTAAGTTTCTATCGCAACCCTTTGATCAAGATCCTACGGCTCATAATCACAGGACATACACTGGCGGCGCTAGCGGTGGTGAACGGCGGCGGCGCGCTCAGACGATGTCGGTGTTGGCGTTACAGGAAGCGATAGATCGAGGGGAGAAGCTCACCGAGTTTTTCGTGGCGTGGGGATGCTCAAGGTGGTTGTAGCTCGTCAAGGGGCGCACGGTGGTGACGTGGATTCCTCGCCGGAGTTGAGCTGCGCCTCGGGCTCGTCTGTTCGTCGACGGGGGCGACGATTTATGGCATGCTAAGACAAATGGAGGGCACCGTTAGGTTCGTACGAGAGTCACGAACATGTGGGCATCCAAGAGAGGGGAAGGGGCGGTCTATTCCTTACCAGGAGGACTCGCAGGAGTCGAGGCCGACGGTGGCGATGCTCAGCTGTCATCGTTGCCGACGCTGCGGGTCCAGCACGAGCAAGCTGATGGCACTGGGAGATGCGCCAGGGTCTGTGGAACACGCAGGTGTGGTCGAGGGGGCAAAGGGTGACGCGGAGCTGCCGGAATTTCTCGCGGAGCTCGTTGGAGCAGTGGCGGAGTGTGGATGAATTAGGACAGCCTGGGGGCTCCGGTGGGGCGACGACTGGGGGAAAAGGAGGAGGGGAGTGTGGTGGTTAAGTATGCGAGGTCAAGGGGAATTAATGGCGGTAGTAATGCATATTGACGCTGTCTTCAACGGCCAGAAACGGCGACGGAGGAATTGGGGGCGGGGTCGTCGCGCGGGTGAGGAAGAAAGCTGGGAGGTGGGATCGCGTCGTCGGCGAAGGAGGGAGAGGGGAGGTGGGGTCCAACCGTCAGTTGCTGTGCGGGTGCAGACGCGAGTGAGAAAGAACAGAGGCAGAGGGTTCCCGGGTGGGCTCTTGCTAGGCCAGAATGGTTTGCTGGGCTGGGTAGGTTTAGTGGGTTGGGTTTGTTTCTATTTTTTTATACAAACCTTTTTTTCTTTTTCTGAATTGAATTCCTGTTTTTATTTTCAATCAAATAATTCAAACTCCAATTCAAATCAAACCACCACCAAACTTTGTGTTGATTTATATTCTGTTTAACAACATACTCCAAGGTCCAAAATAAAAATAATTCTTTTATTCTTTTAGGATCTATTAATAATTAAATAAATAGACCTTAGTCTTTAATTCAAATAGGTTTTAATTTATTTTAAATATCTTTTTGAAATCTAAATAATATCAAAATCTTTTCAGTAGGTTTCATTTGAATAACTAAAACACTTGGAATTCTTATTTTAAAAGCTTTAATAAATTTTAATGTTTATTTGAAAGGGAAAAGCTTTTACTTAAATAAGAATTGATATTAATAAATCCTTATTATTTTATTTAAATAAACCTTTATTCTTTTTAACAAATAGAAATATTTTATTTCATTTGCTTGGCCAAGATTTAATTTGGCTCTCTAAAATAATACTTATTTATATTTCTACCTATGCTTATCAAAACCATATCTTATTAATTAAAGATCCAAAAATAGTGATTCCAACTATTATAACTTTATTTATTATTTGTTTATCTTTTTAAATCCTTTTAGGATTATTTGCTCACCATTTGGTATGGCTTTTTAGATAAGTGCTTTATTAGCTTTGGAAATTACTTTTCCTTATCTTATTAAATTCATAAGATTTTATTCATGGCTCCAAAGTAAGTGAATCCAATTTATATGGTTTTATAATATTTCCAATAGTCATTCCTGATCAATTTGAAATGTTTGTTTGACCAATTTTTATATGGATCAAATCCATAGTCTTTGAGATAACTTGAAATTTATTTTCTTCCATTAGGGTTTTAGGGTTTTGGTTTATTTCTCAAGTGTTTAAATTTCCAGATGCATTTATGAAGATTGCATTTCACTTGATTTGAATTTAGTTGGATTCAAACTTTACTCAAGTTTGTTCAAGATGGGATTTTTAAGTTTCTATTTAGAAACAAAAGTTTCTTTTCACTCTAAATTTCAACAATTATTTATTTTGTTTATTTATTTATTTTCACATTACAAGATTTGGAAAATCTTGGGATGTGACAGGAACCCGTGACAATTATCGGACCGAGCCACTCTCGTTTGAGGTGGTACCATTCAAAAGTGCTTACCACACCATCTTCGGACGTCCAGCTTACTGGGTGTTCATGGCTCGTCCCTGTTACATCTACAACATGATTAAACTTCCAGGTCCAAAGGGCGTAATCACCATCCGGGGAAATCCGAGGAAGGCACGAGAGTGCAACGAAGGATCTGCTGCCTTCGCCAAAGCCGTGCTGCACGCCCATGAGTACCAGGAAATCAAGAAGACCATCAATATGTCCGAGATGCCCGCTATGAAGAACGAGGTGCTGAAGCCAAATTGTAGTTCAAGGCGTCGGAAGAGACGAATAAAACATTGCTGAAAGAAGACAATCCCTCCAAGACAACGAACATAGGGGTAGGCTTAGACCGCGCATAGGAAAGCGTGCTCGTCGAGTTCCTCAAATCTAATAGTGACATCTTCGCATGGTATCCTTCTGACATGACTGGAGTACCTAGGAAACTTGCCGAGCACTCTCTTAATGTTCACCCTGATGCTAAACCCGTCAAACAGTCCTTACGACGGTTTGGTGATGAAACGCGCAAAGCGATAGCCAAGGAATTAGCCCTACTAGAGTTAGCCAGATTCATAACAGAGGTCATCCATACAGATTGGGTGGAAAATTCTGTAATCGTACCTAAAAAGGACACCATTGATATAAGGATGTGTGTTGATTATACCGCTTTGAACAAGGCATGCCCAAAAGACCCGTTCCCTTTGCCAAGAATCGATCAAGTTATCGACTTAACGGCAGGGTCAGAACTACTATGTTTTCTCGACGCATATTCCGGATATCACCAAATACTGATGAAAGAGTCAGACCAAATTAAGACGTCTTTCGTCACTCCTTTCAGAACCTTCTGCTACAAAACTATGCCTTTTGGCTTGAAGAACACGGGAGCAACGTATCAACGTACTATGCAACGTTGTCTCAACGATCAAATCAGATGCAACATCCATGTATATGTAGATAACATAACAGTTATGTCCAAAAAAGAAGGGAACTTTAATTTCGGACTTGGAGGAAACATTTGCTAATCTACGAAAATTCAATATGATGCTAAATCGGAAGAAGTGTTTATTTGGAATTCCAGACGGAAAATTATTAGGTTTCATCGTCTCTGAGCGAGGCATAGAGGTGAACCAGGACAAAATCAAGGCTATACTCAACATTACCAGGCCGACTCGCCTGAAGGACGTGTAATGTCTCACTGGTTGTATTGCAGTAGTGAGTCAGTTCGTCAGCCGGCTCGGCGAAAGAGCCGCACCTTAATATAAACTCTTGAAGAAAACTGACAAGTTTGTCTGGACCCATAAAGCTGAGACCGCCATGCAAAGTTTGAAAGACCTACTTTCAAACCCACTAGTTCTCGTAGCGCCAGAACCTCAGGAGCCTATGTTACTCTACATTGCAGCAACCAACAAGCTCATAAGTGTGGTAACAGTAGTAGAGCATGAGGAAGAAGGCAACGAGCATAAGGTTCAATGACCAACTTATTACCTGAGTGAGGTCCTGACAGAGTCGAAACAACAGTATCCACACCATCAAAAGCTAGCCTATGGAGTGTTCTTTGCATCTAGAAAGCTACACCACTATTTTCAAGAGCACAAGATCACAGTGGTGAGCACCGCTCCCCTGCGAGATATAATCAATAACCGCGACGCCACATGATGTGTCGCAAAGTGGGGAATAGAGCTTGTAGCTTTCGACATTGAGTACAAGCCGCGTATAGCAATCAAATCCCAAATACTTGCCGACTTTGTTGTTGATTCGACAGAGACGGCAGAAAATACAAGTCCTCCATACTCGGAATTTTGGACCCTTCACTTTGACGGATCAAAAGCACGAGGAGGCTTGGGGGTTGGCGTGGTGCTCAAATCACCCCAAGGAGATAAGTTGTTCGATGTGTTGCAAATACACTTTACGGCAACAAACAATATTGCCGAGTATGAAGCATTGCTGCATGGAATACGCATGGCCAAAAAACATTGGCATAACAAAACTCACGGAGACTCGGATTTAGTTGCTCAGGAAGTATCTGACATCTGCAATGCAAATAAACACATGGTAGCATACAAAGATGTTGTGGATGAACTATCTAAATCGTTCGAGGGCTTTGAGGTTCAACACATCCCTCGAGCAGAAAATGAGGAAGTAGATGCTCTATCAAGGATAGGCTCTGCGTGGAAACAAGTACCGGATGGCGCTTTTTTAGAGCATTTAAGGGTCCCCTCCATAATCGGAGTTGATGAGGACTATCCGACAAAATCCGACTCACCTTTAATAGAAGTTCTAGCTATAATGCCCAGCTGGAAAAAACCCTATATGGATTTCCTGATAGACAGAAAATTACCCGAAGACGAAGTCCTGAATCGGCAGATCGTCCAACGAGCAAAAGCCTATACTATAATAAATGGTGAGCTCTATAAGCAGAGTGTTTCTGGCGTCTTCCAGCGATGTATTTCTTCATAAGAAGGAGTGGAAATCTTGCAAGAAATCCACAAAGGCGAGTGTGGTCACCATGCTATAGCTAGATCCTTAGTGGTAAAAGCTTTTTGGCACGGATTGTTTTGGCTTACAGCTAAGGCGGATGCCGATAAACTGGTGAAAATGTGCAGAGGCTGCCAAAAGTACGCCCATCAGGCACACGTTTCGGCCGAACAGCTACGAACAATCCCTATTACATGGCCATTTGCGGTCTGGGGGCTTGATATGGTAGGGCCCTTTCGTACGGCAAAATGTGGATTTACTCACCTACTAGTGATGGTGGATATATAAATTTACAAAGTGGATTGAGGCTAAACCCGTAACAAGTTGCGATGGAGCCACAACCAAAAAGTTCGTTGAGGTCGTGATCATCCGATTTGGATATCCGCACAGTATAATTACTAACAATGGGAGCAATTTTTCCATGGGAGAACTTGTCGAATTCTGCGAAGAACAAGGTATCTGGCTTGATATTGCATCAGTCGCACACCCACAAGCTAATGGACAAGTCAAAAGAACTAACGGTCTTATTTTGCAAGGACTCCGACCTCGTCTCGAGGCACCGCTTCGTCGGGCTGCGGGGGCTTGGGCGGAAGAATTAACGCCTGTGATATGGAGCTTACGTACCACTCCTAACAAATCAACCGGATATACTCCTTTCTTATTGGTCTATGGTGCAGAAGAAGTTCTTACAAGCGATATAATTCATCAGTCTCCACGAGTCAAAGCGTATATCGAAGAAGATGCAGAAGTTTCTCGACAAGATGATCTCGATATAATCGAAGAAGTACGCGTCGTTGCTGAGCAGAGATCTACATCCTATCAGCAGAAGTTACGCAAGTACCATAGTGAAAGAGTTCAAAACCGTTCTTTCAGAAAAGGCGATTTGGTTCTCCGACTTGCGCAAAAAAGAAAGCATAAACTTTCCTTGATTTGGGAAGGACCTTTAATGATTAGAGGAGTTCTGCATAATGGGTCGTATTATTTAAACGATATGATACCAGTCAAGGAAAGTTTGGATACTCGAAAGA
This sequence comes from Avena atlantica, assembly GCA_910589765.1. Classification (NCBI taxonomy): domain Eukaryota; kingdom Viridiplantae; phylum Streptophyta; class Magnoliopsida; order Poales; family Poaceae; genus Avena; species Avena atlantica. The sequence goes on from OU342736.1 coordinate 312,914,580, forward strand.
GAAAGAGAGCTGGCGGTAGCATAGAACCGGATGAAATAGACTGACCATGGAATATTGTACAGCTATGCCCCTTCTATTCTTAGTTATATTTCCTTGTAATCATATATGTATATGTTCAAAATGAAATAAAGTATTGGTTTCCTCAAATATTATGTTTGAGAAAAGTTTTGTGCCATCTTATTTCCAAAAGAGCATGTCGTTTCAAAAATCCTAGAATGCTTGAAAGTACTTTATGCTCATGTTCGTTCTGGTTATGATTTTTGAATATCTAAAAATGTTACCTTAGGGTAAAAACTTCAATTTATTGTCTATAATTTGGTTTTTTATCTGATTGCATAGACGCGGGTATTTTCCGAGTAATGAATTGTTGATACTAGAAGCCGGCTTTGTTTCCGAGTTTAAATTGATTTAACAACTGAGCTTCGTTGCTCGGCAAAGTTTCCGTGCTAAAGGTTGTTCGGCTCATGAAAGGGACGAGGAAGAGATCCAGATGAAACGACAAATATAGGGATAAACCAAAAGTGCTTTAGAATTTTTTTTCAAGCACACACATAAAATATGTAACAATAAGTGTTACAATAGTAAAAGCATTAAGTTTTTACAAACCAGCAAAAATAAAAATATTGTTCCCATCATTACATTGTCAGAAGTTCAGAATAATGCATAAAAACTATTTATGCTGCAGAGCCAGGTGGTGGGGATGAAGAAGGTGGAGCGCTGGAGTCGACAACGTTGTCGCCCTAAATCTCAGACTCGGACGCTGCAAGGCTGTCTTCTGGCTCTTGAATCAAGTGAGGCACGACGACAGATCCGAAGAACGATGTCATATAATTGGTCATCTCCGACACACGACAAGCATAACCTGCATAGGAATCTTGGATTGCCTTGATGTCCTGTGGGTTACCCTCATCGTCCTCCTCAGCAATACCTTTGGTGACATTGCCAGATTTCCATCTCGCTATGGTGGCTCATCACCATGGTAAGAGTAGTCTGAGCAGCAGTTCGAGCGTAGGAGATCTTTCAGTCCTCGATAAGCTTCAGAATCTCCTTCACCTTGTCCCTCACCTCTTGCACTGACATCGTGTGCAAGTTGGAAATCTTGACCGACTCGCCAGCCTCTTCAAGAGTCTGGCGGAAGTCTAACAAGATATCTTCGACGAGCTTGATGCGCTCGAGGCAAAGTTTAGATGTAGGAGAGTCGGAAAGATTCAGGGGGGCTAGGAAAGAACTAAAAGTAAAAATTCGACTGAAAAGAAAGTCGAAAAATCAACGTAAAATGTAAGTAGGAAATCTTACCTAGCACAGAATGATTCTACTAGGCATGCTCCTCGCGGAGGCTATTCATCTTGCTCTCTCTGGGTTGGGCCAGATCCCTCTGACTATCAAAGTCCTTCTGAAGATCATCTAACTGTTTATCTCGGAGGGCCAATAGCTTCTCGAGCCTCACAGTCTCATGGTTGCTTGACTCCAGGACAACAGCTACGGATTTCTCCGACTCGATAGTGAGTTTCTGAAGCTTTTCCCGGAGCTCAGCATTTTCCATTTCTAAGACCTTGAAGTTCTCGGATTGCTCCACCATCTTGCTGGACTCGCACAATAGTTCTGCAAAGGGAAAAATATCAGTCGGACAGAACAAGTTTGACTATGACAAAAGCTAATTGACAAAGAGGAAGTCAGAAAAATTTACCTTCCGCTTCATCTTTCTCAACTTTTAACTTTGAATTCCGGCGCAAGGATTTGATATCCTTGCGTTTATTACAAATGTTCTTGAGTAATTCCTGATTAGAAGATGCAATTTTCTGTATGTTTAGAAGACGGAATACCGTCAGACGGCTACTAAGACTCGAGCTGCAAATTTAACAAAGTAAAAATGCAGGACGAGCCTTGGGGGACACACTACATCGTTCTTTTGCAACCTAAAATCATCAACTCGGATCCAACGATGTTTATCCGACTTTATGCTTGGGGGCTAGAGGATATGATAATAAAATAAATGCAAATAAGAATCATAAACTTACAATGTGTTCCAAGTGCAACTTCTCAAATCCGAGTTTGGTGTTGTGAAACACTTTCTCGGCAAGGGAGAGGGAGGGAACATCCTTCGCTAGGAGTTCGCCAGACTCTATCTTAGCATCCTGAACCAAAATTTGGTCCAGGAGGCTAAGCAACTTGATGTCCTCCCGCTCATGTCTTGCTGCCTCTGCGGTTAAGGTTTGCTTCTCAAGGCTGGACTGAGCCAGCCTGAGGATCTCTTCCTTCTTCTTACTCTTTAGGCCAGAGACAACAGAGCCGGCCACTTTATCCAAAATTCTTGTAGAAATTACCATGGGATCATTACCCTTGACAGGTTCACCCTTGTTAGCGGCTTGATCACCAATGGTGACCAAGGCTTTCGAGGCGTTGCCAGCATCGGGAGAGGCGGAAGCCTCTGGTGTTGACGGAGTCGGTGGCAGCATGGCAGGGGAGATGACAAGCTTCTGGTGACATAGTTGCTTGCTCGGCTTGCTGTCCGGCTTGGTCTTACTCTTCAAAGACATTTTAGCTCTAGAGCACAAAAATCCGAATATCAGGTGTGCTCTAGAGAGAAAGAAAAGTACAAGGTACTGAAAATAAAAGACAAGGTGCTTACTTTTTAACTACTGGTAGCACTTGGCTACCAGCAGTGATAACAACTTCCTTCATCTTATGCTTCTTGGAGGCGGAGGCGGAAACTTCTACAACTCATCATCCATTGCCTCCGGATCGTCTAAGAGATAGACCTCTAGTGGAGCTAGCTCAGACTCGGGGAGTTTCTCGAGCTAACAAAGTCATCGATGAAAATAGAGTCAGAGAAAGAACATGAAAACTGACAAAACGCGAAAGCAGAGTCGAAATATTTGCTGGAGTCAGAGGACGGTTGGACGTAAACATCTTCATGGAGACATCCGGAACTTTACGTTCCACTCTCTCTTAGATCAAATACTGCATGAGGGTCCTGTAATCCTTCGTTGGAATCCGGTTAGGGCTGACCTGCATGCTATCCTTATTATAGCCGGTGATCTGGTACATGAGGCGGTCTCCATGGTGTTGTAGAGGCTAAATCCGGCGCTCCAGCCAGCAGTGGATCAAGTCGGATCTATGGAGCCCCATGTGCTTCATCAGAAACTCAATATGCCTCTTGGCGAGGATCAAGATATCCGACAATTCTGGCTCTTCTGTGTCCCATGACTTCTGGTGGGGGGCAACACTGTCGATGAACGCCGGAAGACCTTCCGCCTTTCCAGGAGCCGGAATATCCTTATGATAAAAGAAGGTTCCAACCCAGTGTTTGATGGATTCACTAGCGTTAATACTAGGATAAACTAGGTTTCTCCTAAGGACTAAGCTAAGGGTTCCGGTGATGTAAGGCACACCGACGCTAATGGAGTTCTTCCGAGTACCATAGTAGTACCGGAAAATGATGAGACTTGTACTAATGCCAAGAAACCGCTTGCATAGAGCTGCGTGAGTGGTAAGCTCAAGCAGAGAGTTGGGAGGGAGGTTATGGAGTTGCACATAGTATTAGTTGAGGACCTCGATGATGAAGTCTGACGGTAGCAAGCTGAGTCCATGATCGACGTGCGTTCCAAACAATACCCTCTCGCCGTCGCGCGGTGGGAACGGCGTACCCTGAGGCACTCCGCCACGTGCCGACAATGACGAATCCTTCGTCCTCCATGACCTGGAGTTCGGTGTCGTCCATGATGCTGGGGACCCAGAGGCCCCGCATCTTCTTCTCATCCGCCACTGATGGACCCGCCGCCGCTCCTGAACCCGAGGCAGACGCCACCGCTCTTGGAGAAGAAGGACTAGTGGGGAGAAAGATTTTTCCTTGAGGTGTGTAGATGGGAATGGCTGCGGAGCGCTCGAGTTGTACGAGGAGACAACGAATGAATCGGTGGAGAGATAAATCCGAGAGAAGGGTTTTCTCCTCTCTTTTATTTACCTCTACGCCAAGATTCGTGCATTGATACACGCGATTTGCGCCACACATATAGGATAGAGGTGGGTAATTTCCTCGCGACTCTTCCGCCCCCTCGATTCTCGCATAAGCATTGAAACGGTGCTTTGTTCCATAAGGAGCAGACCCACCAACGGTCGTGTCGATGGGACTCTTGTCAGTGACAAGACCTGGTCTGAAAAGTTGTCAGCCCGCATGCCGCTGTAAAATTCGGCTCATGTTTCAAATTGAGCGAGGAAAAGACTGAAGTCAGAATACAACATATCCGAGTCAACTGACTCGGAATCCTACACTACTAAAATAAGTTTTGGGAACCCTTCAAGATTCTCAAGAAGAAGAAACCATCAATCTAGACGATTTATTCGAGTTTGGATCTTGGAGACTTCCGGGGGATACTGTTGGGGATATACTTTCCGGGTATACCCACGGGACTCGCTGACCAGGGTGGCCCACCAACGGGTTAGAGCTTTGCTTCATGGGTGGCCTAGTCGGAGAAATAGGAGGAGCCAGTTCTGGCTACGACAAGGGCTAGAAGAGTTACCGACTTAGGCATGTAGTATTACTTGTAGTCCAAGCTGTATCTAGTTACCGACTCTGTAACGTAGCCGGATAGGTCTTTCCTGTAACCCTAGGTCCCGGTGACTATATAAACCGTCCTTATGGGAACCTTTAGGGCACAACCAATCTTACTACCACAATCACAACTCGCACATGCAAACCTCTCTTGTAATCCGTTGTGTCATCCGGCTTACGCCGATATATTACTGGATTGCTAGCAGGAGTAGGATCCGATCACCATAGTCGGATCTGAACCTGGGTAAACTTGTGCTTACCGCTCCTGGAACATCCAACATCTCACACCCCATCTTTCCAATGCCACTAGGACCCCCTATGGAGTACTTGTCGATAATCCGACGACATGCTCTTCTGCCCCTCTATACCCCTGACCTTTGTCTGTAGCGCTTGGCACTATACAGATTCCTAAGAGAGATACAGTGAGCAGTGTTGACTTCGTGGTTCGCCCTCTCCTTCACAAGGAAGCTTCCCCATGACTCGGCCTCGTATTGTATGACTCGGTGATGAGTGCATATTTGCATCATGTTTTATATTATTATTTTGCATTGTAGTGGTAGGATCTTGGTATTTTACGATGTTCGCGCGCACCTTTTATGTTTATTTTCACCTGGATCAGATCTGATGATGGATATGATGGACAAAATTCTTGGACCAGTTATATTGGAGTGAAAAAGAGCAAAAAACAACGTAAATTGCTTATTTGGGAAATATTAATAACACTAGAAGAAAACCCGAAGGAATTGGAGGATAGAGAAGGTTTTACTACCAACTATACGGTGGGAATAAATATTCTGGCCGTATAGTTCCCGCTGTATAGTTGGCGCCGACACTGCCTCCTCAAATAGTTTCACCCCGTGCAACTGGATCGGAGAGATGACATACAGAACACCCAGAAATCTTCGAAACCTCACCTCTGGAAGGCATCTGGAGGGGGAACTCATCCACCGGGGATCTATCTTCGCCCTACACAGATCCAGGAGGCTAAGGCATCGATCTTCATCATCAAATGTTGCATCACCACCATCTCCATCCATCACATCTACATCTTGTTGTAATTTCCATACTCGTTGTGGATTTATACAAGTACTATTCATCTATGATAGATCCCATTGCTTTTTCCATGATGTTGATTGTCTCCATGTCTGAGTAGATCATTAGTTCTTGGGGAGATGGCGAAACCCTAGTATGAGATTGAAATACGATAAATTTTATTATGATATTCATGTAGAAGATATGCCCTAGAGGCAATAATAAATATAGTTATTATTATATCTTTGTGTTTATGATAAATGTTTACATTCATGCTATAATAGTATTAACAAGGAAACATTAATACTTGTGTGATTTGTAAACTAAAATAGAGTCCCTAGTAAAGCCTCTTTATAATACTAGCTTGTTGGTTAATAAATGATTGTGGTTTCCATATCATGAACATTGAGATGTTATTAACAACAAGATCATATCGTTAGGAGAATGATATGGTGGACATACTCCTATAGATAAGCGTAGCATAAAGATCAAGTCATTTTAATAGTTCAATTGCTATATGCTTTCTGATACATAGTAACCTAATTCCTTCGACCATGAGATCATGCATATCACCTTCACCGGAAGGATGCTTTGATGACATCAAACACCACACCGTAACTGGGTGGCTATAAAGGTGGCATTGAGTGTTCGAAAAGTATTGGTTGAGACACATGGATCAAGAGTGGGATTTGTCCATCCATATGACGGATAGATATACTCTGGGCCCTCTCGGTGGAATGTCATCCAATTAGCTTGCAAGCATGTTACTGGCTCACAAGGGATCACATATCACGGGTACGAGAAAAGAGTACTTATCAGTAACGAGGTTGAACTAGGTATGCAGAGATACCGACGATCATAACCTCGGATAAGTAAACTATCATGAGACAAAGGGAAATTGGTATCGTATGTAAGTGGTTCATTCGATCGCAAAGTAATCGTAGAAATATGTTGGAGCCATATGAATTTCCAGATTCCTCTATTGGTTATTGTTCGGAGAAGTGTCTCGATCATGTCCGCATAATTCACGAACCGTAGGGAGACACACTTAAGGATTCGACGTTGTTTGAGTAGTTATGGAATGATGAGTAAGAGACCGAATGTTGTTTAGAGTCTCAGATGGGATCCGGGATATCACGAGGAGATTCGGAATGGTCCGGAGAATAAGATTCATATAAGGAAAGTCCTGTTTCGGGTTGGAGAATGGTTCCGGTGTTTTCATCGGGAATGTTCTAGAAGGTTCCGGAATGTCTGGCACTCCGGAGGGGAAGGGTACATGAATGTGTCATAACAAGTTGGAATGATTGCATCAAGTACTAGGTGTCATCTCTGAACAAAATAAAGGGTTAAATCAAATCCTAGTTTAAAAAGTCAAACGCCAATTTGAAAAGTCAAACGGCTATTTTGTGAGGTGGAGGGAGAGTAGGAAACCTACTTGGGGAGGAGTTCCCTCCCTCCACCGCCGGCCCACTTGGAGACCGAGTTGGGGAGGGACTCCCCTCCCCTTGGCGCGCCCCCTCCACCTATATAAGGAGGGGCAGGGCTGCCCCTCCAAGCACACAACACCACGCCCCGCAAACCCTAATCCTAGCCGCTGGCGCCGCCACCTCATGCTGCCGCCGCCTAGGCAAACCCTAGCCGCCGGCCTTGCTCCTCCTTGGTGCATCTAAACCCTAGATCGCCAAGGCTCTCTCTCATAGTCCACCATACTCTCTCCGGCTTAAGGCGAAGCCTTGCGAGATCTCCCCTCTACTTCCGGTACCACGCCGTCGTGCTGCCGGAATCGCGAGGAGAGTGCTACAACCTCTGCTGCCTGCTGGAACAAGGGAGAGGAAGGTCTTCGTCGAGTACCGAACGTGTGACCGACTGCGGAAGCGCTGCCGGAACGCAGCGCAGGAAGGATCGTCTATGCGATCTTGAGATCGGGAAGAGTACGACTACATCACCCACGAGAATCCGCTCTCGTTAAACACTTTGGAATCTTCGAGGGTGAGTTATTCTATCGACTCGTTGCTACAATCTAGTAGATAGATCTTGGCTTGTTTGTTTGTATTCGGTAGAATTTTTTTGTTTTCCATGCTACGAAACCCTACAATTCATCGCTATGACCATGTGTTAGATTTTCTTCATCTTGATGTTGGGAGAAGTCGACCTCTCAATATTTGCCTCTTGTGGGGACTTGATGGAGGGAACTACTTGTTGGTAGATGGAGGTGTGTCAGCACTTATAGTGAGTATAAAGTTGTTGGCACTCCCTACGTATAAACTTGGGAACCGAGGAAACTCATGGAACACTATCCATGCCATAGGATACGTCCCATGGGATTAATTCCCTTAATAGCACAGTAATTCAATTGATGTTAATTGTCGCCTGCTGTGGTTATGAGGATGATGTGAGCAGTGGTTGCTGTCTAATTGTCCAAATACGGAGTTCTTCCCACACATACATAGTTAAGAATGTTTATGATAACAATCTTTACCTTAGCCCTTTATAATGCTAGTGGTGTATCCGCTAATCCCTGAGAACCTTTTTCCCCACTGAAGTTTTAAATCTCTTTTACATACACGATACTTAGTTTCTGTATTCAGTTTTTTTACTTTACTATTGTCCTCTTATATCAGAAACCCCAAAACACATTTTTACACAATACTCGCATTTTTATGTCGGTTGCTGTCTTGTTACTTAGAACTTTATTTCAGCATTTCTATTTTAGTATTTAATTCAAGAATTCTTAGACTTCAGACTCCTGCTCCATGTGGGATCGATATCTTTATTTTGAACTAGCTACAAACAATCTGTGCACTTGCAGTCATCAAGCTATTTTCTGGCGCTGTTCCGGGGAGCTAAGCGCTGTAGCTATTTTCTTCACGATCTTGAGATCGGGAAGGGTACGACTACATCACCCACGAGAATCCGCTCTCGTTAAACACTTTGGAATCTTCGAGGGTGAGTTATTCTATCGACTCGTTGCTACAATCTAGTAGATAGATCTTGGCTTGTTTGTTTGTATGCGGTAGAAATTTTTTGTTTTCCATGCTACGAAACCCTACAGTGGTATCAGAGCCGTGTCTATATGTAGATCTGTTGCACGAGTAGAACACAATGGTCATTGTGGGCGTTGATGCTTTTGTTATCGATTGCTTCTTGTGTACTTTGCATCTTGCGGTATGGTGGGATGAAGCGGCCCGGGCTAACCTTACATGACATTGTTCATGAGACTTGCTCCACGCTTGACATGCAACTTGTATTGCATAAGTGGCTTTGCGGGTGCCTGTTTCTCCCAACATAGTTAAGATTCAATTTACAACGAGTGATTGACAATACTAGTATCAATGTTGTGGTTCTTGTTCGTAAGTTAGAACGACACTTATTGAAAGCCCCAAACCACGTAAAACATGCAAAGAATGTAGAGGCGTCTAACTTTGTTTTGCAGGGGTGTGATGTGATGTGATATGGCCATGATTGTGATTATATTTGATGTATGCAATGTTCCTTATTGTAAGTTGGCAACCGGCAGGAGCCATATGGTTGTCTTTAATTTCTGTTAAGACCCGCGTGTCTATTCAAAGTAGTTGTAATAGTTGAAGCTGGTGGACGACAACCATGGAGCAGCGTCATTGACCTTGATGCAATGCCGGTGATGATGGAGATCATGTTCGTGCTTGAAGATGGAGATCGGAAGCACAAAGAAGAAAGGCCATATCATATCACATATTATGAATTGCATGTGATGTTAATCCTTTATGCATCTTGTATTGCTTAGTTAACAACGGTAGCATTATAAGATGATCCCTCATGCACATGAATTTCAAGTCCTAAAGTGTTCACCCTTAGTGAGCACTGTTGCTAAAGCTTGTTGTTTCGAAGCACCACGTGATGATCGGGTGTGTTAGATTCCGCAAGTGTATACAACGTGAGCAAGCCAGATTTGCTCATGCGGAAGCTAAGGTTTGATCTTGATGAGCCTAGCATGTACAGACATGGTCTCGGAACACGGATCACCGAAAGTTAAAGCATGAATCATATAGTAGATATGATGAACATGTCGATTGTTCGCCATTGAAGCTACATCAACTCTCGTGATGATCGGTGTTGATGTGGTGAATTTGGTTCGTGTGATCACTAAAACAATGTGAGGGATATTGTTTTGAGTGGGAGTTCACCTAGATTGATTTAACTATTAATTTGAACTCAATTTGTCATAAACTTAGTCTAAACTATTGCAAATATGTTGTAGATCAATGGCGGCCCCTACCATCAATTTTAATGCGTTCCTAGAGAAAGAAAAGTTGAAAAACAATGGAAGCAACTTCGCGGATTGGTTCCGCAATTTGAGGATTGTCCTCACTGCTGGTAATTTGACCTATGTGTTGGATGCACCGCTGGGTGACCCACCTGCAGCTACTGCTACCGATGAAGTAAAGAATGTTTACCTCGCTCGGAAGACTCAGTACTCCATAGTTCAGTGTGCTATCTTGTATGGTTTAGAATTGGATCTTCAGAAAAGGTTTGAGAATTCAGACCCACATGATATTGTCCATGATCTCAAATTGATCTTTGAGACTCATGCGGCAATTGAGAGCTATGAGGCTTCTGAAAAGTTCTTTAACTGCAAGATGGAAGAGGGCATCTCCGTCAGTGAGCATGTGCTTAAGATGTCTGGGCACGCAAACAAACTTCAAAGCTTGGGTATAGTGATTCCTAATGCTTTGGGGATTTATCGTGTCCTCCAATCACTACCACCAAGTTACAAGAACTTTGTGATGAACTACAACATGCAAAACATGAACAAGCAGTTGCCAGAACTCTTCTCCATGTTAAAATCTGCAGAAGTGGAGATCAAGAAAGAGCACCAAGTGTTGATGGTCAATAAGACCACCAAATTCAAGAAAGGCAAGTCTAAGCAAAAGGGACACTTCAAGAAGGGTGGTAAGAATGTTACCACGCCGACGAAGAAGACCAAGGCTGGACCTAAGCCTGATACTGAGTGCTTTTACTTCAAGGGAGAAGGTCACTGGAAGCGGAATTGCCCAAAGTACTTGGCGGATTTGAAGAACGGCAACATCAAGAAGAAAGGTATATCCGATATACATGTTATTGATGTGTATCTCACTAGTACTCGTAGTAGTGCCTGGGTATTTGATACTGGTTCGGTTGCTCATATTTGTAACTCGAAATAGGTGCTGCAGAATAAACGGAAGCTAGCGAAGAACGAGGTGACGATGCGCGTGGGAAATGGATCAAAGGTTGATGTGATCGCGGTCGGCACGCTACCTCTTCATCTACCATCGGGATTAGTTTTATACTTAAATAATTGTTATTTGGTGCCTGCGTTAAGCATGAACATTATATCGGGATCATGTTTATTGCGAGACGGTTACTTGTTTAAGTCCGAGAATAATGGTTGTTCGATTTATATGAGTAATATGTTTTATGCACATGCACCTTTGATAGATGGTCTATTCTTATTGAATCTCGATAGTGGAAATACACATATTAATAACATTGAGGCTAAACGTTTGAAATCGAGCGATAACTCGACCTATATGTGGCACTGTCATCTTGGTCACGTTGGAGTGAAGCGTATGAAGAAACTCCATTCCGATGGACTTCTTGAATCACTTGATTTCGAATCACTTGAAAGATGCGAAGCATGTCTGATGGGTAAAATGACTAAGACTCCATTTTCTGGTATGATGGAGCAAGCTACGGACTTATTGGAAATCATACATACCGATGTGTGTGGTACAATGAGTGTAGCATCGTGCGGTGGTTATCGTTATGTTCTTACCTTCACGGATGACTTGAGTAGATATGGGTATATCTATTTCATGAAACATAAGTCCGAAACTTTCGAGAAGTTTAAAGAATTTCAAAGTGAGGTAGAGAATCAAAAGAACAAGAAGATTAAATTTCTACGTTCTAATCGTGGAGGTGAATATCTAAGTTACGAGTTTAGCGAGCATTTGAAGAAATGCGGAATACTTTCACAATTGACACCGCCGGGAACACCACAGCGTAATGGTGTGTCCGAACATCGTAATCGAACTCTCTTAGATATGGTTCGTTCTATGATGTCACTTACAGATTTACCGCTATCATTTTGGGGTTATGCATTAGAAACAGCCGCATTCACTTTAAATAGGGCACCATCTAAATCCGTTGAAACGACATCGTATGAATTATGGTTTGGGAAGAAACCTAAATTGTCGTTCCTTAAAGTTTGGGATTGTGAAGCCTATGTAAAGAAGTTACAGCCGGACAAGCTTGAACCCAAAGCGGAAAAATGCGTCTTCATAGGATACCCAAAGTAAACTATTGGGTATACCTTCTATCATAGATCCGAAGGCAAAATCTTTGTTGCCAAGAATGGATCCTTTCCAGAGAAGGAATTTCTCTCGAAAGAAGTGACTGGAAGGAAAGTAGAACTCGACGAGGTTGTCGAACCTTCTCTTGAACTTGCGAGTAGCGCAGCACCGGAAGAAGTTCCTGTGGTGCCTGCACCAATAAGAGAGGAAGCTAGTGATGATGATCATGAAACTTCGGTTGTAGTTGCTACAGAGCCTCGCAGGTCAACGAGAACTCGTACCACTCCTGATTGGTATGATCCCGTTATGAATGTCATGTTGGTGGATAACACCGATGACCCTGCGACATATGTTGAAGCAATGATGAGCCCAGATTCCAATAAATGGCAAGAAGCCATGAAATCCGAGATTAGATCCATGTACGAAAACCAAGTATGGACTTTGGTGGACTTACCAGATGGCCGGAAGGCTGTCGAGAACAAATGGATTTTCAAGAAGAAAACAGATGCTGATGGTAATGTTACTGTCTATAAAGCTCGACTTGTCGCAAAAGGGTTTCGACAAATTCAAGGAGTTGACTACGATGAGACTTTCTCACCAGTAGCAAAGATAAAGTCTGTGAGGATAATGTTAGCAATCGCTGCATATTATGATTTATAAGATATGGCAGATGGATGTCAAAACAGCGTTCCTCAATGGAGACATTGATGAAGAGTTGTATATGATGCAACCCAAAGGTTTTGTCGATCCTAAAGATGCTAACAAGGTATGCAAACTTCAACGGTCCATCTATGGATTGAAGCAAGCATCCCGAAGTTGGAATCAACGTTTTGATAAGGTAATCAAAAGTTTTGGTTTTATACAAACTTATGGAGAAGCTTGTATTTACAAGAAAGTGAGTGGGAGCTCTATAGCATTCTTAATACTATATGTAGATGACATATTGTTGATTGGGAATGATGTAGACCTTCTTAATCGTGTCAAGGAATATTTGAATAATAGTTTTTCAATGAAGGATCTTGGCGAAGCAGCTTACATATTAGTCATAAAGATTTATAGAGATAGATCGAGACGCCTAATATCATTGTCACAAAGTACATATTTGGACAAAGTTCTAAAGAGGTTTGGAATGGAAGATAGCAAGAAAGGGTTCTTGCCCATGTTGCCCAATACGAACTTGAGTAAAACTCAAAGTCCGACAACGGCAGAAGATAGAGAAAGGATGAGTAAAACTCCCTATGCCTCAGCCATAGGATCTCTAATGTATGCCATGCTATGTACTAGACCCGACATTGCATATGCTGTTAGTTTAACTAGCAGATATCAAAGTGATCCAGGAGTGGATCATTGGACAGCGGTCAAAAACATCCTTAAGTACTTGAGAAGAACTAAGGATATGGTTCTTTCTTATGGAGGTGATGAACAGCTCGTTGTTAATGGTTACACCGATGCTAGTTGGAACACCGATCCGGATGATTCTAAATCACAATCTGGATACGTATTTACTTTGAATGGTGCAGCAGTTAGCTAGAGGAGTGCAAAGCAAAGCGTTGTGGCGAGATCTTCAACTGAATCGGAATACATGGCTGCTTCGGAGGCTTCACAAGAAGCGATATGGATGAAAGAGTTCATTACAGAGCTCGGTGTGGTTCCTAGTGCACTGGACCCAATGTCAATCTACTGTGATAACATGGGCGCCATAGCCAATGCGCAAGAACCAAGGTCACACAAGAAGCTGAAGCACATCAAGCTACATTTTCACGCTATTCGAGAACATGTCCAAGATGGGGACATAAAGATTTGCAAAGTACACACAGATCTGAATGTGGCAGATCCGTTGACTAAACCTCTCCCGAGGGCAAAACATGACCAACACCAAACTGCCATGGGTGTTCGGTATATTACCATGTAATCTAGATTAGATGACTCTAGGCAAGTGGGAGACTGTTGGAGATATGCCCTAGACGCAATAATAAATATAGTTATTATTATATCTTTGTGTTTATGATAAATGTTTACATTCACGCTATAATAGTATTAACAAGGAAACATTAATACTTGTGTGATTTGTAAACTAAAATAGAGTCCCTAGTAAAGCCTCTTTATAATACTAGCTTGTTGGTTAATAAATGATTGTGGTTTCCATATCATGAACATTGAGATGTTATTAACAACAAGATCATATCGTTAGGAGAATGATATGGTGGACATACTCCTATAGATAAGCGTAGCATAAAGATCAAGTCATTTTAATAGTTCAATTCCTATATGCTTTCTGATACATAGTAACCTAATTCCTTCGACCATGAGATCATGCATATCACCTTCACCGGAAGGATGCTTTGATGACATCAAACACCACACCGTAACTGACTCGCTGACCAGGGTGGCCCACCAACGGGTTAGAGCTTTGCTTCATGGGTGGCCTAGTCGGAGAAATAGGAGGAGCCAGTTCTGGCTACGACAAGGGCTAGAAGAGTTACCGACTTAGGCATGTAGTATTACTTGTAGTCCAAGCTGTATCTAGTTACCGACTCTGTAACATAGCCGGATAGGTCTTTCCTGTAACCCTAGGTCCCGGTGACTATATAAACCGTCCTTATGGGAACCTTTAGGGCACAACCAATCTTACTACCACAATCACAACTCGCACATGCAAACCTCTCTTGTAATCCGTTGTGTCATCCGGCTTACGCCGATATATTACTGGATTGCTAGCAGGAGTAGGATCCGATCACCATAGTCGGATCTGAACCTGGGTAAACTTGTGCTTACCGCTCCTGGAACATCCAACATCTCACACCCCATCTTTCCAATGCCACTAGGACCCCCTATGGAGTACTTGTCGATAATCCGACGACATGCTCTTCTGCCCCTCTATACCCCTGACCTTTGTCTGTAGCGCTTGGCACTATACAGATTCCTAAGAGAGATACAGTGAGCAGTGTTGACTTCGTGGTTCGCCCTCTCCTTCACAAGGAAGCTTCCCCATGACTCGGCCTCGTATTGTATGACTCGGTGATGAGTGCATATTTGCATCATGTTTTATATTATTATTTTGCATTGTAGTGGTAGGATCTTGGTATTTTACGATGTTCGCGCGCACCTTTTATGTTTATTTTCACCTGGATCAGATCTGATGATGGATATGATGGACAAAATTCTTGGACCAGTTATATTGGAGTGAAAAAGAGCAAAAAACAACGTAAATTGCTTATTTGGGAAATATTAATAACACTAGAAGAAAACCCGAAGGAATTGGAGGATAGAGAAGGTTTTACTACCAACTATACGGTGGGAATAAATATTCTGGCCGTATAGTTCCCGCTGTATAGTTGGCGCCGACACTGCCTCCTCAAATAGTTTCACCCCGTGCAACTGGATCGGAGAGATGACATACAGAACACCCAGAAATCTTCGAAACCTCACCTCTGGAAGGCATCTGGAGGGGGAACTCATCCACCGGGGATCTATCTTCGCCCTACACAGATCCAGGAGGCTAAGGCATCGATCTTCATCATCAAATGTTGCATCACCACCATCTCCATCCATCACATCTACATCTTGTTGTAATTTCCATACTCGTTGTGGATTTATACAAGTACTATTCATCTATGATAGATCCCATTGCTTTTTCCATGATGTTGATTGTCTCCATGTCTGAGTAGATCATTAGTTCTTGGGGAGATGGCGAAACCCTAGTATGAGATTGAAATACGATAAATTTTATTATGATATTCATGTAGAAGATATGCCCTAGAGGCAATAATAAATATAGTTATTATTATATCTTTGTGTTTATGATAAATGTTTACATTCATGCTATAATAGTATTAACAAGGAAACATTAATACTTGTGTGATTTGTAAACTAAAATAGAGTCCCTAGTAAAGCCTCTTTATAATACTAGCTTGTTGGTTAATAAATGATTGTGGTTTCCATATCATGAACATTGAGATGTTATTAACAACAAGATCATATCGTTAGGAGAATGATATGGTGGACATACTCCTATAGATAAGCGTAGCATAAAGATCAAGTCATTTTAATAGTTCAATTGCTATATGCTTTCTGATACATAGTAACCTAATTCCTTCGACCATGAGATCATGCATATCACCTTCACCGGAAGGATGCTTTGATGACATCAAACACCACACTGTAACTGGGTGGCTATAAAGGTGGCATTGAGTGTTCGAAAAGTATTGGTTGAGACACATGGATCAAGAGTGGGATTTGTCCATCCATATGACGGATAGATATACTCTGGGCCCTCTCGGTGGAATGTCATCCAATTAGCTTGCAAGCATGTTACTTGCTCACAAGGGATCACATTTCACGGGAACGAGAAAAGAGTACTTATCAGTAACGAGGTTGAACTAGGTATGCAGAGATACCGACGATCATAACCTCGGATAAGTAAACTATCATGAGACAAAGGGAAATTGGTATCGTATGTAAGTGGTTCATTCGATCGCAAAGTAATCGTAGAAATATGTTGGAGCCATATGAATTTCCAGATTCCTCTATTGGTTATTGTTCGGAGAAGTGTCTCGATCATGTCCGCATAATTCACGAACTGTAGGGAGACACACTTAAGGATTCGACGTTGTTTGAGTAGTTATGGAATGATGAGTAAGAGACCGAATGTTGTTCAGAGTCTCAGATGGGATCCGGGATATCACGAGGAGATTCGGAATGGTCCGGAGAATAAGATTCATATAAGGAAAGTCCTGTTTCGGGTTGGAGAATGGTTCCGGTGTTTTCATCGGGAATGTTCTAGAAGGTTCCGGAATGTCTGGCACTCCGGAGGGGAAGGGTACATGAATGTGTCATAACAAGTTGGAATGATTGCATCAAGTACTAGGTGTCATCTCTGAACAAAATAAAGGGTTAAATCAAATCCTAGTTTGAAAAGTCAAACGCCAATTTGAAAAGTCAAACGGCTATTTTGTGAGGTGGAGGGAGAGTAGGAAACCTACTTGGGGAGGAGTTCCCTCCCTCCACCGCCGGCCCACTTGGAGACCGAGTTGGGGAGGGACTCCCCTCCCCTTGGCGCGCCCCCTCCACCTATATAAGGAGGGGTAGGGCTGCCCCTCCAAGCACACAACACCACGCCCCGCAAACCCTAATCCTAGCCGCCGGCGCCGCCACCTCATGCTGCCGCCGCCTAGGCAAACCCTAGCCGCCGGCCTTGCTCCTCCTTGGTGCATCTAAACCCTAGATCGCCAAGGCTCTCTCTCATAGTCCACCATACTCTCTCCGGCTTAAGGCGAAGCCTTGCGAGATCTCCCCTCTACTTCTGGTACCACGCCGTCGTGCTGCCGGAATCGCGAGGAGAGTGCTACAACCTCTGCTGCCTGCTGGAACAAGGGAGAGGAAGGTCTTCGTCGAGTACCGAACGTGTGACCGACTGCGGAAGCGCTGCCGGAACGCAGCGCAGGAAGGATCGTCTACGCGATCTTGAGATCGGGAAGAGTACGACTACATCACCCACGAGAATCCGCTCTCGTTAAACACTTTGGAATCTTCGAGGGTGAGTTATTCTATCGACTCGTTGCTACAATCTAGTAGATAGATCTTGGCTTGTTTGTTTGTATGCGGTAGAAATTTTTTGTTTTCCATGCTACGAAACCCTACAATTCATCGCTATGACCATGTGTTAGATTGTCTTCATCTTGATGTTGGGAGAAGTCGACCTCTCAATATTTGCCTCTTGTGGGGACTTGATGGAGGGAACTACTTGTTGGTAGATGGAGGTGTGTCAGCACTTACAGTGAGTATAAAGTTGTTGGCACTCCCTACGTATAAACTTGGGAACCGAGGAAACTCATGGAACACTATCCATGCCATAGGATACGTCCCATGGGATTAATTCCCTTAATAGCACAGTAATTCAATTGATGTTAATTGTCGCCTGCTGTGGTTATGAGGATGATGTGAGCAGTGGTTGCTGTCTAATTGTCCAAATACGGAGTTCTTCCCACACATACATAGTTAAGAATGTTTATGATAACAATCTTTACCTTAGCCCTTTATAATGCTAGTGGTGTATCCGCTAATCCCTGAGAACCTTTTTCCCCACTGAAGTTTTAAATCTCTTTTACATACACGATACTTAGTTTCTGTATTCAGTTTTTTTACTTTACTTATTGTCCTCTTATATCAGAAACCCCAAAACACATTTTTACACAATACTCGCATTTTTATGTCGGTTGCTGTCTTGTTACTTAGAACTTTATTTCAGCATTTCTATTTTAGTATTTAATTCAAGAATTCTTAGACTTCAGACTCCTGCTCCATGTGGGATCGATATCTTTATTTTGAACTAGCTACAAACAATCTGTGCACTTGCAGTCATCAAGCTATTTTCTGGCGCTGTTCCGGGGAGCTAAGCGCTGTAGGTATTTTAGTTTTTGTTTATTTATTCTAGTCTTGCTAAGTTTTGTTTTGAGTTACAGGTTTCCACCAACATGATGGAGTTTGAGCATATGACTAGTGCTAACCCAGTCAGCCACTTTGGGAAGCCCTATGATATTTATAAAAGAGACAACTCCGACGAGAAGATAATGGGGTTTGAAATAAATCTTCTACTACTTGGTATTCTACACAAGATTTTTTTTACTGGAGATGAAGAATATCCTGATCCATATGAGTATGTTGCTTGTTTCAAAGATATATGTGACACTTTTCAACTACCGGGGTATACCGCCAATGAGGTAAGTGTTAAAATTTTTAGTCAGACTCTAACTAGCACATCCCTCTCATGGTATAGATCTTTACCCTCAGAAGCCACTACTATCTGGGATAATTTAGTTTGTGAATTTCTATCCAAATATTATCTATTATCAAAACTAGCACAAATGCTCATGCGTTGCAACGGAAGAGAAAAATTATATTGTATAGGCGTATAAAATAAGTTCTTGTAGATAACAGGAGGGTGTAGATACCACTCTATTCAGTGTGTCCATGGGACACTTGCGATAAGGCGCGCCACCCAGTGCCTCCTCTTCTGGTTCCTTTAGCCCCTTCGAAGATTGCCTCCATAGACTGTCTTGCAACTTTCCACCGCCTATCGGATTTCTCCATCTCGACACGCAAACATCGTTTTGAGGAGTCCCGCCTCCCCCTCCCTCTACATTTTTTTAATTGGCAAAACATATATGGCCATGTCGCCGCCTCATCCTACTCCCCGAAATCCTTCTCCCTCGAGGTTGGGGAGTAGAGACAATAGGTAGAAGTTGTCTGGTTAGGCTTACTTTTGGGTTTTGGCTTATAATCCATAAAATCATTAGGTCCTTTTGATTTTTTTTTGGCTTATACTATTATCCAACAGTATCCAATAAAAAGCTGAAAGAACCCTCGCATGTTTCAGTCTGAGACAGAGGCATCATGGACATGGTTCATGATGTAGTTGAAAAGATACATAGGGCCAGTCTCTCCATTGGAAGTGCACACAGATGCATGTAAAGGTTTAGAAAATGCAGTGAAGATTGTTTTCCCTCATGCTGAGCACAGGGAGTGCTTCGGCCATATGTGGATGAATTTGATCAAAAAATTCAGAGGAGATGATTTTGGACGCATGTGGCCAGCAGCAAGATCTTACACCAGGCAGACACATTCATATCACCTTGGGAAGATTAAGGCGGCATGCTCTGAGGAGGATAGGGTCAAGTTTTGTACATGGTTGGAAACCTACCATTCTCTTTTATGGTACAGGTCTGGTTTTAACACTGCCATCAAATGCGATCATATCAACAATAATTTGGCAGAAAGTTTCAACAACAAAGTGAAGGAGTTAAAAGACTTGCCTGTCCATGACATGGTTGACCAGATCAGGATCATGATCATGATCATGAGGTTGTGGGAATTGAGAAGAAGGCTTGGTGATGTTCTTCAAGGAGATAAGCTTACTGATGTTGTGCAGCAGGTGGTCAACAGGAGCAGAAATGTTGCACATTTGCATGTTGATAAATCCTCATTGTGGGGTGCTGAAGTCAGAGATACAAAGACTGGCAGGAGGCATGTTGTTGACACTCAATTGCATGAATGCACATGCCTTGAGTGGCAACACACTGGGAAGCCTTGTGAGCATGCCATACTTTTCTTGGCCTCCAAACACAAGCTAAATATGCACCCATATTTGCATGAGTATTATTCTGTAGCAAAATTCAAGGCTGCATATGGAACACCAATTCCAGCACTTACAGATCAGTCTTAGTGGCCTGAGGTGGACATTCAGTTCTCCTTGTGTCCTCCTTTGATGAAAAGAAAGCCTGGCAGGCCCAAGCAGAGTAGACTCAAGGCTTGGTTTGAGAAAGGTGGGAGCAGCAAGAAGGGAAAGAAAGATGAAAAGAAAGATGCCAAGCCAAAAAGGGCCCAAAAAGGTAACAAGAATAGATGCAAACTCTGTGAAGAACTTGGACACCGAGCTGGCTCTACCAAGTGCAGATACACTGCTGAAAAGCCAAAGTATGTTCATCCAAAATCTATCCCATTTCTTGTTGATGATTTTTCTCCCCCAGCTAACTTGCTTGTTTTCAGGAGGAAGCATGGAGAAAAAGGCCCACCTCTTGTTGTTGACGAATGCTGGCCAGTGAAAAGGGCAAGAATCAATGGCCAAAGAAAGAAGAGAACTAACCAGATCATGTTTGGTGCTGCTGAGGTGCAATCTGAACTTGTTTTGGAGGATGATGTGCAAACTGTTGAGGCTTTAGGGCACACCGTTTCTGATTTGGAAGCTCTGGTGCAAAATGAGGGGCAAAATGAGCCTGTTGTTGAGGCTCTAGTGCAAAATGAGCCTGTTGTTGAGGCTCTGGTGCAAAATGAGCCTGTTGTTGAGGCTCTGGTGCAAAATGAGCCTGTTGTTGAGGCTCTGGTGCAAATTGACCATGTTGTTGAGGCTCTGGTGCAAAGTGGCCATGTTGATGAGGCTCTGGATCATGATCATGAGGTTGTTGAGGAGGTGCAGGAGGTGAAGGAGACTCTTGGACGTGCTGTGGGGAGGCCAGATGGTAATGGTAAGAAAAAGAAGAGCATAAACCTGTTGTGTGGTGTGAAACTTGTGAAGGAGAAGAAAACGAGGGGTAAGAAGAGCCAAAAGAAATAGACTTTGAATTTGGCACTTGTTGTTGTAAACATTTGTTATTATAATAATTTGGCACTTGTTGTTGTAAACATTTGTTATTATAATAATTTGTCACTTGTTGATAATTTGGACAAAATTCAAATATGATGGTAAATTTGAATTCCAACAAATGTAGCTATGTCACTTTTCTATGTGTGTATGAGCTTCCAACGTTTTTATCATATGGACAATACAACTCATCCTCACCCTGATCCCTTTTGTGAAGTACAACTCACCCTCACCCAAAATGGGGTAGAAATGGGCTCCAAAGATAGGGTAAACCACCCCATTTCTAAGCAAGTTTTTTTCGACCATTTCTAAAACCAAGTTTGATATTTTTCCTCAGAACTATGTCACATAACATGACACCATGCGAAGGTTTTGTATTTTTTTATTTTTTTTGAATTAGTTATGCACATTTGAATGTCTGGTCAAACTTGAAGGGTTTTCATAAATATTCTTAGCTAGGGGCTGAGGCTCACAAAACTAGCATTGGATCTCTGATGAAATAGCATGTTGTGAACATAAAAATGATTTTTACAAAAAATCATCAGCATGAAATCATGTACCTGTAGTTCATATCTTACCCACTTCCAGCTGATTCGGCAGGATTTGTCTTTTTCACCAGGGATGGAATAAAAGGTTTGAGATACTGAAGTTGGGAAATTGTACATGCTAGGTGGTCTAGTATTTTTGAAAAATAGGATGTTACCATTTTGAAACTTAAATTTGGTGGTTGCTTCACAAATCCCCCCCTCTTTCGGCACTCAGAAAATAGAAAATGGATTTTCTGTGCGTCGAAAAGGAAAACTTTGTGCTACAACATTGTTATTCATCCCATTATAGACATGCATGCCAAATATGGGCACATTATCACAAACTATGCCTTAATTCTAGCCATATCAATGGTCATTTGACCCAAATATGATCATTTTGTGAAGGGTTTTTTGAAATATGATCAATAGACCAAGTTTGATATTTTTCCTCACAACTATGTCACATAACATGACACCATGCGAAGGTTTTGTATTTTTTTGATTTTTTTTGAATTAGTTATGCACATTTGAATGTCTGGTCAAACTTGTGAAACCCCGTTGACTGCATCCTAAACCTAGCTAACCCTAAGCCGAATGAGGAACGTAGATCTAACCCTAGCGCGACACTGTGGCCGTCCGATCGCGTCTTCTAGAAGGATTCCGCGGGTGGCTCTGGGCGATCCGTGGAAGGGCTTGTTCTGCAACCTGATTGGTTGGCGTCTCTTAGAAGGATTTCGTGGCTAGCTCTTGGCGATCCGTGGGATGGATGATTCTAAAATCTGATTGGCTTCATCGTTTTTACATGCAACAGCGTGACATGCGAGCGTGGCACACTCCATTGACCGTTGGACCGAGCGTGGCATGTGAGGGCGCTGGGCGGGGCGGGCTGCACCATGCATGCAGCTGCCCCTAGCGTCGCAGTCTAGCTATTTTACGTGCAACAGCGCTGCAGCATATTTACTCCTTCCGTCGCATTAAATAAGTATACGTGTAACAACTTTCTTCAGTCAAACTTACTCCCCTCAGGTTCATTGTAACAAATGAGACTTTGCATGATACCACATCTATGTTATTTTGCACTATGGAGTAGTAACTTAGACTAGTAACATATGCATGATACCACATCTAAGTGCATTGGAAAGGTAGAAGTACACTTTTTATGGATAAATTTTGAAGCCAAACGTACACTTATTTGTGGACAGAGGAAGTATGCATGTCACTATGACCAGCCTAAGAAAAAATATCAAAATCTAAAATATGTAATAAATATAACGTACAGCGTGGCACACTCAATTGACCGTTGAACCGAGCGTGGCATGCGAGGGCGCTGGACGGGGCGGGATGCACCATGCATGCAGCTGCCCCTTGCGTCGCAGTCTAGCTATTTTGCGTGCAACAGCGCTGCCCTATTAAATAAGTGTATGTCGAACAACTTTTTTCAGTCAAACTTATTCCCATCTGGTTCATGCGCCATACAAAAAGTCAATATTTATAAATCTAAAATATCAACTTTGACTATGTATATAAGAAAAAAATCAAAATCTAAATTATTATAAACTTAGTTTCATACTCCCTCTATTCCCTCCAATTGACATCCCTCTGATTACTCTCACCGATTTTTCTTGCGTGTGTAAAAACGAACAAGTTTGTTGCATGCGGTGTGTAAAAACGAATGAGTACCTTGGTAATAGATTCCTGCATTTATTACCGAAGTAAATCAAGGCCAAATTATATTTTCTCTTTTATTTTTTACTGCCAATGAACAACTACCTTGGACGTTTTTTCTCTCTTTCGCATTAATGCATGCATGCATGCAGGGACAGGGGCGGCAGTGCAGGGGTTACGTCGCAACCTAGCTATTTTTTTCTCTCTTTCGCATTGATCACGCCCGCTGCCCACACGCAGCGCACGCGTCTGCGCCAACGCGACGCTGGATTCCCACGCCGCCCTTCACGCCCCGCCCTCAATAAATAGGCAAAACGTCTTTGCCTCCTCATCTTGTCTTGCCCCTCATCTTCAACTTCGAGCCCGTCCCTTTGCCTCCTCCCAGCCCCCAAACACTCCGGTGACCATGGCGACCTCCCCCTTCCGCTTCCCTTCCGGCACCGAAGTAAGCGACGAGGATAACCACCCGGACCACAAGCAGTGGTGGGAGCAGGAGGCGCCCACGCGCCCCAAGCGTGGCAAGAAGTCCCCGCCCTGCCCCTGGGGGGAGCAGGGCCCCATCATCACCAACCCAGTCCCCAACCTCCCCGACGGCGGCGACCTCCCCTCCGAAGCGTACTGGGCTAAGGCGAAGAAGGACGAGGCAAAGCAGGAGGCTGATATTGCCAGGTGGGAGGAGAAGCAGGCCCAGCGCGCCTTGAAGAAAAGGCACAGACGGGAGGACGAGGAGCGACGGGAGGCCAATGGCTGGGCCTTCCGGGAGGAGCAGCGGGAGAGGCTGGCGGCGTGGAATGCCGCGAAGGCGGCTGCACCGGTACCGCCTCCACCACCGATGGAGTAGGGTAGCTAGGGTTAGGGTTTAGGGGCTAGCCCAGGGTTTAGGCGGGGCGCCTATTCCCTTCTATATTATTGTACTTTTTTCTTTTTATTGTAATGTTATCCCAATGTTATCGATCCGGCTATCTAATATAAGTAATGTTCTCCCAATATTATCTATCCCTTGTTTTATTGTAATCTGTGTTTTATTATATTGTCATTTGTCAAAACACCTAAAACAACAAGTGTATAAGACAAAAGACACAAAAACAAGTTCTCATATAATACTCGTGCAATATTTATAAAATGAGTGAAATTAGAAAAGTTCAAAAGGAAGAATAAGTTAACATAATGATGGTTGATTATTTTCAAACAACACATGGTTCATTTTCAAACAAGACATTTATATATTTACATAAGTTAAAGGAGCATCTAAGTTATGTTAGTTAAATGGATGCCCTTAGACTTCATTTATATATTTACTTTTGCAAAAAAAAGATTGCGACCTGAGCACGAGTATCTGCAGATCCACACGTCCCTATTTAGATTGTAATATGAGTACCATTTTTTTGCCCAATCAACATATAGTTACTATTGGGCTTGGATACGTTCATTTTGGCCTGGCTAAGATTTATTTCGGCCTGGCCTTTTTCAATCCTCGTCAATTGTTTGTTTTTACTTTTCAACCCCTCCCCCTCCCCTGCACACGGGCGCCCCCTGCACACTGATAAAAGGAACACTGACGAAACTGAAGGAACACTGATTTTGAAAACAGAGCAGCTCAAAATTAGCCCGAATTTGTGTTGCATTTTATTCAAGCCAAAGACATAGACCATTACATCCATTACAACGCATCACTCGAACACTGACTGCGCTGTCTAATGACTAACGATCAGGAGATAAACTAATCAGAGAGAAATTACACAAAAATAAAAAAAACCGGCCATCAGATTGTCCTGCTTCTTCAATTCGATGATTTGCCTTAGCTACTTGTTCATCTTCTTCAGCTCGGCCTTCACTTCCGCATCCACTGTAGTACCAGCGGAAATGGGGTTGCCACATCCCAATTGCTCCACCACGGACGGGTTTTCGAGCTCCCGGGATGCTACCTCCACCCCAATTCGCTCGATGTACTCATCAAGCCACTCAAAATGCCCATATTTTGGCAGTTCCTGAAATCGCAGAGATGAACCCTAAATCCCGAATTCGATGAAATGCATGAAATTTCGAATGAAAAGCGAGAAATTGGCGCTCGAAACACTCAGATCTCACCTTTCCTGGCTCGGGCTTGCTCTCACACTTCACAAATTTCCGGCCAATGTTGTCGTTCTTGTCGGTGGATGTGACAAGCCGCTTCAAGGGCGTGGTACGGGGGAAATCGGGGCACCTCCTCATCGGCACCGCACCATACCGAGGCCATGAGCGGTGGGAGGAAGCAGAGCTCGACATCCCTCGCCGGCGTTGCCGCACTTGCTCGCCGGAGAAGAAAACGGAAGGGGATGAGATGCTGAAACGGTGGTGGGAGTGCTCGGGTGCGGGGACGGATCGGGGCCAACGGCTCTCTTCAACCACAGGGTGGGTCCCACGATATGAGGTGGACATCAGGTGAGTTCCGCCGTGACGTGGAGAGGCTGTGGGTCCTACTGTGCTCAGCTGATTCGAATTCGTTGACGGTCTCGTGGGGTTAAGTAGAAGTATCGCACGGGAGCTATTTGCCGCTTCAGAAGTGTCGCATGCGAGCTATTCTTTGCAACGATGTCGCTTTCCTTCCAATTCCACGTAAAGACGTCGCATGGGAGCTATAAGCCCGTTTTCAACCGCATCACCACTCCGCCAAGATCGCTCTACCTCGCACGAGCGTGGCCTCCTCGCTGGCTCCCGTACCCTCCTCTTGCACCCACCACCCCGTCCTCCTGTTTACAGCTGGGACCGACCAACCTCCCTTGTCCTACCTCAAGGGAGACCAACTCTGGTCACCGCTGGACCTCTCCCTCACCTCTCGCCGGCTCCTTGCCCAGCTCGTGGATTCTTCACCGCCGCTGCTCCTCCCCGCAATCCCGGATCCTCCCCAGCCTCCGGCGAGGGCCGATGATGGCGCATGGCTCGGCCCTCCTTGGCGAGAAGCCGTGGTGGCATAGCTCGTGTCGCTGGGAGCCAAGATTGGGGATCCTTTTTTCTTAAAGAAGGAAAACCTTTCGGTAGCATCGGTAACCGACCTCTTATCGTGAGGAGTCCTGTCGTAGGTGAAAACTGTTGCTGAGGGATTTTTTTTAGCTACTAGCACACATGTCCAATGGAAATAAAAATAAAAAATAATTTTGGTCGAAAAATATGACATGCTCGAAAGTTTGCCCAAAGTTTCATGATCTTACTTCAGTTCGGCCCTTTTATGTTTGTGTTGCTACAGGTTGTTATAAAGAAAAATATGGGACGAAGCATTTTTTATGTGGACGTAGCAACTATGGTTTCTTTCGTGCCGGGTGATGCTTGGATCAAGAATGATATGGTTTCATAGTGGTTTACATGAACGAATTTTAAAATAGTACCACATATTCTCTCTTCTGGTGACACAACCAATCTTTAAATTGGATAACTCAAGTTAAATTCGTATTGTATCTACGAGCAGAAAACATGGTGACACCCAAAATTTTGCTTAGAATGTATCCAACTGTCACAATCCTAGGCTCACATTGCCTTTCCTTCTTGATCTTTAATCTATACTGTTCTAACTTTGCATATAAAAAATACTCATACTCCCTCCGGCCCATATTAATTAATTTAAATTTGTCAAATTTTAAATGAACTTATATATATTAAATAGTGTCTAGATTTATCTAAATTTTAACAAATCCAAGTTAATTAATATGGATCGAAAGAAGTACTAACTTTCTGATGACCTAATACTTTATGGATTTCCATTGCGTGAACACCCAGACGTGCACGTGTGCACATGTACAGTCTCGTACGGGTAGACAGCAACAGGGTACACACCCTTTCACGGTCACACACACGCACACACTTTTACAGTATGTTTTTTTTACGTATTCTCTCATTTTTTATGGATACAACATGTAACACGCATAGCCTCACACAGCCGAAGTCTCGATCCCCTTTCTCTTTGCGATAATCCTACACCTACGAACAGACTGTTTACGGACTAAACTTACGGATAAACGTGGCATTGTGCTGTTGGATGGATGTGTCGCTGTGTTCCGAAAAATCCTCACCTGGATCCACAACCGCCTGCCAACTCAGTCCGTAAATCTTTTATGTAACAAATCTCTCAAATCCATCCATCATCGCCGCGAATTGACCCAGGATTGGTGACCCCATCTCCATCCTTCCCATCGGTGTTCTATGAATTTTCCTAGAGTATGTCCTCGATTAGAGCTCCACCATCGTGTCCATGGCGTCCATGGCAGCATGGAGCACGGCTCGGCAGTTGCGGACGCCTTCGGCGACGCCTCCTGCGCCGTGCGCGGAGGCGCCGGATGGAAGTCCTGTAACACTGCTGCAAGTCCGAAACCTCCTCAGGAGCGCATCGGTAGGGTAGAGGACGGAGCCGATGCACGCCTCCTGCGCCATATACGGAGGCACCGGCCGGAAGTCCTCCGGCGTTGCTTAAAGTCTGAGATGCACGCTGCAAACACAGCCACGCACTACTGCAAGCTGAGAACATCTCCTACCTGCTCTCACGTGATTCTCTCCTACTCTAATAAATTCTCCAAAGCCCTGGCCTGAACTCCCCAGCCCCGATGCCCCCGTTTCCCTAAAAGCTTAATCCTGGGTCAATTTGTGTTGCCGCCGCCCAGATCCTGTCCGCCGCTGCGCGAGGCCCGCCCTGGATTTCGGCTCGCTGCGTCCCTCCTCTGCTCCGGTAGCAGCTCCCGGCCTCGCTTATCTTCTCGGCCCGACGCTCGCAGGGAAAGCACCTCGATGCCTGCGGCCGGCCCTTGTCCACGCCCGCCCTGGACCAACTGCCTTTCCCGTTGGCGCAGAGGATCTCGCGCTGGTTGGGGCAGAGAGGAGTCCTCGAATCCCCGATGAGCCGAACCCTCAAGTTGACTAGCCGGTGGCAGTGCTTGTAATACTTACGAACTTGCAGGGGTAAAATTGTCCAAAACGAACCGTGGATAGAAACGTTGCGTTCTTTATTATTTGGTATAGATATAGATATAGATATCGTTAACGACGTACAAGGAACGGTGTAGTTTAATTAACTATATGCGGTGGTAAAGGGTGTAGTATGTAAAAAAAAAACAATTGAACAATTACGTGACTTATGTGTGGCATGGTGGGTAATACATCTAAACTGATAGGGACAAAGTTGTTCAAAAAAGTGTTGGACCGGAAGAAACATTTCGTGCTTTATTATTATTAGTGCGTTGTCACAGAATTATAATAGTATGATGAATGTTAATAATTTTTACAGAAATATCATTACACAATACATCAAAGTAAAATATTGAATGAAATAGCTCCTTCGGTAATTAGCATGTCCTATACTGAATAAAGGTGGGCAAATTTAATTATTATCAAGTGTTAATGGTTATTGATAATATTTGATTAGCATACCCGACTCAGTTTCATCGTCCACATCACATGCTTCTATTCCTCCTTACTTGTCATCATCAATGCCCCTCATTAGTAAGGCCATGCAGATTTTTTGTTGGAAACTCTATTTTCTTTGTCTTTCTCACTTTCACATGAGCGATTCCTATTTTTTCCTCTTCTCTTATGTTGGATTGGACCTCACCAGTTGTCTTGCCATTTACATCATCAAGGCTTTTCATAACCCGAACCAAAGTCATCAGCTCCATGCGTATCAGGTTAATTTTTATAAATGGTAGTCGCTTATATGTTTAAAGGCTATTTTTTATTTTGAAACGGATCTAAGGGTGAATTGATTATTATTTGTTATTGCCGTTCAAAATACTCTAAAGTTCATGCTACATACCACAGTTAAAATGTGATCAAGCCTAGCTTTTTCTGAGAAAATTGTGTTGGATTTATTTTAACTTGGGCTTATTGCATTTGCAAAGAAAATTTGAAGTTACAATCACTTTTGACGAAATCCAACATGCCAAAAGTAAAATACTCAAGCAACAAACGCCACACGCCACTGTATGGCCTACCCTTGCTAACTCATACTATTCAACTTGATTTGTTGGTTCCTTGTCATCTATTGTCTTCTTCATCTAGCTAATTGATGAATGATTCATTCATGAGAGCAAATTAATTCTGCATACTTCAAGGATATAAACATTAGTACTCTATATGGCATTTTCTTTGTATTTTCATGTCCACGACCCCATGAAATCATAACTGAATATATACTAAAAGCCTAAATGTTCTGCTAGCTCATAACCTTGGTAATAAAGATAAATTATATTTTCTATACTGGCTTAAGATGTGTTTGTACAGTACAAAATGGGAAACATACCTTTGTGAAGCATAACACCAGCATGATACCAACTATATCAGCGGTACATGACCTGTCCGCAATGATAAGTCAAGCCCAATGTACATTCTCAGGCAACACGCCGGTTCCAAAATTATTTGGACATTTTTTCTGAAATGGGGCCGTACCCCGGCCTCTGTATCAATTGATACATATGGCCTGGTATTAGAGGTAAAGTTTAAGTATATAAGTAAAAAACTGGTATTAGAGGTAAAGTTTAAGTATATAAGTAAAAAATGATGTAGTTCCTAACCATCTATTCAATGGGTTGGTTCAGAAGCTACAGGCAAAAAACAGAAACAATGTTAAATTGGTTGAATAAGTAAATAACCCAGCCACCGCCTCGGCGATTGTGGCGACTTACTGATTTATCTCAAACTAATTGCGGTCGATATTCCTCCATCTCTGCTGCAGGAACCATCACACGATGTACTCATCCGGTATATCAAAAATTGATGCTAAACTGTAGCTGTCCTTGGGGATCCGTTGGAGCGGAGGCTTTTTGGTGTTCAGCACCGATCGTGTACTGATCAGCACGACTGACGGAGGCACCAGCCGCCACACACAATGCACACGCGCGGGACACCACACGACTCACACGCGCGCACTACGCACACCACCCATCTCCCCTGCTCTCCACCAATCCCCATCTCCATCCCGCGCATGTCCCAATCCCCCATATCCTTCCTCCCGACCGAGAGCACTATGCTGCTCGATCCCCCTCAATCCCGCCTCCTTCCCCGACGGCGCGCGCACCCGCTCCAGCCCGAGGCCCCGATGTGCCCCTCCCTGCACGCCTCTCCGCCCGCATACAACCATGGCCGCCGTCTCTCCATGGGGGAGTTCAACCACCACCGCCCTTGCAGTGTGCCGCACGACCTCGCCGTCCTTCGGCTGCAGCACTGCCGCACCGAACAAGTCTAATCAGCTTCGCAACATGTGGCCCCACGCACCGTCCGCGTGTTCATCGTCGGCCATCTCGAACGCGCCCGTGCAGCACTACTTCGGTTTGGCCCTGCCAACGACCTTCTTCCCATTCGCCTCGAGGCCGAGCGCGCCGACATCTAGGCTCATCTCCGCCTTGGCTGGCGCGATGTTCACGCGGACCTCTGCGGCGGCACCGGCGCCGTTCGGGTGAAGCCGAATCATGGCCTACAGATAATACACCATGAGGTGGTGCTGGAGCATCAATCTAGGACGATAATTTGGAGGAGGAGGAGGATTTGTCTGGCGCGCCGTTCACGCGGACCTCTGCGATGTGGGAGAGGCCGAGATGCGAGCTGCGTGTAGCGACCAGTAGATTCTCTCCCCTTCTTTTCACCGTGCGGGATGATAGTATAGAGTGCGGGTTAAATTCGAAATTTGCGGAGGGCTAATGTGCAAAAGTGGACGACGGACGAAAGCCACTACTCATACAATGCATATCTTATATTTTTTGCGGCATTTGATTGTACTTTTCGGTGCTTGCAAGTTGATAAAATACTTATTGACACACGGAAACCAAACATTGTTTAATTCTCCGAGAGACCATAAGATAGGTCATGCATGTATGATAAACTATAGCAGAGCCAAAAAAAAATTCACAATGTTTAATTTTTTATGGATTATACGCGCTACAGTAATTTTTTTCTCAACCGTGCACTCCCTAACATGTAACCAACAGAAAAAAATCCCAAATGCCATCATCAGGAGCATCAAAGAGTGGCTGAAATGGCGTCGGCACCTCCGCCGCAAGCATCCACGACTACCACCGCTCTAAGCTGAACAATCGATGGCGGCCTGGGTTCCTTGGTGCCGGAGGTTCGCACCTCAGGTCTCATGCTTCCGCACACCTTGACCGCCTGAAGCGCCTCTCCTTGTGGTAATGCGAGGAGCAGCCGTTACCTGAGATTCATGATGTTCTCCATGAGGTCAGCATCGTTGGAGTACAAGAACGAAAGGTGGAGCTGGTGTCTGTGCGTCTCCCATGTGTGTGAAGAGGTTTTCGTTATTGGTAAGGATCTGAAATTGAATGCGATCTGCTATCGTCTTCTTCATCGATCTGCTATCGTCTTCTTCATCAACGATGTTTACTTTATTTTTCAAGGATCTGAAATTAGATGCAGTAAGTGCTCGTCATCTTCCTGGTTTGCCCCATGACTGGCCACAATCTGCCCCATGATAACGACAACACAACTTCTTCCTGGGTCTTCAATCCACGGCGCGCGACCAGATTATGCAGAATCAATCGATTAATCCTCCCGGAAAATAGAACGTCCCAATCGATCCCCGAATCCTTTATTCCTGGCTTAGTTCGCCGCCCCCTCTACACCAATCTGAGGATAACTTCGTCCGGACGCTGCTTGTGCTTCGACCACGTCGCCGTGGGACTGCTCCGGCCAACGCCAGGTCTCGTCCTCCTCCAGTCATCATGCGTGGTGGAGGGGGAATCGAGGGATCAGGGGATTAGGAAGGATAAGCTCCTCGTTCCTGAAGTCTTGAACTCAGACCGCAGCACTTCATCCCTGAAGTCCTGATCTCAACGCGAGGTCGCCGTGGCCGGCCGCCCGGCCACCCGGCTGCCCGGCCGCACGTCCTGGACGACAGCAGAGCAGCCCCGCGGCTACTCCCATGTTCCTGGTCTCTCTTTTTCCGTTCGTGAGCGAGGAAGTCGGAGGAGGGGGAGGGCTCGGCATAATTGAACGTACAAACCGGTAGCTGCGTTGTATTGGGAGATGAAAATCATTTTCTTCATTTTACTTATCAGTGGTATAGGGGGTAATTTAATGTCTGGTGGCACGGGTGGGTAATTGCTCGTATGATGAAAGGGTAAAAACGTTCAAAAAAGTGTAGGTACTATAAGAAACACTCCTTCTTTTATTATTAGGTATATATATATATATATATATAGGAAGCGAAAAAGGTATGCCCTAGTATCCAGGAGGAAGCATCTCTTACCGCAAGCTTGCTTTGAGATTGGTATCCAATGACATCCTATTTTCTTTTTCCATTTGATTCACCAATTTGGTAAATGTCTTGCCATGATAACAAAGCATATCATTTCTATTGATTCATTTGACACTTAGACGAAACGTTGATATCCTTGCATGGTGGCCTGAAGCTAAACTGAACAGTACACATTAGCTGTACCTCATGGAATTGTTAGACCTCTTGCTTAAAATGGGTAGAAACTGATCATCAGCTCCTCTGCTTGCTGGACTTCCTTTGAAATAACTAATTCATGTTATATGTTTTTGAATTATTGATCACTTAAACTATGTCATCCAACTGATCCAGGGATAAACTATAACATGATTTTATATATGTTTAGTCCAACTACATCTGTACGTAGTGCACACAATATTAGGACATGCAAAAGAAATGTTTAAACATGCGTTTTCTGCAATTGTTCTTGCTAGCAGAGCTTATTATGGTCTCTAGAATACAAAAATGGCCGACGATTTAATACACTAACCAAGTGAAGAACTAGCACTAGTAGAAAACGCTCCATTTGTCCCGGTTGGTAAGAGGCATTAGTCCCGGTTACCCAACCGGGACGGGGCAATCGGGACTAAAGCCCCAACCTTTAGTCCCGGTTGCCCCACCAACCGGGACAAATGGGGATACACATGGCAGCGTCAGAGGGCAAGGGGGGGTGGAGCAACCGTCCCGGTTCGTAACACGAACCGAGAAAATAACCTTCTGCCGCGACAGAGATTTGGCACATTTCTCTGTCATGACAGAGAATTCATTTTGACAAATTTTGTTGCCGCGGCAGCATTTTCGCCACCTTTTGTGCCACGTCAGAGAATTCATTTAGGTTGTTTTATTGTTTATTTAGTGTTTTGAACTCATCAATGAAGAAACCATTATATTACACAAGATCATCATGACAATATTACATTTGATACATGGATCGAGTTCATGCACTACATATAAAAGTTTCTCTTTTTACAATCCCTATTGTCTATACACAGCCGAATAGTATTTCCCTTTTGGGTTTAGGACTTCTGCATCCAAGAATCCCGCCAATTCCTCCTGAATTGCTCGTACGCGATCCTTTGGCAGAAGACCGTCCCATAGACGTTTGTGTTGGAATTATGCCCTAGAGGCAATAATAAAGATGTTATTATTATAATTCTTGTTCATGATAAAGTTTATATTCCATGCTAGAATTGTATTAAGCGGAAACATTAATACTTGTGTGGTTTGTGAACAACACCATGTCCCTAGTACGCCTCTATGAACTAGCTCATTGATCCATGATGGTTAAGGTTTCCTAACCATGGACATGAGTTGTCAATTGATAATGAGATCATATCATTGGGAGAATGATATGGTGGATAGACCCAAACTAAGCGAAGCAATTAGATCGTGTCATCGTGTTCGTCTTTGCGAAGTTTTTCTTATGTCAAATATCGTATTCCTTAGACCATGAGATAATACAACTCCCTGGTATCGGAAGAAAGCTTTGAGGTCATCAAACGTCATCCTATGAGAGGGTGATCATAAAGGTGTCTCTCAGGTAATCGGAAAGTCTCTGTTGGGTTGTATGTATCGAGATGGGATTTGTCCCTCCCAAGTCGGAGAGATATACTTCGGGCCCACTCGGTAATCGATATCAACACCGCTTGCAAGCATGTGGTTAAGGAGTTAATCACAAAGTGATATCGGATTACGGAACGAGTAAAGTACTTGATGTGAACGAGATTGAACTAGGTATGACGGTACCGACGATCGAATCTCGGGCAAGTAAAATATCGCGAGACGAAGGGAATATATATATGGGTTTGATTGAATCCTGGCATCGTGGTTCATCCGATATGATCATCGATGAATGTGTAGGAGTCAATATGGGTGCCCAGACCCCGCTGTTGATTATTGATAGAAGATCATGTCTGCATATTATCGAACCCGCAGGGTCACACACTTAACGTGTCTCGACGCTAGGATAGATTGGATAATTGGTTTATGAATTTTTGTTCGGAGTCTCGGATGGGATCCGGGATATCACGAGAGGTTCCGGAATGGTCCGGAGAATAAGATTCATATAAGGCAGTGCAGTTTTTGGAGTTCGGAATTGTTCCGGATTAATCGGTATTGTACCGGAAGCTTCTAGAACCTTTCAGAAGGGGGCCAACGTGGTCCCACCTTCCGGGAGGGGGCATGGGCCTATGAGGGAGTGTCCTGGACGCATTGGGCCAGGGGCACAAGGCCCCATAGGGCCCAGCCGATTCTAGATAAGTTTAAACTCGTTTAAACTAGAGATAGAATTTCTGGATAAGGGATAAGTTTAAATCGTTTAAACTAGAGATAGGCTTGGAGGAGGGGCTAGGGCTGCGCCCCCCCTCTATATAAAGAGGGGTGGGGGCGCACCAACCCAACACACCTTCCCCTCCAACCCTAGCCGCCCTGCTGCCCTTCCTCTCTCCCTCCCGACTGCTTATAGGCGAAGCCCTGCTGCAGAAATTCTCCACCAATTGCACCGCGCCGTCGCGTTGTAGATCCAATCCATCTCTCCACCATACTTGCTGGTCCAAGGAAGGAGGAGACGTCGAGGTGCTGCAAGTGTGCATCTCACGGAGGCACCACCACTTGTGGTGCTAGATCGGATCGGATCGCGAGGAGGAGAAGCGAGTACGACTACATCACCCACGTTCCGACGAACGTTCCGCTGTACGAATCTTCAAGGATATGAAGATCTAATCCAATCTCTCTCGTTGTTTGCATCTCCTAGATTAGATCTTGGCTTTCCCTCTGTTCGCTTCCGTAGAAAATTTTGATTTACTATGCTGCGAAACCCTTCAGTGGTATCAGAGCTAGATCTATGCGTAGATGTGTTTCACGAGTAGAACGCAACATGGTTGTTGCGGGCGTTGATGTTTTCTGTTGCAAGCCTCTTGTTTGTGTTCTTCTTATGACGCGGGATAGTGAGATTGAAGCGGTCCAGGCCAACCTTACGCGGCGTTGTTCGCGAGACCGGATCCGCACTTGACGTGTGGCTTGTACCACACATGCGGCTGGTGGATGTCAGTTTCTCTCACTATAGTTGTCATGGGATTAACACCGGAGTTTGGCAACCATAATATCACCGTTGTGGCTTTCCGTAGGTAAGAATCGTTCTTAGCATCTACTCCCATAAGCCACGTAAAACATGCAACAACAAAGTAGAGGCGTCTAACTTGTTTTTGCAGGGAGTGTTTTCTGTGATATGGTATGGCCCAAGATGTGATGTGTATAATGTATGCGATGATCATGTTTTGTAATGTTTCATGACTTGCATGTCGATGAGTACACAACTGGCAGGAGCCATATGGTTGTCTTTATAATTGTGTATGACCTGCGAGTCAACTTCTTATACGCCATGTAATAGCTTTACTTTATCGCTAAGTAGTTAGCAATAGTTGTAGTTGCTATTCGTGGTGGAGGCAATCATGGTGGAGTGATGGAGATCATGCCGGAACGCACAAGATGGAGATCATTGCGCGAAGATTGGCTATACCATGTCACATAAAGTTATATGCATGTGATGTTTATCCTTTTATGTATCTTATTATGCTTAGATCGCGACGGTAGCATTATAAGATGATTCCTCACTTAAAGATCAAGATAAAAACTGTGTTCTCCCCAAGTATGCACCGTTGCGAAAGTTCGTCGTGTCCAAGCATCACGTGATGATCGGGTGCTATAGACTCTACGCTCACATACAACGGGTGCAAGCCAGTTTTTGCACACGCGGAAATACTTGGGTCTAACTTGACGAGCCTAGCATGTACAGACATGGCCTCGGAACACAAGAACCGAAAGGTTAAGCATGAGTCATATGAATGATATGATCGACACTTCGTTGTCCACCATTGAAACCACATCTCTTCTCGTGATGATCGGATTAGGTGTGGTGAATTTGGATCATGTTCACTAAACAACTTGAGGGATGTTGAATTTAGTGGGAGTTCATCTAGTAATTTGATTAAGTTGAACTATTTATCATGAACATAGTCTAAATTGTACTTGCCAATACTGTAGATCCAATGGCCAAGTCCAACTTCAACTTCAACGTTTTTGCTGAGAAAGAAAAGCTTAGAAA
The DNA here is from genome assembly GCA_910589765.1 of Avena atlantica. Classification (NCBI taxonomy): domain Eukaryota; kingdom Viridiplantae; phylum Streptophyta; class Magnoliopsida; order Poales; family Poaceae; genus Avena; species Avena atlantica. The sequence goes on from OU342736.1 coordinate 312,951,143, forward strand.
CAATGGGTCTAACTTCACCAACTGGTTCCGCAATCTGAGAATCATTCTGTATGGAGGACAAAAGGACTATGTCCTTGAGAAAGCGTTAGGTAACCCCCCTGCTGCGACTGCGCCGGCTGATGAGAAAGCTGTCTATCAGTCGTGCAAAGATGATTATGGTGTGATTAAGAGCACCATGTTGTTTGCTATGGAACCGGAACTTCAAAATCGTTTTGAAAACTATCCCGGGCCCTTTGAGATTCTTGAAGAGTTGAAAATCATGTTTCAGACTCATGCCCGTTCTGAAAGATATGAGATCTCCGAGAAGTTCTTTAACTGCAAGATGGAGGAAGGGAGTTCCGTTAGTGAGCACGCCATTAAGATGTCGGGCTACACTCAACGCCTTGAGCAACTGGACTACAAGATTCCAGAGGAGCTCAAGATTGAAAGGGTTCTGCAATCACTCTCTCCCAGCTACAAAAGTTTTGTAGTGACTCACAATCAGATTGGTTCCACTGATACGATCACCGAGCTCTTCGCAAAGCTGAAGGCTGCGGAGGTGGACATCAAGAAGGATAATCATGTGTTGATGGTCAACAAGCCCTCCTTTAAGAAAGGTAAAGGTGCAAAGAAGCCCTTCAATAAGGGCGGCGGCAAGCGCAATGCCCCTGCTGAGAAGAAGCTCAGGTCTGGTCCCAAGCCGGAAACTGAGTGCTTCTATTGCAAGGACAAGGGTCACTGGAAGCGCAACTGTCCGAAGTACTTAGCGGACAAGAAGGCTGGCACTATCAAAGGTATATTTGATATACATGTTATTGATGTTTTCCTTACTAGCCCTCGTTGTAGTGCCTGGGTATTTGATACCGGTTCAGTTGCTAATATTTGTAACTCGAAACAGGAGCTGCAGAATAGACGGCGGCTTGCGAGGGATGAGGTGACGATGCGCGTTGGCAACGGATCAAGAGTTGATGTGATGGCCGTCGGCACGCTCTCCTTAGTTTTACCTTCGGGATTAGTTTTAAACCTTAATAAATGTTATTATGTGCCTGCTTTGAGCATGAACATTATTTCTGGATCGTGTTTATTGCAAGACGGTTATTCATTTAAATCGGAGAATAATGGTTGTTCTATTTATATGAGTAACATCTTTTATGGTCATGCACCTCTTGTGAGTGGTTTATTTCTTCTAAATCTCGAAAGGGATGAAACACACATCCATAACATTGAGGCTAAGAGATGCAAAGTAGATAGTGATAATACTACTTATTTGTGGCACTGTCGTCTAGGTCATATTGGTGTAAAGCGCATGAAGAAACTCCATTCTGATGGACTTTTGGAGTCTCTTGATTTTGAATCATTTGACACATGCGAACCATGCCTCATGGGCAAGATGATCAAAACCCCATTCTCCGGTATGATGGAGCGAGCAACGGACTTGTTGGAAATCATACATACCGATGTATGCGGACCGATGAGTGTTTCGATGCGCGGTGGATATCGCTATTTTCTCACTTTTACCGATGACTTAAGTAGATATGGGTATATCTATTTAATGAAACATAAATCTGAAACGTTTGAAAAGTTCAAAGAATTTCAGAATGAAGTGGAGAACCATCGTAACAGAAAGATTAAGTTTCTACGATCCGATCGTGGGGGCGAATATTTGAGTTATGATTTTCTCACGCATCTCAAAGCAAGTGGAATCGTTTCACAACTCACGCCACCCGGAACACCACAGCGCAATGGTGTGTCTGAACGCCGGAATCGAACCCTATTAGATATGGTCCGATCGATGATATCTCTTACTGATTTGCCGTTATCATTTTGGGGTTATGCATTATAAACCGCTGCATTCACTTTAAATAGGGCTCCATCTAAATCCGTTGAGACGACACCGTATGAACTGTGGTTTGGTGCTAAACCTAAGTTGTCGTTTCTTAAAGTTTGGGGATGCGAAGCTTACGTCAAGAAGTTGATGCCGGACAAGCTCGAACCCAAAGCGGAGAAATGCGTCTTCATAGGATACCCTAAGGAAACTATTGGGTATACCTTCTATCACAGAACCGAAGGCAAAGTGTTTGTCGCAAAGAACGGTTCCTTTCTTGAGAAGGAGTTTCTCTCGAAAGAAGTGAGTGGGAGGAAAGTAGAGCTAGACGAGGTTATTGAACCTTCTCTTGAATTGGAGAGTAGCGCAGCACCTGAAATTGTTCCAGTGCCGCCTGCACCAACAATAGAGGAAGCTAATGACAAGGATCATGAAGCTTCAGACGATGCTGCTACTGAACGTCGCAGGTCGACAAGGTCGCGTGCCCCTCCTGAGTGGTACGGCAACCCTGTCTTGACTGTCTTGTTAGTAGAAGACAGTGAACCTACGAACTATGAGGAAGCGATGATGAGCCCAGACTCTGAGAAATGGCTAGAAGCCATGAAATCCGAATTGGGATCCATGAGCGAAAACCAAGTATGGACTTTGGTGGACCCTCCTAGCGACCGAAAGGCCGTTGAGTGCAAATGGATCTTCAAGAAGAAAACGGACGCGGATGGTAATGTCACCGTCTATAAAGCACGGCTTGTTGCGAAAGGTTTTCAACAAGTTCAAGGTGTTGACTACGATGAGACTTTCTCCCCCGTAGCGATGTTTAAGTCCATTCAGATTTTATTAGCAATTGCTACGTTTCATGATTATGAAATATGGCAGATGGATGTCAAGACTGCGTTCCTCAATGGAAACATTGATGAAGAGTTGTATATGATGCAACCCGAAGGTTTTGTCGATCCTAAGGATGCTGATAAAGTATGCAAACTTCAGCGTTCCATTTATGGACTGAAGCAAGCATCTCGGAGTTGGAACCTTCGTTTTGATCAAGTGATCAAGAGCTTTGGATTTGTTCCAAATTGCTACGAAGCTTGCATCTACAAGAAAGTGAGTGGGAGCTCGGTGACGTTTCTGGTACTATATGTGGATGACATATTGATTATTGGAAATGACATCAACATGCTTAACGATGTGAAGAGTTATTTGAACAAGTGTTTTTCAATGAAAGACCTAGGTGAAGCTACTTATATATTGGGCATCAAAATCTATAGAGATAGACAAAGACGCCTGATAGCTTTAAGCCAGAGTACATACCTAGACAAAGTTCTGAAAAGGTTCAGAATGGATAAGTCATTGAAAGGTTCAGTGCCTATGTTGTCAGGTAATATATTGAGCAAGGCTCAGTGTACAGCTACGGTAAATGATAGGGAAGCTATGAGCAAAGTGCCTTATGCCTCGGCCATAGGCTCCATCATGTATGCCATGCTGTGTACTAGAACGGATGTGTCCAATGCTCTTAGTTTGACGAGCAGATATCAAAGTGATCCAGGAGTGGAACACTGGACAGCCGTGAAGAACATCCTAAGGTACCTAAATAGAACTAAAGAAATGTTCTTAGTCTATGGGGGTGATGAACAGCTCGTCGTAAAAGGTTATGTCGATGCTAGTTTCGACACCGACAAGGATGATCATAAATCTCAGACAGGATACGTGTATATTTTGAATGGAGGAGCTGTGAGTTGGAGAAGCTGCAAGCAAAGCGTGGTCGCGGGATCTACAGTAGAAGCGGAATACATGGCTGTTGCAGAAGCGTCAAGTGAAGGAGTTTGGATCAGAAACTTTATCACTGAGCTTGGCATGGTTCCAAGTGCATTGGACCCACTGGAGATATTGTGTGACAACACTGGCGCCATAGCACTCGCTAAGGAACCAAGATATCATCCAAAGACCAAGCATATCAACCGCAAGTTTCATATAATCCGAGATTATATAGCAGATGGAGATCTGAAGATCAGCAAAGTACATACAGATCTGAATGTCACATATCCATTGACTAAACCTCTTCCACGTGTAAAACATGATCAGCACCTCAGTGCCATGGGTGTGAGATTGTTGCCAAATGTAAACTAGATTATTGACTCTAGTGCAAGTGGGAGACTGTTGGAATTATGCCCTAGAGGCAATAATAAAGATGTTATTATTATAATTCTTGTTCATGATAAAGTTTATATTCCATGCTAGAATTGTATTAAGCGGAAACATTAATACTTGTGTGGTTTGTGAACAACACCATGTCCCTAGTACGCCTCTATGGACTAGCTCATTGATCAATGATGGTTAAGGTTTCCTAACCATGGACATGAGTTGTCAATTGATAATGAGATCATATCATTGGGAGAATGATATGGTGGATAAACCCAAACTAAGCGAAGCAATTAGATCGTGTCATCGTGTTCGTCTTTGCAAAGTTTTTATTATGTCAAATATTGTATTCCTTAGACCATGAGATAATACAACTCCCTGGTATCGGAAGAAAGCTTTGAGGTCATCAAACGTCATCCTATGAGAGGGTGATCATAAAGGTGTCTCTCAGGTAATCGGAAAGTATCTGTTGTGTTGTATGTATCGAGATGGGATTTGTCCCTCCCAAGTCGGAGAGATATACTTCGGGCTCACTCGGTAATCGATATCAACACCGCTTGCAAGCATGTGGTTAAGGAGTTAATCACGAAGTGATATCGGATTACGGAACGAGTAAAGTACTTGCTGTGAACGAGATTGAACTAGGTATGACGGTACCGACGATCGAATCTCGGGCAAGTAAAATATCGCGAGACGAAGGGAATATATATATATGGGATTGATTGAATCCTGGCATCGTGGTTCATCCGATATGATCATCGATGAATGTGTAGGAGTCAATATGGGTGCCCAGACCCCGCTGTTGATTATTGATAGAAGATCATGTCTGCATATTCTCGAACCCGCAGGGTCACACGCTTAACGTGTCTCGACGCTAGGATATATTGGATAATTGGTTTATGAATTTTTGTTCGGAGTCTCGGATGGGATCCGGTATATCACGAGAGGTTCCGGAATGGTCCGGAGAATAAGATTCATATAAGGCAGTGCAGTTTTTGGAGTTCGGAATTGTTCCGGATTAATCGGTATTGTACCGGAAGCTTCTAGAACCTTCCGGAAGGGGGCCAACGTGGTCCCACCTTCCGGGAGGGGGCATGGGCCTATGAGGGAGTGTCCTGGCCGCATTGGTCCAGGGGCACAAGGCCCCATAGGGCCCAGCCGATTCTAGATAAGTTTAAACTCGTTTAAACTAGAGATAGAATTTCTGGATAAGGGATAAGTTTAAATCGTTTAAACTAGAGATAGGCTTGGAGGAGGGGCTAGGGCTGCGCCCCCTCTATATAAAGAGGGGTGGGGGCGCACCAACCCAACACACCTTCCCCTCCAACCCTAGCCGCCCTGCTGCCCTTCCTCTCTCCCTCCCGACTGCTTATAGGCGAAGCCCTACTGCAGAAATTCTCCACCAATTGCACTGCGCCGTCGCGTTGTAGATCCAATCCATCTCTCCACCATACTTGCTGGTCCAAGGAAGGAGGAGACGTCGAGGTGCTGCAAGTGTGCATCTCACGGAGGCACCGCCACTTGTGGTGCTAGATCGGATCGGATCGCGAGGAGGAGAAGCGAGTACGACTACATCACCCACGTTCCGACGAACGTTCCGCTGTACGAATCTTCAAGGGTATGAAGATCTAATCCAATCTCTCTCGTTGTTTGCATCTCCTAGATTAGATATTGGCTTTCCCTCTGTTCGCTTCCGTAGAAAATTTTGATTTACTATGCTGCGAAACCCTTCAGTTTGATCTGATTTTAAAAAGGAGTCAGCCTATATGAATAAAACTAAACACAATTTGATTGTAATTAAAAACTATATAAATTGTTTACATACGTGGAGTTGCTCTAAATTTATGCCCTTCTCATCGCACGTCTGCCGGATGAACTCGCAAACATAGTATCCACATAGATTGTTACCCGGTCCCTGTGTTAGGAACTTTACAAGAACATAGTTCAATCAAAATAATAATCAAGCATGATAATAACTGTATCAAAACTAGAATCAAAGAGATGCACGGATATAGCTAGTGGTGCTTACATCTAGTGCTTCAAATGTAAGATCCGCTTTCCAAACACCCCTAGCCTTGTTGGTGAACCGTTTCCAAGCGCTTCCCGACGAAGAAAACAAATAAAATAAGTTATTATTTACTTGATATCATAAAATTCACGAACGTTGCCGATATAGTGTCGTAATGATTAGAATTACCGCTGGAGAAGCATCTCCATGTCCTTCCACTGCTCAAGGGGTTTATGTTTCGAGTCCAGGACTAGTACACGCCCTTTGTCAAGTTGAATGATTAACAGAATATAGTGAAAGCTGCGAATGCATAAATAATCAGTTATATACTTAACATCGAGTAAGCGAAATAGAAAGTGTATAGAAGACAATAGCACTCACTCGAAGTTGTAAGGAAAAAGTATTTCCCTTCTGGTTTCTTGAAACCTTAACGCGTGTACTATATTATCCTCCGTATCCTGGGGGCTTATTTTGAGATTAGCTTCATGAACCCAATGTGGTTCAATGAAGCCAATGTCATAGATTTGTCCTCTGCTGTATTCGAGAATCTTCATTCTACATATTACAATATGATTATATACATGCAATAAACAAGGTGAGATAGCTGGAGACTAAATTAATTACAGAATTAGTACTTAACAATAGGCACTGATGATCGATTTGTCCAAGGCGTCTTGATTGAATAATTGAAATAGTTCATCAAATTCAATGGATATCATGTCATCCTTTTCTTTCCCATGATGCTTTTTTGTAACCCTCAGCACTATCTAGTTAGCCCCGGCCTTTGTGGCATGCATGTACCAGTTATGTAATCTTTGCATTTTTGTTCGAAGATTATTTACCTACTCAGGTTTGACGAGAGGTTTGCCATACTGGTATTTGTATGCTACTTCACTCACGGGGAAGTACTCTAACTGGGATAAGTACTGGGCAATACTCATACCTTGAGCAGCGGCAGCTTCTCCGTATTGTGCAACTACCTCTGGATCATACTGCTCTTTGGCCCCATATTTGCTCGACCCCACATTGGTTTGGGAAACCACCTTGAGAGGGGCGCAAGACTGTTTTGCTTGTTCTCCGAGCTGGGCAACAGATTTCTCGCTTGCATTAGTACTGCTCTTCGAGGCTTTTTGTGCCGCATGTGACTTGAGAATAGAACGCTCATAGTCTGATGACAGCTTTGGCTCGGGTTGATGAAGAGTCTTTAGCATTTTCAACACTTTGGCTTTTTCTTCTTTGGTGATGGGGAACTCTGGCTCTTTCGGCCGCCTCAGCTTAGCGAAAAACGCTGTCGTTTCCGCATCAACGATCGCCGTAGTCTCCTCTTCAGTACAGTCATAAGCTCTCTTGGGAGGAACCTTTGGTACTTTTGGAAGAGGCTCTTGTTTACGTTTCGGCGATCGCTTACCACGACGCAGAGTAGCGGTCGCTTACGCTTTTTATCCTGTGGCGCCGGCGATGTCTCCCGCGGCGATGGCTGCGCCGAAGATTGGTGAGGCGACGGAGCCGGGTGAGGCGACAAAGACGGCTGCCGCGGCGGCGACGACCTCGCTGGAGACGGGTGAGGCGGCGGTGAAGATGGCCTTGGCGTGTGATTTCGAAGCACGATACATTCCTTTGGCCATAGAATGGTGACGTTTGTTGCGTCTCCCAGTACAGTCACATCCCCTTCACCTGCAGGGTAGTGAAGATCCAAAAATTTAAAGGTGGGCATGATTTCATCCACCCGACAACAGCGTAGCCCTCTGGAACCGGACGATAGTGGTAAGTTGGTGTGGGTCCAATTGGTAAGGCATAGCCGACCACCACCTTCATTGATATGTTCACAACTTTGACATGTAGCTCGCAGTGTGTCATCTCTGTGATATCATCCACTCGGTAGCCAACAGGAGCCATCGTCGGTGCACCATCGTCATCGCCATTGTCATCACCCGGGACCTCGGTGGAAGCCACACTGCTTTTTTGATTATTCGATAGGCCGGTAGCATCGAATGCAGTGTGCTGCTGAGATGGGCCAGCAGTACTTTGCTCTTTAAGTGCGTTAATTTCATCTTGTTGTTGCTTTATTCGTTCTTCAATTATACGCATTCGCTCTTTATGAATATCTGCTTCAACTTCCGCCCTGTCCTTTCTCCTCTGCCGGCTTCTATCGGTATATTTCTTCCTCTCTTCGGGAAACCCAGTCCTCCATGGTTTGGAGCCGCTTGTGCCTCGTGTTCGTCCATCATGTTCCTTATTTCCAAGGGCGAGTGTGAGCTCATCATTCTCTCTATCGGGAATGAAGTCCCCATCTTTAACAGCCTTTACTGCTTTTCTCATCTTCTCGATTGGCAAGGGGTATTCTTTATGTCCTATGTTATATATACACTTCCCTTCCGAGTCCAACGTGCCCCCATGCCCGTAAAACCAATTCCTTGCACGTTCTACCCAATCGTCTGTCTCTTGGGTGATCTTTTTAGCACACAGTTCATTCTCAAGTTTCTCCCACTTAGGAATGCCAGCCCTGTAGCCACCTTGCCCCATAGTATGGTGATACTTCTTGTTAGCAGCATTCAGCTTATTCGTTGCCGACATTTTCTTAGCTTTTTCTGATGTCTTGTATTTCACAAACTCAGTCCAGAATGGTTTTATCTTCTCAAACTGAATATTCTTGAAATCGGGAGTCTTCTCTTTCACGACATAGTCAAGGTGCAATCTTTTCTTCCAGTTGGTGAAACACTGGGCCATCTTCTTCAAATCCCGCTCCCTGACCTTAGCCTCCATGGCTCTCCCATGTTCTAAGGCGTCCTCAACTGGATCCTCCGCATTTGGATCCAGCTCTATCTTCGGTAGTTTGAAATTAACCATGAGCCTCTTCCACAGTAAATCTTTGGCGTGGTTAGGGACAAATAAACATGTTCCCTCTTCTTCCGCATTAGCAGGCCTATTCCAATTTCGAATGGTGATCGGGATTAAGTCCCTAACGATTACTCCGCATTGTCCTACAAATTTGTTTGCGACAACTTCGGGAGCCGTCGGTTTGCCGTCTTCAGCGACATCTTTGATCCTGAACCTCTCATGGTCTTCCAACTTTTTGGTTGGGCCTCGTCTGCTCTTTTCAGTAGATTTCTTCGATCCGGAGGGCTAAAAGAAGAAAGATCATCGTTACTATTTCTATATAGATAGCAGATTATTAATTAATGAATTAATTATATTACATGCACCTCGCTAGAGCGATCGTCTTATCGATTACACAAGGCATCGCCTTCTCCCTCGCGGAAGGCATCACCTTCAACCTCAAACAAGTTGTCTCTTCCGGCAAAAAGAGGATCACCCTCACCGGAGTTGTTCAGAAACGTCGATACATCTAAATTTTCTTCCTCGCGGATCACACCTTGAATCAACTCTTCCTTTTCTTCGTCTCTGTCGTGCGGGTCCATATTTTCTGCATAGGTGGAAAAACGGATAAGTCAAAACGGATAAACCCTAATTTAGAGAAACCCTAATATATACATACAAAATAATAAAATATATACATACACACTATATGTACATACACAATATATACATACACACTAAAAGGGAAGGGGCGGCTGGAGCGCGTGGCGATGGACGGAGACGGAGGCGCTGTGGCGGTCGGGGAGGAGGGATAGGCGGAATGCTCAAATAAGGATGATGATATGACAAGTTGAATTGCATTGAAATGAAACCCTAAAACTTGCTCGGCAATTTAAACGGGGTTCCGAGGGTTGAAAACCCTAACTCGGGAAACTCCGGAAACACATGAGAGGGGTTGATTTAGTTCTATAATTAAACTTGTCATTAAAGTTGATTAGTAATGCATGATTATAGCTTAAAAAGTTAGAACTCATTTTTCTGAATATTTTGATATATTATTTGTATTTTTCTGACTTATAAATAATAAGATATGAATTTTACAATAATTAATAATTTTCTAGAATTATAAAACAATTTATTACATCAGGCTGACGTCATAAACAACCCAGGGCTTTTGTTACCACGACTGAACCTACCCATAGAGACTGACTGGTGGGGCCAGAGCCACATCAGCAGCCCCACACGCAAAGTGGGGGGGGGGGTCAGGGCGTTTCTCACCGGGGCTGGATCTAGCCAGAGGGGCTGACTGGTGGGACCTGGCCACGCAAGCAAGCCACGTGGACCTCGCCGGAGCACGGTCAGACGGCGGCGGCTGGCGGTGCTAGGGGGCGAACGGAGACGCACATGTAGGCCTAATCGAATCAGGGCGTCACCACGAACCTAACTAGGGCGGCGCCGCTAGGTAGAGGTCGCCGGAGCAGGCCGCACGACGACGGCCGACGGCAACGCATGTAGATGATTGCGACGGCGTCGTGTATTGAATTGAAATCCTAAAGCATGCTCAAGCAGGGATGATGATATGACAAGTTAATTTTCATTGAATTGAAACCCTAAAGCATGCTCGACAAATTAATCGGGGTTCCGAGGGGTGAAAACCCTAACTCGGCGAAACTCTGGAATCACCTGTGAGGGTTACTATGTTCTTATAATTAAACTTGTCTTGAAAGTTGTTGAACAATGCATGATGATAGCTTAGATAGCTAGGTTTCATTTTTCTGAACATTTTGATATATTATTTGTATTTTCTGACTTACAGATTAAAATTTATTGAATTTTCAATATTCAAAACAATTTCTAAAAATAAATAAGTCTGGAATTATTTTCTCACCCAGGCAAACTATACACACAGCAACTGACAGATGGGCCCTGTGCCACATAGGCAGCCACGTGAGAAAAGTGGGACAGAGGGGGCCGTTGGGTGTTTTTCACCAGGGCAGGGGTTACAGACTGCCATTGACGGGTGGGCCTAGTCCACGCCACGCCAGCCAGCACCCTCCGCACCCTCCTTCAACACCTGCCGCCACGCCAGCACCCTCCGCCGTCACGCCACGCCACCCGTCGGCCGAGTCCGGCCAGCAGCACCTTGTCCCGCCGCCGCACCAGCGCCGCACCACGCCACGCGCGAGAAATCCCGTCGGTGCCTGCCGGCGGCGGCAGGGGGAGAGGGTGGAGGGGGACGGAGGCAGGCTGGAGAGGGGACGCACCTTCTGGAGGCGACGACGCACGGCGGCGGTGTCGCTACTGGCCGGGGACGACGACGCACGGCGGCGGTTGGAGGTGGCGGCGGACGCGCTACTGGCCGGGGATGACGACGACGGCAAGCGCTCAAGGATGGAGGCGACGACGAGCGCTCAAGGACGGAGGCGACGGCGGGCATCCTAACGGCGGGGCCGCGGCGTCTCCCTGTGTTGTGTGCGGGCGCAGAGAATGGAGAAGGGAAGAAGAGGAACGGGCGCGTCGTGTATAAAGGGGAGGGAGAATACGTCCCGGTTGGTAGGGGTGGGCATTCGGTTTTTTCGTTTAATTCGGTTCGGTTTTTCAGGTTTTTCTATAATTCGATTTCTACAAAATAGGCACCGAAATTATTTCGGTTTTCTAATTAATCGATAGTTCGGTTAGTGGACAATTCGGTTCGGTGTTCGGTTTTTAACCGAACTTCTGAAAATAACAATACCGTGCCATAATTTATGTAGATCCATACGAGCTAAACCACTTATCGGCGCACCGGAAGCAACCTCCAGGTCGGCGAGTACCTGAAGCAATACATGGCTAGCCGATGTCTTAAACGCATGTGTAGAAAAAAACATAATAAGCATGATGTCTATCTTGCTTGTTCAAAAAAATGATGTCTATCTTCCAAGCCGTATACATTCAACAAATTATATGTGTTGAGAGTTCAGCTAAAATACATGATTATATTCGAAACAGGAAAACAATTGAAAGGCTTTTAACAAAATTCATAGACACAATTGACAGTTAAACCAAGAACATGTACGTGTATGTGGCTGGAGACATAGGTACATGCATAAGCTGTTAAACCACGAACATGTACGTGCATGTGGCTGGAGACATACGTACATGCTTGGGCTGCCTAATAGCTTTTGCATGCATGTATTTTTGTCGCATGAGCTAGTATTTACGTACAGTAATTGACGCATGAGACAGAATCACAAATATATTTAGCTCTGTCACGTATATTTTTCGGTTTGTACGGTTATTTCGGTTAATGGAGAGTCAAACCGAATTAATATTTATAAATTCAGTTAATCATATTTACTAACCGAAATTAGTTTCGGCTAATTCGGGTTCGCTGTATTCCGTTTCGGTTCCGGTTAATTCTGTTTCGGTGTTCCGTTTCGGTTTTTTATGCCCACCCTACCGGTTGGTGGCTCCAACCGGGACTAAAGGGTCATACGTCCCGGTTGGAGCCACCAACTGGGACATATACTCCACTTTTTTCAGCAGACCAAGGGTTGGCGCGCGCAAGGGTCTTTAGTTTCGGTTGGTGGCCATATGACCCTGTTTTCAACCTTTTTTAGGAATTTTCTCTCTGTTCCCGCCTTATTTTCTATTTTGGGGTTTAAATTTGTAATGTTTTTTAAATGATAATTACTTTGGAATTTAGAAAAACTTTAAACATAAAAAGTGTTTGGATTTGAATAAATAATTCAAAACCATTTTCTATTTTAAAAAATAATTAATGTAACTATTTAAAATATGAACCATTTACAATTAAAAATGAATTAACTTATATTTTTTAATATTAATTTGGAGTTCAGAAAAACTTTAAACATAAAAAGTGTTTGGATTTGAATAAATAATTCAAAACAATTTTCTGTTTAAAAAAATAATTAATGTAACCATTTAAAATATGAACCATTTACAACTAAAAATGAATTAACTTATATTTTTTTAATATTAATTTGGAATTTAGAAAAACTTTAAACATAAAAAGTTTTTGAATTTGAATAACTAATTCAAAACCATTTTCTGTTTTTAAAAATAATTAATATAACCATTTAAACTATGAACCATTCAAAATTAAAAATGAATTAACTTATATTTTTTGAATATTAATTTGGAATTTAGAAAAACTTTAAACATAAAAAGTGTTTGCATTTGAATATATAATTCAAAACCATTTTCTGTTTTTAAAAATAATTAATGTAACCATTTAAAATTAAAAATGAATTAACTTATATTTTTTTGAATATTAATTTGGAATTTAGAAAAACTTTAAACATAAAAAGTGTTTGGATTTGAATAAATAATTCAAAACCATTTTCTATTTTAAAAAATAATTAATGTAACTATTTAAAATATGAACCATTTACAATTAAAAATGAATTAACTTATATTTTTTAATATTAATTTGGAATTCAGAAAAACTTTAAACATAAAAAGTGTTTGGATTTGAATAAATAATTCAAAACCATTTTCTGTTTAAAAAAATAATTAATCTAACCATTTAAAATATGAACCATTTACAACTAAAAATGAATTAACTTATATTTTTTTAATATTAATTTGGAATTTAGAAAAACTTTAAACATAAAAAGTGTTTGGATTTGAATAATTAATTCAAAACCATTTTCTGTTTTAAAAAATAATTAATGTAACCATTTAAAATATGAACCATTTACAATTAAAAATGAATTAACTTATATTTTTTTAATATTAATTTGGAATTTAGAAAAACTTTAAACATAAAAAGTGTTTGGATTTGAATAAATAATTCAAAACCATTTTCTGTTTTTAATTTGGATTTGAATTAACTTATATTTTTTATATATTAATGGGCGGAAAAAAAGGACGAGAAATAATGGGAGGAAAGAAAATTTTATTAGGATAGAACTGGAATTAAAGTACATAACGCAACTAACACAAAGTTACATAGAAGAACTGAAAATTAAGATACATGGCCAGATTAAGCCACAATCGGCCGAACTTGTTTTGGAATGTTGGAGTGATTCAGTCATGCTCCTGCCTACACCTGTAATACTCGCCACTGTAGTCGTCGTACTCGCCGCGGCCGTCGTCGCTGTCGTCGTCGGGGTCGCCGTAGTTGAACCTTGAAGGCTGAGTACGAGTGGGCTGGACTTGAGGGTAGCGCAGGCGGGGGCTAGAGTCGGCGATCGTGTCATAGGCCATGACGCTCTAGAGAGTCCGAACGCGCCATCACAACCGACGGCCGGCCTCGTTGAATTTCGGAGGAGGTGGGCCATCCTCCTCGTGCCTGGCGAGCGCCCTCTCACGTCGATCCACGAAGAAGGCTTCCCAAGTCGGGATGCCATCTGGGATTCCTCCGCTGCTCTGGCGTGAGCTCGAAGTAGTAGTGGTTCGTGATGACTATCCGACGCACCACACCTAGAGGGACAGGAGGAACCGGCATGCCTCCGACGCTCAGCATCCAGCCGACGGGGACACAGTAGCCCGGCGGGCAGGGGTAGTTCGAGGAGCAAAGCGCCTCCGCCTCCCTGAGAGTTAGTGCTACGGTGGAAGTCATGGGAAAGAGTGATGAGGTTGCAGATATGAGTCTAGAGATGTGCAATGACAATGGAGGCCAACCCTACATATATATAGGGAGAAATGGCAGGAAGATAACTGGAGGGAAGAACTGGCGGGAAGAACTGGCGAGAAAAACTGGCGGGAGAAATGCCGGGAAAAACTGGCGGGAAGAAAAATGGCTCATTTAGAAATTGCATTGGATCTCTGAAGAAACCACATATTGCGAGTCTAAAAATAATTTTTTCAAAAAATCACGGGCGATAGATCATGTACTTGTAGTACAAACCGGACCCACTTCCTACCGATTCGTCAGACATTTGTCCTTTTTATGCGGGATGGACGAAAAGGTTTGAGATGTCCCGGTTGGGAGATAGTCCATGTAAGGTGGTCTAGTATTTTAGGCAAATGGGACGGTAGCATTCTGAAATGGCATTTTGGTGGTTACTTCACAAAACGACCCGTTTTTTGCGCCCGGAAAATGGAAAAGGGCTTTTCCGTGCGACAAAAAGGAAAACTTCCTCCTGCAACATTGTTCTCCATACCAATGTCCACACGCATGCATAATATGGGCACAACATCACAAACTATGCCGTGATTCAGCACATAACATCGGTCATTTGGACCGAAAGCCATGAAACCTCGAACATGATAGGTCATTTTGTGAAGGTTTTTTCGAAACATGATCAATATACCAAGTCTGGTATTTTTCCTTTCAACTATGTCACATAATATGACACCACGCGAAGGATTTTGATTGTTCGGATTGTTTTTGAATTTATTATGCCCGTTTTGAATTATTTGAATTTCTTACTATGGTCGAACCGGTGTGCATGAAGATAGGGGACGAGCATCGTTAGAACTTGCATTGGATCTCTGAAGAAACCACATATTGCGAGTCTAAAAATAATTTTTTCAAAAAATCACGGGCGATAGATCATGTACCTGTAGTACAAACCGGATCCACTTCCTACCGATTCGGCAGACATTTGTCCTTTTTACCTGGGATGGACGAAAATGTTTGAGATGTCCCGGTTGGGAGATAGTCCATGTAAGGTGGTCTAGTATTTTAGGAAAATGGTACGGTAGCATTCTGAAACGGCATTTTGGTGGTTACTTCACAAAACGACCCGTTTTTTGCGCTTGGAAAATGGAAAAGGGCTTTTCCGTGCGACAAAAAGGAAAACTTCCTCCTGCAACATTGTTCTCCATACCAATTTCCACACGCATGCATAATATGGGCACAACATCACAAACTATGCCGTGATTCAGCATACAACATCGGTCATTTGGACCGAAAGCCATGAAACCTCGAACATGATAGGTCATTTTGTGAAGGTTTTTTCGAAACATGATCAATATACTAAGTCTGGTATTTTTCCTTTCAACTATGTAACATAATATGACATCACACGAAGGATTTTCATTGTTCGGATTTTTTTGAATTGATTATGCTCGTTTTGAATTATCTGAATTTCTAACTATGGTCGAACCGGTGTGCATGAAGATAGGGGACGAGCATCGTTAGAACTTGCATTGGATCTCTGAAGAAACCACATATTGCGAGTCTAAAAATGATTTTTTCAAAAAATCATGGGCGATAGATCATGTACCTGTAGTACAAACTGGACCCACTACCTACCGATTCGGCAGACATTTGTCCTTTTTATCAGGGATGGACGAAAAGGTTTGAGATGTCCCGGTTGAGAGATAGTCCATTTAAGGTGGTCTAGTATTTTAGGAAAATGGGACGGTAGCATTTTGAAACGGCATTTTGATGGTTACTTCACAAAACGACCCGTTTTTTGTGCTCGGAAAATGGAAAAGGGCTTTTCCGTGCGACAAAAAGGAAAACTTCCTCCTGCAACATTGTTCTCCATACCAATGTCCACACGCATGCATAATATGGGCATAACATCACAAACTATGCCGTGATTCAGCACATAACATCGGTCATTTGGACCGAAAGCCATGAAACCTCGAACATGATAGGTCATTTTGTGAAGGTTTTTTCGAAACATGATCAATATAACAAGTCTGGTATTTTTCCTTTCAACTATGTAACATAATATGACACCATGCGAAGGATTTTCATTGTTCGGATTTTCAATATACTAAAGGTTCATCTTTAGTCCCGGCTGGAGGGATTTCGGCAGGCTGGGCCAGGCAACACTAATGATAGGGGTGAGTGTCGACATTATGTCATGCGGCGTGTACCTTGTCCCGGATAGTGTCACCAACCGGGACAAAACACGAGTCAGCACTAATAATAGGGGTGTGTGTCGACATTATTTCGGAAGTGTCGACACTATGCCGAGCTGCTTGTACTATAAATAGGCATCCTTGTGAGTCCAGTCCTCCAGCCAGTTTGAGGAATCTCCAAGATGGTTTTCGAGAGCAGGGACACCACTACGGCCAGTTTCAGGGAGATGCCGACGGAGCCCAGTCCTCCGGCATCTCCGAGAAACTGGTCATAGAGGAACTCCCTAATATGTGAAATTAGTTAGCTCCCAGGCGTATTGATCTAGTTAGAGAAGTTACAAGCTGCAAGATGGTTTTCGAGAGCAGGGACACCACTACGTCCAGTTTCAGGGAGATGCCAACGGAGCCCAGTCCTCCGACATCTTCGAGAAACTGGTCATAGAGGCACTCCCTAATAAGTGAAATTAGTTAGCTCCCAGGTGTATTGATCTAGTTAGAGAAGTTACAAGCTGCAAGATGGTTTTCGAGAGCAGGGACACCACTACGACCAGTTTCAGGGAGATGCTGCCGGATCCCAGTCCTCCGGCATCTCCAAGAAACTGGTCATAGAGGCACTCCCTAATATGTGACCGCGCGCGTTTGGAGATCATATCTTAATGGTAAGTATGAATCGGGACAACTTCTTCATAGTCCCGGTCCAGCCACAAAACGGGACTAACACTCAAGACATTTATTAATATTAAAAACTGAGACTACAAAACCGGGACTAAAGGCCCCCCTATATATAGTCCCGGTCAAGCCACAAACCGTGAAAGATATCCTTCGGTGAAGCCACAAACCACGAAAGACATGAACTAGAGTTACATAATATGAGCATGAACTTCTTGGCATATGTCCTTCTTTATGATTGCTTCAGACGTAACCATGTAGCATCTTCTTTACTTAACGGAATGCTTGGGTCAGTTTTCACTGTGAAGGGCGGAATTTCATCAAACTTATTATAATCTTCTGAGATGTCTGTCTTGTCCTCGATTCCCACGATCTTTCTTTTACCTGAAAGAACTATGTGACGCTTTGGCTCATCATATGATGTATTCGTTTGCATATTTTTTTCTTTTTTTGGTCTGGAGGACATGTCCTTCACATAGAAAACCTGAGACACATCATTGGCTAGGACGAATGGTTCATCTCTATAACCAAGATTGTTGAGATCCACTGTTGTCATTCCGTACAACTGGTCTATCTTTACCCCTTCCCCATTCAGGTTGACCCATTTGCAGCGAAACAAAGGGATCTTAAAAGAGACTCCATAGTCTAGTTCCCATATCTCCTCTATGTAACCATAATATGTGTCCTTTTGTCCATTCTCGTCTATTGCATCAAAGCGGACACCACTATTTTGGTTGGTGCTCTTTTTTATCTTGGGCGATCGTGTAGAATGTATTCCCATTTATTTCGTACCCTTGGAAATTCAATACAGTAGAAGATGGTGACACGGCCAACAAGTATAGTTGATCTCCAATAGTGGTGTCATTCAAGAGATGTGTCCGCATCCAACCACCGAAAGACTTCATGTGTTCATCTGTAATCAGTGATTCAGTCTTCCCCGGGTTTTTGGAGCGTAGAATATTCTTGTGTTCCTCGATATACGGAGCTGCCAAGGTGGAATTATGTAGAACTGTGTAGTGTGCTTTAGTGAAAGAATCCCCGTCCCTACATATCATTCCTTTCTTTCCCAGCGTGCCTTTTCCACTTAGTCTTCCCTCATGCCGCGAGTCAGAAACACCAATCGGCTTAAGGTCAGGAATAAAGTCAACACAAAACTCAATGACCTCCTCTGTTCCATATCCCTTGGAGATGCTTCCTTCTGGTCTAGCACGGTTATGAACATATTTCTTTAAGACTCCCATGAACCTCTCAAAGGGGAACATATTGTGCAGAAATACCGGATCGAGAATGCCAATCTCTTCCACTAGGTGAACCAGGAGATGCGTCATAATATTGAAGAAGGATGGTGGGAACACCAATTCAAAACTAACAAGACATTGTACCACATCCTTCTGTAACCTTGGCAGAATATCTGGATTTATTACCTTCTGAGATATTGCATTGAGGAATGCACACAGCTTCACAATGGGTACTCGAACATTTTCCGGTAGAAGCCCCCTCAATGCAATCGGAAGCAACTGCGTCATAATCACGTGACAGTCATGAGAGTTCAGGTTTTGGAACTTTTTCTCTGCCATATTTATTATCCCCTTTATATTAGATGAGAAGCCCGACGACACCTTGATACTGTAAAGGACTTCAAAAAAGATTTCCTTCTCTGCTTTGGTAAGAGCATAGCTGGCACGACTTAAGTGACGCCCTTTATCCGTCTTGTTCTGTGTATGCATGTTCTTTGGGTCTTTCATAATTTGTTGGTCCTCCCGTGCTTCTGGTGTATCTTTTGTCTTCCCATACACGTCTAGGAATCCTAGCAGGTTCACGCAAAGATTCTTCGTCACGTGCATCACGTCGATTAAAGAGCGGACACGCAGGACTTTCCAATATGGCAGCTCCCAAAATATAGATTTCTTCTTCCACATGGGTGCGTGTCCTGTAGCGACGTCGTTCGGAACTGATTGACCGCCGGGACCCTTTCCAAAGATTACTTATATGTCCTTGACCATACCAAATACATCATCACCAGCAGGGAGTTCAGGCTTCTTCCGGTGATCTGCCTCACCTTTGAAATGCTTGCCTTTCTTTCTTACGGGATGATTGGTCGGAAGAAATCGTCGATTCGCCAGGTACACAACCTTCTTGCATTTATGCAAATATGTACCTTTAGTCTTATCTAAACAGTGTGTGCATGCCTTATATCCCTTGTTTGTCTGTCCTGAAAGGTTACTAAGAGCAGGCCAATCATTGATGGTTACGAATAACAACCCTCGTAGATCAAATGGCTCCTGTTTGTTCTCATCCCACGCACGTACACCTGGTTTGCTCCACAACTGTAAGAGTTCTTCAACTAATGGCCTAAGGTACACATCAATATCGTTGCCCGGTTGCTTCGGGCCTTGGATGAGCACTGGCATCATAATGAACTTACGCTTCATGCACAACCAAGGAGGCAGGTTGTAGATACATAGAGTCACGGGCCAGGTGCTGTGACTGCAGCTCTGCTCCCCAAAAGGATTTATGCCATCCGTACTTAGACTAAACCATAAGTTCCTTGCGTCACCTGCAAATTCTGAGAAGTCTCTCTCGATTTTTCTCCACTGTGACCCATCAGCAGGGTGTCTCAACTTCCCGTCTTTCTTACGGTCTTCTTTGTGCCATCGCAACAACCTGACATGCTCTTTGTTTCTGAACATGCGTTTCAACCTTGGTATTATAGGAGCATACCACATAACCTTAGCAGGAACCCTCTTCCAGAGGGGCTCTCCCTCAACATCACCAGGGTCATCTCGTTTAATTTTATACCGCAATGCATTGCATACCGGGCATTTATCTAAATTCTCATACTTCTTATCGCGGTAGAGGATGTAGTCATTAATGCATGCATGTATCTTTTGCACATCTAATCCTAGAGGACAAAGAGTCTTCTTTGCTTCGTAGGTACTCTCGAGAAGTTCGTTATGTTTTGGAAACTTCGGCTTCATTATTTTCAGCATCTTTTCAAATGAGGAGTCAGTTAGACCACACTCTGCCTTCCATCGCAACAATTCCAGTGTGGTACCGAGCTTTGTGCTGCCATCTTCACAATTTGGGTACAACAATTTCTTGTGATCTTCTAACATGCCCTCTAACTTCAACTTCTCATTTTCTGTTTCACAGTCTCACTTTGCATCAGAAATGACCCTACCAAGTTCATCAGCCGGCTCATCTGATGCCCGTTCTTCACCTCCTTCCTCTCCATTGTCTTCCATTGCAGTATCACTGTATTCAGGAAACATATGATGATAGTTGTTATCATCATCTTCTCCTTCACCATCTTCCATCATAACCCCTCTTTCCCCGTGCTTGGTCCAGCAATTATAGTTGGGCATGAAACCTTTCATAATCAGGTGGCCGCGAATGATTTTTGAGGAAGAGTACTCCTTGTTGTTCCGACATTGAACACATGGACAACGTATAAAACCATTCTTTTTTTTTTGTCGTAGCCACATCGATAAATTTATCCACGCCTTTCATATACCCGGCTACGCGTCGGTCACCGTACATCCATTCCCGACCGTTCATCTGCATCATATAAGTAAGTTTATCAAAAAACAAGACATCATAAATAGTGAAATGACCAATTCACATCGACACATGTATTGTATCAATGACAGAGAAAAGATAAGATTGCTAACCTCGATCGAGGAAAATAAAGAGGAGAAAGCTCAAGTGCGTCTCGAACACCTTCTATATTTTTGTTTTATGAGAAATTGAATGGGATCATTCACTCAAACATTTCATCAAACACCTTAAATGCATGCATAGGGAAAAAAAACTAGCACACCCCTCACACCTTCCACCAAGAAAAAACAGAGTGAAGGCAGAGGGCTGGGGCGTTGTATTTATAGAGGGCGAGAGCATACGTCCAAACCAGGACTAAAGATGTGTGCCACGCCACGTGACTGACGCCCAACATTTAGTTACATACCGGGACGTATGCCCCCTTATCAACCGGGATGCATGCCTCCGGGCCCCGTGCCCGCTCGAATCGGGACGCGTGCCAGCATTAGTCCCGGTTCGTGGCGCAACCGGGACTAATGCTCTGAAGGGGCGTGAACGGATGACCTGTTTTCTACTAGTGTAGCTCTTAATAATATACCTACTAACCGATGGATATTCAGTATCACGAATGTCTCGGACTTAATTAAGCACCCACTTAAGGTTCACTCAGCACCACAAGCACGCAACATGCTTGAGTACTAATTACAAGTTCACAACAGTAACTACACGCAACATGCTTGAGTATTAATTACAAGTTCACAACAGTAACTACCTGTGAGATCTTAAAACCTACATGAATACTAAAACTACCATATTCAGGCTCTCAACTCCTCACCAAGTACCATCGGACTGACTGTCGCGGAGTGCTAGAGAAAATTTATGTGCCCATAACGCGTCAAGCACAGTTCTAACAAGAACTAGCAAAGAAAAAGTAGCATCAGAAAAAAAACAAACTAATTATGAATGAGCAGTGCAGGTCCTCTATTAGGTACCAAGGATCAGTGCATTCCCGACAACATCAACGTGGATACACAAATGGTCAGAAATCAGAAATTTTAGATAGTGGGCAAATGAAGAACTAGCTTCTAATAAACCTTTGCCTCCTAACCCAACACTGACCTGACTGCGCTTCAGTATCATGGATGTTTCTAGTGGACTCTTTTTGAAGCAGAGATTCAGAAACCCATATAAGGTTGGGTAATTACAGTGACAAAACCTATGAGAGTAAGGGAACAAGAAATATTCAATTCGTGACAAAAAATCTCACAGTGAACCATCAATTGAATCCTGGCACTTGGGTCATTCACGAAATCACTCAATTATTAGAGCATTAAACAAATATATCACTTGGTATACGACCAAAGAATCGAGATGAGGCGACCGGTTCGGCACCGCGCCGTACAACATTAAGCACCCTTGGGTTATTCTGTTTGGCACCAATTGTGAACACGTCGAACTAAATAAGTAAGACCCCGGCATCACAACCTCCTCCCCTCGTCACAACCACAAATCTCATCTAGCACCATTGAACTAAAAAGTTGGAACCTGTAAATGTGGATCCAAAAACCACCGACACAAATCATGAGACCCCGCCTAATCTCTTCTCGGGGACGTTAGCTATGTGGTCGCCGATTCCCCTAATACGCCATATCGGTACTGGTATGGTTGTTCGGCGCCTCGCGTTCCCTGAGACGGAAGATATGCTTGGTCGTCGTCCTATTGGGGATTGTCTCGTGGCTTCGACCCTGCCGGTTCGGCGCCATGCGTACATCCCCATTGTTTACGCACCGAACCTCTGTCTTCATTATTCAGTACCAGGATAGCGATTTGATGTAACGGTTAACCGGTTCAGTGCCTCGTTCCCAATCACTCGGTAGCAGGATAGTTGCCTTATTACAGTGGTTAACCTATATACGACCTTACAGAGCGCGACTCGCAAAACCGCCGTGTCCAAGAAACCGGATTCGGTACAACGAGAAACGCTCGGTACCATGATGGTCGTCTTGGTTTACGGGTTAGCCATTGGGCGACCTCGCCCACCCGCTTCGAGACCGTATTTATAAGGATTCCAAATCGGCACCACGAGAACAAGGTTGGATCCCTCGGTCCCAAACGCTCGGTAACAGGATGGTCATCTTGATATTAGTGTCGACACGCTCGGTCCCAGAAACGTAATTTTTAATCTAAATGTTTTGGTGTTAACACGTATGGTTCGGTGCCTCGGTCCCAAATTATTGGATCTAGGGTTAGCGATCTATTAGCCGGGACCGTATTTTTTTTAAGGCGGACGATTCGGTACTATCACATACGGTTCGGTGCCTCGGTCCCAAACATTCGGTACCTAGGGAGGTTGTCTTGATTATAGAGGGAGGTTGTCTTGATTATAGGGATACCACGCTCGGTACTATCGCGTAGTTGTTTCTAAAAGACAACTGATTTTGCACGATGAGAAAAGCGGTACGGTGCCCCGTCCCAAACCCTCGGTACCTAGGGAGGTCGTCTTGGTCTTAGGGCTATCACGCTCGGTACCAGATCGAACAAATAGTTCAGTGTCTCGTTTTTCATCTCTCAGTACCATGAGGGTTATCTTGGTATTATGGTTAGGCGACCTCACCTATCGTGTCTCGCAAACCGATGTTTCAAGGATTCCAACTCGGCACCATGATAAAACGCTTGGGTTCCTTGGTCCCAAACGCTCGGTATTAGAAATTCCGTCTCTCGCTATTAGTGTCGACATGCTCGGTTCCAGTAAAGTATTTTTTAATCCAAGCGATTCGGTGCTAACATGTACGGCTCGGTGCCCCGGTCCCAAACGATCGGTACCTAGGGTGGGCGTCTTGGTATTATGGCTAACTGTTTGGCGACGTGGTACCTACGGCAAACGATTCGGTGCTAGCACAATAAAATTCGGTTCCTCGGATCCAGATGCTCGGTATCATGGTATCATGAGGGCCGTATTGGTGTTAGGGTTTGTTAGACCGACACCAGGCCCATATTTTTATGACACCGTTGGGCGACCTCCCCGACCGCGGCTCGCGGTAGTTGTTTCTAAGACAACTGATTCGGCACAATGAGAAAAGTGGTTCGCATCTTAGGGCTAGCACGCTCGGTATAGTTCAGTGTCTCGTTTTTCATCTCTTAGTACCATGAGGGTTATCTTGGTATTATGGTTAGGCGACCTCACCTATCGTGTCTCGCAAACCGATGTTCCAAGGATTCCAACTCGGCACCACGAGAAAACGCTTGGGTTCCTTGGTCCCAAACGCTCGGTATTAGAAATTCCGTCTCGCTATTAGTGTCGGCATGCTCGGTTCTAGCAGGGGCAAAGGACCCCTTTAGGCAAGGTACGGCAGCTGCCCTACCTTAATTTCTGCAAAAAATCGCACATATATATATATATACTTCTATTCGACATACATACAATTTTCTGCAAAGTACGATGAATTCTGAAGAAAAAACTACTTCCTCCAACCTATATTAGTTGACTCAAATTTGTCTAGATTTGAATGAATCTAGACACTATTTAATATATAGGTTCATCCAAATTTTGACAAATCCAAGTCAAGTAATATGGGTCAGAGGGAGTACTAGAAAATGGCTACGTAAGATGGGATTCAGCCGTACTAGACCTTTGCTGGGCCGCGCACTAAGCAGCAGTAGCCCCCTGATCCGTGTGTGCGTGTGTGGCTGGTGCCCCTTCATGTCTTGGCCCTTGTGGAGTATCCGAAGCCAACGAATTCAGGACTCGTAGCGACGAGCAGGCAGGTGCGCCACCATCTTCTACTGATCTACTCCCCGCCAGCAAACCTGCCCGTCGATCCGGCCGCCCTCTCCCTGGTCTTCCTCCAACCTTCTCATTTTCTCAAATTCCCAATTCACAGTCTCATGGTGCATGGTTTTACCCAGCTAGGGCTTCTTCTCATCTCAATTATAATTTCTGATCCTCCTTCAAAATATAGGTTACGCTTCTTCCCATTAATGGCCTCTAGGCTCGTCGTATTTGTGATAGAGATGGACAAGAAGGGGAAGAAACCTGCAGTTTTAAAGGGGACAGGTATAATTTATGATTTTATGGTCAATTGAACTATTGAATCAAATTTGAATCTGTGGTCAATTGATTATTCTATTACCATTGTAAAATCGATATAATTTTGATTTTTTGCATTTTTTATGCTTTAGAGTTTGCCCGACCTTAAATTTTTTTCGTCCTTCGCCACTGGGTTCTAGTAACGTATTTTTTAATCCAAGCGATTCGGTGCTAACATGTACGGCTCGGTGCCTCGGTCCCAAACGATCGGTACCTAGGGTGGGCATCTTGGTATTATGGCTAACTGTTTGGCGACGTGGTACCTATGGCAAACGATTCGGTGCTAGCACAACAAAATTCGGTTCCTCAGATCCAGACGCTCGGTATCATGGTATCATGAGGGCCGTATTGGTGTTAGGGTTTGTTAGACCGACATCAGGCCCATATTTTTATGACACCATTGGGCGACCTCCCCGATCGCGGCTCGCGGTAGTTGTTTCTAAGACAACTGATTCGGCACAATGAGAAAAGCGGTTCGGTGCCCCGTCCCACACGCTCGGTACCTAGGGAGTCATCTTGGTCTTAGGGCTAGCATGCTCGGAACTAGAGTTAGGTTTTCTGAGGAATGCGGTTTGGTACTAGAAGGTGCGTTTCGGTGCATGTTTGCCAAGCTCTGGAACCCAGGATGACGAGTAGAGTGATCGGCCCCTCAGTGCCAAACGGTTACATGAATAATCTATAGCACACACATGTACTTTGGTAGCGAAATATCGTATTTGAAACAGCGTTGCACAGATCTTGGCATCCCTGTCATGGAAAATGATAACACACATTGTCACTAGAACCTGATGTGCACCCAAATTAACCATGGTTAAAGAGACTTAGATAATAAGTACAACAAAATGATTTGTTAAAAGTATGGGTTGGTGGCATATTGGTATCAGCATACATAGGCACAATCAGAGCAATAACACGCTCCTTCCCAGTTTTTCACAAACAACTTATGGGCAAGAACAAATGCAGACACATTTAGATGGATAAAAAAGAACAAATTAATATCAAATGAAAAATGATCAAAATCGGAAAGTGATAGACATTCTGAGACTTATTTTCTTTCCCTGTTACTACAACATTGGGGCACCACCGGTTCAGGACAGTGGCATCAGACCACGATGCATCAAGAACAAGCAGTCACTTGTTTGGGCTGTGGGTGCACAGGGTGTCCACGAGAACAATGGCTATGTATCTTCATATGCCTGCAGCCTAGAAATTGAGTGGATCACTTCATTTAGGAAGGGGAAAATTTAAGACGAGAGTAAATTAAGGGTAGTAATTATTGCAAAGTTGAGATGCACGATTGGCCAGGCAAATATGAGGAGAGTAAATTAAGGGCAGCAATTAGCAAGAAAATTGAGATTTCTAGTGCAAATCCCACTTCGACTTGGTCCTGCCTACTGCCGCCTCTCCCATGATGTCATGCGCCTTGTCGCCATGGTCGTCGGCTATCCAAGCAAACCTCAGCCGAACCTGCGTAACCCGCCCGTCGAGCCATCCCGCCGGATGCATGATTCATCACAGCTAGCTGCCCGTTCACCAAAATCACAAAGAAAATAGATGATACGCATCGGCTTCAAACCAATCCACGGGATTCTCAAATGGATCGAATAAGAAGCAGAAATCTGCTAACATTTATTTGCAATTCATCTGACATCCAACGAAAAACAAATCTGACATTAAGCAACCTTGGAACAAAAGAATCGCTACAACTAAAATATGTTGTAAAAAGAAATGAAAACAAAACCAGAATAGAGAAGGTGGGGCGCATCTTAAGCAGTACCATATTAAGCAAATGATTTCAGATCTTGAAATATGTAAGAAAGGTGGGCATCCGGGATTCACAAGAAAAAAGAACCAAATAAATAAAAAACAACAGGGGCGGTGGATCTACAGGAGGTGCAGATATATGGACTGAGATCCAGGCCGCACCTAGTACTGCAGCTGGCCTAGAGAGCTATAGAATTGGGGATGAAGAATTTTCCAACCCGCGGTGAATTTCAGTCTCCAGCTCTACGGTGAATCTTTGCACCAAAACTAGTCCTCCGCCTGCGCCCTCTTCCCGGCAGCTGGGCAACGAGGGAGAGCGGGGGGCCCTCGATGCGTCGCTTCTCTAGGCCATGGAGACGCGGGGTGGTGGTGGTGGGGTGGGGGGCACCGATGCGGAGGCGGGGGACCCGGTCCACAGCACGGAGGAGTTCGCGAAGGAAGGTCGGAGTGCAGATGGGCAACAACGAAACCTCGAGGCTGCTGATGAGCAGACACGGTGGCGGCAGTGTGGGTTCTCTACCGAGGCAGGGAGCTTTGGCAGCGGTGGCGCAGCGAGAAACTGGTGTGGGATGGGGAGTGGTCAGGGGACGGCGAGAGGTTGGGGACCGGATTTATTGGCACGCATCTGCTGTCGCATTTCGCAAGGACCATGCTATCGCTGAGACGCTGACGATGCGTGCAGACGGTCAGAAATAGCTGTGACAGTGGGCAGTGAAAAGGCACCGGACTTAATTCCTCATCGGGTATATCAAGAGTAGACGAAAAATGCATTATAAAGTGAGGATTCTATAGGTTGACACAGATCTCCAACAAGTGTGTGGCCTAAGATGCTTTGATTTCGTTGGGCCACCTTTATCTAGGTGGAGGTGTGTATTTGGTGCTGTCTTCTTGTTGGCTTACAAATTTTTCGAGACTCGTCCCTTCTTTTAATTTTGCATTACACCATGCAAGAGCCCACACAATCCTTCGACTTTAATTAGGCAACTCTCTCCCATTGGCCCCGGCAGCTATTAATCCTTCGACTTTAATTAGGAAACTCTCTCCCATTGGCCCCAGCAGCTATTAATCATATGGAGAGTTTAGTTCCTTACTGATCATTGGATTTCCGTGCTAGTACTGCTTTGTCGATACTACAAGAAAATTACAATCGTATATATGCTGTGGTCGATCTCGGGTTAAGAAAGCAATATGGGACTAAATAAAGAGACGTGCCAGGCCTTTACAAACATGTATCTGTTATTTATACGTGATGGTCAAAAGTTGCATGGCCCATATTACAATGGCCACGATCGATCTGGCCCTTGCATGCGTCCGCGGTTGATCCGTCCCCGCCTGACGACCTCTCTTTCCCTTTGGTGCGTGCTCGTACTTTTGAGGATTAGAACGTGTTCACGTTTTATTACTTGCGGGGTGGTATTGTGGGTATAATGTATTTTTGTGGGACGGTAAAATCGTCTAAAAAAAATTAGACCGGGAAAAAAACGTTTCAATACAGACGGAGGATCGCGCGGACTCGTCCGAGCGATGCGTGTCCAACATGGACCCCACACGTCTCCCTTCTCAACCTTATCATGTTGACTCCAGAGACACGAGCGGTGGTGCATCCTCCCGTGGCGTGAGAGAACAAGAAGGGCTCTCTCCTTCGGTGGCCATCAAACCGCGCCGCCGGCAGCCGCCTCCTCCCCTCCCCTCTCTCCCTCCCCCTCCTTCCTCTCTCCATGGCTCTCCTCCTTGGATTGAGTTCTTTTTGTGTGCCCGTCTTCCCCAAAGAATCACACCACCTCACCTAATATCACTGACATGGCGCCACCGTCCAAGCATGCGTCGGCAGAGGGGAAGCTAGCCGTCGTGGGGGGACTGATGCGCGCCACCGCGGGGAAACTGCTGCCGTCCATGGGCTCCACCTGCATCGACCGCCACCAGAGGTGCGCGAGGAGGCTGCAAGGACGACGGACGACGGGCCCGTTATCCCATGGGAGTTGCTGCGAGCAATTCCAGCGTTGCCACCATAGTTTTTGCAAATTTTCAAATTTGCATCATAGTGGGGATTTTTGTGCTATATTAGTTCTTTGGTTTTGCATGATGTGAAGAATGTTTTTGCTACAATCAACTGTTGTTTTTGCAACATATGATCTATGGATTTGCATTATACTAAGATTTTTTTTGCTATAACTATGGCGTAAAGTTGCTATATTAGTACAATGTTTTTGTATGAAGTCTCCGACGAGAGTCTCCGATGAGGTCATTTTGCTAAATAAAATATATTTTTTGCTACAAGGTCTCTGGTGAGGAAAGTCGTTTTGCTACAATAACACAATTTTTTGCTTAAAATGTTATGTGACTTTGCATCATTAGAAGGGATTTTTGCTACGTGATCTCCGACGAGGTCTTCGGAATCTTTTTTTTGCTACCATCTTCTAGTGATTTTGCTACATTAGCCTACATTAGCCTATATTTTGCTACATTAGCCTATATTTTTTTGCTGCATAAGTTATGTGAATTTGCATTATTCGGAGAAATCTTTTGCTACAAGGTCTCCGACGAATTTGCTTTTTTTTTTGCTTCAACGGTAATTCTTTTTGCTACGAGGTTTCCGGCGAGGTCTTCGGCGAGTTTTCCGGCGAGGTCTCCGACGAGTTTTTCGGCAAGGTGTGTCTTTTTATTTTGTTTTTTGGTGAACTTTTTTCTGCCACATGCAGATGTTTTTATGCTACTATACAACAAAAGCAGGATTGGGGACCAATGTGGACACGTGTCAGTATCCTAAGACGGAGGTTGAAAAGTCTGGTATCCTTAGGACGCTCAGCGCGATCCATATAGATATTTTGGAATCAGACGTCTTATAATGACGTGGAGGAACGGTCCTAATGAAGGACTAGTAAGAGCTTATATAAGATTGAAAGATTTACTTAATCAATGTCCTCATCATGATTTGCCTGAATGATATTTATTGCATATCTTTTATGATAGTTTAATTGAACCTAATAAAATTGAATTAGACTCTTGCATAACAGGAGCTTTTATGAATTTACCCATAACTAAAGCTTGGGCTTTACTTAATAGAATTCGTGATCATAGAGTTTTATGGAATTTTGGTCTAGGAAGTGAAGGAGGCACAGAAATATATTATGATTGTATTCATGACTATAATAAGAAGGGCCATGTTAATGAATTATCTAAAGTGCTTTATTTAGATTCAGATCTTGTCTTGCAAGTTTTTAAAGCTTTTACAGAACATATCAAAGCTCCAAAAGAGAGTTCGGCCAAGAATGATCCACCACACGAACCTGAGAAGAAAAGAGAAGTTAAAGAAACATTGGCCTCGCTAGAACCAACATATGAGATACCTTTCCCTAACACTGCACAGAAGCATATTTTGGAATATGAACAGGTTAAAGGAGTATAGGAGAAGAAAGAAGAGGAAAGTGTGCCAAGAGTTGAAGACCATCTGGATGAAACCAAAGATGAAGAGGTAACCAAGGAAGCAATTATGGCTATGTATGCACATTGCAATACAGTTTAACTAGATGAAGATACTTCCGTATTGGTTGAAGGTAAAACTAAGGTAAAAGATGTGGGTAAGCCTATTCTTCCTTGCATATTTAAATAAACCTCGCATTACGGTTTATGTGATGTTGGCACCAAAGTTAATGTCATATCCTATGATTTTTATTTAGAAATAAAATAAGAGATAACACCGGCTACAATAGAAAATACTGATATGATAATCATGTTAGCCAATAAAAATCTTAGAATTCCAATGGGACTAGTTGAAGATGCAACTGTCACAATTGGCAATAAAAATGTCCCCATCGATTTTGTAGTTGTTGATATGCCGGATGACAGTCTTTTCCCAATTATATTTGGAAGAAACTTTTTGAGTGTTGTATCCCTTAAGCTTGGGAAAGCGGAAAAATAATTCCACTTTTCCAAATTTAAAGACAAACCCTACTTATACAAGAAGAAGAGAAAGAGAAAACTATTGAGGAGATGGTAGCTCTTTTCTTAAGTAATCAAGAAGAAGAAATAAATGAAGACTCAAATTGTGAAGAAATAAGTATGGAAGACAGGTCTCTAGTAGAATTAGAAAGTGAATTTGATTCACTTCCCATCTTAGAACCTCCAACTGATGAAGCTTTTGAAGAGCCAGAAAAGAGGGGGAATGAAGAATTACTACCCCCAGAATTAAAAACTTTATCCGATAATCTTAAATATAGTTTTTTGGATAATACTAATAAATTCCCTATTATTATTAGTGCTAAAATATCAGGGGATGAATAAGAACTCAAGAATGTACTTAAGGAGCATCACAAGGCCTTTGGTTAACCTTAATATAATTTTTTGGATAATACTAATAAATTCCCTATTATTATTAGTGCTAAACTATCAGGGGATGAAGAAGAAGAACTCATGAAGGTACTTAAGGAGCATCGCAAGGCCTTTGGGTACTCAATGGATGATTTGAAGGGCATTAGTCCCATGATAACCGTACATCAAATATTCATGGAGGAAGGTGCTAAACCAGTTGCGGAATTTAATAGAAGGTGAGAGCCTGAAATGAAGGAAGTGGTAAGAAAAGAAATATTATGCCTACTAGAGGCAGGTATAATCTATCATGTAAAAGAAAGTGAATGGGTAAGTCCTGTTCATTGTAATCCTAAGAAAGGCGGCTTTACTATTGTTCCTAATGAAAAAAAGAATTGATACCTACTAGAACTTTTGTTGGACATAGGTTGTGCGTAGATTTTAGGAAATTGAATAAGGAAACAATGAAAGATCACTATCCTTTACCTTTCATAGATCAAACTTTAGAGAGGTTAGCAAACCACACTCATTTTTGTTACTTGGATGGATACTCTGGTTTTTCTCAAATAGTTGTTCATCCTGATGACCAACTTAAAATAAATTTCATTAGTCATTATGGTTTACATGCTTACCGACGCATGCCTTTTAGTTTATGTAATGCTCCAACTACTTTTCAAAGATGCATGGCTTCTATTTTCGCAGATTTTATAGAACTGATAATGGAAGTATTTATGGATGATTTTTCTGTCTATGGAACTTCGTTTACTAGTTGGATAATCTCAAAAGAATTTTGCAGCATTGCAAAGAAACCAATCTTGTTCTAAATTGGGAGAAATGCCATTTTATGGTCAAATAAGGCATAGTCCTTGGATATAATGTATCAGGTAGGGGTATTGAAGTAGATAGGGCTAAAGTTGAAGCAATAGAGAGAATGCCACAACCAAGGGACATAAAAGGTATAAGAAGTTTTCTTAGTCATGTGGGTTTTTATGAAGGTTCATTAATTTCTCTAGAATTTCTAAACCTTTAACTAATTTATTGCAAAAGAGAGTAAGATTTAATTTTGATAATAAATGCCTTTTTGCCTTTGACAAACTAAAATATGATTTATCTCATGCTCCTATCATTAAACCACCTATTTGGAATATGACTTTTGATTTAATATGTGAAGCTAGTGTTGATGCTATAGGAGTAACTCTGGGACAACACATAGGTCGCAGATTTAATATTATATATCATGCTAGTAGAACCCTCAATACTGCTCAAAAAAATTATCCTAAGGAAGAAAGACAACTCTTTGTTGTATTTTTCTCTTGCGATAAATTTCGTTCTTATATAGTTGATGCAAAAGTAAGAGTTCATACGGATCGTGATGGTTTAAAAGAACTCCTCTAGAGGAAGATTCATAAGTCAAGACTGATTAGATGGATCCTTTTACTTCAAGAATTTGAGTTGCATATTATGCAGAGACAAGAAGCAAAGGTAGTGGATGCAACAACTATATTTGCCCAGCAAGACACCAACCTTATTGTGAGGATTTTCAGTAGTGGTGATTTTTGTTTTAAAAAATTATTAGATGAATTAAGGTCAATTGCTCCCAAAAATAAGAATCCCTTGTTGTTGGAAGAACTTGTCACTCCCGACTAAATAAATGTTAAGTGTCCTAAGTGATTTGTTTTCACAATTGTACTACTAATTTTTTTTGCCTTTGAATTTCTCTTGTTTTTCTAAAGTTTTTGAGGGGTTTCTGTAACTATACGGGTGCAACTATACGGCCGGAGAAAAATCTCCCGCCGTATGTTGGTCGTTAAAGCTTCTGTATCATCGACCCTTTATTTGTTCTTATTTTTATTAATCTAAAAATATTTTGTCGGTTCCTAGTTGGTAATATAACCGACCTAGACGCGAGATATTTGGAAACATCTACCCAGAACCAACTATACGGGCCGTGACCGTATGGTTGGTCGTTAAGCGACACGAATCCTCCAAAATCGTGATTTCTTTTCCTATTCTGTTAGGATTCTTTTCTTGGGCGTGAATTTGGTGTTTCTCGTGAGTTTTACCGACCTCTGCCCCTCTTATATACTTCCCTTGCGTATCCCTCTAATCATAATCACCTGGAACCAATCTACCTCTTGTTCATACAAGAGGACACGCCACAAAGAGCAACTCAGATCCGAGAAGCCAAGGAGAGGAGTTCCTATGGAGATCGGAAGCAATAGCGAGCAGGGCAAGGAGATCAAGACCATCCCTATGGAGTTTCTTGATGCCGATAGAGAACACCGGAAGAAGGAGTTGAAGATCCTCGAGCTAAAGATCACATAGATGGACAAGGAGGCGCCAGGTACACCCAGGCATCTTCGGTGGCTGCGATTCTATCTTGTAAACTCGATGAGGATATCAAGCAGACTACTAAAGCAGGTTTTTCTATGAGTCTTAATGCGATACAAGACCTCCAAAATAATAATGAGATAATTAAAGAATAGGTGAAAGTGATGGAGAAGAATAATCTCCTCTACAAGTTGCGCATTAAATAAATGGAGGCCATCAATCAATCCCTTCGTCTCAAGATGGCCCGTGAAGAGAAGATACCACGCGCTATGGCTCCATAGTGATCTACAATAATCACGGCATCAAATAACCGCGAGGGATTATTTGATCCCGCCTGGCTTGATTCCAAACTTGGGGAGATCTTTAAGACCTTGTAATCTATCTTATAAGTTTTTACTACTATTCTAGTTTTGCATTAGTTCGAGCTCATAAGTAAAGTTTGCATCATTACAATTCCCTTTAGGAATAGTCAATCCCTTTTATGAAATTCTGAGTTTATTATAATATATGGAGCATTATTGAGTTTCAGTTTGTCTTATTGGATATATGAATGGCTTGAGTATAATTTTACTTGCACTTGATGATAGCAATAGGAGTCTTCCACACCATTGGTATTAACGGAACATACAAAGATAATTTGATCAATATGTTGTAGGTCAATGGTTTGATTTACAAAAAAGAGAAATTATCTAATTAGTTAAGTTGAAAAAGAAAACCTTGAACAAAGGAGAAATCTGTTGGGTTCGCATCGTAGAAAACAAAATTTCCCTACGATGGGAACTATAAGCACCAAGATCCATCTATCTAGATACAAGCAACAGGTGGATATACATCCATAGAATACATACCCTCTAAGACCAAAAAGCTTTTTCGAGTATGAACTCATTGGTGATGTAGTCGATCTCTTGCCGATCTCAAGATCGTGATGAAGTCCATCTGGTCCATCAGGTCCAGCACCATCAAGTCCAGCACCGCAAAGCAGTGGTACATCCGTGATCGCACACACATTCGGGATATCCCGACAACCTCCGCGCCCTTACTCCAGCGAAGCAGCAGAAGCAACGAATCCTTCCATAAAAAGCAACCGGGAACATGTATCTCGCTGATCCAAGACCATGGGGAAATTCTAAAGGGGGAGAGAGATCCTTCGCGAGGAGGTGTGAGGAATGAGGAGGAGGAGGTGCTCCTTATATAGGGGAAGGGGGGAAGCTCAAGGGGCTTGGCCGCCGGCCATAGAGGGTGTCCCCTCCTCTCCCTCATTCATGTGGGTGGAAGCTCCACTTCACATAAACACACCTCTACTCACATGCATTAATTTTCCACCAAAATTAATGCAAGTTCTCATTAAATAAAACTATTTTATTTATTTTATTCAGAATTTTGTTAATTACATTAATTAACAAACATTCACATAAAACCCCTTGCAACATTTCAATATCACACGAAGAACTAGTTTCAGCAATTTCACTTGAAACAATTCTGGTTTCTATTGAAATAATTCCAGCTCTTTGATATTCTTTCTTTGGCGTCTTATTTGCTCCTAATGGTGTCGGTATCCCTTAAGTGTGTCACCCTACAGTTCACAAATAATGTATACATGATCGAGATACCTCTCCGATCAATAATCAACAGCGGGACCTGGAGATCCATAATGACTCCCACACATTCAATGATGGCTTCTGTGATCGTGTGAACCTTTTACACATGTAACTCAATCCCTTTGTATCACGATATATTACATGTCTGAGATTCGATCATCGGTATCGCCATACCTAGTTTGAGCTCATTACCTACATGCACTCTTTTCTCATTCCCGTGATATAACATTCTAGTGATCTCATCACTTGCTTGCAAGCAAATTAATGTGATATCACCGATAGGGCCCAGAGTATATCTATCCATCACCGGGATGGAAAAAACTACACTCTTGATCCATGAGCCTCTACATAACACCTTCGTATCACTAAACCCACCTTTATTATCACCCTGTTATACTGTGACGTATGATGTTATCAAGATACTCTTCCAGTGTTAGTGATTGATATGATCTCATGGTCTAAGGACTAGGATTACTTCGTATGATGTTGTAGCAATATAAACACAATGACTTTGATCGTAATGCTATACTTTGGATGAATGTTCATCACATCATTCCCACAATGCTGTGACCTTGTTATTAACAACATCCAATATCCATGATCAGGAAAACTTTGATCATCTTGTTAATCAACGAGCTAGTTTATAAGAGAGGCATAACTAGGAACTTTCTATTTGTTATTAAACACACATGTATTAACGTTTCTGTATTAATACAATTATACCATGCAAAATAAACATTTATCATAAACAAGGAATACTATAATAACAACTTTATTATTGCCTCTTGGGCATATTACCTTCAGTCTTCCACTTGCACTAGAGTCAATAATCTAGTTTGGAAACTTTGTGTATTGAACACCTATGGCTTTCTGGTGTTCTATACATGCAATTTCTAGTGGTTAACTTAATCTCCGAATTTGACATTTTCAGGTCTGTTTGTATTTGCATGTCTTTGCGTCTTCACGCATCACTCATTCTCTAATGAGACGGCATTGTATAAATTTGGTCTTTTGGCGAGACCTTTACTTCATTTGGGTTAAACATATTGATATAATTGTCATAAAATATATCTTTATAGTCCTAGCCCACTTAGAACCACACTTAGTTTGATAACAAACTACTTAACACAAATACCCTCCTTTGCTGCTACTATAGCAGTCATATACTTAACCTTTTTATTGTAGTATCCGTCACAATGTCTTAACTTTGGAATTCATCCAAATCCATCATGGAACCTCCTTTCCATTACATTGTGCCACCCATAGTTTAAATTGAGATAAACTTAATCTTGTATATTGTGACAAAACTAGTATCAATGTAACACTTTACAATGAACTATTTGTAACTGTTTGTCACCTTTATATAAATATATTCTTAGTTCTTCCAAAGATTATAAAAATATCCTTACTATCGTCAAATGATCATCTTATGATTCATTTGTAGGGTTCGCATCATAGAAAACAAAAAATTTCCTATGATGGGAACAACTATGTACCAAGATCTATCTACTAGATACAAGCAACGGGCGGATATACATCTATAGAGAACATACCCTTGAAGACCGACAAAGCTTAATGAGGTTGTACTCGTGGATGATGTAGACAAACGCTTGCCGATCTCAAGATTGAGAGGAAGTCCTAGCGCTGCAAATTAGCGGCGCATCCGTGCTCGCACACACGTCCGAGCCACCGAGCAACCTCCGCCTCCTCGCTCCAGTGATGCAGTGGAAGAAACAACTCTTTATTGCCGAAAAGCCACCAGGAACATGTATCTCGCTAGTCCAAGACCATGGGGGATACAAACTAGAGGGGGAGAGAGATCCTTCACGAGGAGGTGTGAGTGAGAGAGAGGGAGAGGGGGGCTATATATAGGAGGGAGGGGGCACCCAAGGGGGTGGCCGGTGCATGGGGGCTGCCCCCTCCCATCCTCCATTCATGTGGGTGGAGCTGCCACAGACAAAATAGCCCCTTCATTTCTCCACTCAAAATCCCACTCAAAATTCCGATTAAATTTCCACCAAATTTAATGCCATCTATCTTTAAATGAAACTACTTTTATTTATTCAGAATTTTGTCAATTACCATAATGGACAAACATTCACATATAACCCCTTGCTAGTATTTCATTTCACATGCAGAAACACTTTCAGCAATTTCACCCAAAAACAATTTCGGTGTCTAGTGAAATAAATTCCTACGCTTTGTTAATTTTTTCAGCATGAAACTATTTGTTCCAAATGGTGTCGGTGTCTCTTAAGTGTGTCACCCTACGGTTCACGAATAATGCGTACATGATCAAGACCCCTCTCAAGTCAATAATCAGAAGCGGGACCTGGAGATCCATACTGACCCCCACACATTCAACGATGACTTTCTTGTGATTGTGAGAACCTTTTACTCTAGAATCTTAATCCCTTTGTCTCACGATATATTACATACCCGATATTCTATCATCAGTATCTTCATACCTATTTTGATCTTGTTACTGACATGTACTCTTTTCTTGTTCTCATGATATAACATTCTAGTGATCAAATCACTTGCTTACAAGCTAACCAATGTGATATCACCGAGATGGCCCAGAGTATATCTATCCGTCATCGGGATGAACAAATTTCACTCTTGATCCATGGGCCTCAACATAACACTTTAGTGTCACTAAACCCATCTTTATAATCACCCTATTACGGTGTGACGTTTGATGTTATCAAGATACTCTTCTAGTGTTAGTTATTGACATGATCTCATGGTCTAAGGATTAGGATTACTTCGTATGATGTTATAGCAACATAAACTCAATGACTTTGATCATAATGCTATACTTCAGATGAATGTTCATCACACCATTTCAATAATGTTGTGAGCTCATTATTAACAACATCCAATGTCCATGATCAAGAAACCTTGATCATCTTGTTAATCAACGAGCTAGTTTATAAGAGAGGCATAGCTAGGAACTTTATGTTTTTATTAAACACACATGTATTAATGTTTACATACTAATACAATTATAGCATGCAAAATAAACATCAATAATATACTTGGAATATATATAATAACCACTTTATTATTGCCTCTCAGGACATATTCCCTTCATCATTATGGTATATGCTCATAACATTTAGAGCTTAGGACATATCTGGATGTGTACATATTATGGTATGATTGATCAAAATATTCTTGTGATTTCTCTCACCAAATTTCAAAGCACTTGAATCTTGTTTCACTTATCAAGTGTCAATACACTTGAATCTTGATTGAATTCTTTTCCATGCGACAAGAACCTTTTTTGTCGTTTCCAATATATCATATATGTACGTCTATCATAACCATATTAGTTTATCAGTCTATACATATAGAAATTGATGCCTAATATTCGGGTTTTGCCTAAGTCTTTCATCGAAATGAAATTCTTAACCATTGTCAATAAAATATACATCATTTCCAATCAACAATATGTCCTCCACATAATGTATTAGAAATGTGTCTCAATGCTCACACTTAATTTCTTGTAAATGCAAGCATCTTCATCGTCTCCGATGAAATTAAACTCCTTTAACAATTTCATCACGGTGAATATTCCAACTCCGCGATCCTTACTTCAACCATTAAAGTTTGCATGTCCGTTTAAGCATCCTTTGAATTAACAGAACCCTTTGAACCATGTCATGTACACGTCCTAGGTAACCATTCTATTGGAAGAACTTTGTTTTGTTTATTCAGCTACCATATACCAACATTAATCCGTTCAGACTAAATATCGCTATGAAAGATTAAATCTTGTCATAGTCAACTCCTTGAATATTTTCGTAAAATCTTTATGACATGTTGACTATTTCATAGATGTGAAACATCCATGTCTGTTTTTTTACATATCCAAACACGACCGATAGGATTTACACCTTTCCAGAGGGTCTTCCAAGTTCAAAAATTTGATTTCTCGTGTATGGAACTATCACAGATTTCATGGCTTCAAGCCTTTTGATGGAGTCAGGGCCCACCATCGCTTCTTTGTATGTAGTCGGTTCATCATTGTAAAACAATAATGATTTAATCTCAAATCTTAGTATTTGATTGTTTACCCGACCTACTCGGTTTAATAGGAACTTAGACCTCTGTGACCACAACCTTTGAGGTACGTGAGCTATGAGCATTGTGGCTGCCTCCTGGACAATTTTTGGTGCTGCCCAACTCAACACATATAGCTAAGGTTCATTAACCTTATAAAAGTTCTATTGTCCTCCCACTTAACTTTTGCGAAAATTCCTTCTCAAGGAACTTCACGTTTCAAGCGACAAACTCTTTTGTCCTTGGTGTTATGGAGGAATACCCAACAAATTATTTGGGATAACCTACAAAGACGTGCTTATCTGACTTTGGTTGTAAACATTTTACTTATGCTTAGCATATCAAAATTTAATAAAGGAAAACTTGGGTTTTATCCCAAACCATAACTTATATGGTGTTATTTCAATGGATCAAGATTGAGCTCTTTTCAATGTAAAAAGTGCTAGTCTCTAAAGCTTTAATCTTTTAAAATATAATGACAGTTTTATAAATAACACCTTTGATTTAACCATGTCAAACAAGGTTTCATTGCAAATCTTGAACACTACATATTCCAATGGTGTTTCGGGAAATACAAATATATGGAACGATTCATCAAATCTTTGGTGTTTTGCTAAACTTGTAACTCAATATCTTCCTTTATGATCAAATCATAATTTTTTTATTGTTACAATGATTTTCCACTTCATCCTGAAAGTATTTGAACATTTTCAAATATTCCATACTTCTTCCTCATTGAGTAAATATACATATATATTCACTCAAATTTCCTGAGAAAGCATATGAAGTTGAAATCCATCGCTCACGACTACACATAATGGACTACATACATCAATATGTATAAATTCCAATAATTTAGTCATTCGTTCTTCTTTGGCCTTTGAACGAAGTTTTAATTATCCCGAGGAAAGTCTCACAAGCGTCATTTGATCGAAATAAAAGACTCCAAAAATCCATTAACATGGATTTCTTCATGTTTTTCTTTCCAATATAATTTAAATGGTGAGGTCACTTTGTAAGTATCTTTCAATCATTTGTCTTGCGACATTTTTAGCATTTTGTTTTATGGACGTGATTTCTCCAACTAGATTTGTAAATCATCCATCTTATATGGAATACAGTAATTATTTGAACAATCTTTGTTATCATAATACCTGATTTAAATAACAATTATTAAAACAAATCTTGAAGGCAAGCTTTGATGTCAATGAGAAATACAAACAACAGTTTGTTTGTTTTCGATGAACATCATCACATATTCTCTTGATAGTTACTTAGGCCATTGTAGCTCATGAATTATGTCGTTCTGTATGACATTTCATACCGACCAATTCGGTATCCAATACCCAAGAACCACATTGTTTAACAAGCAAAGAATACAACCATAACATGTATATCATCTATATACCTTAGCTGGACATTTCCAGTCTTTTCTTTTCACTGCCAAATATTTTATAGATTCTCTTTCAGCATTTCCTTTTCCTTTTAAAAGAATCTATCAACATCAATAGTGGAGCCATATACATGACACATAGTCCAAAGCGTGTATAGTCAAATACTAATACCTTTGGACTTGCACTTTGAAGTTGATCACCATCATCAAATGTTTGATGTTCTTTCAAAATCCATTCTTTAGTAATCTTTCAGTGTAGTAAACATTTTACCTCCATCTTATATTCATCCTTATCATGGCAACTTTCATGATCAAGCTATTATAGCTTATAAAAAGGTGAATTGTGGGTATAATGTTACTTTCCAAAACACTTTTGGAGGATTATGACGTCTAGTGTCACAAACTTTGCAAATTCTCATCCAATATGAGGACATATATTTTGCTAAATTATACTCAATCATATTGCAACCAAAACATTGTTTCAGATATCATAATATCTATCACACATAATGGTTTCTGAAACAATTCTTTCAACTCCTAGATAACCTCGATATTTAAAACAACTTTTGAATACCAAGAATCATGGAGGCAAACATGATACTTTAGATACCAATATTGGAATTGTTACTCTTGATTTAATACTAATTATGAAACTTCACGGAGTAAACAGAGTTTGCTGAAAGTTTGCAATAGGACTTTAAACTTTAGATTGACACTCAAAACAATATGATACCAGTTCGTAAAGTGAATATCTAGAATTCTATAGTTCTATTATCTCAATTAAAACTAAGCATAAGGTAGTGAATGAATGCCAATGACTACAACAAATTATGCAAATACATTTTGATTTAATTTATGATAAATTGAGTTCGAATAATCCAAATTAGAAATGAACTCCCACTCAAAAAACGACATCCCTCGTGTCTTTTTGGTGATTACATGAACCAAATCCACTACACCAAGTCCAATCATCACGTGAGTCGGTGTAGCTTCAAAGGCGAGCATCTAAATGGGCATCATATCAAATATATGACTCATGCTTAACCTTTTGATCTGTGTTCCGAGGCCATGTCTGTACATGCTAGGCTCGCCAAGTAAGAACCTTAGTATTTTGCGTGTGTAAAACCGTCTTACACCCGAAATATGATCGTGGCTTCAAGTACACCCGATCATCACGTGATGTCTTGAAGCGGCAAAACATAATCGGTGCATACTTAAGGGAGAACAGGTTTTTATCTTGATATCTAAATGAGGATCATCTTGTAATGCTATTAAAGTGCCAAATAAGCAATATAA
This sequence comes from Avena atlantica, assembly GCA_910589765.1. Lineage (NCBI taxonomy): Eukaryota > Viridiplantae > Streptophyta > Magnoliopsida > Poales > Poaceae > Avena > Avena atlantica. Next base: position 312,992,720 of record OU342736.1, read on the forward strand.
GATGCAAAAAAACATCATATGCTATAGTGATATGATATGGTTGTTGCACTTGATTGTAACATCCCAATTTCAGCAATCCTGATTTAATGTCCAAAAGGCAAAAATCAGGGGGAACAAAAACTTTTTCTTGTATTGTGTTCTTACTTGTTTCTTGTGCTCAAGCAACTGTTTGTGTATTATTTGTGTACTCCTCATCTCAACACTAGTTTACAAAAGCTATTTTACAAAAGAGATGTCTTGGCTCATCTTTCATATTCTCAAATGTTCTAGCATTTCAAAAACCTGAGCCAAGATGACCTTGACACAACCAATTTACTTTACTAGTATCTATTAACAAAACTATGGAGATCTATATATTATCTCCTTATGTTTTCAAGACAGAACCTTTAACTACTCTTACCCCTAGGTTTTTCCAAAACCTTTACGTAAAACCTTTTCATTCCAATCTTGGTAGGAATACCAAGATGATCCTTATCTTAACTCGAGATACACCCAACCCAAAATAACCATCCTTACCCCAAGCTAGGCTTGATGGTAACCCTAGTAGTAGTGTATAAGTGATAAGATGAATTGCCTTGATCTGCTGATTGCCTTGTTTTCTTAGGGACTAGAGTGAGCTAATCTAGTAGCTAATCCCTTAGGACCCAATCCTTGCTTGTGATCATCAAGCCCATATTAAGCATCCAAGTCTAGATCTATCCTAAGCCACTCAAGTAACCCTCTCATCTCCTGCTTAGATCAATCCAGGGATAATCCCTCCTGATGGTTTCCAACTCAGTGAAGACCCAATCTAAGCATGGATACTATCTACTTACTCATCACATCAACATACTCCCCATGATCATGAGTTTGGAACCTAGCCTCCTCTCAAAAGCTTCCACACTTGCACTCTAGTCCAAAACCCTAAATCTGCCAAAATGGCTAAGTCTGGATTTCCTATCTGGATACTATCTTTGGAGCTCTACCTTTTCCAACCTATGTGCATTATTGAGAATGTATTTGAACCATATTTAGTACCTCATTAGTACTACCAAATCCCACTCTTGCCCTTGGCTAAGCCATTTTATCTCCCACTCATCCATGATGGTCTTGTAGTCAAGATGCTAATCTTGTCTGCAAAACTTATCATCCTGTCTACTTTGGCAAAAGCTCACATCCATATGCCACCTCCCCTTGACCAACTCCTTGCTTGGTTATGATATACTAATCATGTCCTATCAATCCCCACTTCACTTATTTCCATTGGAGCTTGTGTTTCTTAAACCCACATGATTTAGGAGGCTACCCGATGTGTCTCCTATGGCAGCTTTATTTTCAACAAAGTTTGCCATCACTCCAAAACCACCTCAAATGCAACCAAGCCCAAATATTGCTTCCTTGGTAATCTACATGACATGTTCTATCCATCCATACACCCTTTGTACCAAGATGAGCTCTGAGCTCCCTAATCCAACCCTGTTTAGATGGCATCAGAATAACTAAACCCTAGATTCTCCCTTATCTAGTTACCATCCTTTTCACCACTTTTCTTCAAAACCAAGGTTGACCTAGATGCCTACATCAAGTTTAAATCCCCTACCTTGGATATAAGAATCCCCAAATAATTCCCACAATTATTTGGATTATTAAACTACTTTATTTCCTTACCTTGCAAATTCCTCAAAACCCTTGTCCTCAAAGACAAGTTTGTTTTTATCCAAATCACCTTGCCAAATTAAGGCACATTTGATGCCCATTTATCATATCATATCTTACCAACTCAAAAATAAATATTTTTGAGATTCTTAATTATTTCTTTTTGCCCTTTTTCTTAAACGGCAGGAACAAGAAATAATTCTCTAAAAGTACTTTTCCATATCAATAAATTCCAATAAAATTCTCCAAGGTGTGTTATGGTATGTAGGACCATATCACATCAAAAACCAAGCTTTCCAAATGAAAAATTATCAAATAAGCATCCATAAACTACTTCTGGACTTTTTGAGTATTGGAGTTTAAGTGCACCTTTAATCATTAGAAAAATCCCAAATAAATCTGGGAAGTGTACAAGGACCATACCCTCCAAACAAAACCATCTCCCCATCTTGCCAAGATCAAAACTTAAAACTTTCTTTCATGATGATTAAAATGGCTAATCTTGCAATCTTCCCAAAAACTTATACCAAAGCACACCCAACACTCATTTAAGCTTGCCAAGTAAGTCTCCCAAGCATCATCACTCCCTTCTGGTCGAAGAACACTGTAGTCCCACTGAAACATGCCCGACCTATTTGTCCCACATGGTTGTTTGAGAGGGAGACAAAGGAATGATCTTGTCTAGCCATTTCTTTTATCATTATATCAGCCCCTCTCTCCTCTCTGTCCCCTACCACGACCAGAGGCTACCCCACACCTCCCACCACCGCCCAGCTTGCCTAATCCATGACCAGCTCCCTCCCCATCCTCTCCTTTGATTAAGCCACCATAGACCAACACCACCTCATTTAAAAAGGCCAGAGGCCGGTTTGTCCTCCCCCTCTGCCTCATTTCACCTCCCTACCCTCCATCTACCCCTTCCCAAGCTCTAGATCTAGATCCCTGGCTCCCCATCGCCATGGGAAAGGAGAAAAGCTCCTCTCGGCCTTCCTCGAAGAGTTGAGCATGTCATCACCCCAAGACACTCCCCTTCCTCTCTCTCTGCTGATTCCTGACCTCCACGACCTAACCTATCTACCCCTTCTCTCTGTTGTTCCAGGAACGGCCAGAGGCCACCACCATCGGCATTCACCCAAAGGGATCTCCCTCCCGCAAGTTCGGGTCGCTCGAGCCTCTGCAGCCCTGCCAGGATCATCCCTACGCCCTACACAACCTCTCCGCATCCTCCTAGTCGACCCTCCATCGACATGCAGGCCTCCCCCAAGCTTCTCTGGCGGGAACCGAAGCTTGCTCCGGCAGCGCAGACGCCATGACGACCTTCGCGGAAGGACCCCATCGTCCCGCCCCATGTTCTGCTCACCAAGGTGGGCCTCCTCACCTCCGACCCTCCCCGTCTCCTATCGAACCCCAAGTGATCACCCCAGGCCTTTACTCCCTCGCCCTAGGGTTTCCCTCTATCTGCACGCGGTGGGAGGAAGAAGATAGACGGGGCCGTTGGATCTGTTTAGGCCGAATGAATCAGATCCAGCCTTACCTCTTCGGTTGCAATTTAACGCTGACAGGCGGGCCCCGCATGGCTGGTTTTGAATGCGCGCCGTGCTCCCCTCCCGCGCATGAATTTTGCTCGGCTGGGCCGCTTTGAGAAATGCGGCCCAGGACCACCCCAGAGCTGGCCCATTAAACCTTTATCCTTTTCTTTTGTATTTTCCTCTTTCCAGATCTGCTAGACTTGCTGTTTAGTTTAAATACTTTTGAAAATGGAAAATGGACAACTAATACCAAGCTGAATAAATACAATACCTAAGGGTACTCTTTTTCATTAATGAAGTGTTTCTGTGAGTTTTACAAATCCAAATGCATGAATCCAAGTGGTACTGAAAGGCATCATAGATACCTTCCTCACCACATTTATCCTATTCTAGTTTGCTTCCTAAAATGCCCTTAGTAAAAATAACAAAAATTGTAGATTTATGCCCTTATTAATTTCTCTAGGCAAAACCAAAGATGGTTTTGACCTATTTCCAACTCCCAGCACACATGTATACCCTCATCTATCAAAATCCAGGAGCCCAAGAATTATTGAGCTTTTATCGAATTATGATGAATTAAAACATTTCTATGCATTGTTTGTTCACCAATAAATTCACCATTTGAGTTATGTAAATCCAAAAAGGGTGATTCCAACTTTTGCAGAAAGGTATATCCAGTACCTAACAAGTGCCCTTGGAATCACCTATTAATCTTCTATAAATTTTAATCTGATGAAAAAGACAAATATCATCCAGTACTGTCTTTGGCCATTTCTCAAGGGCATTCTATTAATTGTTTTGAGGTGATTCCAACTCATCTTGAATAAATCCATCAAATACTACCTAATCACCTAAGGAAATAATTTTTGGAACTCTAGAGAAGTTCTGGTGAATTATTTCCTAAAACTAGAGTTTTATCCACTATAAAAATCATGATAAATCAAGGGAAATTGATAAAACAGTGAAACCACTTTTGTTAGTTTCATTTTATCAATACCTATCTGATGGTATCATTTTTATACAATGGTATCATACAGATCAAGCCCTTGGTCAAAAACCCCTCCCTTAGGTAGTTCCTAGACTTTAAATCCAAAAGGATTCCTCTTTCCTATGCCCCCAAATCTTCTCCCAATCCAATAAAATCATACCTCCAACACCGTACTGGTGTATATCATGTGTTTATGCTTTGCTTGCTGAATGGTTTGATGCTTGTATGCCTTGTATTGATTGGTGTATTGTTTATTTGCATGTATGCTCGATAACGACGATAGTTGCTATTGTGTGACGCCGAGAAGAAGGAAGCATCAGGGTTATCTTTATTATTGTTGTATTGGTATTCTGGTATTCTAAAGAAGTCACGGGACATCTCAACTGGTCACACACAAGCCACCTTCTTGCTCATACACTTTGTCCTATTATTTTATCTATGCATGTTTTATCTACCCGTTTATGCAAGTTGCATTGTTTTACTATATTATGTTTTATGTGGGGAATGTTTGGCTCCTCCAAACCATTACCCCTTTAGTACCATTAGGTACAACCCATCTTGTTGATACGTACCTACCCCTAGTATGGTATATGGTGTTTAACACCATAACCCCTTGGAGACCCTGTTTTAGCCTAAGCAAAAGTGTAGGATGGGAAGACCCCGGGAAAAGACTTACAAAAATGTTTTATGAGAAAACCTTGGTGAGGCTTGGCCTACCAAGTGGTTTGGAAAAAGTAGAAAGGTTTTGGTTTTACAAAAAGGGTCCAGCAATGGATGGAGGAAAAATGTTTACGAAAACACGCTGGCTGTACAGTTTACTATGCTGGAACAATTAACCCGTGCAACCACATTACTTTGGAATGGGACGGGTTGGGCTGGAAGTTTGTTACCCTATAAAGGCCCATGTGAAACATCAGTCCGGGGAAGGTAAATACCGTCTAAATGGCGGCCAGATGATACTATGATCCCCTCATTGAAAGCACCCACCCTGCGGGGTGCAAAACGCGCTTCGGTTGGCTTGTGACTATATAGGCGTCCCGGTTTTGAGGGGATTAACCTCATAGGGTAGGCACCTGTATCAGAGAGGGCATTCGGAAGGTCTTGATCGGTTATTCGACCCACGATCGGTGTATATCAGGGACGGGTAATCGGATGGTGTTGGTACAGTGTACAACCTCTGCAGAGTGTAAATCTATTCAAATAGCCGAGTCCTCGGTCATGGACGGTTGTGCTGGCGGCTGTATAGCGGGTGATGGTTTTGTTTTCAAAAAGGACTTCGGAAAAGCAATGGCTTGAAAATGTTTTAACCATGCAATGATCGGGAAAATGGTGGAAGGAGTTTGGTCATGAGATGGACGGAAGGAGAAACAAATGGGTGACCCATTCCTAGTGTTTTCTTAAAACTTTTCAAAAAGGTTTCCAAAATGTTTTACAAAAGTTTTCAACAAAGAGATAGAGACATGCTATATCTACAAGAGAAACTAATTTACAAAAGAACCTCTTATGGAGCCATCCTACCACATCCATATTGCATATCCGTTACTATTGTTATCTTAAGGTGGTTTGCGAGTACATTCAAAGTACTCACCGGCATTGTCCCTGGCTATTTACTTGGCCAGATTGCAGATGCTAAGAAGTGAAGAAGGTGCTGACGTCTATGCGAGATAGGCCGTCTTCCCAGTCAGTGGCCTGTAGGTTAAGGCACGGGCTCTACGCTGAAGACTTCCGCTATTTGTGTTTTAACCGCCATAATGGCCTCTTTATAAGTTTTGTATCCGTTACTTTATGGATGTTGTAATGATACAAGTAGGTTATGCTCACGACTCACTGATCATGGGAACGTGAATTGTATGCATAATGGGTATTCTCGGACCGTTAATCCGGGGTGCCACATCGATCACTATATTGTGTATCATGGAATGATCTTTATCATTCCTATATGTGTAAGGCCAAGGTCTATGGAACTTACACTTTGTCATATTATAATTTTCAATAGTATCAATCCATACTACAAATTATAACACTACCATATCATAGTACTTGCCCGGCAAAACCAAAAACTAGACGCCTCTAATTTATATTTTGCGTGTTTTACGTGGCGGAGGGCTTTTAGAGATAAAACCATTCTTACATACGAACATGGAACCATGATAGCTGTGAGATTCTGCACATTTTTGATGGTTTCTATCGATGGTTTTCATTTGGATTTGATGGTTTTCTAGCTTTACCTAACTCTAATACTTAGGTAGCAAAGAAAACTTGGTTTTTAATGTGTGTTTTAGGTTCTGAATACCAATAGAGGGATTTAACAGCAAAAACACAATATTCAGACGAAAACAACCAAGTCTCTTTTTGGAAGCAATCGAGGGGAGTTTACTGAAGCTTTAACGAGCAACTATACGGCGGTAATATTTCTCCGGCCATATAGTTCCCGCCATATAGCTGCCATCCCCTTCATCTTATTAAAAGGGACAACTTTCGTGAAGAGGTCGAGGTCAAAAACAGAATGCACGAGCCGCCATACCATCCAGAAGGGAGAAAGAAGAGATCCGGAGAAGAAGGAGAAGACGTTCTTCATCTCTCTCCAGAATCTTCGATCTCCTAGCCACCACACCTCCATATTAATTACTTGTACTTGAGAGAGAGAGAGAGATCTACCTTTCAAGATTAGGGTTTGAGATTGTTCTTCCTATATTGAATTGTGTCGGATTTATTTATATTTCTTTTTGTGGATCTCCACAGTAATATCAAGAAGAACTCCCTTTATTTAATTATATTGATGATGCTTTATTCTCTCATGTGTGAGTAAGTTCTCTTGGGCGTGGGAGATGTAGGGGATTGGTGAGATGTGATGTGCCTATATAATTTCCGTTAAGTTTGTGGTTGATTTTAATTACTATATTATGTGTGCTTGACTATCTGTGGGATGCTTAATGCTTGTTGTCCAATTAAGGGCCCATACAACATGATGCTTTGTTCTACATAGATAGAAACTTGTTTACTAGCAGACCGGCTACCCTCGAGTGACACAGGGATAACAATGGGAAACTAGTTTGACTTGAGGATAACGAGGAACCACCAAGCTTATTGCATTAGTCCGATCCAAGGAGCTTAATTGCTTAGCAACCTCAAGGATCTTAATCGTCTAGTGACTGACCATGGTTCTGGTAAACGGGCTAGTAGGATTATTGAAGTTGGGATGAAATCTACCAAGAGGAGTTCCGGCTAACTATGGGTTGCTCGCCTACACACATACTTATAAGATTATAATTGTTACACTTATCACTCATCCACCCCGCACATTCAGTATCACCATGAACTTAAACTCTCCACGCCTACTTCGGCATCTATAGAAAACAACAAACAAATCGTTCTTTACTTTTATGCTTTTTATTTCTGAAGTATACATTCTAGTTTTACTTAAAAACTTTCGTTTAATCCAAATCCTATTCTCATTTTCAACACTTGCAGTCAATTCACTCGAAGACCTATGACAACTTCGTGTGCGACAGAGACTTCACCAATAAACACTTACCTTTGGGCTCCCTATGGGATCAACATCTTAACTTTGAAACTAGCTACAACCGATATGTGCACTAGCAGCCATCAAGCTATTTTCTAGCGCCGTTGACAGGGAGCTAAGCGCTAAGTGTTTTGTCTCTTGACATTTTAGGTGTTACTATTACAATATGGTCTCCCTAGGAGACAAAGGGTCTACACGCTCTAGTAGGGCTTATCTACCATATTATCTTGAATGCGTGCCTACTCAAAGGCGCGAGGAAATTATTATAAAACTTTTAAGGTCGAATAAAGTTGAAGTTGACAACCTAAGTGACTTCATGGAAATCATGTCCATCCATAGGACAACCACCAAGAAACCTGAGCAGACTCTCAGAGAATATAGTGCTCCAAACTCTGCATTTCTTAAACAACCAATAGAATTTCCTAATCCTGGAGTTAGGGAATATCGATTTGACGGTGAAATTATTAAAAAAATTAGGAAAAATCTTTCAGTGGAAGGGAAGATGAAGACCCAGGAAGGCATCTTAGAGAGTTCGACGATGTGATAACATCACTTGGACCAAAAGGTTTGCCAAGAGAATTCTCTCATTTAAAACTAATTCATTGGTCTCTTAAAGGTAAAGCTCTAGACTGGTTATATTCTCTCCCTCGCCATTATATTAAATGTTGGGAAAACTGCATTGTTAAATTCATAAACAGGTTTAATCCTTCTACAAAGGCAACAGAACTTACAAAGAATATAGGCAACTTTAGTCAGAATGTGGGAGAAAATTACCCACAAGCCTGGGAAAGATTATTTGGAATGATCAATAGTATTCATAATCATGGCTATTCCAAGTCAACTGTTTGCCACTTGTTTTACCACGGTCTTAATACCCAATTGAAAGAACATGTGGGCCCCATGTGTGGTTTTGGTAATTGATGACAATCTCTATGGACTAATGCTTGTATCAAGTTGTACTTGTAGGAATTGTCCATAGGCAATGCTTAAACCATATGTTGGCTTCAAGGTTTGGAGAATAAGAAAGTGCAGAGGATCAAGTGGTGACCAAGGTGTTCAAAGAATGATCCACAGATTGATCATGTGAGAGTTGAGCCTTTTGCAAGGGTGTCTTGAAGAAGAAGATAGAGTTCATCATATGTATCTTCAAGGCATAATCCAAATGGTGTTGGAAGTATTGTCATGCAAGCTAAACATGTGCCATATCTAGAAGATATCATGCTTGAAGCTTTCCATCCTCAGTGATCATGGATCAATGAAGAAACGGTCAAAGTAAAGGTTTCCCCATGTCGTATGGGGGAGAAACTTGCAAGTCTTCATCAAGCAAGTGCGCGAGAGAGCAATCAAGAAAGGTGTTCCATCTTGAGAAGGACAAGATCGTCTACATCAATATCAAGTGGAATATGCGCAAAGCAAAGGTATGATATTGATAGGGTTTCATTCTTACCGGTCTCGTGGTGTTAGCTGGGGAGATCTTTTTATAGGATCGATAACCATACTATCAAGAGGGGCTCTCAAGTGAGTAACTCGGTCATATCTTTCAGAGAGATCTCAAACCTTTGCATACTTAGCATCATCCTTTTTTGGTTGTTATTTGGATCTTATCCATGTGAGGTTCTAGAGATTGTGGTAATATTCATAACAAGCTCTAGTTCATCAAAAACGGATTTCCCTTTTATATCATATTGCATTTTTGATCTTTGATGTTTTCCGGTTTCTCACCAAGAGAGGTATCTCACATTATAATACATGAAATTTTCTCTCTTGGTGGTATCCAATATTTTCCAACAAAATTGGTTTTGGGTCAATAGGAGTTTCCAAACTCTAGATATCGCCATTTGAAGTTTGCCTCCTATTTGGTCCAGACCGGAGTCTTTGGTCTGCATGGACCAGAGTCTCCGGGGTGGTCTGGAGTTTTCCCAGGAGTACCCGGAGGGGGATCTAGAATTCAGCCTCGGACAGTCTGATGGTTGGTCCGGAGGAAGGTCCAGAGACTGACCAGATGTCAACACCCGGATTTTTAATCCCAGATGCCTGTTATGCCATACCTCGCAATCCCAGGATTACCATTTTTGCGAGACATAACAGAATTGGATACCATAGTACATCATACATTACAAACCGTACATAAGTTCTTACACAAATAGGGATCTCATGATCCAGTTCTTAATACAACTTCAAGCAGCGAAATACGTAATAATAACGGTAGCGTAGGCGAAGCTCCATCTTCGGGGTCATAGGCAATGCTGACGATGGGAGATGATCCTAGTTATCGTAACCTTCCTGGGGTCCATCCTCCAGGTACTCCTCTTCATAGTCTGGCCATGGGAATAGCCAGGGACAAAGCCATGAGTACTCTTTAAGTACTCGCAAACTAGTACTAACTGGTAAAGGGTTTTTTGGATAATAGGACACTAGGCTCTAGGGTTGTTTTGCAAAAGCCAGATTTATCTCTATGAAGTTCCAAAGCTAACCACAATTTTATAACTCCTAAGTGGGATCTTGTAACTCATGTCACAACCCTATTGTGGTCAAGTCAAAGTCTCAATTCATTTCACAAGTCATTTCGAAAAGTTTGACGGGGAACAGTATGGCCACTCCAACTGTCCATAACCGCGGATGCGGCTATTCGAATAGTTTGACATTCTGCAGAGATTGTACACTTTCACCACAACATTTGATACATCCGTCAGGAACAAATCCTGAATTCACCATACTCAGTATGTGGATAATCAATCCTAACCTTTCAATTACACGCCCTAGTATAAGCACCTCTCCTGTGAGTTTGGCCTCCCAACCATGACCAACTGTCATCTTGGGTACTGCACAGGTGGACAATCTTCACAAGGTAGCCTCGGCTCAGACCTTGGCCGTGAGGGAACTAATACTAAGGTATATAAGTTTCCAGTCAAGCCCTACCCAATCTTCGGGTATTGTGGTTGTACGATAAAATTGGAATGGTATCGCATCCAGACAACCATCAGTTTTATAAAGGGATAAGGCTCATGCCTCAACATTTTCATCACCAAAATCATCAGGTGTTCGGAAACACATGTCCAAAACATTTCAATAGAATGATCCATCATTCCAAGGTTTTCATAACCATTTTTCCACCAAGTATTCCCATCTAAAGTTGATCAAGTTTTATGCTTGGAACTATCATCTATAAGTGGGGGTAAGTACTAATGAGGGGTGGTGTACTAGTGGAGTTTCAACTAAGTACAACCTTATGTCTTAGGCTGATATCAAGGTTTCTAAGTTAGGCCAAATTTTATGCTCTTTATGCAACCTTCACATATCTTTCTAGTATCTACCAATCTCTTAAGTAAACTCTAAGTAAGAGATTTGATAAAGAAATAAAGTAAGAAGCTTGCAAGTAAAACTAGGATGGGTTTATCAAGTGGGTATGATCACATATGCTTATGGCATATAGTAGGCAGGGTAACAAGTAAGGGTTTACTGACACAATATCCGTATAAGCTTGCTAAATTGCAAGTGTTAGCTTGCAAGGTTACCGACTTGCACATTCACTAGTAGTATTAGTATTGCATTAGTGTCAATATAAGCTTGCAAGTATTGGCTTGCATAGGTATAGTATCAGCTTGCCTTGTGCAGAGCAGTGGTTGAAGTTCTCCTCGGCTTCTTCTTCGTAGAATCCTCCTTCCTCCTCGTATCCTTGGTCGGTACTAGCGTCTATGAATAAATACGAGGTACACAATCACCAAACAATACTTAACTACTTGCAATCATCACACAAAAGGGTCCTATAGATGATCTAGCATCATCTCTAACATTACAAGGTTAAGGCTTGGTTTAATTCTTTTTATTTTTAGAAAAGTAATTTCTACTCATTGAAAAACTACTTAAGATTTAATATTCTCCAAACCAAACATGGGATCATGTTGACACATGTCATCACCACATATTTTAGTCCATGGGAATATGATTTAAAGTGGTGTCACAATTTAATAAGGTTTTACCCTTTTATTTTAATTAAATAATGTGTCTAGAAATGCCTATGTAGCATTCTTTTATTACTTGAACATTATTTCTGTAAGTAAACCTATATATTTTTATATATTCTGAAAGGTATGGTTAAATGTGATTTTTGAGAGTTGGAATCAACTCAAAAGCTATTATGGTTTAAATTTGAAAAATGTTTGAATGCAGAAAAGCTTCTACCTTGTTATTTTTACCAGGGGTGATCTATAGATCCAAATGACTTGAATCCAATGGGCTTGGATTCAGCATTCCCAGACCTTTCTAGCAAAATTAGTTTCATTCAATCTGGTGCAATGAATCGATCTGGGTTGATTTTTGAAACTGGGTACAGAAGTGTGTTTGAAATAAAATGGAAAAGGTTTAATTCAAATAACTGGGCTGCGCGGGAAAAGTTAACGTGCCGGCCTGCTAAGCGTAGCGCTTCCGCGGGCTGCTTAAGTGGTTGTCCCCACACGTCAGTGAGACAGGGGGGTGCAAAGCGGTATGGGACGATGTGGGTCGTTCGATCTGATTCTAATCCAACGGCTGAGAGTCATCGTCGACGTTGAGCAACGCCGGCGAGATAGAAACCTAGCGCGGCCAGTGGGGGTTGCTGGGGGCTCACCAGGGTGTAGGCGAGGGTCGGCGAGGCGGGCGAACGACGAAGTCGATGACGACGAACTCAGGGGTGGTCACGGCAGCTCCTGGGGTGGACGAAATCAATGGCCCCTTCTTCTCCAGAGGCGGCAGGCTCCAGTGAAATTCTGGCGATGCGCTGCTCGCCTTGCTCCGGGACTGAGGTGGGGTGGTTCTGGGTGAGATAGGAGTGGAATGGTGTGAAGAATTCGAGCGTGGGAGTCCTCTATTTATAGTCTCGATGGTGAGACCTAACGGCATGGGCGGGCGACGGTGGCGACATGGCTACGGGCTGCTAGAGGCATGGCCGGCGGTGGCGATCGCTTGGTGGTCTCCTGGCGATGCTCTACAGCTTTAATGCTCTTGTAGGGGCGGTGCGGTTTGGTCTGGAACACGCGACGCTCTGCGCGGCAGAGGCGGCGTCTTCGGCGGCGAGCGGTGGCTGTGCGTCACGAGGCGGCGAACGGGGATGTCTGGTGGTCTCCTGGGTTGGTGGAGATCGTGTATGCACGCGGCGAGGGTGGCGCGCGGTCTGTGGGCTTTGGTCGAGGGTGGCACTCTGGCGCATGTTCGGCATGGTCGTTGGCGGACTGGGCGTGGTCCGTGCGTGTGGTCCAGTGGCTGGCAGGGTTCGAGCGCTGGACAGGGAGTGGCGGTGGATGGTGGGCTGCCTCCCAGCCATGTTGTTTTGGCTTGGTGCTTGCTCTGGCTAGCTAGCCATTGTCGGCTGGCAAGGGAGTGCTCGGGTTGGCATGGCATGGGGCAAAGGGTAGGGGCTAGGGTTGGTCCAAGTACTGGTTGGCACTGGGGGAGACAAGGGTGATCAATGGTGAACATTGCTTAGCCCAATTACTGCTCCAAACAGTGAAGTTAGGCCAGTTTGATTTGAATCTGCCAAGTGTTTGATGAAATGGCCGCAAGAATTCAAGTTTTGAATTTTGAAAAGATTTTTGGTGGGTGTGCTAGATTGGTGCTGTTGAGTCTGCAAATGCTTGGGTTTTGAAAGTTGAGCTTGTTTGAGTGGTCTTTGAAAAAGTGGGATCTTCTCATATGATAAAGATTCAATTTTGAAATGTCATTTAAACTATGCATTTGAAAGTTTCTGGATGATCACAAAGTGGGCCTTGATACCTTATTATGAGTACATTCAAGGGGTGCAAAAATCCAGAGAAATTTCTGTTAGGTTCTGAAAGTTTGAGACAGCCAAAGTAGGCATGGGAGTTAAGTTAGTCAAAATGACCATTCCCTTATTTTATTTGTTTTGATTTACTTGTCTTTAGGAAAGGTTTGGGAAATGTTTAGATGATGTTTATTTCACCTAAGCATCCATTTACAAGCAATGGAACACATAAACAAGGTGGTTCAAAAGAATTCAAAATGAAATGCATACACATATGCATGCTTTCAAAATTTTATTTAGAAAAGTTTTTGGTAACCCTAATTTTGATGATTAGAGTTTGATGATCCAAGTTTAGTATTTTTGGGATGTTACAAACCTTCCCCCTTAAACAAAATCTCGTCCCGAGATTTGAAAATGGATGAAAAGATTACCTAGGATTTGAAGAGATCGGGAAACTCCGTCCTGATGTGATCTTCGCGCTCCCAGGTGGCTTCCTCTTCTATGTGGTTGCTCCACTGAATCTTGAGAAACTTGATGCTCCGGGTTCAGGTAGTTCGAAAAGCTTCTTCCAAAATACGGATGGGTACTTCGGGATAGGTCAGGTCATTGTTGATCTCTATGGTCCGGTGGTCGATATTTTTGAACACTTCGGTCTTCTCGGGGACTTCGAGACACTTGCAAAGTCATGAGATATGGAACACATTGTGCACGGCTGACATCTCTTCGGGTAGTTCCAATTGATACGATACTTCTCGTCGACAGTTCAGAATCTTGAAAGGTCCGATATATCTGGGGGCTAACTTTCCTTTGAGTTGGAAACGCTGCATTCCCTTCAATGGAGACACTTTCAGATAAACAAAATCTCCTATGTTGAAGGCGAGGTCTCTACGTCTCTTGTCGGCGTAACTCTTTTGTCTGGATTGGGCTGTCTTGAGGTGCTCACGAATCTTGTGAACCTTCTCTTCTGCTTCTCGTAGGATGCCGGGTCCAAAAATCTGACTCTCTCCTACTTCCGACCAGTTCAAAGGGGTACGACACTTCCTTCCGTACATGAATTCAAATGGGGCCATTTGCAAACTGGCTTGATAACTGTTGTTGTTCGAAAATTCTGCAAACGGCAGACAGTCTTCCCACTTGGATCCATATTCTAACACACATGCTCTAAGCATATCTTCGAGTATTTGATTTACTCGCTCCGTTTGTCCATCGGTCTGAGGGTGATACGCGGTACTGAAATCTAACCGGATTCCTAAACCTTCTTGGACTTTCTTACAGAATCTCGAGGTAAGCTGAGTTCCTCGATCCGATACGATGTTCTTGGGGACTCCATGCAAACTAACGATTCTAGCGATGTACAACTCTGCTAGTTTCGAACTCTGATATGTGGTCTTGATGGGCAAGAAATGGGCGACTTTGGACAATCTGTCCACTATGACCCAGATAGAGTCATTTCCCCTACCAGAAGTAGGCAGTCCAGTGATAAAGTCCATTCCTACAGAATCCCATTTCCATTCCGGAATCTGCAAGGGTTGCAACAATCCAGCGGGTCTTTGACGTCCTACCTTGACTCGCTGACAAATATCACACTTGGCGATATAGCTTCCGATTTCTCTCTTCATCTTATGCCACCAAAATTGCTCTTTCAAATCTTGATACATCTTAGTTCCTCCGGGATGGATAGAATAAAGAGTATCATGAGCCTCCTTCAAGATAACTTCTTTCAACTCAGAATCTGCCGGTACACAAAGGCGTCCTTTGTACCACAAAACTCCTTCTTCGTCCTCGGTGAATCTAGGTACTTTTCCTGTACTGATACGACGCTTGATTCCGTCAATACTAGCATTTTCCTTCTGTGCCTCTTTAATCTGACTGATCAAAGTGGGCTGGAGTTCTATGCTAGCCAAAAATCCTTCACTTACTAATTCCATTCGAAAATCTTCCATCTCTTTGTGCAAACTTGGTTGCTCCTTCAAAATCATGGAGTTCAAGCGGCACGGTAATCGGCTAAGGGCATCGGCTACCACGTTGGCTTTACCAGGGTGATAGTGAATGTCCAGGTCGTAATCCTTGATTAGCTCTATCCATCTTCTCTGCCTCATATTCAGATCCTTCTGAGTGAATATATACTTTAGGATCTTGTGATCCGTATAGATCTCACAACAGTTTCCCATCAGGTAATGTCTCCATGTTTTCAGGGCTAGAACTACGGCTGCGCGTTCGAGGTCATGGGTTGGGTAGTTTTGCTCATGTTGCTTCAGTTGTCGGGATAGATAAGATATAACTTTGCCTTCTTGCATTAGCACACATCCGAGACCGATCTTGGATGCGTCACAATACACATCGAAGGGCTTCGTGATATCTGGCATGATCAAGATTGGGGTTGAAATCAATCTCCTCTTGAGTTCTTGAAAACTCGCTTCACATTTGTCGGTCCATTCAAACTTCTTGTCCTTCTTCAACAATTGGGTCATGGGTCTGGCGATACTAGAGAATCCTTCTACGAATTTGCGGTAATATCCCGCCAATCCGAGAAATGCACGAACTTGGGTTTGAGTGGTTGGGGCATGCCAATCTTCTACATCTTTCACTTTGGCAGGGTCAACAGCAATTCCTCCGGCTGATACAATGTGACCGAGGAATCCTACCTCCTGCAACCAGAATTCACATTTGCTAAACTTTGCATACAACTGATGTTCTCTAAGGGTTCCAAGAATGGTCCTTAGGTGTAGCTCATGTTCTTCTTCTGATTTGGAATAAATCAGAATGTCATTGATGAAAACAATGACAAACTTATCCAGGAAGTCCATAAAAATCTTATTCATGAGATTCATGAAATAAGCGGGGGCATTGGTTAATCCAAAAGACATGACTGTATACTCGTACAATCCGTATCTGGTGGTAAACGCAGTCTTTGGAATATCCTCTGCACGAATTTTGAGTTGATGATAGCCAGTTCTAAGATCAATCTTAGAAAACACTTTGGCACCGGTCAGTGATCAAACAAATCTTCTATCTTGGGCAAGGGGTACTTGTTCTTGATGGTGACATCATTCAACTTCCGATAATCCGTACACAAACGGTTACCTCCATCCTTCTTGTCCACAAACAAGACAGGTGATCTCCATGGGGACGCACTTGGTTGAATTAATCCAATTTCCAACATGGAATCCAGTTGCTTCTTCAATTCTGCTAGTTCAGACGGGTTCATACTATATGGTCTCTGGGCTATGGGTCCTGTTCCGGGAATTAGTTCGATGATAAACTCGATATCCCAATCTGGGGGCATACCATGCAAGACTTCTGGAAATACATCGGGGTATTCACAGACTATCCGGACTTGGTCAATGGTAGGTTGGGCTATACTATTGTTGCATTTGAATTGGCGAGGTAAGGTTTCAGATATATGCTCGACTGATATTCCGGCGGTACTGGTCATGGTTATGGCTTTCTTGGCACAGTCAATCAATCCTTTATGTTTGGACATCCAATCCATTCCTATTACTACATCCAAACCTTTACTTCCGAGTACTATCAGATTTGCATAAAAATCTATGCCATGGATTCGGATAGGGACGGCTTTGCAAATTTGCCTACCCTTAGTGGTTGATCCTGGAATTTGAACAATCATTACATGCTTCATTTTGGTTGTTGAATCTTACTAGTGCATGCAAATTCTTCGGTGACAAATGAATGCGATGCACCAAAGTCAAACAACACTCTTGCAAGTACTGAATTAACAGAAAACATACCCAACACGACGTCTGGCGCTTCCTGAGCTTCTTTAGCATGCATGAGAAAAAGACGGCCATTGTGGTTGAGTGAATTCCCTGGGGCAAATCTTCTTCCTGGCTGAACACGACGCTGCTGCTGAGTTGGGGCATTGGAA
Organism: Avena atlantica; assembly: GCA_910589765.1. Taxonomy (NCBI): domain Eukaryota; kingdom Viridiplantae; phylum Streptophyta; class Magnoliopsida; order Poales; family Poaceae; genus Avena; species Avena atlantica. The sequence goes on from OU342736.1 coordinate 313,010,018, forward strand.
TTGGGGGCGGTAGCATTCTTCTTGTTTGGGAACTCGTTGGAATAGTGGCCTTTATTTCCACAGTCATAACAAGTCACTTGCGACTTGTCCTTGGCTGCGACAGGCACCGCATTGCTTCCAGTCCTAGGGGCAGTGTTGGTGTTGGAGGTAGCATTGTTGTTGTTGAACTTGGGTGGGGCACGATTGAAATTGCTAGAGTTGCCAGGGTTGTTGTGATTTCCTCCGGGTCTAGGGTTTCCACGGTTGGGATAGGTCGGACGGTTCATCGGGGGTCTGTTGGTTCTTGGGGCAAATCCTAAAGATGGGTTGGGGCGATACTTTGGGGTCTGATGGGTTCCTGGTTGATGCATCATGCGACGCTTGTGGTTCTCATTGGCTTGGTTGATCTTTCCTTCCATCTGGATAGCTGAGTCCACAAGGGCTTCAATATCAGCAAAGGGGATATTGACTAACACTGTCTGCATTTCGTCATGCAGACCATTCAGGAATCTTTCTTTCTTCTTGGCTTCGGTGTCTATCTCATCCGGGGCATGCCTAGCTAATGACAAAAATTTGTCACGGTATTCCACTACAGTCATCCTTCCCTGCTTCAGCTCTCTGAACTCGTCTCTCATTCTCTTGATCAAACTTGGTGGCACATGGGTTCTGCTAAACTTGACCTTGAATTCCTCCCAGGTCATCATCTGGCCTCCGGTCATTGCGCGAACACTGTTCCACCATTCCCTGGCATCTCCGGCTAGATAGTGGGTGGCAAACAGAACTTTCTCGTTGGCTTCCACTCCGGCGACTTCTAGGTTATTTTCCATGGTTTGCAGCTAATCATCAGCGTCTAGGGGCTCTTCGGAGTTAGTGAAAACAGGTGGGTTGGTATTCTGGAAATTCTTGAGCTTAGATCCATGGTTGTCCTGATTTCCGTGGCCTTGGTTGTTGTGGGCAAGCTGGGCTATCTGCTGAAGGGTGGCTAGGTTGGCTTGACGTTCCGCTCTTTCAGCTTCACGGTCAGAAGTCAACATTTGCAGAATCTGCAACATCGGGTCCGGGGATGAACCACTTCCTCCACGTGGCATCTGAAGATTGAGATAGATCATGAGAAAAGAGGGAAATTTCTAAAGTTTTGGGTCTTTGAATTTTTTTAAAGTTTGACTCAGATTTTCTAGCAACTTGCTTTTTTATTCATTCATTCATAGCACCCAGTACAACACACACCACAACAACGAAAAACAGATGGTTTTAAGAACCATTCTGAGAACTACGATACAGTGGGACCGAATACTACTCACTACGCTAGTGCTCAAGTTCTACTACTCCTCGGAATCTGTGGCCTCATCATCCTCATCATCATCGATGAAGGCGAAATCGTCCTCATTGGTGAAGAAGTCCATAGCCTGATCCTCCAGAAAATCATCGTCATCGCTGAGATAGGAGTAGGGGTCTCCACGAAGATCCTCTCCTGCATTCTCCCTTTCCTCCAACTGCATGTCTCTCTCGTGGATGGTCTCCTCCAAAGATGAGATGCGTTGGCGAAGACGGGCAATGATGCGCTCCTTCTTGTCGAGCTGACGGCGGCGAGACTTGTGATCCTTTGCTAGCATGGCGATGGTTTGGTCCTTCGTCTTGATGATGGCAGACTTGTGGTTGGAGTAGTCACGACAGTTATCCAACTCTTGCTGACGATCGTACATCATGAAGCTAAGGTGGTCCAATTGAGTCTTTAGTTCGGGGTGGTATGGGGCTTCCAGGGGTTGTCCATTTGCATCATGCCTTGGGCAAAACTCGAAGCGAGTACCCTTGATCTGATTGATGCTCTGCCCACACAGACGGGAAAGAGCTTCCTACATGGCCCTGGCAAGTCCATCGAGCCAGTTGTTCTCTCTTAAGGTAAACTGAATTCCCTCAGCAGTGGGAGGTTCAATCTTTCCTCTGAGACATGCAACAATTAGCCACTGCAGATCTTCTCCTCCTTGATCATTGAGCTGAGCTCCGAAGAACTCGGGGTGCGGACGCTCCAGAAGTTCCGAAAGCTGGTCCAAATCCCTCTCAAAGATAAGGTATCCTCCATTCCCCAACTAATAAAACTTGTTGTAATTCACGTCCATCTATAAGAATATAGGATGAGTAGGTTAGCAGAGTGATCAAGTGTGTCAAAATTTTAGGTATTTTACAAGGGTTTTTGAGGAACATGAATTTTTATGAAAGAATCAAAGGGATAAGAATGAGAATAAGTTTTTGTAAATATTTGTTTTCTTTGGTTTTGAAACTAAGTTTTTGATTCAAACGTCCAGTCTAACTAGGGTCTCCTATGGTCAGGATGGCTCTGATACCAACTTGTCAACACCCGGATTTTTAACCCCAGATGCCTGTTATGCCATACCTCGCAATCCCAGGACTACCATTTTTGCGAGACATAACAGAATTGGATACTATGAATTGGATACCATAGTACATCATCCATTACAAACCGTACATAAGTTCTTACACAAATAGGGATCTCATGATCCATTTCTTAATACAACTTCAAGCAGCGGAATACGTAATAATAATGGCAGCGTCGGCGAAGCTGCATCTTCGGGGTCACAGGCAATGCTAACGATGGGAGATGATCCTAGTTGTCGTAACCTTCCTGGGGTCCATCCTCCAGGTACTCCTCTTCATAGTCTGGCTATGGGAATAGCCAGGGACAAAGCCATGAGTACTCTTTAAGTACTCGCAACTAGTACTAACAGGTAAAGGGTTTTTTGGATAATAGGACACTAGGCTCTAGGGTTGTTCTGCAAAAGCCCGATTTATCTCTACGAAGTTCCAAAGCTAATCACAATTTTATAACTCCTAAGTGGGATCTTGTAACTCATGTCACAACCCTATTGTGGTCAAGTCAAAGTCTCAATTCATTTCACAAGTCATTTTGAAAAGTCTGACGGGGGAACAGTATGGCCACTCCAACTGTCCATAACCGCGGACACGGCTATTCGAATAGTTTGACACTCTGCAGAGATTGTACACTTTCACCACAACATTCGATACATCCGTCAGGAACAAATCCTGAATTCACCATACTCAGTATGCGGATAATCAATCCTAACCTTTCAATTACACGCCCTAGTATAAGCACCTATCCTGTGAGTTTGGCCTCCCAACCCTGACCAACTGTCATCTTGGGTACTGCACAGGTGGACAATCTTCACAAGGTAGCCTCAGCTCAGACCTTGGCCGTGAGGGAACTAATACTAAGGTATATAAATTTCCAGTCAAGCCCTACCCAATCTTCGGGTATTGTGGTTGTACGATAAAATTGGAATGGTATCGCATCCAGACAACCATCAGTTTTATAAAGGGATAAGGCTCATGCCTCAACATTTTCATCACCAAAATCATCAGGTGTTCGGAAACACATGTCCAAAACATTTCAATAGAATGATCCATCATTCCAAGGTTTTCATAACCATTTTTCCACCAAGTATTCCCATCTAAAGTTGATCAAGTTTTATGCTTGGCACTATCATCTATAAGTGGGGGTAAGTACTAATGAGGGGTGGTGTACTAGTGGAGTTTCAACTAAGTACAACCTTATGTCTTAGGCTGATATCAAGGTTTCTAACTTAGGCCAAATTTTATGCTCTTTATGCAACCTTCACATATCTTTCTAGTATCTACCAATCTCTTAAGTAAACTCTAAGTAAGAGATTTGATAAAGAAATAAAGTAAGAACCTTGCAAGTAAAACTAGGATGGGTTTATCAAGTGGGTATGATCACATATGCTTATGGCATATAGTAGGCAGGGTAACAAGTAAGGGTTTACTGACACAATATCCGTATAAGCTTGCTAAATTGCAAGTGTTAGCTTGCAAGGTTACCGACTTGCACATTCACTAGTAGTATTAGTATTGCATTAGTGTCAATATAAGCTTGCAAGTATTGGCTTGCATAGGTATAGTATCAGCTTGCCTTGTGCAGAGCAGTGGTTGAAGTTCTCCTCGGCTTCTTCTTCGTAGAATCCTCCTTCCTCCTCGTATCCTTGGTCGGTACTAGCGTCTATGAATAAATACGAGGTACACAATCACCAAACAATACTTAACTACTTGCAATCATCACACAAAAGGGTCCTATAGATGATCTAGCATCATCTCTAACATTACAAGGTTAAGGCTTGGTTTAATTCTTTTTATTTTTAGAAAAGTAATTTCTACTCATTGAAAAACTACTTAAGATTTAATATTCTCCAAACCAAACATGGGATCATGTTGACACATGTCATCACCACATATTTTAGTCCATGGGAATATGATTTAAAGTGGTGTCACAATTTAATAAGGTTTTACCCTTTTATTTTAATTAAATAATGTGTCTAGAAATGCCTATGTAGCATTCTTTTATTACTTGAACATTATTTCTGTAAGTAAACCTATATATTTTTATATATTCTGAAAGGTATGGTTAAATGTGATTTTTGAGAGTTGGAATCAACTCAAAAGCTATTATGGTTTAAATTTGAAAAATGTTTGAATGCAGAAAAGCTTCTACCTTGTTATTTTTACCAGGGGTGATCTATAGATCCAAATGACTTGAATCCAATGGGCTTGGATTCAGCATTCCCAGACCTTTCTAACAAAATTAGTTTCATTCAATTTGGTGCAATGAATCGATCTGGGTTGATTTTTGAAACTGGGTACAGAAGTGTGTTTGAAATAAAATGGAAAAGGTTTAATTCAAATAACTGGGCTGCGCGGGAAAAGTTAACGGGCCGGCCTGCTAAGCGTAGCGCTTCCGCGGGCTGCTTAAGTGGCTGTCCCCACACGTCAGTGAGACAGGGGGGTGCAAAGCGGTATGGGACGATGTGGGTCGTTCGATCTGATTCTAATCCAACGGCTGAGAGTCATCATCGACGTTGAGCAACGCCGGCGAGATAGAAACCTAGCGCGGCCAGTGGGGGTTGCTGGGGGCTCACCGGGGTGCAGGCAAGGGTCGGCGAGGTGGGCGAACGACGAAGTCGATGACGGCGAAGTCAGGGGTGGTCGCGGCAGCTCCTGGGGTGGACGAAATCAATGGCCCCCTTCTTCTCCAGAGGCGGCAGGCTCTGGTGAAATTTCGGCGATGCGCTGCTCGCCTTGCCCCGGGACTGAGGTGGGGTGGTTCTGGGTGAGATAGGAGTGGAATGGTGTGAAGAATTCGAGCGGGGGAGTCCTCTATTTATAGTCTCGACGGTGAGACCGAACGTCATGGGCGGGCGACGGTGACGACATGGCTACGGGCTGCTAGAGGCATGGCCGGCGGTGGCGATCGCTTGGTGGTCTCCTGGCGATGCTCTACGGCTTTAATGCGCTTGTAGGGGCGGTGCGGTTTGGTCTGGAACACGCGACGCTCTGCGCGGCAGAGGCGGCGTCTTCGACGGCGAACGGTGGCTGTGCGTCACGAGGCGGCGAACGGGGATGTCTGGCGGTCTCCTGGGTTGGTGGCGATCGTGTATGCGCGCGACAAGGGCGGCACGCGGTCTGTGGGCTTTGGTCGAGGGTGGCGCTCTGGCGCATGCTCGGCATGGTCACTAGCGGTCTGGGCGCGGTCCGTGCGTGTGGTCCAGTGGCTGGCAGGGTTCGAGCGCTGGACAGGGAGTGGCGATGGACGGTGGGCTGCCTCCCAGACTTGTTGTTTTGGCTTGGTGCTTGCACTGGCTAGCTAGCCATTGTCGGATGGCAAGGGGATGCTCGGGTTGGCATGGCATGGGGCAAAGGGTAGGGGCTAGGGTTGGTCCAAGGACTAGTTGGCACTGGGGGAGACAAGGGTGATCAATGGTGAACATTGCTTAGCCCAATTACTGCTCCAAACAGTGAAGTTAGGCCAGTTTGATTTGAATCTGCCAAGTGTTTGATGAAATGGCCGCAAGAATTCAAGTTTTGAATTTTGAAAATATTTTTGGTGGGTGTGCTAGATTGGTGCTGGTGAGTCTGCAGATGCTTGGGTTTTGAAAGTTGAGCTTGTTTGTGTGGTTTTTGAAAAAGTGGGATCTTCTCATATGATAAAGATTCAATTTTGAAATGTCATTTAAACTATGCATTTGAAAGTTTCTGGATGATCACAAAGTGGGCCGTGATACCTTGTTATGAGTACACCCAAGGGGTGCAAAGATCCAGAGATGTTTCTGTTAGGTTCTGAAAGTTTGAGACAGCCAAAGTAGGCATGGGAGTTAAATTGGTCAAAATGACCATTCCCTTATTTTATTTGTTTTTATTTACTTGTCTTTAGGAAAGGTTTGGGAAATGTTTAGATGATGTTTATTTCACCTAAGAATCCATTTACAAGCAATGGAACACATAAACAAGGTGGTTCAAAAGAATTCAAAATGAAATGCATTCACATATGCATGCTTTAAAATTTTATTTAGAAAAGTTTTTGTTAACCCTAATTTTGATGATTAGAGTTTGATGATCCAAGTTTAGTATTTTTGGGATGTTACACCAGAGTCTCCGGTCCATGTCTCAGACTGGAGTCTCCGGTGTGGCTGGACTGGAGTCTCCGGTCCACTTGGTTCCCAAAGGAGCTGGGACAGTCTGATAGGTGGTCCGGAGGTTGCCCAGAATCTCCGGTGTAGACCGGAGTCTCCGGTATGAACACCAGATTCTCCGGTCTGACAGGTCTTCAACGGGCAGAAAACGGTCAGAAACCCATGGTCCTATAAAAAGGGCCCTTCTTCCCCAATGGACATAGCTCGAGTTTTACAAGCTTTCTCCTCCATTCTTGACCATCTTGAGCTTGCTCCCCTTCAATCCCTCCTTTGATTCTTGCATATACTTTAGGGATTTGAAAGAGGAGATCTAGATCTACAATCCCACCCATCAATATCTCCTCTAAGTGAGGGGAACATTTTGGGATCTTGATCTTGGAGTCTTTTGTGGATTTCCTCCATTGTTCTTCCCCTCTTATTCCCCCACAAGATTTTGTAGATTTGGTGAAATTTGGGAGAGAAGGATTTGAACACTACTTGTGGTCCTTGCCATTGCATTTGGTGCATCGGTTTGAGTTCTCGGTGAGGATTCGATTGAGTGAAAGGCGAGAAGCTTTTTACTCTTGGGTTCTTGGAACCCTAGACGGTCTGGTGGTTTTGCAGGTTCTTGGATTACTTGGGGCCTCCAGTTAAGGTGTCTAGCTTTCCCCAAGCTTGTTTATTGGGAGCCTCCAATTGAGTTGTGGAGAACTGCCCCAACCTTGTGAGAGGTTCCGGATTTCCATGACAAGTGCACCGATAGTGGAAGCGTGGATGTCGTGGTGGTGTCACGGCAGATGCCATGGGTAGGCTTACTTTGGGGGTCGAATGGATGCTCGTGTTAACCGGGGAGGGAGTGCAAGGTCTTGCCATGCACGAAGGACAAGATGAACTCTCCACACTTAGGAATTTTATTGATACTTGAGGTTTACAAGTGTTCCTGGAGCTGTATGAACTAGGGTTCAGTGCACTAGTTCCCTGTTTTGTCCAACCTCCTTAAACCCTAGATACCCCTTTCCTTATATAGGCGATGGTTAGCTAGGTTACACCCCTTTGGGTCCTAGGGTTACTGTTTGGATTTTGGTCTTTACTGTACGGGCCGGGTCATGGGCTTGTACTAAGCCTAGTGGCCCAGTCCATAAAGCTAGACAGCTAATGGTCTTCACGTACATCGCCTCCAGTTCCTTTGACGTCATGTAGTAACTTTGTACGTCATCCCTTGCTTTAGGCATCACCCGGCTCCTTTTGTGTAACCCGGCGTCGCCCTTCTATGCTTTACTACGGTCCCTCCTGAACCTCACTCGGAAAGGTGCCACGCGTCCTATCTGACTTGGCCCTTCCTCGTGAGACTCGGCTCGTTGGTTCCTGCAAGATTAACATATTTGTCTCATACGGGCCGACATAGTTCTTATGTCGGCCGCACATGACTATCCTACCCGGCCGTACTTACCCGGCCTGATTCTTTCTTTACTCGGCGCAAGCCGAGCTGGGCAATGTTTTACCCTTCATGACCCTACCGGGGGTTACCCCCTCGACATTAGTCCCCGAAGCTGGTGAGGTCTTGCAGTTCTAGCTATTAGGCATCTCCAGGTTCCTTTAATGTGAATGTAACTTCTCTTTCTGCTAGCATTTACTACTTAAGATGCACTATTTGGCATAACCTCGATATTAGCCGAGTCTACTATGCTCTTTTCGAGTCTCATCTTTGACTTTCTGGCCCATTTTTGCCTCGTGCCGAGTTATTTTGGCCACTTCCGAGTCATTTTCAGCGTGCCTTAGTCACTGACAGCTGGTAATCATGGTGACTTGCCTCAATTTTTTTTTCCAAGATCTGACTGCACAGTGACGGCCACGCAGTAATTCCCCGTCACTGTGGCAGTCCCATCTCTCTGCACCTCTCGTCCTGCACTGCGTGACGTCGCAGCGGATTTTTCGTGTATCACCTACACGTGGCGTTTTCTGATTGGCTTACTCGGTCGCATACACGGCCACACGTTGGCCGCACGGCGTAGGGGGATCCCACGATTGGCGTTTTTACTCCCCTTAAGTAGGGGTGAGGGGAACATAACTTCCCTCGCCCGTTCAGTTCCCCATTGCCTTCTTCTTCTTCCTTGCGCCTCCAAAATCTAACCACCCTCTTTGCGGTTCTTCTTCTCCATAGTCCCTCCTTTGCGATTGCTCTTTTCCTCTGTCCATTCCACTACGGATCCTTGTTCTTCCAAGCCTCTTCCAACGGCGGAAGAAACTGAATCCACGGAAGTCATGGACGCTCGTGACGCTGCCGAGGGAGCCAAAGAACAGGAAGTTCCCGCCGGCGAGCGTGGCGGCTGGGAGGGCTCTGAGGTCTCCGCGAAGGAGGTCGAATGGCTGTGTTCCACCAGGCGCATCCCACTTGAGGTGGATTGCCGCCTCCCTGCTAGTGATATTTCCCCCGAACCTGAGGCTAATGAGAGGGTGGTTTTCCTGTCCAACTTTGAGCGTGGTTTTGCCTTGCCCGTGAGCAATTTCTTTGTCTCCTTTCTTTACACTTTCCATCTTCAGACCCATCACTTGCCCGTCAATGCCATTGGCTCCCTCTCTTGTTTTATTTCTGCTTGCGAGGCCTACCTTGGCATTTGGCCTACAGTTCATCTGTGGGCCAAATATTTTAATTTTAGGATCCAAGTAGTTCCCTAGCCTGGCGCTCCCCGTGCAGAGAAGAGGCCAACCCGGTGCGGTGCCGCTAGAGTCACACCCAGGTGAGAATCCATATTTCCTCGGGTCACTGGCCTAGACTCTTGCAAGAAATGGCATAGGACTTTCTTCTATGTCAAAAACAGCGGAGCCACTGATTACATCCGGCTCCCCCTTTCTCGGACGTGGTCCCCAACAAAGATTACTGGAAGCTTGACCCGCGCAGCAAGAACACTACGGTGAACGAGGCCAACGTAATTCTGGAGAGGTTGCTGTCGCCGAATGAGAACTTCCATCTTGCTGACACGGATCTTATGTGTGCCTTTATTGCACGCCGAGTCAGCCCCCTCCAAACTAGGAGCCACAAGATGTGCTTCATGAGCGGCATGCAGGACCCCACTCGGCGCTCCATGAAGGAGATCACCCATGACTCTGTGGCCTGCCGAGTCAGCTCGATCTTCAAGCTGACTCTAGCGGAGGACTAGGCTTGGAGCTTCCCTCCATTTAGCCGGGTCAGGCCTGTCCCCTGGGTAAGTTTTCGAATCACTTTCTATACGACATAGCTTTTCCTATGTTCATCTGCCATCTCGTTCATTCTCTGTTATTATTCTGTTTATCTTTCGCAGAATCTTGTTCACCAGGTTGATGACAGTGTAGTCCCTCCTAGTGCCTATAACGAGGACCGCTCTGACGAAGTCGAGTATGATCTGGAGTGCTTCATGCCCATTCCGCATGCGGCTGCCGCTTCAACTCCGGGTAAGAGCCACACTCGAAATCCCTTACGAGATTGGTCTGATGACGATGATGATGATGATTGTGAGATTCTGGAGGTACCTGCTTTTCGACCTTAGCCCTCTAACTTATTAGAGTGAGCCTGTCATTTACTTATGCAGCTGGCCAGGTACATGACACTCCTCCTCTCATTGTGGACAGAGTCGGCAAAATCCCTATTGCCAAGCCGAGTAAACGGCGCGGGGCCTCCTCTAGTGCTCAGCCGGCCAAGAAGCGTAAGGTTACTCCTGCTGCTCCTGCTGCTACCACGCTGTTGGAGACTCACAAAGCAGCTGGGCGCCGAGTCACACGTTGCCCACAACGTGACCCGACCGTTTCCGGGTAAGCTTTTGTTGTTTGCTTACTTTCCATTTTTCCTTTCCTGTTTTGTAACTGTTTTCTTATGTGCATTCCTTGTTATTTTCAGTGTTTGCGCCTTTGTCGGTTAGACAAGCTGCTCCTAGCATGGCCTCGCCGCTAATGTCTGCTCCTCCTCGTCCTGTTGATTCCACGATGAAAAGCCTCGTCCGAGTCGCTGCTCCCACTACCGAGGCTCACGCTTCTTAGTGTCAGTCAGACCCGGCGGCACACCCGTCGGAGGAGATTCGGCCTAGCTCTTCTGCTGTACCTCATGAACAACTTCCTGGTCTTGGTGCTGGCAGTACTGGCGTCGAAAAGACCTTCCCCACCAGTTCTCCTGCTACCAGCCTACAAGTTGGTCCTCATGAACAACTTCGTGATCTTGGTGCTAGCAACATTGCTGAGACCGCTCAGTCGGCTCCCATCTTATCACCAACCAGACCTGCTCACTCTCCTCATCTGTCAAAGAACTAGACCCGGCCTTCTGCTTCAGGTCCGGCTCGCACTTCATCCGGCAAGCCCACGTCTACCAAACAGATGACCTTGATGCACGCCCTAGGCACCGCACCTCAAATCCGGCCCACGAAAACAACCGCGATACTTGCTTCAGCGGGTAAGCCAGGTGGATCCTCCACCGCCGGGTCGGGCGGCAGTTCTAAGGCTATTACCCTGCACACTAGTGCTACTGTGACCCGCGCCAATGTGGGAACTTCCCTAAAAAAGGGGCAAGTTCTCACTCGGACACTTAGCGGGAATGGCCTTGGTGCCGTGGAGCGTTATGCCGTGGCATGGAACGTTGCGGGCGAGCGGGAGGTTAGCTCCAGTGCCGGCAAGAAGATGACGCTAGGCCCCAAGGCTGTTTCCGACATGACCCAACATGCAATTACCTTAATGGTTCGCGCAGATGAAGTGAACGAGGTACATAATCTTCTTACTCTTTTGTGTATTGAGTATTCTTGTTATACATGACCCCTAGTCCCCGAGCTTACTGCCGAGTGAGGAACTTACTCAGCTGTAAGCTCTAAACTAGAAATCAGCTCTTGTTTGGCCATAGGCTTGATCTTGCCTCTGTTGACTATCCCTTTTCTTATGTAGCTTATGAACAATGAGCGCACCAAGGTGCATCAGGATCTCCTCTGGGAGCATCGCAAGATCGAACTTGCTCATCAAAAGCTGCAAGCCGAGACTCAAGGCCAAGGTAAGTTTCTTACTCGCCATATCTTTATTCGGCGCACCTTTCTCTGTTTCATTTCCTTGATCTTTTCTCGCTGTTTTCCCACAGCTTCTGCCCAGTCCACCATTGACGCACTGCACTCGCAGATCAGCAAGACATAAAGTAAGCTCTTAGCAATTCTTTGGCTGCTTTGTGTTCATGCTTATCCTTTGCCACTTTTATCCGGATGGATCGAGATAGCTTTGTTGTTGCTGACGAGTGACCTGTTCCGAATAAGCAGGGACGCACCAATCTGAACTCCAGAAGGAGCGAGATGAGGACTCAGCTGAAGAAAGAAATGGCGGATATGAAGCAGAAGCACCAGGCTGAGGTAAATGGGTTGCGGGAGGAGCTTGCCGAGAAATACGACCAACATGCCGCCAGCGCCAAGAAGACCAAGGAGCTGCTCAAGGAGGCCGAGTTGGTGGTTGAGTCGGCTCACCTAGATCTGGGCGCCCTCCAAGTCAAGGCCAAGAACTGGCAAAGCAAGCTCGACTCTATCAATTCTTTCCTCGGTAGTGAGTCCTTACCCTTTTCGCTATGCTCATTCCTTTGTTTGCTTTTTCCTTGTTTTGCTAATGTTCTTTTGCTTTTGCAGAAAATTTTCCTGAGGCTGATATGTTCGCCATACGGGCCATGAAAAGGGTACAAGCCGAATCTGGGGCTCCAGCTGATGGCGAGGTGACTATTGATGAGCATCTCGAAGCGTTGTCAAAGCGAGTCAAGACCCTCAAGTCATGTGGTGTAGACTTGCTCAAATCAGCGATCCATGCATTCCGAATGCTCTGGCCGGATGAAGACGCGCCCACACTCATCGAGCCTCTGGCTGTCAGGCTGCTTCTTACTAAAGACAGGCTGGATCAATGGCGTGAGTCGGCCGGCCGAGCTGCAGCTCACAAAGCCCCTTCCTTCGTGCTTTCCTGGTACGGGGACATCAACCTTGATGTTCTTGAATGCATTAGGGCTGAAGGCAAGTGGCTCCACGAGCGTGAGCTGATCTAGAAACGCCAGGAGAGAGAGCCTAAGCCATGATCGAGTATGCCTTTGTGCATGCTTGGTGCGATGGGCCCAGCTTCCTCGACCTCGACGAACCACTTGCTCAGATTGCTGATGAGGAAGGTGCTGATAGCGAGGCCACCGAGTCAGACGACCCGAAAGACTCGGCGCGATGCCCCTGACTCGCAGATGCTCCGGATGATGCTCCTAGCTCCAAGACCACTCCTCCGAGCCCAGCTGCTTCTTAGGCTGATTAGAAAAACACTTTAACTTTGATGAGATCCCGGTATGCCAGGTACATATGTAACATACATTATACTTATTTTTGGGTGTGTGCCTTTTGATAAGGCTTAAGCTTTTATTTATCTCTGAATGCGAATTATCCAGGGGCAAGTCCTCGAGCTTTATTTTGCCGTTTCCCCTTTTTCTTGAATTTGGCTCTTGTCTACCTTTTTTGGTGTTCGACATTAGAGTCTCAAAGTTCTAAGGATTAGGTTAGCGGGTATGAAACTAGAGCACTTGAGTTAGGATTATTCGACATAGAAAGCAACATAACCTGCAACAAGTTAGTAAAAAACATACATATGGTCGACTCGTATTTCTCCTTTTACTTATCCGGTGTTCATGTTTACTCATCCTTCATCCTTCCCTCTTGCTTTCCATGAAGCCATGTTTTTGGACAACACCATAGTCGAAGTGTTGATTTTTTTCGAGTAAACATTACTTGTTCCGAGATAAGATTTAGGTGTTACGCCACCCGACATAGAATAGTTTAAAGGATAAACATAAGGGGCAGTCCCCGAGTCAGTTTTTTGCAAGAAAAAAAATAGCACGCTATTTCTCCGTTTTAGCGTCGCTATAGCGTAGTTGAAAACCAAACGCTATGCGATGCACATTCCGCTCGCAATGGCGCTAAGCTCGCTATTAGCGCTATCTCTTGTTACGTTGTAGCGGCGCTATTTTTTCCTTGGGAAATATACGACAGCCCAGAAAGTCACGAACCCATTCAGCCCACGACCCCAAATGGTTACCTAACTAAACTCGACCTCAGATTGGAAACTACCCCGGTCACCATTTCTCCACGAGACGCGATTGTGACGGCTGGCTTAGGGGCAGTCCCCGAGTCAGTTTTTTGCAAGAAAAAAATAGCACGCTATTTCTCCGTTTTAGCGTCGCTATGGCGTATTTAAAAACCAAACGCTATGCGATGCACGTTCCGCTCGCTATGGCTCTAAGCTTGCTATTAGCGCGCTAAAGACGCTATCTCTTGTTACGTTGTAGCGGCGCTATTTTTTCCTTGGGAAATATACGACAGCCCAGAAAGTCACGAACCCATTTAGCCCACGACCCCAAACGGTTACCTAACTAAACTCGACCTCAGATTGGAAACTACCCCAGTCACCATTTCTCCACGAGACGCGATTGTGACGGCCGGCTGCTGCAGCTTTAACAAGACGTGTAGATTGATCCGATATTGGTCTTTTCCTGCAAGACATCTCCTCTACTCCTCTTGCTGCAGCACGCGCCATCGACAAGCCAGCCATCAGGTTCATAAGAGTGACTAGAACCTCCTCCTGATTCTGGCTTTTTTCTGATTTATATTTTTCATCTCATCTCATGTATATCATATGTGTATTCTATTGTTGTGTATAGTATACGGTATGTAAATTTGAAAAGATTTGATTTGAGAAACATTAGGATTTAGGACCTGCAATTGGAAGGTTAGCATGTGCTAATTTAATTTGACATATATAGTTGTAATTGATGTAGTCGTAGCCTGTAAACTCCATGGTTTCATCCGTTTTGATTTTAATCTTGACTATGTAAGTGGCAACTATAGTTCTAGTTTTAGAATTTTTGTTTAATTTAGCTCTGTACTCTTTAGTTTTAGAATCTTGACTATGTAAGAGGCTGGGCATGATTAACACTAAACTATTGTACTCACAATTTTTTAGCTGCTGAAATCCTTATTTTTTAGTATACATGCCATTTTTTTATTGTTTTGCGAAACGCTATTTTGAAAAATAGCGCGCTATTAGCACGCTATAACTTGCATAGCGTTTGGAGAAGGTCCACGCTAAGTTAAACATCGCGCTATTTTTTTCCTTGGTTTTTCGAGCCATACCATTTTATTATCAACATATAGCCGGCATAAGCGTCCAACATATAAGACTTCGAGTGATACATGCACTGCTTCTCCTAAGTGTAGAAGGGGCAAAGTAGTGCCACATTCCATGGCCTTTTGGTCTCATCACCTGACCTGTCTGCCTTGTTCTTTTGTGTTTCACATGCATCTATTAGATAATATGAGTCATTGTGTAATGCTTTGCTTACAATGAATGATCCTTCCCATGGAGGTGATAGCTTATGCATTCCAGCTATGCGCTGCACCAGTCTGAGCACCATATCCCCTTCTCGGAAAACACAAGGTTGAACTTTCCGGCTATGATAGCGTTAGAGATTCTGCTGGTATATAACGGATCTGGACAATGCCAATTCCCTTGCTTCTTCGAGTAAATCAACTCCATCTTCTCGGGCCTCTTTTACCTTGGCTTCCGAGTATTGCCTTACTCTTGGCGAGTCATACTCTATGTCGGCTGGCAAAACTGCTTCTGCCCCATACACGAGGAAGAATGGCGTATAGCCTGTTGATCGATTCAGAGTTGTCCTTAGACTCCATAGCACTGAGGGTAGTTCCTCTATCCAACAACCAGGTGATCTCTGGAGTGGCTCCATTAAACGAGGTTTTATCCCGGATAGAACTAAGCCATTAGCTCATTCAACTTGTCCATTTGATTCTGGATGGGCGACTGATGCTACGTCGAGTCTTATTCGGTTTTTCCCACAAAAACGAGCAAAGGCTCCTTCGGCAAAGTTTGTGCCATTATCTGTGATTACACTATGCGGGTAACCATATCTCAAGATTATATCTTTTAGGAATGTGACAGCTGTTTTTCCATCCAACTTCTTGATGGGCTTCACTTCTATCCATTTGGTAAATTTGTCAACCATTACTAGTATGTGGGTCATGCCGCCCCTCGCTGGTTTGAATGGTCCTACCATATCCAGGCACCATACTGCAAACGGCCAAGTGATCGGTATGGTTTTCAATTCTAATGCTGGTAAGTGTGATTTTGACGCATAATGCTGGCAGGCACTGCATTTTCTCACAAGTTCCTGTGCTTCTGCCAGCGCACTTGGCCAATAAAATCCATGTCGGAATTCCTTGGCTACCAATGCTCTGGACCATGCATGGTGCCCACATTATCCTTGGTGAATGTCCAACAGCATTTCTTGACCTTTCTCCGGCCTTATGCAACGCTGTAGTACACTCGTCACGCTTCTTTTATACAACTCCTTGTTGATTATTGTGTATACTTTTGCTCTTATTTCAGTTTGTCTTGCCAATATCTCGTCGTCTGGCAAAGTTCCATCTTTCAAGTTGTTGAATATTGGTTGTGCCCATGCTGGTATCATCGGTGTTGGATCTGTTTCTTCATCAATTTCCATTGGCTTAGCCGACATATGTTCTACCGACATGACCTGAGGAGTCCCCCAGTGTGATTCGGCAACCCCCGAGGTGGGCGGATCAGTCCTTGAGTGATTCGAACCTGCCCCTGAATCAATATCCATTGGCACAACGTCTGACTCCTAATTCGCCGGGGTGAGCCTGATTGACTTGGATTCTGGTGACGACTTGATCGATGGTTTCCTGAGATGTTCCAATGCTATTCCTGGTGGTATTGCTTGCCGAGATGAGCCTAACTTGGATAGTACATCCACTGCCTCATTCTCTGCTCTTGGTATGTGATGGAATTCACACCCGTCAAAGTATCCCGAAATTTGTTGCACATGAAAAAGATATAGTGCAATATTTGCATCCAATGCGTCCCAATGCCCAGATACTTGTTGGATCACCAAATCCGAGTTACCAAAACACATGATCCTTTTGATGCCAATCTCTTTGGCCACTTTTATGCCGTGGACAAGTGCTTCATACTCAGCAACGTTATTAGAAGTAGCGAAGTGGATTTGTAACACATAGTTGAGCTGATCCCTCTTTGGCGATGTGAGCACTATCCCGGCGCCCAAACCCATTTTCGTCTTGGATCCGTCAAAATGCATCTTCCAGTAATTCGGATCTGGTAGTGGTGGTTCATATTGCATTTCCATCCAATCCACGAAGAAATCAGCTACGGCTTGAGATTTGATTGCATCTCGCCTATCATATTGTGGATTATATGGTGCTAGCTCTATGGCCCATTTTGCGACTCGGTCGCTGGCATCTTTGCTGCCCAATATATCCGAAATAGGTGCCTCACATAGTACCCGGATTGGGTGTTCTTGAAAATAATGCTTCAGCTTCTTTGCTGCCATATACACTCCATATGTCATTTTTTGGTAATGGGGGTAATTTTGCTTTGATATAGAGAGCACTTCGCTCAATTAATAAACTGTCCTTTGGACTGATTTTCCCTCTTATTCACGTTCAACCACTATTACTGCACTTACAACTCTGTTGGTTGCGACGACATAGAGCAACATTGGATCTTTGGATAGTGGTGATGCTAATATTGGTGTTGTTGCCAACATCTTTTTGAGTTCATAGAAAGTGCTATCAGCTTGCTGTGTCCATGTGAATTTGTCTGATTTTTTCATCAGTTAATATAATGGTAGGGCTTTTTCACCTAGCCGACTAATAAATCTGCTCAACGAGGCCAGACATCCTGTGAATTTCTGGACATCGTTGAGGGTTTTTGGCAATTCCATTCTTTTGATGGCCCTGATCTTTGTCGGGTTAGCCTCCTCGGCTAGATACAAGAAATCCAAGTAACTTCCTAGCCGGGACACCAAATTTACTTTTTTCTGGGTTAAGTTTCATCCGGAATCTTCTTAAGTTTGCGAATGTTTGACGCAAGTCCTCAATTAGGGTATGACTTTGCTTGTTTTTTATCACCACGTCATCGACGTATACTTGAACATTTTTGTCCAATTGGTCTTGCAAGCATTTTTGCATGCATCTCTGATATGTTGCACCTGCATTTCTCAATCCAAATGGCATGGTACGATAGCAATAAGCCCCATACGAGGTGATAAAAGCTGTCTTTATTTGATCATTCGGATTCAGTTGTATCTGGTGGAAACCAGAATACGCGTCCACAAATGACAACAACTCACACCTAGCAGTAGAGTCTATGACTTGGTCGATCCGTGGCAGGGGAAATGGATCTTTTGGACACGCCTTATTGAGGTTCGTGTAATCAATACACATTCTCCAGACCATTGCCACACTCGGGTCATCCTTTTTCTTCTCGACCAAGAATGGATTTGACAACCAACCCGGGTGCAGTACTTCCATGATAAATTTAGCGGCTAAGAGCCTGGATATCTCGCCAGCTATCACTTTCCTCCTATCTTCGGTGAAGCGGTGGAGGGGTTGCTTCACCGGCTTGGCATCTGGCCTTACATGAAGAGAGTGCCCAGCCAGCTCCCTCGGAACTCTTTGCATATCTTGTGTGGATCATGCAAAGATATCCCGATTATCACGGAGGAAGCTGGTGAGCTTGCTTTCCTATTTGTCAGTCAGCCCAGCCCCAATGATGACTGTGTGCTCTGGGAAAGTCTCATCCACCTATACCTTCTTGGTTTCCTTGGTAGCTTGGAATGACACACTGCCATGCGGGTTAGTAAGTACCGGCATGGACATTTGTGCTTCTTTGGCCAATGCTGCCACTTCCATCATTTGGTGTTTTTCTTGCGCTATCACCAGTGACTCGGCCAGCGAGGATCCAGCTGAGGCATAAGCAATGGATCTTTTGTAATATTCGTCGACTGTAATAACTCCACATGGACCTGGCAGTTTCATTTTCAAGTAAGCAATGTGAGGAGTAGCCATAAACTTTGCCATAGCCGGCCTGCCGAGTAAGGCATGGTATGAGCTGACCAGGTTGACCACCTCGAACTCTATGGCTTCAGTGCGACAATTCTCTCTGTTGCCGAATAAGATGTCAACCCAGATCTTGCCAATTAGCTCACAGGACAATCCCGACACAATGCCATGGAAAGTTGTCTTAGTCGGCTCCAGCATGTTCATGGTAATGACTAACTTGAGCATGGTATCCTTGTACATGATGTTGATGCTACTGCCATCATCAATCAGTACCTTGGAAAATTTCACATTGATGTCAGGGCCCATGAAAGTTGGATCCAAAACCAAAGTCTAACCTCCTGGTTGGCATGATCTTGGGGTGATCCTTTATGCTCCAAGTTATTTCCTGCTCAGACCAATGCATGTACTTTGGGATTGCCGACATTGTGGCATTCACCTCCATCATCCGTCTCTGCTGACTCTTTTTGTCATTCGGCTCTGTGACAAAGACGACATAGCTCTGGTGATGTTCTCTGTACTCATTTCTGGTTCCATGGACGACATGAGCGTCGTCACCCCTTGGGTTATGCACCTGGTGCACATCTTCTCTTCTTTTTTTGATTATGATACCTTGGCTACCTGTTCTCGTATCTGTGCTCATCTCCAACAACTTGGGCATTTCCTCCTGTGAGTGGCGGAAGGGAAGGTGGTGGTAAATGTTTACTCGGCGAATCCACTCTATATCCTTTATGAAACCAAGTGCATTGCCTTGTTGTGTGATTGGCTGGCTTACTCGGACTTGGTGTATCAAATTTGCACGGTTGGTCCAACATCATCTCATAAGTATATTTCTGCCTGTCCTGATATGGCTTTCTTTGTTCGTATGACTTTTTGCCATCATTCTTTGGCATCCACCGCTGTTGTCCACTTGTCCTTTGACATTGGCTACTTCCAGCGTCTGGATGATCCTGACTCACGGCCGCAACCTGAGTCGAACCATACCTGTAGTCTGGACTTTTATCTCTTCTTTTTCTTCTATATTTGGCTCTTTCCTGGCGCCTTTGCGATCCGGCAGTGTCATAGATCTGAGTCTCAGTCATACCGTTTGCCGACATGAGCAGAGGCTGAGTCGGATCTCCTAACGCATACGAGTCAGCAATCCTTATTGTTTCTGCCAAGCTTGCCGGCATATATCTCTATAACCTTTGCCATAACACACTTCCATGTATGCATCCTTGTGCAAACCAAGCGATAGCCAGTGACTCGATTACCCCTTCACAAGAGTTACACATTGTACACCATCTTGTGAGGAATTCCCTGTCTGTCTCATTCGGCCTTTGTTTGCACATTGCTAGCTGTTGCGGGCGATTCGGCCTCTTGTAGGTGCTTATGAAATTGCTCACAGAATCATCCTGAAAATCAATCCAGCTGTTGATGCTTCCGGGTGGCAAGTTATTCAGCCACACCCTTGTTGGTCCCTCTAGCATTTGCGGCACATATCGCACTGCCCATCTCAAATTTCCCTATGCAATTTTCACAATAGTTCCATAATCTATGAGCCAGCCTTCTGGCTTTGTGCTTCCATCGTAAGTCTTTGTTCCTCTGGCCAGCTGAAAATTTGGTACAGGTGGCTCCTTCATGATCCTTGGGACAAAACATGGTGGACCATGTGGACCTTGCGAGTCGATCAGTTCTGCCATCTTTATTCGATCAAGCTTTAGCCTTGCATCGTCCGGCTGAAGGTTTCTGCCTCCGAGTCTAGCTCCCATTACTTGGTACGCGTGATCCGGCAATTCATACCCGTCATTCACCATCACCGAGTAACCATCGTTGTATCTATTTGCGTTCGGGTCCGCAGGTTGCTGTACTACTTTTCCCACGCTTTGCTGTCTTCTTTCGGGTTGAGCTGGAGCATTATTCAGAGCTGGATTTCCTCCTCCTGCCGAGTGAGCTCCACGCCTAGGTTGAGGCGCAAAATTTTGCCCTCCGTTGTCATTCCTTTGTCCTCCTTGCCTTTCTCGGCGTGCATTCTCATGGTCTTCATTTCCATGAACATTATTCCTTCTTGTTTCTTGTGCACGTGCTGGATTTATCTAAGCCATGGTCGGGTCATAGGTAATCATTTGCTTGTTCCTCCCCGAATCCACACTCTTTTCTTTTCTCTGTCTTGGCGCCACTCCGGGTGAGGAAGCTGTATGACCTACTGACCTTGCCGGGATTGGAGTTGCCGAGTGAACCAGATGTGATCTCCCTGCTATACCTGGATTTGCCCTATAGTATGCTTCATTCAGCATGCCTGCTGCTCTTACCAGTTAATTGACTCGCTCTTGTTGCCTTTTCTTCGCTTCACCCGTCAAATGGGGTAGCTCTGCCATTGCTGCCTCTGCGGCTCTCAGGTTAGCTGCTGTAGTATTGTATGTTGGCCGCATGGATGTTTCATTTCTATTTTCTAGTGTCAACTTGGACGTTGCATCCGCCAAATCCTCATTGAGGTCTCTCCCTCTTAACCTTGTTGCATCAAGCCGGGTCTTTGCGCCCTTGACTCGATTTGCCAAGTTGAGCTCTCGGATTGTGATATCCACATCTTGCTGTAACTGTGCTAACTCCTTTGCTTTCTCTAGGACCTTTATCCTGGCCTCCTTTAACTCGGCCTGCACATGTGCCGGATCAGCTTCTTGCGCCTCTTGCAGTTCTTTGGCTCTCTTACTTCTAGCTATGTTCTCTGGCTTTTCTAGAGGTGCCTTTGCTGTTCTTGCGGCCCTTGGCGTTTCCTCTTGATTTTCTCCCTCAGGATACTCATTCACTACGAGAGCTACTGGAGGTGCTGCTAGGTTAGGAGCTGTCATCATTACCTCAACGAAGACGAGTTGGTGAAGTTTTCCTGCGGCAGGAACCACAGGTGGATCCGGCGCCAGGATGACGCAGTCCGGATACGCGCCCTCCACGCACACTGCGATGTAGACCTGGTGCTCGCCGAACTTGATGAAGTGACCGCCCCTTGGGAATGGCTTAGTCCTGAAGCATCCGCGTTGTCGATGAGGCCAGAGTATATGCGCTCGCTGGTCTTGGCGATGATGTTGCCCGTCCGTATGAAGACTCCATCAAGCACCTACTTCTGCCCCATGGTGGGCGCCAACTGTCGTGGTGGTGTCACGGCAGATGCCATGGGTAGGCTTACTTTGGGGGCGTAATGGATGCTTGTGGTCACCGGGGAGGGAGTGCAAGGTCTTGCCATGCACAAAGGACAAGATGAACTCTCCACACTTAGGAATTTTATTGATACTTGAGGTTTACAAGTGCTCCTGGAGCTGTATGAAATAGGGTTCAGTGCACTAGTTACCTGCTTGGATGGTTAGCTAGGTTACACCCCTTTGGGTCCTAGGGTTACTGTTTGGATCTTCGTCTTTACTGTACGGGCCGGGTCATGGGCTTGTACTAAGTGTAGTGGCCTAGTCCATAGAGCTAGACAGCTAACGGTCTTCACGTACATTGCCTCTAGTTCCTTTGGCGTCATGCAGTAACTTTGTACGTCATCCCTTGCTTTAGGCGTCACCCGCCTCCTTTCGTGTCACCTGGCGTCGCCCTTCTCTTTTGACCGTGCTTTACTACGGTCCCTCCTAAACCTCACTCGGAAAGGTGCCACGCGTCCTATCTGACTCGGTCCTTCCTCGTGAGACTCGGATCGTTGGTTCCTGCAAGATTAACATATTTGTCTCATACGGGCCGACATAGTTCTTATTTCGGCCGCGCATGACTATCCTACCCGACCGTACTTACCTATCCTGGTTCTTTCTTTACTCGGCGCAAGTTGAGCTGTGCAATGTTTTACCCTTCATGACCCTACCGGGGGTTATCCCCCGACAGTGGATCGATCCCGTTGGGGTAAGATTCACATGAGAATAAGGGAGGCCTTTTGTGTCATTGGTGGTTTGATACCACCCCCTCTCCAAACAAGACATACTGCATGTTGGGGGGAACTCGGTAAAATATTGTCGTCCCCGCGTGCCTCGGTTATCTCTATACCCGAGCTCTTTACTTATGCACTTTACATTGTGATAGCCTTCGTGCTTGAAGTAATCTATATCTTTCTATAACATTGTTGCTTGTATTGCTTGGCATAAGTTGTTGGTGCACATAGGTGAACCCTAGTTGCTATATGTCGGGGGGATAACCCCCGGTAGTGTCATAAAGGGTAAAAAGTTACCCATCTTGGCTTATGCCGAGTCAAATAAATCCCTGTCCGGGTCTTAGCAGCCGGGATAGAAGCCCGCATACGACAAATTTGTTTACCATGCAGGAAGCGATGAGTCGGGTCTCACGAGGGAAGGCCGAGTTAGAAAGGACGTGTGGCAGCTTTCCGAGTGAGATTCAGGAGGGACCATGGTAAAGCATGATCAAAAGAGAGAAGGGCGACGCTGGGTGACATAAAAGAAGCCGGGTGACGTCCAAAGCAAGGGCTGACGTACAAAGTCACCGCATGACGCCAAAAGAGCTGGAGGCTACGTACGTGAAGACTGTTGGTTGTAGAGCTTTGTGGACTGGGTCAAGGTATCAGGGCTAGCCCATAACCCGGCCCGCACAGTAAGGACAAAGATCCAAACAGTAACTCTAGGACACAAAGATGTAACCTAGCTGGCCATCGCCTATATAAAGAGGGGCATAGCTAGGGTTTGAGGAGGTTGGACCAAGTAGGAAACTAGTGCCCTAAGGCTATGCTTGAACAGCTCTAGGAGCACTTGTAAACTTCTTGGATCAATAGAAATCCTAAGTATGGAGAGTTCATCTTGTTCTTCATGCGCGGCTAGACCGTGCACTCCCTCCCCGGTTACCTCAAGCATCCATTCGACCCCCAACTTAAGCCTACCCATTGCATCTGCCGTGACACCACCACGACACTCTAGGTTTTGTGATTGACAAAGTAAATGCTAGTTTAATTCCTCCTTTGTTGAGAAACTCTTGGAAAAGTTTTTAACCGCCTATTCACCCCCTCTAGGCGGCATCTGTATCCTTTAACCAATGGAGAGAGTTGCTAGATTCATCAACATGAGGATCGATAAATACTTTAACTATTAAAGCATGTTTGGAATTAATGGCTACTAGGGCTAAGAATGATTCTTTATATAATCCTGATTTTGGCACTAAACCAGAAAAGGGAATACTTCGTATTAATCCTGATATTATGCCTGAAGACGCAAAACCATGAAAGAAAAAGGTATACCTTCAGAACTTGTCAAGGAAAACAAAGTAGATTTGTTACAAGTTTTTACTGAAGAGGATGAAACTAGAAATTTTTTTCAAGAATTGAAACATCAACAGACAAAGTGTTATAATAACTTGCATAAGCAATTTTAAAGACATAAAAAGATTTTGGCCAAACTTACAGAAAATTATGAGGAGATTGGCCAAGAAATAAAATTATTTAACAAGTACCTCAGTATGATTGAAACCCAATGTGAACAAATAGCGTCTGGTTATCAAAATTTTCTTCGTGATGATATAAATAATCCTGTTTCTACTAATGTTGTTACAAGAAGAGGTGCAGTTGTTAAAGGACCATTGGGACCACCGGAATATGAAGCTGAAAAGGATCGAAAGGAAAAAGCCTTGCTCAAAGCAAGCCATGAAGATGATACATTGGTGGATCCTCAAGATGAGACTGCTCAAGACACACAAGATCAAACCTTGGAGGATAAGAATGGTATGCAGGATGACAGTTATAACTATGATGCAAAGACTGTTGATCCAAGAGAAGAAAAAGACACGAGCAAACAAGATGAATTCGTTGCAATAGAAAATAAGAAAAATGATAAGCAACAACAAAATAAAGCAACTAAAGAACCTGATCCTCCACAAAAGGTAAAAGTTGAAGGTAAGAAACTTTCATATCTAGACCGTAAAAAGAAAGCACCAGATGAGGAAATCCATGATTCTTTCGCAAAGGCACTTAATGATCTTCGTGTAGAAATTCCATTTGCGGATGGAATAAAAGTTCCTGCCTATTCTAAATTTCTCCGTGACATTCTTAGTAGAAAGAAAGAAAGAACTGAAACCGTTGCCATGGTGACTAGTTACCCTGCTAATAGGAGGCTATTGTCTAAATCAGAAGATCCCGGTATACCAACTATTTCATGTTCAATAGGCAAAACTGATATTCATAATGCTTTATGTGATTTAGGTGCAAGATTTAGTGTAATGCCATACTCTCTCTATAAAAATATTGGATTAGGGGAATACTCCCCCACTTCTATCACTTTACAAATCCACTAAACAACTTGTTGGTATGATTGAGGATGTTTTACTTAGAATAGATGAGAATGTTTGTCGGGCCCCTGGATTAATCCTCCGAGAATCTCTATTATGCATACACCACGATCCCATGATAAATTTGTCATGGAACATAACCGACGAGTATCAAGTAAACATCCATTAATTACACAGATACAAGTCATACCTTAATTTTCACTTATGGATACATCAACAGTATCAGCAGAACTTCATCAAGCGTAGAGCCCGACCCATGCCTTAACCTACAGGCAACTGACTGGGAGAACGTCCTAGCTCGCATAGCCATCATCATCACCTTCTTCTTGATGTACTTCTCGAATCTGACCAAGTTAATTGCCAGGAAGAATGCCAGTGAGTACTTGGAATCCACTCGCAAACCACCTTAAGATAACAATAAATAAAGAGGAATGCAATATGGCTGTGGTAGTAGGAGGGTCCATGAGAGGTTCTTTTCTAAAATAGTTTCTCTTGTAGATATAGCATCTCCATATGTTTGTTAAAAACTTTGGTAAAACATTTTGGAAACCTTTTTGAAAACTTTGGAAAACACTAGGATTGGGTCACCCATTTGTTCCTTCCTTCCAGTCATCTCATGACCAAACTCATTTCCTTCCTTTCCGACCATCCCATGGTCAAACTCCTTTCCTTCCTTTCCGGCCGTCCTATGGTAAAAACATTTCGAAAGACATTGATTTTCCGAAAATCCTTTTTGAAATCAAAACCAGCACCGCTCTATAGCAACCTTCCCAATCGTCCATGACCGTGGACATGGCTATTCGAATAGATTTATACTCTACATAGGTTGTACACTTTACCCACACCGTCCAATTACACTGCCCTGATCTACACCGATCGTGGGTCGAGTTATCGATCAGACCTTCTGGATGCCCACTCTAGTATAAACGCCTAACCTATGAGTGCTAATCCCCTCAAAACTGGGACACCCTATATAGTTCACAAGCCAACCAGAGCGCATTTTACACTGCACAAAGTGGGCTCTTTCAATGAGGGACTCATAGTAACGCCTGGCTGCCCTTAGACAGTTCGTCCCTTCTCCAGGCCGATGTCCCACATGGGCCTTTATAGGAGAAGGCCCAACCTCAAGGGACCGAGGTCCCTTGTAGTAGTCGTGAGGCACCTATACCAGAATAGACAAACTTCCAGGCTAGCCCTGTCCCATTTTAGAGTAATGTGGTTGAACGGGTTAATTGTTCTAGCAAAACTGCAAAGAACCAGGTGCGTTTTTGTAAAAAAATTTCCTCCATCTTTCGTCCAACCTTTTTGTAAAACCAAAACCTTTTTCCTTTCCAAACTCACTTGGCAGGCCAAACCTTGCCAAGGTTTTCTCATAAAACATTCTTGTAAGCTTTTTCGGGGTCTTCCCATCCCATAGTTTTGCTTCGGCTAAAACGGGGTTTACAAAGGGGCATGGTGTTATACACCATCTACCATACTAGGAGAAATTAGGTGTCGTCAAAGGGGGTCGTACTTAATATTAAAAATGTGTAATATCTTGGAGGAGCCAAGCCACTACCATATATAACTCCACATATAGTAAAAAATGCAATTTTCGTAAACAGTAGATAAAACATGCATAAATAAAACAGTAGGACAAGAGATTATGAGCAAGAAGGTGGCTTGCCTAAGATCAGAAAACTGGCAATATATGTCCCTAGACTTATTCTTAGAATACCCAAACATAACAATAATAATAACAACCATCTTCTTGTCTCTGATTTAATCTCATCTATCGTCAATATGGATCACATGCAAGCAAACAAAGGCACAATAAATACAAGGCATACAAGCACCATTACAATATGGAAAACAAACATTCAGCACATTATTCACTTCCGTAGGTTTTGTTAGATTGAGTTGGTATCAAAATGAAATACTTTATTTGCATTTGTGGAGTTTTCTTTATGATTTATGTGGCATACATCACTTAATTAGGGAGGTTAACTCCAAGGCTTGGTTCCTTATTATATCATTATATAAAAATGATACCAGCAGATAGGTAATGATAATATGAAGCCAACAAAAGTGGTTTCTCTATTTTATCAATTTCATTTGATTTACTATGCATTCTCTAGTTTTAGGAAATAATTCACCAGAAAAGTTTTGTGAGTCCAAAAATCATTTACTTGGATGGTTATGTAGGGTTTGATGTACTGATTCACTGTGAGTTGGAATCATGTCAAAATAATTACTATAATGCCCTCGGGAAATTCCCAAAGGCAGATCTATAGGTTTTATTTTTATTTTTCACCATATTTATTATACAGTTCCAAAAGATATGAGGAAAAGTACAATGAATAGTTATTGGAAATACCTTCCAGTAGAAATTGGATTCATCAATTTTGGAGTTGTAGAAGTCCTATATAGATTTATCTATTGAATTAACCATGGACAGAGTGGTTTAATTCACCATAAATCACCAGAGGATCAACAAATCTTAAGCTCCTAGGTTTTGATAGGACATGAAGTACCACATCTCTAAGAGTTGGAAATAGGTACAATAATTTTGTGGTTTATCCTAGGGAATTTTATAAAGGCATGACTAGATGGATTTTGTTATTTTTAATAATGTAAAACTATGCTTCACCTTGACATGAGATAAAGGATAACTGGTAGGTATAGTAAAAACCTTTCAGGGGACCTTTGATTCATCCCATTTGGATATGTATATCTCACTGAGGAATTTATTTAGGGTAAAGGACACATTTTATTATAATTATTACCAGAAAATAATGACAAAAAGTTTTGGGCTGGGGTTGGCCTCGCATGTTAGACAAAATAGTACTGAACATACTAAAATTTAGATCTCAGTGATTTCATTCATTTTCTAATTTGTTCTTGATTTAAACCAACAAGTATTTGTGCAGATCTGAATTTTTGTGATAAAAGAAAAAAGGAAACATGTTAGCCGGGCTAGCTCCAGAGGGGAATTGGGCCACATATGGGAATTCGGCCCACCCGGTCTACGCCGCGCGCGGGAGGGTGGAGGTGTTTGAATACCGCCAACAGGGCCACTGTTCAGCATCTCTAGGGGCTGAAGGGGTATGGGGATTCGTTCACCATTGGATTTAAGAGGATACGACGACCAGCCTCCTTCATCTCCGAGGAAATAGCCTGGCGGCATCGGAACCCTAGGAAGGAGCAGGGTGCAACAGGACTGCTTACCGAGAGCTTGGGAGGCGACGCAGAGGGTGTAGGGAGACGCGGTCGACGACGGGGATCACGGGGATGGTTGGCATCGACCTGTTGCACGAGGGAATGGCGCTCCCGCGACGACAACCGAAGGAAGGCCGACGAAGCTCGACGACGGTATCGGTAGGGACTATCCTGGAAGGGGAGAAGGGGATGGTCAGATTCCGTAGGTCGAGGCGATCTTGGGAAGCTGGCATGCAGCGAGAGAAGAGTAGGGAGGAGAGTACCCGCACGAGATCTTGAAAGTGGCCAAGAGGAGGAGCTCGGGAGCTCGCCGGTGAAACCTCCAGGGGCTGTCCTAATAAAGAAGGAGGGCATGGTTAGATGCAGAGGAGTGAGGAGGTTCTGAAAATGCAACATACATAGGGAGGAGATTTTTAACGTGTGGCCCAAAAGTTGAAGCGCCATGGCAATGCAGGGTCCGCATTCGTTGGTATTGGATCGGGATACCCAGAGTTGGCGTGCCAAATGCTTAGAGGGTCTTTTCGGCACGAATTCAACAAACCATTTGAACACGGTAAAACTCGCTAACACGTCAAATTGGGGCTCGCCTATCACTTTTGACAGTTAAGTCGCTGCCATCCTGACTGCCATGTAGACTTGCAACGCTGGCGCCCTCGTGTTCGAATGGTGTTTTTGACCCGGCCTTCTTCTTCCCCAAAGGGGCGATCTGTGATCACCGCCATGGCCCGGAGCTGGGAGGGAATTCCTTTAGCGGCGAGATCTGGCACCTGGCTGAACCTGATTGGTCTTGCCCTCCTCCTCCCAAACAGGAGCTCGACCCATGGCACGACAACACCCATGGCACGACACCGGGACGAGATTT
Source organism: Avena atlantica (assembly GCA_910589765.1). Lineage (NCBI taxonomy): Eukaryota > Viridiplantae > Streptophyta > Magnoliopsida > Poales > Poaceae > Avena > Avena atlantica. Next base: position 313,038,694 of record OU342736.1, read on the forward strand.
CGGTCCTGTTGTCGTCCTCCAAAATCCGAGCTTGCCGTTGCCATGGTTGCATCCGCACCAGTCATGGCGCCTTACTCTCCGAACCCCAAGGCCACATCCACTCTGTTCGGCACAATGCCAACAAGGTGAAATTCCATCTAGTTTTCTTCTTGTGATTCTGGTACAAAACATGTACCAAAATGTTGTTTACTAGAATTTCATTTGAAATTAGTAGCTCCATGATGAAGAAAAACAAAGAATGTCGTGGTTGTGGCACGGCAGATGCCATGGGTAGGCTTAAGTTGGGGGGGGGGGTGAATGGGTGCTTGTGGTCACCGGGGAGGGAGTACACGGTCGAGCCATGCATGAAGAACAAGTAGAACTCTCCAGACTTGGCAATTCGATTGATACCCCAAAGATTACAAGTGCTCCTTGAGCTGTTTAGGATTGAGTTCACAACACTAGTTCCCTACTTGGTCCAACCTCCTTCTACTACTGCTATGCCCTCCCTTATATAGGCAGTGCTAGCTAGCTAATACCCCTTTGGGTTCTAGGGTTTACTGTTTGGATCTCGGTCCCTACCATATGGGACGGGTCATGGGATTGCCCTAAGCCCAGAGGCCGGGTCCATAAAGCTTGACAGCTAACAGTCTTCTGGTACGCTGCTTCTTGTTCTTTTTGGCGTCATGCTGTTACTTTGTATGTCAGCGCATGCTTTGGGCGTCACCCGGCTCCTTTTGTGTCACCCGGCGTCGCCCTTCTCTTTTGACCATGCTTTACCATGGTCCCTCCTGAACCTTACTCGGAAAGGTGCCACGTGTCTTCCTTGACTCGTCTCTTCCTCGGTTGACTCGGCTTGTTGGTTCCTGCAAGGGTTACAACTTTGTCCTATGCGGGCCGACATAGTTTGTACGTCGGCCTTCATGCTTATCTTACCCGGCCGTTCCTACCAGACCTGGTTCTTTCTTTACTCGGAGCCAACCCAGCTGCGCTATGTTTCCCCTCTCGTGACCCTACCAGAGGTTATCCCCCCGACATTAGTCCCCGAAGCTGGTGAGGTCTAGTAGTTCAAGCTGTTAGGCGTCTCCAGGTTCCTTTTGTGTGAATGGATCTTAGTTTTTGTCTTTATCTGTTGCAACTTCGCACTTTGCCGGGTTAGTCTGACAATATCGGGTCAATTCTTTGACTTCTTAGCTCATTCTTGCCTCGAGCCGAGTTACTTTGGCCAATTCCGAGTCATTTTCGGCGCCCTTCAGTCACTGACAGCTGGTAATCATGATTACTTGCCTCAATTTTTGTTCCAAGCTCTGGCGGCACAGTGACGGCTGCGCAGTTATTCCCCGTCACTGTGGCAGTCCCATCGACCTGCGCCTCTTGTCCTTCTAGTCATGACGTGGAACGGGATTTTTCGTGTATCCTTGACTACGTGGTGCTTGCTGACTGGCTTTCCCGGCCCGGCACACGACCACACGCTGGCCGCACGGCACAGATTGATCCCACGACCGGGGTTTTTAATGCCCTTAAGTACGGGTTGGGGGTTTCCACTTCCCCACGCATGTTCAGTTTTCCCTTGTCCTTTCTTCTTCCTCGCGCCTGCAAAATCGAACTGCCCCCTTTGCGGTTCCTTCTTCCTCCTGTTATTGTGTTGCGATTGCCCCTATCTTCTTTCCATTCTAGTACGGGTCCATGCTGCTCCAAGCCTCTTCCTACTATGGAGGAGACGGACTCTGCTGGTCTCATGGACGCTCGCGGCAGCGCTGATGGTGGTGAGGAGCAGGTGATTCCCGCCGGCGAGCGCGGCAGCTGGGAGGGCTCGGAGGTCTCCGCCGAAGAGGTGGAGTGGCTCCGCTCTACCAGACGCATTCCACTGCAACTGGATTGTCGTCTTGTAGGGTTCGCAGCATAGAAAACAAAAATTTTCCTACGATGGGAACAACTATGTACCAAGATCTATCTACTAGATACAAACAACGGGCGGATGTATATCCGTAGAGAACATACCCTTGAAGACCAAAAAAGCTTAACGAGTCCAAACTCGTGGTTGATGTAGACGATCTCTTGCCGATCTCAAGATCGAGAGGAAGTCCTAGCGCCGCAAAACAGCAGTGCATCCGTGCTCGCACACACGTTCGAGGCACCGAGCAACCTCCGCCTCCTCGCTCCAGTGATGCAGCGGAAGCACAACTCTTTCTTGCCGAATAGCCACCGGGAACATGTATCTCGCTAGTCCGAGACCATGGGGGATAAATTCTAGAGGGGGAGAGAGAGCCTTCACGAGGAGGTGTGCCTTGAGAGGAGGAGAGGGGGGCCTTTTATAGGGGAGAGGGGGGGGCACCCAAGGGGCATGGCGCCCAGCCATGGGTCTGCCCCCACCTCTTCCACATTCATGTGGGTGGATCTCCCACTCAAAATGAAAAGCCTCCACTCCCATTAAAAAGCCTCCACTCAAAAATCCACTCACATGCATTAAATTTCCACCAAATTTAATGCAAGCTCTCATTTAAATAAAACTCTTTTATTTATCTATTCAGAATTTTGTTAATTAAAACCCCTGTGCTTGTTCCATTTCTAGTATTCCATTTCACAAGCAGAACCAGTTTCAGCAATTTCAACCGAACAGTTTCGGTGTCTAGTGAAATAAATTCCTGCGCTTGTTATTCTTTTCGGCATGAAACTTTTGCTCCAATTGGATGTCGGTGTCTCTTAAGTGTGTCACCCTACGGTTCGTGAATAATGCGGACATGATCGAGACCCCTCTCCGATCAATAATCAGCAGAGGGACCTGGAGATCCGTACTGACTCCCACACATTCAACGATGACTTCTGTGATCGTGTGAACCTTTTACGCTAGTATCTTAATCCCTTTGTTTCATGATATATTACATGTCCAAGATTCGATCATCGGTATCTCCATACCTAGTTTGATCTCGTTACCAACATGCACTCTTTTCTCGTTCCCGTGATATAACATTATAGTGATCAAATCACTTGCTTGCAAGCTAATCAATGTGATATCACCGAGAGGGCCCAGAGCATATCTATCCGTCATCGGGATGAACAAATTCCACTCTCGATCCATGGGTCTCAACATAACACTTTAGTAGTTCTGAAGCCATCTTTATAATCACCCAGTTACGGTGTGACGTTTGATGTCATCGAGAAACTCTTTCGGTGTTAGTGATTGACATGATCTCATGGTCTAAGGATTAGGATCACTTCGTAAGTTGTTATAGCAATATAAACTCAATGACTTTGATCGTAATGCTATACTTCGGATGAATGTTCATCACATCATTACACTAATGTTGTGATCCCGTTATTAACAACATCCAATGTCCATGATCAGGAAACCTTGATCATCTTGTTAATCAACGAGCTAGTTTATGAGAGAGGCATAACTAGGAACTTCCTTTTTGTTTATTAAACACACATGTATTAACGTTTCCGTATTAATACAATTATAGCATGTAAAATAAACATTTATCATAAATAAGGAATACGATAATAACCACTTTATTATTGCCTCTCGGGCATATTCCCTTCAGTCTCCCACTTGCACTAGAGACAATAATATAGTTTGAAAACTTTGCGTATTGAACACATATGGATTTCATGTGTTCCATATATGCAAATGCAAGTGGTTAATCTACGGATCTGATGCTTTCAGGTCCGTGTGTATTTGCATGTCTTTGCGTCTCCACGCATCACTCATTCTCTAATGAGATGGCATTGTATAAATTTGGTCTTTTGGTGAGACCTTTAGTTCCTTGGGGTTAAATAATGTCGATACTATTGTCATACAATATATCTTTAGTGTTAGCCCGTTGCGAACCACACCTTAGTTTGATAACAAACTTCTTGACACAAATTCCCTCCTTTGCTGCTACTATAGCAGTCATATACTTAGCCTTTTGTTGTAGTATTCGTCACAATGTCTTAACTTTGGAACTCTTCCAAATCTATCATGGAATCTCATTTCCATTACAGTGTGCCACCCATAGTTTAAATTGAGATAAACTTCATTTGTATCTTGTGACAAAAATAGTATCAATGTAACTCTTTACAATGAACTATTTGTAATTGTTTGTCACCTCTACACAAATATATTCTTAGTTCTTCCAAAAGATCATAAGAATATCCTTACTATCGTCCAATGATCATTTTATGATTCATTCTGGTATATGCTCATAACACTTAGTGCATAGGACATATCTGGATGTGTACATATCATGGTATGATTGATCAAAACATTCTCGTGATTTCACTCATCAAGTGTCAAAGCACTTGAATCTTGTTTCACTTATCAAGTGTCGATACACTTGAATCTTGATTCAATTCCTTTCCATGCAACAAGAACTGTTTCTTGTCATTTCTATATTGAACTCCTTCAATATCTCATATATGTACGTTGGCACAACCATATTGGCGTCACAGTCTATCCACTATAGACATTCATGCTAAATATTCAGGTTTTGCCTAAGTCTTTCATCGAAATGAAATTCTTAACCTTTGTCAATAAAAGATACATCATTTCTAATCAACAAGATGTCATCCACATAATGTATTAGAAATGTGTCTCAGCGCTCCCACTTAATTCCTTGCAAATGCAAGCATCTTCATCGTCTCCGGATGAAAACTCCTTTTCATCACGGTGTAGATTCCAACTCCGCGATGCTTACTTCAACCGTTGAAGTTTGCATGCCCCTTTTAGCATCCTTTGAATTAACAAAACCCTTTGGATCATGTCATGTACACGTCCTAGGTAACCATTCTATTAGAAGAACTTTGTTTTGTTTATTCATCTACCATATACCAAATTATGTAGTGGTTGCTACTTTAATCCGTCCAGACTAAATATCGCTATGAAAGATCTTGTCATAGTCAACTCCTTGAACATTGTAATTAAATACTTTACGACATGTCGACTATTTCATAGATGTAAAACATCCATGTCTGTTTCTTTATAGATCCAAATACGACCGATAGGTTTTTACACCTTTCCGGAGGGTCTTCCAAGTTCAAAACTTGATTTATCGTGTATGGACTTATCATGGATTTTATGGCTTCAAGCCATTTGACGGAGTCAGGGCCCATCATCGCTTCTTTGTATGTATTCGGTTCATCATTGTCAAACAATAATGATTTACTCTCAAATCTTAGCATTTGATTGTTTAACCGACCTACTTGGTTCAATAGGAACTTAGATCTCCGTGACCACAACCTTTGAGGCACATAAGCTATGAGCATTATGGCAGCCTTCGGAACGATTTCCGGCGCTGCGCAACTCAGCACATTTAGCTAAGGTTCGTTAACCTTATCAAAGTTCTATTGTCCTCCCACTTAACTTTTACGAAAAATTCCTTCTTCAAGAAACTTCATATTTCAAGCGACAAACCCTTTTGTCCTCGGTGTTATGGAGGAATAACCAATTGTTATTCGAAATAACCTACAAAGACATGCTCATCCGACTTCGGTTGTAAACATCTTACTTATGTTTAGCATACCAAAATTTAAGAAATGACAACTTGGGTTTTACCCCAAACCATAACTTCCATGGTGTCATTTCAACGGATCATTATGGAGCTCTTTTCAGTGTAAAAGCGGTAGTCTCTAAAGCTTTAATCTTTTAAAACATAATGGCAGTTTTATGAATAACACCTTTGATCCAACCATGTCAAACAAGGTTTCATTACAAATCTCAAACACTCCATAGTCCTATGGTGTTTCGGGAGATGTAAATCTAGGTGTTTTGCTAAACTTGCAACTCAAATAAATCCCTTTATGATAAAATCATAATTCATTTATTTTCTTGTTACACTTGTAACTCAAATAAATCCCTTATGATAAAATCATAAACCATTTATTTTCTTGTTACAATGATTTTCACTTTATTTTGAAAGTCTTTGAACATTTTCAAATATTTCACACTTCTTTCTCATTAAGTGAATATTCACTCAAATTTCCGGAGAAAGTATATGAAGTTGAAACCCATCGCTTACGACTACACATAATGGACTACATACATCGATATGTATAAATTCCAATATTTTAGTCGTTCGTTCTTCTTTGGCCTTTGAAGGAAGTTTTAATTATCCCGAGGAAAGTCTTACAAGCGTCACTTGATCAAATCAAAGACTCCAAAAATCCATGAAAATGGAGTTTTTTCATGTTTTCTTTCCAATATAATTTAAACAGCGATGTCACTTCGTAAGTGATATTTCAATCATTTGTCTTGCAACATTTTAGCATTAGGCTTTATGGATGTGATTTCTCCAACTAGATTTGTAAATCATCCATCTTATATGGAATACGGTAATTATTTGAACAACCTTTGTTCTCATAATACCTGATTTAAATAACAATTACTAAAACAAATCTTGAAGTGAAGCTTTGATGTCAACGAGAAATACAAACAACAGTTTGTTTGTTTTCGATGAACATCATCACATATTCTCTTGCTAGTTACTTAGGCCATTGTGGTTCATGAATAGCGTTGTTCTGTATGAAATTTCATACCAACCAATTCAGTATCCAATACCCAAGAACCACATTGTTTAACAAGCAAAGAATACAACCATAACACGTATATCATCCATATACCAAAATTGGATATTTCCAATCTTTTATTTTCTGCCAAATATATTTTATAGATTCTCTTTCAACATTTCCCTTTTAAAAGAATCTATCAACATCAAAAGTGGCGCCATATACATGACACATAGTCCAAAGCGTGTATATTCAAATAATAATACCATTGGACTTGCACTTTGAAGTAGATCACCATCATCAAATGATCGGTATTCTTTCAAAATCCATTCTTTAGTAATGTTTTAGTGTAGTAAACACTTTACATACATCTTATATTCATACTTATCATTACAACTTTCATGATCAAGCTACTGTAGCTTATAAAGGCGAATCGTGAGTATAACATTACTTTCCAAAACCCTTTTGGATGATTAGGATGTCTAGCATCTCCAACCTTCGTAAATTCTCATCCAATATGAGAACATATATTATACTCTATCATATTGCAACCAAAACATTGTTTCAGATATCATTATATCTGCCACACATGATGGTTTCTGAAACAATTCTTTCAGCTCCTAGATAAACTTGATATTAAAACAATCAAGAATCATGGAGGCAAACATGATACTTAAGATACTAACACTGGAATTGTTACTCTCTATTTAATACCAACTATTAAATTTCACGGAGTAAATAGAGTTTGCTGAAAGTTTGCAATAGGAGTTTAAACTTTAGATTGACACCCAACACAATACGATACCAGTTCATAAAGTATATATCCAGAATTCTATAGTTCTATTATCTCAATTATAACTAAGCATAAGGTGGTGAACGAATGCCAATGACTACAACAAATTATGCAAATTCACTTTGATTTAATTTATGATAAATTGAGTTCTACTAATCCAAATTAGAAATGAACTCCCACTCAAGAACGACAGCCCTCGTGTCTTTTTGGTGATTACATGAACCAAATCCACTACACCAAGTCCGATCATCACGCGAGTCGGTGTAGCTTCAAAGGCGAGCATCCATATGGTCATCATATCAAAACATATGACTCATGCTTAACCTTTCGGCCCGTGTTCCGAGGCCATGTCTGTACATGCTAGGCTCGTCAAGCATGTACCTTAGTATTCGCGTGTGTAACTATCTTACACCCGAGATATGCTCGTGGATTCAAGTACACCCGATCATCACGTGATGTCTTTAAGCGACGAAACATTGTCGGTGCATACTTAAGGAAGAACACATTCTTATCTTGATATTTAAATGAGGGATCATCTTATTATGCTAATAAAGCGCCAAACAATCAATATAAGATGCTATTAAACATCACATGTTTATTAGTGGAATGATATGGTTCCTGCATATGATCTCTATCATGTGCACCGTGGTATGATCACTATCATACCTATATGTGTAAGTCCAAGGTCTCTGGAGATTACACATTATGTGTGTTGTAAGAGTATCATCTCATAATTCTACTTACAACATCACCATATCATATCACTAGCCCAGCAACTATCTAAACTAGACGCCTCTAATTTATCCATTGCAAATTTTACGTGGCTTAGGGCTTTCGAAGATAGAACCGTTCTTACCTACGAACATGAACCACAACGAGGATAACCAAATTGTTGACAACTCGTTGCAAATTAGATATTGACTATAGTAGGAGAGACAGACACCCGCTAGCCACTTATGCAAAACCAGTTGCATGTCAAGCGTGGAACATGTCTCATGTGCGAGGACATGTAAAGTTTGTCCGGGCCGCTTCATCCCACTATGCCACCAATATCCAAAGTACAACTAAGAAGCAATAAAATGAACATCATTTCCCACATACTCATATGTGTACTACCCGTGCAAAGTATCTACGCATAGATTTGGCTCTGATACCACTGTAGGGTTCGCAGCATAGAAAACAAAATTTTTCCTACGATGGGAACAACAATGTACCAAGATCTATCTACTAGATACAAACAACAGGCGGATGTATATCCGTAGAGAACATACCCTTGAAGACCGACAAAGCTTAACGAGTCCAAACTCGTGGTTGATGTAGACGATCTCTTGCCGATCTCAAGATCGAGAGGAAGTCCTAGCGCCGCAAAACAGCAGCGCATCCGTGCTCGCACACACGTTCGAGGCACCGAGCAACCTCCGCCTCCTCGCTCCAGCGATACAGCGGAAGCACAACTCTTTCTTGCCGAATAGCCACCGGGAACATGTATCTCGCTAGTCCGAGACCATGGGGGATAAATTCTAGAGGGGGAGAGAGATCCTTCATGAGGAGGTGTGCCTTGAGAGGAGGAGAGGGGGGCCTTTTATAGGGGAGAGGGGGGCACCCAAGGGGCATGGTTCCCAGCCATGGGGCTGCCCCCACCTCTTCCACATTCATGTGGGTGGATCTCCCACTCAAAATGAAAAGCCTCCACTCCCATTAAAAAGCCTCCACTCAAAAATCCACTCACATGCATTAAATTTCCACCAAATTTAATGCAAGCTCTCATTTAAATAAAACTCTTTTATTTATTTATTCAGAATTTTGTTAATTACTTTAATTAACAAACATTCACATAAAACCCCTTTCTAGTATTCCATTTCACATGCAGAACCAGTTTCAGCAATTTCAACCGAAACAGTTTCGGTGTCTAGTGAAATAAATTCCTGCGCTTGTTATTCTTTTCGGCATGAAACTTTTGCTCCAATTGGATGTCGGTGTCTCTTAAGTGTGTCACTCTACGGTTCGTGAATAATGCGGATATGATCGAGACCCCTCTCCGATCAATAATCAGCAGCGGGACCTGGAGATCCGTACTGACTCCTACACATTCAACGATGACTTCTATGATCGTGTGAACCTTTTACGCTAGTATCTTAATCCCTTTGTTTCACGATATATTACATGTCCGAGATTCGATCATCGGTATCTCCATACCTAGTTTGATCTCGTTACCGACATGCACTCTTTTCTCGTTCCCGTGATATAACATTATAGTGATCAAATCACTTGCTTGCAAGCTAATCAATGTGATATCACCGAGAGGGCCGAGAGCATATCTATCCGTCATAGGGATGAACAAATTCCACTCTCGATCCATGGGTCTCAACATAACACTTTAGTAGTTCTGAAGCCATCTTTATAATCACCCAGTTACGGTGTGACATTTGATGTCATCGAGAAACTCTTCCGGTGTTAGTGATTGACATGATCTCATGGTCTAAGGATTAGGATCACTTCGTAAGTTGTTATAGCAATATAAACTCAATGACTTTGATCATAATTCTATACTTAGGATGAATGTTCATCACATCATTACACTAATGTTGTGATCCCGTTATTAACAACATCCAATGTCCATGATCAGGAAACCTTGATCATCTTGTTAATCAACGAGCTAGTTTATGAGAGAGGCATAACTAGGAACTTCCTTTTTGTTTATTAAGCACACATGTATTAACGTTTCCGTATTAATACAATTATAGCATGTAAAATAAACATTTATCATAAATAAGGAATACGATAATAACCACTTTATTATTGCCTCTCGGGCATATTCCCTTCACGTCTCCCCTCCGGTGAGATTTCTCCCAAGCCTCAAGCTGGCGAGCGGGTGGTTTTCCTTTCCCACTTTGAATGCGGTTTCGCTCTTGCTGTGAGCTCCTTCTTCTCCTTGTTTCTTTCTACCTTCCATCTGCAGACCCACCATCTTCCTGCCAATGCGATTAGCTCTCTTTCTTGTTTCATCTCTGCTTGCAAGGCCTATCTTGGAATTTGGCCCACAGTTCCTTTGTGGGCCAAATATTTTGGCTTTAAAGTTCAGGTTGTTCCCCAGCCTGGTGCTCCTTGATCCGAGAAGAGGCCGACCCGGTGTGGTGCTGCTAGCATCACGCCCAGGAGAGATTCCATCTTTCCTCGGGTTACTGGTATTGACTCCTGGAAGAAGTAGCATAGAACCTTTTTCTATGTCAAGAACAGCGGGTCCACTGATAACATCCGGCTTCCCCCTTTCTCGGATGAGGTCCCCAACAAGAAGCACTGGCAGCTTGACCCGCGCGACCAGGACGCTGCGGTAAACGAGGCTAACGCAATCTTGGAAAGGTTACTGTCGCTGGATGAAAACTTTCATCTCGCCGACTCTGACCTCATGTGCACCTTCGTCTCACGCCGGGTTAGCCCCATCCAAGCGAGGAGCCACAAGATGTGCTTCATGAGTGGCTCTCACGATCCCACTCGGCACTCCACTATGGAGCTCACACAAGACTCCATTGCCTGCCGAGTAAGCTCAATCTTTAAATTGAACTTGGCGGATGTCACATCCCAAAATTTTCCAAATTTTGTAATGTGAAAAATAAATAAACAAAATAAATAATTGTTGAAATCTAGAGTGAAAAGAAACTTTTTGTTTCTAAATGGAAACTTAATATCCCTTCTTGAACAAACTTTGATTAATGTTTGAATCCAACTAAATTCAAATCAAGTGAAATGCACTCTTCATAAATGCATCTTGAAATTTAAACATTTGGAAAATAAACCAAAACCCTAAAAAAACCTAATGGAAGAAAAACATTTCCAAATTATCTCAAAGACTAAGGATTTGATCCATATAAAATTTATCAACAAATATTTATAAATGATCAAAAATGACAAATGGAGATATTATAAAACCAAGGGAATTGGTTTCACATAATTTGGAACCATAGATAAAATCTTATGAATTTAGTAAAATCAGGAAATTGAATTTACAAAGCTAATAAAGAACCTATCTAAAAATCCATACCAAAGGGTGAGTAAATGATCCTAAACAGACTTAAAAGGATAAACAAATGTTAAATAAGATTTTACAAGTTGGAATCACCAAGTTTTGATCTTTAAATAAAAAGATATGGTTTTTAAAAGACAAAAGGAAGAAATAATAAATAAGGACTATTTGATAAGAGCCAAATAAAACTTGGCCCAAAACCATAAACAAATGGAATAAACATAATCCAAGTTCAAATGAAATAAATGAATAAATAAAATTCAAATAAAATAATATGGCCCTAACCAAATTCTATTCCATTTGATTAAGACAATCCCTAATAAGAATGACTAATGAAAGCATGGGAAAATTATATTTGGAATTTACCCAAGTGGAATAAAAATTATTCAATTAATTTAAATGGGATCAAATAAATCAACTGAATAAAATTTATGGAATTAGACCCATATTTGATTTCATTGGAATAAAGATAAATATCCAATTTAAATGACTAATAGATCATATGAAAAATATTCCAAATAATTCAAAGTGAATTATTTGACACCCTAGTAAATAAATAAAACCTACTGAATAGGTTTGGTAAAAATATGGATTTCAAATAAAGTTTTAAAACATATTAAAACCTATTTGAAATAAAGACAAATGTCTATTTATAAAATAAATAAAATACCATAAAAAGAGTAAAAGAATTATTCTAAATTTGACTTTAGAATGAACTAATAATCAGTATTTGAAAATACACAAAGTTTGATAGATGTTTGATTTAAAATAGTGTTTGAATTTTTTAAATAAAAATCAAAATAGATTAATAGAAATATTAAAGGGAAAAAGATTCTATATAAAAAAAATGAAACAGACCCCAGCCCAGCCAGCAGGCCCAACCAAGCCCAGCAGCGCAGCCCACCTTCTTTTCCTCCCCCGAACCATTTTCTACTCAGAAACTCAACCACTCAGTCACTGACTGCTAGGTCCCACTCCTCCTCTCTTTCACTCGCTGACGCCATGCCCCACCGCCAGGTCATCGTCTCCCTCACCCGCCCGCTGACCATGCTCTCCCGGCCGTTTTTGCCGTTAACTCCTCGGCATAAATTCGCGGTGATGGCTCAACGATTAATGCTTGCGACCATGCTCGATTTAGCGCCCGCCTCTTCTCCCATTTACCCTCTGTTTCCAGCTCCTCTCCGCCCCAGGGCTACCCTAATTGCTCGGTGCAACCTCACCGGCTCCGACGAGGTTCCGCTCGAATTCCGGTGAAGCCAGCCAATCCCACTGCCTCTAGAGCACACGAGCGTGCTCGCCAACACCAGGCGTGCCTTCCAGTAGCGGTAGCTCGCTCGTGCGTGCCCCGGGACATCGCCTCCAACAACACCAACACGCCACCACCTCCTGCTCCAACTCCGGCGGCATCTACTGGTGAGCCCAGACCTCCCTTTCACCTCTCCGTGATGCTCACATGCTCGCAATTCTCGTGAGGACCTAACGGTACTTCCCTATTTCCTTAGCGTTCCTCCAAGCCTCGTCTCCGTCGACGACAGAGCCTACCCGACGACGATGCAAATTCCGGCGAAGGATTGACAATGACCCCGTGCTCCCCCTGCTCTCCCACAACCACCTCGAGATTCAGCACATCGCGGCGAATCCGGTGAGCAACCCCTCTCCCTTTCTTGCTTCCGGAATCGCCGAGAACACCTCCGTCTGACCGCACGCCGCCACTCGCCGCCGCGCCAGCGCCGCCCGACTTTGGCTAGTTGCTAGGATAAATCCACTTATCGAAGAGGTATGGTTGTCTCTGTACCGCATGATCCACATTAGATCCTATGGCCCGCATCGCTTGATCCGTGCGAATCGTTTTCAACCAATCAGAACAGGACGCGTGGCCTAGAGCTGTTATAAAAACCAGAAAATGTTCTATTAGTTATTCAAACTTGCTAAATTCATAACTTTCAATCCACACGTCCAAATTTTGCAAATTTTATATCAATGGAATCAGCAGACCAAGTACTATACAACCATGCACTTTGTTTAGTGAATTGCTTCTGGAAACTTAGTTGTTTTTGCAGAAACTTGTGTAGGCATAATTTGAATATAAAATTTATTCTAGGAATGTTTTTAAAGTAAAATCTCTGGAAAATGGATTATTTTGAACCCACTAACCTTAGAAACCAACTTGTGGATTCAAAAACATATTTTGTGAGTCAAAATAATAAATCTTTGGTTTAGACCATTTCTAGTCAAATAAAAATGTTGTTTATATGTTAAAAATACTTTTTGGAGAAAACCTTTGGGAAATGTTTTGATTTAAACTCTCTGAACCTAAACACAAAGTTTTATGATTTAAAAATATATTTTGTAAACCCTATAAAAATTATTGCTTTGCTAAAGGCATTTTTTAACAACATAAAATATTGATTTAGTGTAAAACTGGTTTATAGGTGAAACCTTTTGCAAATGGTTTTGATATCAAACACTTGACCTTAAAACACTAACATTTGTGTTAAAAAAACATATTTGGTAAACACTAGAAACATTCTTTGGATCTCAATCCTTTCTAGCAAAACAAAAATGACTTAAAATGGCCTTTTTCACTAACTTGTTATCAAATGATTTTGCCACATTTACAAATGACATTGACACTTTTATAAATGACCAAAAGGTATTTTATGATGTCCATAACCTTTTAGAAACCACTTTTCCAAATAAAACAATCTTTAGCATGCTTGCATGCATTGCTTTGTTTCTATTATTTTATGTGATGTTTGCTTGAATGCCTGATTGAATTTTTGCTTGATTGATCGAATTGTAGTGGAATTTGAAGAGTGTGAATATTTCAATATCAAGGAGTGAACTTATATTCTCTACCAAAAAGGCAAGTGATGCTTCATACTTTTGTCCCATTAATTTCACTATGCATTAGTGATATTTCTGAGTAGGACTTGCATGGAATTTTTGCTAAGTATAAATTATGCCATGGGAAGTCCTAGTATATGAAACCTTAGTAGAAATTTCCTAAATTAAGATTCCTACTACCATCATGCTTAGCTTAGCCAGTAGAAAACAAGGGTGGATTATATTCATGCTATGGAATATTTCTAAGTCAAGGACTTGTGTTTTGTTTAATAAAACAACTAAGTGAATGAATCACCTGGGTGGAATGGAAAGAAAGGTTTGTGTTGAGTGGTTACACAAGGCCCATTTCTATGGTTTACCTTGTGTATCTCACTTGTGGAATGCCACCCAGGAACAAAGAGATTTGAGATGTCAAATGTTGAGAAGCTTCAAGTGCAGCCACTTGGCATTATGGGCTCTGCCTGGATCACATAGGTTGTAATAACTTAGCCAAATGGACAATTGGTGGTAGGGGATGATAGGTTGGAACGCGTCCATTCTGGTCTAAGGGAAGGTTTTTGAAAGATCTTGTCTTGGTGAAACCAAGTCTCGTGGGGAAAGTGCACCACCTCTGCAGAGTGTAAAATCTAAATACTTAGCCATGTCCCTGGTAAAGGACAAGTTGAGCATCAAGACATGGAAGCTATTAAGAATCTCCTCATCCAAATTTCTAAGTTAAAACTTGTGCTTGAACAAGGGTTTAAGGTTCACCAATTTCTATTGGTGGTTCCTTGGGTGATTTTGACAAACAAAAACTTAGTGTTTTCAAATGATAAGGAAAACCTATTTTGAGCAAAGCAAGCCTAAGCTCCACTTAGCCAAATGCATATAGATGATAGATACCACTATATTACCATAGTATCACTTGCCAATACAATTCAAATGTATTGACCCTTGTGGTTGTAACTTATTATGTTGCAGGTTTGTTTGATAAGTGTGTTGATTAGGATTACAAGTCTACAACAAACATGATTGCCTATGGCACTTTGAAGATGAAGGACACCATGCTATAGTTATTTCTGCTGCATTGTAATGAGATAGCCAAATGGGCTATGTAAGATGTAATGAATTATTTTATTCCTGGTTATAAAGTTGTATTATGACCTTTGTTTCTTGATATTACATCTTAACTGTGGATGCTAGCTATTGATCCAGGGACTAGCATTATAAACACAGGGATCTCTACATTATTAAAGGTTGGGACCTCTACAACGGATGATTGGGCTTGGAGTTACCCGCCGTTCAGCCGGGTCAGGCCTGTCCCCTAGGTAAGTTTTCCGAATCACTTTCTCACCGAGTAGGCTTTAGCTCTTTTGCCACTCTTAGTTTAGTTTTTTAATTTCTCAGTCTGTTTGTCTTCCGCAGAATCTCCTTCACCAGGTTGATGACAGTACGTTCCCTCCTACTGGTTATCACGGGGATCGCTCCGACTCGGATGAGGCCGAGTATGACCTGGAGTGCTTCATGCCGATCCCGCACACTGTGGATGCTTCAGCTTCGGGTAAGAGTCAATCTCGCAATCCCTTACAAGATTGGTCTGACGATGATGAGGATGATGATTGTACGCTTTTGGAGGTATATGCCTTGTGACCTTAATCTCTTTGCTTATCCAAGTAAGCCCGTTATTTACTTATGCAGCTGGCCAGGTACATTACACTCCTCCTCTCGTCGTGGGTGGAGTCGGCAAGATCCCCGTCGCCAAGCCGAAGCGACGCGGAGCCTCCAGCACTTAGTCGACCAAGAAGAACAAGCCCACTCCGGCAGCTCCTGCTGCTACCATCCTGGGTGAGACTCGCCAAGCTGCTGGGCGCCGAGTCACACGCCAAGTCGTCCGTGACCCGGTTGTCACCGGGTAAGTTTTTGTACTTTGCCTTCTCGACTCTTTTATTTTTCATTATTGCTGTTCTCTTATATGTGTATCATTGTTTTCAGTGTTGCACCTTTGACGGCAAATCAGGCTGCTTCTAGCATTTCCTCGCCGCTTAGGCCTGCAACTCCTCCAGCTGACTCGGCGCCGAGTCCCGTCCGGGTTGAGGCTCGCACTGCTGAGGCTCACGCTTCTCAGTGTCTATCAGACCCGATGGGTCACTCGGCTAGCGCCCCTGGCGCTGGTCAGGAAAAACTTCCTGATCTTGGTGCCCGCGAGTCTGGCGCCGAGAAACCCTCTGCCACCAGTTCCTCTAGCATCAGCCCTCAAGCTGATGTGAATGAACAACTTCCTGATCTTTGAGCTAGCAAAACCACTGAGCCTAGTCAGGCGGCTCCACGCTCTTCTCCAAATCCTTCTGCTCGCTCTCCAATTCTGTCAAAGGGCCAGACCCAGCCCAGGGCTTCTGGTTCTACTCGCCCCTCATCTGGCAAATCCACCTCTTCCAAGCAAACTACGCTAATCTGCGCTCCGGGTTCTGCTCCTCAGATCCGGCCTCCGACATCGGCGACAATGATAACTTCAACGGGTAAGGCGGACAAATCTGCGGCTGCCGGGTCAGGTGATGACTCCAGGGCTGTTACCCTCCATAATTCTGCTGCTGCGACCCGTGCCACTATGGGAACCGCCCTGAAAATGGGTCGAGTTCTCACTCGGACGCTCAGTGGCAAGAGCCTAGGTTCGGCTGAGCCTTACGCTGTGGCATGGAATGCAGCAGGTGAGCAGGAGGTCAGCACTCGTGCCGGCATGAAGCTGGGCCCCAAGGCCGTTTCCGACATGACCCAGCAGGCCATTACTCTAATGGCCTGCGCCGACGAAGTAAACGAGGTAAAGTAATTTCTTACTCTTTTTTACTGTTGAGTATTTCCTTCATACATATCACCTAGTCCCCAAGGTTGCAGCCGAGTAAGAAACTTACTCGGCTGTAAGCTCTTTAATAATCACTTAGTCTTTAAATCCCAAGCTTGCATGTTAGAGCTTCGATCCCTAGCCCTCGAGGTTACCGTCGAGTAAGGAACTTACTCGGCTATAAGCTCTTAAGTTCTTTGATTTCTTTATGCCAAACTCATGTTAGAGCTTCAATCCCTAGACCTCGAGGTTACTGTCGAGTAAGGAACTCACTCGGCTGTAAGATCTTAAGCTCTTTGATTCGGCGGGTTGCCTGACTTGACTCTTCCTAATTGTCTGTCTTCTTTGATTAGCTCACACATAACAAGCGCACCAAGGTGTACCAAGCTCTCATCTTGGCGCATCGCAAGCTCGAACTTGTGTATGGGAAGCTACAGACTGACACCCACGGCCAAGGTAATATCTTTGCTCTTCCTTTTTTCTATTCGGTGTAATTTTCATTGGTTCATCTGCTCATTTTTTCTATCGCTCTTGTTCCACAGCCACTGCTCAGTCTACTATCAGTTATCTTCACTTGCAAATCAGCGAGGCCAAGAGTAAATTTCTTGCCTCCCTAAGCCAATAGCTGAAAGTTTTCTGTTGGTACTGACAAATATTTGTTCTGAATAAGCAGAGAAGCACCAAGCCGAACTCTAGAAGGAGCGCGATGAGGTGACTCGGCTGAAGAAAATGATGGCCGAGATGGAGCAGAAGCACCTAGCCGAGGTGAAAGGGCTGATGGAAGAACTTTTTGAGAACAATGTGCAGCAGGCCGCCAGCGCGGAGAAGACCAAGAAGCTGCTCGAGGAGGCCGAATCATTGGTCGAGTCGGCAAATCTGAACTTGGATGCCCTTCAAGCCAAGGCCAAGGCTTGGCATAGCAAACTCGCCGCCATGAACTTCTTTCTCGGTAGTGAGTTCTTACTCCTTGCGCACCATATAAGTCCTTCTGGACTTCTTCCATCTGGCCTTGTTATTTGCTAACTTTCTCTTTTGCTTGCAGAGAATTTTCCTGAGGCCAACATGTTTGCCATCCGAGCCATGAAGAAAGTGAGAGCCGAAGCTGGTGCTCCTGCTGACGGCGAGGTGTCCATGGAGGAGCTTCTCACAGCGGTGTCTGAACGGGTCAAGACCCTCAAGTCTTGCGGTGTGGACTTGCTCAAGTCGGCTATCCATGCGTTTCGCATGCTCTGGCCGGATGAACACCCACCCGAACTCATCGAGCCACTCGCCGACAGATTTCTCCTTATCGAAGACTGGCTGGATCAATGGCGTGAGTCGGTCGGCCGAGCTGCCACGGAAAAGGCTCTCTCCTTCCTTCTTTCATGGTACGAGGACATCAACCTCGATGTTCTTGCTCGCATAAGGGGTGATGGCAAATGGCTGAATGACCCGGAGCTGATCAAGAAGCGTCAGGAGTGAGCTTATGCCATGATCAAGTACACCATGGTGCATGCTTGGTGTGAAGGGCCTAGCTTCCTCGACCTTGGCGACCCGCTCGTCGAAGTTGCTGCTGAAGAGGGTGGCGACAGCGAAGCGACCGAGTCAGATGATCTGGATGACCCGGCCACAAATGCTCCTCACCTGGCCGACGGCAAGCACCACTCCTGGCTCCTAGAATGCTCCTCTGAATTCTTCTGCTCCTTAGACCAATAAATACTTGAACTTTTATTAGATCCCCGGTATGCCGGGTACAGATGTAACATACACTGCACCTTAAGTTTGACTATGTGTTTTTTGATATGTCTGCATTATGTTCTAAGTGTGAATCATTCAAGGGCAAGTCCCCGAGTTTCATTTTGCCGTGTCACCTTTCCTTGCATTTGGCCCTTGTCTACCTTTTTCAGTGTTCGTCATTAGGGTCTCAAAGTATGAAGGATATAGTTAACGGGTATGAAATTTGGATAAATTGGCCGAGATTAATCGACACGTAGTATAACGCGACCTGCAGAGAGTTAGGCGAAAACTAAAGCCGACTCGCGTTTCTCCCTTGTATCTATCCGGCGTTCGTGTTTACCCTTCTTACATCTTTTTCTCTTGCTTGCCATGAAGCTGTGTTTTCAGACAACAACATAGTCGAAGAGTTGATTTCTTCCGAGTAAACACTACTTGTTCCGAGATAAATTTCGGGTATCATGCCAGCCGACGTAAGATAATTGAAATGGAAAACTTAAGGGGTAGTCCCCGAGTCAGTTTTTTGAATCATACCATTTTATTATTAGCACATAGCCGGCAAACATGTGTGACATATGAGAGTTTGAGTGATTTATGCACTGCTTCTCCTAAGTATAGAAGGGACGAAGCAGTGCCACATTCCATGGCCTTTTGGTTTCATCTCCTGACCTGTCCGCCTTGTTCTTTTGCGCTTCACGAGTGTCTATGAGATAGTAGGAATCATTGTGCAATTCTTAGCTTACAATGAATGGACCTTCCCATGGAGGTGATAATTTATGCATTCCTATTGTGCACTGCACCAGCCTTAGCACCATATCTCCTTCTCGAAAAACACGAGGTTGCACTTTCCGACTATGGTAGCGTTGGAGATTTTGTTGATATATTGCGGATCTAGAGAATGCCAGTTCCCTTGCTTCTTCGAGTAAGTCTACTCCATCTTCTCGGGCCTCTTTTACCTCGGCTTCCAAGTATTGCCTTATCCTTGGCGAGTCATATTCTATGTCGGCAGGCAAAACTGCTTCAGCCCCATATACGAGGAAAAATGTTGTATAACCAGTTGACCGATTCGGAGTTGTTTTTAGGCTCCACAATACCGAGGGTAGTTCCTCTATCCAACAACTAGGTGATCTCTGGAGTGGTTCCATTAAGCGGGGTTTTATCCCGGACAAAACTAAGCCATTAGCCCGTTCAACTTGTCCATTTGATTCTGGATGGGCGACTGATGCTACATCAAGTCTTATTCGGTGTTTCCCACAAAAGCGAGCAAAATCTCCTTCATCAAAGTTCGTGCCATTGTCAGTGATCACACTGTGTGGGTAACCATATCTGAGGATTATATCCCTTAAGAATGTAACAGCTATTTTACCGTCCAATTTCTTGATTGGTTTCACTTCTATCCACTTGGTGAACTTATCAATCATGACCAAGATATGAGTCATACCTCCTCTTGCTAGTTTGAATGGTCCTACCATATCTAGGCACCATACTGCAAAAGGCCCAGTAATTGGTATAGTCTTCAATTCAGACGTTGGTAAATGCGACTTGGACGCATAGTGTTGACAACCACTGCATCTTCCGACTAACTCTTGCGCTTGTGCCAACGCGCTTGGCTAGTAGAATCCATGTCGAAATGCCTTGGCTACCAATGCTCTTGATGCCGCATGGTGCCCGCACTCTCCTTGATGGATATCCAATAAGATCTCCTAGCCTTTTTCTGAGTTGATACAACGCTGCAGGACACTTGTCACACTTTGCTTGTAGAGTTCCTTGTGGATTACGGTGTATGCTTTTGCTCTTCGTGCTGTTTGCCTTGCAAATGTTTCATCACTCGGTAAGGTCCCATCTTTCAAATAACTGAATATTAGTTGTGCCCACGTTGGTATTAGTGGTTCCGGGTCTGCTTCAACATCAATGTCCATTGGTTCTGCCAACATATGCTCTGCCGACATAACCTGAGGAGTCCCCGAGTGCGTTTCGGTGATCCCTGAATTGAACGGATCAGTCCCCGAGTGACTCAAACCTACCCCTGAGTCGATGTCCATTGTCACTGCCTCTGATTCCTAACTCGCCGGGATGAACCTGATTGATTCGAACTCCGGTGACGGCTTGATCGACGGCTTCCTGAGATGCTCCAACACTACCACTTGTGGTATTGCTTGTCTAGATGATCCTAGTTTGGATAATACATCTGCTGCCTCATTTAATGCTCTAGGAATGTGACGAAATTCACAACCGTCAAAATATCCCGAAATTTGTTGCACGTGGAAGCGATATAATGCCATGTTTGTGTCTAGCGCATCCCAATGTCCAGACACTTGCTGAATCACCAAATCCGAATCGCCAAAACACATGATCCTTTTGATACCAATTTCCTTGGCTACTTTAATGCCATGGACAAGTGCTTCATACTCGGCAACGTTGTTAGAAGCAGCAAAATGAATCTGCAACACATACCTCAGTTGATCCCTCTTTGGAGATGTGAGCACTATCCCGGCGCCCAGACACATTTTCGTCTTGGACCCGTCAAAATGCATTTTCCAGTAATTCGGATCTGGCAGTGGTGGTTCGTACTGCATTTCCATCCATTCCACAAAGAAATCTGCAACAGCTTGAGATTTTATTGCATCTCGCCTATCATATTGTAGAGTGTACGGTGCCAGTTCTATGGCCCATTTGGCGACTCGGCCGCTAGCATCTTTGCTGCCCAATATATCCGAGATAGGTGCCTTGCATATTACCCAGATTGGGTGTTCTTGAAAATAATGTTTTAGCTTCTTTGCTGCCATATATACCCCATATGTCATCTTCTGATAATGCGGGTAATTCTGTTTCGAGACAGAGAGCTCAAGTAATACACTGGTCTTTGGACTGATTTGCCCCCTTCTTCACGTTCAACCACTATTACTGCACTTACAACTCTGTTGGTTGCGGCGACATAGATCAACGTTGGCTCCTTGGATAATGGTGACGCTAATATTGGTGTTGTTGCCAACATTTTTCTTTAATTCATGGAAAGCTCTATCAGCTTGCTGTGTCCATGTGAATTTGTCTAATTTCTTCATTAGCTGATATAGTGGTAGGGCTTTTTCACCTAGCCGACTAACAAACCTGCTCAACGAGGCCAGGCATCCAGTAAACTTCTAGAAATCATTGAGGGTTTTTGGCAATTCCATTCTTTCGATGGCCCTGATCTTTGTCGGGTTAGCTTCGATTCCTCGGCTGGATACAAGGAATCTGAGTAACTTGCCAGCCGGGACACCAAATGTACATTTTTTCGGGTTAAGCTTCATCCGGAATCTTCTCAAGTTTGCGAATGTTTGACGCAAGTCCTCAATTAGAATATGACTTTGTTTGGTGTTTATTACCACGTCATTGACGTATACTTGAACATTTTTTTCCAATTGATCTTGCAAGCATTTTTGCATGCATATTTGATATGTTGCGCCTGCATTTCTCAATCCGAATGGCATGGTGCGATAGCAATAAGCCCCGTACGGGGTGATAAAAGATGTCTTTATTTGATCATTTGGATTCAGTGGTATCTGGTGGAATCCTGAATACGCATCCACAAACGACAACAACTCACACCCAGCAGTAGAATCTATGACTTGATCGATCCGAGGCAGAGGAAATGGATCTTTTGGACACGCCTTATTGAGGTTCGTGTAATCAATACACATGCGCCATACCACTGCCACGCTCGGGTCATCTTTTTATTCTCGACCAAGACTGGATTTGACAACCAGTCCGGGTGCAGTAATTCCATGATGAATCCAGCAGCCAAAAGTCTTGCAATCTTGGCATCTATTACTTTCTTCCTATCCTCAGCGAAGCGGCAGAGGGGTTGCTTCACCGGATTTTCATCTGGTCTTACATGAAGAGAGTGCTTAGCCAGCTCCCTCGGAACTCCTTGCAGATCTTGAGTGGACCATGCAAAGATGTCCCGATTCTCACAGAGGAAACTGGTGAGCTCGTTTTCCTATTTGTCTGTAAGGCCAGCCCCAATGGTAACTATGCGCTCTGGAAAAGTTTCATCCACCTGTACCTTCTTGGTTTCCTTGGTAGCTTGAAATGACACACTGCCATGCAGGTTGGTGAGTGCCGTCATGGACATTTGTGCTGCTTTGGCCAATGCTGCCACTTCCAACATCTGACTTTTCTCTTGTGCTATGACGAGTGACTCGGCCAGTGAAGATTCGGCTGAGGCACAAGCAATAGATCTTTTGTAATCTCCTTCAACTGTGATCACCCCACATGGGCCTGACAGCTTCATCTTCAAGTAAGCGATGTGGGTAGTAGCCATGAATCTTGCCATAGCCGGCCTACCAAGTAAGGCGTGATAAGAGCTGACCAAATCAACTACTTCAAACTCTATGGCCTCAGTTCGACAGTTCTCTCTGTTGCCGAATAAGACGTCGACCCAGATCTTACCAATTGGCTCACAGGACAATCCTGGCACAATACCGTGGAAAGTGATCTTAGTCGGCTCCAACATGTTCATGGTAATGCCTAACTTGAGCATGGTATCCTTGTACATGATGTTGATGCTACTGCCATCATCGATCAATACCTTTGAAAATTTCACGTTGATATCTGGGCCCATGAATGTTGGATCCAAAACCAGAGCGTATCCTCCAGGGGTTGGCATGATCTTGGGGTGATCTTTTATACTCCAAGTTATCTCTTGCTCATACCAATGCATGTACTTGGGAATTGCCTGCATCGTGGCATTCACTTCCATCATTCGTCGCTACTGGCTCTTCTTGTCATTTGTCTCTGTGACAAAGACAACATAGCTCTGGTGATGTTCTCTGTACTCATTTCTCGTTCCGTGGCCGGCATGAGCGTCATCACCTCTTGGATTGTGCACCTAGTGCACAACTTCTCTTCTTTCTTGATTCTGATACCTCGGCTGTCTATTTTCATATCTGTTTTCTGCTCCTACTGCTTGAGCATTTCCTCCTGTAAGTGGTGGAGGGGGAGGTGGTGGAAGATGCTTATTCGGCGAGTCCACTCTATCTCCCTTCTGAAACTAAGTGCATTGCCTCGTCATGTGATTGGCTGGTTTACTCGGACTAGGCGTGTGAAACTTACATGGCTGATCCAGCATCATCTCATAGGTGTATTTTTGTCGGTCCTGATACTTCTTCCTCTGGTCGTATGGCCTTTTGCCGTCATTCTTTGGCACCCATTGTTTTTGACCATTTGTCCTTTGACGCTGATTGCTTCCAGCATCTGGATGATCCTGACTCACAGCTGCAACCTGAGTCGAACCATATCTGTAATCTGGTCTTTCGTCTCTTCTCTTGCTTCTATATTCGGATCTTTCCTGGCGCCTTTGTGACCCGGCAGCGTCATAGATCTGAGTCTCAGTCATCCCGTCTGCCAACA
This sequence comes from Avena atlantica, assembly GCA_910589765.1. NCBI lineage: Eukaryota > Viridiplantae > Streptophyta > Magnoliopsida > Poales > Poaceae > Avena > Avena atlantica. Next base: position 313,062,739 of record OU342736.1, read on the forward strand.
TGAGCAGCGGCTGAGTCGGATCTCCTAACGCATACGAGTCAGCGATTCTTATCGTCTCTGCCAGGCTTGCCAGCATATCTCTTTGTAACCTTTGCCACAACACCCTTCCATGTCTACATCCTTGTGCAAACCATGCGATTGCTTGTGATTCGATTACCCCTTCACAAGAGTTACGCATCGTACGCCACCTTGTGAGGAATTCCCTGTCTGTCTCATTCGGTCTTTGCTTGCACATTGCTAGTTGTTGTGGGCGACTCGGCCTCTTGTAAGTGCTCGTGAAATTGCTCACGAAAGAGTCGTGAAAATCGATCCAACTGTTGATGCTTCCGGGTGGCAAATTGTTCAACCATACCCGAGCTGGTCCTTCCAGCATCTGCGGCATGTAACATACTGCCCATCTCAAGTTTCCCTGCGCAATCTTCATAGCAGTTCCATAATCTATGAGCCAGTCCTCTGGATTTGTGCTTCCATCGTATGTTTTGTCCCTCTGGCTAGCTGGAAATTTGGCACCGGTGGCTCCTTCATGATCCTTAGGCCAAAGCACGGTGGACCCTGCGGACCTTGCGATTAAATTATCTCTGCCATTTTTATGCAGTCAAGGTTCAGCCTTGCATCATCCGGCTGAAGGTTCCTGCCTCCGAATCTTGCTCCCATTGCTTGATATGCATGATCCGGTAGTTCATACCCGTCATTTACCATAGCCGAGTAACCATCATTATACTTATTCGCGTTCGGGTCAGTAGGCTGTTGAACTGCTTTTCCCGCGCTTTGCTGTCTTCTCTCCGGATGAGCTGGTGCGTTATTCGGAGCTGGATTTTCTCCTCCTGCCGAGTGAGTTCCGCGCCTAGCATGAGGTGCAAAATTTTGCCCTCCGTTGTCATTTCTCTGCCCATTTTTTTCCTGGTTTTCATTTTCTCAGGGATTATTTCTTTTTGCCCCTTGCGCATGCGCCGGCTTTCCTTGAACCACTGCCGGATCATAGGAGACCATCTGCTTGTTTCTTCCAGAATCCACACTTTTTTCTTTTCTCGGCCTAGGCACCGCTCCGTGTGAGGATGCTGTGTGCCCAACCGATCTTGCCAGGACAGGAGTCGCCAAGTGAACCAGCTGTGACCTCCCTGCTATACCCGGATTTGCTCTGTCATACGCCTCATTCAGCATGTTGGCTGCTTTCACTAACTCATTGTCTCGTTCTTGCTTCCTTTTCTTTGCTTCCCCCTCCAAGTGGGGTAATTCAGCCATTGCTGCTTCTGCTGCTCGCAGATTAGCTGCTGATTTGTTGTATGTTGGACGCATGGCCGTCTCATTGATGTTCTCCGATGTTATCTTCGATGTCGCATCTGTCAGATCTTCGTTGAGGTTCCTTCCTCTCAATCTCGTTGCATTAAGACGGGTCTTTGCGCCCTTGACTCGATTTGCCGAGTTAAGTTCTCGGATGGTGATATCCATGTCCTGCTGTAACTGTGCTATCTCTTTGGCTTTCTCCAGGACTTTTATCCTGGCTTCCTCCAACTCGTCTTGCACACGCGCTGGGTCAGTCGCTTGTGCCACTGGCTCTGCCAACTTGTCTATCGCTTCCTGCTGCTCCTTAGCCCTCTTTCTCCTAGCTATGTTCTCTGTTTTTTCCAGTGGCGCCTTTGCTGTTCTTGCATCCCTTGGCGTTTCCTCATGATTTCCTCCCTCTGCGTTCTCATTCACCACTGGAACTACTGGAGGAGCTGTGGGGTTTGGGGCTGTCATCATTACCTCCATGGAGACGAGTTGACGTGGTTTTCCCGCGACGGGAGCCGTTGGAGGTTCCGACGCCAGGATGACATGCTCAGGATATGCGCGCTCCACGCGCACCGCGACATAGACCAGGTGCTCGCTGAACTTGATGAAGCGACCATCCCTAGGGAACGGCTTGGTCCCGAAGCAGCCCGCGTTGTCGCTGACGAAGTTGAGAGCTCCAAACCTCTGGATGATCACCGGAGTAGACGCGCTCGCCGGTCTTGGCGATGATGTTGCCCGTTCGGATGAAGACTCCATCAAGCACCCGCTTCTGCCCCACGGTGGGCCCCAACTGTCGTGGCGATGGCACGGCAGATGCCATGGGTAGGCTTAAGTTGAGCGCCGAATGGGTGCTTGTGGTCACCGGGGAGGGAGTACACGGTCGAGCCATGCACGAAGAACAAGAAGAACTCTCTAGACTTGGCAATTCGATTGATACCCCAAAGATTACAAGTGCTCCTTGAGCTATTTAGGCTTGAGTTCACAACACTAGTTCCCTACTTGGTCCAACCTCCTTCTACTACTGCTATGCCCTCCCTTATATAGGCAGTGCTAGCTAGCTAATACCCCTTTGGGTTCTAGGGTTTACTGTTTGGATCTCGGTCCCTACCATATGGGCCGGGTCATGGGCTTGCCCTAAGCCTAGAGGCCCGGTCCATAAAGCTTGACAGCTAACGGTCTTCTGGTACACTGCTTCTTGTTCTTTTTGGCGTCATGCTGTTACTTTGTACGTCAGCGCATGCTTTGGGCTTCACCTGGCTCCTTTTGTGTCACCCGGCGTCGCCCTTCTCTTTTGACCATGCTTTACCATGGTCCCTCCTGAACCTTACTCGGAAAGGTGCCACGTGTTCTCCTTGACTCGGCCCTTCCTCGGTTGATTCGGCTTGTTGGTTCCTGCAAGGGTTACAACTCTGTCCTGTCCGGGCCGACATAGTTTGTATGTCGGCCTTCATGCTTATCTTACCTGGCCGTTCTTACCCGGCCTGGTTCTTTCTTTACTCGTATCCAACCCATCTGTGCTATGTTTCCCCTCTCGTGACCCTACCGGGGGTTATCCCCCGACAAAGAACCTAAATGGGATAACAATCAAGACCATAGTCTGTACTTTGGATTACATCAACAAGGGCTCGTTGACAAAGCATGTTACCCAGAGAGTGGAGTTCATCAGCCATTGCCAAAAAATATGGGAACAAATCCATGAGCGATTGGATACAAATATGCGAAGAGAAGATAGATACATGCCATCAATCATCAATAGGTGGCACATTATAGTGATGCGTTCAAATACATACACATTCATAACAATAACACTATCGGCAGTGTTGCTAGATGTTTGTATGAGCTATTCATTTTATATGATCGTGGCACCTTACTTTCCTTCATAGTAAACTTGAAACTGCAACCCCCCGCATTAACTTGACAAGAACCGAACTGAAGAGAGGGACTGCATGCGGTATGGGAAAGGATCGTTGGTGGTTGGGCTTGCGGTTGATGTGTGCATACGGTCTTCTCGTTTCCACACGTTTCCCTTGGAATTCCGAGGCCTTCTTTAATAAATGTCTGTCTCTGGAACCGCTTCATCTTCCATGTTACGGGACTGAGACCACACGAACACCATCATACATGGCCAGCAACAAGCAGTAGGATTCGACGTGGGCTGATCTACCTGAGGGAGTCGTGCAAAAGATAGGTGACATCTTCCTGTCGACGGATGACTTCGACTACTACGCCGCCTTCCGGGCAGTCTACAGTGCCTGTCGTTGCTGCATGGAGGAGCGCTTTATACCAGCCAACTGGGTTGTTCTAGAGCACCAGCTATCGGTGGAGTATCGGGTAGATGACACCATCACGTTGCTGAACGTGAGAACCGGCCACCACCTTGAGAAGAAGATTAGTCGGGTTATTCGTAGGTTCTTTCTTGATATTCATCTATATATGTGCGATCCTTTTTTGCATTCACCTCCTATACAATATGTTTTTCAACTTTTGATTCTCCATCTACTTGTTTACCTTGATTGAATCTCTGTCTATTTACCTTGACTGAATCTCTGCCTCTCTCTCTCCCTCTCTGTGTCTCTGGAAGGTAATTTTATGCCAGTAGCACAACCGGCGGCCTCCCTGTGCTTGGACAAACGGTGCAGCCGTACAAGACATGGTTGTATAACCACTTCTCGGGCACTATCAAGCGCCTGAGGGTGGAGATACTGACCGAGCAGGTGGATTCTGTCGCTGTGACGATGTTCCCGTTGTTGATGGTGTTTACATCAAACCTTTGGAATGCCATCATTTAGTGGGCGGATGAGGGCACGGAGGAAGTCATTCGTCCCGCCTTTGGTGAAGGGTGGTACATGCCGAATGACTTCGCGGAACTCTGGAGCATGACTTCTTATGCCAGTGATGTTTTCCTCACAGATAGATATGGGTCTGTCCTCTCTACTATGCCTTGTGCTGCTCATGGAGATGTCCAGATGCAGCGCTCCGCACGGACCTTGAAGATTCATGCCACTGTCGTAGTCCCTGTTCCGGGCTGCTGGTACCCGGAGAATCGTTTTTACCTCGTCAAGTCCGATAGGGAGTTTTGTTCGTTGTGACTGGACCGGTCTAGAGCGGCAGGCCCGTTGTTTACCAGGTTGATACACAGAACCATGTCCTTCAGCCGGTCAGAGGCATCGGTAGCCATGCTCTCTTCATTGCTGACGATCGGTGCACCTGCGTCGACAGCGCCAGGGTACCCACGGTGCAGGCCAGAATCATCTACTATCTGGACCTATCACAGATTTGATCTTACAACTTTGAGGCTCTTGCGTGGGAAGAGGAGCCAAGGGTTATCCATGGGTATGGAGTAGGAGGATTATGACACAATGACCGTCCTTTCGAACTTGATGGATTGCTGGCGGTGTATTGCAGTATCGTCGAGGTTTTTGAGCTGTATATGGTGCCGCCTTATGGCGAATATGAAACCATCCACTACGATTACTACGAAGACTACTCGTTAGATTGGATTGCTGGATCATGTGGGTCTGGTCCTATTGTATTCTCTATCTGTGAATTATATGCAAGTGCAAGTTGTATGGTGTGCCTCTAATACAATGCCTGTAATACAATAGGTGACACATTCTAGTGATGTGTTCAAATACATACACATTCATAACAATAACATTGTTGGTAGTGTTACTAGCTGTTTGTATGAGCTATTCATTTTATATGATCATGGCACCTTACATTCATGGATAGTAAACTTGAAACTGCAATTAACTTGCAGTGGTTGTTATCCCGAGCAAAATTTCTAGTATACACATGATCCTTGTATGTTCTATGCTGCAATTATGTTGTTGTGGGAAGGGAAAAAAAGCTGGGCTTCACTGAATATTATGCAGTTGGGCATAACTTAGTCTTAAACACATAGTCTTAACTTGTTCGTACACAGATAAGCAAAGCAGTCTTACACAAATAAGCATAACTGAGTCTTGACCAAAGAAGCATTTTCTTCGTAGAACTAGGGGGAAACTAAAGATAAAGATAAATGGTTCATCTGATCTGGCAGTTGATCACTAGGTCTCTGGTGCTGGTGGCATCGTCGGAACGAACCAGAGTGTCGCGTTTAACAGTCTCTCATTCTCTATCAAATTGTACGACCCCAATGATGAGCCAATGGCAGGCCCCCTCCCCCCGACCTGTATTTGTCTCCAGGTCGGATCTGGAGTGTCAACATAATAGACACGTGAGTGCGCAGCAAACACATAGTCTTCTATCAACACCGAAAGTGCTGGCACCTCAGCAACAACACTAGCATCATCTCCCTGGACTACAACAGCAGACTAATGGCTCAGATGTGTAGAGCTCATTGGGAACCCCAAGAGGAAGGTATGATGAGCACAACAACAAGTTTTCCTCAGTTATGAAACCAAGGTTATCGACCCAATAGGAGTAAGGAAACAACTCCAAGGTGTTTCTAGCAACTTGAAAAACTGCACAACACAACCACATAAATTTTCCCCAACTTACAGTGAGGTTGTCAATCTCACTGGTTTGCTAAAACAAAGGATTAAACGTATAGTGTGGAAGATAGTAATTGCTTGTAGAAAGTAGACAGTAAACAGTAGACGGAATATCAATGGTAAAAGAATGGTCCGGGGTCCACAGTTCACTAGACATGTTTCTCCTTAAGATAAATAGCATGTTGGGTGAACAAATTACAGTTGGGCAATGATAGATTGAAAATTCATAAATATGCATGTACAAGTCATGATGATTCCTATGATATTTTTTTGGGCATTACAACATAGTACATAGACTGTAATCCAACTGCATCTATGACTAATAATCTACCTTCAGGTTATCATCCGGTCCCCTTCTAGTATTAAGTTGCAAGCAACAAATATTTGCATTAAGCAAAGTGTGTAAAGTAAACAATAGAATTTCCCTTGGGCAAAGGATTGTTGTTTTCTTCCTAGTAGCAACATCACATCTACAACCTTAGAGATTTCTGTCACTTCCCTAGATTACTAGAGGCATGAACCTACTATCAAGCATAAATACTCCCTATTGGAGTTGCTAGCATCTACTTGGCCAAAGCATCTACGAACAACGGAGAGCATGCAAGACCACAAATAACACAGACATGATAGAATCAATAATCAATCTTGAACATAGTACTCAATATCCATCGGATCCCAACAAACACAACATGTAGGATTACAAATAGATGATCTTGATCAAGAACGGAGCTCAAAAGATCTATACATGATAGCACAAAGGAGGAGAACCAACCATCTAGCTACTGCTATGGACCCATAGTCCAAGGGTGAACTACTCACGCATCACTCCGGCGGCTGGCATGGTGATGAAGAAGGCCTCCAGGATGATATCTCCCCTCCGGCAGGGTGCCGGGAAGAGCTTTGGATCCCCCCTATCTAGGGATGGAGATGGCGGCGTCTACAGACTCTTTCGTGGATTTTTGATTGGGTGTTTAGGGTTTCTGCATCTTGGTGCTTTTATAGGCGAATGGGCAAGGTCGGTTGGCGCCCGAGGGGCCCACACCTAGGGCTGGCGCGCCCCCCTTTGCTATGCCGCCACATGGTGTGGCCTCCTCGTGGCCCCACTTCGTCTCCCCTCCGGACTCCGTGTTCCTTCTGGTAAAATATTGACTTTGGCTTTTGTCCCGTCCAATTCCGAGAATATTTCTTTACTAACTTTTCTGAAACCCAAAACAGCAGAAAACAGGCAACTAGCACTACAGCATCTTGTCAATAGGTTAGTTCCGGAATATGTATAAAAATACCTCAAAGTGTATACAAAACATAAGAAAGTTGATATAAAACAAGCATGGAGCATCAAAAATTATAGATACGTTTACGACGTATCGAGTAGGTAAGTGATAAAAAGAATAATTTTTTAGGTGACATGCACCATCACAATCTTGATCAAGCTAATTGTAAAACATTTATAGATGGGATCAAAGTACTCTAAACATGAGCACGAAAGATGTAGTTCTAACAATAATACATAGGAACTATGTTGTAACATGAAAGGTAGCACAAACAAAAGATCATAAATAACAATGCATTGAAATACATTTGTTTGTTTCACATATAGAAAACATAGCAAGAGTGGTATTCAGATTGTCCTTCATGGAATAGCAAAACATAAATGCATAGGACACCTTAAAAGTTCATAAGGGTGACTAGATACAAATAATTTAAGAACAAGCAATATCAAAGTTTTGAATCAATCAACAAGTTTTGGGATAATGCACATTAAACTAAGAATGAAAACTATGCTTTCTTAATTGGTGCATAAAGATAGAAGATGGAAACTCAACATTAAAGTAAAAAAGAAAGGCCCTTCACAGAGGGAAGTAGGGATTTCAAGTTTCATAAAGAGCTTCCAAAAATTATGGTACTTATTAGCTTTTAGCTATCATTGCCCCTATTCTAAGCATCTTGAAGTGATTAAGATTAAAGTGAAACAAATATGAAGTATATGCTTGACAGATCATAAGTTGGCAATCTCATGTCCCTTGAGTACGAGGGTCGTTCCTCATGCTACTCAACTTTAGTCACAAGCAAGTTCTTGTCATTGTAAATATATGTGTATCATAGAGAACCGCCAACGGGGTACCCCTTGCCCCATGACACAGGAGCTATCCCATATCAAAATGACAAGGAAACAAACAATGAGCATCTCAACGATCTTTTTATTTGCTATTTTGCATAGGTTTTTATTGAGGATGCTTCACAGATTGCTCACTATGGTTATGCTGCAAGTTTCCACCATGATTAGGAATGGCTTAGGCTAGCCGCCTAGGCGTTCCTATAACACATATATAATACTCCATGGACTTACAAGCTCCCTTTTTATTTCACACCGCCGACATCCATAAACAAAATATCATGATATCAACTGGATAATATTTACAGGTGTTGAAAGCGTTCCCCATGACAGCATGGTTTTGCTAATTCCCAACTTATAAGTGCAAGCATATAGACAACATAGATGACACAATGGTTCAATTTTATTAAGTGCAAGAAAGTAAAGTGTGGCATCAAGTTTGTGAGAGATTTAATCACTAATTTTCACATAACAAAATTTTAATTTGTAAGATAGATAAAAACATGAATATACTTGGAATGGTGTAACACACCATGCATAGGAATTTATAGTGGACTCTTTGGAATAACTTGGTTTCTTGGAAGTTGTATGCATGAGTAGAACTCATACTTAGTATAGGTGGAGGCTAGCAAAACACTAGGAGCGACCAACTAAGAGAGCAATAATGGCCATAATCATGCAAAGCGACAAAACATTATTAATTAAAGCATAAAGTGATATCACAAGTCAAAAACTAAATGATCATTGAGGCCAAGGTGACTGGTTCATAGTGTTAACATGGTGTAAGCATGTTCCAAGTTAACCCAAATAAAGCATCAAAGGAGAATACCACAATATTATGCTTTTGTATGCTAAAACAGCGCATGATTCTTTCAAGGCACATTAAGCAATCTCAATTGTTTGGAACAAGTCATGCTACATAAATAATCACTAAGAATAAGGTCAAAGCAACATCTAACATGCCATGATAAAGTCTAAGCCAGAGTCAAAACAAACTCCTTTTTGTACCACTTAAGCATGAAGCTTCCTACTCTTTTCCAACACCAATCGACTTATTTTAAACAACTCACAAAGATAATAATCAATAAATATTAGTGAGCATGTCTCATAAATCCACAAAGAAGAACTAAAAATTTCTAAGCAAAAAGCACAAGAAAACTAAAGCTAAGCACAGAGCTAGCAAAAGAGAACACTCACAAAAAAAATAATGAAAACAAGAGTGTTCTAGATAATGAAGAACTAGGTATGACTTCTACAAAATAGGAGTGTTGGGGTCCAGCCAATTTATTCAGAAAACAAAAAGAAGAAAACTAAAAGAAAAAACAAAGACGCTCCAATAACAACACAATAGTGCATGAAGCAATAAAAATAATGTGTTTTGAAAGAAAACTTGAGATTTTTATTGATGAAGAAGGGGATGCCTTGGGCATCCCCAAGATTTGATGCTTGTACCTCTTGAATATTTCTTTGGGTGACACGGGCGGCATCCCCAAGCTTTAGATTTTTTCCATTCTTCATCTCATCACATCATTCTTCCCCTACACTTGAAAATTTCCTTCATACAAAACTTCACACAATCTTCATTAGCAACATTAGTGTATTCAAGCTAATATGTCTTTGGGTTCAATTTCAACACAGGTAAAACTTCCATTAAAACACAAGCCACTGTAGCAACTCCTTTTAAAATCTCAAGTGATCAAAGAGAACTCAAAAAGAAACCGGTAAGAGGCAAATGCAAATCATGGAAGAAATCGGTCAAAACAGACCAGCAGATAAGGACCGATTTTTTTGATGACTTTCTATTGCTCAAATTGAAAAATTCTAAACTAACGAATTTTTGATAATAACCTGTGGCATAAGCACAAAAAATTATAGCTCAATTTAACGTACTAGGATTTTTCACGAAGTTTTACAGTGAAGCACAGAAATCTGTTTCGGGACAACAACTTCCCTAAATCTTACTTCTGTCTCATTAGAGGTTATTCTTAGCACAAAAACCACAAAAAGGGATAAGGAGATGTTATTACTGAAGCAATAACTTCCCAGACTCAACAAAAGAAAAACTTACTGAAAATAAAATTGGGTTATCTCCCAAGAGTACTTTTCTTTAACGCCTTTAAGTTAGGCATAGAAAGCAAGAATTAAGTATTTTCGAATGAAGAAGCATCAAAATCAAGGTTCTTTCCCCTACCTTTCTTACCTTTACTCTTATCTTTAGGGAACGTATGATTTCTTGGTGGAGAAGCAAAATGCATGATGCCTTTTCCCACATCTATTATTGCTCCAAGTAGTTTCAGTAGGGATCTGCCAAGTGTAATTTGTCCTTTTCCTACACATTCAATAAAAAGATAATCAGTAGACACCACTTTTCCTAGGATCTTTGTAAACACTCCTTCAGCTATTCCAATGGGTAATATAATGGTATTATTGGTAAGAGATATTTCTTCTCTTCCCTCAAAAAGTCCCCAAAGATTCAAAGATTCATAGATATCTTTAGGCATAAGACAAAATTCAGACATGATATCACAACGAGCATAAAAAGTTTCATCATTTATAACCACTTTTACTGTAGGAAGTCATTTTGAAGATTCAGAATTTATTAGAACGTATTCATGATTCTCTCTAAGCATGTTATAACATTCTTTTAAACAAGCTGTATTGGTCTCAAGAGTATTTAATCTAGCATAAATGTTTGTAAAGGATGAATCAGATTTGCTAGGCAGATTATATGTTGCAGTCAACTTTTTATGGCATTAAAAGCTTCACCTTCAGTACACTAGAGGAAATCTGTTGGGCCACGTGGAGATAAAACAAAAATTTCCCCTCTAACGTGGTGATCCCAAGATCCAGCTGAGGTAGAAGGCCACGATTTTTACCACTAGACGCGCAGTTGTGGATTACTGATGAAGCGCGTCAGTTGATGCAGTGCAGTCCTCACGATCCGATCGTACTGGTGCTGATCGCATAACACCTCTGCTGGTATCCACACGTACAAGGAGGAGCACCGGCGGCGAACAGTTAGGTTCGTAACGACGGCTGGACTGCTGTGGATCTAGGGTTTCCAACACATGGAATGACCTAACCGAACAACGATCACTACTAGAAAAACGCCTATTCGTGGCGCACCTGAAAAGGCCTTCCGTGGCGCACTAGCGCACTACGGCTATCTCGTAGCCGTGGCGCACTGCATGGTGCGCCACGGTTATATCGAGATAGGCGTGGCGCACTACTAGGTGCGCCACGGGTAGGGGTACAGGTGCGCCACGGATGTTTTTTTCAAAAATCAAAAAAAAAATGCAAAAAACACCCTCGTTTTGAATTGCAAAAGCAATCGGGTCCGTGCATCGCCGCCGCAGTCGTGTCACCTCGCCGGAGCATGGCCGTGGCAGGGAGGTGCGGGAGGGGTCGTGGCCGCTCTAGTCCTCGCCGGCGTCGAGGTGGTAGAAAGGGTGTGGTTGGAGAAAGGAAGGTAGGAAGAGAGGGAGGAAGGAAGAGATGGAGGAAGAGAGGGAGGAAGGAAGAGATGGAGGAAGAGAGGGAGGTAGGAAGAGATGGAGGAAGAGAGGGAGGAAGGAAGAAATGGAGGAAGAGAGGGAGGTAGGAAGAGATGGAGGAAGAGAGGGAGGAAGGGAGGTCGGTGAGGAGAAGGATGCCGCCGTCGCCCGTTGTCACTGCGAGGAGGAGGAGAAGGAGGCCACTGTTGCACCGTCATCGCCCGTTGTCACTGCGAGGAGGAGGAGAAGGAGGCCGACGTCGCGCCGTCACTGCAAGGAGAGGAGAAGGGGAAGGAGGAGAAGGAAGAAGGGAGAAAGAAGAAGGAAGAAGGAGAAGGGAAAGGGAGAGGAAGAGGGAAAAGGGGAAGGGAAAAGGGGAAAGGAAAAGGGAGGAGGGCGGGGTGGGGATTCAAATTTGAATCCCGCCCAAGCTTATCCGTGGCGCATTAGGTGGTGGTGCGCTACGGGTAAGTCGCCCTCTATTTTTTTTCTGCAGGAAAAAACGGTCTTTTGACCGTAACTTTTTACTCTTTTCGAATTTTTAAAATCTAAAAAATCGCTAAACGACCGGAGGTGGTTGCGAGCGGATGCGAAATCTCGTTCTCGTCATTTTGGTATATTATACGATTTTTTTCGATATCGTATGCAAAAGTTACGGCCTTTTTACCGTGGCATGACTTTTTTTTGCAAATAAAGTCGAAACTCATGTTTGTTAATTTTACTAGAAGCTATACCACATTACCTACCTAAATATGAAAAGATTTAATTTTTTGAAGTGTTTATCATTTTCTTTTATTTTTTGCAAAGCCTAAAAAGGCGATCCACGGGGGGGGGGGGGGGGGGGGGGGTGGAGTTGGTGCATGCCACTTAGCCGTAGGGCACTAGGGCAGAGTGCCCTACGGCTAAGTTGACCCAGCTGCAGCAGCAAACATGCCCGTAGCGCACTAGGTCAAGGTTCCCTACGGATAAGTGAAACATCCGTAGCGCACCTTGACCTAGTGCGCTACAGGTATGTGTGATGTGGCCACATGTGCCCTGGCCCACACATAGCCGTGGCGCACCACCCCCATATGCGCCACGCTTATGACAGTTAGCCGTAGGGCACCTGTGGGCAGTGCGCCACGCCTATTTTACCCGTGGGGCACCACTAGCAAGTGCGCCACAGAAGTGTGGATTACCTATAGCCGTTTTCCTAGTAGTGGATTAACCTTTCTGGGTTACGGTGCTCCACTATATATAGGGAGTGAACGTGGGCTCTACTCGCGCGGCCCATTCACTAAAGCCCATATAACACTAGTCACTATGAGTCCAACTCACTAACTCAGTCCTAATCCGGTTTAGGTCCAACCCAACCAGATTACAGGTTCAGATCCAATCCGAACTTGCTCTCGCTCTTAAGTGTGTGACCCCGCAGGCTCATGGCTACTTGGACACGATTGGAGTCCGACTCTCAATCGATCAGTCGGTAGCGGCTCCTAGCGGAACGTGCCGACTCCCAAGTACCAAAGAGTCATGACGACTTGCCTTTCCAATGCGACTTGCGTCCGAGTCCCTTTTGCCTCACGATATACCTTGTCAGACTATAGGCGAATATTTGTCATCCCTTAAATAGTCCGACTCTCTTCTCGATCCGAGATAAGTGATTCACCCGACTAACTCTTAGTCGATCGCCTCGGTTAACACTTAACCGAGTCGTGCATGGCCATGCTTTCCGAATCATATCTCACGAGAGGACCCAGAGAATATATCTCCAAGTGGAGGGGCAAAATCCCATCTTGGTTATTCACATCACATAGCTTGATTCTCAGTCGACCCGAACTCTGCCTTTATAACTGCCCAGTTATGGATCAGCGTTTGATAGAACCTAAGTCGGTGATCCTCAACTCGGACTATGCAATAACCTCAGGTCTAAGGATTACATTGATTGAGATATACAAATGACAACTTGTTCGTTGTACCTCAATATGGGTCAATCCTACTCGCTAAACTCTTTAGCCGAATCTGTGTAAGTTGGAATAGCATCTCCATGCCCATGAATCTGATAGCATTGGTCTAAGTTGTGTGTCCAGCACAACCTCAATGACCAAGGATATTTAGTACAAACAATATGAATGCATAGTTCCAAAATCGAATCACATATTCAATGATACACATCAGATGTTTATACAAGGTCTACTTAATATCTTTATGAATACAATGGGAAATATCATCATACATGATTGCCTCTAGGGCATATTCCAAACAAAATCTCCTCCTACTACAACATCCAAAGCATATCTATAACAAAGAGCAAGACCATAGTAGAAACTGCTAAGAAACAAGCCTAGAGTCATTTTAGGTTTGGTTTTTTCATGTGAATTAGAAATTCTAGACTAGGCTTCTTTGAAACTCTCTTCACTTCCTTGTTTTAAAGTGAAAATCATTTCCACAAGTGACATAGTGATTGGAGCAACACTAGACATAACGGTAACTTGAAGTAGGAACTAATTTTTTTGTGTTTTTTGATAAGAAAAAGCAAACCAAACAGAACAATTTTTTTTTGTATTTTTCATAAAAAGAAACTAGCAAAACAAGGAAAAATAAACTAAGCAAAACAAAAACAAAGTAAAGAGATTGGTTGTGAAAGACTCCCCTTGCAAGAATCTTCTTTCTCCCAGAAAAGTGTTTGGCGAGAAGGAGGAGATTGAAGCTGTCTTTATCTCACTGGCAATGTCGCCAGAAAAGTGCTTGATGGCTCAGATATGTAGAGCTCATTGGGAATCCCAAGAGGAAGGTATGATGAGCACAGTAGAAAGTTTCCCTCAGTTATGAAACCAAGGTTATCGAACCAGTAGGAGTAAGGAAACAACTCCAAGGTGTTGCTAGCAACTTGGATTCCTGCACAACACAACCACATAACTTTGCCCCAACTTATAGTGAGGTTGTCAATCTCACTGGTTTGCTAAAACAAAGGATTAAATGTATAGGTTGGAAGATAGTAATTGCTTGCAGAAAATATACAGTAAACAATACACGGAATATCAATGGTCAAAGAATGGACCGGAGTCCATAGTTCACTATAGGTGTTTCTACTTAAGATAAATAGCATGTTGGGTGAACAAATTACAGTTGGGCAATGATAGATTAAAAATGCATAAATATGCATGTACAAGTCCTGATGATTCCTATGATATTTGTTTGGGCATTACAACATAATACATAGACCATAATCCAACTGCATCTATGACTAATAATCCACCTTCAGGTTATCATCCGAACCCCTTCCAGTATTAAGTTGCAAGCAACAGATAATTGCATTAAGAAAAGTGTGTAAAGTAAACAATACAATTTCCCTTGGGCAAAGGATTGTTGTTTTCTCCCTAGTAGCAACACCACATCTACAACCTTAGAGATTTCTATCACTTTCCCAGATTACTAGAGGCACGAACCTACTATCGAGCATAAATACTCCCTCTTGGAGTTGCTAGCATCTACTTGCCCAAAGCATCTACGAACAACGGAGAGCATGCAAGACCACAAATAACACAGACATAATAGAATCAATAATCAATCTTGAACACAGTACTCAATATCCATCGGATCACAACAAAAACAACATGTAGGATTACGAATAGATGATCTTGATCATGAACAGAGCTCACAAGATCTAAACATGATAGCACAAAGGAGGAGAAACAACCATCTAGCTACTGCTATGGACCCATAGTCCAAGGGTGAACTACTCACGCATCACTCCGTAGACTGGCATGGTGATGAACAAGGCCTCTGGAATGATCTCTCCCCTCCGGCTGGGTGCCGGGAAGAGCTTTGGATCCCCCCGATCTAGGGATGGACATAGCGGCGGCTACGGACTCTTTCGTGGATTTTTAATCAGGTGTTTAGGGTTTCTGCATCGGGGTGCTTTTATAGGCGAAGGGGCAAGGTCGGTGGACGCCCGAGGGGCCCACACCTAGGGCTGGCGTGCCCCCTTGGCCACGCTGCAACATGGTGTGGCCGCCTCATGGCCCCACTTTGTCTCCCCTCCGGACTCCGTGTTCCTTCTAGTAAAATATTGACTTTGGCTTTTGTCCCGTCCAATTTTGAGAATATTTCTTTACTAAATTTTCTGAAACCAAAAACAGCCAAAAATAGGCAACTGGCACTGCGGCATCTTGTCAATAGGTTAGTTCCAGAAAATGTATAAAAATACCTCAAAGTGTAGAGAAAACATAAGAAACTTAATATAAAACAAGCATGGAGCATCAAAAATTATAGATACATTTACGATGGATCACAGCCTCACGAAGTATTTCGTCAACTTCACCTCCAGCAGCATGAGCAAGGATTTCGTCAACTTCACCAGGAGCAGCATTAGCAAGCATTTTGTCAGCTTCACTAGGAACAACAGCAACTCATTCTTAGTCAACTCCACGACCACCAGTAATAGCATCATCAAGAGCCGGGGCTGCCTGAGCAATTACAGGTTCAACAACTTCAGGGGCTCCGACGAAGAAAGTGTAGTTATTCCCAAGTAACAGAGACTGTCCCTTCATATTGTCGACTTTGCTCTAGACCTCTTCTACAAGGTCTTTTGATGGACACGCGGACCTCGAGAAAATGTGACACCGCAGTGATGGGTATGAATAAAGTTGTGTCCCCATATGTTCTATTATCACCAACGCTGTTTAGTGGTCCACTGATATGAATCCACATGATTTCAGCATCCTGGTTGACATCGCCTCTGAGAGGTGCAAGGAACCAGCGCCATGATACAAGATCAACACTTACTACTGCATCTTCGATCACTGGAGCTGGAATGACGCGCGGGGCTTCGTGTGTACCTGCGTGTTACCTTCAGTCAGTAAATAGAGTTTTGAATGGGAATTTACATGCTATATGACACCATGACTCATCCCAGGTGAACGGCTCACAAACACGCACGTCGCCGCTAGGTTCAATGAGCGGGTAAATGTGTTGTGGTGTGTCATCATACCAGATGGTGGTGAAGTGTGGCATCCCGCAAAACCACTACTAGAAAATCGCGTTGGATTTGTGCATTGCATCGTCATCATCATGTTGTTTGTCTAAAACTATTTCGCAAAAACCTGTTTTGTTTTCTAAAACGCCCCATCTTTATTCAAACACCAAAACCGGGTTCCCGGAATATTTTGCTTTGGCCGCTATCGGTTTGCCAACGGCCCGTTTAAATCAAATAAAAATTATATTATTTTTAGTGGGGGCAGTCGAACGGGCCAACCCGACCCGAACGACCACCCCCGTATTAAACAGATCGGTCCAACTCCTAAATCCTAAGGCTACCCGGAAACCTACCCACACCCCCTGGCCACCTCACTCCCACCTATCACAGTCTGCCACGTCACCCTGCCCTTCCCCCTACCCAATCCCACCATGCCACATCACCCACTCCCTCTCTTCCTTCCCTCTCTCTCCCTCTCAAACCCACACCCACTCACACCAGCCCGCGCCTGGGCCCCACACCTTTTCCTGCCCTGGCGCGTTCACACCCCACCAACCCGCTGCCATCCCCCTGGCCCCGCCCCGGTCTCCCGCGTGGGCCCCGCACCCTGGCCCCTGTCCCCTGTCCCAGCGCCTCCCTCGCCTTCTCTCCCCTTCCCCCGTGGCCTCCTTCCTCCTCCCGACCCAGCTCCGCAGCTCCTCCGCGCCCGTCGCCGCCGGTCCTCCCTTCTCCCTCTGCCTCGCCTCCCCGCCTCGCCGCAGGTCCCTCTGCGCTGCCCCACCTCCGTCGTCGGCCGCGGCCACACGCCCCCTCCCCCGCACGCGTCCCCCTGTCACCTCTGCCGCGCACCCTTCCTGCCTACTCCGGCGCCCGCCGCCGCCGGAGTTCCCCCGCCTCCGAGCCTCCCCGCGCCTCCGTGCTCCTCCTCCGCCCCGGCCGTGCGCGCCCCCGGCGCAGCGCCAGCACCGCCAGGCTCGCCGTCGCCGTGCCCGTCTCCAGCGCCCCCGCCTCGCCGCAACCCGCGCCGGCGAGCGCCCGCCAGACTCCGCAACCACCGCCCGCCGTCGCGCGCGAGCCCGCTCGCCAGGACCCTCCCCGCGGCCGCAGCCCTCCTCCGACCATCCTCCGCCGCGCGACGCCGCCGCCCGGTGGCCTCGCCTCGCGCCGTCCGACCGCGCCGCCCCAGTGACCTCCCTCCCCGCGCGCAGCCTCGCCTCCCCGCCGCGCCAGCAGCCGCCGCCTGAGAACCCTCCGCCGCCAACCATCTCCGCCCCGCTCGCCGCGCATCCTCGCCGGGCTCCCCATCCCCGCAGCGCCCTCCGTCCTCGCCGCCTCCGCCGTCCAGCAGGCCCCGTCGTCGGCCTTCCGGCGTCCCCGCCTCCTCGAGCCTGCGCGACCTCGGCCCCGAGCTCCCCGGCGCCGGACGACCTCGCCCCCCCTGCAGGCCCCGCGTCCCCGAGTCTTCCCCTGGCCGTGCCTGCCGCCTGTCGCCGCCGTCGCCGGCGGGGCCCGTTTCGTCGGCCGCCTCTGGCCGCTGGCCTCAGCCCATGCCAGCAAGCTCCTCGCCATCCCCTGGCCTCGTGTGGACGCGGCTTCCCCTCGACGCGACCTCGATGGCTAGTCGTGTACCGCGGTGAAGACAGCGTGCATACGTCCATATGTTCCCTCAAAACGCCCGAGAGCCACGACAAGATCTACATCGACCCGTTACAGACCCGAAGAACCATCGACGTCGCACCCGAGCTCGACACCGACAACCGAGGGGAACCCCGAGTACTTCGCCGCGGTAACTAGGGACGATGACGCCAAGACGACAAGATCCACCTCCCAGAGCGACGACCCCTGGCCACCAAGAGCTACTGGAAACATGACCAAGAACTGGACCCCGATGACCATGATCCCCACGGCAGGACAACAAGGCCTTCGAGGTGGGACCGACAAGATCTTCTCCTCGGGACACCGGAAGCTCCACTGAACGCCAAGCTCGTCGAGTTCAGGGACCCTCAAGATCTCCGTCACGGACACGACGAGCACTTCTCCGTGGAGCGCCAAGTTCTCCCTCCCGGATGCGCAAGATCTACCCCGCTACCGAGAACGTTCCCGCCGAGACCAATCCGTCGAACCCTGGACCCCGAGACCGGACCCTGGACCCTGTCGAACCCTGAACCCCGGAAGCCCCAAGATCGTCGAGACCCCCTAATGTGTGAACCTCTTTCCGAAACCCTATTTGATAACATAATAACAACTTGTTGCATAATTAATTGCCATACTCGCATGCATATCATGGGTTTGGGGGCCTTATGCCGATTCACCTAATAATTAAATATGTGACCCATATGCGGGCAAATCTAGCCTTATATTGGCCTCATTTAAACATGTGTAGCGAACCGGTTCCATCTGTTGCATTGCTAAACAACATTTAAATTGCGGGGTCGCTAAACAACATGAACCCTCTAATAATTGTCGGGACCCCGGTTCCGCTTAATATGACCTAATTGCATCGCACCTTGCCATGCCATGCATCATGCATGCATCATGCCGATCTTCTGCCGTGTATTAAATAGTGCATCCGGTGTTTCTTCTAGTGTTTTGCTTCTTCGCGGATAAGGCCGTTGAGTTGATGTGAGCTTCGCCCCGATCTTCGGTGGAACCTTCGGCAATGTTTTCAGGCGAGCATCTTCCCCTTTCTACCTATCTTACTTTGCTAGTATTTACTTCTCTCCGGTTGATCTTTGCTATCTGTGTTGCGATGCTCTAGATTTCGTACCCGTGATATCCCTTGCAGCCATATATAGCCTTGGACACATCCTATTACCTGTTGTTTGGTAGCCAGTTGGACCCGCGTGTCGTAGTCGCTTGCTCAAGTGTTTTGCTTGTCGTCAAGTACCACCTTTGTTGGAGGAATTGCCGCATGTTGACGTTGGAGATGATCATGGCTTTAATTATTGTTTCACTTTACTTCCTGTTTAACAACTAAAATTGAATTAAGCAGAGGCATCGGTGGGTGATAGGTAAGTTTTGGTTTCCGACCGCCCACTTGTGTCCCGTAGGACCCGAGTTCTTGACACCTGTTCCGAGATCGAGCGCGCTAACCACAGGTGGGGAGATATGGGCCCCCCATTGATAATTACCTGATTTCAAAGTATTGTACTGGGGGCCACAAACTAGTTTGGGGTTTTATTTACTATCCTGTACCTATGCCATGCTTTACTGCTTTATTTACGATTGTGTGAGGAGCACGCTGTACTGTTTAGGAATTGTGACCCGTTTACGTGGTATCGACAGTCCCCGTTTGGGGGCATACTGTCGTTTACCGCCGGCCCCACAAACCCTAAGTCCGTCTCGGAGACCGGCCGACTTCGTTGCGGGTGTACTTAGTGGGGTGGCCCCCCGTGCTTGGTTTGGGTCTGGGAACGTCGTGACTTAGGCCCCGCCGACATACCGATGGGTGTATGTTAACTGATCTGGCAAAAAGGGTCGAAGTGCCTGTGGATACTTTGGTGCACCCCTGCAGGGTTTATTCTTTTCGAGAAGCCGTGTCCGCGGTTATGGACGACTTGGAGCACAGTGCTTGATCATAGACAACTATAACTAAAGTTTACTGTTATAAATTGACTTGTATCCGATATGATTAGTAATCAGCTTCACTACAACGGAATGGCTAAATAAAAGTACCAACAACTGCTGGGTTTTGGGGGTTATCTCATGATAATTGTATCTGACTAGTAAGTGTTGCCACTATAATGGAATGATTAACTAAAAGTGCCCACTGTTTACTTTAACAGGACGATTACCTAAACCTGACTAGTAAAGTGCCACAACTATAACTGAATGAGTAAAACTGCCAACTGTGTGAGTTCCTCGGTTGCCTTCCTCGAAGGGGGAAACGCCAGGATGGGTTTGATTGATGATAGTATCAGGTTGGATCCGAATAGGTCTTTCTCACCCCTCTCTGATAGCCGCCAGTTTTATCGAGTCTCTATAGGTTGTTTAGTGCATGCTGCCGCTGCCGCTCAGTCCACCATACCTATGTAGGCGAGGACCGCCGAATTCTAGCCTCGCCGTGTACTGGCCTCAGTACTGACGCTCCTTCTTTTTCCTTGCCCTTTGTCGGCACCCCTTTTGTTTAAGCAGGTTTTGAGATCGACGTCGTTAGCAGGGTTACCCTTCCGGCTTGGCCTGGGCAGGGTTATGGACGCCATTGGTTATTCTTCAGGGCTCTTAGCCCCATTTGCATCTTGTCCGTAGTCGGACGCTGTATCATTTTCGAGGTGCTTTGGATCTTTGTACCGTATATTTGTATTCTTGACTCAATGAGTCGCTGCTGTATATATATCTGTTCTGTGGGTCCCATCGAGGACTGTTGTGTAATGTTATTACTTTGCTTTCCACCCACACGAAAGTGCCTGGTGGGCACCTTCGAATCGTTTCTATGCGGGTTTGGCGAGTTTCGCTAAAACTTGCATAGGGCCGATTCTGAGGGTGTTACATGAAGACAGCGTCGACATACTTCTCCGGTGGTCGATGGTCGTTGCGCAAGACTGTCCATTCATTGTCATGTGGGCATTTAATGAATTTGATTGCCTTGTCAAACATCGCTAAGAGGTTGTAGTGCCAAGTCTTCCACACTAGGAGAGGCTTCTGTGTGAGCTGTACCTTCAGGAGCTCAAGTTTTGCCATATTGAACCTGTAAGCGAATTCAGATTTTGGCGGCGGCCACCCGTGGTTGAATGCAGTAATGCTGACACCACTACAGATGGTGGTGTAATTCTTAATGATCTGTAGACATCTTTTCAAGTCCAAGTACTCCCGTCCTGGGATAAAAGGACCAGCCACTCGTCGTTGCCACCCACCCAGTTCTGCTCATCATCCATTTCCGCCTCCTCTATCTCCTTGATACTCACCACTACTGATTGTGACCACTTATCCAGCAACATCAGTTTGGCATGAACATTATGCAGAGTTTGTTGTTAGTTGGTAGAATCATCTAGCATGGATTCCATTGCAAAATACAATTTGACACCTAGGCGCTCAGACTAAGGTATTATATACAACTGTCTCCTCAGCTTTCGCCTAAATTGTGCCTGTGTCACTACGAAAATACCCAATATATCAAGTAGGAGTAGATGTTCCCCCGAACAAACTCCTGACGATGATCATAAACAACTAGGGACATAATATTCTTAAATCGTCTAGTTTGTTTATTTTTTATAAAAAAGAATATCACCTAGAAGGAATCCCATTGCAAATCCAAATTTACACCTTTGCTATCACCTAAATTAAGACTGTATCACTACAAAAATACCAAAATATCAAGTAGGAGCAGAGCTTCCTCTCTACATAATGGTCTTAAATGGCATGATTTGTTCAAAATGTGCATGGACACAACACGTTCGACGGAAGGAACATAGGATTCCGACCAAAGTTTAGCACATATGAATCATTGATATGACTGAATCAATAAGCAAGATACTGGAACTTACTTGGCCATCACGGTCATTTGGCCATACGCTGGTATCAGGGTAAAGGAGGCCTGGTGTGCCAAACGGTTCTTCCATTTCCCGGATCTGCGGGTGGAAGCCAGGGATGCTGCGACCGAGGCGACCGACAGTGATGATGTCCAACTCCTTGGCGACCCTGCACATATTCACAGCGCTGAGGTTTGGTCATCCCCAATCCTTGTGGTGGCGGTCTCCATGGTCAGCTATGCCGTAGTCGTCATCTGTGTTATTCTTTAGCCTGCTGCTAGCCCAACCCCCTATTTACCCATGGCGACAAATGGAGGCTGGAATCAGGCAGATTAATGTAGGCGGTGTGATCCGAAGGCGGATGGATTCGTGAGGGGGTGGAATCAGGGAGGGAAGCAGTTGTTCAAGTAGGGAGTGAGGAACCACTGCTGGTCTTGTCCGGGTGGAATACAAGGATGGGGGCGTAATTAGTGAGGGTGGGCACGCGGACCATCTAATGGGGGTGTAAAAATTAATCATGAGGGGAAATGTATGGTCCCACCTGTCGGCGAGGCAAGGTTGGCATGCGCAAACGTGAGTACGTTTGACTTGGATTGTGCATGGCGGACCTCGATTCCACTGCATTCAAGTGGCACATAACCAATTTCATCCAGCGCTAGGATCGCCATGTAAAGAGCATCAACTAGCAATGCAACTGCCACATGGAAATATGGAATGATACACCAGTGTGACAAAAGCTACATCACCACATCCATTGGAGTGTACGTGTGGTCATGTGGATTATTGTGGTTTGGTAAATAACACATGAAATGACTCTGGGGACTCCATGTGTCAAACCATATCCAGAAAGCCCCAGGAATGGAACCGCCACATGGAATGATGCACCGGGGTGACATAAGTTGCATCCCCCATCAACTTGAGTGTGTGTGATCATGTGGATCGTTGTGGTTTGGTAAAGAACACATGATACGACTATAGGGACACCATGTATCAAACCATGGCTAGAAATCCTTAGAAACTACATGGAATGAAGCTGCCACATGGAATGATGCACCAGTGTGATAGAAGTTGCATCACCACATCCACTTGAGTGTGTGTGGTCATGTGAATCATTGTGGTCTGGTAAAAAACACGTGCAATGAATCTATGGACTCCATGTGTCAAAGCATGGTCATAAATCCCGAAAAAGACACTTGAATGTAGCTGTCACATGGAATGATGCACCGGTGTGACAGAAGTTGCATCACCACATCCATTGTAGTGTGTGTGTGGTCGTGTGGATCATTTTGGTTTGAAAATAACATATGCAAATGACTCTAGGGACTCCATGTGTCAAACCATGGTCATAAATCCCCAGAAAGCCACTGTGATGCAACTGCCACATGAAATGATGCACTAGTGGGACATAAGATGCATCAACACATCCAATTGAGTGTGTGTGGTCATGTGGATCATTGTGGTTTGGTAAAAGCATCTAAAAAGTACAGTTGATCTTTTATGATCCTAATGTGATGTAAAACCACACAAGCATGCAACTAGAAGGTTTCAAATTGTAGTTTTGGTACTTGCTTCACAACTTGAGTTTGAGGGTGAAATTTTTGAAATTTTCAAACCAAAATGGCTAGATACAATGCTACCATCATTAGGAATGTGGTGATACCCCCTTGTGCCAAATTTGAGTCAATTTGAAGAAAGGTAGATGAAAACATGGTACACAAGTTGCTCTTTCGAGTAGTCGGACATGATCGTTGGCCTAACTACACCCACATTTCAGAGTGAACTGCTAGGGGGACATTTTTCCAAAGTTTTTCATTTTTATACAATGTATTTGCCACACAATGAAAAAATTTGAATGTTTCTAAGAGAATTTCTCAATTTATTATGAAATTTACAAGGCTTGGTCAACCCAGGGTTGACCAGAGTCTTTCGAGAGATTGTGAAAGCATCAGAAAAGTACAAGTGATGTTTTGTGGTCCAATGTGATGTACAACCACATAAGCAACTAGAAGGTTAAAAATTTTAGTTTTGGTATTTGCTTGACAAATGAAAGAATGTTTTTGAGTTTGAGGGTGAATTTTTTCAAATTTTGAAACCATAATGGCTAGATAGAATGCTAGCATAATTAGGGACATGGTGATACACCCTTGTGCCAAATTTGAGTCCATTTGAAGAAATCTAGATGAAAAATGGTACACAAGTGGCTGTATCGAGTAGTCGGACATGCTCGTTGACCAAATTTTCCATGTTTGTCATTTTTATTGCAAATTATTTGCCACACAATGACCAAATTTCAAGGTATCACAAGAATTTTAGAATTTATAATTTTATTATGAAATTTACAAGGTTTGGTCAAACTAGGGTACAAATGTGATGTACAACCACATAAGCATGCATCTAGAAGGATTCAAATTGTAGTTTCTATACTTGCTTCACAAATTAAATCCTGTTTTTGAGTTTGAGGTTGAATTTTTTTAAATTTTTTCAAAACAACATGACAAGTTAGAATGCATGCTATCATCATTACGTACCTGGCGCAAACACTGGTATATAATTACACAATAAGTCACGATGATTCCCATACATATTACATGGTTCATACACTAATAATTCCATAGGACCAACAGAAGTTCTTGACAAGCTACCAGACATGTACAAAAACATAACTGAAAGAAGTAAAATTTAATTCACTCCGTATTAGACCACTTGATTCGCTTGCCATCTTTCCTAGGAGACCAACATCCATCATTCCATCTGTTGCTTGTGTTATTGGCCGCCCACCGCTGACAATATGAAAGTTCATCCCACCTGGAAGGGGCCTTGGCTTCCCTATCTTCAGCTGCAGCCTCTCTGTTTGCGGCATCAGCTGCAACCTCTCTGTTTGTGGTATCAGCTGCAACCTCTCTGTTTGCGGCTTCAGCTGCAGCCCCTCTCTTTGCAGTTTTAGCGCCACGCTTTGCTATGCTGCATTTCCGACAAAGGGCTCCCCTTTCCTTGTCTTCCATCTAGCAACTAGGGCAAAACACGAGGAA
Organism: Avena atlantica; assembly: GCA_910589765.1. Lineage (NCBI taxonomy): Eukaryota > Viridiplantae > Streptophyta > Magnoliopsida > Poales > Poaceae > Avena > Avena atlantica. The sequence continues at coordinate 313,087,568 of OU342736.1, forward strand.
AGTTTGAAATAAATGGATCTGAGCATATAGCTGGTAGGTCATGTAAGCATCTATGGCTACATACTTCAGGTTTATATCAGATAACAACGTCTCCTCCCAAAAATCGTGCCTATCTTCAGGGAAATATTCCTTCATTTTTGTGTACGATGGATCGATGATTCTAGCCGCGAGTCTAGTCATTCCATCCCTCTTCCAGCCCCCTTTGATCTTGACAAGATCTTGAATATCGATCCACTTGTGCTCAGGAATTTTTATTCCCGCATGAGAAAACTTGACAGAATCAGATCTTTTATCAATAGTGTAGAAAACAATTCCTTTATGCACAAGGAATTGGTGAAGCACCGGACACTTGTCAGTCCTGGAAGTATGTAGTTTGTCATCATAAAATGCATGACCAAAAAAATTACAAAATGAGTAACTACAAATGTTGTCCATGCAAGATCATCATCTCTGGATATATTTTTAATGTACAAAATTTTAGTAAATGCAAAATCAAGACTCTCAAGTATGGCTTGTCATAATTTTTTGGTCCTAATAAAATTCAGTAGTTGCAACATGACCAAATGGATAGATTCCATACGCAATAAAATTCACTAGTTGCAAAAATGCGGTACTTGCAAAATCCCCGCTATAATAAAATTTGGGACTACAACTATTTAGACAATGCAATACCACATCCTGAATAAAATTTGAAGCTACAAAATTGTAGTAAATCCAAGGTGAACACTCTGAAAGTTATATAGTCATAATTCATTTGGTACTAACAGAATTCAGTTAGTGCAATATGAGCATACGGAAAGATTGCAGTACTTGCGAGAACAACATTTGAGCAAAAGCTGGGACTAAGACTGTTTGATAAAGGCAAGATCAACTGATTAAAATCATTCAAGTGACCATTAAAAGTAAGAGAATCCTAAAAGTGGTAAACTAAAGAGATCAGATCTACAAACCAGGAGTAGTGGTAGACGAGGACGTGTTGCCTCATTGCGAGTTGAACGATGGCAACATCGTTGTCGTACTCTTCCTCCTCCTTGGTGTACTCAAGGTACAATCCGACAAACTTGTCCTCTCCTTTCTCAAGCCATTTCGCGTACATCCTCAGGACTCGCACAACTGTACCTCCTGGTTGGTGTAGACGACATGTATTTTTGTATTGCTATGGGCAGTGAAGCTTGTCTCTCGAGTGTAACCTTCCATGGAGGCAAGGAGTAGACAGAAAGAACAACAGATAGGATGCAGAAGATAGAGGACAGGAGTAAGACGAAGGCTTTTAGCGAAATAAGGGAAGGCTGGAACCATCGATGCGATTCAGACGTCCTTGTGGAGAAGCGTGGCAGCGGCAAGGAGAAGACAGAAAGAACAACAGATGGGAAGCAGAAGACAGAGGAAAGGAGGAAGAAGAAGAGGGATTTCTTCGAAACAAGGGATATGCTGGAACCGTCGCTGCGATTCAGATGTACTTGTGGAGACGCGTGGCGGTGGCCATTCCATCTTCTGAATAAAAAAATATTTAAAAGGAGCCCTCATTAAAAAGAATAATAATGAGGATTTATGTGTCTTGTGTTGTCACGTCAATTCAAGCTATCGGTCATTTAGTCCTATCCATTGTGTCACCTATTTCTCATGTGCTCTACATCACTACTTATCACGTATCAAATCCTAGCATGCAATTTAATTGTGCATACACAGGTCTCGTCTGTGTGGAAGGCAAAGAAGGGGGTCCGTAATTAGTGAGGGTGGGCATGGGGACCATCTAAAGGAAGTGAAAAATTTAATCTTCAGGGGTATGTAGGGTACCACCTGTCAGTGAGTGAATACATGCACAAACGTGAATACATTTTACTTGTATCGTTCATGGCAGACCTCAATTCCACTGCATGCAAGTGGCGCAGAACCAATTTCATCCAGCGCTAGCGTCGCCATGTAAGAGCATCACTAGCAATGCAACTGCCACATGGAAATATGGAATGATGCACCAGTGTGACAGAAGCTACATCACCACATCGATTGGAGCATACGTGTGGTCGTGTGGATCATTGTAGTTTGGTAAATAACTATAAGATCCCACCTTTATTAAGGTAAAGATCCCTGTGATTGCAATGCTAGTCCGTGGATCAATTGCTAGCATCCACAGTTTAAGATGAAGTACACAGAAACAAAGTCATTATTACATTGTCATTTCAGAGATAACATAGTCTTTTACAACTCCATAGCCATAGGCTAGCACAAGAGTTTAACTTAACAATATAAATAAAAGTCTTCATCTGCATGTGCCACAGGCAAGCATGTTGAGTGTAGACTCATAACCCCTAATCATCATAAGAGTAACCAGCAACATAACAAGTTACAGCCATAGTGGGTCAATACATTGGAATAGTATTGGCAAGTGATACCTTAGTAGAAAATTAGCATCTAGTTACTCCATGAATTTGGCTAAGTGTAGTTTAGGCTTTCTTTGCTCAAAATAGGTTTTACCTATCAGTTGAAAACACTAAGTTTTTGTTTGGCAAAAACTCCCAAGGAACCACCAATAGAAATTGGTGAACCTTCACCCTTGTTCAACCACAAGTTTTAACTTAGAAAATTGGGATGAGGAGATTCTTGATAGCTTCCATGTCTTGATGCTCAAATTGTCCATTACTTAGTTTCTTCCTTCTGCAGAGGTGGTGCACTTTCAACACAAGACTTGATTTTCACCAAGACAGGACCTTTCAGAAGCCTTCCCTTAGACCAAAATGGACGCACTCCAAACCTATCAATCCCCTACCACCAACTATCCATTTGGCTAAGTTATTGCAACCTATATGATCCAGGCAGAGCCCATAATGCCATGTGGCTGCACTAGAAGCTTCTTAACATTTGGCATCTCAAATCCCTTTGTTCCTGGGTGGCAATCCACAAGTGAGATACCCAAGGTAAACCATAGAAATGGGCCTTGTGTAACCACTCAACCAAAAACCACCAAGCAATTACCATTCCACCCAGGTGTTTCATTCACTTAGTTGTTTTATTAAGCAAAAAACATAAGTCAAAGACTTAGCAATATTTTTCCATAGCATGTATACATTCCACCCTTGGTTGCTACTAGCTAGGCTAAGCATGGCAATAGCAAGTATCTTAACTTAGAAAAAATTCTAACAATTCTACAACTAGTAGGATTTCCCAAGCATAGCATATAGATACTTAGCAAAATATTCATGCAAGCCCTATACAACATATTTCTAATGCATAGTCAAAATATTGAGATACAAATATGAATCACCACTTTCCTTGGTAGTTGGGGGAGTAGCAACAATCCTCACAATCACAATCACCACTAGCACCAAAATCTACACATAAAATGATAGCACCAAATTCACATATCAAAATAAACAAGCAAAAATATATGAATGCATGCAAATACCAAGTGATGATTTTTATAAATCAAACAAGACAAGTGTAACAGTACTGAATTATAAACAAAACAATTATACACTAAATAAACTTTATTTAGCCTTTAAAACATTTTTCAATTAATTTTTATACACAAAATAAGCCTACAAATGTCTCTGCAAAAACAACCAATTTTACAGATGTAGTTTATTTTGCATGGTTGGATAGAATTCTTTCTCCTTATTCCAATGATATAAAATTTACAAAATTTGAACGTGTGGATCAAAAGTTATGAATTTTGCAAGTTTGAACATATAATAGAAATGTTTCTGTCTTTTTAAATAAACCACAGGCCACGCGGCGCTTCCTGATTGGTGCGTACCGCTTCGCGTGGATCACGCTTCTGTGCCGTTGGATCAACGCACCAGATCTAAAGAAAACTTTTTGATCAGATTCTAATATGCACCCTACGATCTAGATCTAACAGCGCTGGCTTACTCGACCATAGTCTGGCGGTGCTGGCGGCGGCGACGCTCTGCCAGTGGCGTTCCGGCGACATTAGGGGGGCTGGGGTTGGTAGAGGCTCTTACCATACTCGCGAAGGCTCGAGGGTGCTCAAGGTGTTGATGGTGTGGGTGGGGGCGTGCTGTAGAGGTCACTGGGGCTCGTTAGAGTTGGAGACGGCGTCGGGTTTGCTCGAACGGCGACGAAGGCGACGATTCTGGCCACCCTAGCACAAACCAAGGATATCAGCGTGTGCACAACATTCAGGCGAATCTGATAGGGTCAAGGAGAAGGCACGGGGTGGTCGGGTTTTACCTAAATCTCTCGCCGGAGTTGGAGACGTCGTCGGATGCCCACAGTGCTCGTCGAATTCGATGTTCTGGGTCACAATCAAACGAACCAAGGGTATGAGAGGGTGCGCATGAAACATGGGATCATCCCGGAGTGATTGAGGAGTGTGCGCGAGCACGAGGCTTACCGGAATACCTCGCCGGAGTTCGCTCAGTCTGCGGTGGTGTAATGCGAAATAGGGGCAGCCTGGTGGCTGAGCGTGCGGGCGGAGTGAGGGGAAATGTGCGGGGTGAGGAGGGGGTTTTGTAGCCAGAGCAGGGGCGACATTCACATGGCGGATCAATGGGAATTAAGCCGAGTTAATTCGTGGCGTCACTGCGGTGAGGTAACGGCGGAGCGACGTCTGCGCGCGGGGATTTGGGGGAGACGATGATGACGTGGTGACAGGCCCAGCATCAGTGGCTGCGGGTTAAGTTTGCACGTGTGGAAGAGGGAGAAGGAAGGGGCTGCTCCTGGTGGGCTTACTGGGCCAGTTCTGGTGCTGGGCTCAAATGGTAGAGCCTGTTTTTATTTTTTTCTTTTGCCTTTTCTTTTTCTAATTTGATTTTCAGGAATGTTTTTCAAATGTTTTTCACATGGGTTTGAATTCAAACTTTTTCTGAATTTTTGTGAAGTAAAACTTGCACCTTTTTGGCTACAGAACAATGTTGCTCACTCAATTACTTTGGCCCATTGGAATTTAAAATAAACATTGCCTTTAACATTTATTTAATATAGACATATGAATGGTTTAAAATTCATATTTTGTTTTGAAAAACTTTGTCCAAGCTTTAGAAAAATATCAATCAATCTTATGATCAATTCTTTTCTGGTCAAAACAAATATTCTCATTTTAGAGAGTAGCATTAAGTCTATTGCCTTGCTTACATAAAATAATAGATCACAAAGTTCCTGTTTTGAAGAAATGATCCTAAAATGATTATGAATGCATGAATGATATGCAAACTTTGAAATCATGATTTTTGGGATATTACAAATCTAACCCCCTTAAGGTGAATCTCGCCCTCAAGATTCGGATTAGCTAGCAAATAGGTGAGGGTGGTCTTTCCGAAGGTCATCTTCTCTTTCCCATGTTGCTTATTCTTCGGAATGATGGTTCCACTGAACTTTGCAGAATTTGATAGTCTTTGTCCGAGTAACTCTTTCTGCAGTCTCAAGAATCTTGATAGGTTTTTCCTCATAAGTGAGATCACTTTCCAATTGGACCTCCTCCAAAGGTATAGTTTCCTTCAAAGAATTCTCTTCCATCTCCGGATGACATTTCTTTAGCTGACTCACATGAAACACATTGTGAACGGCAGACAATGATTCAGGCAATTCAATCTCATATGCCACTTCTCCTTTACGGCTCAGAATCTTGAATGGTCCAACATATCTTGGGGCCAATTTTCCTTTGACTCCAAATCTCTTCACTCCACGAAGTGGTGACACTCTAAGATAAGCTCTATCACCCACCTCATAGGTGACTTCTCTACGCTTAGGATCTACGTAGCTCTTCTGTCGGGACTGTGCTATCTTCAATCTGTCCTTGACTAACTTGACTTTCTCTTCAGCTTCTTTGATAAGTTCTGGCCTGAACAAGTTTCTTTCTACCACACCATTCCATAGCAATGGGGAAGTACAGTTTCTCCCATAGAGAAACTCAAACGGTGTCATCTCAATACTGGCTTGATAGCTGTTCTTATAAGAGAATTCTGCGTAAGGCAGACTTTCATCCCAACTAGCTCCATAGTCTAGGGCATATGCCCTCAACATATCCTCTAGAATCTGGTTGGTCCTTTCTGTCTTTCCATCGGTCTGGGGATGAAAAGCAGTACTGAATTCCAATCTAGTTCCCAATGACTCATGCAGTTGCCTCCAAAAATGAGAAGTGAATTGAGTTCCCCTATCAAACACAATACTCTTGGGTACTCCATGCAGACACACAATCCTATTCATATAGATCTTGGCTAACTTAGCACTTGTATAGGTTGTCTTCACGGGTATGAAATGAGACACTTTAGTTAGGCGATCCACTACAACCCAAATAGAATCATATCCTGACCTGGTCCTTGGCAATCCGGTAATGAAATCCATGCCAATCTTGTCCCACTTCCAATCAGGAATAGGTAATGGTTGTAACAATCCTTCTAGTTTCTGATGTTCCGCTTTCACTCTACTACACATACATCACACAAAGCAATATGTTCGGCGATGTCCTTCTTGAGATTATTCCACCAAAATCTTTCCTTCACATCCATGTACATTTTGGTGTTACCTGGATGAATGGAATATGGTGAGTTGTGTGCTTCTTGTAAAATCAGTTTCCGAAGCTCCGGATCTTGCGGAATGCAGATACGTTTTCCATACCATAAAGTACCTTGTTCATCTTCATGGAATCCTTTGGCTTTTCCTTTACCAATCTTTTCCTTAATCTCTTCAATTTCCTTGTCTGTATTTTGGGCTTCCTTGATTTTGTCTAACAAGGTAGGTTGAACATCCAATGACATGAGATGTCCTTCAGGCACAATCTCCAATCTGAGATCTTTGAATTGGGAACACAGATCATCTGGCAACTCTCCCTTAGTAAGACCATTCACAAAAACCTTACGGCTTAGTGCATCTGCAACAACGTTAGCCTTACCGGGTGGTATTGCAAACTCAAGTCATAGTCCTTGATGAGTTCTAGCCATCTTCTTTGTCTCATGTTGATTTCTTTCTGAGTGAAGATATACTTCAAACTTTTGTGATCTGTGAAGACTTCACAACACTTTCCCAAAAGATAATGTCTCCATGTTTTGAGTGCATGGAAAACAGAGGCTAACTCTAAATCATGAGTAGGATAATTCACTTCATGAGTTTTGAGTTGTCTCGAGGCATAAGCCACAACTTTCCCTTCTTGCATCAGAACTGCACCCAATCCATGATGAGATGCATCACAATAAACTTGAAAATCCTTCTCCAAATCTGGTAGACGTAGGACTGGTGCTGTCATTGGTCTCTTCTTCAATTCTAGAAAATTGAGTTCACATCCTTCAGTCCAAGCAAATTTCTTGTCTTTCTTTAGTAAGTCCGTCATTGGCTTATCTACCTTGGAGAAATTCTCAATAAATCTTCTATAGTATCCTGCTGTAACATCCCAGCATTAGAGCCTAGAAATAAGCTGAACCCAGATGTGTGCATTGCATTCATGCATAGAAAATCAGAATAATTTTCGTGCTTTTAAACAAAACTTGTCAAAGTGATTGAAGTTTCTCTTAGCTTGATGGAATTGAAGTAGATCATCAGTTGACTGCAATAAGTTTCAATATGACCTTTGCTAAAATCTTATTTGGGAAAACATGATTTGATCTAAGGGTAGATCAGATATAATAAATGCTACTCATAATACATTGCTTAAATAATTAATATCTGATCTTTAAAGGAATTATATCATCATATTCAACACAACAATCCATAAGTGCCCAGTTAAGATTACAAACTAAAGTAATATAAATGTAATGATTAATCCTGACCATCCTATTCTTACCCATTCTTACTATGAGTATCAAAGTAATACTTAAATTTAACTCTTTAATGAGTTTGAGTTGGAAAAAGACTAAGTCAAGATCATTCACTATATATATCTTTCTTCCCATATCAATTTGTATGGAACTTGTCTTAATATCTGTTGTTCATCAATGTTGAGTAATCCACCATTGATTCACAAATTCTTTAACTATTAATATTTGATCTATTATTTGATCCTATCAGAACATCTACTTAAATCTTCTAATGACGGCATAATCCATTAATAACCTTAATCCAATATAAGATACTAAGAAGATAATTTCCAGACAATAAAAGGTAGGATTGATAAAGCCCTGCTCAGCCAACTAAGAACTTCAGTAATAAATGATTAAAGTATTATAATGGTAATGCTTTGTCCACCAATATTGAATGCTTATATTTAGTATAAGTAATACTGGTGGGTAGAACATGATTGGAACCTTAGTAGAGATAAGTGATCCTAGAGTAGTCTTTGCAAATCAAATAAATATAATTCAGGGATTGAAGTGGGAATCATTAGAGTAAAGGGAATATAAGATGGTGTTATTCAAGTAAAGATAGTGTAGTATGGAGTTCTAGAAGTATTGTTATTCATCTTAAGGGTTAGTCAACTTTAGAGAAATATTAGTGATTGAGGATTAAGGAAGTTTGGGAGTAGAGTTCGAAGGAACTACTGGTTGGATGGAAGTTTATCAACAGTAGAATAGTAGGTGCAATCAAGTAAGGATATGAGAAAATTATGAAATACTTTTGTATCAAACTCATTGGATTCATCCATCAGTTTAGAAGAATAAAAGTTGAATAAGAATGTTTGGTGAGGTAAAGCTCATCATGTTAATCATGATGATGGATAGGAAGAAGTATTATATCTAGGAAAGGAATTCGTTAATTGGAAATCCCAGATTGTGAAAATTATATGTTATAAATCATTTTCCTATTTAATCTTGGTAAGCAACCAACTCTAAATCACAGATCAACATAATATCCATCTTATGTTGTTGATCTATCATCTTACGTCCATATCACTTTATAGAAATATTTCCCTATAGCAAATTACATAAGCACATTTATGCTAATTTCAACCATCATAACTCTATGTGCTTAAGTATATTTTTATCAATTCACTTCTATAAAACACTCTAATTATAACTTCCTATTAAAAAGGGAGATTTCATCCAATACTATATACATAAGGCAATATGCTTAGTTATTAAATCTTAACTCTTAAAAGGAATCTAAGCTTATACAGAACCCTAAAGCCAAGGGTAGTACTCATAATTCAAAACCCTAAACTTCTTTGTTTATCACATACATTGTCATTTTCCAAATTAATGGGAGTAATAATCACCATATTAATGTCTTTACATTTCATGCATCAATCAATGGTATAGAATCATTATACATATATATAAAGCTTCTATTGAAACTATGAGCTCACTAAAAGTTAAGTTATAAAAAAATAAGAGTATATTACTCGAGAAATCCCTAACGAAAATAAGGAGAGAAAAATAATAAGAAAAGTTTATATAAAATATTAACAAGGGGGAATCACATTAAGTAAATACAAGAAATACAAAAAGAGGATATAATAAGAATTCACAAATGAGACTACGTATATTTTTGTATTTTTGTAAATATCCAACAAATAAATTCTACAAAGAAAGATTCAAAATGTAAATCAAATTCAAATCTGAATAAGAAAATAGAAAATGGAAAAGGAATAAAACAAAAAAAATCCAAACCTGGCCGCAGCCCAACACCCTACACCTATCTGACGCCTATGTGCAGCCCATAACAGCCCAGTAACCAGCTCTGTCCTTTTCCATCTGAGACTGACAAGTGGGGTCAGGAGAGGATCGCGGGTTGAGCTAAAGAAATTGCCACGGGGTTATCCGCAAAATAACCATCACCGTCATCGTCACGCACACAGACAGCTCGCTGGCGGAGCTCGCCGCCGCCTGATGCCGTCATCGCCGTCATTGCGCCAAGATACTCGTTGTCGTTGCCAGGAGGGGATAAGAAGGCCACCGCGACGCATTGCTTCCATCCCTATCCCCAATCCCTCCTTATCCTCTCAGATACGAACGAGACTGAACCCTAGCTCACCGGAGCCACTCCTCGCCGTCAAACCACATCTCCCCACACCATTCTGATCCATCATGGAGAAGTGCCATCCTCCATAGATCCTCTGGCTATAAGCTTGCATCAAGGGGAGCACTGGAGCGGGTGAATTTGGTCGTTTCCCTTCGCAGCAGTTCGTCAAAATCCTCATCGGAAAGCTCGATTCCGACCGTGGCTGTCCTTGTCGACCACACTATCGTCATCAGGGTAAGCATACGCATCTCTGGACCCTAGTTTCATTTGCAGATTCGCACCGTAGATCTAGTTTTGTTGAGCACTCCCGCTGGCCGCCGCAGTAGCTCGTCGTATATGACCCTCCGATGACCATTTCTGAGCGGCGCTGCCACTACTAGGTTCAGTAGGTTGCACTAATTCAACCTAGATCTATCTCGCTTGCTGGGGCGCAGTAGATCGTCGCCGGCGACCAACCTCTGGCGGCGGTGGTGATGGTGACGCCATGCTTATCTCATGATCGAGCCACGTCAGCTCGTTTGACTAATCTTTGTCACGCGTGGTGGATGACATGGCCCTGGGCCCACATGTCATCGACAGTGAGTAAAGAGGGGGTCAGTAGCAAAAGCATTTCTAGACCTGAGAGCTGAGGTGGACAATGGCCCACAGGTCAGTGACTGGAGCTAGCTCTTAGTGTGGTGTAAAAAGTAATTTTATGTTTATAAATAAATAAAATGTTATAATTCAATTAATAATATTCCAGAAATCAAATAAATTATTAAATCTTGTTTAATTAATAACTCTTGATTTATAATTCAGAAATATATGTATCATATATGAAAATTTTCAGAAAAATAAAATCTACAACTTAAAACTATTATAAAATATTATTATGATAATCATTTAAATAAATATTATTTAGTAAAGATTTTATAAGTAATAAAACTTTAAAAATTCATATTTGTATAATGATGAATGTTAATAATATAAATAAAATACCAAAAATCTTAGAAAAATAAGAATTCCAATTTAAAACTATAATCATGTATTATTATTTCACTTAATTAAATATTTATTATTTATTAAATAATTATAAAGTAATAAGCATTATAAAAATCATATCTTATTATTTATAAATCACAAAAATAAATATGATATACCAAAATGATCACACAAATATTATTTACATGTTAAAAAATCTAATAATCTCCTTGTGAGTTAAATAAAAAAATTAAATATTTTAATAACCGAAATTTAAACTTATTTACTTCATTAATAATTCATATAAAGATCAATAAAACTTATTAATATTCCTAAAATGATTTAAATAAGTCTAATAAATAGTATTAGTCTCAAATATTAATAATCTAATGCCATAATGGTTTAAAACATTATAAATGTTTTTATTTTAGAAAGATCTACAACCTTAAATGAAGATTATCTCTAAAAAGAATTCCACTAATAATAAAGTCCTTAAAGAACAACTTGTGAACAATCAAATCTTCTCTAAACCATATTAATCACCAAATTACAAAAACTACTACAACACTATATGAATCCATAAGTAGTTAAGTAACATTATGTTGGGTTTATAAACTATACTCACTTATCTATAAAAGATAAATGATATTACTCCACACTCAAATCAAGAAACCATTATTCAAGTAACAGAATAAACATTTCTAAGTAACTTAAAGGACACATTTCAGATATACAAGATACTAATGTATAAGTACTATACTTTGAAAATTATCTATATTTTAAAGTTAACCTTAGTCTCCAAGAATCTAAATATATTGCCATACACATTACTACATCTTTTATAGTTAACTTTGATCAGAAGTAATTATTCTATAAAGCAACTCAAGCCAAACCATTTGATCAAAACAAATAACATCAACCACCACTAACTAACCACAAAGTTTGTTTAGACCTTAGAATAGAAACCTTTTCTTCGAAGGTTATCCTTTTTGCCACTTTAAATAAGAATTCTTGTATAAGTAATCCTAACTAGTATGTCATATGTATGTATACTTTACCCCTACATATGAGCTGTCTACAACCACTCGTAAACTCTACTAAAACTACAATTATGAAGCTCATCTAAAAAGACCACACCTTTCAAAGTAATCATTTCCAGAATCCAAACTCTAGGACAACATGTAGGGGTTCGTAGCATGGAAAACAAAAAATTTCTACCGCATACAAACAAACAAGCCAAGATCTATCTACTAGATTGTAGCAACGAGTCGATAGAATAACTCACCCTTGAAGATTCCAAAGCGTTTAACGAGAGCGGATTCTCGTGGGTGATGTAGTCGTACTCTTCCTGATCTCAAGATCGCATAGACGATCCTTCCGGTGCTGCGTTCTGGCAGCGCTTCCGCAGTCGATCACACGTTCGGTACTCGACGAAGACCTTCCTCTCCCTTGTTCTAGCAGGTAGCGGAGGTTGTAGCACTCTCCTCGCGATTCCGGCAGCACGACGGCGTGGTACCGGAAGTAGAGGGGAGATCTCGGAGGGCTTCACCTTAAGCCGGAGCGAGTATGGTGGACTATGAGAGAGCCTCGATGATCTAGGGTTTAGACACACCAAGGAGGAGAGGAGAGGGCCGGCGGCTAGGGCTTGGAGCAGCCCAAGTCGGCGGCTAGGGTTTCCCTAGGCGGCGGCGGCAGCAGGAGGTGGCGGCGCCGGCGGCTAGGAGCTAGGGTTTGCGGGGTGCGTGGTGTAGGTCTTGGAGGGGCAGCCCTGCCCCTCCTTATATAGGTGGGAGGCGCCGGTCAAGGGGAGGGGAGTCCCTCCCCAACTCGGCTTCCAAGGCCGGCGGATGGAGGGAGAGGAAATCCTCCCCAAGTAGGTTTCCTACTCTCCCTCCACCAAACAAAATAGCCGTTTGACTTTTCAAATTGGCGTTTGACTTTTCAAACTAGGATTTGATTTATCCCTTTATTTTGTTCGGCGATGACACCTAGTACATGATGCAACCATTCCAACTTGTTATGACACATTCACGTACCCTTCCAATATGGAGTGCCGGACATTCCGGAACCTTCTAGAACATTCCAGATGAAAACACCGGAATCATTCTCCAACCCCGGAACAGGACTTTCCTTATATGAATCTTATTCTCCGGACCATTCCGGATCTCCTCGTGATATCCCGGATCCCATCCGAGACTCGGGACAACATTCGGTCTCTTACTCATCATTCCATAACTCAATAACGTCGAATCCTTAAGTGTGTCTCCCTACGGTTTGTGAATTATGCGGACATGATCGAGACACTTCTCCGAACAATAACCAATAGAGGAATATGGAAATTCATATGGCTCCCACATATTTCTACGATTACTTTGCGATCGAATGAACCACTTACATACGATACCAATTTCCCTTTGTCTCACGATAGTTTACTTATCCAAGGTTATGATCGTCGGTATCTCTGCATACCTAATTCAACCTCGTTACTGATAAGTAATCTTTTCTCGTTCCCGTGATATGTGATCCCTTGTGAGCCAGTCACATTCTTGCAAGCTAATTGGATGACATTACACCGAGAGGGCCTAGAGTATATCTATCCGTCATATGGATGGACAAATCCCATTCTTGATCCATGTGTCTCAACCAATACTTTCCGAACACTCAATGCTACCTTTATAGCCACCCAGTTACGGTGTGGTGTTTGATGTCATCAAAGCATCCTTCCGGTGAAGGTGATATGCATGATCTCATGGTCGAAGGAATTAGGTTACTATGTATCAGAAAGGATATAGCAATTGAACTATTAAAATGACTTGATCTTTATGCTACGCTTATCTATAGGAGTATGTCTATCATACCATTCTCCTAACGATATGACCTTGTTGTTAATAACATCTCAATGTTCATGACAGGGAAACCACAATAATTTATTAACTAACAAGCTAGTATTATAAAGAGGCTTTACTAGGGACTGTTATTTAGTTTACAAATCACACAAGTATTAATGTTTCCTTGTTAATACTATTATAGCATGAATGTAAACATTTATCATAAACACAAAGATAAAATAATAACTATATTTATTATTGCATCTAGGGCATATCTCCAATAGTCTCCCACTTGCACTAGAGTCAACTAATCTAGATTACATGGTAATATACCGAACACCCATGGCAGTTTGGTGCTGGTCATGTTTTGCCCTCGGGAGAGGTTTAGTCAACGGATCCCCCACATTTAGATCTATGTGTACTTTTCAAATCTTTATGTCCCCATCTTGGACATGTTCTCGAATAGCGTGAAAACGTAGCTTGATGTGCTTCAGCTTTTTGTGTGACCTTGGTTCTTGCGCATTGGCTATGGCGCCCATGTTATCACAGTAGATAGACATTGGGTCCAGCGCACTAGGAACCACACCAAGCTCTGTAATGAACTCTTTCATCCATATCGCTTCTTGTGAAGCCTCCAAAGCAGCCGTGTATTCCGATTCAGTTGAAGATCTCGCCACAATGCTTTGCTTTGCACTCCTCCAGCTAACTGGTGCACCATTCAAAGTAAATACGTATCCAGATTGTGATTTAGAATCATCCGGATCGGTGTTCCAACTAGCATCGGTGTAACCATTAACAACGAGCTGTTCATCACCCCATAAGAAAGAACCATATCCTTAGTTCTTCTCAAGTACTTAAGGATGTTTTTGACCGCTGTCCAATGATCCACTCCTGGATCACTTTGATATCTGCTAGTTAAACTAACAGCATATGCAATGTCGGGTCTAGTACATAGCATGGAATACATTAGAGATCCTATGGCTGAGGCATAGGGAGTTTTACTCATCCTTTCTCTATCTTTTGCCGTTGTCAGACTTTGAGTTTTACTCAACGTCGTTGTCACATCCCAAGATTTTCCAAATCTTGTAATGTGAAAAATAAAATAAAATTTTGTTGAAAATCAGGGTGAAAAGAAACTTTTTGTTTCAAAAAGGAAACTTAAAATCCCATCTTGAACAAACTTTGGTAAAAGTTTGAACTCAACAAAATCCAAATCAAGGGAATTGCATTCCTCAATGAATGTATCTGGAAATTTAAACACTTGGAAAAATAAATCCAAACCCTAAAACCCTAATGGAAATAAAATCATTTCCAAAGTTATCTCCAAGCCTATGGATTTTATCCATATAAAAATTTGTCAACAAACATTCACAAATGATCAAGAAAGACAAATAGAAATAATAAAGCCATATAAATTGGTTTTCACTCAATTTGGAACCATAAATAAAATCTTATGAATTTAATAAGATAAGAAATTGAATTCCCAAAGCTATTAAAGCCCTTATCTAAACCCATACCAAATGGTGAGAAATTAATCCTAAAAGGATTTAAAAGGATAAACAAATATAAAATAAAATTTTACAAATTGGAATCACCAAGTTTGGATCTCTAAATAAAAAGATATGGATTTTATAAGATGAAGAAAGAATTATTAAATAAAGAATATTTAAAGACCAAATCAAATCTTGGCCAAATCTATTAAGAAAATGGAATGATTATAATCCCAATCCAAATAAAATAAAATGATAAATAATATTCAAAAATAAAATAAAATGGCAATAACCATTCTATCCCTATCGTATTAAAGACAAATCTCTAAATAAGAATACATGATAAAATGGTATTTTAGAATTTACCCAAGTGAATTAAAAGTTGTTTAAATAACTTAAATAATAAGATCAAAGGAAACCTCTAAATAAAAATTATGGAATTAAAACTATATTTAATTCCATTGGAATTAAAACAAATACCCAATCTTAATGATTAATAAATCATATTAAATACTTTCCAAATGATTCAAGATGAATTATTTGAACCAACTAATCAAATAAAAACCTACTAAAAGGTTTTGGAAGAATTTAGAAGTCAAATGGAAATTAAAAATATTATTAAATCCTATCTAATTAAAAGCTAGAGCCTATTTTGAATAAATAAACGACCCCAAAATGAATAAGGTTTTATTCAAAAATTGATATCAAAATACAATACTAATCAGTATTTGAATCTACACAAAATCTGGCAAGGTTTTGAAATCAAATTGACGTTTGAATTGATTAAACCAAACCAAAACAGAATAAAAAGAAGAGGAAAAAGAAAAACAGAAGCAGTACAAAAAAAATGAAAGAAGCAGCCCAGCCAGCAAAGCCCATCTGGCCTAGCAAGAGCCCACCCCGGAAACCCTCTCACCGAAACATTTTCTCACCACAGACCTGACCCACTCAGTCGCCGACAAGCAGGCCCCACCTCACCCCTCTCTATCTCACTGTCGACCCCACCGCCCAGTCTTCTTCCTCCCCGCGAAGACCACGCCCTCGTCGCCGTTTCTGCGTTGATTTCGCGAGATTAATGCTCGATTAATGGCGCAATAACCCCGCCCCGCGACCACGCCTACTTAACCGCCTCCCCCTCCTCTCCGTTTCCCCCTCAATCCCCCACCCTAGTGCGCCCCCAGGCTGCCTAATTTTGCGATACACCGCCACTGTCTCCGGCGAGTGCTTCCATCGATTCTGGCCAGACCCTGCCGCCCCTGCCCCCTCGAGCACCCAAGCGTGACCCCCAGACCCTGGCGATTCTCTCTGCATCCTCAACTTTGCCGCGCATGACCCAGGACGTGGACAACCTCCTCGACTGAACACCACCGCCGTCTGCTCCCTCTCCGGCGACTTCCCTGGTAACCATCCGACTGCCCCTCGTCTTTCCAAAGATTCGCCTGTGACCAGTGAACTTGTCCGCGTCTAACGCCACTTATTTTGTGTCCTACCGTGCTCTGTAGCCTCGCAAACCACGACGCCAGTGCGTGCCCGACGCCAGGTAAACTCCGACGAGCAATTTTGGTCATCCTCGTGCGCCCCTTGCCATCTCGAGAGCACGTCGAGCTTATACGACCTCCTGCGAACCTGGTGAGACATCTCTCCTCCTCCCTTACTTCCTGCTCCTCCAGAACCGGCGCAGCAGAATCGCGCCGCCGCTCGTCGCTGGATTGCGCCGCCAATCCTTGGTCAGGGCACCGCAGCCATCAGATCTAGATCGCACGGTTAGGATAGATCGACTCAGCGAAAGGGTACGAGTGTCTCTGCGCTGCTCGATCCAACTTAGATCTAACGCCTCACAGTGGCCGATCCGCGCGAAATGGTACGCACCAATAAGAAAGCGCCGCGTGTCCCAGAGATGATTTAAAACAGAAATTGTGTCTATTAGATGTTCCAATTTGAAAAATTCATAACTTTAGATCTACACGTCCAAATTTTACAAACTTTATATCAATGGATTCAGCAAGACAAGCCCTAGCCAACCATGCACTTTGTTTAGTAAAAAGCTTCTGTTAAAATGTTTGTTTTTGCAGAAACTTATGTATGCTTGTTTAGGATATAAAAATTATTCCAAAATGATTTTGAGGATAAAATCTTTGGCAAATGGTTTGTTTTGAACCTACTGACCCTAGGAAACAAATTGTGGTTTCAAAAATGTATTTAGTGAAACAAAAGAATGAATCTTTGATTTAAATCATTTCTAGTCAAATAAAAATATGGTTTATTTGTTAAAAGTGGTTTTGGAAGAAAACCTTTGAGAAATTTTTTGGAAATGAACTCTCTGAACCTAAACACAAGATTTTATGGTTTGAAAACATATTTTGTGAACCCTATAGATTAATTCCTTATTAAAAACATTTCTACACCACATAAAATGATACCTTGTTTTAAAAATGGTTTATAAAGTGAAACCTTTTGCAAATGACTTTGCCACTTTATAAAATGACCATTAGGTGTTTTCAAATGTTTGTGAACCTTTAGAAACCACTGTTCCAAATAAAACAATCTTTGGCATGCTTGCATGCATTATGTTGTTTTTATGATTTTATGTGATGGATTGCTTCAATGGTAGATTGAACTTGTGCCTTGCTTGATTGAATTGTAGTGACTTGAAGAGTGTGATTGTAGCAAGGACAAGGAGTGAACTTATACTCTACCAAAAAGGCAAGTGATGCTTCATACTTTGTCCTATTATTTTCACTATGCATTAGTGATATTTCTAAGTAGGACTTGCATGGAATTTTGCTAAGTGTAAACTATGCCATGGGAAATCCTAGTAGATGAACCCTTAGTAGAATTTCCCAAGTTAAGATTTCCTACTACTATCATGCTTAGCTTAGCTAATAGAAAACAAGGGTGGAATATATATTCATGCTATGGAAAATTTCTAAGTCTGAGGACTTGAGTTTTGTTTAATAAAACAACTAAGTAAATGAATCACCTGGGTGGAATGGAAGGAATGGTTTGCGTTGAGTGGTTACACAAGGCCAGGGGACTGGTGAACCTTGTGTATCTCACTTGTGGATGGCCACCCAGGAACAAAGAGATTTGAGATGTCAAATGTTGAGAAGGTTCAAGTGCAGCCACTTGGCATTATGGGCTCTGCCTGGATCATATAGGTTGCAATAACTTAGCCAAATGGACAGTTGGTGGTAGGGGTTTGATAGGTTGGAGCGCGTCCATTTTGGTCTAAGGGAAGGCTTCTGAAAGATCTGGTCTTGGTGAAACCAAGTCTTGTGGGGAAAGTGCACCACCTCTGCAGAGTGTAAAATCTAAGTACTTAGCCATGTCCCTGGCAAAGGACAATTTGAGCATCAAGACATGGAAGCTATCAAGAATCTCATCATCCAAATTTCTAAGTTAAAAACTTGTGGTTGAACAAGGGTTAAAGGATCTTCAATCTTTGATTGGTAGATGCCTTGGGTGATTTTTGCCAAACAAAAACTTAGTGTTTTCAACTGATAGGAAAATCTATTTTTGAGCAATGCAAGCGTAAGCTCCACTTAGCCAAATGCATATAGATGACAGATACTACTATTCTACCATAGTATCACTTGCCAATACAATTCAAATGTATTGACCCTTGTGGCTGTAACTTGTTATGTTGCAGGTTTGTTTGATATTAGTGAAGTTTAAATGATTAGGATTACAAGTCTACAACCAACATGTCTGCCTGTGGCACTTTGAAGATGAAGGACCCCATGTTTATTGATATTCTGCTGCAATGCAATGTAATAGCCAAATGAGCTATGTAAGATGTAATAACTTATTTTATTCCTGGTTATAAAGTTGTATTATGACCTTTGTTTCTTGATATTACATCTTAACTGTGGATGCTAGCTATTGATCCAGGGACTAGCATTGTAAACACAGGGATCTCTACCTTATTAAAGGTTGGGAACCTTACAGTCGTATTGGGCAACATGGGCAAGAACCCTTTCTTGCTATCTTCCATTCCAAACCTCTTTAGAACTTTGTCCAAATATGTACTTTGTGACAATGATATTAGGCGTCTCGATCTATCTCTATAAATCTTTATGCCTAATATGTAAGCTGCTTCGCCAAGATCTTTCATTGAAAAACTATTATTCAAATATTCCTTGACACTATTAAGAAGGTCTACATCATTCCCAATTAACAATATGTCATCTACATATAGTATTAAGAATGCTACAGATCTCCCACTCACTTTCTTGTAAATACAAGCTTCTCCATCAGTTTGTATAAAACCAAAACTTTTGATTACCTTATCAAAACGTTGATTCCAGCTTCAGGATGCTTGCTTAAATCCATATATGGACCGTTGAAGTTTGCATACCTTGTTAGCATCTTTAGGATCGATAAAACCTTTGGGTTGCATCATATACAACTCTTCATCAATGTCTCCATTGAGGAATGCTGTTTTGACATCCATCTGCCATATCTCATAATCATAATATGCAGCGATTGCTAACATAATCCTCACAGACTTTAGCTTTGCTACTGGTGAGAAAGTCTCATCGTAGTCAACTCCTTGAATTTGTCGAAACGCTTTTGCGACAAGTCAAGCTTTATAGATAGTAACATTACCATCAGCATCTGTTTTCTTCTTGAAAATCCATTTGTTCTCGACAGCCTTCCGGCCATCCGGTAAGTCCACCAAAGTCCATACTTGGTTTTCGTACATGGATCCAATCTCGGATTTCATGGCTTCTTGCCATTTATTGGAATCTGGGCTCATCATCGCTTCCTCATATGTTGCAGGGTCATCGGTGTTGTCCACCAACATGACACTCATAACGGGATCATACCAATCAGGAGTGGTACGAGTTCTCGTTGACCTGCGAGGTTTCGTAGCAACTACAACCGAAGTTTCATGATCATCATCATTAGCTTCCTCTCTTATTGGGGCAGGCACCACAGGAACTTCTTCCGGTGCTGCGCTACTCGCAAGTTCGAGAGAAGGTTCGACAACCTCGTCGAGTTCTACTTTCCTTCCAGTCACTTCTTTCGAGAGAAATTCCTTCTCTAGAAAGGATCCATTATTGGCAACGAAGATTTTGCCTTCGGATCTATGATAGAAGGTATACCCAATAGTTTCCTTTGGGTATCCTATGAAGACACATTTTTCCTCTTTGGGTTCAAGCTTGTCCGGCTGTAACTTCTTTACATGGGCTTCGCAACCCCAAAATTTAAGGAACGACAATTTAGGTTTCTTCCCAAACCATAATTCATACGGTGTCATTTCAACGGATTTAGATGGTGCCCTATTTAAAGTGAATGCGGCTGTTTCTAATGCATAACCCCAAAATGATAGCGGCAAATCTGTAAGTGACATCATAAAACGAACCATATCTAAGAGAGTTCGATTACGACGTTCGGACACACCATTACGCTGTGGTGTTCCCGGCGGTGTCAATTGTGAAAGTATTCCGCATTTCTTCAAATGCTCGCCAAACTCGTAACTTAGATATTCACCTCCACGATCAGAACTTAGAAATTTAATCTTCTTGTTACGTTGATTCTCAACCTCACTTTGAAATTCCTTAAACTTCTTGAAAGTTTCGGACTTATGTTTCATGAAATAGATATACCCATATCTACTCAAGTCATCCGTGAATGTAAGAACATAACGATAACCACCGCACGATGCTACACTCATTGGACCACACACATCGGACTTATGTTCCATCAATAATTCCATAGCTCGCTCCATCATACCTGAAAATGGAGTCTTAGTCATTTTACCTATCAGACATGCTTCGCATCTTTCAAGTGATTCGAAATCAAGTGATTCAAGAAGTCCATCGG
Organism: Avena atlantica; assembly: GCA_910589765.1. Classification (NCBI taxonomy): domain Eukaryota; kingdom Viridiplantae; phylum Streptophyta; class Magnoliopsida; order Poales; family Poaceae; genus Avena; species Avena atlantica. Next base: position 313,108,524 of record OU342736.1, read on the forward strand.
AATGGAGTTTCTTCATATGCTTCACTCCAATGTGACCAAGACGACAGTGCCACATATAGGTCGAGTTATCGCTCGATTTCAAACGTTTAGCTTCAATGTTATTAATATGTGTATTTCCACTATCGAGATTCAATAAGAATAGACCACCTATCAAAGGTGCATGTGCATAAAACATATTACTCATATAAATCGAACAACCATTATTCTCGGACTTAAACAAGTAACTGTCTCGCAATAAACAAGATCCCGATATAATGTTCATGCTTAACGCAGGCACCAAATAACAATTATTTAAGTATAAAACTAATCCCGATGGTATATGAAGAGGTAGCGTGCCGACCGCGATCACATCAACCTTTGATCCATTTCCCACGCGCATCGTCACCTTGTTCTTCGCTAGTTTCCGTTTATTCTGCAGCACCTGTTTCGAGTTACAAATATGAGCAACCGAACCAGTATCAAATACCCAGGCACTACTAAGAGTACTAGTGAGATACACATCAATAACATGTATATCGGATATACCTTTCTTCTTGATGTTGCCGTTCTTCAAATCCGCCAAGTACTTTGGGCAATTCTGCTTCCAGTGACCTTCTCCCTTGCAGTAAAAGCACTCTGTATCAGGCTTGGGTCTAGCCTTGGTCTTCTTCGTCGGAGCGGTAACTTTCTTACCACCCTTCTTGAAGTGTTTGCTTAGACTTGCCTTTCTTGAATTTGGTGGTCTTATTGACCATCAACACTTGGTGCTCTTTCTTGATCTCCACTTCTGCAGATTTTAACATGCAAAAGAGTTCTGGCAACTGCTTGTTCATGCTTTGCATATTGTAGTTCATCACAAAGTTCTTGTAACTTGGTGGTAGTGATTAGAGGACACGATAAATCCCCAAAGCATTAGGAATCACTATACCCAAGCTTTGAAGTTTGTTTGCGTGCCCAGACATCTTAAGCACATGCTCACTGATGGAGCTGCACTCTTCCATCTTGCAGTTAAAGAACTTTTCAGAAGCCTCATAGCTCTCAACTGCCGCGTGAGTCTCAAAGATCAATTTGAGTTCACGGACAATATCATGTGGGTCTGAATTCTCAAACCTTTTCTGAAGCTCCGATTCTAAACCATACAAGATAGCACACTGAACTGTGGAGTACTGAGTCTTCCGAGCGAGGTAAACATTCTTTACTTCATCGGTAGCAGTAGATGCAGGTGGGTCACCTAGCGGTGCATCCAGCACATAGGTGAAATTACCAGCATTGAGGACAATCCTCAAATTGCGGAACCAATCCGCGAAGTTGCTTCCATTGTTTTTCAACTTTTCTTTCTCTAGGAACGCATTAAAATTGATGGTAGGGGCCGCCATTGATCTACAACATATTTGCAATAGTTTAGACTAAGTTTATGACAAATTTAGTTCTAATTAATAGTTAAATTAATCTAGGTGAACTCCCACTCAAAACAATATCCATCGCATTGTTTTAGTGATCACACGAACCAAATTCACCACATCAACACCGATCATCATGAGAGTTGATGTAGCTTCAATGGCGAACAATCGACATGTTCATCATATCTACTATATGATTCATGCTTTACCTTTCGGTGATCCGTGCTCCGAGACCATGTCTGTACATGCTAGGCACGTCAAGATCAAACCTTAGCTTCCGCATGAGCAAATCTGGCTTGCTCACGTTGTATACACTTGCGGAATCTAACACACCCGATCATCACGTGGTGCTTCGAAACAACAAGCTTTAGCAACAATGCTTACTAAGGGTGAACACTTTAGAACTTGAAATTCATGTGCATGAGGGATCATCTTATAATGCTGCCGTCGTTAACTAAGCAATACAAGATGCATAAAGGATTAACATCACATGCAATTAATAATATGTGATATGATATGGCCTTTCTTCTTTGTGCTTCCGATCTCCATCTTCAAGCACGAACATGATCTCCATCATCACCGGCATTGCATCAAGGTCAATGATGCCGCTCCATGGTTGTCGTCCACCAGCTTCAACTATTACAACTACTTTGAATAGACACGCGGGTCTTAACAGAAATTAAAAGACAACCATATGGCTCCTGCCGGTTGCCTACTTACAATAAGGAACATTGCATACATCAAATATAATCACAATCATGGCCATATCACATCACAGCACACCCCTGCAAAACAAAGTTAGACGCCTCTACTTTCTTTGCATGTTTTACGTGGTTTGGGGCTTTCAATAAGTGTCGTTCTAACTTACGAACAAGAACCACAACATTGATACTAGTATTGTCAATCACCCGTTGTAAATTGAATCTTAACTATGTTGGGAGAAACAGGCACCCGCAAAGCCACTTATGCAATACAAGTTGCATGTCAAGCGTGGTGCAAGTCTCATGAACGATCTCATGTAAGGTTAGCCCGGGCCGCTTCATCCCACCATCGCGCAAGATGCAAAGTACACAAGAAGCAATCGACAACAAAAGCATCAACGCCCACAATGGCCATTGTGTTCTACTCGTGCAACAGATCTACATATAGACACGGCTCTGATACCACTGTAGGGGTTCGTAGCTTGGAAAACAAAATTTTTCTACCGCATACAAACAAACAAGCCAAGATCTATCTACTAGATTGTAGCAACGAGTCGATAGAATAACTCACCCTCGAAGATTCCAAAGCGTTTAACGAGAGCGGATTCTCGTGGGTGATGTAGTCGTACTCTTCCCGATATCAAGATCGCGTAGACGATCCTTCCGGCACTGTGTTCGGTACTCGACGAAGACCTTCCTCTCCCTTGTTCCAGCAGGTAGCGGAGGTTGTAGCACTCTCCTCGCGATTCCGGCAGCATGACGGCGTGGTACCGGAAGTAGAGGGGAGATCTCGCAGGGCTTCGCCTTAAGCCGGAGCGAGTATGGTGGACTATGAGAGAGCCTCGGTGATCTAGGGTTTAGACACACCAAGGAGGAGGGGCTAGGGCTTGGAGCAGCCCAAGTCGGCGGCTAGGGTTTCCCTAGGCGGCGGTGGCGGTAGCAGGAGGTGGCGGCGCCGGTGGCTAGGAGCTAGGGTTTGCGGGGTGCGTGGTGTAGGTCTTGGAGGGGCATCCCTGCCCCACCTTATATAGGTGGGAGGCGCCAGCCAAGGGGAGGGGAGTCCCACCCCAACTCGGCTTCCAAGGCCGGCGGGTGGAGGGAGAGGAACTCCTCCCCAAGTAGGTTTCCTACTCTCCCTCCACCAAACAAAATAGCCGTTTGACTTTTCAAATTGGCGTTTGACTTTTCAAACTAGGATTTGATTTATCCCTTTATTTTGTTCAGCGATGACACCTAGTACATGATGCAACCATTCCAACTTGTTATGACACATTCATGTACCCTTCCCCTACGGAGTGCCGGACATTCCGGAACCTTCTAGAACATTCCCGATGAAAACACCGAAATCATTCTCCAACCCCGAAACAGGACTTTCCTTATATGAATCTTATTCTCCGGACCATTCCGGATCTCCTCGTTATATCCCGGATCCAATCCGAGAATCCTAACAACATTCGGTCTCTTACTCATCATTCCATAACTACTCAACAACGTTGAATCCTTAAGTGTGTCTCCCTACGGTTCGTGAATTATGCGGACATGATCGAGACACTTCTCCGAACAATAACCAATAGAGGAATCTGGAAATTCATATGGCTCCCACATATTTCTACGATTACTTTGCGATCGAATGAACCACTTACATACGATACCAATTTCCCTTTGTCTCACGATAGTTTACTTATCCGAGGTTATGATCGTCGGTATCTCTGCATACCTAGTTCAACCTCGTTACTGATAAGTACTCTTTTCTCGTTCCCGTGATATGTGATCCCTTGTGAGCCAGTCACATGCTTGCAAGCTAATTGGATGACATTACACCGAGAGGGCCCAGAGTATATCTATCCGTCATATGGATGGACAAATCCCATTCTTGATCCATGTGTCTCAACCAATACTTTCCGAACACTCAATGCCACCTTTATAGCCACCCAGTTACGGTGTGGTGTTTGATGTCATCAAAGCATCCTTCCGGTGAAGGTGATATGCATGATCTCATGGTTGAAGGAATTAGGTTACTATGTATCAGAAAGCATATAGCAATTGAACTATTAAAATGACTTGATCTTTATGCTACGCTTATCTATAGGAGTATGTCCATCATACCATTCTCCTAACGATATGACCTTGTTGTTAATAACATCTCAATGTTCATGACAGGGAAACCACAATCATTTATTAACCAACAAGCTAGTATTATAAAGAGGCTTTACTAGGTACTCTTATTAAGTTTACAAATCACACAAGTATTAATGTTTCCTTGTTAATACTATTATAGCATGAATGTAAACATTTATCATAAACACAAAGATATAATAATAACTATATTTATTATTGCCTCTAGGGCATATCTCCAATACAACGTTATCCCCGAGATTTGCGTGTAGAACGTGCATCACATTACTTATGCATAAAGGCATATTGCTTCTTTAAACATTAGTCCTTACCGGACTAATGATGCTGATTTTAGATTTTGGATCTTATACTGACCCGAAGACCGTGAGTGCATAATCTTGCAATTACAAAAGGCAAGTTCACACTTGCTCATGTCCTTTGTTTATTTTCTGTAACGTATTTTACAAATCCAGTGTTGTCTTCACCTGCATTTCAAAAAGGTCAAAAAACACTATATTCAATAATAATGAGCACTATTGATCACTGATCTAGGGTGATCAGTTAATCTATTAAGTCTGACAGTGGGAATACCACTGTTCAGAACTATATCACCTAGGACTTAACAACCAATGTCGCCAGTGATTCTTGCGCCGTATATTACGCGTTGACCATGAGATTTGGAATGGGACGGAGAAGTCAGCTGTATCTTCTTCGTCTCGCATGAAGCCGGATGTGCAGGTCGTGGTTGTTATCCTTGTAGCATGCATATTAATTGGTAATTCGTAGAGGATATGCAGCATATGGGTGGGAACCCTCATCATCCCATGATAGTTCTAACATCTAACGGTTTGTACAAACCATTGCCATAATTCTTTATGTGGGCATGGTGTACACCAAGGAGGCATGCGGGGTCGCGAAGGGGGCAGTGATTGGCTTGGATCATCTTCTGGGCCCATGGAATTGTGCACGGGAATAAGCTTCCTGGTTGTGCAACAAAGAGTTGATCTCTCATGGGTAAAGTAACGCACCTCTGCAGAGTGTAAGAACCGTATCTTGTTACTCCCTATTCCGGGAAGGAGCTGCGAACGCGGCGGGAAAGGAACTCCATGAAAGTTCTGGTAACCCCATGAAGGCTGACGGACATAGCTTTTCAGAATAAAAAACAACCTTTGAAGAAATGTTTATGAAAACTTGCATTGCCTACGACCTACGGTCTGTGGCTGTAGTTATAGTGCATCAAACACTCCTTGTCTAGTGAATTTGCTGAGTACGCTCGTACTCAAAGTATCTTCTTAACCCTTGCTAGATTCTGAAGCCCTTAAAACGATGACAACATCAAGATATGCTCCAGGACTTATTCAGACCAGCTAAAGCTCTTCAATGAAGACAAGGAGGTCAACATATATCTCAACTCAAGTGAAGACGAAAGTTATTGATTAGATAGGGATATTATCTCTAGCCAAAGAACCTATTTCTGTAGTGTGTTACAATAGCAGCAATGCCAACCTCTTAGTCTGAATATTAGACTTAATAGTATAATCATTCTTGCGTTGTTTATTTTTGATTCTTCTCTGTAAGAAGTCTTTCTCTATCTTGAACCTAGAGTGTTCTCTGGATCTTATGTAAAGAGTGAGTTGTAACCTTTAGCCATGTATTGGACCCGCTGTGTTTCTGTTGTGCCATTCTGAGGGATGTAATACTAGTGAACGGTGTTTCATTGGTGTTATGTCAACGACTATAGTATACTACATCATGCAGTGGTATGCTAGGTCACCGCAGTTGGTATTAGAGCATATGCTTTGACCTTAGGTTGGAAACCTAGTAAATGGGTAGAACCTGTAGGACACATTCTAGCAATAAGGAAGAGTTCTCTAGTGATATGAGGGATATTAACTTGAGAATAATCCTATTATGTTACTAATACGATAACTCTTTTATATGATTGCAATTCCAATCATTACCCAAGAGTTTTAACTCTATGTGACTGATGATAACTTCTTATCCACAGTTCCACATGGCACCTCGATATCCACCTCGGAATATTCAAGTGATGAACAGGACGTTGGATGACTACGGAGGGGATTGGATAGACAATCTCCAACAACTTCTATGGAGTTTGGATTGTGAATCAAGACTTTTGGTCAAGATATACAGTTACTATGATGGGAAGGTATTAGCTAATTACCGTGTCATGATCATGTTACCCAAGAAGTTAGGACTTAAGGGAGAAATGCCAGCAGGAGAGGCAAGGTGCATGGCATCTGCATATCAGATTGCCGTAGCAGCAGCCATAACCATGATCCGAGAACAAAAATCCCAAGCTCTAGAAGGTAGTACTCACACCATTATACCACATGAAACCTCAAACTCAGAGCATGAGTTAGATCACTCTACCTTAGTCCAAGTTGAACCTACTCTAGCAGTAGAGTATATGGATCGTTATCGATCTTTGCTAAACACTTATCATAACACTCACCAAGTCTTAGTTCAGGAGATGGATACGGTCATTGAGGATTTTACTGATCCTGATAAAGCAATGGCACGTAGGAAGAAGTTAGATAAAGAAGCTAGGCATCCCAAATACATACCTTCAGGAGAGGTGTTTGAAGAAACTGAGTTTGATGACCCAAACTCAGAAAATTATGCCTATTAACAGAATGACTTCAAGCCACCTGAAGACCTATGGACCAAGTACAATTCTGAAAAACAGGAATGGAATAAAATTATTCCAAATAAACCTGAGCCTAACAAGTATGGATGGGAAATAGAATCTCAAGGTAAAACCATAGGGAATCCTATACCTTGTGATACAGGTATTGAAGAAGAGACCAACTATAACCATAGAGATCCTTATGGACCATACGGGGGTAATACTAATCCAATCAACTTATAAGAGTATTCCAATAGCTACTATACCAATATATATGACTGGATTCAAGAAAAGGCTAAGGAACCAACTTACTATGAGGAAGCGTTGCCAGAAAACCCGAACTATTCGGTGGAAGATTACGCCAACTCCAGTCATTTTTCAATGACTAATCTCAGTCTCGGTACTTCTAATCAAGATTACGCACCTCCTGGATGCTCCTATGCTCCAGAAGGCAGTCGTAGGACTTCACGTCATCATGGATGGAACTCCAGGAAGCACTAGAGGAAGATGAAAGTGAGAGAGAAACAACATCCCAAGGGATGTGGGCTTGAATAATGTATATAGAGGGTAATGCGTATTGTAGTTTGAAGAGTTTGCCGAAATAAGTGAGGATATATCCACAAGAGGAAGAAGTTCTTGTAAGATAGTTGTGTAAATAGGTTTGGAGCAAACCGTGGGAACATCCAGTACATTTGTAAATTATTTAAATCTATGTATAATACATGGTATATGTTTTGTTGTTTATCGACTTTTGGATCTTTTTGATTCTTCTTGATTGACTAGATCTGTACATGAAGTTTAATTAGGTGTGCAAATGCATGATGTAACACCCAGTTATTACTTGATGATATAGATCTAGATAGAAACGGGATTTCGTGTAAGGGAGTGACGAGTTTTAAAGATCATAAGGAAGATTAACTTGAGTAATGTAGCATGATAAAAGGGGTATTTACACCATCTAGAGAATAGATAGAACATAAGTCACATTCTTGGCCAGTTTAGGAAGAAAGCATGTGTAGGAGATGTAAGGAGTAACAAGATATGATAAATTGAAAGTTCATTCAAAGTAGGTAAGATTCCAAGAAGTTAATGGAGAGTTGTATCAAGTTCATGGAAGTATCATGAAAAAGTACCAAGAAGATGCCTTTGAACCAAAAGGGTATTCAAGCTCTGACAATTTAGAGAGAATGTAACTCGTAGGTCAGAAACTGTAAGATAATACCTACAACCCAGAATGTTCCGCCTTGGGTACCTAATTCCTTGCCGGCATTCTAATCCGCAGTCGGTATTCTGTCCGCAGCCGGTATTTGGTTGACATAGTTAATCAAATTATCATAAAGGTTGCATAAAGAGCATTAAATTTGTCCTAAGTTAATAAAAACCTCAGGAAGTATTAATTTTTTTTAAGGTGATAATCTCTCAAGAGGCTTCGTAAAGTTAGATTTATCCCAGCGAAAATAATCAATGGTAAGTACGATATATAGTGCTGAAAGATTTGTCTCGGAGATCCACAATTGTGTGGATACACCGTACAATCTTTCATCAGACCTTAATTAGGTAAATTATAAACTGAATCGAGACCAATATTTTAGATATTAAGTCAATAAATGCTACACTGCCAATTTAAAAGACTATTAATAAACCCTAAGGGGGAGAGCAAGCATTATAAATGAAAGTTAAAGAGGTACTATAAGTAATACTGGGAGATTATCTAAAACTTAATAAGGTAAAGGTTTGAAGGTGATAACGGATACATTTAACCGATTAATCCAAAAAGAAACAACTCTTAAGAAATCTTAAGAAATAATGGAGAACTTCCAATTGGACATAGGAGGAGAATAAGAATTTTAATGGGTATGGACTAAATGAGTTCAAATCCAACCTGGGAAGGAATACCAGTATCAACGATACTATGACAGGAATAGAAGGGTAGTCTTTCGACTACTAACACGGGTATATAGAAACTTAAAACTTATTTTTAAGGAAACCCTAAACTGTACTTAAAAATAGTAATAAAGTTTGATGTTTAGATACAAAGAATTGGATTAGAATATCTAATCAGGTCATGGAATACTTTAATTAATTCCATTTAAGGTCATCATGAAGGGGAGAATGTAGCAACCACTACAAAACAATTCCTTACTCTGAAACGTGAGAGTTTGCGAACTTCGTGGACGAAGTTGATTTTAAGGGGGAGAGTCTGTAACATCCCATCACTAGAGCCTAGAAATAAGATGAACCCAGATGTGTGCATTGCATTCATGCATAGAAAATCCGAATAATTTTCGTGCTTTTAAACAAAACTTGTCAAAGTGATTGAAGCTTCTCTTAGCTTGATGGAATTGAAGTAGATCATCAGTTGACTGCAATAAGTTTCAATATGACCTTTGCTAAAATCTTATTTGGGAAAACATGATTTGATCTAAGGGTAGATCAGATATAATAAATGCTACTCATAATACATTTCTTAAATAATTAATATCTGATCTTTAAAGGAATTCTATCATCATATTCAACCACAACAATCCATAAGTGCCCAGTTAAGATTACAAACTAAAGTAATATAAATGTAATGACTAATCCTGACCTATCCTATTCTTACCCATTCTTACTATGAGTATCATAGTAATACTTAACTTTAACTCTTTAATGAGTTTGAGTTGGAAAAAGACTAAGTCAAGATCATTCACTATATATATCTTTCTTCCCATATCAATTTTTATGGAACTTGTCTTAATATCTGTTGTTCATCAATGTTGAGTAATCCACCATTGATTCACAAATTCTTTAACTATTAATCTTTGATCTATTATTTGATCCTATCAGAACATCTACTTAAATCTTCTAATGAGGCAATAATCCATTAATAACCTTAATCCAATATAAGATACTAAGAAGATAATTTCCAGACAACAAAAGGTAGGATTGATAAAGCCCTGCTTAGCCAACTAAGAACTTCAGTAATAAATGATTAAAGTATTATAATGGTAATGCTTTGGCCACCAATATTGAATGCTTATATTTAGTATAAGTAATACTGGTGGGTAGAACATGATTGGAACCTTAGTAGAGATAAGTGATCCTAGAGTAGTCTTTGCAAATCACATAAATATAATTCAGGGATTGAAGTGGGAATCATTAGAGTCAAGGGAATATAAGATGGTGTTATTCAAGTAAAGATAGTGTAGTATGGAGTTATAGAAGTAGTGTTATTCATCTTAAGGGTTAGTCAACTTTAGAGAAAGATTAGTGATGGAGGATTAAGGAAGTTTGGGAGTAGAGTTCGAAGGAACTACTGGTTGGATGGAAGTTTATCAATAGTAGAATAGTAGGTGCAATCAAGTAAGGATATGAGAAAATTATGAAATACTTTTGTATCAAACTCATTGCATTCATCCATGAGTTTAGAAGAATAAAAGGTGAATAAGAATGTTTGGTGAGGTAAAGCTCATCATGTTAATCATGATGATGGATAGGAAGAAGTATTATATCTAGGAAAGGAATTCCTTAATTAGAAATCCCATATTGTGAAAATTATATGTTATAAATCATTTTCCTATTTAATCTTGGTAAGAAACCAACTCTAAATCTCAGATCAACATAATATCCATCTTATGTTATTGATCTATCATCTTATGTCCATATCACTTTATAGAAATATTTCCCTATAGCAAATTACATAAGCACATTTCTGCTAATTTCAACCATCATAACTATGTGTGCTTAAGTATATTTTTATCAATTCACTTCTATAAAACACTCTAATTATAACTTCCTATTAAAAAGGGAGATTTCATCCAATACTATATACATAAGGCAATATGCTTAGTTATTAAATCTTAACTCTTAAAAGGAATCTAAGCTTATACAGAACCCTAAAGCCAAGGGTAGTACTCATAATTCAAAACCCTAAACTTCTTTGTTTATCACATACATTGTCATTTTCCAAATTAATGGGAGTAATAATCACCATATTAATGTCTTTACATTTCATGCATCAATTAATGGTATAGAATCATTATACATATATATAAAGCTTCTGTTCAAACTATGAGCTCACTAAAAATTGAGTTATAAACAAATAAGAGTATATTACTCAAGAAATCCCTAACTAAAATAAGGAGAGAAAAATAATAAGAAAAGTTTATATAAAATATTTACAAGGGGGAATCACATTAAGTAAATACAAGAAATACAAAAAGAGGATATAATAAGAATTCACAAATGAGACTAGGTATATTTTTGTATTGTTGTAAATATCCAGCAAACAAATTCTAGAAAGAAAGATTCAAAATGTAAATCAAATTCAAATCTGAATAAGAAAACAGAAAATAGAAAAGGAATAAAACAAGTAAAAAACCAAACCTGGCCGCAACCCAACACCCTACACCTATCTAACGTCTATGTGCAGCCCAGTAACCAGCTCTGTCCTTTTCCATCTGAGACTGACAAGTGGGGTCAGGAGAGGATCGCGGGTTGAGCTAAAGAAATCGCCAGGGGGTTATCCACAAAACAACCATCGTCGTCATCTTCACGCACACAGATCGCTCGCTGGCAGAGCTCGCCGCCGCCCGATGCCGTAATCGCCGTCATTGCGCCAAGATACTCGCTGCCGTTGCCAGGAGGGGATAAGAAGGCGACCGCGATGCATTGCTTCCATCCCTATCCCTAATCCCTCCTTATCCTCTCAGATACGAACGAGACTGAACCCTAGCTCATCGGAGCCACTCCTCGCCGTCAAACCATGTCTCCCTACACCATTCTGAGCCGTCATGGAGAAGTGCCATCCTCCATAGATCCTCTGGGTAGAAGCTTGCATCAAGGGGAGCACTGGAGCAGGTGAATTTGGTTCTTTCCCTTCGCAGCAGTTCGTCGGAATCCTCATCGGAAAGCTCGATTCCGACCGCGCCTGTCCTCATCGACCACACTATCGTCATCAGGGTAAGCATACGCATCTCTGGACCCTAGTTTCATTTGTGGATTCGCACCATAGATCTAGTTTTGTTGAGCACCGCTGCTGGCCGCTGCAGTAGCTCGTCGTCGATGACCCTCCGATGACCATTTTCGAGCGTCGCTTCCACTATTAGGTTCAGTAGGTTGCACTGATTCGATCTAGATCTATCTCGCTTGTTGGGCGCAGTAGATCATCGCCGGCAACCAACCTCTGGCGGTGGTGGTGATGCTGACGCCATGCTTATCTCATGATCGAGCCACGTCAGCTCGTTTGACTAATCTTTGCCACGCGTGGTGGATGACATGGCCCTGGGCCCACATGTCATTGACAGTGAGTAGAGAGGGGGTCAGTAGCAAAAGCATTTCTAGACCTGAGAGCTGAGGTGGACAATGGACCACAGGTCAGTGACTGGGGCTAGCTCTTAGTGTGGTGTAAAAAGTAATTTTCTGTTTAGAAATAAATAAAATTTTATAATTCAATTAATAATATTCCAGAAATCAAATAAATGATTAAACCTTGTTTAATTAATAACTTGTGATTTATAATTTAGAAAAATATGTATCATATATGAAATTTTTTAGAAAAATAAAATCTACAACTTAAAACTATTATCAAATATTATTATCATAATCATTTAAATAAATATTATTTAGTAAAGATTTTATAAGTAATAAAACTTTAAAAATTCATATTTGTATAATGATGAATGTTAATAATATAAATAAAATACCAAAAATCTTAGAAAAATAAGAATTCCAATTTAAAATTAAATAAGAACTCTTGTATAATTAATCCTAACTAGTATGTCATATGTATGTATACTTTACCCCTACATATGAGCTGTATACAACCACTCGTAAACTCTACTAAAACTACAATTATGAAGCTTATCTAAAAAGACCACACCTTTCAAAGTAATCATTTCTAGAATCCAAACCCTAGGACAACATTATCCCCGGGATTTGCGTGTAGAACGTGCATCACATTACTTATGCATAAAGGCATATTGCTTCTTTAAACATTAGTCCTTACCGGACCAATGATGCTGATTTCAGATTTTGGATCTTATACCGACCCGAAGACCGTGAGTGCATAATCTTGCAATCACAAAAGACAAGTTCACACTTGCTCATGTCCTTTGTTTATTTTCTGTAAAATATTTTACAAATCCAGTGTTGTCTTCACCTGCATTTGAAAAAGGTCAGAAAACACTATTTTCAATAATAATGAGCACTATTGATTACTGATCCAGGGTGATCAGTTAATCTATTATGGCTGACAGTGGGAATACCACTGTTCAGAACTATATCACCTAGGACTTAACAACCAATGTTGCCAGTGATTCTTGCGCCATATATTATGCGTTGACCATGAGATTTGGAATGGGACGGAGAAGTCAGCTGTATCTTGTTCCTCTCGCATGAAGCCGGATGTGCAGGTCGTGGTTGTTATCCTCGTAGCGTGCATATTAATTGGTAATTCGTAGAGGATATGCAGCATATGGGTGGGAACTGTCATCGTCCCACGATAGTTATGACATCTAACAGTTTGTACAAACCATTGCCGTAATTCTTTATGTAGGCATGGTGTACACCAAGGAGGCATGTGGGGTCGCGAAGGGGGCAGTGATTGGCTTGGATCATCTTCTGGGCCCCACATCATGGAATTGTGGACGGGAATAAGCTGCCCGGTTGTGTAACAAAGAGTTGATCTCTCATGGGTAAAGTAACACACCTCTACAGAGTGTAAGAACTGTAACTTCTTACTCCCTGTTCCGGGAAGGAGCTGCGAACACGGTGGAAAAGGAACTCCATGAAAGTTCTGGTAAACCCGTGAAGGCTGACGGACATAGATTTTCAGAATAAAAAACAACCTTTGAAGAAATGTTTATGAAAACTTGCATTGCCTATGACCTACGGTATGTGGCTATAGTTATAGTGCATCAAACACTCCTTGTCTAGTGAATTTGCTGAGTATGCTCGTACTCAAAGTATCTTCTTAACCTTTGCTAGATTGTGAAGCCCTTAAAATGATGACAACATCAAAATATGCTCTAGGACTTATTCAGACCAGCTAAAGCTCCTCAATGAAGACAAGGAGGTCAACATATATCTCAACTCAAGTGAAGACGAAAGTTATTGATTAGATAGGAATATTATCTCTAGCCAAAGAACCTATTTCTGTAGTGCGTTGCAATAGCAGCAATGCCAACCTCTTAGTCTGAATATTAGACTTAATAGTATAATCATTCTTGCGTTGGTTATTTTTGATTCTTCTCCGTAATAAGTCTTTCTCTATCTTTAACCTAGAGTGTTCTCTGGATCTTATGTAAAGAGTGAGTTGTAACCTTTAGCCATGTATTGGACCCGCTGTGTTTCTGTTGTGCCATTCTGAGGGATGTAATACTAGTGAACTGTGTTTCATTGGTGTTATGTCAACGACTATAGTATACTACATCATGCAGTGGTATGCTGGGTCACCGCACCTGCCAAACCAAGGAAACTACAAACTTCTTTCACTGACTTTGGAGATTCCCATTCAGTTACAGCTGACACTTTTGCGGGATCAACTGCTACACCATCTCCTGACACAATGTCTGCATGAAATCCAACTTCATTCAACCAGAATTCACACTTGCTGAATTTGGCATACAGCTTATGCTCTCTAAGCTTCTCAAGTATCAAACATAAATGTCATTCATGCTCTTCTTTGCTCTTAGAGTAGATCAATATGTCATCGATGAAAACGACAACAAACTTGTCAAGAAACTCCATGAACACCTTGTTCATCATATTCATGAAGTAAGCTGGTGCATTGGTCAAACCAAATGGCATCACGGTGTACTCATACAATCCATACCTAGTGGTGAAAGCTGTCTTAGGTATGTCTTGCTCCCTTATCTTAAGCTAAAAATAACCTGACCGAAGATCAATCTTTGAGAACACACGGGCTCCTTCTAGCTGATCAAACAAATCATTGATTCTGGGCAAAGGGTATTTGTTCTTGATAGTCACCTCATTGAGTGAACGATAATCGATGAATAACCTTTGACTTCTATCTTTCTTTTCCACAAACAAGACCGGTGCTCCCCAAGATGAAGAACTTGGTTGAATAAATTCTTTCTGCAACTGTTCTCCAAGTTGTTCCTTGAGTTCTTTCAACCCATCAACTGACATCTTGTAAGGTCTTTTTGCTATTGGTCCTGATCCTGGCAGCAAGTCAATCAGAAACTCCACATCTCTATCTGGTGGCATTACTAGTAATTCTTCCTGAAACACATCTGGATATTCTCTCATAATTAGCACACTGTCTATGCTAACCCCCTTAAGAGAATTTAGCTTACTCCCTTTTGATTCAAAGTTAGACTTGAATCTTATTCGTTTCTTTTCTAGGGTTGTGAGTGCGACAGCATGATTGGCACAATCTAGTACTCCTTCATACTTGGCCATCTAGTACATTCCCAAAATTACATCCAGTCCTGGGAATCTAGGATTATCAGACTAACTAGAAACTTATGCTTTCCAAATTCTATCACTAGATCACGACATCCAAGACTTACTATCATATCTCCACATGGAGAACTTACTTTTATTGGACACCCAATATTTTCAGTTGGAAACCCATTTCTATCAACAAATGCTTTTGATATGAATGAATGTGATGCACCAGTATAAAAAAGAACAAGTGCTGGAATAGAATTGAGTTTGAACTTACCATCCACAGCATCAGATTCCTCGTAAATCTCTTCCACATTGATGTGGTTTACTTGTCCCTTCTGGAAAGGGTTGGGCTTGGTGGTTCCTTCAACTTTCTTTTCTGGGCACTCATTTGCATAATGCCCCATCTTCTTACATTTGCAACATTCAACCTGGCTGATATCTCTGTTTGCAGGCTGACTACCACTTCCACTTCCACCTCCACTGTGGTGACTCTTGTGTCCAACCTTGTGGTTCTTGTACTTGTCATTATCATGACTACGGTGATGTTTGTTGTCATGATGACGGTTGTGGATGTGGTGGTTGTTGTACTTTCCATGTTTGTGGGATCCAGAACTCCCATTATCATCATGATGGGAACGCTTGTGAGACGATCCCGAGCTGTGCTTGTAAAAGTTGTGCTTCCTATTTCTACTTTCGACCTATTTTATCTTGTTCTCCAAGATGGTAGCCTTGTCACAAAGTGATTGGTAGGTTGGGACATAGGCAACAGACAGCTGCAGATTCAGTTCATCATTCAGCCCTTCGAGGAATTTCTCCTTCCTCTTAGCATCAGTATCAACTTCATCCGGTGCATAACGCGCCAGATTGTTGAATTCCTCAATATATTTATCCACACTGCTGTGGCGCTGCTTCAGGTTATGGAAATCCTTCTTCTTAAAATTCATCACCCCGGATGAGATGTGAGCTGTGGAAACCATCCTCAAAGATAGCCCAAGTTACATCCTCAATGGGAGTGGTGATCTGAAAATTATCCCACCAAGTTGCTGCTGGTCCTTCCAACAGATGTGCTGCAAACCGGACCTTCTCCTCGTCGGTGCAGCCGACAATTACTAAATCCTTGTTCACCGAATTTGCCAATCATTGGCCACCATTGGATCAGTGGTTCCTGAGAATTTTGTAGGCCTCAGTCTTAGGAATCTGGTGAGCATGTCAAATCCTAGTGGATTGTTCAGGTTGTTGTTGTTATTGTTGTTGTTATTATTATTCTGATTCTGGTTTTGCATAAAAGTGGTCATCATCTGCATCAGTTGTGCCTGTGCTGTCATCAACTACTGCATCTCGGGGGTGACATTGTTTTTTTAGGGTAAAACAGTAGGGTAAAGAACCCCACTGCAATTTTTATATATCATAGAGTGTTACAAAGAATATTTACAAGCTCAAGCCACCTCAAAAGAGGGATAACATTCTAAGAAGCTATCTCCTGTCTAAATTATTTTCAATCCAATCTTTGAGGCCCTGATAATTCTTCTTCTTAATTCTATACAGGACCCATCTTAATTGTTGAGCGACAATAGCCCTCCATTCCTCAAGCGTAGCATGCTTGTTGTTGAATATTTCATTGTTTCTGCAATTTCAAATGCCCCAAGCTCCAAGCATAATAATTTCCATTGCAAAAGGGACTTGAAGATCTTTTTTAATACTGGCTAAAGCTTCAAAAAGATTTTGATCAGTCACCTGGACATGTGAGATTTCATCCCAGCAAGCTCTTGCAAAAGGACAGTCCCAAAATAAGTGCAGAATGGTTTCTTCACTGATGCAGCCATGAAACACACATTCATAAGAAGCCAGAGAAAAACATTTCCTTTTCAGAAGGTTTCTTGTGTTTAGCCTATCAAGAAGAAAGAGCCAGAAGAAGAATTTGTGCTTTTGTTGACAAGAGGACTTCCACAACCAGGAGAAATGTGGCTGTACAGGTTGGCAACCAGATAAAGAATAATAAGCTTTTTGGACTGAAAATTACTGCCCCAAATGTAACTCCAGTTGTCAGCTTCCCCCTGCATGCCAATATTAAGAATTTGCTCAAGGCTTTGATATTCCTGGTAAGCTTGCTGTGACAGAGGGAGGAAGAAATGATCTTGAGTATTATCTGTCTGCAGGAACTCATTGATAGAGATGTGTGGGTTTTTTGCATAGGAAAGGAGATGAGGAAGCTTATGCTACAGAAAACCATCATTCCACATATCAGACCAGAGAAGGGTGGATTTTCCATCTCCCACCGAGCACTTTGCAATTCCTTTAAAAATGTCAATCAATTTCAGATGATCTTTCCACCAAAAGGATCCCTCCAGACTTCTTCCAGGGAGTTTACCATTACAGTAATAAGTGTTCCATATAAGGTGAACCCATGGGATATCCTTGTGATTGTAAAATTTATCCAAGTTCTTCAAAATAAGTGCAGAGTTTTGAACATTAAGGTCAAGCACTCCCAATCCCCCATGGTTCTTGGGCCGACAAACTTTCTTCCATGCAACAAGAGCTTGACCTCTTGCTTCAACATCCGATGTTTTCTTTCTCCACAAACATTGTCTCATATACTTAATCAACTGTTCCTTAATAGTGATAGGAAGATCAAAACAACTCATGTAGTATATGGGAAGGGAAGATAAAACAGATTTAACTAGCTGTAGTTTCCTCCCATAATTAAGAAAATCAGCAATCCCACACAACCTTTTCTCAACTCTCTGAACAATAGGCAGGAAGTGTTCCACTGCAGGCTTATTTATACTTAAAGGCAGAACAAGGTAGGTGAAAGGCAATGAGCTGGTGAGGCAACAAAGAGTATTGGCAAAGTGCCCAAGCCTCACAGTGTCCATGTTAATTGGCATCATACTAGATTTAGAATAATTAACGTTGAGTCCAGTGGAGAGAGCAAAAGTATGAAGAAGAGCCTTGAGGCACAATAGTTGCTCAGAATCAGCCTTAAAGATTAATAAAGTGTCATCTGCATACTGCACCACAGGGAAATCAGGACAAAACACACCTTCAATGGGAAGGGAAAGAAGACCAAGATTCATTGCTTTATTGAGGATGCTTTGGAGAAGATCAGCAGCCAAGACAAACAGGAGAGGAGATAAAGGATCCCCTTGTCTAACACCTCTTCTGCAATAAATTTTTTTCCCAGGCACTCCATTTAAAAGAACAGAGGAGGAAGCTGAACCAAAGATTAACTGAATCCAAGAAATCCATTTATCACCAAAACCTTTTGGCTTTGAAGATATTGATAATTGCAGAGTGCTCAATTCTATCAAAAGCCTTTTCAAAGTCAAGCTTAAGAATTAAAATTTCTTCTTTGGACTTGTGACATTGATCAAGGAATTCAAATTCCCAACCTAAACAATCTTGGATAGATCTTTGTTTGAGGAAACCATATTGATTCTTGTGGACAAGTTTAAGGATGACCTTCTGCAGTCTATTAGCCAGAATTTTGGTTATAATCTTGAAGACACTATTAAGCAGAGAAATAGGCCTAAAATCAGCAGGTGCAGAGGAGCTGCAATTTTTATAATGAGGGTGATAAAAGAGGCATTAATGCTTTCCAAGGAAGTTTGCCCCTCATAAAAATCCACAAGGAGTTGTTTCACATCATCCTTAATAATAGGCCAGCATTGTTTCATGAATTCATTATTAAAACCATCAGGGCCAGGGGATTTGTCATTTGGCAGATCTTTAATGACCTCTTCAATCTCCTCATCAGAGAAAGGTTTTTCCAAAGCATCCTTTTCCTCTTGCCTTAAGCATTCCCCAGCCAAGTCATTAAGATTGAAGTGCATTTCAGGCTTATCAGAAGTACCCAATCTATCTTTAAAGGCATTCCATAGGGATTTGCTTCGCCATCATGATCATAAATCTCATCATTAGAAACATCATTAAGCATGGAGATGTAGTTATGCCTGAAACTTATGGTAGCTCTGGAATGAAAGAATTTTGTGTTTTCATCACCCAACTTAACCCATTTAATTTTCCCCCTCTGCTTCCAATAGGTATTTTGGTCTTGTAACAGAGAAATTATCAGATTTTTCAGGAGATCCCTGAGATTCCATTCTTGGACAGTAAGAGTTCTCATTTCCTCCATGACATCCAGAAGATCAATGGTGGCATTAACATTGCAGATTTGTGATTTCAGGCAGGGCAGATTTTTTGCCCAGAGCTTCAGCCCCCTTCTCACATTTTTGGATTTAGCATTGATTTTTTTGCAGAATCCTAAAAGACCACAGGAATAATTCGAGGCATTTTGAACAATAGCTTTAAATTCCTTATGATGCATCCAATGATTTTCAAATCTGAACACCTGGGCTTTGGGAATCATTGTGCCAATGGAAATGACACAAGGAAAATGATCAGAGGTAGGTTTTGTAAGAGGAGCAACAAAAGTTGAGGGAAAACTCTAAGTCCAGGAAGCAGAAGTAAAAAACCAGTCCAACCTTTCCAAAAGGGGTTCTTTTTTGCATGTTACTCCAAGTAAATTTTCTACCTTTAAGGGGTAATTCTATGAGACCCAATTTATTAATGGCTTCATTGAAGAGAAGCATACCATTCACATCCCCACCCAATTTGTTTCTATGAGAAGGCTGTCTACATAAGTTGAAGTCACCCACAATGAGACAGTCCATATCATCAGGCATATCAATATTTCCAAACCAGTCCAAAAAGTCTGCCTTTTTTCAGGTAAGCATGGCCCATAAATATTGGTGAGGATCCAGGATTCATTGGACAAGAGAGATGTCAAGGTGATGGAGATGGAGAACTCATTGTGAAAGGAAAGATGCCCAGAGAACAGAGAACTATTCCAAATGGTGATCAAACCTCCAGAGGCTCCTCTGGAGGGAAGAAATTCAAAATTGGTAAATTTGGGGGGGGGGGGCAGAATTTTTTAACGTAAGAGCTGTCAAAATCTTCTCTCTTAGTCAATCATTGGGCACCATGGGATTAGTGGTTCCTGAGAACTTTGCAGACCTTAGTCTTAGAAATTTGGTGAGCATGTCAAAACCTGGTGGATTGTTCTGATTGTTGTTGTTGTTGTTGTAGTTATTCTGATTCTGCATGAAAGTGGTCATCGTCTGCATCAGTTGTGCATGTGCTGTCATCAGCTGTTGCATCTCGGGGGTGACATTGTTGTTGTTTGGGTTGGGGTTGGCACGTCGAGGAGGCATCTGTGGTTTTCATAAGGATAAGAATGAGATACCCATAGATTCTTATCATGCACAATACATCACATAGACAATCACAATAACCAAACATCAAAATAACATAGAATTTGAACCACATAAACAACAAGTTTGGAAATGCAAAACACACCATAGCAAGCCACCCACATGTTGGATGGTCATTGCGACTCAATAATCAAAAGTATGGTAGATGAAAGATAAATTAGTAGCCAACACTACTCCTCCGCATCAATCTCCACATCAACAAGGGTAAGACCTGCATTCTCCATAGCGGTCTTGTACTCCTCCACATTAGTAGTCAAGGCCTCTATCTTGGCCCTAAGAGCCCTCTTCTGTGAGCGAAGCCTCTCGATCACTCCCTGCTGATGCTCAAGCTCGAAGTCCTTGGCCTCAAGCTCTTCCTTCATCTCCCGGATCTTCTTGTTCCTGTCCTGGACTCTTTTCTCCTGGATCATGAATTTCTTGTCCTGGATTTCAAACTTGGCCTCCATTTCCTTGACTATCTCGTCTTGCTCCACGAAGAGCTTGTCCTTCTCTCGGAGCTGAACCTGGAGCTCGTCATTGCTAAGCATGACGTTGGTCCTATCAGTATCTAGGTGCCTAATAAGACCCTCTAGGTCCTGGAGGTATAGACAAATCGGCTCCATCGTCTCTCTAGAAGCATCTTCGTACTCTATAGCCTCACCCTCCTCGTTGCGTCTCCCGAAGCGGTGAAAGTAAAGACCTCTAAGCTCTCTGGAGTGTCTTCCTACCAGGCTCCCAAGTAACTCCTGCATGACTACATCTAGGCCTTTCTCCTTGTCGTCATGCATCAGCTTGAAAGTGATGGTCTCCGTGGTTGGCTCTGTCTGGCGTCCAAGATGGGTGACTCTGAAGCCCCAAAGGTCCTTCCTCTCAAACTTGGTGAGTGCAAGTGTCATGATGCTAGGAAGCGGAAGGTTGAGCACACTAGTGAGCTCAATGAGACGAGTACCAAAACGAGTTACCTTGAACTCCTAGGCCGTGTTGATAATAACATTAGGCATCTATTTTTATAAGATAGAGAAAAGTTAGGATCAACATCAATAGAGAAAAATCACAAGACAAAATATCACAAGCATATCTTTTGCAACAATCACACAAGTCATGGCATACACAAATCCATTACAAGCATCAAAGGTTCAACATAACTTAGACAAAAAAATTGGAAAAAAAACGATAAGTGTGGTGGTCCAACTAACGAAGTACGTTACAATCCCCACTCACTTGCCAAGTTGGCTATCAAGGCATCCCTAGAGGCAATCTGTCGATCTTGATCACATGACTCCATTGCTAATTCTATGATGTCTTCCCTTAAACGTTGGTTAGTAGCCTCTAACTCTTGGGTATGCTTCTTCTCTTCCCTAAGGTCATTTTGGGTGTTGAGCATTCTGCACTTGAGTCTATCACCAAGCTCCTTAATAGCATTCCAAGATGCATTTATTGCAGAGTCAAAGAATGTTGTATGCATTTCTGAGTTGGTGACCATACAGAATCCTGACTCCTTGTGGTTGTCTTCCTTGTTTTTGTACAAGTGAAGTTGCACCCACCAATACTCTACTCCTTCATCCATCACGGGGAATCCTTTGTACACAGTTGCACCATGTATCCCCATGGTAACCATAAGGTTCTTGAGGGCCTTGGAAAATTCAGTCTCACACTCCAAAGTCATGGTCATAAGTGGTCCCTTCCTCACGGCTTCGTTGATGGAGTTCATCTACAAATAGGGATGAGAAAGAAGATTAGAAAAGTTTACGAGAAGAAAAAGACAAGTGTGAAAATTGTTGAAAAAAAATTCTTAGTGGTTTCTAATCCAATCCTAGGGTCATAATCCTACAGGCAACACAGTGCTCTGATACCATCTATAAGATCCCACCTTTATAAAGGTAAAGATCCCTTTGATTGCAATGCTAGTCCCTGGATCAATTGCTAGCATCCACAGTTTAAGATGAAGTACACAGAAACAAAGGTCATTATTACATTGTCATTCCAGAGATAACATAGTCTTTTACAACTCCATAGCCATAGGCTAGCACAAGAGTTTAACTTAAAAATATAAATAAAAGTCTTCATCTTCATGTGCCACAGGTATGCATGTTGAGTGTAGACTCATAACCCCTAATCATCATCAGAGTAACCTGCAACATAACAAGTTACAGCCATAGTGGGTCAATACATTGGAATAGTATTGGCAAGTGATACCTTAGTAGAAAATTAGCATCTAGTTACTACATGAATTTGGCTAAGTGTAGTTTAGGCTTGCTTTGCTCAAAATAGGTTTTACCTATCAGTTGAAAACACTAAGTTTTTGTTTGGCAAAAACTCCCAAGGAACCACCAATATAAATTGGTGAACCGTCACCCTTGTTCAACCACAAGTTTTAACTTAGAAAATTGGGATGAGGAGATTCTTGATAGCTTCCATGTCTTGATGCTCAAATTTTCCATTACCGGGGACACGACTAAGTACTTAGTTTCTTCCTTCTGCAGAGGTAGTGCACTTTCCCCACAAGACTTGATTTTCACCAAGACAGGACCTTTCAGAAGCCTTCCCTTAGAGCAAAATGGACGCGCTCCAAACCTATCAATCCACTACCACCAACTGTCCATTTGGCTAAGTTATTGCAACCTATATAATCCAGGCAGAGGCCATAATGCCATGTGGCTGCACTAGAAGCTTCTTAACATTTGGCATCTCAAATCCCTTTGTTCCTGGGTGGCAATCCACAAGTGAGATACACAAGGTAAACCATAGAAATGGGCCTTGTGTAACCACTCAACCAAAAACCACCAAGCAGTTACCATTCCACCCAGGTGTTTCATTCACTTAGTTGTTTTATTAAGCAAAAACATAAGTCAAAGACTTAGCAATATTTTTCCATAGCATGTATATATTCCACCCTTGGTTTCTACTAGCTAGGCTAAGCATGGCAATAGCACGTATCTTAACTTAGAAAAATTCTAACAATTCTACAACTACTAGGATTTCCCAAGCATAGCATATAGATACTTGGCAAAATATTCATGCAGTCTCTATACAAAATATTTCTAATACATAGTCAAAATATTGGGATACAAATATGAAGCACCACTTGGCTTGGTAGTTGGGGGAGTAGCAACAATCCTCACAATCACAATCACCACTAGCACCAAAATCTACACATAAAATGATAGCACCAAATTCACATATCAAAATAAACAAGAAAAATATATGAATGCATGCAAATGACATGTGATGATTTTTCTAAGTCAAACAAGACAAGTGGAACAGTACTGAATGATAAACAAAACATTATACACTAAATAAACTTTATTTAGCCTTTAAAACATTTTTCAATTAATTTTTATACACAAAATAAGCCTACAAATGTCTCTGCAAAAACAACCAATTTTACAGATGCAATTTATTAAACAAAGTGCATGGTTGGATAAAATTATTTCTCCTGAATCTAATGATATAAAATTTACAAAATTTGAACGTGTGGATAAAAAGTTATGAATTTTGCAAGTTTGAACATATAAGAGAAATGTTTCTGTCTTTTTAAATAAACCACAGGCCACGCGGCGCTTCCTGATTCGTGCGTACCGCTTCACGTGGATCATGCTTCTGTGCCGTGATCCAACGCACTAGATCTAAAGAAAACTTTTTGATCAGATTCTAATCTGCACCCTATGATCTAGATCTAACGGCGCTGGCTTACTCGACCATAGTCTGGCGGCACTGGCAGCGGCGATGCGGCGGCGACGCTCTGCCAGTGGCGTTCCGGCGACATCAGGGGGGCTGTGGTTGGCAGAGGCTCTTAACAGACTTGCGAAGGCTCGAGGGTGCTCAAGGTGTTGATGGCGTGGGTGGGGGCGTGCTGTAGAGGTCGCTGGGGCTCGTCGGAGTTGGAGACAGCGTCGGGTTTGCTCGGACAGCGACGAAGGCGACGATTCTGGCCACCCTAGCACAAACCAAGGATATCAGCCTGTGCACAACGTTCAGGCGAATCTGATAGGGTCAAGGAGAAGGCATGGGGTGGTCGGGTTTTACCTAAATCTCTCGCCGGAGTTGGAGACGTCGTCGGATGCCCACAGTGCTCGTCGAATTCGATGTTCTGGGTCACAATCAAACGAACCAAGGGTATGAGAGGGTGCGCATGAAACATGGGATCATCCCGGAGTGATTGAGGAGTGTGCGCGAGCACGAGGCTTACCGGAATACCTCGCCGGAGTTCGCTCAGTCTGCGGTGGTGTAATGCGAAATAGGGGCAGCCTGGTGGCTGAGCGTGCGGGCGGAGTGAGGGGAAATGTGCGGGGTGAGGAGGGGGTTTTGTAGCCAGAGTAGGGGCGACATTCACATGGCGGATCAATGGGAATTAAGCCGAGTTAATTCGTGGCGTCACTACGGTGAGGTAACGGCGGAGCGACGTCTGCGCGCGGGGATTTGGGGGAGACGATGATGACGTGGTGACAGGCCCAGCATCAGTGGCTGCGGGTTAAGTTTGCACGTGTGGAAGAGGGAGAGGGAAGGGGCTGGTCCTGGTGGGCTTACTGGGCCAGTTCTGGTGCTGGGCTCAAATGGTAGAGCCTATTTTTATTTTTTTCTTTTGCCTTTTCTTTTTCTAATTTGATTTTCAGGAATGTTTTTCAAATGTTTTTCACATGTGTTTGAATTCAAACTTGTTCTGAATTTTTGTAAAGTAAAACTTGCACCTTTTTGGCTACAGAAAAATGTTGCTCACTCAATTACTCTGGCCCATTGGAATTTAAAATAAACAATGCCTTTAACAGTTATTCAATATAGACATATGAATGGTTTAAAATTCATATTTTGTTTTGAAAAACTTTGTCCAAGCTTTAGAAAAATATCAATCAATTTTATGATCAATTATTTTCTGGTCAAAACAAATATTCTCATTTTAGAGAGTAGCATTAAGGCTATTGCCTTGCTTACATAAAATAATAGATCACAAAGTTCCTGTTTTGAAGAAATGATCCTAAAATGATTATGAATGCATGAATGATATGCAAACTTTGAAATCATGATTTTTGGGATGTTACAATAACACATGAAATGACTCTGGAGACTCCTTGTGTCAAACCATGTCCAGAAAGCCCCTGGAATGCAACCGCCACATGGAATGATGCACCGGTGTGACAGAAGTTGCATCCCCACATCAACTTGAGTGTGTGTGCTCATGTGGATCATTGTGGTTTGGTAAAAAACACATGATACGACTCTAGGAATGATACCTCCAATTTGCATCACCATTCTATATCATAATTTTCTATTATTCATTTATATATTCCTTATTAAGAGGTGATACTTATGTTATTTCATCTATTTTTGCATGTTGGATGATTCTTGGAGGATGAACTACCGGAGTCGGGATTCTGATGGAAAAAGTGGTGTTTTTATGCAATTTCACGAAGATCGTAAAAATACTAGAAAATATATGGAAAATCATATTTTGCTAGAAGACGAAGGAAGCCAGAAAGGGAGGCGGAGTTGGGCCATAGGGGGCCCACACACCCCCAGGCGCGGGCCACCCTGGGCCACGCCACCAGGGGTTGTGGCCACCCAGGCCTACCTTGTAACATCCCAATTTTAGCAACCCTGAATTATTGTCCAAAAAGGCAAAAATCAGGGGGAACAAAAACTTTTTCTTGTTACATGTGCAATGTTTGCTTACTTGTTTGATTATTCTCAATCAACTGTTTGTGTATTAATTGTGTACTCCTCATCGCAACCCTAGTTTACAAAAACTATATTACAAAAGAGATGTCTTGGCTCATCTCTCATATTCTCAAATGTTCTGGCATTTCAAAAACCTGAGCCAAGATGATTTTAACACAACCAAATATTTTAAAATTTTCTATTGCCAAAACTATGGAGACCTATATATTTTCTCCTTATGTTTTCAAGACAGAACTCTCAACTACTCTCATCTCTAGGTTTTCCAAAACCCTTTATTAAAACCTTTTCATCCCAATCTTTGTAGAAACACCAAGATGGTACTTATCTTACTTCAAAGCAAAAGCCCTGCTCAAAATACCCATTCTTACCTCAAGCTAAGCTTGATGGTAACCCTAGTAGTAGTTAGATAAGAAATAAGATGAATTGCCTTGATCTGTTGTTTGCACTGTTTTCTTAGGAACTAGAGTGAGCAAATCTAGTAGCTCATCCCTTAGGACCCAAATCCTTGATTGTGATCAGCAATCCCAAGAAAGCATCCAAATCAGGATCTATCCTAAGCCACTCAAGTGATCATCTCATCTCATGCTTATCTCAAACTAGGGATAATCCCTCCTGAGGGTTTCCAACCTAGTGGATACCCAATCCAAGTTTGGAAACTAGCATCCTCTCAAAATCATCTACACTTTCACTCTACTCTAAAACCCCAAATCTGCCAAAATGGCTAAGTCTGGATTTCTTATCTGTATACCATCTTTGGAACCCAACCTTTTCCAACCTATGTGAATTCTTGAGAATGTACTTGAACCATCTCGTTGTATATATTTAGTACTACCAAAGCCCACTCTTGCCCTTGGCTAGGCTATTCTACCTCCCACCTATCCTTGATGGTTTTGTAGTCAAGATACTAATCTTTTCTACAATTCTTATAAACTTACCTACTTTGGTAGAAGCCCACATCTATATGCCACCTCCCCTTGACCCAATCCTTGCATGGTTATGATGTACTAACCATGGACTATAAACTCCTTCTTAAACCCACATTGTTTAGGAGGCTACCTGATGTATCAGATATGGCAGCCTTATTTTGAACAAATTTTGCCATCTCATCCTGATCACCTCCAATGAAACCAAGACCAACACTTGCTTCCATGCTCATATATATGACATGGTCTACTCATCCATATAACCCTTGTACCAAGGTGAGCTCTGAGCTCCCTAATCCAACCTTGTTTAGATGGCATCAGGATAACCAAACCCTAGATCCCCCAAGAATCTAGTTTCCACCTTTTCACCACTTTTCTTCAAAACCAAGGATGACCTTGATGCCTACATCAAGTATACCTCATCTACCTTGGATATAAGCATCCTCAAATAATTGCCAAAATTATTTGGATTATTAAACCATTTTATCTCCTCTACTTACCAATTTCTCAAAATCCTTGTCTATAAAAGCAAGTCTGCTTTTCCTCAAATCACCTTGCCAACTGAAGGCACATTTGATGCCTATATATCATACCCCATCTTCCCAACTCAAGATTAAATATTTTTGAGATTCTTTATTATTTGTTTTGCCCTTTTCTTAAATGTCCGAAACAAGAAATAATTCCCGAAAAATACTTTCCCACTTCAATAAATCCCAATAAAATCCTCTAATGTGTGTAATGGTATTTAGGACCATATCACGGAAAAAAATCAAGCCTGCCCAATGTAAAAATATAATCTTTGCTTCCAAAATGTACTTCAGCACTTTTTGAAGAAGTGCATTTAAATGGGATTATAATGATCGGAAAAATCCTATTTAAATCATGAAGTGGTTAACTGATCTGCTTCACCCTCCAGTACCATTTCCACACTTTTTCCAATACAAATTTATCAACTTCCTTCACAAGCTTTCCTTTGATCGATTTTGCAAACTCAATTAAATTTTGATTCAAATCAAAACCAAACCTGCCCCAATCTTCTCCAGTACTTCTCCCTAACCTCATCTCTCTATCCTAGTCGTGCACTCTAACCCAAGCTATTGTAGCTTCCCTCCTCTTTCTTGGCAATATCTTGGCATATCTTCTGGATTGAAAGCTTGGCAGCAACCACCACCCCTCTTGTCACCTCTGGTCGTCTACAGTACTCCCACACAACCCTCCATAAGCCAATCGCTACACCCTAGTCTCCCTAGCCCTCCTCTCTCTCCCATTTCTTTTTTTTACTTGACCAAACAAAGAGAGAAGGAGGAACCTTGCAGAAGACGCCTCCCCAGCCCCTCTCTGCGCACCTCTGACCACAGAGCATCCCATACCACTCCCCCTGCCCACATGAACCCAAAACACTGCCCCCACCCAATGCCCATTTTGGACATTTCATCTTTGCCCATGAGGTTTCACAATAAAAGGGCTAGAGGCCATCCCAGCCTCCCCTCATGGCTCATTTGCTTCCTCCCACTCCTACACACCATCCCCAGCACCTCCCTCTTCCTCTCCAGCCGTGGCTTGACGAGAGAAAGGGAGAGGAGAGCACCTCGGACATGACAAGAAAATCGAGCCCCGAGTTCCCTTCTCCACTCCTCCCCCTTTGCATGTCACCTTACAACCTCCCCCTACCCTCTCTTACTCTTCCCTGATGTTTTCCTGGCTCAGGGACGTGTCTAGCAGCATCTCCGGCGAGCCCCCGAAGATCCTCTCGGCGATGCTCGCGCGGGCCATCTCCCGCGGCGGAAACCCCTACTCCCGCATTCCCGAGCTCGCCACGATGAACTGTGACGCCCTGCGCAACCACCGTCGCATCCCCCTCACCAGGTAACCCCCCCAACCGCCGCCCGACCTAGCTAGGGTTTCCCAGCCCTGTTTATAATCAAGAGGAAGAAGAAGGCTCACAGCCGTATGTCGCGTCTAGATCCAACGGCCCCTAGGTGCTGATATCCCTTCTCGAGTAACCCCCACTGACTGCCAGGCCCCGCTCATCAGTATTTCAAAGCCGGGATCCCACCCAGCACGCCCCCGGCCACCCCCTTTCCATTTTATTATTTCTGCCAGATCTGTGTGTAGCAGTATGGATTAATTCGAAATTAAAATGGAAAAAGCCCCAAATTACCTAGATCTAAATTTCCTTGGACAACCTAGTATTTTTCCTAACATGCAGAGGCATTGGTTGGTCCCTTTGAGGTTTAAAATAAAAAGGATAAATCTTATACTAAGATCTGTCCAGAACACTAATGAATTTCTCTAGTAAGTTTGATTCATCCAAATGACCTAAATCCAACTATTATAGAAAGGTACTAACCAGACCTTTCATCTCCCACAAGTCCCATAGTCATTTGCTTCTTAGATTACTGGCAACAAAAATAACAAAATAAATACTTATCTACCTCTAGTAAATTCTCTTGGTCAAACCAAATGAGGTTCTGACCTAATTCCTACTCCTAGATGACACGCGCATCCATATCCTCCATAATCCAGCAGCTCATATTTTTATCAGTCCCTGTTAAATATTGGTGAATTAAACTCTTTTGTGCATGGTTTATTCACTAATAAAAACATTATAGTAGCTCTGTGACTCCAAATAGGTTGATTCCAATTTCTAAAGAAATTTAATATCAGTACCTAACAAGTGTCCTTGGAATCAACTAAAAATCTTCTGTAAAATAAATCTGATGAAAAGGACAAATCCCAGCCAGTACTGCCTTTGGGAATTTCTCAAGGGAAATTCTGGTAATTATTTTGAGGTAATTCCAACTCCTCTTGATTCCGGCCATCACATACTACCTAATCACCCAAGGAAATAATTTTTGAAACTCCAGAGAAGTTCTGGTGAATTATTTCCTAACACTAGAGCTTTAATCACCATAAAATCCATTATAAATCAAGGGAAATTGATAAAATAGTGAAACCACTTTTGTCGGTTTCATTTTATCAATACCTATCTGATGGCATCATGCATATCAAGCTCTTTGTCAAAACCCCTCTCCTAGGTATTCCTTAGACTAGAAATCAAAAGATATCCCTCTTGCCTTTGCCTCCAAATCTTTTTGCTAAACTCATCAACCAATCATCCCACATCTTACTGCCTCATATCATGTATCTATCCTTTGTTTTCTGTATGGTGATGATTGCATGCCTTGTAATGATTGGTGTATTATTTCCTTGCATGTTTGCTCGAACGGCGATAGTTGCGATTGTGTGGCGCCGAGAAGAAGGAATGATCGGGTTATTCTTATTATTATCATTATTGGTTATCTGGTTATTTAACGCCAACAAGGGACTTCTCGCTGGTCACACGCAAGCCACCTTCTTGCTCATATACCTTGTCCTATTATTTTATCCATGCATGTTTTAATCTATCTGTTTATGAAAATTGCATTGTTTTACTATATTATGTTTTATGTGGGGAATGTTTGGCTCCTCCAAACCATTACCCCTTAGTACCATTAGGTACAGACCCTTTGCATAATACCTACTTTCCCCTAGTATGGTAGATGGTGTTTAACATCATAACCCCTTGGAGACCCCGTTTTAGCCTAATTAAAAGTGTAGGATGGGAAGACTCCGGGAAAGGATTTACAAAAATGTTTCATGACAAAACCTTGGTGAGGCTTGGCCTACCAAGTGGATTTGGAAAATGAGAAAGGTTTTGGTTTTACAAAATGGTCCGGCAATGGATGGAGGAAAAATGTTTACGAAAACACGCTGGGCTGTACAGTTTACTATGCTAGAACAATTAACCCGTGCAACCACATTACCCTGGAATGGGACGGTGCGAGGCTGGAAGTTTATCCAATCTGGTATGGGTGCCTCACACAACTACAGGGGTAAACAATGCCCAGAGGGTGGGCCTTCTCTGTCCAACGGTCCATGTGTATCATCGACCAGGAGAAGGAATGAAGGGTCTACGGACCTCAGCGTGGTACTATGAGCCCCTCATTGAAAGCACACACCCATCGAGGTGCAAAAAGCGCTCCGGTTGGCTGGTTACTATATAGGGTGTCCCGGTGTTGAGGGGGTTAACCTCATAGGGTAGGCACTTGTATCGGAGAGGGCATTCAGAAGGTCTTGATCGTTTATTCGACCCACGATCGGTGTAGATCAGGGACGGGTAATCGGATGGTGTGTGTACAGTGTAAAACCTCTATAGCGTGTAATTCTATTCGAATATCCGAGTCCTCGGTCATGGACGGTTGTGCTGGCGGCTGTACGGCGGGTGATGGTTTTGTTTTCAAAAAGGACTTCGGAAAAGAAATGGCTCAAAAATGTTTTGACCATGGGATGGTCGGGAAAATGGAGGAAGGAGTTTGGTCATGAGATGAGCGGAAGTAGAAACAAATGGGTGACCCAATCCTGGTGTTTTCTTAAAACATTTCAAAAGGTTTCCAAAATGTTTTACAAAAGTTTTTCAACAAGGATATAGGGACATGCTATATCTACAAGAGAAACTAATATACAAAAGAACCTCTTATGGAGCCATCCTACCACAGCCATATTGCATATCAATTATTATTGTTATCTTAAGGTGGTTTGCGAGTACATTCAAAGTACTCGCCGACATTGTCCCCGGCTATTTACTTGGCCAGATTGCAGATGCTAAGAAGTGAAGAAGGTGCTGACGTCTATGCGAGCTAGGACGCCTTCCTAGTCAGGTGCCTCTAGGTTAAGGCACGGGCTCTGCGTTGAAGAATTCCTCTACTTGTGTTGTAATCTCCATAATGGCTCTTATGTAAGTTTTGTACTCGTTACTATATGGATGTTGTAATGATACTAGTCGGTTATGCTCACGGCTCACTGATCATGGGAACGTGAATTGTATGCATAACGGGTATTCTCGGACCATAAATCCGGGGTGCCACAGACATGGTATCAGAGCCATCCTGACTATAGGAGACCTTAGTTAGCATGGATGTTAGACATGACAACCCTTACTTTTATGAAAAACACCGGCATTCGAAAACTATTTCCAAAAGCTTTTCGAAATAATTCTTATCTCACCTTCTCTGACTTAAACTATTTGAAAATGGATTACTCTATATCTCGCCTACTTCAAATGTCCCGTTTTCAAAAACAAAGTCCGACTCGGAGACTATGAAGATGAAGATCCCAAAATGAAGAGACACCAAGGGAAGCAAAACAAATGAGCTACCAACGATACAAGACCCTACAAGATCTCCCTATCAACAGAGTCCTTCCTCGCCCCAAATAGATCAAGTACGGCACTGACGATGACAAATGGAAGGACAAAAGCTAAGACCCCCGTAACGTCTGTACTTAGGATTAGACTCCCTAAGATAGGATTCCCTTTATAGCGTGTAGTCACCCCATTCGTATTTAAGGTATGCCTCGTTTGCTTGTCATGTGTGTGTAAGATGCTTGGAATGTGTGCTTCTCTACCGGGAATCATCCGATCCTAAAGTTTTGACCACCCTATTGGCGTATCCCGATGCTAAACCTCGCAACCCCATAGCCAAAAACCTCTCCTCAGCAGGATGGCCACATAAGGAAATCCCCGACAACTCCTACTCGTGCCTTAGTTCTAATATCCCCAACAGGCAACGAACTAGTCAACTCTCCACCAAATCAACGGGAAGTGCTCAACATAACACAAACGCCCCAAGAAGCCGAAAGATAAGAAGGCCCGAAGACAAAGAGTCTACTCCGTCGTCTAACCAAAGCAACACCAGAAGAGTTCAGGTGAAGACAACCCATCTGAAGCGGAAATGCCTCCACCTGGACGAAGGACCACGAAGAAGCGTCGCTAACCATTTAAAAAAACCTCGAGTTAACCCTTACGACTTCGTTAGGTAACTACCATGACCAGGTAGTCGCAGTAAGGCATCCCTCGAAGACCAAAACTCAAGTGTCATGCCGATGTCCCAAGACAAAGGATCTACCCCAGCCTCGACGACCTCAAGTAAAGCCCTAAGGTGGAAAGACTGCGTCTTTCCACTCACCTACATACGACCGCTTGCAACAGGATAATACAGGAAGATCTCCAATCCAAGAACCTGCCTCAAGCACCACCTCGAGTGTCGTCAGAGGAACAGAAAACAGACATCATCAACAATCTTCAAAAGACTGCTCGATCCTCCCAATACCGAGACATTCAGAAATAAGACAACAAGACTTCCGGTGCCATCAATACTACTCTCCAAGGAGTAGAAAGCAACCCAAAGCACCGAGTTTCTCCAAAGACGTCACAAAGTCCTTTCTCTTCTATCCCTACTAACCACTCTCTTAGAAGAACTCCGACTCTGCTAACCTCGAGGAACTACAGTAACCAAAATGGGTACCCAACCCAAGGACGGCTACAAGCTTCAAGGAACATCCTTGACATAGTCCTTCGTACCCTACCCATTTCACTCCCCTAACCTCTAGCAAGTGATGGATCGCCTCGAAATCTGCTCATTAGGGCATCAAGTACCTTCGCCATTGGCCGACACAAATCTGTTGAACTCTGGATGGACCCTGTTGGATAGTACGCAAGAATAATGCCCTTCTTTGCGTGTTTTACCCAATCCGAAAAGACCCTTATTATAAAGGAATTCCAAGACCGCCAATAGCCAACGGCAATCCTCAACCTATTGGACCCCTAACTAGCTCAGAACTAACTACCCGGAAGCTAGTAGACGCCTTCTCCAATAGACCTCCTACCCCAAGAAGTGGCATCGACGTCTCTCGCAAAGCGACTTTTACAAGGTCGACAAAAGATGACCACCTCCGGATCAATGGTGCAGCACCATTTCCCCATCATCAGCATGCGACTCCAATGAAGGAAGTTAGCGACTCCACCAGAAACACCTAGTGTCGCTCTAAGGGGGAAAGACTATGTCTTTCCCACAAAACCCGAAAAACCCCGAGAGAGACGACCCCTAAACACTTCCCGGTGACAACCACCCTCCAAATTAGATTCATCGACCTTGCAAGAAGGATAGCAACCGACACTTTCCAGAATCAGAATGCACTCTAGGAAGGTCCTCCACCATAAAGTCGACAGATCAGCCAACACTTCGGACGTTGCAAGACCAAGAAGGCAGAGAGGCCGACTTCAGCAAGAAAATGGACTAAGGAAGGCCCAACCCGTCGTCTCGCTTCTCGAAGAAGATTGGATTCTACGCTAAACCTACCTAGAATTGCCCTAAGGGGAAAAGACTGCGTCTTTTCCAGTTGCTTAAATTTAAACATCTCAATCCAAAGCCACTCCGCTCCAACCCGTAACTGACCACGCTTGTTCGTGAGAAAACTTGTTAGTATCCTAGTTTTCCTTCGCTGAAATTGCCAAGCGAATGTTATCATCCAACCCTAATCCTCCCTAATCTCAGGACGAGATTATTTTAAGGCTGAAAGGTCTGGAACATCCCAATTTCAGCAAACCTGAGTTGTTGTCCAAAAAGGCAAAAATCAGGGGGAACAAAAACTTTTATTGATACATGTGCAATGCTTGCTTATGCTCAAGCAACTATTTGTGTATTAGTTGTGTACTCCTCATCGCAACCCTAGTTTACAAAAACTATTTTACAAAAGTGATGTCCTGGCTCATCTCTCATATTCTCAAATGTTCTGGCATTTCAAAAACCTGAGACAAGATGATTTTGACACAACCAAATATTTTACAAGTTTATATTGCCAAGAGAGAGACGACCCCTAAACACTTCCCGGTGACAACCACCCTCCAAATTAGATTCATCGACCCTGCAAGAAGGATAGCAACCGACACTTTCCAGAATCAGAATGCACTCTAGGAAGGTCCTCCACCATAAAGTCGACAGATCAGCCAACACTTCGGACGTTGCAAGACCAAGAAGGCAGAGAGGCCGACTTCAGCAAGAAAATGGACTAAGGAAGGCCCAACCCGTCGTCTCGCTTCTCGAAGAAGATTGGATTCTACGCTAAACCTACCTAGAATTGCCCTAAGGGGAAAAACTGCGTCTTTTCCAGTTGCTTAAATCTAAACATCTCAATCCGAAGCCACTCCGCTCCAACCCGTAACTGACCACGCTTGTTCGTGAGAAAACTTGTTAGTATCCTAGTTTTCCTTCGCTGAAATTGCCAAGCGAATGTTATCATCCAACCCTAATCCTCCCTAATCTCGGGACGAGATTATTTTAAGGCTGAAAGGTCTGTAACATCCCAATTTCAGCAAACCTGAGTTGTTGTCCAAAAAGGCAAAAATCAGGGGGAACAAAAACTTTTATTGATACATGTGCAATGTTTGCTTATTCTCAAGCAACTATTTGTGTATTAGTTGTGTACTCCTCATCGCAACCCTAGTTTACAAAAACTATTTTACAAAAGTGATGTCCTGGCTCATCTCTCATATTCTCAAATGTTCTGGCATTTCAAAAACCTGAGCCAAGATGATTTTGACACAACCAAATATTTTACAAGTTTATATTGCCAAAACTATGGAGACCTATATACTTTCTCCTTATGTTTTCAAGACAGAACTCTCAACTACTCTCATCTCTAGGTTTTCAAAAACCATTTATTAAAACCTTTTCATCTCAATCTTGGTAGAAACACCAAGATGGTACTTATCTTACTTCAAAGCAAAACCCCTCCTCAAAATACCCATTCTTACCTCAAGCTAAGCTTGAAGGTAACCCTAGTAGTAGTTAGATAAGTAATAAGATGAATTTCCTTGATCTGCTATTTGCACTGTTTGCTTAGGAACTAGAGTGAGAAAATCTAGTAGTTCATCCCTTAGGACCCAAATCCTTGCTTGTGATCATCAATCCCAAGCAAGCATCCAAATCTAGATCTATCCTAAGACACTCAAGTTATCATCTCATCTCATGCTTATCTCAATCTAGGGATAATCCCTCCCGAGGGTTTCCAACCTAGTGGAGACCCAATCCAAGTTTGGAACCTAGCATCCTCTCAAAATCATCTACACTTTCACTCTACTGCCAAAATGGCTAAGTCTGGATTTCTTATCTGGATACCATCTTTGGAACCCTACCTTTTCCAACCTATGTGCATTCTTGACAATGTACTTGAACCATCTTGTAGTACATATTTAGTACTACCAAAGCCCACTCTTGCCCATTGGCTAGGCCATTCTACCTCACACCTATCCTTGATGGTTTTGTAGTCAAGATACTAATATTTTCTGCAAATCTTATCAACTTACCTACTTTGGCAGAAGCCCACATCTATATGCCACCTCCCCTTGACCCACTCCTTGAATGGTTATGATCTACAAACCATGGACTATCAACTCCCACCTCACTTGTTTCCATTGAATCCTTGTGCTTCTTAAACCCACATGGTTTAGGAGGCTACCTGATGTATCTGATATGGCAGCCTTATTTTGAACAAAGTTTGCCATCTCATGATGATCACCTCCAATGCAACCAAGCCCAACACTTGCTTCCATGATAATCTATATGACATGGTCTACTCATCCATATAACCCTTGTACCAAGGTGAGCTATGAGCTCCCTAATCCAACCTTGGTTATATGGCATCAGGATAACCAAACCCTAGATCCTCCAAGAATCTAGTTTCCACCTTTTCACCACTTTCCTTCAAAACCAAGGATGACCTTGATGCCTACACCATGTATACCTCATCTACCTTGGATATAAGCATCATTAAATAATTCCCACAATTATTTGGATTATTAAACCCTTTTATTTCCTCTACTTACCAATTTCTCGAAATCCTTGTGTATAAAAGCAAGTATGCTTTCCCCCAAATCACCTTGCCAACTCAAGGCACATTTGATGCCTATATATCATACCCCATCTTCCCAACTCAAGAATAAATATTTTTGAGATTCTTTATTATTTCTTTTTTCCCTTTTTCTTAAATGGCAGAAACAAGAAATAATTCCCCAAAAATACTTTCCCACATCAATAAATTCCAATAAAATCCTATATTGTGTGTTATGGTATTTAGGACCATATCACATAAAAAACAAAGCCTGCTCAATGTAGAAATATCATTTTTGCTTCCAAAATGTACTTCAACACTTTTTGAAGAAGTGCATTGAAATGAGATTATAATCATTAGAAAAATCCCATTTAAATCATGAAGTGGTTAATTGATCTCCTTCACCCACCACTACCATTTGCACACTTTGTACAATACAAATTTATCAACTTCCTTCACAAGCTTTCCTTTGATCGATTTTGCAAACTCAATTAAATTTTGATTCAAATCAAAACCAAACCTGCCCCAATCTTCTCCAGTACTTCTCCCTAACCTCATCTCTCTCTCCTGGTCATGCACTCTAACCCAAGCTATTGTAGCTTCCCTCCTCTTTGTCCCCTAGTGATTGTAAGAGGGAGGGGAGACAATATCTTGGAATATCTTGTGGATTGAAAGCTTGGCAGCAACCACCACCCCTCCTATCACCTCTATTCGTCTACAATACTCCCACACAACCTTCCATAAGCCAATCACTGCACCCTAGTCTCCCTAGCCCTCCTATCTCCCCCATTTCTTTTTTACTTGACCAAACAAAGAGAGAAGGAGGAACCTTGCAGCTGAAGCCTCCCTAGCCCCTCTCTGCCCACCTCTGACCACAAAGCACCCCATACCACTCCCCCTGCCCACAGGAACCCAAAACCATGCCCCCACCCCTGCCCATTTTGGACATTTCATTTTTGCCCATGAGGTTTCACAATAAAAGGGCTAGAGGCCATCCCAGCCTCCCCTCGTGGCTCATTTGCTTCTTCCCACTCCCACACACCATCCCCAGCACCTCCCTCTTCCTCTCCTGCCCTGGCTTGACGAGAGAAAGGGAGAGGAGAGCACCTCGGCCATGACAATAAAATCGATCCCCGAGCTACCTTCTCCACTCCTCCCCCTCTGCATGTCACCTTACAACCTCGTCATACCCTCTCTTACTCTTCCCTGACGTTTTCCTGGCTCAGGGACGTGTCCAGCAGCATCTCCGGCGAGCCCCCTAAGCTCCTCTTGGCGACGCTCGCGCGGGCCATCTCCCGTGGCGGAAACCCCTACTTCCGCCCCTCCCCAAGCTCACCACCATGAACTGCGACTCCCTGCACAACCGCCATCGCCTCCCCCTCACCAGGTAACCCTCCCCCAACCGCCGCCCAACCCAGCTAGGGTTTCCCAACCCTGTTTCTAATCAAGAGGAAGAAGAAGGCTCACAGTCGTCCGTCGCGTCTAGATCCAACGGCCCCTAGGCGCTGATACCCCTTCGCGAGTAACCCCCACTGACTGGCGGGCCCCGCCCATTGGTATTTCAAAGCCGGGATCCCGCCCATCACGCCCCCGGGTGGGACGATTCTCCCTATGCGGCCCATTAGCCAGCATATCCAGCTCGGCCACCCCCTTTTCCCTTTTATTATTTCTGCCAGATCTGTGTGTAGAAGTATGGATTAATTCGAAATTAAAATGGAAAAAGACCAAATTACCTAGGTCTAAATTTCCTTGGACAACCTAGTGTTTTTCCTAACATGCAGAGGCATTGGTTGGTCCCTTTGAGGTTTAAAATAAAAAGGATAAATCTTATACTAAGATCTATCTAGAACACTAATGAATTTATCTAGTAAGTTTGATTCATCCAAATGACCTAAATCCAACTGTTATTGAAAGGTACTAACCATACCTTTCATGTACCACAGGCCCCATAGTCATTTGCTTCCTAGATTACTGGCAACAAAATAACAAAATAAATACTTATATGCCTCCAGTAAATTCTCTAGGTCAAACCAAATGAGGTTCTGCCTAATTCCCACTCCTAGATGACACGCACATCCATATCCTCCATAATCCAGCAGCTCATATTTTTATGAGTCCCTGTTAAATATTGGTGCATTAAACTCTTTTGTGCTTGGTTTATTCACTAATAAAAACATTACAGTAGCTCTGTAACTCCAAAAAGGTTGATTCCAATTTCTACAGAAAGGTAATCTCGGTACGTAACAAGTGTCCTTGGAATCAACTAAAAATCTTTTGTAAAATAAATCTGATGAAAAGGACAAATCCCAGCCAGTACTGCCTTTGGGAATTTCTCAAGGGAAATTCTGGTAATTATTTTGAGGTGATTCCAACTGCTCTTGATTCATTACATCAAATACTACCTAATCACCCAAGGAAACAATTTTTGAAACTCCAGAGAAGTTCTGGTGAATTATTTCCTAACACTAGAGCTTTAATCACCATAAAATCCATTATAAATCAAGGGAAATTGATAAAATAGTGAAACCACTTTTGTTGGTTTCATTTTATCAATACCTATCTGATGGTATCATTTTTATACAATGGTATCATGTAGATCAAGCTCTTGGTAAAAAACCCCTCTCCTAGGCATTCCTAATACTAGAAATCAAAAGATATCCCTCTTGTCTTTGCCTCCAAATCTTTTTGCTAAACTCATCAACCAATCATCCCACATCTTACTGCCTCATATAATGTATCTAGACTTTGTTTGCTATATGGTGATGCTTGCATGCATTGTAATGATTGGTTTATTGTTTGCTTGCATGTTTGCTCGAACGGCGATGGTTGCGATTGTGTGGCGTCGAGAAGAAGGAAGGATCGGGTTATTCTTATTATTATCATTATTGGTTATCTGGTTATTTAACACCGTCAAGGGACTTCTCACTGGTCATAGGCAATCCACCTTCTTGCTCATACACCTTGTCCTATTATTTTATCCATGCATGTTTTAATCTACCCGTTTATGCAAATTCAATTGTTTTACTATATTATGTTTTATGTGGGGAATGTTTGGCTCCTCCAAACCATTACCCCTTAGTACCATTAGGTACATACCCTTTGCCTAATACCTACTTTTAGTATGGTAGATGGTGTTTAACATCATAACCCCTTGGAGACCCCGTTTTAGCCTAATCAAAAGTGTATGATGGGAAGACCCCGCGAAAGGATTTACAAAAAGGTTTCATGAGAAAACCTTGGTGAGGCTTGTCCTACCAAGTGGCTTTGGAAAATGAGAAAGGTTTTGGTTTTACAAAATGGTCCGGCAACAGATGGAGGAAATTTTTTTACGAAAACACGCTGGGCTGTACAGTTTACTATGCTGGAACAATTAACCCGTGAAACCACATTACCCTGAAATGGGACGGGGCAGGGCTGGAAGTTTATCCAATCTGGTATGGGTGCCTCACACTACTACAAGGGTAAACAATCCCCGAAGGGTGGGCTTTCTCTGTCCGACGGTCCATGCGTATCATCGACCGGGAGAAGGAATGAAGGGTCTACGGACCTCCGCATGATACTATGAGCCCCTCATTGAAAGCGCACACCCGTTGAGGTGCAAAACAAGCTCCGGTTGGCTGGTTACTTTATAGGGCGTCCCAGTGTTGAGGGGGTTAACCTCATAGGGTAGGCACTTGTATCGGAGAGGGCATTCGGATGGTCTTGACCGGTTATTTGACCCACGATCGGTGTAGATTAGGGACGGGTAATCGGATGGTGTGGCTACAGTGTACAACCTCTGCAGAGTGTAAATCTATTCGAATAGCCGAGTCCTCGGTCATGGACGGTTGTGCTGGCGGCTGTACGGCGGGTGATGTTTTTGTTTTCAAAAAGGACTTCGGAAAAGCAATGGCTAGAAAATGTTTTGACCTTGGGATGGTCGGGAAAATGGAGGAAGGAGTTTGGTCATGAGATGACCGGAAGGAGAAACAAATGGTTGACCCAATCCTAGTGTTTTCTTAAAACTTTTCAAAAGGTTTCCAAAATATTTTACAGAAGTTTTTCAACAAGGATATAGGGACATGCTATATCTACAAGAGAAGCTAATTTACAAAAGAACCTCTTATGGATCCATCCTACCACAGCCATATTGCATACCAATTATTATTATTATCTTAAGGTGGTTTGCGAGTACATTCAAATTACTCACCGACATTGTCCCTGGATATTTACTTCGCCAGATTGTAGATGCTAAGAAGTGAAGAAGGTGCTGACGTCTATGCGAGCTAGGCCGTCTTCCCAGTCAATTGCCTGTATGTTAAGGCACGGGAACTGCGTTGAAGCCTTCTGCTACTTGTGTTGTAATCGCCATAATGGCTCTTATGTAAGTTTTGTACTCGTTACTATATGGATGTTGTGATGATACTAGTCGGTTATGCTCACGGGTCACTGATCATGGGAACATGAATTGTATGCATAACGGATATTCTCGGACCATAAATCCGGGGTGCCACATACCTCCTGCTCCGCCCCTTAGCCTATATCTTCCTCTCGAAACCCTAAAGTTTAGGAAGCGACCACAGAAAGATTCTGCCGCATCTACGGGGCAGAAACTTCAGAGAGAGAAAAAGCTCTCTGGCAGACAGATTTCTGCCGGGGAAATTCCTTCCCAAAGAGGGGAGATCGTTTCCATCAACACCATCATCAAACTAGAATTCATCGGGATCATCATCATCCACACCACCATCTCGCCCAGCACCATCATCACCACTCCATCCCGCTATAACAATTGTGTTGAATCTTTCGTAGTTCTTAGCGGAAACTTCCCCGGTGTTGATTACTTTTGTAGTTGATGCTTGCGAGTGGAACCATTGAATTATTGTTTACGTTTAGATTGTTATCCATCATTATATCATATTTGATCTTGCTCCATATGATGTCTCGTGAGTAGTTCATTTAGTTCTTAAGGACATGGGAGAAGTCATGTTATTAGTAGTGGAATTGTGTTGAGGTATTATTCAATGGTTTAATATTTAAGTTGTGGTTCTATTCTTCTATTGGTGTTGTTCGCACACAAACACGTCACCGTGTACCCTTGGCGCCGAGCGCGATGCACGACAGCGCCGAGGGAGGCTCTCTGGAAGCGCGGTACGCAAGACAGTTCGGCAGACGCTTTTGAGACCCGAAACCCCGCTCGCCCGAGAGGGACCCCGTCAGGGCGTCGCGGCGGCTATGGGCTGCCCTAGGTCGGCCTGACCGCCCCTAGGACCTCGTGGATTCGCAGCCTCCAATCTTGAAGAACGACGAAGAACGAGAAGAAAGATATAAGGGAGAGGGATAAGAAGTAGATGAACACGTAAAAGTTATAGATTTGTTTATTCGATTGTTGTTAGTTCAATCGGCCATCACCCCTCATGTATATAAGGAGCGGCTGGACTTTCCGTTCAAGCAAGAGGGTTGGATTCACGTCCAAAACCCTAGTTGGGGTCCAACTCGAACAAGCAAACCCGAAATTTGTGTAACTGTTTGGTCGAAAACTTTCCTGTATCTTCTGGACCACTTTTGAGATAGTAACGAGCTCAGATCAAAATATCATAAAAATCAAAGTTGTTCGTCTCGAAAATAAGAACTTTTATGTTGGACACTTTTCCATATGACCTGATCTTCATGGCCTTTTCCCCTTGTTTTTGTATCAAACTCGGATTGCGGCCGAACGAATTTAACTCAATTTGGCCGTATTTTGAATCTGGAGGTCGTATACTTGCTCGGCTGAAGATGGTTCCAAAAGCAAAGTTGTTCGTCTCAAAAAACTAAACAACTTTCATGTTACCACGTTTTTATTCGAGTTGTTCTTGACCGCTCAATCTTGGTCGTAAACAAATAAGTCAATCTAGCCACTTTCAGATGAATTTTGGACTTCCGTCCATGCCAAAGGTGAGACAAGGTCTGTGGTATGGCTACCACCCAGTCTCGTCCATGCTAATTCGTTCTCTAGTTGTATTTTGGCTTTAACTTTTGCATACTAACTCGGATTGAGATGATTCAAAAGCAAAGTTGATTGTTTCGACAAGACGCACAACTTTAGTGTTTGGAACTTTTCCATTTCAGGTCATCTTGAATGAGTCATAGTTGAAGGCTCCATATATCAGTCTCTGAATCTTCTCTAGACGCTAGCATAATCGGCTATTAAGCATGATCATGGCTAGACTTGATATGGTGCCTCTTTGATGATGATTAATATTCCTCGTAGTGAACCTTTCTGAGTGTGTATTGTCACATCCCAAGATGTTCCAAATCTTGTAATGTGAAAAATAAATAAACAAAATAAATTTTTGTTGAAAATCAGGGTGAAAAGAAACTTTTGTTTCTAAAAGGAAACTTAAAACCCCATCTTGAACAAACTTTCGTAAAAGTTTGAATCCAACAAAAATCCAAGTCAAGGGAATTGCATTCCTCAATGAATGTATCTAGAAATTTAAACACTTGGAAAATAAATCCAAACCCTAAAACCCTAATGGAATAAAAAAATCATTTCCGAAGTATCTCCAAGCCTATGGATTTGATCCATATAAAAATTGATCAACAAACATTCACAAGTGATCAAGAAAGACAAATAGAAATATTATAAAGCCATATAAATTGGTTTCACTCAATTTGGAACCATAAATAAAATCTTATGAATTTAATAAGATAAAAGAATTGAATTCCCAAAGCTATTAAAGCCCTTATCTAAATCCATACCAAATGGTGAGCAATTAATCCTAAAGATCTTTAAAAGGATAAAGAAATATCAAATAACATTTCACAAATTGGAATCACCAGGTTTGGATCTCAAAATAAAAAGATATGGATTTTATAAGTTGAAGAAAGAAATATTAAATAAAGAATATTAAAGATCAAACCAAATCTTGGCCAAATCTTTAAACAAGTGGAATGAATTATTAATCCCAATCCAAATAAAAATATTGGATAAAGAATTGCCAAAATAAAATAAATGGGCTTAAACCAAATCCTATGGGAATTAAAACAAATA
Source organism: Avena atlantica (assembly GCA_910589765.1). Taxonomy (NCBI): domain Eukaryota; kingdom Viridiplantae; phylum Streptophyta; class Magnoliopsida; order Poales; family Poaceae; genus Avena; species Avena atlantica. The sequence continues at coordinate 313,152,328 of OU342736.1, forward strand.
CCCAATCTTAAATGATTAATAAATCATATTAAAATACTTTCCAAATAATTCAAGATGAATTATTTGAACCAATTAATCAAATAAAAACCTACTGAAAAGATTTGAATGGTTTTGGAAAATCAAATGGTGTTTAGAAATATTATAAAAACTTATATGATTTAAAACTAAGCCTATTTTGAATAAATAAAGACCTAAAAAGAATAAGGTTTTATTCAAAAAAATAATTTCAGAATGTGCTACTAATCAACATTTGAAACTACCCAAACTTTGGTTGAGATTTGAAATCAAATTGAGGTTTGAATTGATTAAACAAAATCAAAACAGATTTGAAGAAATGGAAAAAGAGAAAAACAAACAGAATAAAAAAATGGAAACAAACTCGACCCAGCCCAGCTAAGCCCACCTGGCCCAGTTAGCCTAGCTCCTCTCCTCCCCGCAGAAAACGATTCGCACCCGCATTTGAACCCACGCAGACGCTGACAGATGGACCCCATTTCCCTTTCCCCTCTCTCGCTGCCAGACGGCCCCACGCCCACGTCATCTTCTTCCTCCCCGCGTTGAACTTGCCCAGCCGTTGCTGCCGTTGATTCCTCCAGTTGAATTCGCTTTACTGCTGTGTTTATTCCTCGCCGTAACCACGCAGTGATAAACGCCAGCATTCCCTCCCCATTTCCCCCCAGTCGCCTCACCTTAGCGCGCCCCCAGGCCGCCCAATTTCCCCCTACACCACCCTCTATTCCGACACAGTCCGACGACGATTCTGGCAGCCCCGCGCCACCCCTCGCCCGCTCGAGCACCCTAGCGTGATCCCCGGCCTCTGGCGCGTCTTCCCGTGCTTTCCGCTCATCCGTGCGAGCACCGTATCATCGACATCGACCACACCCGAACTCTGTCGTCGTCTGCTACCTCTCCGGCGAGTCCTCCAGGTAGTATCTGACCACCCCCTTTCCTCTCGTTGATGCACGCATGACCGTGACTTGCGTACGAACCTAACCGTGCTTCCCGTTCGTTTCCTCGTGACCCGTAGCCTCGCCTCCAACATCGACTGAGCACACCCGACGCGGACAAGAACTCTGTTGAGCAATAGCCGTGAACTCCGTGCGCCCCTTGCCTCCTTGAGAGCACCTTGAGCTTCCCCGCGACGTTGCGAACACGGTGAGCATCTCCCCTTTCCCCCTCGCCTCCTGTAGCGTCACCACCGTCGTCGTCCGACAGCTCCGCCGCCAGTCGCCGCCTCCAGCGCCGCTGCTTTTGGTTCGTTGCGTGAGAACCATTGGATCTGAATCGGACGCGTAGGAATAGAATCAACTCGAAAGGGTATGGGTGGACCTGAGCCGCGCGATTGAACTTAGATCCAACGCACCAGATAGGTCGATCCGCACGAAACGTTTTTGACCAATAAGATCGCACCACGTGGCCTGGAGTTTGTTTATAAAACAGAAACTTATCTATTAGTTGTTCAATTTTGTAAATTGCATAACTTTTGATCCACACGTCCAAATTTTGCAAATTTTATATCAATAGAATCAGCAAGACAAGCCCTAGCCAACCATGCACTTTGTTTAGTAAAAAGATTCAGGTAAAATGTTTGTTTTTGCAGAAACATATGTATGCTTGTTTAGGATATAAAAATTGTTCAAAAATGATTTTGGGGATAAAATATTTTGAAAATGGTGTGTTTTGAACCTAGTGACCATAGGAAACACTTTGTGGATTCAAAAATGTATTTTGTGAAACTAAAGAATGAATCTTGGATTTAAACCATTTCTAGTCAAATAAAAAAATATGGCTTATTTATTAAACATGGTTTTGGTAGAAAATCTTTGAGGAATGTTTTGGAAATAAATTATCTGACCCTAAACACAAGATTTTATGGTTTGAAAACATATTTTGTGAACCCTATAGATTAATGCCTTATTAAAAACATTTCTACACAACATAAAATGATACCTTGTTTTAAAAAGGGTTTATAAAGTGAAACCTATTGCAAATGACTTCGCCACTTTATAAAATGACCATTAGGTGTTTTCAAATGATTGTGACCCATTAGAAACCACTTTTGCAAATAAAACAATCTCTTGCATACTTGCATACATTGTTTTGTTTCTATAATTTTATGTGATGAATTGCTTGAATGGTAGATTGAAATATTGTTTGCTTGATTGAATTGTAGTGATTTGAAGTGAGTGAACATTGAAAAGATCAAGGAGTGAACTTATACTCTCTACCAACAAAGGCAAGTGATGCTTCATACTTTTGCCCCATTATTTTCACTATGCATTAGTGATATTTCTAAGTAGGACTTGCATAGAATTTTTGCTAAGTATAAACCTTGCTATGGGAAATCCTAGTAGATGAAACCTTAGTGGAAAATTTCCTAAGAAAGATTCCTATTACTATCATGCTTAGCTTAGCTAGAAGAAAACAAGGGTGGAATATATATTCATGCTATGAAAAATTTCTAAGTCTGAGGACTTGTGTTTTGTTTAATAAAACAACTAAGTGAATGAATCACCTGGGTGGAATGGAAGGAATGGTTTGTGTTGAGTGGTTCACAAGGCCCATTTTTATGGTTTAACTTGTGTATCTCACTTGTGGATGGCCACCCAGGAACAAAGAGATTTGAGATGTCAAATGTTGAGAAGCTTCAAGTGCAGCCACTTGGCATTATGGGCTCTGCCTGGATCATATAGGTTGCAAGAACTTAGCCAAATGGACAGTTGGTGGTAGGGGTTTGATAGGTTGGAACGCGTCCATTCTGGTCTAAGGGAAGGCTTCTGAAAGATCTTGTCTTGGTGAAACCAAGTCTTGTGGGGAAAGTGCACCACCTCTGCAGAGTGTAAAATCTAAGTACTTAGCCATGTCCCTGGTAAAGGACAATTTGAGCATCAAGACATGGAAGCTATCAAGAATCGCATCATCCAAATTTCTAAGTTAAAAACTTGTGGTTGAACAAGGGTTAAAGGATCTTCAATCTTTGATTGGTAGATGCCTTGGGTGATTTTTGCCAAACAAAAACTTAGTGTTTTCAAATGATAAGGAAAATCTATTTTGAGCAAAGCAAACCTAAGCTCCACTTAGCCAAATGCATATAGATGATAGGCTCCACTATACTACCATAGTATCACTTGCCAATACAATTCAAATGTATTGAACCTTGTGGTTGTAACTTGTTATGTTGCAGGTTTGATTGATATTAGTGAAGTTTAATGATTAGGATTACAAGTCTACAACCAGCATGTCTGACTGTGGCACTTTGAAGATGAAGGACCCCATGCTTATAGATATTCTGCTGCAATGTAATGTAATAGCCAAATGAGCTATGTAAGATGTAATGAATTATTTTATTCCTGGTTATAAAGTTGTATTATGACCTTTGTTTCTTGATATTACATCTTAACTGTGGATGCTAGCTATTGATCCAGGGACTAGCATTGTAAACACAGGGGACTCTACCTTATTAAAGGTTGGGAACCTTACAGATGGTATCAGAGCATTGTGTTGCCTGTAGGATTTGTAACCCTAGGATTGGACAAAACCCCTTAGAAGAATAGGAGTTGTATTTGTTCCAAAACTTATTTACAAACAATCTTGTAAAACTCTTTCCCTCAACCATTTTGGTTTTGATTCCACATCGAGGAGCCGTATGAGGTGAAAATCTCATGTACGGTTCTGTAAAGGGACAGTAAGGGTGACTTATCTGTCGACTTTTCCACTATCAACCCCAAAAAACCCAACTCTGCCTTACGTAAAGTTCTCATCTATTTCAAACTTGATGGACAAAGCCTACCCCATGGCCAAAGACTTCACCATGAGCTAAGGACTTCATCAACTCTAATGACTTCAACATCTTCAACTCTAATGACTTCAACATCTTCAACTCTAATGACTTCAACATCTTAAGCATTTTCACCAAGGACTTCAAACTTGGATATCACCAAGGACAAGTGAGACAAGAAATCTTGCTCAAGATTTGAAGACTAAAGAAACACAACTTAGAAGGAGCCATCATCACCTTTGAAGTTTTGTGACCAAGAGTTTTCCCAAGGAAACCATGAACTCATGCAAGAAGAATCAACCAAGAAAGATGGAAAGATCTCAAGTGAACCATATAGATGGACCACCATATTAAGTATAGATCAAACACACCAATTTATGTGGTGTAACAAAAATATTTTTGGTTGCCTAAGTATATGCATGAAAACTTGTTGTTTGAGTGGAATGTTGATTGTGATTGTTTGCAAATTGCTTGTGTGAATTGTGATGTGTGTGATTAGAATTATTTCCTTAGAAAATCTTTTGCCTATTCTAATCCCAATCCAACCCAAACAGATGACTTCTCCAAGAGACTCCAACATCAAGGATGATGACAACAACAACCAAGAGATGCACATGAGAGAACAACTACTAGCAAACCAAACCCAGTTGAGCCAAGCGACAACTCATCTTTTAACCAACAACAATGGACTAGACCCAGCCATACAAAGGATTTTGAAACTTCAATCCCAATTGTTGCAAGGATTGGTTACTCAAATGATCAACATGGGAGAAAACTTTTCCCAAAGAGCTAATGACAACAAGGATGACAAAGATGTTATTTTAGAAGGAACCAAAGCTTGCAATATTTGTGGAGACAAGGATCATACATCCAAGGAGCATGAAGATCAATTCCCTAATTGTGAAGAAGAAGGTCATATCTCTAGTAACTGCCCCAAGAAGAGAGAAAGATTTCCCACCTTTGAGGTGAGGTATGAAGAGCATGAACTAGAAGAACTCCTAGCTTTGGAGAGACCCAAAAAGAAGAAGAAGGACAAAAGCCAGTTGCAATGTTACAATTGCAAAGAGATGGGACACTATGCCAGTGAATGCCCAGAAAAGAAGAAGAGCCAAGAAGACAAACAAAAGCTAGTGAAACCCAAGATCAGGAAGGATACTAGCCAAGTGATGTGCAACCACTGCAAAAAGTTAGGACATTATGCATCATATTGTCCAGAGAAGCCACCTCAAGACCTCAACCTTATCACATGTTTCAAATGCAAGGAGCTAGGCCACTATGCAAACCTCTGTCCAAGAATGTTACACCAAGATCCCAAGTAAGACAAGATGTAATCTAGTTGGAAATTTTTAAGGGTGGTAGTACCCTAGATGCTTTGATGCCAACTTGTAACCCTAGCCTCCCCAAATCTCGGGACGAGATTTATTTTAAGGGTGGTAGCCTGTCACATCCCAAGATTTTCCAAATCTTGTAATGTGAAAAATAAATAAACAAAATAAATTTTTGTTGAAAATCAGGGTGAAAAGAAACTTTTGTTTCTAAAAGGAAACTTAAAACCCCATCTTGAACAAACTTTGGTAAAAGTTTGAATCCAACAAAAATCCAAATCAAGGGAATTGCATTCCTCAATGAATGTATCTGGAAATTTAAACACTTGGAAAATAAATCCAAACCCTAAAACCCTAATGGAATAAAAAAATCATTTCCAAAGTATCTCCAAGCCTATGGATTTGATCCATATAAAAATTGATCAACAAACATTCACAAGTGATCAAGAAAGACAAATAGAAATATTATAAAGCCATATAAATTGGTTTCACTCAATTTGGAACCATAAATAAAATCTTATGAATTTAATAAGATAAAAGAATTGAATTCCCAAAGCTATTAAAGCCCTTATCTAAATCCATACCAAATGGTGAGCAATTAATCCTAAAGATCTTTAAAAGGATAAAGAAATATCAAATAAGATTTCACAAATTGGAATCACCAGGTTTGGATCTCAAAATAAAAAGATATGGATTTTATAAGTTAACGAAAGAAATATTAAATAAAGAATATTAAAGATCAAACCAAATCTTGGCCAAATCTTTAAACAAGTGGAATGAATTATTAATACCAATCCAAATAAAAATATTGGATAAAGAATTGCCAAAATAAAATAAATGGGCTTAAACCAAATCCTATGGGAATTAAAACAATAACCCAATCTTAAATGATTAATAAATCATATTAAAATACTTTCCAAATAATTCAAGATGAATTATTTGAACCAATTAATCAAATAAAAACCTACTGAAAAGATTTGAATGGTTTTGGAAAATTAAATGGTGTTTAGAAATATTAATAAATCTTATATGATTTAAAACTAAACCTATTTTGAATAAATAAAAGACCCAAAAAGAATAAGGTTTTATTCAAAAAAATAATTTCAGAATGTGCTACTAATCAACATTTGAAACTACCCAAACTTTGGTTGAGATTTGAAATCAAATTGAGGTTTGAATTGATTAAACAAAATCAAAACAGATTTGAAGAAATGGAAAAAGAGAAAAACAAACAGAATAAAAAATGGAAACAAACTCAACCCAGCCTAGCTAAGCCCACCAGGCCCAGTTAGCCCAGCTCCTCTCCTCCCCGCACAAAACGATTCGCACCCGCATTTGAACCCACGCAGACGCTGACAGATGGACCCCATTTCCCTTTCCCCTCTCTTGCTGCCAGACGGCCCCACGCCCACGTCATCTTCTTCCTCCCCGCGTTGAACTCGCCCAGCCGTTGCTACTGTTGATTCCTCCGGTTGAATTCGCTTTACTGCTGCGCTTATTCCTCGCCATAACCACGCAGTGATAAACGCCAGCGTTCCCTCCCCATTCCCCCCAGTCGCCTCACCTTAGCGCGCCCCCAGGCCGCCCAATTTCCCCCTGCACCACCCTCTGTTCCGACACACTCCGACGATGATTCCGGCAGCCCCGCGCCACCCCTCGCCCCCTCGAGCACCCTAGCGTGATCCCCAGCCTCTGATGCGTCTTCCCGTGCTTTCTGCTCATCCATGCGAGCATCGTATCGTCGACATCGACCACACCCGAACGCCGCCGTCGTCTGCTACCTCTCCGGCGAGTCCTCCAGGTAGTATCTGACCACCCCCTTTCCTATCGTTGATGCACGCATGAACATGACTTGCGTACGAACCTAACCGTGTTTCCCGTTCGTTTCCTCGTGACCGGTAGCCTCGCCTCCAACATCGACTGAGCACACCCGACGCGGACAAGAACTCCGGTGAGCAATAGCCGTGAACTCCGTGCGCCCCTTGCCTCCTCGAGAGCACCTTGAGCTTCCCCACGATGTTGCGAACATGGTGAGCGTCTCCCCTTTTCCCCCTCGCCTCCTGTAGCGTCGCCACCGTCGTCGTCCGATAGCTCCGCCGCCAGTTGCCGCCGCCAGCGTCGCTGTTTTTGGGTCGTTGCGTGGGAACCATTGGATCTGAATCGGACGCGTAGGAATAGAATCAACTCGAAAGGGTATGGGTGGACCTGAGCCGCGTGATTGAACTTAGATTCAACGCACGAGATAGGTCGATCTGCACGAAACGTTTTTGACCAATAAGATCGCACCACGTGGCCTGGAGTTTGTTTATAAAACAGAAACTTATCTATTAGTTGTTCAATTTTGTAAATTGCATAACTTTTAATCCACACGTCCAAATTTTGCAAATTTTATATAAATGGAATCAGCAAGACAAGCCCTAGCCAACCATGCACTTTGTTTAGTAAAAAGCTTCTGGTAAAATGTTTGTTTTTGCAGAAACATATGTATGCTTGTGTAGGATATAAAAATTGTTCAAAAATGATTTTGGGGATACAATATTTTTCAAATGGTGTGTTTTGAACCTAATGACCATAGGAAACACTTTGTGGATTCAAAAATGTATTTGGTGAAACAAAAGAATGAATCTTGGATTTAAACCATTTCTAGTCAAATAAAAAAATATGGCTTATTTATTAAAAATGGTTTTGGTAGAAAATCTTTGAGGAATGTTTTGGAAATAAATTATCTGACCCTAAACACAAGATTTTATGGTTTGAAAACATATTTTTTGAACCCTATAGATTAATGCCTTATTAAAAACATTTCTACACCACATAAAATGATACCTTGTTTTAAAAAGGGTTTATAAAGTGAAACCTATTGCAAATGACTTTGCCACTTTATAAAATGACCATTAGGTGTTTTCAAATGATTGTGACCCATTAGAAACCACTTTTGCAAATAAAACAATCTCTTGCATACTTGCATACATTGTTTTGTTTCTATAATTTTATGTGATGAATTGCTTGAATGGTAGATTGAAATATTGTTTGCTTGATTGAATTGTAGTGATTTGAAGTGAGTGAACATTGAAAAGATCAAGGAATGAACTTATACTCTCTACCAAAAAGGCAAGTGATGCTTCATACTTTTGCCCCATTATTTTCACTATGCATTAGTGATATTTCTAAGTAGGACTTGCATAGAATTTTTGCTAAGTATAAACCTTGCTATGGGAAATCCTAGTAGATGAAACCTTAGTGGAAAATTTCCTAAGCAAGATTCCTATTACTATCATGCTTAGCTTAGCTAGAAGAAAACAAGGGTGGAATATATATTCATGCTATGAAAAATTCCTAAGTCTGAGGACTTGTGTTTTGTTTAATAAAACAACTAAGTGAATGAATCACCTGGGTGGAATGGAAGGAATGGTTTGTGTTGAGTGGTTCACAAGGCCCATTTTTATGGTTTACCTTGTGTATCTCACTTGTGGATGGCCACCCAGGAACAAAGAGATTTGAGATGTCAAATGTTGAGAAGCTTCAAGTGCAGCCACTTGGCATTATGGGCTCTGCCTGGATCATATAGGTTGCAAGAACTTAGCCAAATGGACAGTTGGTGGTAGGGGTTTGATAGGTTGGAACGCGTCCATTCTGGTCTAAGGGAAGGCTTCTGAAAGATCTTGTCTTGGTGAAACCAAGTCTTGTGGGGAAAGTGCACCACCTCTGCAGAGTGTAAAATCTAAGTACTTAGCCATGTCCCTGGTAAAGGACAATTTGAGCATCAAGACATGGAAGCTATCAAGAATCTCATCATCCAAATTTCTAAGTTAAAAACTTGTGGTTGAACAAGGGTTAAAGGATCTTCAATCTTTGATTGGTAGATGCCTTGGGTGATTTTTGCCAAACAAAAACTTAGTGTTTTCAAATGATAAGGAAAATCTATTTTGAGCAAAGCAAGCCTAAGCTCTCCACTTAGCCAAATGCATATAGATGATAGGCTCCACTATACTACCATACTATCACTTGCCAATACAATTCAAATGTATTGACCCTTGTGGCTGTAACTTGTTATGTTGCAGGTTTGATTGATATTAGTGAAGTTTAATGATTAGGATTACAAGTCTACAACCAGCATGTCTGCCTGTGGCACTTTGAAGATGAAGGACCCCATGCTTATAGATATTCTGCTGCAATGTAATGTAATAGCCAAATGAGCTATGTAAGATGTAATGAATTATTTTATTCCTGGTTATAAAGTTGTATTATGACCTTTGTTTCTTGATATTACATCTTAACTGTGGATGCTATCTATTGATCCAGGGACTAGCATTGTAAACATAGGGGACTCTACCTTATTAAAGGTTGGGAACCTTACATGTGTCTATCACCATTTTCCTTGATTATCTACGAGCCTAAAACGAGTGCCAACACATGCCCCCCTGTTTTCTGGTAGAGCTTGCGTGCCACAAAATAACTTGCTTCACTTTTAGTCTAAGGACGATGTCAACACTCCATCGGCCACTGGTTGTATTAGGATGATAACTCTATATCGGCCATATGTGCTACGGACGATAAATATATATATCGGCCATTTTATGTCCAAGTTTGTTACCACTTGGGTATAACTTCTACAAATGTTTTCCTTCAGGAACCACCACTTCTACAAATGTCTTCATGAACAACTCCAATAATGATCCTCGCTTAGTCCTTTATCCAAGTGCTCAAGAAGAATGTCACCAACTATTAGGCAATAAAGATCATTACCTTAAAGAGTATTTGAAGAACACATGAACTTTCATGTTCACCCTTTAGTTCAGATTTTCATGTAATAAACATTGGATTTCCTTTGTTCTTCATTTTCACTTGCACTAGATCTTTTATTAGTGGTCGAAGCGGCGGTCTCCAATCCGGTCTTATCTATGTTGGCGAAACAAAGCATTGGCTCTTGTGGAATATGAAATATATTATGAATAACATGATAGCCAAATGTTTATTGAGCCAACTCATTTGCTCTTCAGTTTTCATGTCTAGATATATGAGCAATGATAAATCAATCCAAGATGAATTTCACATCTAGACATGTATCAAAAATAATAATAAGTGATTCGTCAAAAATTTGGTAAACCATGGACATTGTTGCACTACTCACAACGAATCACTAGAAGCCTCAATATTTGTAGCACCTATAGCAATAAAAAGTTATAGCATGAATAGCAAAGCTGCAAATTCGTCCTGATTCTTTGTGCAAGATATTTTAAGCAGCATGAGACTTAATAAAATAGTACCATAAGGAGATAAATAAACAATACCAACACATTGGCTATTGCTTTTAAAACTGAACAGTCAAAATGTAATCTGCATGATATTAGAGAGACAAGACCAATATCAATATCATGCTCAGCATCTACGCCAATAATGAAATTAAATACAATTTTGCCTTTTATAGATTTTAATGATTTATAAGCCAAATTATCAACATATAAGAATAAGCACAATTTCTAATGAAAGCATACCTTGTCTCGGTCTCCAATAGAACTAAGGACAATGTTAGAAAACCACATCGGCCATGATTGGATAATCATCTCAGGGCGATAGAATAAATATCGGCCATATATCTTTGCCCTAGTGGGCATGCATAATCCATCCACCAAAGTAAACAAAACAACAAATCTGATTATGAACTTCAAATATTCGGCCTCTTGGATTAGCAACAAAACTGCAACTAATCAAATGAATAATGAATTGGTAATACCCTTTCATGATGTATAAAATTATGATGCATCCAAGGATCAAAATAAAACCATGGTGGGTAACCAATAATACCTAGGGATGAATTCCATGGCATAGGAATTAATGGTGAAGTAGAATAATATGGATGATGTGCTGGCTGAAGGTTTTGATAGTGATACCGAATTCTTTGGCGTGATTGCTTATTGGCTTTATTCTTTTTGCTCTTCGCTTTTGATGCCCTTCTTACGATAGGATCTTGCACATCTTCCTTGCCTTGATGGTTTCCTTTGGGAACCCATGTCGTGATTAGTTTCTTCAGCTGCTCGGCCCTAAGCCGATATAGCTTCCTCTCTTGCCAATGTGATAAGCCGAGTGGGCATCTCGGCTGTGGTTTTGTTTCACACAATAGCATGACTTTATTAATCTTGGGCAATTTTGACTTGGCTCGTTTAGACTCAACAATTGGGACTTTGAAAGTTACTCGCTTCACTTCCTTTCCCTTAGTAGCCAATATCAATTCAGCTGGCTTTTCATTATTTAGGGTCGAGTCTGAAACAACACACTTGTGTCCATCCTTTTCGATTCGGTTTACTTGCTTGACCACTTCTTTCTTTACCCATGAACTCTGGACCAATTATTTTTTATTGAAACGGTTTTTGACATGTGACTGAGGATCAATTGACCTTCTTAGAACTACATAATTTGGGTGAGATGATCTAGAATTAGATGGATAACGTGCCCATGAATCATAACTTTTCCATGATGGATATGAATGAAAATTAGCATAGGGAGGTATCCATGACATTGGCATTGGTGGCCCAAAAGGAGGATATGAATTTGTTGCATTGAATTTCTCCTTTCGCTAATCCCTGTCTTGAGACTTTTGCCTTGGGGGTGATCTTGATGCTTTTGCACTAATTGGACTATGAGAAATTTTTGCTTCACTTTCTTTTTTATATTTTTTAGCAGCTGTGCGGAAGTGACTTTTGGTTTGCTACCATTCTTCCTATTGCGGCCTTTGTCTTTTTGAGTTTTGCGCTCATCGATCTTTGAGTTTTGTTGTTGCCCCCCTAGTGCTTGATGCCTTCATTGTAGCTTCAATGGAACTCCTGCCTTCAAGACCATTTGCAATATGCTCTTCAATAATATCTTTGCTTGAAACTTGATCCCATCATCCTCGGTGTTTACCTTCTCCTCATCGTATGAATCGGCTATAGGCAGCTGATGCAATGTCGTTTGGCCATCAAGACCAATCAAAATAGATTCCTCATCAATTTGTGTTTCAACAAATTTAAATCCTCCTTTATTAACAGCCGATTGTACTATTTGATGAAATGTGTTGCAACTCTCTATACTATGATCGAACGAATCATGCAACTTGCAATATATTCGTCCTTGTAATGATGGCTCAGTATTGTGATCAAGAATTCTAACATAATCGATTTTCAATAGCATATCAAATATATGATCACACATACTCAAACTGAAGGTACACCTTTCATCTTCTAACCGATCTCGTTGTGAGAACGGTTTTGGAATTGAGCAACCGAATTGTTCAGATTTCACATCATCGAATTCGGCTATGCATTGTTTTTGGCACTTCTCTTCCATTGTATTTGAATACAAAGTTATACTAGCATCGACTTTCTCAAGAGACAATAACCTTGGCTTTAGGTTTCTGAAACTAAAAATATTAAAAAACATATGTCTCACTTGAGAAAAAATGTTAGCCAAGTATGTAATAAATAAATCTACCCATGTAGATATAAAATGCAAATGAAACAATGGGGAAAACTTTGGTTGTAATAATCTGTTACTATTAGTATCTCTAAATGGCACACTATGTTGACCGATATGTTTTGTGACAATTATATTGCTAACAAATAATTTACCTTTCATGATTGGTCTTCCAAAGTTTCTGATAATAATCTTGCTAATAAATGCATCAACTATATAGTTTTGACCAAATCAAAATATAAATAAATTATCTGCTGGATGTACCTCTTTGAAGACATTGGAAGCGTATGATGGTCAGATGTCCTGAACAATATCTTGCTCGGCCTCTAGAGAATTCTCCAACGCCTTGTATTCTTCTTTTTCTGGATTTTTTCCTTCTTCACATTGATGTTCTTTATCAACCGAACATTGTTCGGCTATATATTGTTGTTGTTGATGTTCATCAATTTCTTTGGCACAAAACTCATAGGGAAACATGTAAGCTCCCTTACATCCAGAAAAATCAAGAACATCAGTTTTGATAATCTTGCCATGCTCTTGATCAATGAAACTTGCTTATTCTGATTTGGTAGATTCAGCATATGTGTTTTCTGATTCGGCTATTTCAATAACCGAATTAACCATACTACACATATCATTGATGTTTTCTTCATGGATTTCTTCAGATTGCAAAGCTTCTTCTCTCTACCTCGTTATAGTAGAGGGCTCAACTTGATTGCTACGTGGAGGAGATGAATGGATTCCTTTAAATTGATTAGTATTGTCTTGATGGTCGTTTTTAAGACTTCCAAGAAACTGTTGTAGTTTTTCCTCTTCGAGTTTTTTCTTATATGCTTCGTGATCTTGTTTCAGCTTCTTTTCAAGTTCTTCAAACTCCTCATCACGCTTCTTCTTGAGTGTCTTAAATAACTGGAGATGTTCCTCCGATAAATCATTAAACGTAATGACATTATCGGCGTTAACCTCAGCAACACATCCCAATGCTTTTAGTTTCTTTTGACAATGTAGTGTTGCGGAACATAGAAATTGAGAAGGGGAAAACCTGATATTGTTTGCCTTGTGCTCCTCTTCACGCTTCTTGTTGTATGCCTCATAAGCTTGTATTGTAGCAAGATCATGGGGCCTCTCTTCTAGTTCTCGGTGAAGAGAATTGAGATTTTTTAACTCAGCTACAAGTTTTTCCTTCCAGTCATTTGTTCCATACGCTATAGTACTAGATGAAGGCACATTAGCTCCTACTAACTTTTCACTTATTCGGCTATAACCATTGTAAAGGTGAGGAGGCGAATTATGAATATCACTAGTTGCATGTGGTGCTGAAACATTACTAACATAAGGTGTAGCATATGATGATTTAGAGTAAGTGGGAAAATAACTAGTTGTAGCATGTCTAATTTTCCTATCCATCGGCATGTTTGAAGGTGAATCTACAGATTGCAAGTTATTTGACGATGAATATAAAGATGAAACACTTGGTTGCATGTCATTGAAATTTCTAAAATCAGGTGTTTCATACGGATTAACAGAATTCATCATGTTGTTCATCGGCATATGAATTTCTGGGGTTGCCGATGCATGAGAATTCGAATTTACATGTTGCAAGTTACTAAGATAAGTAGAAGCATGTAGGTTATTTTGCATCGGCTTTTGCACATAGTAAAAACTAGGGCTAGCCGATACAGTACACATATAAAAAGATCTAGCAACATCAACATAAGAGTAATATGCATCTACGTAGGAAGATTGACAATTCATGATACCGTTGTAGATTGAAGCCTCTTGATGACGCTCTCTTCGTAGCAAGAATGGGCTGGAGATCGTTTGAAGCTTCGTCCCCAGCAGAGTCGCCAAAAAGTGTGTTCGCACACGAACACGTCACCGTGTACCCTCGGCGCCGAGCGCGATGCGCCGCAGCACACGCCGAGGGAGGCTCGCCGGAAGCGCAGTACGCAAGACAGTCCGGCGGGCGCTTTTGAGACCCGAAACCCCGCTCGCCCGGGAGGGACCCCGTCAAGGCGGCACGGCGGCTATGGGCTGCCCTAGGTCGGCCTGACCGTCCCTAGAGCTTCGTGGATTCTCAGCCTCCAATCTTGAAGAACGATGAAGAACGAGAAGAAAGATACAAGGGAGAGGGATAAAAAGTAGATGAACACAGAAAAGTAATAGATTTGTTTGTTTGATTAGTGTTGGTTCAATCGGCCATTACCCCTCGTGTATATAAGGAGCGGCTGGACTTTCCGTTCAATAAAAAGGGTTGGATTCACGTCCAAAACCCTAGTTTTGGGTCCAACTCGAACAAGCAAACTCGAAATTTGCGTAACCGTTCAGTCAAAAACTTGCCTGTATCTTCTGGACCACTTTTAAGATAGTAAACGAGCTCAGATCAAAATATCGTAAAAAGCAAAGTTGTTTTCCTCGAAAATACGAAGAACTGTTATGTTGGACAGTTTTCCATATGACCTGATCTTCATGGCCTTTTCCCCTTGTTTTTGTATCAAACTCGGATTGCGGCCAAACGAATTTAACTCAATTTGTCCGTATTTTGAATCTGGAGGTCGTATACTTGATCGGCTGAAAATGGTTCCAAAAGCAAAGTTGTTCGCCCCAAAAAACTGAACAACTTTCATGTTTACCACTTTTTTATCTAAGTTGGTCTTGACCACTCAATCTTGGTCGTAAAGAAATAAGTCAATCTAGCGACTTTTAGATGAATTTTGGACTTCCGTCCACGCCAAAGGTGAGACAAGGTCTATGGTCCGGGGACCACCCAGTCCCGTTCGTGCTAATTCGTTATCTGGCAGTATTTTAGATCTAACTTTTGCATCCTAACTCGGATTGAGATGATTCAAAAGCAAAGTTGATTGTTTCGACGAGACGCACAACTTTAGTGTTTGGAACTTTTCCATTTGAGGTCATCTTGAATGAGTCATAGTTGAATCTTCCATATATCAGTCTCCGAATCTTCTCTGGACGCTAGCATAATCGGCTATTAAGCATGATCATGGCTTGACTCGATATGGTGCCTCTTTGATGATGATTAATATTCCTCGTAGTGAACCTTTCCGACTGTGTGTCTCTCGCCATTTTCCTTGATTAGCTACGAGCCTAAAACGAGTGCCAACAGGTGTCATGTGAACATCGACTACATGATACTTCTCCATTTATGGGCCTAGGGGAATGCATTGTGTATTTGGCTACTAATTGTGGGGTTAACAGAGTGACAGAAATCTGAACCCCCGTCAGGAAACCTTTGCACAAGGGAGTGTAGGATCTCAGAGTTTAATGCTATGGTTAAGTTTTTATCTTAATTATTTTTTTGTAGTTGTGTATGCTTGAAAGGGGTTTAATCACAAGTATGTATTAGTCCAAGTAAGGTTAGTACATTAGCACATGTTCACCCACACAACACTTATAAAACCAAAGAAGATTAATCAACTATATGAAACGAAAGCACTTGGCAGTATTCCATGTGTCCTCGATAATGTTTGGTCCTTATAAGTAATACCACCGGCTTGTCCTTTGCTAAGAAAGGATTGGGACACTTGCTGTAATTATTTTCTGTTTTTATTTACCTACACTTTATTTCCTTGCTTTATCAAAAAACCCTAAAAATCGGTTTGTTAAGTAATTACAGAGATTTCCTCCTCCATACCACTAGTCAACACCTTCTGCTCCTCGTTGGGATCGACACTCCTATTTATCGAAAGTACTACGATACACCCCTATACTTGTGGGTCATCAAGACTATTTTCTGGCGCTGTTGCTGGGGAGTGAAGAGCTATTGAAGAGTGGAACTGGTAAAGGAAACTTCTACTGTGAGTATTGCTTTTTATTTATGTTTGTTACTTTGTTTCCAATATGGATAACCCACTTGGTTTACTATTTGGGAAAACTACTACCACTGTTAGGATAGTAGATGAACCACCACCTATTGAGATAGATCCTTTTAAGATACCTACAAGAATTATTGATCGTGTTATGGATAATTAATATTTTGGGGATGGTACTGTCGATCCTGGTGATCACTTCCTTTTAATCCATGAATTATGCGTGTTGTTTAAGTGTGCAGGTATCACAACTAAACATGTTAAGAAGAAGTTACTCTCTATATCATTGAAAGGAAGAGCTGAAGAATGGTGTAAGCTGCTGAAGAATGGACAATCTATGGAATGGGAGGAAATAGTATCTCTCTTTTATTCCAAATTCTATCCTCTTGTGAGATTCATAAGGATAGGAATCTAATATATAAGGTTTAGCCTCGTGATGGAGAGAGTACAACCCAAGATTGGGGGAGATTGAAGTTACTAATGCTTAAATGTCCTATTCATGAACTCCCTAATAATATTATTATCAATAACTTTTATGCAAGGCTTTCTCTTCATGATAAATATTTATTATATGCTTCTTGTGCTGGATCATTCACACATATGAATGAAGAAGCTAAATGGGATCTTCTAGACCGTATTCAAGAAAACACTGAAGCATGGGAGAATGACAAAGGAAGAAAGCCAGGTATAAATTATGATTATGAATGCATTAAATATTTTATGAGAACTGACGACTTTCATGATATTAGTACTG
The DNA here is from genome assembly GCA_910589765.1 of Avena atlantica. Classification (NCBI taxonomy): domain Eukaryota; kingdom Viridiplantae; phylum Streptophyta; class Magnoliopsida; order Poales; family Poaceae; genus Avena; species Avena atlantica. The sequence continues at coordinate 313,169,461 of OU342736.1, forward strand.
AGTATGGTCTTGATTATCAAATTATTGCCAATTGTTTTAAGGCCTTTGCCTCTTATATAGAAATTCCTAAAAAGAAGTGGGACAAGTACCATGCACCTTATAATGATATTGTTAATCATGTTCCTGTTAGAAACACTGAAGTTTGTACTATTGATCCTATTTTGTCTGAACCTTATATTGAGAAAATCTCGTTTCCTACCGAGGTAAAGGAACATTCTATTATGGCTAATATGGTTAGCAAAAGTACAAAGAAATCTATTGAACCTAATGAACAAATAAATTTTGAACCAGTAGTAGGCATTGTGAAAGACCTTATCAATAAAAATTTAGAAGATGGGCACATTATCTTTTGTGAAGATGCTTATAATATTGTCTCTCATCCTAGTAAAGATAGGAAAGCTAGTGTCCCTATGCTTTCTGTTAGAATTGGTGACCATTGCTATTATGGTTTATGTGACATTGGTGCTAGTTCTAGTGCTATTCCTTATGAGCTTAAAAGGAAATTATGCATGAAATTGGTCCTTGTGAACTTGAGGACATTGATGTGGTTATTCACCTTGCTAATAGAGAGACAGTCTGTCCAATTGGCATTGTAAGAGATGTGGAGGTTCTTTGTGGTAAGATTAAATATCCTGCTGATTTTCTAGTGCTTCGTTCAGAAGCTAGTAAAACTTGTCCTATCATTTTTGGTAGACCCTTTCTGAACACTTGTGGAGCTATTATATATTGTAAGAAGGAGAAAGTTTTAACGAAGTGTCATGGTGTGGAACACGGTAGTGCTATCGGGGATTGCTAAGAAGGGACACTTGGATGCAATTGGTGGCTCACGCAACGGGTTGGGCACGGTAAACTACAAACACAGCGACGTACCCAGGTTCGGGGCCCTCTCGGCGAGGTAACACCCCTACTCCTGCAAGATGAACTATATGAGTTGGCGAATGCCCAGTACAGATGCTCCTGGAGCTATTTCCTTAGATACTATCGAGAGCTAGAGGAAGATGAGAACTAGTGGCTAGAACTTCTATCCTTCTGTTGTCGCTTACCTAGAATCCCAGCTCTGCCCTCCCTTATATACTGGTCTGGGAGGGGCAGATTACAAATTGGGCTCTAGGGTTTACTATTTGGATACGGGTTTATAGGGCAGGGCCGGCTGCAGGGCCCAGCCTATGGGCCAGGACCCAGCCCGCCCTTCTTTTAGCGTCACCTTCTTCTTTAGCAGTAACCCGGGGTTCGTTTGGGGCGTCACCCTTGCTTTAACGGTCACCCGGACTGCTTTCGCCAGTCAGCCGACCACTTCGCTTTATCTTCGTCGGGTAGCGCTGGTCGTGATGGCACGCCAGCCTGCCTGATGACGAAGGAGAGCCAGAGGCGTACCCCGCAAGGAGCATCAGTCCTTCCGTGCTCTCCATCGAATCCGATGTTCGCCGGGTGGAATCGGCCACCCGGCCGATTCTTTTGGCTGCCGGCTAGACGGGCCAGCCAGGAAAGTTATAAGCCCAGCCGGGCGGTATTCGCCAACCAGCTGGAGTTGTCCTTCTTGAGGGCTAGGCGGCCTGTTCCTTCTGGAGCCGGCCTACTTGTGCCTGGCTTTCCCCACCCAGGGGTTATCCCCCCGACACTAGTCCCCGAGCGTGTCTGGACTTGGCCGGTGGGTAAGGTCTTGCGTGCTCTTTTTGCATCTCGATGTAGTTGGTTGTTTTGCGTCCGGCTGCAGCTTTTGCTTTCCGGCTGGATTTAAGCAGCTGCAGAATCGATGGCCGCCCACTCGGTGTAGACAGCGAAGGCAGTGACCTACTGGCGAAGCTAGAGACAAAGCGTCAGTTTGATGAGGTTGGTGATGACGTCAGCCATGGCTGCTGCTCTGGCGCACGTCGTGTCAGTTGGACTTCCGCGTCGTTGCGTCAGTTTTTTGGCAACTGCGCGCGCCACTTGCCGCAGCGGTTTCTCGGCGCGAGCGCGCACGCCCCATCTCCTGGTAATGGTTGGATCTTCCGCGGTTGGTTTCGTCGGTGTGGAGGATCCGGAGCCGTACCGTCGTGTGGCCGGGGGACCTTACTACCACGCATCGTGCGGAATATGAGGAGGCAGCGGTACCCTCCGCGGGGATAAATATGGCTCTAGAGGGGAGCAGAGTTTACACTTCCTCTTCCTCCGGCTCTCCTCCTTCCTCCTAGCGTGTCTTGCTCCTTGCGCCTCCTCTATGTTGCCATCGGATTCACCATGTACCGTCCATCACGGCCTCCCCTTCTGCCGATGTGCTGTCCTTTGTGACCTATTATCTTGTCTACAAGTATCAGCGGGGTAGATTTCTTCCCTCGTCGATGCTTGTGAAGCACCGGCTTGCGCCGGAGGGAGAGCGGGTGCCGGACCCTGGGCAGGGGGAGCACATCGTCTTCCTCGTGCACTTTGCCCGTGGCTTCGGCCTTCCGTCAGCCCCTTCCTTCTCCATCTCTTCATCTTCTTCGACCTCCAACTTCACCACCTGTGCGCGAACGCCATCGCGCAGCTGTCGCATCACGCGGCCTATTGCGAATAGTACCTTGGGGTGTGGCCCAAGGTGGCGAACTTCCTCAAGTTCTTCCACTTCAAGGCCCAGAACACCGCCAAGGATGGTCCGCTGACACAGATGGGCTGCTGCGCCATTTATTTGTGGCCCTCTTCGTAGGTGCCGCGGTTCGAGCTTCCCAACACCGTCAAGCTGTGGCAGCGCTCATATTTTTATATGAGCAATGCCACGGAGGTGGACTGGATCTGCCTACCGCCCTTCGTCAACGTTCCCTCGATGCAGAAGGGCTGGGCGACGAAGGGTATGGGCGCCGCGGCGGACCTTGATCGGATGGCCGCCCGGGTGGAGGTGATGGTGGAGACGGAGCAGCTCACCGCCCGGGGTATCATGCTATCGTGGATGGTGCATCGCGTGCTTCCGCTGTAGAAGCGGTTGCACAAGATGTGCCATCTGTCAACCATCGATGATCCGACGAGGACGTCGCGGCAGGAAGTGCCCTACCAGGACCTACGGAACTGGATCTCCATGATCTGCAAGTTCCGCATGGAGGCAACCTGGGCGTACTCATTCCCGCCGTACCATCACGTTCGCCTGCCGCCCCGGGTGAGTTGTTCTCTGGTTCTTTTGTGTTTTTTCTTCGTCCTTGTTAGCTTTCCTTGGGTCCCTTATGCTCCCTTTTTTGAGTAGTTGTTCACGGTGCATCTAGCCGGAGATGGTATGGGTGACTTCCCTCTCCCGTCCTTCTTGGCGGACAGGAAGCCGAAGAAGTACCCCTAGACAGAGCCCGAAGGGTTTCCCGTCTGGGCGGACGATTGTCCCTCGGATCCTCATGGTAAGTTGCCGGTTGTATCTCTTTCCTTCGTCCTGGCCCGTGGGGGTGTGGTTTAAGACTTTTTTTTGTTGTAGTCGATAGCACCGACAAGGAGGGCGGCCGAGAGAAGGCCACGGTGAAAGCACGGGGGAAGAGGGCGGTGCCTATTGTCGTGTCGGCTCTAGTTGAACAAAAAAGGACGCGCCGGAGGTGCCAAGTCGTTGCTCCGCCCTCCGTCGTTGGGTTAGCATCCTCCTTTGCATCTCTCTCTCTCGCTGTCTTGTGGTTCTGCTGGTGCTTTTTCTTACTTCCTTTCCGTGCAGTGAGGCCATGTAGTTTGGCGATGGTGGTGCTGCCGCCGTTGCTCCACCCCCTCCTCCGCTGGAGGAGGAGGTGGTAAGGTCACCGGCTGCGCTCGCTCCAGCTGCACCCGCACCGAATGCGCCTGGCGTGCCATCTCCTCCCAGGGCTCCTTAGGTTTCCCCGACCACAGGGCTGCTGCACCAGGCGCCCGCGTCCTCGCGGTTGGGGCAACTGCTTGCGGCTGCCCAGGACCCCGAGACCCCCCTCCTTCGTCCCGGGGCTGGTGTGAACCTGGCCTAGAGCGATGCTCCATCCAGTTCCGCCAGGCTCGTCATCACAGAGTTGGCGGAGGAGGCTGGAGCTGTGCAAGCGGCTGAAGCGGGTGGCGGCCAGCCGGGCGCTTCCGAGCCAGCTGGGAGGGAGTTAGTGGTGGCCGCATCTTCGGGTGCGACCGCTGATGATGACGAGGTCGTTGTTACCGGCTCGAGGCCAGCTCCGGCTGTGTTGATGCCGGGTGCGATCCTCGCCCAGATCTCGGGCGCGGCGCCCGTCGCACTCGAACAAGTTCACCATCTGGTTGAGGGGATGGAGAAGGGCCTTGGCAAGGCCAAAAATTTGTCTGTTTTGATGGAAGTAAATGTCTCTTCCCATTTTCTTTTTCCGTGCTTTGCTTTTTCAGCCAGTTTTATGTTTCGTCTCTTACTCGTTTTCTCGCTACAGAAAGCGTTTTCCAGTCATTGAAGAACACCTAGGATCTAGGCCATAAGATTGCTTCTTCCGACCTATCTTGGCGATTGGCTCCCTTTTCCCGCTTTTTGTTGACCATCGGGTATCCTCCTACAACCATGATCCTGGACAAGGAGAAGGAGGTGGAGCGCCTCAAAGCTGAGGTTGCCCGAATGGAGGAACTGAATAGGGCGCAACAGGCGCAGTTCGACCAACTGGCAGCGGCCAAGCATCAGCTTGAGGTTAGCGTGGAGAGGGGCAAGAAGGCAGCTGACATCTGGGCGGAGGCGTTGAATAATTTATAAATGATCTCCGCCCAACAGGAGGAGACGATCAAGACTCTCCGCTCCCGGGAGGGGGAGCTGACTCAGCACCTCCAGAGCATCTAGGAGATGGTCGCCAGTAAGTTCTTCTGCTTCCTTCCTCCGTTGTATCGTGGTTAGTTGAATCTAGTCTTTCCACTCACTCCTGCCTTTGGTTGCAGCTCATTACCCTGAGTCGACCAAGATGGCTCTAGAGAAGCTGTCTGTGGAGAATGCTTTCCGCGACCTGACCGCCTTGGATCTGGTTAAGGTGCTGGCGGAAGAGAGCAATGGTCTTCGTGTCGTTGCCAACGACCTCTTCCACTACATCTGGCCGGAGGCAGGTGATCTGCATGACATCGCCAGCTTAGCTGTTGCCTTGTCTCGCGGCATCAATGTGCTGGAGATCCACAACGAATGGGCGGGCCGAGGAGGTGTGGAAATGGCTCTGGCCCTGGTGAAGTCGTGGTACCCGGGGGCTGATCTCATTGTGCTCACTCGTGGTTTCTGTCTTGGGACGAGCTACGAGGGCCTCCGCGATAGCACCTACGTGGACCTGGAGCATGACTTTCGTGATCCCGCTGAGCCGCTGCCGTTTCACTGGATCTCGGCGCCCTGGAATCCTACCGACGTTGCCTCCACCAGCCAAGTTCCTGTAGCCGACACTATCGCTCCTCCTGCCGGTCCGCCTCCTGCTCCTGTTGCTAATGCTCCCTCTGCTGCTCCGGCTCCAAAACCTTGATCCTCGGAATGCCGGGTGTATTTGTGAAACTGACCTTTTATTGGTGCTACATGTTGGCGAATTTGTGACCGCAAACTTTGAATTTTGCGCAGAACCTTCGCGTTCCGCCTTATGGCTTGACGCCCCTTCAGTTCTTGAGCTCATTCTGTCTTTTTGTTTGTCATTGGCGCTTCTGTCTTTATGCCTTCATCAGTTGTGGTCTTTGGGATTTTTGCTGGCTAGGGACCCGGCCGGGTCGGGGCTCTTGGCCGCCTTGACTTTGGTTGATGGGTGCGCGGAGGCGCGCCCACTGGGTGTAGTCCCCGAGGTTCGGGATGGCTGGGGTAGCCAGCCGGGTTGAAGCTTGCCACCTTGACTTATGTTGATGGGTGCACGGGAGCATGCCCACTGGGTGTAGTCCCAGAGGTTCGGGCCGGCTGGGGTAGCCAGCCGGGTCGAAGCTCTTTGCCACCTTGCCTTAAGTTGATGGGTGCGCGGGAGAGAGCCCACTGGGTGTAGTCCCCGAGGTTCGGGCCCGGCTGGGGTAGCCAGCCAGGTTGAAGATTTTTGCCATCTTGCCTTAGGTTGATGGGTGCATGGGAGCGCGCCCGCTGGGTGTAGTCCGCAAGGTTCAAGCTGGCTAGGATAGCCAGCCGTGCCGAAGATCTTTGCCATCGTATTTCCTGTCAAGTTGTGGCTCGTGTCGCGCGAGACACAGCGTTGCTTTGGGTTAGTTTCATTATACGTGCTCATTCATAGTTAGGACTGAATGAAAAAACAAGGGGACGTGCCCTTTCGAGCTAGGTTGTTAGCAGCTCCCCTTTTCTCAGCGAGCATTGGCCTTTCGAGCGTTGCCCTTGCCGGCTGCAAGCCGGGTTGCGGTCTGCAGCCCGAACCGAAGTAACGGCTGAGCTGGCGTGCCTTGCGATACTTCGGTTCGTTGTTGTTAGCTTAGCTCGTGTAGGCGCGACCGGTTTGCCCGGGCGCCCTTGTTTTCTGCGTGAGCATTTTCTTGCAGTATGTACTTTGAGTTTTCTCTCTTCCCAGGTTGACAGCCGGTTTGCGGTCTGAAGCCGGAACCGAAGAGTTTGCTCTAGGAACCTCATGCAATACTCTGCCGCCTGTAGAAATCATGGGTGTCCGGACCAGCCGGTATGGAGACGAATGTGGTGCGTGAAATTGGGACAAAGTCCTCGGTACTATGCTGAGGCTTCCAAGCTTGTTCATTTATTACATGAAAGGGGAGATACATACACTTCTTGTTCAAGTGTAAAATAACCGGAGTAGGCTCGCATTCAATGGGCTTTCCGTATCCTTGTCCGAGCGACCTGCCTTGTTCTTTGCCGGCTGTTGAGCGTCGACCAGATAATATGAATTATTGTGCAGCGCTCGGCTGACGATGAATGGGTTTTCCCATGGTGGGGACAGCTTGTGCATTCCTTTTGTGCTCTGGACTAGGCGCTGCACCAGATCTCCTTCGTGAAAAGAAGTAGGACGGATCCGGCTGGCGTGGTAGCGGTGCAGGTCCTGCTGATAGATTGCTGACCTGGATAGAGCTAACTCTCACGCTTCCTTGAGTAGGTCCACGCTGTCCTCTCGTGCTTCTTTGGCTTCCTGCTCTGTGTAGAGTTGTTTGCGGGGTGCGTTGAACTGGATGTCCATGGGGAGAACTGCCTCTGCCCAATAGATGAGGAAGAACGGTTTGAAGCCGGTTGAGTAGTTGGGGGTGGTGCGTAGGCTCCAGAGCTCATCTGGAAATTCCTCTATCCAGCATCTGGGTGACCTGATGAGTGGTTCGATTACTCTTGGCTTGATTCCGGCTAGAACCAGGCCGTTAGCACGCTCGTACTGTCCGTTGGAATGTGGGTGCACGATCGATGTCAGGTCTAGACGGATGCCCTTCTCTCCATAGAAACGGGCGAAAAACCCCTTTGCGAAATTGGTGCCATTGTCCGTGATGATGCTGTGAGGATAGCCGAATCGGATGATGATGTCCGTGAATAACTTGATCACCGTTGCTCCATCTAGCTTCTTGATGGGATTTTCCTTGATCCACTTGGTAAACTTGTCTACGGCTACAAGCAGGTGCATCATACCGGATCGAGCTGTTTTGAACGGCCCAACCATGTCTAGCCCTAGACTGCGAATGGCCAGGTGATTGGTATCGTCTTGAGTGCTGAAGATGGTGTGTGCTTCAACTGGCTGAATCTCTGACAACCATTGCATGCTTTGACCAACTCCTGAGCGTCCTTCAGTGCTGTGGGCCAATAGAAACCATGGCGGAGAGCCTTGGATTCTATTGCCCTTGATGAAGCGTGGTGGCCGCATTCTCCCTCGTGCATGTCCGCTAGGAGCCTGGTTCCCTCCTCTTCGCTACGCATCGCTGATAGATGCCCCCGACGCTGCGCTTGTACAACTCGTTGTTGATGATGGTGTATGCGCTTGCTCTTCGCCGCACTTGTCGTGCCACCACTTCCTCCGTCGGGAGCTTTTCCTTGGCCAATGAGTTCATGAACGGCTTCGCCCAGTTGGGTGTTTCCCGAATGGTGTACACCGTCTGCATGATGAGCTTGATCTCCTCACGGATGGCAGGCTCTAGAACGTCGGGAGGTTTGTCGGGTGGGAGCTTGCTGGTGTCGACCGCAGGCTGCCGTGAGGCATTCGCCGGATGCGACAAGGAAGTCCCTGGGTGCAGCGAGGCAGTCTCCGCGTGTGCGGCGCGGCAGTCCCCGGGTGCGACGCGGCAGTCCCCGGGTGTGGTGAGGCAGTCCCCGGGTGAGGCGCAGCGATCCCCGGCTACGGCGCGGCAGTCCCCGGGTGCGGCGAGGCAGTCCTCGGGTGTGGCGCGGCACCGGCTCTTCCTGGGTCAGCGTTGAGTACGATGGAGTCGGATTCTGGTGATGGGGTGATGGAGGGCTTGCGCAGGTACTCGAGGGAGACTCCAGGCGGTATGGCCTGTCTTGTTGAGCCAACCTTGGCCAAGGCGTCAGCGGCTTCGTTGTTGGCCCTGGGTACATGGTGGAACTCGCATCCTTTGAAACAGGCGCACAACTGCTGAACGGAGAAACGATAGAGACCCATGTTCGCGTCCCTTGCGTCCCACTCACCAAATACCTGCTGCACCACCAGGTCCGAATCTCCAAAGCATGGTATCCTCTGGATGCCTATCTGGTTGGCCATCTTGAGCCCATGGATGAGTGCTTTATATTCGGTGAAGTTGTTGGACGCCTTGAAGTGGATCTGGAGGACGTACTCCAGCCGATCACCCTTTGGTGAAGTCATCACGATTCCGGCTCCAAGTCCTCCTCGCATCTTGGAGCCGTCGAAGTGTAGCTTCTAGTATGTTGAATCAGGTACCGGTGGCATGTACTGTGTCTCCTCCCAATCGACGATGAAATCGGCCAGTGCCTGGGATTTGATTGTTTTCCTTGGCTCGTACTGGATGTTGTGTGCGGCGAGCTCTATGGCCCATTTTGCCATGCGTCCGGTGGCGTCCTTGTTGCCGATAATCTCCACAAGCGGGGCCAATGCCACCACCCAGATGGAGTGCTCTTGGAAGTAGTGCTTGAGTTTCTTGGCGGCCATGTACACGCCATATACCATCTTCTGGTACTGGGGGTAGTTTTGTTTGGAGAGCGAAAGTACTTCGCTTCGCTAGTATACGGGGCGCTGGACCGACTGGGTCTTTCCCTCTTCTGGCCTTTCCACTACCAATACCATGCTGACCACTCTATTTGTGTCAGCGATGTACATCAGCATAGGCTCCTTTGCTGCTGGCGGCGCCAAAATAGGCGGTGAGGTGAGCATGCTCTTGAGGTCCCGGAAAGCTTCATCCGCCTAAGCTATCCAGACGAACTTGTCCATCTTCTTCATGAGTTGGTACAGGGGGAGGGCTTTCTCACCCAACCGGCTGACGAACCGGCTAAGGGAGGCCAGGCATCCGGTGAACTTCTGTATGCCGCGTAGGCTTTGCGGAAGCTCCATGCGCTCGATGGCTCCGATCTTCTCCGGTTTCGCCTTGATTCCTCGCTCGGAGACGAGAAAACTAAGGAGCTTGCTGGCTGGGATGCCGAATACGCACTTCTCTAGGTTCAGCTTGATTTGGAAGCAGCGGAGGTTGTTGAATGTTTCCTTTAGGTCCTCGAGCAGTGTGTGCCGCTCCTTGTTCTTGATGATGACTTCGTCGACGTAGGCGTGCACGTTTTTACCAATTTGCATCTGTAGGCATTTCTGCATGCTGTGCTGGTAGGTTTCTCCTCCGTTTTTCAAGCCAAAGGGCATGGTGGTGTAGCAGTAGGCTCCATACGGGGTTATGAATGATGTCTTTATTTGATCGGTTACATTGATTTTAATCTGGTGATAACCCGAGTAAGCATCCAGAAAAGACAACAAATCATCTGGCGGTGGAGTTAATGACTTGATCAATCTGCGGTAGAGTGAAAGGATCCTTGGGACATGCCTTGTTGAGGCTGGTGTAGTCAACACACATGCGCCATGTCTTGTTCTTCTTCAGTACCAGCACCGGGTTGGCCAGCCATTCCGGGTGGAAAACTTCCATGATGAAGCCGGATGCGAGCAGCCGCGTGATTTCATCACCGATGGTTCTTCTTTTTTCTTCTGCGAAGAGGCGTAAAGATTGTTTGACCGGCTTTGCTTCCGGTCAAACATGAAGAGAGTGCTCAGCGAGCTCCCTCGGGACACCTGGCATGTCTTTGGGGCACCATGCGAAAATGTCCCGATTCTCACGGAGGAAGTCGACGAGCGCGCTTTCCTATTTGCTGTCCAGGCCGTCTCTGACCAGGACGAACTTGCTTGGGTCCTCCTCGTTTAGCAGGATCTTCCTTATGCCTTGCGAGGGCTTGAACTGTGATTCTCCAGCCGGCTTGGGTTCTCCAGCCGGCATATCTTTCTGCAGTGCCGCCACGTTCTGCATTATGGTGCGCATCTCCTCAGCGATGATCATTGCTTCGGCTACCTTGGAGCCGTCTGTGGCGCGCTCGATCGAACGCTTGTAGCAGCTGTCAACGGTGATCACTCCCTTTGGTCCTGGAAGCTTCATCTTGAGGTACGCGTAGTGTGGCACTCCCATGTAACTACCTCGGTGAATTACGCTCCTAGTTACAAGCCTGGATGAGCGGAAATGGTTAAAATAGTACGGTGGGGCCCAAATGCCATTCACAGGTAGACCTTTCGGCCGTCCTAACCATTTCCAAACATCAGGACAAGAACGGGCGGCGTAATCGGCAGGCGAAGGGATCAACTACATACACAAATGAGTATGTATGCAAGCCACCATACAACAGTCCTCAGAGCCATTCCATCTAAAAGAAATAGAAATATTGCAACGCCATACGGCAAGATCCAAATATCCTAGATAGTTATAATAGTTTAGGATATCTCCTCATACATCAAACATCAGAGTATCAGGCGGAAGCGGAAAACAAGATCCGAGTACGGATAAGAAGCAAATCGGCATAAGATGCCCCATAAATAAAGACATCCCGCCCATAGATCTCACGGATCCCCGTTCCCGGAATCTCTACACCGAATGATCGTTGCCCCCATCGTCCGTCTCCTCCACCCAGTATCCATCTTGCGAGCTTACCTGTTCATCTGAATCAAACAATTTATCGTGTGAGACCCTAGGGGTACTCAGCAAGTCTTTATGCCTCTAAAGGGAACACAACCTGGGGTGACGCAATTGCAGCAAAAGATAAACCCTAACAATTCTATAGATACTCGCTATCCATCCGCCTAACCAGAGATAGACGGATGTCCGTTAATTAATAACAACAGTTATAACGGTAATATCCACAGATCCATCCTCCTCCTCGCTTACCAACGAGGAAGCGGACGAACAACCCCCCATCCGTTGGCAGTTTTATTATACATTCCATGAGTGTTGCACTATTTACTAGTCAGGTACTTAGTCAAATTTAAAGCGGTACTTTAGTTATACTTGTCTATGATCGAGAAACTGTGCTCCAAGTCGTCCATAACCGCGGACACGACTTTCAGAAAGATTTACCCTGCAGGGGTGCACAAATAGCAACACACACTCGATCAACCTCGGAAAAACCAAATCAAAACCCAACGAGGCATTCACGACAAAGCGATCACAGGATTCAGAAATATTTCAGGGGGCCACCCCATTAAGCTACCCGCGACGAAGCTGGCCGGCTCCGAGACGGACTCAAGGTTTGTGTGGACGGCTGTAAACGACTGGGAACCCGAAAGTGTGACTGGGCTTGTCGATACAGCGAAAACGTGTCATGGCCCTAAACAGTACAGGTGCATTCCTCGCACAATTTTAAATTAAGCTGTAAAGCATGGCATAAGTATAGGATAGTAATAAAACCACAAACTAGTTTGTGGCACCAAGAAATAAGAATGAATCAAGCTCTGGCTCAGGGGGGTTCATAAGCCTCCCGGATGTGGATAGCGCGAATATTCAAGGAACAAGAATCAAGTACTCGGGGTCCTACGGGACACAAGTGAGCCTGAAAAACCAAATAGCAGATATGGCTCACCGGTGCCACTTTCATTAGTTATCCCATTACTACTCAGGTTAAGTTGTTTAGGTACCTCGTTATCCAACAGACACTCACATACCCTACACATTCTGTTCTACAACTCGCATGGCTCAAACAACTTCTGTAGTAATGGCTCATGGGATGGAGGAACAAGCTTCGGTGGGGTTTAAAAGTAAAGGCTATGCAATACTTGGGATTCAAATTAATGCAATCGTGACTCAATGATGCAAGAATAAGATAGAGGCAATAGGTACTATATGTATGCAAGCATGTGGTAGTGCTTGCCTGGCAGCTCAGTTGAAGCGAGAGAAGGATCTGGGTAGTGCTCCTGGGTCTCTTGATATATCCCCTGCTCAGCGTCTATTCGAAGAAGAACCAAACAAACAAGGGCCAACATAAATAAAGGGCACAAGCATATGAATTAAAATGTGACAAGCAAACAATCATGCCATGATGAATTATGCACAATTTGCATGGCATTAATGTAGCATGGCATGGGTGAGGTATGGAATACAAGAATAAATCATTTTGTTGAGTTTTGGCCACATTTTATCCTCATATTAGTTGCTGTACACATTATATTTATATGATGCATGCTTCAAAACAGATAAAGGAATGCATAAACAGAAAGGTCTCGTCGAGCTAATCATTTTAGACATATCATTTGTTAAATTTGGAGTTATAAAACAAAAGTTATTAATTAATTAAGGCAAAAGGGCATTTTATTGTAATTTTTAATCAACTCGAAATTTTAAATGTTCAAAATATATTTTGAAGGGCATATTTGAATTCCTCACATTTTTCTGATTTCAAAACATATATTACATGTATTATTTGAATTTGAGAATTAAAAGTTATTATAAAACAGATTTGAATTTGAATTTGAAATAAATTTAAAAAGATTTGAATTAAACAGAAATGAACAGGAACTTTTGTTACTTAGCCCAGACATAGCCACAGTCAGTGACAGGTGGGACCAGGCTGACTGGAGGGCACACGCGCGAGAAAAGCTTTTCACACCGGGGCGCTGCCTAGCCCGCGTGGATGACAAGCGGGCCCACAAGACAGTGGGGATTACCCCCAGAGGATGACAGGCCGGGCATGGAGCGCGGGCTGAGGGTGCTAAACTAGGGGGCCTATCTGCAAAGTGGTTCTACGGCTGACAGGTGGGTTTAGGCGGACCGCGGGTTGAGCGAAAAGCAAAGGAGGGGGTTTTCTGTAAAACGACACGGCCCGCACTGTGCTTCTTCCCTGCGGACGGATCGGTGCTCGCACGCGCAGAGCGTGGCGCGCGGGACTCGAACACGCGACCTGGGCGTGCGCGCGGAGGAGGCCACCGCTGGGCTAGGGCGGGGTAGTTGTTAGGGGGTCAGGCGCGGCCTAGTTATGGTGCTATGCGGTGCGGGAGCGAGCGGACAGCAGCGAGCGACGGTGCTCTGAGGGCGCTCGACGGTTGGTCCGGCGGCACTAGACGGTGATGACGAGGCGGACCATGTCGGGGAGGGAGAGAGGCTCACCGCGGGGCTGTCGGTGGCGTCGGATCGGCCAGAGGAGCAGCGGATCGTCGGTGAAGCAGAGGCCGGCGGAGCTAGGGTTTCGCGTCGGAGCGGCGTCGGCCTGGTGGCTCTGGTCCTCCTCCTCGACGGCGTGTATAGGACGATGCAGGGGAACCTTCTCGGCTCCCTCGACAACCTCCTCGCCACGCTTGCCTGCTGGTTCGAGGGTTCGGTGGCGGACACCGACGGTGGCCGGCGATGAGATAGGAGGTGGTAGGGGTAGATGGGGAGGGAGGAGTAGATGGTCACGACCCTGGGGAGTTCTGGGGATGGATCTGGGCGAGGCAGAGAGGTGGGAGTAGATAGGAACGGAGAGAGGGAGGGTAGATGGCGTGGTGGAGGGGAAAGGTGGCGTCGGCCACTTTTTCTTCTCCTTCACGTGCTAGGCAGGCTCGGGCTGGGGCAGGTAGGCATGGGGGAGTGACTGCAGGTGGGCCAGGCGGGTGAGGGGAGCTCGTGGTGGGGCTGCTGAGGCAGGGAGAGAAAGCTAGAGAGGGAGAGGGGTAGGCTCGGGTAGATGCTAGGGTTGGGAGTGAGGGAGGTATGGCTCGGGTTAGGGCTTGGGTGGAGGGTAGCTAGGGCAGGGGGAGTAGGTGGCCAGGTGGGACCTGCCAGGTGGGGCTCGGCATGGAGAGACTAAGGGGAGGGTTAGGGTTTTGGTTTGGAGAAAGATTAGTTAGAGAGAGAGAGGTTAGGGTTAGATGGAAAAGAGAGGGGGTTTTAGGGTTGAGAGAGAGAGATTAGGTGGAGTGTCCTCTTTTGACAAGATCAAGCAAGAACATGCCAAGCTCCAACAAGATCTAAACAAGGAAAAGAGAGGGAGACCAAAGGTGGTGAGGTTATGGATGGAGATGGTTATAGGGTTTTAGATGCTTGCATGCATCAAGCAAGATCAAGCATAAGAGGGGTAGAGACAGATAAGGGGAAGATCCACTCAAAAAGACCAAATAAAAACAAAGGAGGTCAAAAATATGGAGATGGTTGCATGGCCCATGCATAGTATTAATGCTAGGTTTCATCTTGTGAAAACAACATAAATATCCATAGCATTTATACATATGCATTCCAAAAATATGGAATAAGCCAAACTAGAAGAAGTGAAAAGGATGCCCCATGTGGAGTAGTTGGAGATGACCATATTTGAATATTTATGGGACAAGCTAGTGTGTATGTTCCACTAGGTAACTAGTAAGCCCAAAAATATCCCAACATGATAATAACCCCAAAACAACACATACGGAAGCTAGAAAAAGGGTTCCACTCACAAGGCATGCAAAGGTGGCCATGTGGTTCTCATAAACCAATTTGTGGAAACAATATGGTGCATATATGAGAGCATGTGGAGAAAGAAATGGATCCATCCCAACCCACATGGTAAAACCAAATAAATTGCAATGCTCATATATGGTGGAATGGTGGAATGATGGGGTGCTGACAAGAAAGGTGGTGAAGTTAATAAAAGATATGCCCCCAACTCAACTTGGGCATTTAAACAATATATCAAGAACCAAATACAATATCAAGAGGCAAATACAAATTACAATGCATATGAGAGAAGAACCGAAACAAAAAGGGTTTTATATGATGCTCAAATGCAAGGTGGCATGATGACATGAGCATGATATAATTATGGTGCAACAATTATATGTAGGAGGTAGCATATATAGACTAGGCTAGTAGCATTGCAATTGTTAGACAATTGGGATGCTACATCCCATGAACTTGGTGAGGGCTAGGCGCCCTAGTATGGCGTGGTAGGCGCTGGAGAGGTTCACAACCTCGAACCAAATTGGTTCGCGACAAAAGTTGTTCTCACTGCCAAAGATGACATCCAGCCGGATCTTGCCGATTGGCGAGTGCGATGGACCTGGTACCGCTCCGTGAAATGAAGTGCTTGAGGGCTGCAACTGGGACTCGCTGATGCCGAGACGCTCGAGGCTGCTGCGGTATAGGAGGTTGATGTTGCTCCCCCGTCGATCAGTACACGGGAGAAATGGCAAGAGTGTTTCTTGGAGACGATGATGGGGTCGAGAACCAACACGTAGCTGCCAGGGCTTGGTAGCACAGCCGGCTGGTATTCCTTGCTCCTGGTAATCGCCTGGTCCGACCAATGTAGTTATTGGGGAATAGGAGGGATGATTGCGTTTACCTCCGCCTCACGCCTCTGCTTCGCGTGCTTTATCTCTAGCTCCGCAAGGAAGATGTGGTAATTTCCCACTTGTTGTGGGTAACCATCCTCCTATTCCTCGTGGCGGTTGTGTCGCTCCCTGTTTTTCGGTGGGCCTCTGGTTGGCAGTGGTGGTGGTGGTGGGAGCCCTGTGGCTTCAGCCATCTTCTTCGTCAAGCTGCACTGGTGTGTTGTGTGGTTCGCAGGCTTGCTGCCGCCGCTGTTGAACTTGCACGGCCCATAGAGCATGGACTCCATGGTGTACTTGGGCCGAGGCGGCCTATTATCCGGTCTCTGCCTCCGGCTGCCGCCTGCAGCCAGGTCCTCATGCATGGTAGCTACTTGTTTGGTGCCGTACCGGCTATCCGGTTGGTCATCTTTCATCTTGCGGTGGCGGTTGTCATGGTCGTGCCACCTGGGGTGATGGTCGCCCGACTGGCGGCGCTCCACCTTCGTCCGTGACGATTTGGCCTTGGTCGTCCACCATGATGGGCTTCTTCATAGCTGCGTCAGTGGTGGCGTACTTGTCCGCAATGGCCATGACCTGGGCCACGGTTTGCGGGTCTGCATGGCTGAGCTTATGCTTAAACATGGTGCCGTCCCGGCAACCGTTGGTGAAGAAGTCTATTGCCTGGTGCTTGCGCACCCCTTCTGTAACATCCCAAAAATACTGAACTTGGATCACCAAACTCTAATCATCAAATTTAGGGTTAACAAAAACTTTTCAAATTAAAAATATGAAAGCATGCATATGTGTATGCATTACCAATTTGGATTCTTTTGAATTGCCATGCTTGTGTGTTTCTTTCTTTGTAAAAGGATTCTTAGGTGAAATAAACATCATCTAAACAATCCCCACACTTTTCCCAAAGACAAACAAATCAAAACAAACAAAATAAGTGAATGGTCACTTTGGCCAATTTAACTCCCATGCCTACTTTGGCTATCTCTAACTTTCAGAACTTAACAGAAACTTGTTTGGATCTTTACACCTCTTGATAGTACTCACAACAAAGTACCAAGGCCCACTTTGTGATCATCCAAAATCATTCAAATGCATAGTTTAAAGGACAGTTTAAAATTGAATCTATATCATATGAGAAGATCCTACCTTTTTAAAAACCACTCAAACAAGCTCAACTTTCAAAACCCAAGCATCCACAGACTCACCAGCACATGCCTAGCACACCCACCAAAAATCTTTTCAAAATTCAAAACTTGAATTCATGCGGCCATTTCATCAAACACCTTGCTGATGCAAATCAAGCAAATCCTAAACACTATAGTTTGCAGTGATTCTGGCCTAACTTGTTCCCTCTCTAGCTCACACTAGCCTTAGTAGATCATCTAACAACCTTAACTAAGCTCTAGCCCTACTGTAAGCTTGCCAATATCATCAATGGTGAACAGGCCGAGAGCACCCATGTCACCCTAGTGTGGACAACAAGCTAGGAGAAGAACTAGCCGTGCCAACCTTGTCTGGGAGGTAGCCCATGCCTCACTTCACCCTCTCGACTAGCCCTGCCTCGCAGACAGCAACCAGAACTGCCAGGAATGCCACGCCCGTGCCGCTGTCGACCATGCCGACACGCGCCACAGAGCACGCGCTGTTCCCATGCAACCCGACCACCTTGAGCCCTTGCCGCCCGCCAGCATGCTCCCCACCGTCCTAGGAGACCGCCAGACATGCCCATTCCACCGCTCGTACCCCGTAGCCACCGCTCGCCGCACAGTTCGCCACCTCTGCCGCGCAGATCATCGTGTGTTCGCAACCGTTTGCCACTGCACCTACAAGCGCATTAAAGCCCTAGAGCATCGCCAGGAGACCACCGATCGATCGCCAACCTTGGCCATGCCTCTAGCCGTCCGTAGCCATGTCGCCACCGTCTCCTGCCCATCCCGTTCGGTCTCGCCGTCGGGCCTATAAAAGGAGGCCACCCACAGCCGATTGAAGCACACCATCTCACTCCCCTCACCTCACTGATCGTTCCACCCCGTAGCCGGAGCAAGGCGAGCAGCGCATCGCTGGAATTTCACCGGAGCCCGCTGCTGCTGGAGAAGAAGGGAGCCATCGATTGGAGCCGCCCCAGGAGAAGCTGCCGGTACCAGGAGGTTCGCCGTTGTCGACTTCTTCGTTCGCCGACATCTCCGACCTTCGCCTGAGCCCCGGTGAGCCTCTCACGACCCCACCTGTCGCGTTAGGGTTCTGTCTCGCCGGCGCTGCCCGACGTGGACGATGAACCAGAGCCGTTAGATTAGAACTAGATCCCACGGTCCACGTTGCCCCGTTCCGCTTCGCACCTCCCCGTATCACTGACGTGTGGGGACAACCACTTAACCAGCCCGCGTAAGCGCTGCGCGTAGCGGGCCGGCCCATTATCGTCTCCCGCGCGACCCAGCCATTTGAAAATAGATTTTTCTATTTTCATTCAAACACAGTTCTGTACCTAGTTTGAAACCAATTTTGTTAGAAAGGTATTGAAATGCTTAATCCAAGCCCGTTGGATTCAAATCATTTGGATCTATAGATCAACCTTGGTAAAAATAACAAGGAAGAAGCTTTTCTGCATTCAAACATTTTTCAAATTTAAACCATAATAGCTTTTGAGTTGATTCCAACTCTCAAAAATCACATTTGATCATACCTTTCTGAATATATAAAAACATTTGGGTTTACTTATAGAAATAATGTCCAAGTAATAAAAGAATGCCACATAAGCATGTCTAGTCACTTTATCTAATTAAAATAAAAAGGGTTAAATCTTATTAAATTGTGACACCACTTTAAATCACATTCCCATGTACTGAAATATGTGGTGATGACATGTGTCAACATGATCCCATGTTTGGTTTGGAGAATATTAAATTTTAAGTAGTTTTTCAATGAGTAGAAATTACTTTTCTAAAAATAAATCAATAAGACAAATTCTTTAATCCTGTAATGTTAGTGATGATGCTAGATCATCTATAGAACCCCTTTGTGTGATGATTGAAAGTACTTAAGTATTGTTTGGTGATTGTGTACCTCGTATTTATTTATAGATGCTAGTACCGACCAAGGATACGAGGAGGAAGGAGGATACTACGAAGAAGAAGCCGAGGAGAACTTCAACCACTGCTCTGCACAAGGCAAGCTTATAATGATACTGATGCAAGCCTTACTAATAAAGTTGACCTATGCAAGCAAATACTTGCTTGTTACCAAGCCAACTATATGCCTTAAGCATATGTGATCATACCCACTTGATAACCCAATCCTAGTTTTACTTGCAAGCTTCTACTTTATTTTATTTATCAAAGCTTTTCCTTAGAGTATACTTAGTGACCTGTAGATACTAGAAATATATTTTTGAAGGTTGCATAAAGAGCATAAAATTTGGCCTAAGCTAGATAATCTTGATGTCATCCTAAGGCATGAGATTGAACTTAGTTGAAACTCCACTTGCTTACCACCCCTCATTAGTACTTACCCCCACTTGTAGATGCTAGTACTAAGCATAAAACTTGATCAACTTTAGATGGGAATACTTGGTGGAAAAATGGTTATGAAAACCTTGGAATGATGGATCATTCTACTGAGATGTTTTGACATGTGTTTCTGAACACCAGATGATTTTGAGATGAAAATGTTGTGGCATGAGCCTTAGCCCTTTATAAAACTGATGGTTGTCTGGATGCGATACCATTCCAATTTTACCGTACAACCACAATACGCGAAAGTTGGGTAGGTCTTGACTGGAAATTTATATACCTTAGTATTGGTTCCCTTACGGCCAAGGTCTGAGCTGAGGCTACCTTGTGAAGATTGTCCACCTGTGCAGTACCCAAGATGACAGTTGGTCATGGTTCGGAGGCCAAACTCACAGGAGAGGTGCCTATACTAGGGCGTGTAATGGAAAGGTTAGGATTGATTATCCGCATACTGAGTATGGTGAATTCTGGATTTGTTCCTGACGGATGTATCGAATTTTGTGGTGAAAGTGTACAATCTTTGCAGAGTGTCAAAGTATTCGAATAGCCGCGTCCGCGGTTATGGACAGTTGGAGTGGCCATACTGTTCCCCCATCATAAGTTTTCAAAATGACTTATGAAATGGATTGAGATCTTGACTTGACCACAACAGAGTTGTGACATGAGATACAAGTTCCTACTTAGGTGTTATAAAATTTGACTAGCTTTCTCTTGCTTCTGAACTTAGTAGAGGTAAATCTGGCTTTTTGCAAAACAACCCTAGAGCTTAGTGTCCTGCTATAAAAACCCCCTTCACTTGTTAGTATTAGTTTGCGAGTACTTAAAGAGTACTCATGGCTTTGTCCCTGGCTATTCCCGTGGCCATACTATGAAGAGGAGTACCAGGATGATAGACCCCAGGAAGGTTACGACAACTAGGATCATCTCCCATCGTCAGCATTGCCTGTGACCCCGAAGATGGAGCTTCGCCTACGCTACCTTTATTATTACGTATTTCCGCTGCTTGAGTTGTATTAAGAACTGGATCCTGAGATCCTTATTTGTGTAAGACCTTATGTATGGTTTGTAATGGATGATGTACTGTGGTATCCAATTCTGTTATGTCTCGCAAAAATGGTAATCCTGGGATTGCGATGTATGGCATAACAGGCATCTGGGATTAAAAATCCGGGTGTTGACAAGTTGGTATCAGAGCCATCCCGACCATAGGATACCCTAGTTAGACTGGACGTTTGAATCAAAAACTTAGTTTCAAAACCAAAGGAAGCAAATATTTACAAAAACTTATTCCCATTCTTATCACCTTGCTTATTTTATGAAAATTCATGTTCCTCAAAAACTCTTTCAAAGTACATAAAATTTGACACACTTGATCACCCTACTAACTTACTCATCCTATATTCTTATAAATGGACGTGAAGTACAACAAGTTTTATCAGTTGGGGAATGGAGGAGACCTTATCTTTGAGAGGGATTTGGACCAGCTTTCGGAACTTTTGGAGCATCCGCACCCCGAGTTCTTCGGAGCTCAGCTCAGTGATCAAGGAGGAGAAGATCTGAGTGGCTAATTGTTGCAAGTCTCCGAGGAAAGATTGAACCTCCCACTGCTGAGGGAATTCAGTTCACCTTAAGAGAGAACAACTAGCTCGATGGACTTGCTAGGGCAATGCAGGAAGCTCTTTCCCGTCTGTGTGGGCAGAGTATCAACCAGATCAAGGGTACCCGCTTTGAGTTTTGCCCAAGGCGTTATTCTAATGGACAGCCACTGGAAGCCCCATACCACCCCCGAGCTGAAGACTCAATTGGACCACCTTAGCTTCATGATGTACGATCGTCAGCAGGAATTGGACAATTGCCGTGACTACTCCAACCACAAGTCCGCCATCATCAAGACGAAGGATCAGACCATCTCCATGCTAGCAAAGGATCGCAAAGTCTCGCCGCCGTCAGCTCGACAAGAAGGAGCGCATCATTGCTCGTCTTCGCCACCGTATCTCGGACTTGGAGGAGACCATCCATGAGAGAGACATGCAGTTGGAGGAAAGGGAGAATGCCGGAGAGGATATTCGTGGAGACCCCTACTCCTATCTCAGCGATGATGATGATTTTCTGGAGGATCAGGCTATGGACTTCTTCACCGATGAGGATGATTTCGCCTTCATCAATGACAATGATGATGATTATGATGACTACACTGAATCCGAGGAGTAGTAGAACTTGAGCACTAGCGTAGTGAGTTGTATTCGGTCCCACTGTATCGTAGTTTCTAGAATGGTTCTTAAAACCATCTGTTTACCTTTGTTTTGGTGTGTGTTTGTATCGTGTGCTATGAATGAATGAATAAAAACAAAGTTGCTAGAAAAATCTGAGCCAAACGTTAAAAACTTTTCAAAGTCCCAGAACCTTAGAAATTTCCCTCTTTTCTCATGATATATATCAATCTTCAGATGCCACGCGGGGGAAGTGGTTCATCCCCGGACCCGATGTTGCAGATCCTGCAAATGTTGGTTTCTGACCGTGAAGCTAAAATAGCCGAACGTCAAGCCAACCTAGCCACCCTTTGGCAGATAGCCCAGCTGGCCCACAACAATCAAGGCCAAGGAAATCAGGACAACCATGGATCTAAGCTCAAGAATTTCTAGAACACGAACCCACCTGTTTTCACTAAATTGGAAGATCCCCTAGATGCCGACGATTGGCTACAAACCATGGAAAATAACCTGGAAGTCGCCGGAGTGGAAGCTAACGAGAAAGTTATGTTCGCCACCCACTATATAGCCGGAGATGCAAGAGCGTGGTGGAACAGCGTTCATGCAATGACCGAAGGACAGATGATGACTTGGGAGGAATTCAAGGTCAAGTTCAGCAGAACCCATGTGCCACCGGGTTTGATCAAGAGAATGAGAGATGAGTTTAGAGAACTGAAGCAAGGAAGGATGACCGTAGTGGAATACGGTGACAAATTCTTGTCATTAGCTAGGTATGCCCCGGATGAGATCGACACTGAAGCCAAGAAGAAAGAGAGATTCCTGAATGGTTTGCATGATGAGATGCAGACTGTGTTAGTCAATATCCCCTTTGCTGATATTGAAGCCCTTGTCGACTCTGCCATCCAGATGGAAGGAAAGATCAACCAAGCCAATGAGAACCGCATGTGTCGCATGATGCATCAGCCAGGAACCCATCAGACCCCAAAGTATCGCCCTAAACCATCTCCAGGATTTTCCTCGAGAACCAACAGACCCCCGATGAACCGTCCGACCTATCCCAACCGTGGAAACCCGAGACCCGGACGAAATCACAACAACCCCGGCAACTCTGGCAATTTCAACCGTGCCCCACCCAAGTTCAACAACAACAATTCTACCGCCAACACCAACACTGCCCCGAGGACTGGAAGCAATGTTGTTCCTATTGCAGCAAAGGACAAGTCGCAAGTGACTTGTTATGACTGTGGAAATAAGGGTCACTACTCCAACAAGTGCCCCAACAAGAAGAATACCGCAACCCCCAATACAAATGCCCCAGCTCAGCAGCAGCGTCGTGTTCAGCCTGGAAGAAGGTTTGCCCCAGGGAATTCTCTCAACCGCAATGGACATCTTTTTCTCATGCATGCTGAAGAAGCCCAGGAAGCGCCAGACGTCGTGCTGGGTATGTTTTCTGTTAATTCAGTACTTGCTAGAGTGTTGTTTGATTCTGGTGCATCACACTCATTTGTCACCGAAGAATTTGTATGCACTAGTAAAATTCAACCAACCAAACTGAAGCATGTCATGATTGTTCAAATCCCCAGTTCAACCACCAAGGCTAGGCAAATTTGCAAAGCCGTCCCTATCCGAATCCATGGCATAGATTTTTATGCTAATCTGATAGTACTCAGAACTAAAGGTTTGGAAGTAGTACAATGAATGGATTGGATGTCCAAACATAAAGGATTGATTGACTGTGCCAAGAAAGCCATAACCATGACCAGTACAGCCGGAATATCAGTCGAGCATATATCTGAAACCTTACCTCATCAATTCAAGTGCAACAAGAGTATAGCCCAACCTACCATTGACCAAGTCCGGATAGTCTGTGAATACCCCGATGTATTTCTAGATGTTTTGCCTGGTATGCCCCCAAATCGGGATATCGAGTTTATCATCAAACTAATCCCCGGAACAGGACCCATAGCCCAGAGACCATATAGTATGAACCCATCTGAACTAGCAGAACTGAAGAAGCAACTAGATGCCATGTTGGAAATTGGATTGATTCAACCAAGTGCGTCACCTTGGAGATCACCTGTTTTGTTCGTGGACAAGAAGGATGGAGGTAACCGTTTGTGTATGGATTATCGGAAGTTAAATGATGTCACTATCAAGAACAAGTACCCATTTCCCAAGATAGAAGATTTGTTTGATCAGTTGATCGGTGCCAAAGTGTTTTCTAAGATTGATCTTAGAACTGGTTATCATCAACTCAAGATTCGCGCAGAGGATATTCCCAAGACTGCCTTTACCACACGTTATGGATTATACGAGTATACTGTCATGTCTTTTGTATTAACCAATGCCCCCGCTTATTTCATGAATCTCATGAATAAGATTTTTATGGACTTCCTGGATAATTTTGTCGTTGTTTTCATCGATGACATACTGATTTATTCCAAATCAGAAGAAGAACATGAGCTACCCCTAAGGACCATTCTTGGAACCCTTAGAGAGCATCAGTTGTATGCCAAGTTTAGAAAATGTGAATTCTGGTTACAGGAGGTAGGATTCCTCGGCCACATTGTATCAGCCGGAGGAATTGCCGTTGACCCTGCAAAAGTGAAAGATGTAGAAGATTGGCAAGCCCCAACCACTCAAACCCAAGTTCGTGCATTTCTCAGATTGGCGGGATACTACCGCAAGTTCGTAAAAGGATTCTCGAGTATAGCCAGACCCATGACCCAATTGCTGAAGAAGGACAAGAAGTTTGAATGGACTGACAAATGTGAAGCGAGTTTTCAAGAACTCAACAGGAGATTGATTTCATCCCCAATCTTAATCATGCCGGATATCACGAAGCCCTTCGACGTGTATTGTGATGCATCCAAGATCGGTCTCGGATGTGTGCTAATGCAAGAAGGCAAAGTCATATCTTATCTATATCGACAACTGAAACAACATGAGCAGAATTACCCAACCCATGACCTCGAACTCGCAGCCGTAGTTCTAGCCCTGAAGACATGGAGGCATTACCTGATGGGAAATCGTTGTGAGATTTATTCGGATCACAAGAGTCTGAAGTATATATTCACTCAGAAGGAGCTGAATATGAGACAGAGAAGATGGATTGAGCTAATCAAGGATTACGACCTGGACATTCACTATCACCCCGGTAAAGCCAATGTAGTAGAAGATTCCCTTAGCAGATTGCCGTGCCACTTTAAATCCATGATTTTGAAGGAGCAACCAAGCCTGCACAAAGAGATGGAAGATTTTCGAATGGAATTAGTGAGTGAAGGATTTTTGGCTAGCATAAAAATTCAACCCACTTTGATCAGCCAGATCAAAGAGGAGCGGAAAGGAAATGCTAGTATCGATGGAATCAAGCGTCGTATCGGTACAGGCAAAGTACCCGGATTCACCGAAGACGAAGAAGGAGTTCTGTGGTACAAAGGAAGCCTTTGTGTACCAGCAGATTCTGTGTTGAAAGAAGTTATTCTGAAGGAAGCTCATGATACTCTTTATTCTATCCACCCTGGAGGAACGAAGATGTATCAAGATTTGAAAGAGCAATTTTGGTGGCATAAGATGAAGAGAGGAATCAGAAGCTATATCGCCAAGTGTGATATATGTCAGCGAGTCAAGGCAGGACATCAAAGACCCGCTAGATTGTTGCAACCATTGCAGATTCCGGAATGGAAATGGGATTCCGTTGGAATGGACTTTATCACCGGATTGCCTACTTCTAGTAGGGGAAATGACTCCATCTGGGTCATAGTGGACCGATTGTCCAAAGTCGCCCATTTCTTACCCGTCAAGACCACATATCAGAGTTTGAAGCTAGCGGAGTTATACATCGCTAGAATCATCAGTTTGCATGGAGTCCCCAAGAACATTGTATCAGATCGAGGAACTCAATTTACCTCGAGATTCTGGAAGAAAGTCCAAGAAGGTTTAGGAACCCGCCTAGATTTCAGCACCGCGTATCACCCTCAGACCGATGGACAGACGGAGCGAGTAAATCAAATACTCGAAGATATGTTGAGAGCATGTGTGTTAGAATATGGATCTAAATGGGAAGACTGTCTGCCTTTTGCAGAATTTTCATACAACAACAGTTATCAAGCTAGTTTGCAAATGGCCCCATTTGAATTCATGTATGGAAGGAAGTGTCGCACCCCTTTGAACTGGTCGGAAGTAGGAGAGAGTCAGATTTTTGGACCCGACATCCTACGAGAAGCAGAAGAGAAGGTTCACAAGATTCGTGAGCACCTCAAGACAGCCCAGTCCAGACAGAAGAGTTACGCCGACAAGAGACGTCGAGACCTCGCCTTCAACATAGGACATTTTGTGTATCTGAAAGTGTCGCCATTGAAAGGAATGCAGCATTTCCAACTGAAAGGAAAGTTAGCCCCCAGATATATCGGACCCTTCAAGATTCTAAACCGTCGAGGAGAAGTGTCGTATCAATTGGAACTGCCCGAAGAGATGTCAGTCGTGCACAATGTGTTCCATATCTCATTACTTCACAAGTGCCTCGAAGTTCTAGAGAAGACCGAAGTGTTCAAGAATATCGATCACCGGACCATAGAGATCAACGATGACCTGACCTTTCCCGAAGTACCCATCCGTATTTTGGAAGAAGGTTTCAGAACTACTAGAACCCGAAGCATCAAGTTTCTCAAGATTCAGTGGAGTAACCACACAGAAGAGGAAGCTACCTGGGAGCGCGAAGATCACATCAGAACGGAGTTTCCTGATCTAGTCAAATCCTAGGTAATCTTTTTCGTCCTTTTTGAAATCTCGAGACGAGATTTTGTTTAAGGGGGAAGGTTTGTAACATCCCAAAAATATTGAACTTGGATCATCAAACTCTAATCATCAAATTTAGGGTTAACAAAAACTTTTCAAATTAAAAATATGAAAGCATGCATATGTGTATGCATTACCAATTTGGATTCTTTTGAATTGCCATTCTTGTGTGTTTCTTTGCTTGTAAAAGGATTCTTAGGTGAAATAAACATCATCTAAACAATCCCCACACTTTTCCCAAAGACAAACAAATCAAAACAAACAAAATAAGTGAATGGTCACTTTGGCCAATTTAACTCCCATGCCTACTTTGGCTATCTCTAACTTTCAGAACTTAACAGAAACTTGTTTGGATCTTTACACCTCTTGATAGTACTCACAACAAAGTACCAAGGCCCACTTTGTGATCATCCAAAATCATTCAAATGCATAGTTTAAAGGACAATTTAAAATTGAATCTATATCATATGGGAATATCCCACCTTTTCAAAAACCACTCAAACAAGCTCAACTTTCAAAACACAAGCATCCACAGACTCACCAGCACATGCCTAGCACACCCACCAAAAATCTTTTCAAAATTCAAAACTTGAATTCATGCGGCCATTTCATCAAACACCTTGCTGATGCAAATCAAGCAAATCCTAAACACCATAGTGTGTAGTGATTCTGGCCTAACTTGTTCCATCTCTAGCTCACACTAGCCTTAGTAGATCATCTAACAACCTTAACTAAGCTCTAGCCCCACTGTAAGCTTGCCAATATCATCAATGGTGAAGAGGCCGAGAGCACCCATGTCACCCTAGTGTGGACAACAAGCTAGGAGAAGAATTAGCCGTGCCAACCTTGTCTGGGAGGTAGCCCATGCCTCACCGCACCCTCTAGACCAGCCCTGCCTCGCAGACAGCAACCAGAACCGCCAGGAACGCCACGCCCGTGCTGCTGTCGACCATGCCCACGCGCGCCGTAGCGCACGCGCTGTTCCCACGCAACCCGACCACCTCGAGCCCTTGCCGCCCGCCAGCATGCTCCCCACCATCCCAGGAGATCGCCAGACATGCCCATTCCACCGCCCGTACCCCGTAGCCACCGCTCGCCGCAGAGTTCGCCGCCTCTGCCGCGCAGAGCATCGTGCATTCCCGACCGTTTGCCACCGCCCCTACAAGCGCATTAAAGCTCTAGAGCATCGCGAGGATACCAGCGATCGATCGCCAACCTCGGCCATGCCTCTAGCCGCCCGTAGCCATGTCGCCACCGTCTCCTGCCCATCCCGTTCGGTCTCGCCGTCGGGCCTATAAAAGGAGGCCACCCCCAGCCGATTGAAGCACACCATCTCACTCCCCTCACCTCACTAATCGTTCCACCCCGTAGCCGGAGCAAGGCGAGCAGCGCATCGCCGGAATTTCACCGGAGCCCGCCGCTGCTGGAGAAGAAGGGAGCCATCAATTGGAGCCGCCCCAGGAGAAGCTGTCGGTACCAGGAGGTTCCCGTCGTTGACTTCATCGTTCGCCCACATCGCCGACCTTCGCCTGAGCCCCGGTGAGCCTCCCACGACCCCACCTGCCGCGTTAGGGTTCTGTCTCACCGGCCCTGCCCGATGTGGACGATGAACTAGAGACGTTAGATTAGAACTAGATCCCACGGTCCATGTTGCCCCGTTCCGCTTCGCACCTCCCCGTCTCACTGACGCGTGGGGACAGCCACTTAACCAGCCCGCGTAAGCACTGCGCGTAGCGGGCCGGCCCATTATCGTCTCCCGCGTGACCCAGCCGTTTGAAAATAGATTTTTCTATTTTCATTCAAACACAGTTATGTACCTAGTTTGAAACCAATTTTGTTAGAAAGGTATTGAAATGCTTAATCCAAGACCGTTGGATTCAAATCATTTGGATCTGTAGATCAACCTTGGTAAAAATAACAAGGAAGAAGCTTTTCTGCATTCAAACATTTTTCAAATTTAAACCATAATAGCTTTTGAGTTGATTCCAACTCTCAAAAATCACATTTGATCATACCTTTCTGAATATATAAAAACATTTGGGTTTACTTACAGAAATAATGTCCAAGTAATAAAAGAATGCCACATAAGCATGTCTAGTCACTTTATCTAATTAAAATAAAAAGGGTTAAATCTTATTAAATTGTGACACCATTTTAAATCACATTCCCATGTACTGAAATATGTTGTGGTGACATGTGTCAACATGATCCCATGTTTGGTTTGGAGAATATTAAATTTTAAGTAGTTTTTCAATGAGTAGAAATTACTTTTCTAAAAATAAATCAATAAGACAAATGCTTTAATCTTGTAATGTTAGTGATGATGCTAGATCATCTATAGAACCCCTTTGTGTGATGATTGAAAGTAGTTAAGTATTGTTTGGTGATTGTGTACCTCGTATTTATTTATAGATGCTAGTACCGACCAAGGATACGAGGAGGAAGGAGGATACTACGAAGAAGAAGCCGAGGAGAACTTCAACCACTGCTCTGCACAAGGCAAGCTTATAATGATACTGATGCAAGCCTTACTAATAAAGTTGACCTATGCAAGCAAATACTTGCTTGTTACCAAGCCAACTATATGCCTTAAGCATATGTGATCATACCCACTTGATAACCCAATCCTAGTTTTACTTGCAAGCTTCTACTTTATTTTATTTATCAAAGCTTTTCCTTAGAGTCTACTTAGTGACTTGTAGATACTAGAAAGATATTTTTGAAGGTTGCATAAAGAGCATAAAATTTGGCCTAAGCTAGATAATCTTGATGTCATCCTAAGGCATGAGATTGAACTTAGTTGAAACTCCACTTGCTTACCACCCCTCATTAGTACTTACCCCCACTTGTAGATGCTAGTGCTAAGCATAAAACTTGATCAACTTTAGATGGGAATACTTGGTGGAAAAATGGTTATGAAAACCTTGGAATGATGGATCATTCTATTGAAATGTTTTGGACATGTGTTTCCAAACACCTGATGATTTTGGTGATGAAAATGTTGAGGCATGAGCCTTAGCCCTTTATAAAACTGATGGTTGTCTGGATGCGATACCATTCTAATTTTACTGTACAACCACAATACCCGAAAATTGGGTAGGGCTTGACTGGAAATTTATATACCTTAGTATTGGTTCCCTTACGGCCAAGGTCTAAGTTGAGGCTACCTTGTGAAGATTGTCCACCTGTGCAGCACCCAAGATGACAGTTGGTCATGGTTGGGAGGCCAAACTCACAGGAGAGGTGCTTATACTAGGGCGTGTAATTGAAAGGTTAGGATTGATTATCCGCATACTGAGTATGGTGAATTCATGATTTGTTCCTGCCGGATGTATCGAATGTTGTGGTGAAAGTGTACAATCGCTGCAGAGTGTCAAACTATTCGAATAGTCGCGTCCGCGGTTATGGACAGTTGGAGTGGCCATACTGTTCCCCTGTCATAAGTTTTCAAAATGACTTATGAAATGGATTGAGATATTGACTTGACCACAACAGAGTTGTGACATGAGATACAAGTTCCTACTTAGGTGTTATAAAATTTTACTAGCTTTCTCTTGCTTCTGAACTTAGTAGAGGTAAATCTGGCTTTTTGCAAAAAAAACCTAGAGCTTAGTGTCCTACTATAAAAACCCCCTTTACTTGTTAGTATTAGTTTGCGAGTACTTAGAGAGTACTCATGGCTTTGTCCCTGGCTATTCCCGTGGCCATACTATGAAGAGGATTACCAGGATGATGGACCCCAGTAAGGTTACGACAACTAGGATCATCTCCCATCGTCAGCATTGCCTGTGACCCCGAAGATGGAGCTTCGCCTACGCTACCTTTATTATTACGTATTTCCGCTACTTGAGTTGTATTAAGAACTGGATCCTGAGATCCTTATTTGTGTAAGACCTTATGTATGGTTTGTAATGGATGATGTACTGTGGTATCCAATTCTGTTATGTCTCGCAAAAATGGTAATCCTGGGATTGTGATGTATGGCATAACAGGCATCTAGGATTAAAAATCCGGGTGTTGACACCTTCGCACGAGTTGTGCATGCTGGTCCACCGGGTGAGGTAGGCGCGGTCAGACTCATCCTTGCCTTGCATGCAGAGGGAAAGCTCACGAGGTCGACCCGGCCGCTTGTATGTTCCGGTGAAGTTGCGAATGAATGCTTCTTCAAAGTCCAGCCAAGCATTGATGCTGTTGTCGGGGAGGTTGTTGAGCCATGTTCTTGCCGAATCGATGAGCATGAGGGGGACGTAGCGGACGGCCAGGCGGACGATTCAGTTGGCAATTCCCACTACGTTAGTGTAATCCACCAACCAATCCTCAGGCTTGACCATGCCGTTATATTTTGGCGTGTCCCTTGTAAGCGAAAAGCCCTTCGGAAACGGCTCGTTCCGGATGCGCGGGCCGAAACACTTCGGGCCAGCCGGACTTTCCTCTTCCAGTGTGCGCGATTGCACCAGGAGGTCGATGCGCTCGCGCGCGTCAACCGGCTCTCGGGGGTCAAGTCGTCCCTTCAGATGTGATGCAGGCGGGTCCTTGTTTGCATCCGCTCCTTCATCCGGGGCGCGCATCTTCTTCCCTTGGGAAGCTCCTGCTGCCAGGGCGCGGCTTACGCTAGAAGCGGCGACGTATCGGTTGTGGCGGCCATGGTTGCCACACTCGCCACGCGGGCGGCTATTTTTCCCGACTCCTCCTGGGGAGAACACCTGCTGATGCTTGCTTCCCCCGTGCGCATTCTGATTCGTGCCTTTGCGAATGAAGATGTCTTAGGAGTTGCCCATCTGGTTGGGGGTTCCCTCGGCTTGCTGCTTGTTAGCGGTGGCGACGAGGAGCTAGACGCGCTCCTGCTGGCGACGAAGCTCTTCGCTCTCGAGGTGTTTTAGCTCCACGGCCGCTGCCTCGGCCACCCTCATGTTCTTGGCAGGGGTGCTGTAGATGGGCCGCGCCATACCTGCATGTGAATCGGCGGCCCCCGGTGCTGGATCTTCCTGGCGAAGCTGTGGCAGCATTGTTCTCATCCACGGTGGCATTCAGTCGGCGCTGGCTAGCTGCAACCTTGGTGGCCTCCTCCAGGAGCTTCTAGCGCGTAGCTTCGAGTGCGGCCACGGCGGCTGCCGGGTCCGTCTCAATGATGACTGGAGCGCGTAAGTGTTGGATGGAGGCAGTGAGCAGATCTGGCTCTTGCTCAGGCACGGAGCTCTCTCCTCCTTCTCGGCGCTCCTGAGGCGGGCGATGGTTTTCACGGGCGTTTACCACCATGACTTCGACGCAACTGCTCATCGCAGTCGGGCCATTGGCGAGGCGGCTGAGAGGCACGTCGAGGACGGGGCTGACCATGCTGGGGAAGGCCTCGGCGACGTAGACGCGAATGTCTCCAAAATGCATGATGGAGCCATTGGAGGGAAAGGTGTTCCCGGCGAAGAAAGCAACGTTGTCGACGAAGCAGTTGAAAGCTCCGAACGTGAGAACGAGGCCGGAGGCCACGCGTTCACCGGCAACGAGTGGAAGTCCCATGCGGAAGCTGATCCCAGCCCAAGCGCTGTGCCCCAGGGTGGGCGCCAACTGTTGTGGTGTGGAACACGGTAGTGCCATCGGGGATAGCTAAGAAGGGACACTCGGATGCAATCGGTGGCTCACGCAACGGTTTGGGCACGGTACACTGCAAACACAGTGACGTTCCCAGGTTCGAGGCCCTCTCGGCGAGGTAACACCCCTACTCCTGCAAGATGAACTATACGAGGGGCGAATGCCCAGTACAGATGCTCCTGGAGCTGTTTACTTAGCTACTATTGAGAGCTAGAGGAAGATGAGAACTAGTGGCTAGCACTTATATCCTTCTATTGTCGCTTACCTAGAACCCCAGCTCTGCCCTCCCTTATATACTGGTCTGGGGGGCAGATTACAAATTGGGCTCTAGGGTTTACTATTTGTATACGGGTTTACAAGACAGTGCCAGCTGTAGGGTCCACCCGGTGGGCTAGGACCCAGTCCGCCCTTCTTTTAGCACCATCTTCTTCTTTAGCGGTCAGCCGGGCTTCCTTTGGAGCGTCACCCTTGCTTTAACAGTCACCCGGACTGCTTTCGCTAGTCAGCCAACCACATTGCTTTATCTTTGTCGGGTAGCGCTGGTCGTGACGGCACGCTAGCCTGCCTGATGACGAAGGAGAGCCAGAGGCATACCCTGCAAGGAGCATCAGTCCTTCCGTGCTCTCCATCTAATCCGAGGGGCGCCGGGTGGAAGAGGCCACTCGGCCGATTCTTCTGGCTGCCGGCTAGAGGGGCCAGCCGGGAAAGTTATAAGCCCAGCCGGACGGTATTCGCCAACCAGCTGGAGTTGTCCTTCTTGACGGCCAGGCGGCATGTTCCTCTTGGAGCCGGCCTACTTGTGCCTGGCATTCCCCATCCGAGGGTTTTCCCCCCGACACTAAGTTTGATCGAGAATCTTATGAGTTTAACTTATCCAATTTGCTAAAGTTCCTTATGAAATAAGTGAGAATTTCAGGGTTGAACAACTTGCTTCTATTGATCTAGTTTATGACCTTGGACCTCTTTTTTATGATTGTAAGTATGCTCACTCTAATGATAAAGTTGTTTCTTGTGATAGTTATATTTTCAACTTTATTCAAAGTGCTACTGAAAGTTATTATGAGAGAGGGAAACATGGTTTTTTGCGTCTCAATGATATTAATTTTCCCCTTTCTATGTTGAAAGGTTTGAAGTTACATTTGTTTTATCTTCCTATGCTAGTGAACGGATACGGGTAGGCTACAGTAGCGCAAATCAAAAAATTCTGCCATGTAAACCAGAAATACTATTGTCATAGATCACAGGATTACCACTAGACGCGCAGTTGCGGAACTTGATGAAGCGCGTCGAGGCAGTGTAGATTTTATATGTCTCCTCCTCGTCCTCATCCCACGAGCAGCTCCCCTTGCGTAGCTCGACCAAGTGCTACAAATGCAGCACCTCCGAGGTATCCACACATGTGGTGTGGAAGCGTCAGACACGTGACTACTAGGTCCGCGCGTGCAACACAGGCGTGAGGAGTGGCAGCTGGGTAGAATGGTCTAACCCTGGTCAGCTCGCCCTACCCTCTCTTATATAGGCGTCCCTAGTGGTCTTCTACATTAGCAGCCCATTAGTAGCCTAAGCCTGGTCTAATCCGGATCCAACCCTCATTAGGATTCTAGCCCCTTAACTGTGTGATCCTATAGGTTCATATATGCACAGACATGACACGAATACACTTATTCTGTCAATAGTTGATAGCGGCCTCTAGCAAGACGTGCCAACTCCTAAACGCATACAAAGATCATATCGGGCGAACCATCAAAAGGTTTAGTAGAAGTCTTTCCCTTTGCCTCGCGATATTTGGTCTAGCTCCAAGCTGACCTCCCTTTCTTGATACTATGATTCGGAATCAATTTACTAGGTTAACTCTTAACCTAATGTAGCACGGCCCTGCATTAATGGATCCGATCACTCGAGGGGCCCATAGATATCTCTCTCATGTAGAGAGGGGAAAATCCCATCTTGATTGACCATGCCTTGCAGCATGATTCAGGACAAACCCGAAAGCTACCTTTATAACTACCCAGTTACGGAGCAGCGTCTGATAGCCCCATAGTAGGTCGATCCACATCTCAAGTACATGCGACAATCTCAGGTCTAAGGACAAAACATACACGATGTGTAGAGAGAGCTGCAAGTCTAATTTCCAGTCTCAAGTTGGGTCAGTCCAACCCCATGTTCATAACATGTGTCCACATCATTGGTTTGACATCTCCATGTCTATGACTTGCAAAACATAGTCATCAACCAATCGATGTGCTAGTTTAATATTCACGTGTGTCCTCACATGAACTCCGACTAGGGACAACTATTAGATAACCATACAAGTAAAGAGTTTCACAAACAATTCACATAATTGGCAATCAATACAAGTTGCCTGATATGGATATTCAATGAACATTACAATAACTCATGGATACATATGAAATATAATCATCTCTATGATTGCCTCTAGGGCATATTTCCTTCAGTCTCCCACTTGCACTAAAGTCACTCTAGATAGTATCTAATACCTATTGCTCTTGTGTGCGCCTCATGCACAGGCTGCGGGAGTGTCTTTGTAAAATGATCAGCAACATTTGAGTCTGTATGTATTTTGCATATCATGACACTACCATCCTCAACAAACTCTCGAATCTGATGGTAACGCATGCGAATATGTTTGTTCTTCTGGTGCTGTCTAGGCTCCTTGGCTTGTGCAATAGCACCATTGTTGTCACAATAAATGTCCATGGGATTGGACGCGCCCTGAACCACACCAAGAGCGATCAGGAAATTCCTAATCCAAGCAGCTTCTTTTGCAGCCTCCAAGGCAGCAATATATTCATCTTATGTTGAAGAGGAGGCCACCGTATCTTGCTTGGAACTTTTCCAACTCACATTACCACCATTCATGACAAACACATAACCAGATTGCGACCTGGAGTCATCTGAGTCGTTAAGGTAACTCGTATCTATGTAACCCCTTACACTGAGTTCATCCTCACCTCCATAAACTAGGAACACATTCTTAGTCCTTCTCAAGTACTTAAGGATATTCTTTACCGCTGTCTAGTGACCTTCACCTAGATCAGCCTGGTATCTTCTCGTAACACTTAGAGCATAGGAAACATCTGGGCGAGTACATATCAGCGCATACATGATGGATCCAATAGCCAAAGCATATGGAACCCTGCTCATGCGCTCACGCTCATCAGTAGCCAAAGGACACTGAGCCTTGATGAGTTTAATGTCGTGAGACATGGGCAAGAACCCCTTCTTAGCCTCTTCCACGCTGAACCATTTCAACACTTTGTCAATGTATGTACTTTGGCTTAATCCAATTAGCCTCCTTGATCTATCTCTATAGATCTTGATGCCTAGAATATATGCCGCTTCTCCTAAGTCCTTCATCAAAAAACTATTTTTCAACGAGGTCTTAACAGACCCGAGCATAGGAATGTCATTTCCAATCAGCAATATGTCATCTTCATATAAGATTAGAAATACCAGCGCTATCCCACTTTCCTTCTTGTAAACACAAGGTTCTTGTTCGTTTTTGATGAAGCCAAAATCCTTTACAACTTCATCAATCAAATGTTCCAACTCCGAGATGCTTGCTTCAGCCCATAAATAGACTTTAGAAGTTTGCATACCTTTCTAGCATTGTTTGGATCGACAAAACCTTCGGGGTGCATCATATACACGTCCTTAGTTAGGATTCCATTTAGGAAAGCCGTCTTGACATCCATCTTACATATTTCATAGTCGAAATGTGCAGCAATGGCTAGAATGATCCGTATAGATTTAAGCATCGACGAGCGAGAAAGTCTCGTCGTAGTCAACTCCTTGAACTTGTCGAAAACCTTTTGCAACAAGTCGTGATTTATGGATGTGAACATTTCCATCCATATCAATCTTCTTCTTATAGATCCATTTGAACTCAATGGCTTTAAAACCATCAGTCAGGTCAACCAAGTTCCAAACTTGATTGTCTCCCATGGACTCTATCTCAGATCTCATGGCGATCAGCCAGTCCACCATCGCTTCTGCATAGGTCGCATGCTCATCATTGTCTAACAATAATAATTCCCATGTTTCGCGGAGCCTCGCCGACCTTCGTGGTTGTGGTGCTTCTATTGACACGGGTTCCTCAACTTGTTCTGCTACAATTGCATCACTCGCATAAGCATCCATGACTGGCTCATCTTGAACTTCTTCAAGTCGCACCGACCTTCCACTCATTCCCTTTGTGAGAAACTCTTGCTTTAGGAAAACACCGCTACGAGCGACAAACACTTTGCCCCCTTCTCGGTTGTAGAAGTAATACCCCAAGGTTTCCCTCGGATATCCCACAAAAATGCACTTATCCGATTTGGGTGTTAGCTTGTCTGACTGAAGTCGCTTGACAAATGCATCAGAAACCCATATCTTTAGAAAAGACAAACTGGGATTCTTTCCAGTCCACATCTCATATGGTGTCTTAACTACGGATTTAGATGGTACCCTGTTAAGTGAGAAAGCTGCCGTTTCTAGAGCGTAACCCCAAAATGATAATGGTAATCCAACTGGCTCATCATCGATCGAACCATGTCCAACAAAGTTTGATCGCACCGTTCAGAGACCCCGTTTATTTGAGGCGTTCCGGGCAGCGTGAGCGTTGGAGCAATTCCGCAACTCTTTATATGATTTCTAAATTCGTGACTCAAATATTCACCTCCACAATCAGATTGTTAGGCCTTTATTTCCTTGCCACGTTGATTCTCTACCTCACTCTGAAACTCCTTGAACTTTTCAAAAGTTTCAGACTTATGATTCATCAAGTAGACATAACCATATCTACTGAAATCATCAGTGAAAGTAATGATGTAGTGATATCCTCCTCTGGACGTAGTGCTCATTGGTACACATACATCAGTATGTATGAGTTCCAACAAGTCTGTCGCTCTCTCGGGTAAACCCAAAAAAGGCGACTTGGTCATCTTTCCAAGTAAACAAGCCTGACATGTCTCGTATGATTCAAAATCAAACGAAGTTAGAAGACCATCACCATGGAGCTTCTTCATGCGCTTTTCACTTATATGCCCCAAACGAAAATCCGATAAATAGGTAGGAATCAAATCATTAGGCTAAAGCCTTTTAGAACTAACATTGTAAACAGATGCATCATCAAGATTTAAAATAAATAACCCATTCACAATGGGAGCATTATCCATAAACATATCATTCTTAGAGATTACACAACCATTGTTCATGCTCGCAAATGAATATCCATCCCTCATCAATCATGAAGGTGATAAAATGTTTCGACCCATACTTGGAATGTAATAACAATTATTCAACTCCATAATAAATCCTGACGGAAGGTGAAGTTGCATGATGCTGACGAAAAATGCAGCAAGCCTTGCTTTATTTCCGACGCAAAAATCCACTTCGCCTTTCCACACTTCTCTAGTCCTTATTAGCCCCTGCATCGAATTGAAAATATGAGCAACCGATCTGGTATCAAATACCCAAGAGTTAACATAGGAATCAGCGAGAAGAATGTCCACAAAATTTACAACAAGCGTACATGAGTGGGAAGTACTCTTACTTCCACTCTTCTTCAAAGAAGCCTAGTACTTGATGCAGTTTCTCTTCCAGTCGCCATGTTCATGACAAAAGAAGCACTCAGTGTCATCTGCAGGTCCAGTCTTTTGCTTGGGTGCATGCTTAGGGATCGTATCCTTATCCTTGCCCTTCCTCTTCCAAGAAGTACCCTTTTCTTGAATCTAGGCTTGTTCTGCACAGCCATCACATGGCTATGCCCTACACACTTCTTCATGTCACTTTCTGTTGTTTTTAGCATCCCGCATAACTCATTAAGGGCCTTCTCCACCCCATGCATATGGTAGTTCGAAATGAACTTCCCATAGCTAGACGGAAGAGATGCCAAAATGAAATCAGTAGCCAACTCTTGGCCTAGTGGAAAACCAAGCTTTTACAAAGTCTAACTATAACCAACCATTTTGATCACACGCGGGCATACAGTTGCTCCCTCTGCCATCTTGCATTCCAAAAAGGACTTGGCGACATTGTACCTCTCAGTCCTTGCCTGAGTCTGGAACATGTCCCCAAGCGCTACGATCATATCGTACGCTTTCTGATCCTCAAACTTCTTTTGGACTTCAGGTTCCATGCATGCAAGCATAAGACAGCTAACATCAAGAGAATCATCACATGCTCTCTTGTAGGCATTCTTGAGGGCAGCAGATGCATTATCAGCAGGTACATTGGGGTTGGGGTATCCAGAACCGTTTCCTTTTTATTAGACCTGAGAACAATTCTCAGGTTATGGACGTAGTTCGAATAGTTTGTTCCATTTAGTTTATCTTTGTCAAGAATCGAACGCATAAGAATAGCATTCACATAGTTGTGACATAGTATGGCCCATTTTCTCATGGTGAGCTCTATCGCCATAGAACCTGTCCACCATGATGATCTCCATCTTCATGTTCCATGCGAGCCATCCTCCAAGAACTAATACAAGCTATTAGTCCTAAAAGATAGTAATCAAAATTACATAATATTGGGATCATCACAAGTTGGCACGCAGGCCATTACAATAATTGACAACACATATGGCTCTAGCCATGTTTCCCTACTCACGACACAAAGGTCATGATAAATTTTATACATGCATCACATACATATATGGCTCATACCGATCACATACATCCTGCAAAAACAAGTTATGCATAGAATCGCATTCTACCGGATCATGTGAAATCGCATCACCTAGTTACCTTAACGAGATACAAAAGGGGATAAAATAAAGGGGGGTCTAGGGGGTCTCCCCCTGTGGGGTTCGAAGGGGAAGCGCCCCTCACAGTATCAACTATTGTTCTTTAAGGATTTTGATCGGCAAATAAAATTTACCATAAAACAACCATTGTTCCGATTCAATCAAACTCCTTTGATCAAGGTACATCGATTTTAGATCTAGGTTCTGATTCGATCAATCATATTGATCTTCGTGTGATTTAACAAGATTTATGCGTCACTGTCTACCCCGATGGCGGAAACCGAGCGGTAGGGGTAAGTCGTTCGACGACCGCAGAATCATGATCACGGAAAGCAAGATCATAGATCAATCCTGAACCACAACTATATAAACGATCACATCATTCATATCAATATGCATATCACCATATGCAAACACCCCAAACCTATAACTGAACAGCAACGGCTCTGATACCACTGAAGGGATACGGGTAGGCTACACTAGCACAAATCAAAAAAATTTACCGCGTAAACCAGGAATACTATTGTCATAGATCACGGGATTACCACTAGACGCGCAATTGCGGGACTTGATGAAGCGCGTCGAGGAAGTGTAGATGTTCTATGTCTCCTCCTCGTCCTCTTCCAACGAGAAGCTCCCCTTGAGCGGCTCGTCCAAGTGCCACAGATGCAACACCTCCGAGGTATCCTGTAAGATCCCACCTTATTAAAGGTAAAGATCCATGTGATTGCAATGCTAGTCCCTGGATCAAATGCTAGCATCCACAGTTTAAGATGAAGTACACAGAAACAAAGGTCATTATTACAAAGTCATTCCAGAGATCACATAGTCTTTTACAACTCCATGGCCATAGGCCTAATACAAGAGTCTAATCATAACAATATAAATAAAGTCTTCATCTTCATGTGCCACAGGCAAGCACGTCGAGTGTAGACTCATAACCCCTAATCATCATCAGAGTATCCTGCAACATCACAAGTTACAACCACAGTGGGTCAATACATTGGAATAGCATTGGCAAGTGATACCTTAGTAGAATATTAACATCTAGTTACTACATGAATTTGGCTAAGTGTAGCTTAGGCTTGCTTTTCTCAAAATAAGTTTTACCTATCAGTTGAAAACAATAAGTTTTTCTTTGACAAAACTTTCCCAAGGAACCACCAATAGAAATTGTTGAACCTTCACCCTTGTTCAACCACAAGTTTTCACTTAGAAAATTGGGATGAGGAGATTCTTGATAGCTTCCATGTTTTGATGCTCAAATTGTCCATTACTGGGGACACGGCTAAGTACTTAGTTTCTTCCTTTTGCAGAGGTGGTGCACTTTCCCCACAAGACTTGATTTTCACCAAGACAGGACCTTTCAGAAGCTTTCCCTTAGACCAAAATGGACGCGCTCCAAACCTATCAATCCCCTACCACCAACTGTCCATTTGGCTAAGTTATTGTAACCTATTTGATCCAGGCAGACCCCATAATGCCATTGGGTTGCACTAGGAGCTTCTTAACATTTGTCATCTCAAATCCCTTTGTTCCTGGGTGGCAATCCACAAGTGAGATACACAAGGTAAACCATAGAAATGGGCCTTGTGTAACCACTCAACCAAAAACCACCAAGCAATTACCATTCCACCCAGGTGTTTCATTCACTTAGTTGTTTTATTAAACAAAAACCACAAGTCAAGGACTTAACAATATTTTCCATAGCATGATTATATTCCACCCTTGGTTTCTATTTGCTAGGCTAAGCATGGCAATAACAAGTATCTTAACTTAAAGGAAATTATAATATTTCTACAACTACTAGGATTTCCCAAGCATAGCATATAGATACCTAGAAAAATAATCATGCAAGTCCTATACAAAATATTTCTAATGCATAGGTAAAAATATTGGGATAAAAACATGAAGCACCACTTGCCTTTTTGGTAGAGAATATAATTTGACTTCCTTGATCTTGCAGTAGTCACACTCTTCAAATTCCACTACAATTTAATCAAGCAAGCAAATATTTAATCTACCATTCAAGCAATCATCACATAAAATAATAAAAACAAGGCAATGCATGCAAACATGCCAAAGATTGTTTTATTTGGAAAAGTGGTTTCTAATAGATTATAAACATTTTAAAACACCTTTTGGTCATTTACAAAAAGTGGTAAAACCATTTGATATTAAGTTAGTGAAAAATGGCCACTTTAAATCATTTTTGTTTTGCTAGAAAGGATTTAAATCCAAGTAATATTCTCTAGTGTTTGGCAAACACATTTCTAAACAAAAATGTTAGTGTTTTATGGTTAATTGTTTAATATTAAAACCATTTGCAAAAGTTTTCACCTATAAACCATTTTTATACCAAATCAATATTTTATGTTGTTGAAAATGCTTTTTAGCAAAGTAATAATTTATAGGGTTCATCAAATATATTTTTAAATCCTAAAACTTGGTGTTTAGGGTCAGAGAGTTTAAATCAAAACATTTCCCAAAGGTTTTTCTCCAAAAGCATTCTTAACATAATAACAATATTTTTATTTGACTAGACATGTTCTAAATCAAAGATTTATCTTTTAACTTCACAAAATATACTTTTCATTCCACAAGTTGTTTTATATGGTCAGTAGGTTCAAAACAACCCATTTGTCAAAGATATTATCCTAAAAACATTGCTAGAATAATTTTTATATTCAAAATATACCTACATATGTTTCTGCAAAAACAACCAATTTAACAGAAGCAATTTACTAGACAAAGTGCATAGTCCGAAAGTACTTGTTTTTCTGATTCCATTGATATAAAATTTGCAAAATTTGGACGTGTGGATCAAAAGTTATGCAATTTACAAATTCAATCAACATATAGAAATGTTTCTGTCTATTTAAACAAATCAGTGCCACGCGTCATGTTCTTATTGGACGATACTGTTTCTTGTGGATCGCTCGATTCTAGCCGTCAGATCTAAAGCACATCGCATGGTGCAGAACCAATCTTACCTCTTTGTCTAGTGGATCTATCATAGCCGACAGATCTAAATCCTACGGTTCCTAGCAACTAGCCAAAGACGGGCGGCGCTGGCGCGGCGGCGAGCGGCGGAGGCGCTCTGACTATGGCGGTATGGAGAATCTAGGAAGCGAGAGGAGGTTTGGGAGGTCTCACCGGGTTCGCAGGGTCACGGTGATGCTCGAGGTGGCCGCAGAAGGGGCCGGGGCGCACAGAGATGATGGCGATTCCTCGCTGGAGTTAGTGTCGGCGTCGGGCACGTCCTGTTGTCGACGGGGATGGGGCTGCAGACCAAGAGAAGGTGATTGGGAGGGATAGTTAGACTCGCGTGAAACCAGAGAACATCTGAGGGTCCTCGAGAGAAACAGGGGGGTCAGGGTTCACCTGGGGAGGTCGCCGGAGTTGGGGAGGTCCACGGTGGTGCTCCGACTTCGAAGTTGCCAAGCCTCTGGTGCATGCGCGGGCAAGTGGGGGCTACTGGGAGGAGCGCAGGAGTCTGTGGAACGCGCTCGTGTGGTCGAGGGGGCGAGGGGAGACGATGGCTGGCCGGAATCTTCGCTGGAGGGCATCGGAGGCAGTGGCGATGTGTGGAAGAATTCGAGTAGCCTAGGGCGGGGAGAAGCTGGGAACATAGGGGAATGGTAGAGGAGAGAGGGGCGATTAAGTACACGCGGTCACGGCGAGGTTTTAGCACGGGATTGATGGAAATTTAACGCCGGCATTCATCGTCTGAGAAACGGCCAGAGGGGCATGGTCTTCACGCGGGTGAGAACGAAGGTGAGCTGGCGGTCGGGTCTCTTCGTCAGCGAGGTGCGGGGTTAGGAGTGGGGTCACCTCGTCAGTGGGGCTGTGGGTCGTTTATCTTGTGCGAATCATTTTTCCTACGGGAGAGGGAGATGGGCTAGCTGGGCCAGTGGGCTGGGCTTGCTGGCTGGGCTAGCTGCTTTCATATTTTTTTGTTTTGTTTCCCTTTTTCTTTTTCCATTTCTATTATTCTGTTTTGATTTTTATTCAAACAATTCAAACACCATTTAAAATCAAACCCCTACCAAACTTTGGGTAAATTTTAATACTGTTATTTAACATATTCTAAAGTGAAATTTAGAATAATTCTTTTATTCTTTTTAGGGTCTTTTATTTATTTTAAAAATAGACATTTGTCTTTATTTCAAATAGGATTTAATATGTTTTAAAACTCTATTTGAAATCTAAATTTTTACCAAACCTTTTTAGTAGGTTTTATTAAAAATAAAACACTTTGAAATATAATTTAAAATACTTTATTATGTTTTAATGTTCATTTAAAATTGGATATGTCTTTACTTAAATGAAATTGGATAATAATAAAACCTCATGATTTTATTAAATAATCCTTTAAAAATATTTTATTTGCTTGGCCAAGTTTTAATTTGGCCTTTTAAAATAGTCCTTATTTATTATTTATTCCTTTGTCTTTTAAAATCCATATCTTTTTATTTAAAGACCAAAACTTGGTGATTCCAATTTGTAAAATCTTATTTAATATTTATTTATCCTTTTAGATCACTCTAGGATTATTTTCTCACCATTTGGTATGGATTTAGACAAGGGCTTCGTTATCTTTGGAAATTCAATTTCCTTATCTTATTAAACTCATAAGATTTTATCTATGGCTCCAAATTAAGTGAAACCAATTTCTATGGCTTTATAATATTTCTATTTATCAACCTTGATCATTTATAAATGTTTGTTGACAAAAAAAAATTATATGGATCAAATCCATGGTCTCAGAGATATCTTGGAAATCTCCCATTAGGGTTTTAGGGTTTTGGTTTATTTTCCAAGTGTTTAAATTTCAAGATGCATTTATGGAGAATGCATTTTACTTGATTTGATTTTAGTTGGATTCAAACTTTATTCAAAGTTTG
The DNA here is from genome assembly GCA_910589765.1 of Avena atlantica. Classification (NCBI taxonomy): domain Eukaryota; kingdom Viridiplantae; phylum Streptophyta; class Magnoliopsida; order Poales; family Poaceae; genus Avena; species Avena atlantica. Next base: position 313,212,802 of record OU342736.1, read on the forward strand.
TTCAAGAAGGGTTTTTGATGTTTCCAATTGGAATAAAAAATTTTCTTTTCACCCTAAATTTCAACAATTAATTATTTTGTTTATTTATTTTTCACATAACAAAATTTGGAAAAATTTGGGATGTGACAGGCTACCACCTTTAAAAGAAATCTCGTCCCGAGATTTGGGAAGGCTAGAGGTTACAAGTTGGCTTCAAAACAACTAGGGTACTACCACCCTTAAAAAATTTCCAACTGGATTACATCTTGGCTTGCTTAGGATCTTGATGAAACCTCTCTGGCAGACATCTACATAGTGTCCTTTATTTCCACACTTGAAACATGTGACAAGGCTGAGATCCTTTATAGGCTTGTTTATCTTGTGCTTCATCTTTTCCGGACAATTGCTTGCATAATGTCCTTGGTTACCACAATTGTAACATGTGACAATATTGAGTTTTTCACGTATCTTCTATGGACAAGTTGATACATAATGGCCTAGCTCTTTGCAGTTGTTGCACCACACTTGGCTAATTTCCTTATACTTCTTCTTCTTCTCTGGACATTCATTGGCATAGTGTCCCATCTCTTTACAATGGCAACATTGCACTTGCCTTTTGTCCTTCTTTTTCTTGGGTTTCTCCAAAGCTAGGAGTTCTTCTAATTCATGCTCTTCATATCTCACCTCAAAGGTGGGAAAGTCTCCTGGTTTCCTTAATCTTTTCCTTGGATAATACATATGTTTCCTCTTTTGTCCATCAGGTTGAGTCATATTGCATGGAGGTGCAAGCTGAGATTTTCCTTTGTCTTCATCCTTCTTGGTAGAAGTTGTTCCCTCCTGGGGGTTTACAAACTGTTGATGAACTCCACCTTGTTTCCTTTGTTGAACTATGGAATAGATGGGGCGTTGGATAGGGACATGATTATTTCCTTCACATAGGAAACATGTAGCTTGAGATGTGGGGCATTGATTAGTTGGATGTTTCTCTTCATAATTAGGGCATTGATCTTCATGCTCTTTGGAAGTGTGATCCAAGTCTCCACAAATATTGCAAGCCTGAGTTCGCTCTATAATATCATCCTTGACATCATTGTTGTCACAAGCTCCTTGAGAAGGGTTGTCTCCCATGTTGATCATTTGATTTGTCACCTTTTGCATAAATTGGGTTTGGGTTTACAAAAACATTTGCATGGTTGGGTCTAACTCATTGTTATTGGCTAAAAACTGAGTCGTCACTTGGTTCAACTGAGTTTGGGTTACTATGAGTTCTCTCATGTGCATCTCTTGGTTGTTGTTGTCACCATCCTTGATGTTGGAGTTTCTTGGAGTAGTCATCTGTTTGGGTTGGATTGGGATTATAATAGGAAAAAGATTCTAAGGAAATGATTCTAATCATCAGACACCACAATTCACACAAGCAATGTGCAAGCAATCACAAACAAACACTCCACTCAAACAAATAAGTCCAAGCACATCTTTAGGCAACAAAAATATTTTTGCTACACCACATAAGTTGGTGTGTTTGATCTAAACTAAATATGGTGGTCCAACTATATGGTTCACTTGGGATCATTCCATCCTTCTTAGTTGATTCTTCTTGTATGAGATCATGATTTCCTTGGGAAAATTCTTGGGTCTTGGTCACAAAATTTCAAAGGTGATGATGGTTCCTTCTAAGTTGTGTTTCCTTAGTCTTCAAGTCTTGAGTAATATTTCTTCCCTTGTAGTCCTTAGTGATATCCAAGTTGAAGTCCTTGGTGAAAATAAAGTTGAAGTATTTGATGATGTTGGAGTTGAAGTCATTTGAGTTGGTGAAGTCCTTGCTCATGGTTGAGGTCCTTGTCCATCAAGTTTGAAAAGTAAGAGATGTAGAATCAAAACCAAAATGGTTGAGGAAAGAGTTTACTAGATTGTTTGTAAATAAGTTTTGGAACAAATACAACTCCTATTCTTCTAAGGGTTTTTTCCAATCCTAGGGTTACAATCCCTAATCAACCTAGGGTTTTTTCCAATCCTAGGGTTTTTTCCAATCCTAGGGTTACAATCCCTAATCCTAATCCTATTCTTCTAAGGGGTTTACTAGATGTAGAATACAACTCCTATTCTTACAGGCAACACAGTGCTCTGATACCATCTGTAAGATCCCACCTTATTAAATGTAAAGATCCCTATGATTGCAATGCTAGTCCCTAGATCAAATGCTAGCATCCACAGTTTAAGATGAAGTACACAGAAACAAAAGTCATTATTACAAAGTCATTCTAGAGATCACATAGTCTTTTACAACTCCATGGCCATAGGCCTAATACAAGAGTCTCATCATAACAATATAAATAAAGTCTTCATCTTCATGTGCCACAGGCAAGCATGTTGAGTGTAGACTCATAACCCCTAATCATCATCAGAGTATCCTGCAACATCACAAGTTATAACCACAGTGGGTCAATACATTGGAATAGTATTGGCAAGTGATACCTTCGTAGAATATTAACATCTAGGTACTACATGAATTTGGCTAAGTGTAGCTTAGGCTTGCTTTGTTCAAAATAAGTTTTACCTATTTGTTGAAAACACCAAGTTTTTCTTTGACATAACTTTCTCAAGGAACCACCAATAGAAATTGGTGAACCTTCACCCTTGTTCAACCACAAGTTTTAACTTAGAAAATTGGGATGAGGCCTCTTCTTGATAGCTTCCATGTCTTGATGCTCAAATTGTCCAATACCAGGGACATGGCTAAGTACTTAGATTCTTCCATCTGCAGAGGTTGTGCACTTTCCCCACAAGACTTGATTTTCACCAAGACAGGACCTTTTAGAAGCCTTCCCTTAGACCAAAATGGACGTGCTCCAAACCTATCATTCCCCTAGCACCAGGGGGTGCGAGCTTCCTGGAGTCCGTCTCTGCCCCGTTCTCGCATAGTACCTTCCTTATGTCGTAAACTTTCGTAATATATAACCCCCGGATCCCCCGAGGTTCGTATATCGTGTTATCGTCGTGTTCTCTTCGATATGTTTCTGTCAGGAATTATTCTCAAGTTTAGAGGCATCATGGTCTCCGCCAACGACAAGGGGAAGAAGCCCGTGGAAGAAGAAATGATTGCACCTAGGAGCGAAGACATGGATTGGAGCGTCAAGGAGGAAGTAAAGAACAAGTCAACAGGTATGAAGGGACAAACTGCCACAGGATCAAGGGAAAGAAAACCTACTTTTGTATGGGAAATTAACACTGGGCGTGCTTTTTCTCATAATATGCAGGGGATGATGACCTCCGTTCACGACTTCAGTTCCTCCCCTGAGGCAGTGGAATCCCTTCGAACCACTGATAATTTTTGTGATAAGTACCGAGCTCTAAGGAGGAAGGTGGATATACTTCAGGAGGAGAATAACAGGTTTTGTAAGATGCTAGAGGGTTTCCTCACCCTGAACAAGGGAACACCACCACCGAAGGAGTAATTCGTCATCAGGTTTTGGCATCCCCTTGGTTTGTTCCAAGCTTAGGGGAGTGCCACGTATCACATCATTATCTTTATTTTTCATCTTTTTATCTTTTTAGTAGATTCATATCTTGGATAGAGAAGTTATCATATAGGATGGTTTCCATTGTGGAAGAATCTCTCTTTTAGTTGGTTATCTACGTATCCCTTGGTGTGAGTGCCTTTATGGAATATTAATGAGAAGTTTCATCTTTTACTTTCTTGCACTTCTTATTTTAGTTTGCGATCTCTCTTATATGATTAATCTTGTTGATTAGTATTGGTATCACTTTGGGAGCATCAAGTAAACCTAAATTGGTTTTGGCAAACCGAGCTCTGGTCTATAGCAACACTTTTTTGAGGTTTGAAAGGAAAAGAGAAAAGCACTTACAGGTATTTTATATTGTTTTCTTTATTTCTTTCTAGATTGGCTTACCAGGTTAGTATTCTTTAGTTAAGATATTTTGTTCTTTCAAGGAAGATTGCATGTTTGACTTTATTACTTGTATGTTTGCTTGTTTCCTTCAACTCTTTTGCTTGCTACCCAGCCTTGCTAGCCAAAAACCTCTACTGAGAGGGAATACTTCTCGTGCATCTAATCCTTTAAACCAAAACCTATGCCATCTGTGTCCACCATATCTACCTATTAGCATCATTGATATTCCAAGTAAATTCTCAAGTTTCATCTATCTTTCAAATTAAAAAAATTCTTTTGTTATGTGAAAACTGGTTAGTAAAGCTCTCACGAACTTGATGGCACACCTTATTTTCTTGCACTTAATAAACTTGAACCATTGTGTCATCTATGTTGTATATGCTTGCACCTATAAGTTGGAATTAGCTGAACCGTGATGTCATGGGGAACGCTTTCAACACCTGTAAATATCTACCACGTTGATATCATGTTCTTTTGTTTATGGATGTCGTTGGTATGAAATAAAAGGGGAGCTTGTAAGTCCATGGAGTTATGTATGTGTGTCATAGAAATGTGTGGGCCGCTAGCCTAAGCCATGCCTAATCATGGTGGATACTTGCAGCATCACCATAGTGAGCAATCTATGAAGCTTTCTTCTTATATAAAAAAGAGAGAGAGATAGAAAAGAGAAAAGAGAGAAAAAAGCACCATTTTCCCATGCTAAATAAGAAGATTGCTGAGATGCTCATTGTCTGCTTGCCTTGTCATTTTGATATGGGATAGCTCCTGTATCTTGTGCAAGGGGTACCCCGTTGGCAGTTCTCTATGATACACATGTACTTACTATGACAATAACTTACCAGTAACTAAAGTTGAGTAGCATGAGGAGCGGACCTCGTACTCAAGGTACATGAGATTGCCAACTTATATTTCGTCAAGCATGTACTCCATCTTTGTTCACTCTAACCTTAATCACCTCAAGATGCTTATGATAGGGGCAATGAGAGCTCAAAGCTAGTAAGTAGCATAATCTTTTGAAAGCTCTTTATGAACTTGAAATCCCTGCTTCCCTCTGCGAAGGGCCTTTCTTTTACTTCTTAGTTGAGTCAGTAAACCTATTCCTCTTTATCTCCAGCAAGCATTTGAGTTGTTGTGTTTCAATCATTCATATGATGTTTTATTCAATCATGTTTCTTATCTTCCTTGTTTTGCACAAGACTCTTATCTGAATGAGTATTACTTTGAAATACATCATTGTGAAAAGCCTTTTATGTTTGAGCAAAAGGACTCCTGTTGTAACTTCTTTACAAAAGCTTTGCTTAAAAACTTATTTGTCAACTGTTCTCTAACCAAGAACAAAGTTTGCCATTCCCAATTATGTTTTATCTTTATTGTGACTTCCAAGCTTGTTGCAAGTTAAGTTATATAATGGTGAGTTGCTTTCTACCATGATTTATGTATTAGTAAGTGTGATGCTTCTTCTCCGTATTCTTTTTATCGACACCTCACTCCATAAACATGTGGACATGTTTACTGAGCTTAGTTTTTGCTTGGGGACTAGCGAGGTCTAAGGTTGGGGGAGTTGATACGTCCAATTTGCATCACCATTCTATATCATAATTTTCTATTATTCATTGATATATTACTTATTAAGAGGTTATACTTATGTTATTTCATCTATTTTTGCATGTTGGATGATTCTTGGAGGATGAACTACCGGAGTCAGGATTCTGATGGAAAAAGAGGTATTTTGATGCAATTTCGCGAAGATCAGAAAAATACCATAAAATATATGGAAAATCATATTTTCCAGAAGACGAAGGAAGCCAGAAGGGGAGGCGGAGTTGGGCTACAGGGGGCCCACGGGGTGTGGCCACCCTGGCCCACCTCCTGCTCCGCCCCTTCGCCTATATCTTCCTCCCGAAACCCTAAAGTTCGGGGAGTGACCATAGAAATATTCCGCCGGCTCTACGGGGCGAAAACTACAGAGAGAGAAAAAGATCTCAAGCAGACAGATTTCTGCCGGGGAAATTCCTTCCCGGAGAGGGGAGATCGTCACCATCAACACCGTCATCAAGCTAGACTTCATCAGGATCATCATCATCATCCACACCACCATCTCCACCAGCACCATCATCACCACTCCATCCTGCAGTAACAATTGTGTTGAATCTTGCATAGTTCTTAGGTGAAATTTTCCTGGTGTTGATTACTTTTTTAGTTGAGGCTTGTGAGTGGAACCATTGAATTATTGTTTATGTTCAGATTGTTATCCATCCTTATATCATCTTTTATCTTGATCCATATGATGTCTCATGAGTAGTTCGTATAGTTCTTGAGGACATGGGAAAAGTCATGTTATTAGTAGTGGAATTGTGTTGAGGTATTATTCAATGGTTTAATATTTAAGTTGTGGTGCTATTCTTCTAGTGGTGTCATGTGAACGTCTACTACATGATACTTCACCATTTATGGGCCTACGGGAATGCATTGTGTATTTGGCTACTAATTGTGGGGTTGCCGGAGTGACAGAAACCTGAACCCCGATTAGGAAACCTTTGCACAAGGGAGTGTAGGATCTCAAAGTTTAAGGCTGTGGTTAGGTTTTTATCTTAATTAATTTCTTGTAGTTGCGGATGCTTGCAAGGGGTTTAATCACAAGTATGTATTAGTCCAAGTAAGGTTAGTATAGCACATGTTCACGCACATAACACTTATAAAACCAAAGAAGATTAATCAACTATATGAAACGAAAGCACTTGACAGTATTCCCATGTGTCCTCGAGAACGTTTGGTCCTCATAAGTATTACCACCGGCTTATCCTTTGGTAAGAAAGGATTGGGCAACTTTCTACAATTATTTGCTATCTTTATTTACCTGCACTTTATTTCCTTGCTTTATCAAAACCCCTAAAAATCTGTTTGCTAAGTATTTACAGAGATTTCCTGCTCCATACCACTAGTCAACACCTTCTGCTCCTCGTTGGGATCGACACTCCTATTTATCGAAAGTACTATGATACAACCCCTATACTTGTGGGTCATCAAGGAAAACCATGTATCAAACTATGGCCAGAAATCCTCAGAAAGCCACTACAATGCAGCTGGCGCACGGAGTGATGCACCAGTGTGATAGAAGTTGCATAACCATATCCATTGTAGTGTGTGTGGTCACGTGGATCATTGTGGTATTGAAAAGAACATATGCAAATGACTCTAGGGACTCCATGTGTCAAATCGTGGTCATAAATCCCTAGGAAGCCCCTAGAATGCAACTGCCACATCGAGTGATGCACTAGTGTGAAGAAGTTGCATCACCATTGGAGGGTGTGTGGTCATGTGCATTAGGTGGTTTGTAAAATAACACATACAATGACTATATGTACTCCCATGTGTCAAACCATGGTCAGGAATTCCCACAAAGCCCCTGCATTGCCACTACCACATGGAGTGATGTACCGGTGTGACAGAAGTTGCATCCTCACATCAACTTGAGTGTGTGTTCTCATGTGGATCATTGTAGTTTGCTAAAGAATACATGATGCGACTCTAGGGACATCATGTGTCAAACCATGGCAAGAAATCCCCAGAAAGTCACTGCAATGTAGCTGCCGCATGGAATGATGCACCAGTGTGAGAGAAGTTGCATCCTTTGTAGTGTGTGTGGTCGCGTGGATCATTGTGTTTTTTGAAAAGAACATATGCAAATGACTCTGGGGACTCCATGTGTCAAACCATGTTCATAAATCCCCATAAAGCCCCTAGAATGCAGCTGCCACATCGAGTGATGCACCAGTGTGAAGAATTTGCATCACCATTGGACGGTGTTTGGTCGTGTGCATCAAGGTGGTTTGGAAAAGAACACATACAATGACTATATGTACTCCTATGTGTCAAACCATGGTCAGGAATTCCCAGAAAGCCCCTGCATTGCCACTAACACATGGAGTGATGCACCGGTGTGATAGAAGTTGCATACCGATATCAACTTGAGTGTGTGTGGTCATGTGTATCATTGTAGTTTGGAAAAGAACACATGCAATGAATCTATGGACTCCATGTGTCAAACCATGGCTAGAAATCCCAAAAAGCCCCTACATTGCCACTGCCACATGAAGTGATGCACCGGTGTGACAGAAGTTGCATCACCACATCCACTTGAGTGTGTGTGGTCGTGTGGATCAAGGTGGTTTGCAAAAGAACACATGCAATGACTCTATGGACTCCATGTGTCAAACCATGGCCAGAAATCCCCATGTGTTCTAAAATTTTCTTAAATTTTATGAAAAAGAACTGTTTTTTGTTGCCATCAAACCGAATGAACCAGTGGTCCGATCCAGCAAACCAGTGAACCAGTTGCCTCACCGGTTCACTGACTGGTTCAGTTTTTAAACTATGCCGGAATGCGACTCCCAAATGTAGGGTCCCACATGTAAGAGAGTGAAGGTCGGAATGCGAAGTTTGAATTAGATTATGCATGGCAGACCTTGATTCCACTACATGCTAGTGGCGCGGAACCAATTTCAGGCAGCGCTAGCGTCGCCTCGTAGAACCGCCATTTTCCTACACTTCCACCCCACTACAAACGGTCGTACACCATTCCACATAATAGGAAGGGCAGTTGCAATCTTGCAATAAGTAGTTTCGCTCTTCTCCGTCTCCTTTCCTCCTCCACGGCCTCATCATATTCCTCCTCCACAGCCCCATCCATTTCCACCGCCACGACATCAGCCTCTTCCTCCGTGTCCTTTCCCTCTTGTTTGTAGTCATGGACCGACATGATTGTTGGAATTATGCCCTAGAGGCAATAATAAAGATGTTATTATTATAATTCTTGTTCATGATAAAGTTTATATTCCATGCTAGAATTGTATTAAGCGGAAACTTTAATACTTGTGTGGTTTGTGAACAACACCGTGTCCCTAGTACGCCTCTATGGACTAGCTCATTGATCAATGATGGTTAAGGTTTCCTAACCATAGACATGAGTTGTCAATTGATAATGAGATCATATCATTGGGAGAATGATATGGTGGATAGACCCAAACTAAGCGAAGCAATTAGATCGTGTCATCGTGTTCGTCTTTGCGAAGCTTTTCTTATGTCAAAATATTGTATTCCTTAGACCATGAGATAATACAACTCCCTGGTATCGGAAGAAATCTTTGAGGTCATCAAACGTCATCCTATGATAGGGTGATCATAAAGGTGTGTCTCAGGTGATCGGAAAGTATCTGTTGGGTTGTATGTATCGAGATGGGATTTGTCCCTCCCAAGTCGGAGAGATATACTTCGGGCCCACTCGGTAATCGATATCAACACCGCTTGCAAGCATGTGGTTAAGGAGTTGATCACAAAGTGATATTGGATTACGGAACGAGTAAAGTACTTGCTGTGAACGAGATTGAACTAGGTATGACGATACCGATGATCGAATCTCGGGCAAGTAAAATATCGCGAGACGAAGGGAATATATATATGGGATTGATTGAATCCTGGCATCGTGGTTCATCCGATATGATCATCGATGAATGTGTGGGAGTCAATATGGGTGCCCAGACCCCGCTGTTGATTATTGATAGAAGATCATGTCTGCATATTCTCGAACCCGCAGGGTCACACACTTAACGTGTCTCGACGCTAGGATAGATTGGATAATTGGTTTATGAGTTTTTGTTCGGAGTCTCGGATGGGATCCGGGACATCACGAGAGGTTCCGGAGTGGTCCGGAGAATAAGATTCATATAAGGCAGTGCAGTTTTTGGAGTTCGGAATTGTTCCGGATTAATCGGTATTGTACCGGAAGCTTCTAGAACCTTCCGGAAGGGGGCCAACGTGGTCCCACCTTCCGGGAGGGGGCATGGGCCTATGTGGGAGTGTATTGGCCGCATTGGGCCAGGGGCACAAGCCCCATAAGGCCTAGCCGATCCTAGATAAGTTTAAATCGTTTAAACTAGAGATAAGATAGGGTTTCTAGAAGGGATAGTTTAAATCGTTTAAACTAGAGATAGGCTTGGAGGATGGGCAAGGGCTGGCCGCACCCCCCCTCTATATATAGAGGGCTGGTGCGCCCCCTCCCCCCAATCCACACCTCCCTCCAAGCCCTAGTAGCCCTGCTGCCTTCCTCTCTCCCTCCCGACTGTTTGTAGGCGAAGCCCTGCAGCAGAAATTCTCCACCATATACACCACGCCGTCGTGCTGTAGATCCAATCCATCTCTCCACCATACTTGTTGGTCCAAGGAAGGAGGAGACGTCGAGGTGCTGCACGTGTGCATCTCACGGAGGCACCGCCACTTGTGGTTCTAGATCGGATCGGATCGCGAGGAGGAGAAGCGAGTACGACTACATCACCCACGTTCCGACGAACGTTCCGCTGTGCGAATCTTCAAGGGTATGAAGATCTAATCCAATCCCTCTCGTTGTTTGCATCTCCTAGATTAGATCTTGGCTTTCCCTCTGTTCGCTCCGTAGAAAATTTTGATTTACTATGCCGCGAAACCCTTCAGTGGTATCAGAGCTAGATCTATGCGTAGATGTGATTGACGAGTAGAACGCAACATGGTTGTTGAGGGCGTTGATGTTTTCTGTTGCAAGCCTCTTGTTTGTGTTCTTCTTATGACGCGGGATAGTGAGATTGAAGCGGTCCATGCCAACCTTACGCGACGTCGTTCGCGAGACCGGCTCCGCACTTGACGTGTGGCTTGTACCACACATGCGGCTGGTGGATGTCAGTTTCTCTCACTATAGTTGTCATGGGATTAACACCGGAGTTTGGCAACCATAATATCACCGTTGTGGCTTTCCGTAGGTAAGAATCGTTCTTATCATCTACTCCCATAAGCCACGTAAAACATGCAACAACAAAGTAGAGGCGTCTAACTTGTTTTTGCAGGGAGTGTTTTCTGTGATATGGTATGGCCCAAGATGTGATGTGTATAATGTATGCGATGATCATGTTTTGTAATGTTTCACGACTTGCATGTCGATGAGTACACAACCGGCAGGAGCCATATGGTTGTCTTTATAATTGTGTATGACCTGCGAGTCAACTTCTTATACGCCATGTAATAGCTTTACTTTATCGCTAAGTAGTTAGCAATAGTTGTAGTTGCTATTCGTGGTGGAGGCAATCATGGTGGAGTGATGGAGATCATGCCGGAACGCACAAGATGGAGATCATTGCGCGAAGATTGGCTATACCATGTCACATTAAAGTTATATGCATGTGATGTTTATCCTTTTATGTATCTTATTATGCTTAGACGCGATAGTAGCATTATAAGATGATTCCTCACTTAAAGATCAAGATAAAAACTGTGTTCTCCCCAAGTATGCACCGTTGCGAAAGTTCGTCGTGTCCAAGCATCACGTGATGATCGGGTGCTATAGACTCTACGCTCACATACAACGGGTGCAAGCCAGTTTTGCACACGCGGAAATACTTGGGTCTAGCTTGACGAGCCTAGCATGTACAGACATGGCCTCGGAACACAAGAACCGAAAGGTTAAGCATGAGTCATATGAATGATATGATCGACACTTCGTTGTCCACCATTGAAACCACATCTCTTCTCGTGAAGATCGGATTAGGTGTGGTGAATTTGGATCGTGTTCACTAAACAACTTGAGTGATGTTGAATTTAGTGGGAGTTCATCTAGTAATTTGATTAAAAGTTGAACTAGTTATCATGAACATAGTCTAATTGTACTTGCAAATACTGTAGATCCAATGGCCAAGTCCAACTTCAACTTCAAAGTTTTTGCTGAGAAAGAAAAGCTTAGAAACAATGGGTCTAACTTCACCAACTGGTTCCGCAATCTAAGAATCATTCTGTCTGGCGGACAAAAGGACTATGTCCTTGAGAAAGCGTTAGGTGACGCCCCTGCTGCTACTGCGCCGGCTGATGAGAAAGCTGTCTATCAGTCGCACAAAGATGATTATGGTGTGATTAAGAGCACCATGTTGTTTGCTATGGAACCGGAACTTCAAAATCGTTTTGAAAACTATCCCGGGCCCTTTGAGATTCTCGAAGAGTTGAAAACCATGTTTCAGACTCAGGCCCGTTTTGAGAGATATGAGATCTCTGAGAAGTTCTTTAACTGCAAGATGGAGGAAGGGAGTTCCGTTAGTGGGCACGCCATTAAGATGTCGGGCTACACTCAACGCCTTGAGCAACTGGACTGCAAGATTCCAGAGGAGCTCAAGATTGACAGGGTTCTGCAATCATTCCCTTCCAGCTACAAAAGTTTTGTAGTGACTCATAATCAGATTGGTTCCACTGATACGATCACCGAGCTCTTCGCAAAGCTGAAGGCTGCGGAGGTGGACATAAAGAAGGATAATCATGTGTTGATGGTCAACAAGCCCTCCTTTAAGAAAGGTAAAGGTGCAAAGAAGACCTTCAAGAAAGGCGGCGGCAAGCGCGTTGCCCCTGCTGAGAAGAAGCTCAAGTCTGGTCCCAAGCCGGACACTGAGTGCTTCTATTGCAAGGACAAGGGTCACTGGAAGCGCAACTGTCCAAAGTACTTAGCGGACAAGAAGGCTGGCACCATCAAAGGTATATTTGATATACATGTTATTGATGTTTTCCTTACTAGCCCTCGTTGTAGTGCCTGGGTATTTGATACTGGTTCAGTTGCTAATATTTGTAACTCGAAACAGGAGCTACGGAATAGACGGCGGCTTGCGAGGGATGAGGTGACGATGCGCGTTGGCAACGGATCAAGAGTTGATGTGATGGCCGTCGACACGCTCTCCTTAGTTTTACCTTCGGGATTAGTTTTAAACCTTAATAAATGTTATTATGTGCCTGCGTTGAGCATGAACATTATTTCTGGATCGTGTTTATTGCAAGACGGTTATTCATTTAAATCGGAGAATAATGGTTGTTCTATTTATATGAGTAACATCTTTTATGGTCATGCACCTCTTGTGAATGGTTTATTTCTTCTAAATCTCGAAAGGGATGAAACACACATCCATAACATTGAAGCTAAGAGATGCAAAGTAGATAGCGATAATACTACTTATTTGTGGCACTGTCGTCTAGGTCATATTGGTGTAAAGCGCATGAAGAAACTCCATTCTGATGGACTTTTGGAGTCTCTTGATTTTGAATCATTTGACACATGCGAACCATGCCTCATGGGCAAGATGATCAAAACCCCGTTCTCCGGTATGATGGAGCGAGCAACGGACTTGTTGGAAATCATACATACCGATGTATGCGGACCGATGAGTGTTTCGACGCGTGGTGGATATCGCTATTTTCTCACTTTTACCGATGACTTAAGTAGATATGGGTATATCTATTTAATGAAACATAAATCTGAAACGTTTGAAAAGTTCAAAGAATTTCAGAATGAAGTGGAGAACCATCGTAACAGAAAGATTAAGTTTCTACGATCCGATCGTGGGGGCGAATATTTGAGTTATGATTTTCTCACGCATCTCAAAGCAAGTGGAATCGTTTCACAACTCACGCCACCCGGAACACCACAGCGCAATGGTGTGTCTGAACGCCGGAATCGAACCCTATTAGATATGGTCCGATCGATGATGTCTCTTACTGATTTGCCGTTATCATTTTGGGGTTATGCATTAGAAACCGCTGCATTCACTTTAAATAGGGCTCCATCTAAATCCGTTGAGACGACACCATATGAACTGTGGTTTGGTGCTAAACCTAAGTTGTCGTTTCTTAAAGTTTGGGGATGCGAAGCTTACGTCAAGAAGTTGATGCCGGACAAGCTCGAACCCAAAGCGGAGAAATGCGTCTTCATAGGAACCCTAAGGAAACTATTGGGTATACCTTCTATCACAGAACCGAAGGCAAAGTGTTTGTCGCAAAGAACGGTTCCTTTCTTGAGAAGGAGTTTCTCTCGAAAGAAGTGAGTGGGAGGAAAGTAGAGCTAGACGAGGTTATTGAACCTTCTCTTGGATTGGAGAGTAGCGCAGCACCTGAAATTGTTCCAGTGCCGCTGCACCAACAATAGAGGAAGCTAATGACAAGGATCATGAAGCTTCGGACGATGCTGCTACTGAATGTCGCAGGTCGACAAGGTCGTGTGCCCCTCCGGAGTGGTACGGCAACCCTGTCTTGACTGTCTTGTTAGTAGAAGACAGCGAACCTACGAACTATGAGGAAGCGATGATGAGCCCAGACTCTGAGAAATGGCTAGAAGCCATGAAATCCGAATTGGGATCCATGAGCGAAAACCAAGTATGGACTTTGGTGGACCCTCCTAGCGACCGAAAGGCCGTTGAGTGCAAATGGATCTTCAAGAAGAAAACGGACGCGGATGCTAATGTTACCGTCTATAAAGCACGGCTTGTTGCGAAAGGTTTTCGACAAGTTCAAGGTGTTGACTACGATGAGACTTTCTCTCCCGTAGCGATGTTTAAGTCCATTCGGATTTTATTAGCAATTGCTGCGTTTCATGATTATGAAATATGGCAAATGGATGTCAAGACTGCTTTCCTCAATGGCAACATTGATGAAGAGTTGTATATGATGCAACCCGAAGGTTTTGTCGATCCTAAGGATGCTGATAAAGTATGCAAACTTCAGCGTTCCATTTATGGACTGAAGCAAGCATCTCGGAGTTGGAACCTTCATTTTGATCAAGTGATCAAGAGCTTTGGATTTGTTCCAAATTGCTACGAAGCTTGCATCTACAAGAAAGTGAGTGGGAGCTCGGTGACGTTTCTGGTACTATATGTGGATGACATATTGATTATTGGAAATGACATCAACATGCTTAACGATGTGAAGAGTTATTTGAACAAGTGTTTTTCAATGAAAGACCTAGGTGAAGCTGCTTATATATTGGGCATCAATATCTATAGAGATAGACAAAGACGCCTGATAGCTTTAAGCCAGAGTACATACCTAGACAAAGTTCTGAAAAGGTTCAGAATGGATAAGGCAGGGAAAGGTTCAGTGCCTATGTTGTCAGGTAAGATATTGAGCAAGGCTCAGTGTCCAGCTACGGTAAATGATAGGGAAGCTATGAGCAAAGTGCCTTATGCCTCGGCCATAGGTTCCATCATGTATGCCATGCTGTGTACTAGACCGGATGTGTCCAATGCTCTTAGTTTGACGAGCAGATATCAAAGTGATCCAGGAGTGGAACACTGGACAGCCGTGAAGAACATCCTAAGGTACCTAAATAGGACTAAAGAAATGTTCTTAGTCTATGGGGGTGATGAATAGCTCGTCGTAAAAGGTTACGTCGATGCTAGTTTCGACACCGACAAGGATGATTCTAAATCTCAGACAGGATACGTGTATATTTTGAATGGAGGAGCTGTGAGCTGGAGAAGCTGCAAGCAAAGCGTGATCGCGGGATCTACAGTAGAAGCGGAATACATGGCTGCTGCAGAAGCGTCAAGTGAAGGAGTTTGGATCAGAAACTTCATCACTGAGCTTGGCATGGTTCCAAGTGCATTGGACCCACTGGAGATATTGTGTGACAACACTGGCGCCATAGCACTCGCTAAGGAACCAAGATATCATCCAAAGACCAAGCATATCAACCGCAAGTTTCATATAATCCGAGATTATATAGCAGATGGAGATCTGAAGATCAGCAAAGTACATACAGATCTGAATGTCGCAGATCCATTGACTAAACCTCTTCCACGTGTAAAACATGATCAGCACCTCAGTGCCATGGGTGTGAGATTGTTGCCAAATGTAAACTAGATTATTGACTCTAGTTCAAGTGGGAGACTGTTGGAATTATGCCCTAGAGGCAATAATAAAGATGTTATTATTATAATTCTTGTTCATGATAAAGTTTATATTCCATGCTAGAATTGTATTAAGCGGAAACTTTAATACTTGTGTGGTTTGTGAACAACACCGTGTCCCTAGTACGCCTCTATGGACTAGCTCATTGATCAATGATGGTTAAGGTTTCCTAACCATAGACATGAGTTGTCAATTGATAATGAGATCATATCATTGGGAGAATGATATGGTGGATAGACCCAAACTAAGCGAAGCAATTAGATCGTGTCATCGTGTTCGTCTTTGCGAAGCTTTTCTTATGTCAAAATATTGTATTCCTTAGACCATGAGGTAATACAACTCCCTGGTATCGGAAGAAAGCTTTGAGGTCATCAAACGTCATCCTATGATAGGGTGATCATAAAGGTGTCTCTCAGGTGATCGGAAAGTATCTGTTGGGTTGTATGTATCGAGATGGGATTTGTCCCTCCCAAGTCGGAGAGATATACTTCGGGCCCACTCGGTAATCGATATCAACACCGCTTGCAAGCATGTGGTTAAGGAGTTGATCACAAAGTGATATTGGATTACGGAACGAGTAAAGTACTTGCTGTGAACGAGATTGAACTAGGTATGACGATACCGATGATCGAATCTCGGGCAAGTAAAATATCGCGAGACGAAGGGAATATATATATGGGATTGATTGAATCCTGGCATCGTGGTTCATCCGATATGATCATCGATGAATGTGTGGGAGTCAATATGGGTGCCCAGACCCCGCTGTTGATTATTGATAGAAGATCATGTCTGCATATTCTCGAACCCGCAGGGTCACACACTTAACGTGTCTCGATGCTAGGATAGATTGGATAATTGGTTTATGAGTTTTTGTTCGGAGTCTCGGATGGGATCCGAGACATCACGAGAGGTTCTGGAGTGGTCCGGAGAATAAGATTCATATAAGGCAGTGCAGTTTTTGGAGTTCGGAATTGTTCCGGATTAATCGGTATTGTACCGGAAGCTTCTAGAACCTTCCGGAAGGGGGCCAACGTGGTCCCACCTTCCGGGAGGGGGAATGGGCCTATGTGGGAGTGTCCTGGCCGCATTGGGCCAGGGGCACAAGCCCCATAAGGCCCAGCCGATCCTAGATAAGTTTAAATCGTTTAAACTAGAGATAAGATAGGGTTTCTAGAAGGGATAGTTTAAATCGTTGAAACTAGAGATAGGCTTGGAGGATGGGCAAGGGCTGGCCGCACCCCCCCTCTGTATATAGAGGGCTGGTGCGCCCCCTCCCCCCAATCCACACCAACCTCCAAGCCCTAGTAGCCCTGCTGCCTTCCTCTCTCCCTCCCGATTGTTTGTAGGCGAAGCCCTGCAGCAGAAATTCTCCACCATATACACCACGCCGTCGTGCTGTAGATCCAATCCATCTCTCCACCATACTTGCTGGTCCAAGGAAGGAGGAGACGTCGAGGTGCTTCACGTGTGCATCTCACGGAGGCACCGCCACTTGTGGTGCTAGATCGGATCGGATCGCGAGGAGGAGAAGCGAGTACGACTACATCACCCACGTTCCGACGAACGTTCCGCTGTGCGAATCTTCAAGGGTATGAAGATCTAATCCAATCCCTCTCGTTGTTTGCATCTCCTAGATTAGATCTTGGCTTTCCCTCTGTTCGCTCCGTAGAAAATTTTGATTTACTATGCCGCGAAACCCTTCAAGGATGTCCGAAATGACGGCATGATAGGGACTGTGTACTTCAACATAGAATTCCACAGCGGGAAGAAGCTCAATGTTGTCTACACCACCAACCCTGAGATGGTGAAGCGCACTATTTCGCAGTACAAGAATTGGCTGCCGTCGGAAGAAAGCGGGTTCGGGTTCATGGGTCTCGACCTCGAGTACAGCCGGGATCGCCGTGCTGCAACTCTCCATGAAGGAGCACGTCCTTGTTTACCAGCCTTTCTGCGAGAAGGGGGGTGATGGTAATAGGTACATGTTGTCATTTTGTCCCTAAGCCATTTGTTTGCAAAATTTCTTGCTACATTATTTGTCTGAATCCATTTTCATGCAGGTGGGGCAAAAGAATTAGGTCACTCTTTGGTGACTTTATCATGAACCACCAGATAACATTTACTAGTGTTGACACCAGGTATGACACCGGCCTGCTTACCAGCCAGACTATCAGAATTTTCATTCCAAAGGAGTATAGAGTGGACATCCAGGATATTTAGTGGATCCTAGAGATGAGTGGCAGTAGTACTGGGATGGCCGATCTTGCCGCCGATCTCATTGAGCCGTGGTACACTGGCATGAAGGACAGATTCCTAAAATGTTGGTCGAGGCGTTTAGGGCACCATTACTGGGAGGATAAGCCGCTTTCTGAACCTAACCTGATGTACGCTTCTATTGACGGGTATGTTAGCCATGAGCTTTACCGCCAGATCAAAGTGTTTCGTTCCAGGCAACGCACCCTTGAAAGACCACCAAGGCAAGTGGTTTACCGCAGATACCAGGATGGAGAGGAATCTAACTGCTGGGGCAAGCGCCCGAAGACATCCTGGGATCGGTCGCCTTCTCCGCCAATCATTCCAATAGGCTGGGATGTCCAGTTTTAGTGCACAATTGTTGTGTTTGTATGGGGCTTGTTATGTTTACGAAAACATGTTCTTTCACAAGTACAATGTGGGATAGCTATGTGTGAGAACTTCCGAACTATTGTGTATTACCTTTTCAAACTATAATCTGGGTGTGTTTATGCTGTAACCTTTGTTATAATAGCAATTATGTTTATGCCACTATGCCAAGGACGATGTGCCGACTTTGCTAGCATCTTATATTATGAAGTCCTTAGATTGTGGCTGTTTGTGGACAGTGGCATCTGATCTTATGGATCCCACCACAATCTCATGTAGCTATATTCAGTAATACTCCCTCCATCCCAAGGTTTAAGTCCTATTTTTTTTGAATGGTCAAGCCACGGAAAGTATGGCCAAACTTTTAGAAAAGTCAAGCCACAGAAAGTAAACCCAGGCACTGCATGGCAGTTTTGGATGCTGACGCATGCAAATGGCACCGAAAGAATTTGCACAGCGCAGGGCTGCGGGGCCGGGAGGCCTTTTGTTAAAAGGGGAGGGGGAGGAGGGCCGGGGAGATCGCATTTACCATCACTACATTCTTTACCTACCATGAAGCAAGTTTGACTGTCGAGCACCATCGGTTTCGACATCGCAGGGCTACGATTGCGTGGTCATGACGGACAGGAAGGGTGTGTGTGCGACTTAGCGATGGCGTGGGGATCGAGTGGGTGCCCAGTGCTGACGTGATGTAACTATGACTTGACAGAACATAGAGGTAAATTAATTTGTCATCATCAATATGCTCCGCGGAATTTATTCGTGATCGTTATGCAAGCATGATCAAACAAGGATGCAACACACACACACACACACGAAGACATTGCGTCCGGTCCAACACACCAAATATAGTCTCATGTTCTAGAAACGACATAAACAACTTAAAATTATTAGGTGTCGTAGGAGGTAGCAAGGTCACTTCTTGGCCATCTTGGAGCGGCGGATCCCGATCCTGAAGGATGGTGATACAAGGCTGGTCCTGACGTACTCCCTCGGGAATTTGGCATACGCAGCGTGCTTAGCCTTGGTCGCTGGCTTGTGTGAAGCATTGGGGCTTTTACTGATGCCAACCGCATGCTGTATCATGCTGTCAATCCTTGGATTGACTCTTTTGCTATAGAAGGGGCACCTGAGCTCCCCACTTAGAGTGCGGAAAGGGACCTTCCTGCTCTTGATACTCTTCAAACGTGGCGGTTCTTGTCGTCCATGTACTCCTTCTCAGAGCTCACCTTACTTGAATCATCCTTAATGTGCAAAAAATGAAAAAAAAATGAGCAAAATAAATTTACTTAGTCTACTTGTTCTCAAAAATCGCACAAACTATTAGTGCATTTACCGGTCATGCATAGATATTCGAACAATCATTTCAAGTTATTTTGAAAACCACAACACAATTTTACAGGTTTATTACGGTTGTCTCCATAGCTTGCTCCTAAATGTAGAATGTGGAGTAATTTAGAATAGACTAAATCTCTGCATGCAGCGGGTTGTATGGTGCATCTGATCATGATAGGTAGAATACAGAGCACTTGAACAGATTTAGTACTAGTACATCTACAGCCCGACTAGAAAATATCAACAGTAAACTAGAAAGATGGAGAAATAAAAGTACCTCCGGGTACACGAGCGGAACATGCTCGTCGAACTCCTCGCCCACATTGGGGGCTCCGAAGTCTTTTGCACCCGCGAGCACATAGTCCTCATAAGGGTCGAACTGAACGTCCTACTTTCCCTGGGCTACATGCATCTCCTCCAGATCTCTGGCGGGAGACGCCGCATCACCTGTGTCAGGCGCAGGCATCCCGGCGGCAACACCCGAAGACTCACCTACAAGCACTCGCTTCATGGCGTCGGAAGGGAGAAGGTGGCTGTTCGGCCTCGAGTTGTACGGTGAGGTTTGTCGGTTTTGCTAGATCGGGGAGAATGGGTTAATGCGTGGGAGGGAGACGATGCAGGAGAGTATGTTTTAAAGACTGGGCATTATTAAGTCCCCTCCTAGGGCCCTCCTCCTCGAGGCTCAGTTGGGTGCCCTAGTAGGGCTTCTGGCTGACGCGTGGACGGTTCGTGGCATGGGCCCCAGTTGGAACTGATATTGTAGGCGCGGTACTGTGAGGGCCGTTACCGTTTGCAGTTGGAGCAGTAGTAGGCTTTTCATAGGCGTGACATAACCACTCGACGGATTCTTTAATCGACGCCTCGATCGATTGGTTCTCGTAGAAGGTTCGAAAGGAGGGACGCCTAAAAACACTACGATTAAAGCATGGCTATCCAGGCCGTGCGTTTTCACACTCTAATATGAAAGGTACGACGCGTGCCGAGGATGCATCGTTCGACCCCCGATGACACGACATTACAGTGCACCATACCTTGCCATAGTGGACGCGTTGCAATCAGTTAGACGAGCGTGCCGCCGCGTCCCCCTTCGCTGCACTAGAAAACACACACAATATTTATATTTTTATCTACCCTCGTGTATATAAATCCAAATAGTTTATAATTTTTAGAGAATAAAAGGAAATGCATATACACGCATATACGAAAATTATACGCCTTTGTAAACTTTCCTTCTAGATTATGGAAGTAAAGTAACGGTGGTAAACTCATTATTTCACGTGGATAGAGAGGTCCGTAGAGAGAGAGAGAGAGAGAGAGAGAGAGAGAGAGAGAGAGAGAGAGAGAGAGAGAGAGAGAGAGAGAGAGATGGGGGCGGTCTCCAGCGACGGGGACAAACGACAACTACGGCTGCTAGGGTTCGGTCATTTGGGGAAAAATGGCAGAGGGGGCGAGACAGGGAGAAATGGGGATGGGGGAAGAGAGGAAGACGTGGGCGATCTTATCCTCGCGTCTAGCAGCGGCGACGGGCATCACAACGCGAGCAATGATCGACGGTGCCGGCAGCGCCAGCGAGGAGCTTGCCGCTCACGGGGAAGACGACAGCGACGAGGGCGAAGCGGTACGGGTGTAAGATCCCTCCTTTGTAAAGGAAAAGGATCCCTGTGATTGCAATGCTAGTCCCTGGATCAATAGCTAGCATCCACAGTTAAGATGTAATATCAAGAAAACAAAGGTCATAATATAACTTCATAACCAGGAATAACATAATTTATTACATCTTACTTAGCTCATTTGGCTATTACATTACATTGCAGCACAGTATCTATAAGCATGGGGTCCTTCATCTTCAAAGTGCCACAGGCAGACATGTTGGTTGTAGACTTGTAATCCTAATCATTTAAACTTCACTATTATCAATCAAACCTGCAACATAACAAGTTACAGCCACAAGGGTCAATACATTTGAATTGTATTGGCAAGTGATACTATGGTAGTATAGTGGTAACTATCATCTATATGCATTTGGCTAAGTGGAGTTGAGGCTTGCATTGCTGAAAATAGATTTTCCTTATCATTTGAAAACACTAAGTTTTTGCTTGACAAAAATCACCCAAGGCATCTACCAATCAAAGATTGAAGATCCTTTAACCCTTGTTCAACCACAAGTTTTTATCTTAGAAATTTGGATGATGAGATTCTTGATAGCTTCCATGTCTTGATGCTCAAATTGTCCTTTACCAGGGACATGGCTAAGTACTTAGGTTTTACACTCTACAGAGGTGGTGCACTTTCCCCACAAGACTTGGTTTCACCAAGACAAGATCTTTCAGAAGCCTTCCCTTAGACCAAATGGACGCGTTCCAACCTATCATACCACTACCACCAACTCTCCAAATGGCTAAGTTCTAGCAACCTATATGATCCAGGCAGAGCCCATAATGCCAAGTGGTTGCACTTGAAGCTTCTCAACATTTGACATCTCAAATCTCTTTGTTCCTTGGTGGCCATCCACAAGTGAGATACACAAGGTAAACCATAAAAATGGGCCTTGTGAACCACTCAACACAAACCATTACTTCCATTCCACCCAGGTGATTCATTCTCTTAGTTGTTTTATTAAACAAAACACAAGTCCTTAGACTTAGAAATTTTTCCATAGTGTGAATATATTTCCACCCTTGTTTTCTACTAGCTAAGCTAAGCATGATAGTAGTAGGAATCTTAACTTAGGAATTTCTACTAAGGTTTCATCTACTAGGATTTCCCTTAGCATGGTTTATACTTAGCAAAATTCCATGCAAGTCTTACTTAAAAATATCACTAATGCATAGTGAAAATAATGGAACAAGGTATGAAGCATCACTTGCCTTTTTGGTAGAGAGTATAAGTTCACCCTTGATCTTTGCAATGTTCACACACTTCAAGTCACTACAATTCAATCAAGCAAACAATATTTCAAACTACCATTCAAGCAATTCATCACATAAAATAATAGAAACAAAACAATGCATGCAAGTATGCAAGAGATTGTTTTATTTGTGAAAGTGGTTTCTAATGGTTCACAAACATTGGAAAACACCTCATGGTCATTTTATAAAGTGGCAAAGTCATTTGCAAAAGGTTTCACTTTATAAACCATTTTTAAAACAAGGTATCATTTTATGTGGTGTAGAAATGTTTTAGTAAGGCATTAATCTTTAGGATTCACAAAATATGTTTTCAAACCATAAAACTTGGTGTTTGGGGTCAGAGAGTTTAAAACAAAACATTTCCCAAAGGTTTTCTTCCAAAATCATTTTTAATAAATAAACCATATTTTTATTAGACTAGAAATGGTTTTAAATCAAGGATTCATTCTTTTGTTTCACCAAATACATTTTTGAAACCACAAAGTGATCCCTAAAGTCAGTAGGTTCAAAACACACCATTTGCCAAAGATTTTATCCCCAAAAACATTTTAGAACAATTTTTATAACCTAAACAAGCATAAATAAGTTTCTGAAAAAACAAACAATTTAACAGAAGCTTTTTACTACACAAAGTGCATGGTTGGCTAGGGATTGTCTTGTTGATTCCATTGATATAAAGTTTGCAAAATTTGGACGTGTGGATCAAAAGTTATGGATTTTTCAAATTTGTATACCAAATCAGATTCTAATTTTGTTTTAAATCAAACTTCGTCCACGTGGCTGTTTCTGATTGGACAAAAACGGTTTGCGTGGATCAACAGATACAGGCCGTTGGATTAAAAGAGATCTGTGCGTCTCTGATCATCGCATACCCCTTCGTTAAGTGAAACTATCCTATCGCTCTGATCTGGATCTGACGGCTCACAGTGCCTCGACCAGAAACTGGCGGCGCTCAATGGTGGCATGCGGCGGGACGGCTCTGACGGTGACGGTGCCGGCGATACAGGAAGCTAGAGGAGGAGTGGGGTGGCTCACCGTGCTCGTGAGGTCAAGGTGATGCTCAACGCGTGGTCGGCTTGGCAAGGGGCGCTCAGGGACGGCGGCAATCCCTCGCCGGAGTGTGCAGCAGCGTCGGTTGTGCTCAGGCATCGTCGGTGGCGTCGTTTAGAACCGCACTAAGACAAAGTGGAGGCATGGTTAGGTGCGCACGAGGGTCGTGAGTAAGGGAGCATCATCAAGAGGTGCTGGGGCGAACGGAGGTTACCTGGGGAGGTCGCCGGAGAAAGAACAGACGCGGCGGCGCATGACTTGGATAAGTTGCCGACGTTCTGGAACGAGCGTGGACGAGTTGGAGGTACTGGAGGATGCGTCTGGTGCTGGTGAGTACCCTAGTGGCAACCAGGGGCAGTGGAGGTGGGTGGTCTCGCCGGCATCGACGTTAGAGGCTCGCCGGAGACAGTGGAATGCGAGCTCGAATTAGAGCATCCTAGGGGCAGAGAGGGAGAGGTGAGTGAGGGGAAATGGCGAGGAGAGGGAGGCGTTTAAGGGAGCGTGGTCTCTGGGAGAATAAAGCCTGACATCAATGCGAATTTAATCGAATTAAATCGTGGTAGAGCGACGTTGAGGGAGGAGGAAACGGCCGGCGGGGTTAAAGATGACTACGAAGCAGTGGGGTCCGTCTGTCAGCTAGAGAGGGAGAAGAGGCACAGGGTCCACCTGTCTGCGACTCCGCGGGTTCGCGGTTGAGTAGGAAAACGATTCGCTGAGGGCGAACTGGTGGGCTGGCTACTGGGCTAGGTTGGGCTTTGCTTAGTGGGTTGAGCCTGATCCTATTTTTTTATTCCTTTTGCTTTTTCCTTTTTCTGTTTGAATTTCCTGATTGATTTTCATTCAAACAATTCAAACAAATGGATTCAAACTTTTTCTAAACTTTGGATTGACTTTAGTTCTGTTAAACAACACAAATCCAAAGTCCAAAATAAAATAATATTTTTATTCTTTTTAGGATCTATTTAATATTTAAATAAAATAGTCCTTAGTTATTAATTCAACTAGGTTTTGATTTATTAAAATCTCCATTTGAAATCTAAATATTATCAAAACCAAAACAGTAGGTTTTATTTGAAAATATAAAATACTTGGAAAACTTGTTTAAAATAATTTAACAACTTTTGATGTTTTAATTAAAATGGTAAAACCTTTATTTTATTAAAATTGGATATTAATAAATCCTCATTATTTTATTTATATAAAGTTTTACTCTTTTATCAAATAGAAATATTTTTATTTCAAAAGCTTGGCCAAGATTTAATTTGGTTCTAAAATAATCTTTATTTATAAACCTTTCCTTTTCTCTTGTAAATCAAAAACTTTTTATTTATAGGTCCAAAATAGTAAATCAATTATTAAATGATCCTTTAATAATTGTTTAACTTTTAAATCCCTTTAAGACTTTTACTTGATCCAAATAGGTTGGGAGGTTTCCAATTAGAATCAAAAAGTTTCTTCTCACCCTGAAAATCAACAAAATTTTATTTTTATTTATTTATTTTTCACATAACAAGATTTGGAAAATCTTGGGATGTGACAGGCTACCACCCTTAAAATAAATCTCGTCCCGAGATTTGGGGAGGCTAGGGTTACAAGTAGGCTAAAAGCATCTAGGGTACTACCACCCTTAAAAATTTTCCAAACTAGATTACATCTTGTCTTACTTGGAATCTTGATGAAATCTCTCTTGACAAATATCTGCATAGTGTCCTTTGTTTCCACACTTGAAACATGTGACAAGGCTGAGATCCTTCATAGGCTTGTTTATCTTGTGCTTCATCTTTTCTGGACAATTGCTTGCATAATGTCCTAGCTCTTTGCAGTTGTTGCACCACACTTGGCTAATATCTTTCTTTTCCTTTGGTATCATTTCCTCTTGTTTGTTTCCTTGGTTCTTCTTCTTTTCTGGGCATTCATTGGCATAGTGTCCCATCTCTTTGCAAGTGTAACATTGCACATGGCTTTTGTCCTTCTTTTTCTTGGGTTTCTCCAAAGCTAGGAGTGCTTCTAGTTCATGATCTTCATATGTTATCTCATAGGTAGGAATGTCTACTGGTTTCTTTGACCTTATATTGCTCCTTGGATAATTCATTTGCCTCTTCTTTGGTCCTTTAAATTGGGTCATATTGCATGAGGGTATAAGTGGAGATTTTCCTTTGTCCTCATCCTTCTTGGTAGACTTGGCTCTCTCTTGATAGTATGCAACCAGTTGTTGCACTCCACCTTGTTTCCTTTGTTCAACTATGGAATAGATGGGGCATTGGATAGGGACATGATCATTTCCTTCACATAGGAAACAAGTCACTTGGGATGTGGGGCATTGGTCAGCTGGATGTTACTCTTCACAATTGGGGCATTGATCCTCATGCTCCTTGGAAGTGTGATCCTTGTCTCCACAAATATTGCAAGCTTTGGTTCCTTCTAAAATAACATCTTTGTCATCCTTGTTGTCATAAACTCCTTTGGAAGAGTTGTCTCCAATGTTGATCATTTGAGTGGCCATCCCTTGCAACAATTGGGTTTGAAGTTTCAAAATCCTTTGTATAGCTGGGTCTAATCCATTGTTGTTGGCTAAAAGCTGAGTTGTTACTTGGCTCAACTGGGTTTGGTTTGCTAGTAGTTGTTCTCTCATGTGCATCTCTTGGTTGTTGTTGTTGTCATCAATATTGATGTTGGAGTCTTGTGGAGAGGTCATCTTTTTGGGTTGGATTGGGATTAGAATAGGCAAAAGATTTATAAGTAAGGATTCTAATCACACACATCACAATTCACGCAAGCAATGTGCAATCAATTTCAAACAAACATTCCACTCAAATAACAAGTTTCAAGCATATTTTTGAGGCAACAAAATATTTTTGTTACACCACATAAGTTGGTGTGTTTGACTTAACTAAATATGGTGGTCCATCTATATGGTTCACTTGTGATCTTTCCATCCTTTTTGGTTGATTCTCCTTGAATGAGATCTTTTATTCTTGAGAAAATTCTTGGTCACAAATCCTCAAAGGTGATGATGGCTCCTTCTAAGTTGTGTTTCCTTAGTCTCCAAGTCTTGAGCAACATTCCTTGTCACACTTGTAGTCCTTAGCAATATCTAAGGTTGAAGTCCTTGGTGAATATGTTGAAGATGTTGAAGTCATTAGAGTTGAAGATGTTGAAGTCATTAGAGTTGATGAAGTCCTTAGCACATGTTAAAGTCTTTGGCCATGGGTAGGATTTTATCCATCAAGTTGAAATAGAAGAGATGTAGAGTTGAAACCAAAATGGTTGAGGAAAGAGTTTACAAGATGGTTTGTAAATAAGTTTTTGGAACAAATAAAACTCCTATTTATTTTGGGTTTTTGCCAATCCTAGGGTCACAAATCCTACAGGCAACACAATGCTCTGATACCATCTGTAAGATCCCTCCTTTGTAAAGGAAAAGGATCCCTATGATTGCAATGCTAGTCCCTAGATCAATAGCTAGCATCCACAGTTAAGATGTAATAACAAGAAAACAAAGGTCATAATATAACTTCATAACCAGGAATAACATAATTTATTACATCTTACTTAGCTCATTTGGCTATTACATTACATTGCAGCACAATATCTATAAGCATGGGGTCCTTCATCTTCAAAGTGCCACAAGCAGACATGTTGGTTGTAGACTTGTAATCGTAATCATTTAAACTTCACTAATATCAATCAAACCTGCAACATAACAAGTTATAGCCACAAGGGTCAATACATTTGAATTGTATTGGCAAGTGATACTATGGTAGTATAGTGGTAACTATCATCTATATGCATTTGGCTAAGTGGAGTTGAGGCTTGCATTGCTGAAAATAAATTTTCCTTATCATTTGAAAACACTAAGTTTTTGCTTGACAAAAATCACCCAAGGCATCTACCAATCAAAGATTGAAGATCCTTTAACCCTTGTTCAACCACAAGTTTTTATCTTAGAAATTTGGATGATGAGATTCTTGATAGCTTCCATGTCTTGATGCTCAAATTGTCCTTTACCAGGGACATGGCTAAGTACTTAGGTTTTACACTCTACAGAGGTGGTGCACTTTCCCCACAAGACTTGGTTTCACCAAGACAAGATCTTTCAGAAGCCTTACCTTAGACCAAATGGACGCGTTCCAACCTATCATCCCACTACCACCAACTGTCCAAATGGCTAAGTTCTAGCAACCTATATTATCCTGGCAGAGCCCATAATGCCAAGTGGTTGCACTTGAAGCTTCTCAACATTTGACATCTCAAATCTCTTTGTTCCTGGGTGGCCATCCACAAGTGAGATACACAAGGTAAACCATAAAAATGGGCCTTGTGAACCACTCAACACAAACCAATCCTTCCATTCCACCCAGGTGATTCATTCTCTTAGTTGTTTTATTAAACAAAACACAAGTCCTTAGACTTAGAAATTTTTCCATAGTGTGAATATATTTCCACCCTTGTTTTCTACTAGCTAAGCTAAGCATGATAGTAGTAGGAATCTTAACTTAGGAATTTCTACTAAGGTTTCATCTACTAGGATTTCCCTTAGCATGGTTTATACTTAGCAAAATTCCATGCAAGTCTTACTTAAAAATATCACTAATGCATAGTGAAAATAATGGAACAAGGTATGAAGCATCACTTGCCTTTTTGGTAGAGAGTATAAGTTCACCCTTGATCTTTGCAATGTTCACACACTTCAAGTCACTACAATTCAATCAAGCAAACAATATTTCAAACTACCATTCAAGCAATTCATCACATAAAATAATAGAAACAAAACAATGCATGCAAGTATGCAAGAGATTGTTTTATTTGTGAAAGTGGTTTCTAATGGTTCACAAACATTGGAAAACACCTCATGGTCATTTTATAAAGTGGCAAAGTCATTTGCAAAAGGTTTCACTTTATAAACCATTTTTAAAACAAGGTATCATTTTATGTGGTGTAGAAATGTTTTAGTAAGGCATTAATCTTTAGGATTCACAAAATATGTTTTCAAACCATAAAACTTGGTGTTTGGGGTCAGAGAGTTTAAAACAAAACATTTCCCAAAGGTTTTCTTCCAAAATCATTTTTAATAAATAAACCATATTTTTATTAGACTAGAAATGGTTTTAAATCAAGCATTCATTCTTTTGTTTCACCAAATACATTTTTGAAACCACAAAGTGATCCCTAAAGTCAGTAGGTTCAAAACACACCATTTGCCAAAGATTTTATCCCCAAAAACATTTTAGAACAATTTTTATAACCTAAACAAAGTGATCCCTAAAGTCAGTAGGTTTTATTTGAAAATATAAAATACTTGGAGAACTTGTTTAAAATAATTTAACAAGTTTTGATTTTTTAATTAAAATGGTAAAACCTTTATTTTATTAAAATTGGATATTAATAAATCCTCATTATTTTATTGATATAAAGTTTTACTCTTTTATTAAATAGAAATATTTGTATTTCAAAAGCTTGGCCAAGATTTAATTTGGTTCTAAAATAATCTTTATTTATAAACCTTTCCTTTTCTCTTGTAAATCAAAAACTTTTTATTTAAAGGTCCAAAATAGTAAATCAATTATTAAATGATCCTTTAATAATTTTTTAACTTTTAAATCCCTTTAAGATTTTTACTTGATCCAAATATGTTGGGAGGTTTCCAATTAGAATCAAAAAGTTTCTTCTCACCCTGAAAATCAACAAAATTTTATTTTTATTTATTTATTTTTCACATAACAAGATTTGGAAAATCTTGGGATGTGACAACGGGGCTGGTTGCGGGCTGTGCTTGGGCCCCGGGTGGGCCCCGGGTGGGCCTCTGCGGGGCTGCTCTACAGTGCGCGCGAGCGGCGGGGAGGAGATATGGGAGATGGGCTACGACCCAGTAGAGCTAGGTTCACTTATTTTTTTTACAGAAAACTGTTTTCTTTTTCTGTTTTCTGATTTCTCTTTTGTATTTGAATTCAAATTGTGTTTTGAATAGTTTCAAAAATACTAGAGACTTTTATAAGACTATACGAATATTGTAGGACCCTTTTATTCATTTTGGGTTCCTCTTATTGGAGTAATTTCAAAATATAAGAACTAGTTGAATGGTTTGAGAGGAAACAAAATTAGGGTTTTGTTTGTTCTTATTTGTTTGAACCAAAGTGCAAGTGTAATGCATGCATGAAATGCTCAAACATGTCTTTATTAATATTACACAAAAGGTGGTATGTTACAGATCTACCCCACTTACAAGAATCTCGACCCAAGATTCCTAGGTTTTAGAAAAGAAGGCACGGTACTCAGATCGAAGATGATCTTCGTGTTCCCAGGTTGCTTATGACTCGGAGTGATGAGACCATTGAACTTTCAGGAACTTGATGGTTTGATGACGAGTCTTGTGCTCGGTTTCATCAAGAATACGAACATGGTATTCTTGGTAGGTTAGATCATCTTGGAGATCCAAAGTTTCATGGTCCACACCACGAATGGGATCTTTGAAGCAACACTTGAGTTGAGACACATGAAAGACATCATGTACCTCTGGAAAGGTTGATGGTAGATCTAATTTGTAGGCAAGCTCACCCTGCTTGGAGAGAATGCGAAAGGGACCAACATAGCGAGGAGCCAATTTTCCTTTGATACCGAATCGATGGACACCCTTAAGAGGAGTGACCCGGAGGTAAACTTGATCACCAACTTCGTAATGAACATCAAGATGATGATGATCGTAGTTGGTCTTCTGACGAGATTGAGCGGCCTTCAAATGCTCTCGAATTGTGCGTACTTGATCTTCCACTTCTTGGATCATGTCCGGACCAAAGAATTGTCTTTTGCCATTTTCTGTCTAGTTCAGCAGTGTTCGACATGTTCTCCCATATAGGAATTGGAAAGGTGTCATGCCCAAACATGATTGAAAACTGTTGTTGTAAGAGAACTCCGCAAAATGATGAAATTTCTCCCAGTTCTTCCCAAAGTATATGACACACCTTCTGAGCATGTCTTCAAGAATTTGATTCACTCTTTTGGTCTGACCACCGGTTTTAGAATGATAAGTTGTGCTGAAGGAGACATGAGTTCCCATTGCTTCTTGTAAACTTTGCCAGAATTTGGAAGTAAACAAACTTCCATGATCAGAGATGATATTCTTGGGAACACCATGAAGAATGACAATCCGTGAGATGTATAAGTCAGCCATTTGACTAGCATGGATATCTTCTCGAACCGAGAGGAAATGAGCAACTTTGGATGACCGATCAACTATTACCCATATAGCATTATGTCCAGATTGTGTCTTTGGGAGTCCAGTGATAAAATCCATACCAATTTCATCCCATTTCCACTCAGGAATTTTCAACAGTTGTAGAAGTCCAATAGGTCTTTGGCGTTTAGCCTTCACATGAAGGCAAATGTCGCACTCTACACCAAAACGGGCGATTTCTGGTTTCATTCCACTCCAACAGAATCTATGACGGAGATCTCGTTACATCTTGGTACCACCAGGATGAATAGACAGAGGGGATTCATGAGCTTCTAGTAGGATTAGATCTTTGAGTTTCCGACTTTTTGGAACCACTAGATGGCTACCAAAATAGAGAGTACCTTGATCATTGATGGAGAAACATTTAGCTTCACCACTTGCAACACGTTCTTTGATCTCGGTGATCTCACCATCTTGTTTTTGAGCTTCCCTGATTTGGTCCTCCAAAGAAGATTTTATTTCAAGGTTAGCTAGGAATCCACTAGGAACCACTTCAAGGTTCAGATGCTTGATTTCCTCATATAGAGCGGGTTGGGCTTGTGAAATCATCAGATTATTGTAATAACCGACTTAGCGCATCACCAACAAATTGGCTTTGCCAGGTTGATAGTTGATACCTAAATCATAGTCTTTGATGAGTTCCAACCATCGTCTTTGCCTGAGATTCAGATCTGGCTGGGTAAATAGATACTTCATACTTTGATGATCCGAGTAAAGTTCGCAACGGTTACCGATAAGGTAATGTTGCCATTGCTTAAGAGCATGAATAACATGGAGTTTGATATCATGGGTTGGATAATTGTTATCATGTGGCTTCAACTGTCGAGAAGCATAGGACACTACATGACCATCTTGCATCAACACACAACCGAGCCCTTGGAGAGAAGCATCACAGTAGATGAAGAAGTCCTTGCTTGTGTCTGCAAGGACAAGCACAGGAGCGGTGGTTAGCTTAGTTTTCAAAGCTTGAATGCTTTCTTCTGCCTTTTTTTACCATTCAAACTTCTTATCCTTCTTAAGAAGATCAGTCATAGGCTTGGCTATCTTGGAGAAGTTATCGATGAATCGGCGGTAATATCCAGACATTCCAAGAAAAATTCGGACTTCCTTGACTGAAGTAGGTGACTTCCATTCCATAATGGTCTGAACCTTATCCGGTATGACAGCAACACCACTTGTAGACACAACATGACCAAGGAAGATGAGCTCTTGTAACCAGAACTCACATTTGGAGAATTTGGCTTAGATACGATGTTCACGAAGTTTATTCAACACCAAACGTAGATGTTCGGCATGCTCTTCTTCGGGCTTGGAGTAGATTAGAATGTCATCAATGTATACCACGACGAACTTGTCAAGATATTCCATGAATACGGCGTTCATGAGCCTCATAAATGTGGCAGGGGCATTGGTTAACCCAAAGGACATCACTATATACTCGTAAAGACCATAACGAATTATGAATGTTGTCTTTGGGATATCCTCCTTTCTGATCTTGATTTGATGATACCCTGATCTTGAGTCCATTTTGGAGAAGACAACGGAACCACTTAATTGATCAAAGAGGTCATTTATCTGAGGAAGATGGTACTTATTCTTGATTTTCACCGCATTGAGTGGACGGTAATCAACCACCAATCTTTGAATATTTGTATCCCGCATCTTGACAAAGATGGGGCAACCCCAAGAGGATGTGATAGGTTGGATGTAGCTTAGGCCTTCTAGCTCTTCCAGATGATTATTCAACTCAACCAACTCATGAGGAGGCATGCGGTAAGGTCTTTTTGAGATAGGAGTAGTTCCAGGAACTAGATCTATGACAAACTCCACACTTCAATCAGGTGGCATGCCAGGCAACTCTTCAAGAAAAACATCCGGGAAATCATAGACTACATGGACATATTGAACCTCTAGTGTAGGTAGGACATCCATGGCATACAACTCTGAGAAGGGTTTAAGGACTTCTGATGGAGACTTTGAACCATCAGTCCAATACTTGATAGTTATGCCAGCAGGAGAGGTCACAGTAACTGTTCTAAGTGCACAGTCAATGACGGCTTGATACATGGTTAACCAATCCATGCCCATAATGCCATCTATGTTAGTTGACTTGAGTGCAATGGGAGAAGTGGAGAACTTCTGATATGCTATATCTATCTCAACCCCATGAGTAAGCCAGATGGTCTGCCATCGAGACCCAGGAGTACTAATCTCTAGAGGGGAAGACATTGCTTCAAAAGGTATATCATGCTCCCATGCAAAATCTTATGATATGAATGTATGTGATGCCCCAGAATCAAACAAGACTATTGCGAGAATTGAATTGACACAGAGCGTACCTAGAATGATGCGTGGATCTTCCTGAGCTTCTTCAATAGTGACATGGGTCAGGCGGCCATGTCCAGCACCTTGAGCTTTATCATTCTTCTTTGCCTACTGATCATTGCGTCCGACATCCCTTTGGGAACACTCCCTTGAATAGTGACCAGGCTGACCACAGGAGTAGCAGGTAACTCCAGTGTAAGAACCAGCAGGAGAACGAGAATTTGCTCCACCAGTGTTTGACTGTGGCTGATGAGAAGAATTGGCAAAAGACTTGGGTGCATAAGGAGCACGAGGCACAGCACTGTATGGAACAAAGACACGGCGCTTCATGCTAAAATAGGAAGAAGCACGAGAATTTCCTTCTTCACACTTCTGAGAAACCTCCATATCCTTCCTTCTGTGCTCCAAAGTAAGAGTCTGATTGTGTAGTTCCTAGAAAGACTGGAACTTGAAGGACATCAACTCATAGCGAAGTGCAGGTTAAGTCCCTTACGGAACAACTCTTGCTTATCTTCATCATTGGTCATATACCTGGTTGCATAATGAGCCAGGCGAGTAAATTCACGCCCATATGTTTCAATATCCCTGCGCCCCTGAGTCAGATCTAGAAACTCCCTCCTTTTGAGATCCATGATGGGCTTAGGGATATAAGAGGCAAAACATGCTACAACAAACTCTTCCCAAGTAACAACATATCCCTGAGCTTGCAGATTCCGAAAACCTTCCCACCAAACACCAGCCTCACCTTCCAGTTGATAGGTGGCAAAGTTGACGCAGTCATCAGGACGGACACGAAGAGCGCTGAACTTGCTCTCTATGGTGTGAAGCCAATCATCAGCTTCAAGGGGCTCCTTGGGGTGGGTGAAGATTGGAGGAAAAGAGCGGATGAAATCTCCAAGTGTGACACAGTCGTCAGGACAACGTTCAGTGTTGTGCGCCAGACGCTCCAGAAGGTGTTCATTCCTCAGACGTTTGGTCTCAATGTTGTTGAGAACCTCAGCCATTGTGGGAGGTGGCGGAAGTTCCTGTTCAGCATTGTTCTTTCCTTGACGGCAATAGAACCACGAGTACTAGACGACATCCTAAGGAGAAAACAAAAACCATGAGAATGGATTCACTAAAAAGGGTACATCAAAGGATGACAAAAACCATATCAAAATATCATGGTAGAGGTGAACATCTGGATGGACATTATATCAATGCATTAAGTATGGCAGTAGAACAAGCATATGAAACGTATATTCTACCAACTTAGATACAAACCATAACAATGGAATGCAAGCATGATATGATACCAACAAGTCACAAAAGAATAGAGAATAGGATTATAGGCATCCTTAGCAAAGTTGAAAAACAATGCTCGGGTGCACAGATATATCTTGGAAACTCTGAGACTTGCAACCGAGTATAGAGTACTAGGAAAAACAACCCAAACCCGTATATCCTAAAAGTTTGAAATGATAGACGAGAAGTGAAAACTTTGCAAAACAAACGAGGTAAGATAAATCAGCAATAGAACAACCTTGGATAAGGAGTAAAAGGAGTCCTATTCAGAGTTTTTCAAATAGTTTGTAGCTTTCAAATAGTTTTCTCAAACTCTAGACTCAACAGCGACCAGCTAGAAGGGTTTCCTACAGGCAGTCCTGCTCTGATACCAAAATCAAAGGCCCTTTACTAAGTTTGTTGTTTAGAACAACTTGTTTGCTTCCATTGTTTGTTGTAATGATGGGTCTACGACCCCTGGCTTGTATGATTGGTTTGTAACTCCATGAAGAGTTTACCTTACTAATGTATGGTTTGTATGTTCTGTAATGTTACGGATCATTCCCTGCATGCTTTGGAATTTAGGTTAGGCTTATATCAGATGAGGATCTGGTATTTGTCTAGCCCTGATCCCGGGTCGTGACATTACGCCCCGGTAATTGCGGTTTCTAACTTTAGGTACCCTAGAAATTGCCCTTGATTTTCGGGAAAAAAAGTTTTGGGGTGCCCCATGGGGTACCTAGGATAGGCAAGTGGCTAGGTTCAAGGTTGCAATGGACCTCGCGTGCCTGCGCGCGCCAGCGGGTTTGCCTATTTTGCCCACCCCCGAACCCCGGCAATAGGAAATTCATCAAAAATCAAAAAAATATGAAACCAGATCGAGTATCCCTTGTGTGTCACCCACTACCAACATAAAATCATAAAGAAAACAAACCGGGACATTTGCCACACGACGCACCCCCCGGATGGCTATCGAGTAGGATTTAACATGCCTTTAAACCCTAGACCTCCCCCTCACTTAGCAGAACATGGATCCACTACGTTGAATGAGCCCAAAACCGGCACCTAGATCCCTCTCGGCATTCTAAGAAACTTCTCCAACTAGAAATTCCAGGGTTCCATGAAGAAATCCAGAGTTTCCATTTACCGACTTCGAAAAACCGGTGATTCTGCAAAGGAGATGCGAGAATTGAGCGCGCCCTAGGCCCCGAGGCAATTTACATGCATGCTACATCATGGTGGACCGCCATCCCCGGGAGGTTGGTACTCATCTCGTGGTGCAAGCATATACTATATTTTTCCTGAGTTACGCCCCGGTAATTGCGGTTTTTAACTATAGGTACCCTAGAAATGGCCCTGGATTTTCTGGAAAAAATGTTTTAGGGTGCCCCATGGGGTACCTAGGCTGAGCAAGTGGCTAGGTTCAAGGTTGTAATGGACCTCGCGTGCATGCGGCGCCGACAGGTTCGCCGATTTTGCCTACCCCCGAACCCCGGCAATGGGAAATTCATCAAAAATCAAAAAAAATATGAAGCCAGGTCGAGTAGCCCTTGTGTGTCACCCATTACCAACATAAAATCATAAACAAGACAAACCTAGACTTTTGCCGCATGACACACCCCCGGATGGCTATGGAGTAGGAGGTACCATGGCTTTCAACCCTCTACCCCCCTCACTACCCAGAACGTGGATCCACTGCGTGGATTGAGCCCAAAATCGACACCTAGCTCCCTCTCGTCATTCGAAGAAACTTCTCCAACTAGAGATTCCATGGTTCCATGAATAAATCCAAAGTTTCTATTTATCGACTCCAAAAAACTGGTGATTCTACAAAGGAGGTGCGATAATTGAGCGCGCCCTAGGCCCCGAGGAAATTTACACGCATGCTACGTCGTGGCGGATCACCATCCTCGGAAGGTTGGTACTCATCTCGTGGTGCAAGCATATACTGTATTTTTCCCGAGTTACGCCCCGGTAATTGCGGTTTCTAACTATAGGTACCCTAGAAATGGCCCTAGATTTTCTGGAAAAAATGTTTTGGGGGTGCCCCATGGGGTACCTAGGCTGGGCAAGTGCCTAGGTTCAAGGTTGCGATGGACCTCGCGTGCCTGCGCGCACCGGCGGGTTTGCCAATTTTGCCCACCCCCCGAACCCCGGCAATGGGAAATTCATAAAAAATCGAAAAAATATGAAACCAGCTCGAGTAGCCCTTGTGTGTTACCCACCAACACCATAAAATCATAAACAAGACAAACCGGGACTTTTAGCACATGGCGCACCCTCGGATGGCTATCGAGTAGGAGTTAACATGGCTTTCAACCCTAGACCCCCCTCACTGCCTAGAATTTGGATCCACTACGCGGATTAAGCCCAAACCCAGCACCTAGCTCCCTCTCGGCATTCTAATAAATTTCTCCAGCTAGGTATTCTAGGGTTCCATGAAGAAATCCAGAGTTTCCCGTATCATAACCCTAACGACCAATAGCAGCCGTCGGATCATAACCTTAGTTGCCAAAGGCGACTGTTAGATTGTCTCTTCTAGAAGACACGGACCCCTTGCCCCTTCCCGGGGCACTGGTTCTGCGTGTCAATGGTTACAAACCGTTCGATCGGGCCGCGTGGACGCTAGGATGTTTCTTTGTATGGCCGATCCGCGAGTAGGCTGTTATGCGACATGATTAACCACGCTTTTAATATTCAAATATATTACTATCTGGACATCCCTCTGCCCTATATCAATAGGAGCTCGTGACTGAGCACGTCTCTTTCAAAACCATAACCCCTTCCCCACCGCATCTCGCCGTGTCGGACGACACCACCGGCTTTCGCGCATCGTTGCCCGACGACAGCAACTGACATGAACCTTAAGGTAGGAAATCATTTGACTAGCGTTTGAATTTGTTTTACAAATTACTGCCGTCGGCTTAACTAACTGCACATCTATTCTCTGATTTCTCGAGGAACTTTAGATGTGGGAGCCGCACAGCAAGGAGTACTTAAATCGCCAGCCCTTGAATCTGGAGGAGATCCTCACACGAAACATCCTAGCTACGTACGGGATCGTGTGCCCCCACCATGGATGCTCTCGCTGTTACCCCTACCACATGCTCCTAGGGCAGGAGCTCGCGTGCGGCTGCATGGAGCCCGACTACAACTACACCCGCCCGCTGGAAAAGCTCGTGGTCCACCTTGCAAGGGATCACCTGATCGAAGTGATTAGGCTATCCTATGGCTGCTCCATTCTTCTCCAAGATCAGGTGGCGTTCCCTAAGCCGGCACGCCGCCGGCTCGTTTTGCAGAGGGGGACGACTCTGTTTTTGTCTTGACCATCACCGCTCGCGTTCCAGGAACCATCGCTGGGCCCACCATCACCGCTCACTACCAGGAAAAGACACATCCGTGGCACACCTAAAAAGACCATCTGTAGCGCACTAGCAATGCGCCACTATCCGCGCGCTACAGCTAAGTTTTAGCCGTAGCGCACTACCTAGTGCGTTACGGGTAAAAATTTACCCGTGGCACACCACCTAGTGCGCGACAAGAATGGGTCCATGTGTGACACGCCTATGTTTTTTGAAAACCAAAAAAATGCAAAGAAAACACCCTCGTTTTGAATTGCAAAAGCAATCGGGTCCGTGCGCCGCCATCGTGTCGCTGGAGCATGGCTGTGGCCACAACTTACCACCACAAGGAGGTGCGGGAGGCCGTGGCCACGCTAGTCCTCGTCGGCATCGCCTGTCATCGCTGCGAGGAGGAGGAGGAGAAGGCCACCGTCGCTGCGAGGAGGAGGAGGAAAAGGCCGCCATCGCTGCAAGAAGAGAGGGAGGAAGGGAGGTAGGTGAGGAGAAGGAGGTCATCATCGCTGCGAGGAGGAGAAGGGCATTATCGTGCCGCCGTCAGTGAAAGGAGAAGAGGACGCCAGAGCAAGGACGCCGGAGCAAGGTGGCCGATGAGAGGATAAGGGGAAGGAGGAGAAGGAAAAGGAGAAGGAGAAGGAGAAGGACAATGATAAGGAAAAGGAAAAGGGAAAGGAAAAGGGATAAGGAGAAGGGAAAAGGAAAAGAAAAAGAGGGAGGGAAAAGTAGGGGGTAGGTGGGCAGGGTGGTGATTCGAATTTCGAATCCCGCCCAACTTACTCGTGGCGCACGCCACGAGTAAGTTGCCTCGATTTTTTTCTGCAAGAAAATTCTTGTTTTTGCCATAACTTTTTACACTTTTCGAATTTTGAGATTCTAAAAAATCGCTAAATGTCCTGAAAGGCGTTGCAAGCGGATCTGGAATCTCGTTCTGATCATTTTGGTATATTAAACGTGTTTTTCGACATCATATGCAAAAGTTACAGCCGTTTTACCATGGCATGACTTTTTTTGCAGAAAAGTCGAAATTCATGTTTGTTAATTTTTCTAGAAACTAGACCACATTATCTACCTAAATATGAAGGATTTTATTTTTTGAAGTGTTTTTCATTTTCTTTTTTTTTTGCAAAGCTAAAAAGGCGATCCACAAGGGGGGAGTTGGTGCAGGCCACTTAGCCGTAGGGCACTAGGGCAGAGTGCCCTCCGACTAAGTTTCACATCCATAGGGAACCTTGACCTAGTGCGCTACGGGTATGTGTGTTGCGGCCACATGTGCCCTGGCCCACACATAGTCGTGGCGCACCACCCCCATGTGCGCCACGCTTACGGCAGTTAGTCATAGGGCACCTATGGGCAGTGCGCCACGCCTATTTTACCCGTGGGGCACATGGGCCACGGATGTGTGGATTACCTATAGCCGTTTTCCTAGTAGTGGATGGCATTCCAGGAACCATCCCTGGGCCCACCTTCGTTTCTGCGGTATGTGTCGGGTCGGTCTCATGCGCATGGCCGATGTATACTGTGAGTATGTGCTCGCATGCCCAGCTGCCGTTGTCCGATTCAGTGCATGTGAGGGCCGTGTTGCCGAGCTGTCCGACGCCGGGTGAGGTGGAGTTTACGGACGTGAGGACGGTCCTTTGTGTGCCATCCAAGTACCTTGTCGATGCTGTACCGGCCAAAAAGATCAATTTTTGCATTCGCATCGAGAAGACCGACAGGCAGTTGTAGAACTTATGTTGTGCTTAAATGTAAGTCGTAATCAATACTAGTCCAGTGTGGAGAGCATACTTGTAGGACGAATGTATGTTAGTCGCAGTTCTGTAATACTCCTTGGTGTAATACATGTTGTTATATTTATCTATAAATTTGGTCAAATTTGATAAAATTTGACTTACAAAAAATCTAGAAGTACACTTATTTGCGGATGGAGGGAGTATTCCTTAATAATCATGCGTGCTCCACCTGCCAGTGTCACGCTTTCCGTGTGCCATGCACAGAAGATGTGTTCGTGTTATAACAGCCGTTGGATTTTGTTAGTAGGGTTGGCATTCTTTAATTCTCCTCCTTCCCCTCGAATTCACTGTCCTCACTCCATACCTTAGTTGCTAGCAGGCGGCGCGCCACCCCACCAGCTACCTCTCCCGCCGTCACCCCGCTCCTCCACCTCCTTCTCGTCATGGCTTCGCGGGAAGACGGCCAGGAAACGCGTGAAGATCACAGAGACGGTGAAAGCAACGTGAGTCGTCTCATACCTTAGATTTTATGGGGATTTATTTATTTTGAGCTAGATCTACTCTAATTACTCATGTACGTCTGGTGTGCTAGGCCGTCGCGACTTTGTACGACTCCGATTATCATGGTTTAACAGAGGGAGAGAGTCCTCCCCATTGTGAAAAACATGAGCTTGTGGTCGCTAAATTTGTAGCATTCGAGGGACGCGACATAGGCAGGAAGTTTTTAAGGTGTGGGCAGGGTGAAGAGTGGCCTACCAAAAGTTGCAGTGTTGTGAAATGGATAGATCTGGAGTGGCTACTATCTATGCAGAAATCGCTAGAAAAACTATGGGTGAAGAATGCTGAGATGAAAGAAGCCTTAGTCACCTCACTTCTTGAGAGTGCTGAGATGAAGTTAATGGCCCTTGATGATGCACCAACCCTTCACTGTGAAATACGTAGGTTGGAAGCCAAGGTTAGCAAAGTCGGGAAGGAGAGGGACGTGGCGATGGCCTAAAGGATAAAGTAGAGAAATACCTAACTTCATCAAGG
The DNA here is from genome assembly GCA_910589765.1 of Avena atlantica. NCBI lineage: Eukaryota > Viridiplantae > Streptophyta > Magnoliopsida > Poales > Poaceae > Avena > Avena atlantica. The sequence goes on from OU342736.1 coordinate 313,253,281, forward strand.
GTTGAACTACACGAGAAGAAAGTCCACGATGTCACATCTACCAATTTGCATAGGTTCCTGAGGATCAAGGCAGAGAAAGAACTGACCAAGTGCAAGCAGGATGCCAAAAAGATGGCGCTGACCATTCAGACCCTAGAGTGGCAGAATGAAGGGCATCGTGCTAAGGTTAGGAAGATAATGTATGTGTGTGAAAAGTAGGTTTGGTCAGATTGAGCTCCCTACTGTTAATTGTATTTGTCTACCAAGTGGTCTGAAGTCTGAACTAGTAGGAGCCCAAGCTGAAGCATGTCCGTGGATTTTCAGTTGTGTGTGGGAATGCTTGGAACAAAATGTAATAGTATTTGTTGACCAAGTGGTCTGAATTCTGAACTAGTAGTGTCTGTTCGTCTATGTTATGCCTTTCTTTGTTCATTTTGTACGATGGTGGTAATCTGACTTTGTTGGTTTGTTTAAGCAAAATCTACGTGGATTCGACCGCATGCAAAGGGCACATACACAATTTCTATTGTGGAAACACGAGCACCTGTTATTGCGCTAAACACAGCTATCCATAATTCCCATTGCAGCCCGGCAAACCCATTACAATAATTCTACTCGCATCAAACAGAACCAAAATTGCAACCAACCTAAACAACATCTAGACCCAGATCAACCCACTGTCGTCGGAGTCCACCTTGATTGATGACCCCTCCACGCCCTTCCCGGCGACATCCACTCCCACCCGTGGCTTGCCCTTTGCCAAAGAGGCTTCAATGGCGTTCTACATTGCTTTGTCGCCATCCTCATCCTTGTCGGAATCAACAATGATGAAGGGGATGGGGGTGGCAACGATCGAGCCCCTTCATGCCTGGAAGCTCCTGCTTGATCTCGACGCTGCAGCAATGCGTCTGCAGATAGGAGGGGCCGATCTCGGAGACGCAGCACAGCCATTCGGCTCAAGAAACCATGACCATTTTATACCGCAGCAGTGCGACGGTGGGATCTAGGGGTTGATCCACCGTGGCGAGCCCGACCACGAGCGCTGGAGTGGATGGATCTGCCAGCGCGAGCCATGAAGGCAGATTTTTCCTGATATATGGTGTACGGGAAGGGTGGAAAACTATGGGACCAGGCGTGTAACGGCTACTCGGCAAGGCCTCCCAGCGATATGTAGGCCGGCATGAGGACACATTTTTTTGGTCAATGAGCGCGAAAGGGACTTTGAACAACGAATGTGCGAGCTTTGGAGGAGCCCCACATTTTATCCCAAAGTGGATGATAGGATTCTCCTCGGTTTAATGGGTGGGATAAACCAAGCTTCACCATTCCCCTGCTCTGACTTCCAAGGCTCCTCTGCCGTCCCCTCTTTCCTCTGCCCTCGCTCCCCTAGCCCATGGCTTGCAACTTATGCAGCTCGTCTCGGGCAGAATCAGGGTCGGCTCAATGCCGCCAGGTGGGTTCCCCCATCAGGTACCGGAAGATGCCCTATGATTACTACCCCGAGATGCTGTGTTTGTGCGGTGAGAAGATGCCGAGATGGATTTCATGGACCGACAAAAATACTGTAGGAAAATTCAGAAACTGCGGCATCAGAGCGGTAACCTCGTATGCTTTACGTAGTTGGTAACCCTGATCCGGGAACCGTTATGTAATTTTGTGTTTGTTTGCTTCAATTGTTCACAGGAAGAGAGGGGACCGGGATGTCACAAGTTTGTGTTGATCGAAAATCCCCTTATAGGTTTTCACAAGGAGCTTGTTCAGGATCTTCGTGATGCTGTTTGGGACAAGAAGGAGGATATTCGTGCGCTGGAGCGAGAGATCCAGGAGCTTCTCCAGATGAAGGGGAGGCAGGAGCAGGGATGCGGCGTGCAGGCTAAGTTGCGGAAGCAAGCTGGTGAGATAGACGAGCTAAAGATTAGGCCGAAAAGAGGAAACAATTTCCTCATTATCTAGGCATTATCTGTTTCCTTTACTGTTTATGTTGGCATTACGTTTTCTAGCAGCTGAAATAAATTGCTGCTTCGTGGGATTGTAGTAGCTTAGAACTTGTTTTTCAGCTCAGAACCTTTTATAAAAATAGGGATTTAATCTGACTGGTGCAACCAGTAAGCTCTTATGTAAATTATGTATGTGCCATTACCATCCATCGAACTGGAGAAGAAATCACCATCGGCTCCGGTGCTGCGACTGTATAGATAGTAGTTGTAACGGCCCATGTTTATAATATATGTAAATAGTACTTAAGCACTGCATGCATCTGTTTAAATCAATAAAAGATATGCATCGGATCAAGTATGTGAATTAAAATACATTTGCAAAACCCAAAACCCTAAATTCTTTCCCTCTCTTCGAAACCACATTCAAATAGATTGAATTTTGAATATGACAAAATGTGAAGCCCAATTGTTTATGAGGGCCCCACAATAGTTTGAATGATTTATGAAAGCTCCTGGTACTTTGAAAAGATTCAAAACAGTTTGAAAATTAAAAGTTCAAAGAGGAAATGCCAAAAAAAGAAAAAGAAAACAGTTTTTGGAAAATAAAACAGCAGCAGCTGCAACTGGGCCGTGGCCCATCTCCCTCTTCCCTTTCCTGCCGCTCGCGTGCGCAAGTCAGCGGCCCAAGCCAACCCACGCGGCCCGTACCCCTTCACCACTCTTTCCCCTTTCTTCTTCCTCGCCAGAAGTACGCCGGCAAAGCTCCTGCGTGTTCGCGCCGCCATCGCCCGAATCACAGCGCCTCGCCGCCCCCTAGGGAGGATAAGAACCTCGTGGTGACGCCCTGGCCGTCCTCATCCATTCCCCCTCTCTCCCCCGACCTCCCTCTTCCTCTCCTGCTGCCGGTCCGAAACCCTGCTGGCAGCTCGTCGCCGTTCCCGACCGTCCCAGGCTGAGCCGTGGCCACCGACGACAGCGACGTGCTGGACTTGTTCTTCCTAGCCAAGCCACGGAGCCGAGCGCGCCCCCAAGCGACAGAATCATGACCTCCCTCCCCGACCCCAGCCGTCGTCTTCGCCACCGCTTTCGGCCTCCTCGAGCCTCGTCGTCGCCTCAGATCGCTTCAGGGTGAGCTTATGGTCCGTAAGGACCCTCTCTCTCCCTCATGTGCTATGTGTTGTTGTGTCGTCGAACGCCACCACCGCTCTCCGTCAGAGGCCGTCGTTGCCGAAGCGGTGGTTGCCAAAATAGGGCGGCGCCGCCACTATAGGGTCGGCCGCATCGTACTGAGCCAGACTCATGTTTCCTCGCTATCTCGCGCGTCCCCAGTCACCATAGCCATGCGCACCTGAGCCGCCGCCGCCGTTGAGCCTACGTGGCCACGACGTGGCTCCTGCGTTGAGTCCACGAGGCGTCTGCGTGGCCAGGTCCCACCAGGCAGCCTCTTTGGCTAGCCGCAGCCTCGGTGAGAAATAACAACAGGGCCCCCCTGTCCCACTTTGCCTGCGTGGAGGCTGAGGTGGCCAGAGGCCGACCTGTCTGTGTCCGTGGCTAGCCCAGCCCTCGGAGTAAAAAAGATTTCCAGATTTATCTAAATTAAGAAAAAGTTTAAGAATTTTAGAAATTGTTTGAATATTGTAAATTCAATAACTTTTAATTTATAAGCCAAAAAAATACAAATAATATATCAAAATGTTCAAAAAATGAGAACTATCTAACTAACCTATAATCATGCATTGTTCAACAACTTTAATGACAAGTTTAGTTAGAACAACATAGTAACCCCTCCCATATGTTTCCGGAGTTTTCCGAGCTAGGGTTTTCAACCCTCGGAACCCCGTTTAAATTGCCGAGCATGTTTTAGGGTTTCATTTCAATGCAATTCAACTTGTCATATCATCATCCTTGTCTGAGCATTGCATCTATGCCATATCTTGATTGTTGCCTTTGTTTCCGGTATTGGTTCTTCACGAGAGGATCCGAACCCGAAGCTGAAGTCAACAACACCGAAGATCCGTACCTGTCTACTGACGGACAAGGCAAGCGTAGCCTCTCATTCTGAGGACTATGGGATGGACGTCGCTTTTGTTTTTGGCCTCTTAGGCCTTTTGCTAAGTTGTTGTGTAGAACGACATAATTTTCTATCGCTGTGTGATGTAATGTTGGGTCTACGACCTCTGGTTTGTAATAACTCTAATATCTTACTCTGTTAAGAGCTTAAACTTATGCTGTTGAATCCTTGTGTTCTGTAATGTTACTGAATCATACTGTGATATTCCGTGTTTGGGAGTTGAACTTATCTTAGATGGTGATCTGAGGTTAGTTTAACCCTAACCCGGGGGTGCTACAGGTTTTGGTATCAGAGCAGGACTGCCTGTAAGAAACCCTTTTATTGGTCGATGTTGAGTCTAGAAGTTGACAAAATTATTTGAAAGTTAAAACTATTTGCAGAAACTATTCTCTGGTGTGTTTCTGTTGCTGGAGTTTCTCTTACCTTATTTGGTTTGAAAAGGTTTTCATTCCTTACCTTATATCTCAAAACTTTTAGGATCGTGGTTTTGGGGTTGTTTCTCTAAAAGTACTCCGTACTTGGTTGCTAATCTCAGAGTTCTAAGATATCTCAGTTTGGCTTGGAGTGTAACATCTTAGCATTCCATTGCCATGGTTTGTAAGTCAGCTGGTTAGTGTATACATTAGTATGCTTTGATACTACCATGCTTGATAAGATGATACATTTATATCAAGTACTCTTTGTTCATCTTTCCGTCTGGTATCTTTGAATCCGCTGTCTAACCCTTTTCTTTGTTATTTCAGGATGGGTGATACCTCTCGTGCCTGTACTCGTGCTCACGCACGTGGTGCTGCAAATGAGGGTGAATCTTCCAACCTTCCTCCACCATCGTCCATGGTTCAACTCATGGCCATGTACGAAACCAACCGTGCTGACAACATGAGGCTCCTTGAAAGGATTGAGCATAACACTACTCAACAGCAGAACAATCAAGTTGGAATCAAGGACTTCACACGTCTCACTCCGCCAGTTTTCAGCTATTCCACTAAGCCACTTGATGCAGATTACTGGCTTCGCACTATGGAGCGTAAACTTTAGGTTGGTCATGTTGCTCAAGCTGATTGGGTGACTTTTGCTGCCTATCATCTGGAGGGAGCAGCTAACTCCTGGTGGGAAAATTTCTTGGCTATGCAAGAAACTCAACATGTTGTTACATGGAAAGAGTTCACTGAAGCTTTTAGAGCTTATCATATTCCGGAGGGTCTGATGGATCAGAATAGGGAGGAGTTCCTCAAGCTTAAGCAGGGCACTGGTTCCGTGTGTGACTCCAGCGCAATTTCAATCGTCTTGCCTGCTATGCTACTGAAGAGGTCTCCACTGATGCTAAGAAGCAAGCTCTGTTCCGCAACGGACTGGATCCTGAGGTTCGCCATGATATCCACCTCATGGACTTTGGTAACTTCCAAGGTCTTGTTAACAAGGCTATGAAAGCCGAGAGTGGAAAGGTGGAGTATGAATAATCTCGTAAGCATCCTCAGAAGGGGTACAACAAGGCAGGTTCTGGCAATAAGAAGCGTCATGTCTTTGTGCCTTACAGTGCTGTGCCACATGCTCCTTATACTCCAAGGACTTCTGGCTATGCTCCTCGTCCGAATGCTACCTCAAACAATGCTGGTGGATCAAACTACCCTCCTGCTGGCAATGCATCAGGTTTTATATGCTTCAATAGTCGCTAGCCTGGCCACTATGCAAAGGAGTGTCCTCAAAAGAATGCCGCTGAGAAGGCACCACCACCAAAGAAGAATTGTATGTATCCAGGTGCTGGAAAAGGTCGCCTGAACCATATCTCTGTTGAGGAGGCTCAGGAAGATCCAAGGGTCATCATGGGTACGCTTCGTATCAATCAAATTCCCGCTAAAGTTTTGTTTGATTCTGGAGCATCGCATTCATTCATGTCACAAGATTTTGCTCAAATGCATGGGATAAGTTTTGAGGGGTTATCTGTTCCTCTGCTAGTTCAATCTCCTGGTTCTAGGTGGTGTTCCACCATAGTTAGTCATGGGATTCTAATCGAAGTTGCATTTCAACTTTTCCCCACTTCTTTGATCGCCCTCAAGTCAACTGATATTGACATTATTTTGGGCATGGACTGGTTGACCCGTTATCAATCCATTCTCGATTGTACAACCAAGTCCGTGACTTTGACTAGTCCTGCTGGCATAACAGTCAAGTATTGGACCATAGGGTCACTATCTCCTTTAGCTGTTTCTATTCCTGAAGAGGAGTTGTATGCTCTTGAAGTTCTACCTCCGTTAGAGATTCAAGATGTTTCCGTGGTTTGTGAGTTTCTGGATGTCTTTCCTGAGGAGTTGCCTGGCATCCCACCTGATCGAAGTGTGGAGTTTGTCATAGATTTAGTTCCTGGAACTGCTCCTGTTTCTAAAAGAACCTATCGTATGCCTCCTCATGAGCTTGTGGAGTTGAAAAAGCAATTAGAGGAGTTAGAAGGAAAATAATACATTCAACCCGGCACATCTTCTTGGGGATGTCCTACCATCTTTGTCAAGAAGCGGGATACTAATATACTGCGTCTGGTTGTGGATTATCACCCACTTAATGATGTGACTATCAAGAACAAGTATCCTCTCCCTAGGATCAACGATCTATTTGATCAGTTAAGTGGTACCACCGTGTTTTCCAAAATGGATTTAAGGTTAGGGTATCACCAGATAAAGATCCGTAAGGAAGATATTCCAAAGACTGCTTTCACCACTCGTTATGGTCTTTACGAGTATACAGTCATGTCCTTTGGTCTTACCAATGCTCCAGCCACTTTTATGCGGCTTATGAACTCTCTCTTTATGGAGTATATTGACAAGTTCGTCATGGTCTACATCGATGATATTATGGTCTATTCCAAGACTGAAGAAGAGCACGCTGAACATCTTCGTTTGGTGTTGACAAAACTTCGAGAACATCGTCTCTACGCCAAGTTTTCCAAATGTGAGTTCTGGTTACAAGAGCTCGTATTCCTTGGTCATGTTGTTTCCGCCAAAGGGGTTGCTGTTATCCCCGATAAGGTCCAAACTATCCTCAACTGGGAGTCTCCTAAATCCGTGAAGGATGTTCGAAAAGTTTTCTCGGTATGGCTGGTTATTACCGTCGATTCATCGAGAACTTCTCCAGGATTGCAAAGCCAATGACTGATCTTCTTAAGAAGGAGAAGAAGTTTGAATGGTCTGATAAGGCTGAAGAAAGCTTCTAGTTGTTGAAAACCAAGTTAACCACTGCTCCGGTGTTAGTTCTCCCAGACACTAGCAAAGACTTTGTTGTCTTCTGCGATGCTTCTCACCAAGGTCTCGGATGTGTGTTGATGCAAGATGGGCATGTTGTGGCTTATGCCTCCCATCAGCTAAAACCACATGAGAACAACTACCCAACTCATGATCTTGAGCTTGCAGTTGTTGTTCATGCTCTCAAGCAATGGCGACATTACCTTCTCGGTAGTCGTTGCGAGTTATACTCGGATCATCAGAGTCTGAAGTATCTTTTCACACAACCTGATCTGAATGTCAGGCAAAGAAGATGGTTGGAACTCATCAAGGACTATGATTTGGGTCTCAACTATCAACCTGGTAAAGCCAATGTTGTTGCTGATGCGCTGAGCCGTAAATCTTATTGCAACACCCTGATGGTAAAACAAGCTCAACCTTCTCTTCATGAGGAATTTGCTCGATTGAATCTTGAAGTAGTTCCTCGTGGATTTATCTCTACTCTTGAAGTGAAGTATTCTCTAGAGGATCAAATCAAAGCTGCTCAAAGGCAAGATCCTGAGATGGATACAATTAAGGAGAACATTGCTAGTGGTGTTGCTAAATGTTTCTCTGTTAACAAGGAAGGTGTCCTATATTTCGGTACACGTTTGGTAGTACCAAATGGAAAGGACTTTAAGAAGAGAATTCTTACTGAATCTCATGAATCACTTCTTTCTATCCACCCTGGAGGCACCAAGATGTATCGGGATCTTCGTCAAAGATTTTGGTGGTCTGGTATGAAGAAGGATATTGATCGTTTTGTTGCTGAGTGTGACGTTTGCCGTCGCGTCAAAGCTGAGCACCAAAGACCCGCTGGTCTCCTGCAATGACATAAAATCCCTGAGTGGAAATGGGATGAAGTTGGTATGGATTTCATTACTGGTCTTCCTAAGACTCAGAAAGGAAATGATGCCATCTGGGTAATCGTTGACTATCTGTCCAAGGTTGCTCACTTCCTACCAGTTCGCGAGAGCATTACTGCTAATCAGTTTTCTTGATCTGTATATCTCTCGAATAGTTGTTCTTCATGGGGTACCAAAGAAAATCGTCTCCGACCATGGAAGTTTGTTCACCTCAAGGTTCTAGGCAAGTTTCCAACAAGCTATGGGAACTCGTCTGTCTTTCAATACAGCTTATCATCCTAGCACCGGTGGTCAAACCGAAAGAGTGAATCAAATCCTTGAAGACATGCTTAGAGCGTGTGTCATATCTTTTGGCAAGAACTGGGAGAAATGCCTTCCTTTTGCTGAATTCTCCTACAATAACAGTTTTTAGTCCAGTATTGGTATGGCACCTTTTCAATTCTTATATGGAAGAACTTGTCGTACTCCTTTGAACTGGTCAGAAACCGGTGAAAGAAAGTTCTTTGGACCGGATATGATCCAGGAAGCAGAAGATCAAGTTTGTATCATTCGAGATTGTTTGAAAACTGATTAGTCTCGTTAGAAAAGCTATCATGATCATCACCATAAACATGTTGAATATGAAGTTGGTGGTCAAGCCTATCTCCGGGTCACTCCTCTGAAGGGTGTCCATCTGTTCGTTATCAAAGGCCAACTGGCTCCTCGCTATGTTGGTCCTTTTCATGTTCTTTCCAAGCAAGGTAACCTCGCATACAAATTGGAGTTGGCTGCAAACTTTCCTGAGGTGCATGACGTCTTTCATGTGTCTCAACTCAAGCGTTGCTTCGAAGACCCTGTCCATGGTGTTGATCATCAAACTCTTGATCTCCAAAAGGATCTGACTTACCGTGAGTATCCTGTTTGTATCCTTGATGAAACCGAGCGCAAAACTCGTCGTCAAAACATCAAGTTTCTGAAAGTTCAGTGGTCTCATCACTATGAGGATGAAGCAACCTGGGAACGAGAAGATCGTCTCCGATATGAGTACCCTGCCTTCTTTTCTAAAACTTAGGAATCTCGGGTCGAGATTCTTGTAAGGGGGGTAGAGTTGTAACAGCCCATGTTTGTAATATATGTAAATAGTACTTAAGCACTGCATGCATCTGTTTAAATCAATAAAAGATATGCATCAGATCAAGTATGTGAATTGAAATACATTTGCAAAACCCAAACCCTAAATTCTTTCCCTCTCTTTGAAACCACATTCAAATAGATTGAATTTTGAATATGACAAAATGTGAAGCCCAATTGTTTATGAGGGCCCCACAATAGTTTGAATGATTTATGAAAGCTCCTGGTACTTTGAAAATATTCAAAACATTTTGAAAATTAAAAGTTCAAAGAGGAAATGCCAAAAACACAAAAAGAAAACAGTTTTTGGAAAATAAAACAGCAGCAGCCGCAACTGGGTCGTGGCCCATCTCCCTCTTCCCTTTCCTGCCACTCGCGTGCGGAAGTCAGCGGCCCAAGCCAGCCCACGCGGACCGTACCCATTCACCTCTCTTTCCCCTTTCTTCTTCCTCGCCAGAAGGACGCCGACGAAGCTCTTGCGTATCCGCGCCGCCATCGCCCGATCCTCACCCGAATCGCAGAGCCCCGCCGCCCCCTGGGGAGGATAAGAACCTTGTGGCGATGCCCTGGCCATACTCATCCATTCCCCTCTCTCCCCCGACCTCCCTCTTCCTCTCCCGCTGCCGGTCCGAAACCCTACCGGCAGCTCGTTGTTGTTCCCGACCATCCTAGGCTGAGCCGTGGCCACCGACGACATCGCCGTGTTGGACTTGTTCTTCCTAGCTAAGCCGCGGAGCCGCGCGCGCCCCCAGTCGATGGAATCGTGACCTCCCTCCCCGACCCTGGCCGTCGTCTTCGCCACCGACTCCGGCCTCCTCGAGCCTCGTTGTCGCCTCAGATCGCTTCGGGTTGAGCTTCTGGCCCGTAAGGACCCTCTCTCTCTCCCTCCCATGCTCTGTGTTGTTGTGTCGTTGAACGCCACCACCGCTCTCCGTCAGAGGCCGTCGTTGCCGAAGCGGTGGTTGCCAAAATAGGGCGGCGCCGCCACTATAGGGTCGGTCGCGTCGTACTGAGCCAGACACACGTTTCCTCGCTGCCATGCGCACCTGAGCCGCCGCCGCCGTCGAGCCTACGTGGCCACGATGTGGCTCCTGTGTTGAGTCCACGAGGCGCCTGCGTGGCCAGGTCCCACCAGGCAGCCTCTCTGGCTAGCTACAGCCTTGGTGAGAAATAACAACCGGGCCACCCCTGTCCCACTTTGCCTGCGTGGAGGCTGAGGTGGCCAGAGGCACACCTGTTTGTGTCCGTGGCTAGCCCATCCCTCAGAGTAAAAAATATTTCCAGATTTATTTAAATTAAGAAAAAGTTTAAGAATTTCAGAAATTGTTTGAATATTGTAAATTCAATAACTTTTAATTTATAAGCCAGAAAAATACAAATAATATATCAAAATGTTCAGAAAAATGAGAACTATCTAACTAACCTATAATCATGCATTGTTCAACAACTTTAATGACAAGTTTAATTAGAACAACATAGTAACCCCTCCCATATGTTTCCGGAGTTTTCCGAGCTAGGGTTTTCAACCCTCGGAACCCCGTTTAAATTGCCGAGCATGTTTTAGGGTTTCATTTCAATGGAATTCAACTTTTCATATCATCATCCTTGTCTGAGCATTGCATCGATGCCATATCTTGATTGTTGCCTTTGTTTCTAGTATTGGTTCTTCGCGATAGGATCCGAACCCGAAGCTGAAGTCAACAACACCGAGGATCCGTACATGTATACTGACGGACAAGGCAAGCATAGCCTCTCATTCTGAACCTATGTTTTATAAAGTATATTACTTTCTCGCTATGATGCACACGATTCCAATGTGGTCTTTTGTCAGTAGCTAGTGTTACCTATCTGCGGCACTGTTTCCCTTTTGTAGCCTTATACTCCTAATCCACTGCTCCCAGCATACCTAGGTTTGGCATGTGAGCGTTGTAGATCTTTTGTTACCGACAACATAGCCAAGCATAGTAACAATGTCTGATCCATTCAATGATGAATCAGAGGTGCCAAGGAAGGTAGTGAAGTAGGAGATGGTGACATCATCGAAGGAGTTAACTAAACATGCTAAGTCTTGTATGGGAGGCCACGTTGGGTGTGGTATTTGTAGTCCCATGCTCGCCACCACTAGGAAATGAGTTCTTGCCTTTGGAACCGAGACGAGCGTACAACCACACGGGGCTTGGGAACTCCTCGACTGACTAACTTGCCTAGTTGATTCCATGAGTCACATAGTCCGGGCTTTCCATTTGGCATACGCATTGAAAATGTCTTCGAAAGAGGAGGTGATGGAGGTGCATCATAACAGGTAGGGAAGCGTGGACCGGGTTGCTTGGGGTCGATGGAGCCCCTGGTGAGTCAACCTCGCCTCACATCTTTAAGTACCGGCTTCGGGACTTGACCCGTTATGGTGGAATCATACTTATTGCGTGACTCATGGTCTCGGCGAAAGAAAGGTAAAGGTCGTGGTCAACCACCCTTTGCCGGTCCTCCAAGGAAGAGGGCTAATAATATTTGGCATTAAGAGTCGGTTGATACGTGTGGGTAAAGTTGTACACCCCTGTAGCAGACTAATCTTTTTTAAAAGCCGTGTTCACGCTTATGAACGCTTGGTGACCAAATTCTAAGATCATAGATAACTTTAACCATTTTAAAATTTGTTGATCCACGTGTGTTTAAGGATGCTTCCTCTGGGTCGAGGGGGTGATCCTATATAGGAGGTTCTGATGAAGCTGGTGGTTACCAAGATGTGATGAACAAGATGAAGAAGTCGCTATCTTATCCCTTTTTAAAATATTCTGAGTAGACGAGACTCTTCTCTCTCTTGTTTACAAATAAAGATTGCTTTTTGCAAAAGTAAATCCAAAGAAAGCCTTTCTAGCCAAAGCATATAGATACTAGGTTATCTAAGTCTTGAAGAGTACATTCTCGTACTTAGCCTTGCGCCATTGTTGTTTTTCTACAGAGGATCTGGTTGCAACTGAAGGTGGCTTCTATGTTGACATCGACGAGTAATTGGGGGTCCCAGGTAGCAGCCTGAGGACTATGGGATGGACGTCGCTTTTGTTTTTGGCCTCTTAGGACTTTTGCTAAGTTGTTGTGTAGAACAACATAATTTGCTTTCGCTGGGTGATGTAATGTTGGGTCTACGACCTCTGGTTTGTAATAACTCTAATATCTTACTCTGTTAAGAGTTTAAACTTATGTTGTTGAATCCCTGTGTTCTGTAATATTACCGAATCATACTGTGATCTTCCGTGTTTGGGGGTTGAACTTATCTTAGATGGTGATCTGAGGTTAGTTTAACCCTAACCCGGGGGTGCTACAGTAGTGGCACATTCACAATTTCGGCTTCAACAAGTGTCTTCAGCCATTACCAAATCTCAAGTCGCTATGAGAGCGGGATTACATTGTCAATGAACGGATAAGTACGAGAATGTAAAATAACTCATATTGTCTTAAGACACCACTACATGCTTGTTTCGCCCAACAATTCACACGAACATAGCTCTAGAATTTTACAGAATACATAGACAGGTTCGAGATCAACACATTACTGTGCTTCTTCTTAGCCAGCCTTCTTACCCTTCCTGGGTGCCACTTCTTTGCCTTGGTGTCCTCTGACTTCTTCATTGCACGCATTCCTCCTCTTCCTGGGTGCCAGCTTTCTTATCTTCACATACTCTGCATCTTCGGTTCAAGGGAAGTCATGCCAATCAGCATCAGAATCGTGTTCAGCCTCATCACTCCACTTGTTTTGATTTTCTTCCCGCAGCAAAATCACTGAGTCCGCAGTCATGTTTCTTACCTTGTGCTTCCTTTCAAAAAACAGGACACGGTTAAGCACCTAATATCTACAGAGTACGACCAATTTTTTGTATAGGTACCATCTCATACCTAAGTTTGGGAGCATTAATAGGACACCCCGCTGCTCTATGGCCTATAAGACGGCAGGTCTTGCATCGGTTTTTGCCCTTCTTGCTACCACTAAAAGCTCAACCCGCCCTTTCAGAAAAAATCTTAAACCTCTTCACCTGTGGTCTACCTCTGCTCCTTTTTTTTACTGGTTGGCATAGCTCAAAACTCAGTTGGACTTGAGGCCAATGAGATGGATCTGTACAGGGCTCGACGGAACCAGCGTACACAGCTCTGAACTTTTCCAAAGAGAATTAGTCAGACAAATATTGATCCAAATGTGGTAGAGTTCATTTATTCACCAAGAAGACCAATGCGTGGTCGCATGCTTTCCTGGTATGATGCCACTCTAAGCAGGTGCATTCCTGCCGCTCGATGTTCACAACATCCCTATGGCCGTTTTTGGACATATCAACCACCTCACAACTATTGTTGTTTCATGGGAGAACCCTAAGATGACCAAGCCCTTGGCTTCTCTTATGGAGTTGATGTACAACATGTGGTAGCATATGGCCTATAATTCTTCGACCAATCTCTCTCCTTATATTTAACAGCTTCATGATCATACCCCGTATTCCGTCCATCAACATATGAACAGGACGGACTTTTATGTCCTTCACCCAGTTATTCAGGCATTCAGCTAGGTTGTTGTTTATGTAATCAACTTTGATGCCAGGGTTGAAGAGACTCCTCTTCCATAGTTGTGAATGATGTGCGACCAAGTATTGGGGAAGATCTGGGGCTTCCGCAAAAATCTTGCTCATGAAATATTCGTAGTGCCCAGCTCTGTAAGATCTAGCAGCAGGAAACATGTAACCAAATACGCTACCTGCATAGTGCCTGTACAGGTTGAGCATCAGCTGGGCATGGCATTCTCTACCCTCAGCTCGCGGGAACACCTCCTTCCCTGCATTCGTCAGCCCTTTGCATGCATATGTGGATATAGCCAATGGATCCATTTGTCATATTGATCTCCTGAGCAGCATCATAAACCAGACCCAGTTTTCCTCTGTCTCTATATCGGATAGCCCGAATGCCACTGGAAACATCCAGTTGTGACCATCCAATGTTGTAGCAGATGATAGGCAGTCTTTCCATTTGCCAGTTAAGACACTACTATCTATGCTCAGATATGGCCTACATCCATCCTTGAATCCATGGATGCAAGGTTTAAGCGCCATGAAAAATATGTAGAAATAAATTTTACCACCTTCCGATTTAGTGTTGATCTCCACAACACTCCCTGGACACCTATCCTGTACCTCAGCCTTTAAGTTGTACATCATCTTGAAGCTATTAGTCCAATCCCCATGTAAGATTTTCAAAGCTTTATCTTTACCTTTCCAGACCGTGTAATATGGTAGGACAATGTTGTATTGAGCAACGAGTTTATTCTGAATATTCTTCGCGATCTCCCTAGGGTTATGCTTTATTATGGACATAGCTTGTAAAGCTACCCACTCCGTATCAGCCATCAAAGATTTCAGCATTGTCGTGGGAATGACAACGGCAGATGCTGCAATCGGCAGCGAGTAGTAGAACATGGGGCAAGGGAGGCTAGCCATCTGCGGTGCGAGATGAGGGCGGAGACACAAGGATTTAGCCAGGTTCGGCCCCCTGGAGGGTAAAGACCTACTCCTGCTAGATTGTATTATGGTGAGAGTACAATGGGGAGAGCTCGGCGGCTAGGCAGCGAGTCGCTTTGGTGTATGATGGAATGTATCCTCTATGCGTCCTCTAGGGAGGTTTATATAGACTCACCTCCCTAGGGTTTACAGATCTCAACCGAATCAGTTAAGGTTTCAACGATCCTTTAACCTAATCTGACTGGGCCTATCTATGCTTCTAGGCCTTCAGCTTCCAGTCGCTTGAGTCCACGCCAGATCCAGATCGAGTCGCCGTCCTGCAGGCCTACTCGCTGGCACCCAGGCCAGTCGGAATCGTCCTGCTGGGTATACCCCGGTAGGCATATCCCCATCAGTAGTCCCCGAGGCCATCGTGGATTGGTCGCAGGTGTTTGCTGGCAGTCGGTGTATACGGGTCCAATGCGTACGCCCAGTCGAATTGGCGGTGGACTCCTGAATAAAGGAAAAACTAGTTATTCTAGTCGCAATAACGGCGACCGATCGGGTCGCAGCTCGGCGAACGGGTCGGCGAATTCTCAGTCACTGTTGTAGTGATTAGGTCAGCGAATACTCAGTCACTGTTGTAGTGATCGGGTCGGCGAGTCATCGAGTCGCGCAGAGGACGAGTCGAGTGGATGAAGTTGGACCGTCAAGTGGGGTCAAAACTAGCCGTTGGGGTAATCCAACGGTAACCTTTGGCATAATTACCGCGTAGTAACGGCTCCCGAAATTGGCGGGTAGCAACCGCTATATAAGGAGAATGACAGGCGAGCAGGGAGACACTCCTTCGTCTTTCCTCCGATTTCGCCCATCTCTGTTTTCCACCTCGCATCGCGATCCAACCGATCTAGAGAGCCCCGACCTCCACGAATTGTCCAACCAATGGCCCCCTCCACCGAACCATGGGGCAGATCCAAGTGCACCAGGGCGCTACTGGCGTCCTTCGAGGAGGCCGAGATCCTACGCGTCGGCAGATGGCGCATCCCCGCGGCCGGAGAAGTGACTCCGGACCCGCGCGAGGGAGAGTTCATCTGCTTCACCAGCCACCTGGAGCGGGGGCTGGGGTTTCCCACTTCTCACTTCTTCTGGCGTTTCTGCGCCTACTAAGGGATCCAATCGTCGGACCTGGGCCCGCATAGCATCGAGCAGCTCGCCATTTTCGTGGCGTTCTGCGAGTGCTATCTGGGCTGCAGGCCCTACTTCCCCTTGTGGCAAGATCTGTTCCATGGGAGGATCAGTCACGAAGAATTAGGCGGCCCGATGCTGGATGCGGATGGCCTGACATTTCAGCTGAAGTCGAAGGCGTCGTTCTTCGACCTGATGCTACCCGCCAAGGCGACAAACGAATGGAAGAAATCCTGGTTCTACGTCACCGAGTCGACTCCATACGGTGAGGTGGAGCTTCCATGGTACTCCGCCGACCGGCCCGAACCGTGTCGGCTCCAGGTCGGCAAGCTCCCGCTGGATCAGCGGATGGTTGTCGACGAAATGTTGCAAACCATTTGCGGTCTAAAGAAGAAGGGCCTCCAAACCATCAACCTCTACAACTGCTGGCTCGGGCGGCGGCTCGTGCCTTTGTCCCGCTGACGGGTAGGGACGACCCGACGAAATCCTGCCTCATCGAGTGGAAACTCGAAGACTACATACTGGACCCAAAGAAGATCACCCAGGCGGCGTACCTGGACGCGAAGGCCGGGGTCGCCCCCTATACCGCAAGGCGCCCAGCTCCGACGGTAAGTCGCCATTTTCGCCACCATTCGCAGTCGCAGATGATGCATTCGCGGTTGTGCTGACGTTGTCTCATGCTTATTGTAGTTGTTCCAAGTGGTGGAAGGATGGCTTCCACCCGCAGACGGCGAGAACTCGAGCTCGTCCGTCCAGGACGGGAGCGAGTCGCCTGCCGCCAAAGGCAACGTCGGGAGCGACGAGGGTGAAGATGACGATGACGATGACGATGAGCCCGTGGAAGACGCTGCCCCAATGATTCGCAAGACTCGCGGGCAACATCAGCGCGAGCTCGAGGCGAGTAGAAGCCTCGAACCTCACGATGACGACGACGACGAGCTTCCCGAGCACACCTCACGTCGCGAGGCCACGCCGTCGAAGAAGAAGAAGAAGAAGGAGGAGGTGAAGGCTCCGCCGAGGAGGAAGACGAAACTGGCAAAGCAGACGTCTCTGCCCCGTTCTGCGACCAGTTCTGACACCACCAACTCGGCTAAGGGCGAAGCAGCGCGCACGACCGTAGCATCGGATGCTGCCACTCCCCTGGATGAGGTACCTCTGGCATCGCTTCCACCCCCATTCGCCCCAGTCTCCGGGTTGGGGGCTGCTCCAGCCGCAGCAGCTTCGCCTCCCAGGAAAGCTTCCGCAGACGTCATCCCGGAGGCCCCTGCCGTGGCCTTGTCTTCAAAGAGGCCCTTTGTGTTGTGGGCACACGATGTGTTCGAGATGGGCCTCAGTCGGAAGTTGGGGCCCGAGCTGGAGAAGCCGGCCAACATCCGCACGGGTCTGCGGTTCATACCAGTCGCCAAGTAAGTCTTGTTCATCTGCTCGCCTTCCGTTGTAATCGGACAGTTTTACTCATATCGTTGTTTCACAGGACTGGAGTTAAAAAGATCGGCCATCCTTCCATGGCTAAGGTTCCGCCAGTCGTCACCGAGGAGGACCCCTCGCGGAAGAGGAAAACTGACGAAGCCGCTGCTCCCGCAGACATCGCTAAGAGGACGAAGGGCGACGACGTCGTCACGGTCTCTGATGACACGGCAGTTGCTCCAAGCGAACCTCCGACTGCGGCGGAAGTGGCCTCAAAGACCATGGATGCTGTTTCCTCGCCCGGAGTGGCCGAACCGGCTCCTAGTGGCGTTGCCGCATCCGCTGCGACTTTCCCCCGCTTCATGGCCAAGGCGGCCGCAGCGAGTGGTGCGACGCCAACGAGCCAGACGCCTGGGGTTGCCGAGACGGAGGTCGAGCAGCGTCGCGGATACACTCCGGTCCTGCTTGCGTCTGTGGACGCGCTGCAACTTCACGGCATGCTGGGCGTAGCCATCCAGGTATGTCTAGTCCCCGAGGATCGGGCCACTGAATATCAGTGGTCGGATTCTTAGTGTTTTTGTAGCGTCCAGTCCCCGAGTGCCCAGTCGCTGAATTTCAGCGGGTGGGCACTTAGGATTTTTGATCTCCAGTCCCCGAGTGCCTAGTCGCTGAATTTCAGCGGGTGGGCACTTAGGATTTTCAATGTCCAGTCCCCGAGTGCCTAGTCGCTGAATTTCAGCGGGTGGGCACTTAGGATTTCGTTGTTGTTGACGTTGCAATTTGTGTGCAGTGCTTGCAACGCGAATCGGCCGATCGGCTTGCAACGAAGTGTCGCGTGGAGAAGGAACTCGCTGCCATCCAGGAGACAAACAAGGGGCTGCAAGCCATTGCAGCCGAGGCGGAGGAAGTCCGCCGGGGCCTTGTCCGGGTGGGTGACCTGACGGCGGCACAATATTTGTTGAGTGCGGCCGAGAAACGGATCGCTGACCTGGAGTGTGAGCTCAAGGAAGCGAAGGCGGAGACGAGCTCGGCAGAGGGACGAGCGAAAGCTGCTGTCACTGCTGCCGCTGAGGAGCGGAAGGTGTCTGACGCACTCGTTGTTGGGCTGCAGAATGACTTCTCCTCGCTTCAAAGCTTCATCACGGGCCTTTGCCGTCCGCTAATTGATAAACTTTTCTTCCTTTGCCTGGAGTCGTTATGGAGTCGTTGGCGTACTCACTGCCGACCTCTGTCCACAGGACGGATTATTGACAGCTCGGAGGAGGCGCAGTCGTACGACGCGCGGCAGTGTGTGACCACTCTGGTCGACTCGGTCGCATTGTCCGCGGCTTGCATTCGAGCGTATCTTCAGGAGATATCGCCCACGGAAGTGATTCCCAGCGACCTCGTCGAGGTATGGCGTTATCTGGAGAAGGCTTCGGCAGTCGTCAAATTCATGGGGCGGCGACGGCCCTGAGCCTTGGGCTTGCCCATTTCCCGGAGGACTTCGACCTTGATGATGTGACGAGTGGATACCCCTCGTCGACGGGCTCTATGGAGATTGCCGAGGTGCTGAAGCTAACGGACCAGGCCGCGGTGTATGCTAATCGCGTTTGGGCGATGGGCGACCTCCTCCCCTACCAGGAGACGACTGTCACCCCCAACAATCCTGAACTGAAGCATCGGGACTTCAAGGTCGAGCATCCGTTCTGTGCGGCGATGGCGGGTGAGTTGACGACGTACCCGTCGAACCCGTACGTGCCCTTCATTCGCAACCGCAGGGGTGGTGGCGAGTCGGCGTCGAGACCTGCGGAGTAGAAGCATTGTGCCCTGGGGCGTTAGTAGCAAATAGCCATTGGACTTATCTTGTATTTTGGAACGACTTTGTTCTACTGTAATGGGAATTTGTGTTGTTTTGTGGATTGTTTTGTGATTTCGATTGTTGATTGGACGAGTCCCCGAGCGCGTCCGCCCTTTTTATGGGTTTTACCTCGTTTGTTTGTGTTAGTGATTTTGAATGTTTTTTGATTGTTTCGCTATTGAGGTCGACTCGCCTGAGCTCGGAGAGCCAGTCGCAAGGCGACTCCCGTGGGTGCTCTTTACTTGACCGTTTTCCCGTGCGCGAACGAGGTCGGGTGGCCGTGTCCCCGAGCGTGGTACTTGGTGGTTCTAGTCGCAGCTCCAAGGTAGGTGAGGACTAAGCGCGTTAGATTAAGCGCGTCACTCCTGCCTGACCCGAAGGATCAGTCGCATGGCGAGTCCTGGGCACGCTCTCATACTGGGCGTTTTTTACCTAGCCGCTCATATTTGACTGGACGTCAGTCCCCGAGCGTGGTACTTGGCCGTTCGAGTCGCTGTGCCGAGGATGCGGAGGACTTGGTCACTGTGAGAAGCGAATGCAGTTGTCTTGGCTCGATGAGCCAGTCGGGCTAGGCGACTCCAATGGGGCTCCGGGTTGGCATTTTTGTGGACGTTACGAGGCCTGGAGTTTTCTAGTGCCCTCATGCCGCACTACTTGGCCATGCCGGTTGCTTTACCAGAGGTTGACTTCTGCAAATAGCATAACGCTATTATTACGAATGCGACTGGCACAAGACATGGAGAGTAGACACAATTTTCGGTAACCGATCTGTTTTATTTCATAGCGGGTGGAGAGTACGTGTATGAAGTTCTAGGAGTAGAACTTCCGTAGGAGTTTTACATTCCATGGCCGCTTGACGTCGAGTTTTCCGTCCCCTCGGACGTCGATGAGGTAGTAGGCGTCGTTCTCTAGAACTCGCCTGATGGCGAATGGTCCCTCCCACGGGGGGAGAGCTTGTGCATGCCCTTCTTGTCCTGGATGAGGCAAAGTACCAGGTTGCCTTCCTGGAAAGTGAGAGTCCTTACTCGCCGGCTATGGTAGCGGCGGAGCCCTTGCTAGTAGATGGCGGAGCGGGAGCGAGCTAGGTCGCGTGCCTCGTCGAGCTGGTCGACTCCATCCTGGAGTGCGAGTTCATTTGCGGCCTCCGTGTAGTTGACCACCCTGGGCGAGTCGTGCTCTAGGTCGGTGGGCATGACTGCCTCGGCACCGTACACCATGAAGAAGGGGGTGAACCCTGTCGACCTGTTGACGGAGGTGCGGATGCCCCAGATGATGGAGGGTAGCTCCTCGACCCAGCACCCGGCGGTGCGCTCGAGATATACTTGGAGCCATGGCTTCAGGCCATGGAGGATGCTCTGGTTGGCTCGTTCCGCCTGGCCGTTGGACTCCGGGTGGGCGACTGAGGCGAGGTCGAGTCGGATGTGATGTTCCTCGCAGAACTCGGCCATGGCTCCTTTGGCGAAGTTGGTGTCGTTGTCCGTGATGATGCTATTTGGGAACCCGTAGCGATAGATTAGCTCGTGTAGGAACTTGGTGGCGGTCTTCCCGTCGCATTTCCAGACTGGCTTGGCCTCCACCCATTTTGTGAATTTGTCGACTGCGACCAGGAGGTGGGTGAAGCCAGAGAGGGCCTTCTTGAAAGGGCCTACCATGTCCATACCCCACACGGCGAACGGCCAGGTGATGGGGATTGTCTTGAGCGCCGAGCTTGGCACGTGCGTCTGGTTGGCGTATTTCTGGCACCCGACGCACCGCTGGACAATGTCGACAACGTCTGCGTGTGCGGTGGGCTAGTAGAAGCCGTGTCGCATAGCCTTTGCGACCAGAGAGTGGGCGCTGGCGTGGTGCCCGCAGTCGCCGGAGTGGATGTCTTGGAGCATTTTGCGTCCTTCAACTAGTTGAACGTAGCGTTGGAACACGCCGGTCACGCTGTGCTTGTGGAGCTCGCCGTTGATGATGACGAAGGATTTGCAGCGGCGTGCTATCATCCGGGCCTCCGTTTCATCCGCTGGCAGGGTGCCTCCCTCCAAGTAGGCAGTGTATGGCGCGGTCCAGTCGTCTGGCTCGGCGATGAGCGCGACCAGGGCTGCCTCTGGTTGCAGCGGGATTTCGATGTCGATCTCCCTTGGGGGAGAGACGGAAGGCTTGGTGATGGTGTCAAGGAAGACGCCGGCGGGTGGTGCGAGTCGAGCCGAGCCAATGCGGGAGAGTGCGTCGGCCTCCTCGTTCTTCCGCCTGTCAATCCACTCGACGGAGTAGCCTGCAAAGTGTCCACCCAGCTTGTCCACTGCTTGGCAGTATGCCGCCATGGTGGGGGAGATGGCGTCGCAGGTGCCAGCGACTTGCCCGGCGACGAGGTCGGAGTCTCCGTAGCAGCGCAAGCGGTTGACGTTCATTTCCTTGGCAGCTCGCATGCCGTGGAGTAGCGCCTCGTACTCGGCCATGTTGTTGGTGTAGGGGGTGAAGTCGAGGCAGAGGACGTAGCGGAGCTTGTCTCCCTTTGGAGAAGTTAGCACGATCCCTGCTCCTGCGCCGTCCGCGTTCTTGGAGCCGTCGAGGTGTAAGCTCCAGTAATGGAGGTATGGCAGCTTTTCTGGCTGCTGGGCCTCTTCCCAGTCGGCAATGAAGTCCGCGAGAGCCTGCGACTTGATCGATTTGCGCGGCTTGTACTTGATGTTGTGTACGCCGATCTCGACGGCCCACTTGGCGACTCGCCCGGTCGCCTCACGGTTACGGATGATGTCCTGCAACGGTGCTGAGGAGACGACCGTTATCGGGTGCTCCTGGAAGTAGTGAGGCAGTCACTGATGTGCTCTGAAGACCGCGTATACCAGTTTCTGGTATTGCGGGTAGCGCTGGCGCGACTCGGTGAGGACTTCGCTGATGTAGTACACTGGTCGCTGCACCGGGCGCTCCTTTCCTTCCTCTGGTCGCTCGACGACCATGACGGCGCTGACGACGCACTCGGAAGCCACGACATAGACCAGCATGGGTTTCTTGTCGACGAGGGCGGCGAGTAGCGGTGCTGCGAGTAGCATCTTCTTGAGGTCGCGGAGCGCATCATCCGCCTCCTTGTCCCACTTGAAGGTGGGGTTCTTGCGCATCAGGCGGTAGAGGGGCATCGCCTTTTCGCCCAATCGGGGGATGAAGCGACTGAGAGCCGCGACTTGCTCGGCCAGCTTCTGGACGTTGCGCAGGCACTTGGGTTTGCCGAGTCGAGCGATCGTGTCGATCTTGGTGGGGTTCGCCTCGATCCCGCGCTTGGAGACGACGTATCCCAGTAGCTGCCTGGCTGGTACACCGAAGGTGCATTTGCCTGGGTTTAGCTTTATCTTGTATTTCCGCAGGTTGGCGAATGTTTCCGCCAGGTCAGCGAGTAGGTCGCTCTGGCGAGCGGACTTTACCACCACGTCGTCGATATAGACGTGGATATTGCGGCCAATTTGGCTCGCAAGGCACTCTTGCATGCACCGCTGGTAGGTTGCCCCGGCGTTCTTGAGGCCGAAGGTCATGGTAGTGTAACAGAAGGCTCCAAATGGCGTGATGAACGCTGTCTTCACTTCGTCCTCAACGGCCATTTTGATCTGGTTGTACCCAGAGTAGGCGTCGAGGAAACATAGCGACCCCGAGCCCACGGTGGAATCGATGATTTGGTCGATCCACAGGAGGACGAATTTCTCCTTCGGGCAGGCGCTATTTAGGTTTGTGCAATCGATACACATCCTCCAGGTCCCATTTTTCTTCTCGACCAGGACTGGGTTTGCCAGCCACTTGGAGTACTTGATTGGCCGGATGAAGCCTGCAGCGATTAGACGCTACACCTCCTCGGCGATGGCTCGGCGATGCTTTTCATTGAAGGGCCGCAGCGACTGCTTGACAGTTCGCACTTTGGGGTCGGCGTTGAGTTTGTGCTCAGCGAGTTCCCTAGGGACACCAGGCATGTCAGAGGGCTTCCATACGAAGATGTCCCTGTTCTCACGGAGGAACTCGATGAGCGCGCCTTCCTATGCTGGGCTCATGCCCGTCCCGATCGTCACCGTCTGGCTGGAGTCACCTGGGATCAGCTCGACGGTGCGGGTATGCGTCGTTGCCTCGGAGGCTGCGGGGTTGTCGCCCTCCGAGTTGGGCTTCTTGAGTATTGTGGGGTCGTCGTTGTTGACCCCGCTCGCGTATTTGGCGAGCTCGTCGGCGTGGTTGGCCTCTGCCACGATGACGGTGTCGGCGAGCACGGCTCCTTTGGCCTCGCACTCGGCAGCCATGTCGGGGTCACCGTGGATGGTGATGACACCGCACGGCCGGGGAGCTTCATCGCGTTTTACGCGTAGTGGGGCGCTGCCATGAACTTGGCGAATGCCTGGCGCCCCAAGACGCAATGGTAGGGGCTGTCGAAGGGCACCAAACGAAGACGATCCGCTCAGTGCGGAAGTTCGCCGGTGTGCCGAAGGTGACTGGCAGCATGACCTTGCCGATTGGGTACGCCTTCCGACCGAGGAAGATGCCGTGGAACGTGGTGTAGGTCGTCTCGATCATCGACTGCGGCAGTCGCAGTCACCTGAAGGTGTCTAGGTATAGGATGTTGATGGAGCTGCCGCCGTCCATTAATGTCTTGGGGAGCCAGTAGTCCCCCACCTTGGGCTTGACCACCAGGGCGACTCGGCCTGGGTACTCGATCCGTGGCGAGTGGTCTTGGCGGCTCCAAGTGATTGGTTGCTCAGACCAGTTGAGGAACTGGGGGACGTCCACCTAGGCCACAGCGTTGACGGCGATGGCGCGGGCGATGACCTTCTTCTCGCGCTTTGTGTTGAAGCCTGTGAAGGTGTGGAGCGAGCCGACGACGCTGCCGAATTTTCCACCGTTTGGCGGGTTGTTGTTGGGGTCTTCTCGCGCGCGTCGTGCCTTCTCGATCTCCTTGAGAGAGTGGCAGTCGGCGGTCGTGTGCGTGGCGGGATTTCCTTCCCTGCTGTGAAATACACAAGGTTGGTTAAGGAGGGCCGCGGGGTCGAACCTCGGCTTCGCCTTGTAGTTGCCGCCGTCGCGGCGGAAGCTCTTGGGCTCGCGCTGCGCGTATCCAACGTTGGCGACGAAGTCTACTCGCCCATCACTGCGGCGCTTGCCGGTGAGGCGAATGTTGTTGTAGCATAGATCGGATCGTCGTCCGTTGTCGCTGCCGCTCGTGCGGCATTGTCCTCCCGACTCGTCGTCGGTTTCTTGGTTTGGGTCTTCCTCCGCTTACCTTTTGGTGATCTCCAGGAGGTCCGGTATGTTGTCGAGTGTGCGGTACGCTTGTTTGAGCATGGTGACCAGGGGCTCGTAGCGGCACGAGGTATTGAAGCAGTGGATCGCGGTGTCTGGGTGGATGCCGACCGCGTTGTACCATAGTTCTTGCCACCGTTGGACCCAGCTGTGGGTCGACTCGCGAGGTCCCTGGGCGCATTGTTCCAGGTCCTCGATGGTGGTGGCGCGGGTGTATGAACCCTCGAAGTGCCTGACGAAGGCATCGCGCATCTCTTCCTAGGAGTCGATGCTATCCACGGGGAGAGTGTTAATGCACTGCCTACACGCTCGCTCCATCATCAGGGGAAGGTAGCGGGCGTCTAGTAAATCGGTGTGGCCGGCGATCCCCATTGGGTACGAGGGGTCGTACGAGGGGTCATACTTCTCTATTTCCTTCAGCGCTTTGAAGTTCGCCGGGTATCTTTCGCCTCGGATCATTGGTCCGAAGCACCGGGGCCCGAGTCGGCTTAGCTACCCCCTCGGCTCGCTGTCGCGGTGGTTGGTTAGGGTATGCCGCAGGTCATCAGGCTGGCGTGCGCGCCAGCTCTAGTTGTTGATGATGTGGGTGCGGGCATCGACGGGCTGACCGTTGGCGGCGACAAAGTTGGTCGCCGGCCGGGGGTCGTTGGTGGAGAGTGCCGCATTCGCGGGTCGGTGTTGGAGCTGCAGTGGTTTGGGTGGCGGGCAGTTGAGGGTGTTTGCCGCCATGGGGCGGCCGCTTGAGTACATCCGACCCTGTGAGTACATCCGACCCTGTGAACGCGAGTACATCCGACCCTGTGAGTCGACGCCTGCGTTTTGTTGCTCGACCGCTTTTGCAAGCAAGGCCTTGGCGTACTGGATCTGTAGGGCGCCGTCACCGGTGGCCGCGATGTTGTCGACTGCTGCTCGGACCGCGATGAGGTTTTCCATCGGGGTAGAGAACAGCGGTAGGCCATTCACGTCTCGCTCCCGTGAGGAGACCATGATCCTCGGCTGGTCCCTGGGTGGTGCGCGGTTGGGTGGTGGCGGGGCGCCATTGGCCGTTGACCCTGGTGTGGGCCGAGCGCTTCCTCCTGGTGGCGCGTTCTCTCAGAACGCGGGCCGGGTCGCTCTCGTCGTCGAAGTTCAGGGCGTGCCCCTGGACGGTGGGCTTTAGGCACGACCTGATTCGGAGCTGGTGGTAGCGCGACAGCTCCTGCGCTGTCACCTGCTCGAGGCAAAAGTTTTCACGCTCGGCTTGTTCCCTGCGGACTGCTTCCGCCAGCTTCAGGCGGAGTTCCTCGACCTCCGTTGCTATCGCGTTGGGAGGGATCGGAGTGGAGAATGTATCCTCCGGCGGGTCGGCGCCAGTTGCCATATAGGTCGCGGCGTGGCGGCCGATTCCGTCGCGGAGGTCGGCGGAGTTCTCCGACCCGGAGTCAATGTCAAAGATCCCAAGGATTGAGGGATCCCCGAAGTCTCCGATGTTGGAGACCTGGGTGATGGAGCCCGCGGGCGACGCGGCGACAATGGATCCGGCGAGTGACGCCGGGGTCGCCGAGTTGGCGTCGTCATTGAGGGCCGCGTCTTCCGCGGCTACGGTGGTTTCGGCCACGTCGCTGTGGACCGAGTCGTACTCGGAGGAGAGGCGGTGGATCGTGCGGACCTGACTCTCAGAGAGCCGGTCGCGTGGCGGAGACTCACGGATGTGAGCCGAGTCCTCCGAGACGATGACATCGGTGAGGCCGACGAAGAGGCTGATCGTGCCGACCGGCAGGATCATGCTATGCATGACGGGTCGCGCCGCCAGGATGTAGCTGCTCGGCAAGATCTGGACCATTTCGCCGATCGCTATCATGCGGTCGGTGGCGATCGACTCGTTGATGGGTAGATTGGATCTCGCCGCAGAACACCGGCTTGACCGGCTAGGCCCCACGGTGGGCGCCACTGTAGTGGGAATGACCACGGCAGATGCTGCAATCGGCAGCGAGTAATAGAACATGGGGCAAGGGCGGCCAGCCATCTGCAGTGCGAGATGAGGGCGGAGACATAAGGATTTACCCAGGTTCGGCCCCCCCGAGGGTAAAGACCTACTCCTGCTAGATTGTATTATGGTGAGAGTACAATGGGGCATGCTCGGCGGCTAGGCAGCGAGTCTCTTTGGTGTATGATGGAATCTATCCTCTATGCGTCCTCTAGGTAGGTTTATATAGACTCACCTCCCTAGGGTTTACAGATCTGAACCGAATCAGTTAAGGTTTCAATGATCCTTTAACCTAATCCGATTGGGCCTATCTACGCTTCTGGGCCTTCAGCTTCTAGTCGCTTGAGTCCACGCCAGATCCAGATCCAGTCGCCATCCTGTAGGCCCACTCGCTGGCGCCCGGGCCAGTCGGAAACGTCCTGCTGGGTATACCCCGGTAGGCATATCCCCATCAAGCATTCTCCCTGTAGCACACATGTGGGGAGGGTCCAATTTGTTCACCTGCAACATAGATTAATTTACAGCATAAGTGGAGTTGCCAGATAGATCTTGCACATCAACTTTACTTATATTATAGAGTGAAAAATGATAAATTTGAAATGGTTTGCTCCATTCATTGCCAGTATACCCTAATTTCCTTTGACGCGGGTAGGGCTCTAGCTGCGATCCTCCACGGGCAAGGTATCACCACCTGTCCATTCTTCCACTTTAACCTACAAACGTCCTCATACCTCTAGGTAGTGTTCCTCAGTCTATGGACATCGAACTCCCCCTTGATACAAAAATGCTGGAACAACATCCTGAACTCATGCATGCTGCTGAACTCGCTGCCAACCGAAATTATAGGATCCTCGTGGTCATGTATCACCTCGTCTACGTCGGGACCCAAGTCATCAACTGTAATGCCATCCCCATCCATAAGTGTCTCGTCGATCTCATCATCACCGGATTCTTGATGCTCCACAATGCCATCTTCTATATCTGATTCCGAATCTTCACCATCCTTACCAATGCCTAGCACTGCACACATTGTATTGAATCCCAAGGGTGGCGCTGCACCATCATTTGCACCTACATGAACCGGAACATTGGCCCAATCTACCTCCCCGGCAACTCTGTTTTCTCCCAAACGCTCTGTTGGTGCTACTGCAACCACAAGGGGTGGTCCTACACTGTCATGCATCACATGTTCGTCGGCAGACAAATAGTAATCAGATTCTATTTCATCTCGACTGTACAGAACTCTCTTGATCTTCTTGTGTACATCCTCCTTCCTGATAGCATCATTCGTGATGGTAGCCCCATTACGGCTTGACCTCCGTGTTCCGTTCCTCACCAAACTAACATTTCTGCTGCTACTCCTCGGTGTGATCTCCTTCCCGTTTCCCCTCACGGGTGTTGGCTCCTGCATGCCGGCATAATTGTCTGACCTCTGCGGCGTGTTCCCCTTCGAATTAGCCCTTTTGCTGCCACTATTGGGTGTTTTCTCCTTCCCGTCGGTATTATTGCCGGACCTCTGCGGCGGGTTCCCCCTCAAGCTAGAATTTTTGCCTCCACTATTGGGTGTGTTCTCCTTCGCGCTGGAATTATTGTTGTACCTCTATGGTGTGTTCCTCTTCAAGCTAGCATTTTTCCGATACTATTGGGTGTGGTATACTTCGTGGGATCCACCTTATCCTTTTTGCTGCTGCTCCTGGGTGTGTTCCTGAAGCAGCATAGATTAGTTCATTAGCAGGCTGAGCAACAACACCAGCAGATTCCACAACAGCGGGACGGCCTCTCGAAGCCTTAGTTTGCGCAATAGCAGTTGGGATTGGGTCAGTAGCAGGATGAAAAACAACACTAGCAGTTCTGGCAATAGAGAGCGGCCTCCCGAAGCGTTAGTTTGCACAACAGCAATAGGGTTTGGTTTAGTAGCAGGCTGAGCAACAACACCAACCGATTCCACAATAGTGGGGCGGCCTCCCGAAGCCTTAGTTTGCACAATAGCAATAGGGATTGGGTTAGTAGCAGGCTGAGCAACAACACTAGCAGTTCTAGCAATAGCGGGGCGGCCTCCCGAAGCCGTAATTTGTGCAACAGCAGAAGGGATTAGTTCAGTTGCAGGCTGAGCAACAACACTAGCAGTCCTGGCCACAGGGGGCGGCCTCCCGAAGCCTTAGTTTGCACAACAACAGCAGGGATTGGGTCAGTAGCAGGCTGAGCAAGAACACCATTAGTTCTAGCAACAGCAGGGCGGCCTCCCGAAGCCGTAATTTGCGCAATAGCAGCAGGGATTGGTTTAGTTGCAGGCTGAGCAACAACACCAATAGTTCTGGCAACAGGGGGCGGCCTCCCGAAGCCTTAGTTTGCACAACAATAGCAGGGATTGGGTCAGTAGCAGGCTGAGCAACAACACCAGTAGTTCTGGCAACAGCGGGGTGGCCTCCCGAAGCCGTAATTTGTGCAATAGCAGCAGGGATTGGTTTAGTATTAGGCTGAGCAATAACACCATTAGTTCTGGCAATGGAAGCATGACCTGCATCCATAACAGGGTCTTGCACCATGGCAAAACAGGCACTCCTTTGAGGAGGTTGCGCTGCAGAAGCATGGCATAGACGAGGAACCACATTTTTCTTAACATCAGCGGGGCTTCGAGTCAGACCACCCTGATCTTGAATAGCAGGGCCACTAGGAGTGGAAGCAGCTTCCACATCCACTATTCTACATTCCAGGAGAAACATTCGAGCCAGCGGACACCGTTTAAGCAACCCGGACATCTGATTGTCATGCTTTATAGTAATCTTTCTGCGTTGTTCATCCATGAAGCTGAACCGTGCAGTCTGCATCAGCCCCATTTCATTATGTTTACGTAGATCAGCAACCATACCAGGGATAGTGCAAATCTACACCGGTGCTTCTTAATCGCGACACAAGTACCATAATTCCACTTGGCCTTCACATTTGGTATTTGCGGTTGGTATCCATTGACGCGTACCAAAACCACGTAAGGGGCCTCTGGGGAGGCCCTAGTTTACAGAAAATAAATAAGAACTTGTCTATAAGCATTCGGCCAGCAAACAATTCTAGGATCGATCTATCTCTTTCAGGTCAATAAACAGATTGCAGTTAAAGTTAGTGTGAAAATCAAAGATAAGACTATCTCACCCGCATGTATCCAACACTTCTTTCAGGCTATGATGATTTGCCATCCTCCGTTCTGCTCAGCTTGTCCGGCGGTGGGGGCAGCCTAGATCCTCGGAACGGTTGGCACAACATGCGGCATTAGAGCTCTGGATCAGCGAGAGGGCGCAGCAACTTGGTGTCGGTTGGCAAATGTCCCAAGGGATCGTTCTAGGTGGAGGGTTGATTTCACCGGCGGCGGTGCTAGGGTTCATGCGAAGGAGTGAGTGAATTTGTGAATTTTTTCAACACTCTAAGGCGTAGGGTCTAGTTCCTCATTTTGCCTACATGATTTCCAACTTGGAGCTCGCGTCACGGACATAGTAGTGACATGGAGGTCTCGAACGTCTCATTCACGAGACAGTTGACGGAAAGTTTGTATTTGGCAGGGGTGGGAAGAATTCGGCTCAAAATGGGCCTTCTGAGTGATTGGCAGCCCAAGTTTGTGAAACCCAGCGATTACATGGAACTTGGACCCCGAGTTGCACTCACACGGGAAGTCAGACCCCGCGAGATGAAATCCCCCAGATGGAGGGGAGGGAAGTTGGAGGAGCTATGCTCACCTCTTTTCCATGGCCGAGAGCTCGTTTTCTTTCTCTCTCCGCTGAACCAGAGCAAGGGGAGTGGCGTGGAGCCTGGAGAAGGTGAGTGAAGACCAGGGGATGCAAATGAGTTACGAGGTGGGGGCTGGGGTACTCCTTTTCCTTATAAACCATAAATGATGGTGGGTGATGGACTATGTCCACGGTGGGCATGGGGAAAGAAAATAAAGGGCATTGGTCGAGGAGGGAGGTGCTGGGAGGTGGTGTGGTCCTAGTACACGACCATATAGGGGAAGGGGAGTGGTACACACATTAAATAACATGTCTCTCCCTCCTTCCAAGGATAAAGGACAAGGGGAGGGTGAGGGGTAATGTAATGCTAAAGGGGTGTCGACCAGGAGAGGGGTTGGTTGCTGGGGAGGGTTATTTGACAATTTTTGAAGAGGGTTTGATGGGGCATTTGCCCTAGGGTTGCAATTTATCCCTAGTTGGCATTCTTGATTCTCATGAAGAAACTCTTGAATTTTGACCTTGGCCAGGTGATTCAAGGGTACTCGTAGATAGAGAGGTCATGAAATCTCTCTAGGAATTATTTCAGATATTTCAAAGGTTTTAAAGTCCACAAAATTCCATTTATTTAAAAAGTGCAGAAGTGTTTTATCGAAGCTTATTTGATATTTTTACATCGAACAAGGTTAGTTTTTGATGTGTGATGGTTCCAAATACCATATCATACATTTGGGAATTTTCTTGGAATTTATTTAGAAGGAAAAGTATTTTTAAGGATTTATTTCTTGTTTCTTCCATTTAAGAAAAAAGGGCAAAAAGAAATAATAAAGAATCTCAAAAATATTTATTTTTGAGATGAGGAGGTAGGATATGATATATAGGCATCAAGTGTGCCTTAATTTTCAAAGTAGTTTGGACAAAAACAAACTTGCTTTTATAGTAAATATTTTTAGAAATTTTGCAAGGAATGGAATTTATGTAGTTTTAGGATCCAATTAATTAGGGAAATTTTTTGGCAAATGGTTTTATTCAAGGTGGATGATGTCACTTGAAGTATCTATCATTGTCAACCTTGAATTTGCAAAAAAGGGACTTGGTTTTGGAAAAGAACAAGGATTAGAGGATCTAGGGCATTGATATTTTATTACATTCAAAACCTTGTTGGTTTTGGGAGCACAAGGATCCAATTGAAACAAGTGAAGTAGGTATTGTTAGAACTCTATGAGTAGAAGTGATGTTGAAACAGTTTCCAGACTTCGTCAAATTTGGCAGATTTAGGGTTTTTGACTAGAATATGGGTGGGGATGTTTTTGATGGGTTGCAAGGTACCAAAGCATCATCAAGTGGGTGATGTTGAAGTGTAGATTGATTAGAATATATCCATGCTTTATATTGGTCTTCATTGACTTGGAAGCTTCTAGATTGGATCAATTCAGAATTGATCTGGTTTAGGGATTTAGATGATCACCCACTGGCTAGAGATCAGATCAAGCTTTGTTAACTTGATTAGGGTGGATATGATTTTATTAGTTGGATGCTAGAGGTTGAGCCCTTAGGGTAGCACATTTTGGTTCCTAATCAAACAATTTAAACGGTAGATCGAGGCAATTCATCTTGCAAGTAAAATAATTCTAATACTAGGGTTACCATCAAGCCTAGCTTGAGTTAGAGATCGGTATTTTGAAAAGTTGGAGTTGAATAAGGTGAGATTCCTTGGTATTTCTACCAAGGGTAGAACTAAAAAACTTTATAAAAAGTTTTTGGAAAACCTAGAGATAAGAATAGTTGAAGGTTCTGTCTTGAAAACATAAGGAGCTTATATCTTATAGATCTCAATAATTTTGTCAATAGAAGCTACTAAAGTGGTTAGGGTTACAAAGGCATCTTGGATCAGGTTTTTAAATGCCAGAACATTTGAGAATATGGAAAATAATCCAAGAGAGTTTTGTGAAATATCTTTTGTCAACTATTGGTGAGGTAAGGAGTATCTCATCTACTACACATTCATATGCATAAGCATAGTCAAATAACAAGCAAACACTTCAGCATTAATCAAGAATTGTTTTTTGTTCCCCCTACTTTTTCCATTCTAGACAACTAATCAAGGTTGCTAAAATTGGGATGTTACAATGTTATTCCCACTGACTTTATTATTCTTGAAATGCCAGAGGATGAAAGATTATCTATAATAATTGGAAGACCTTTTCTTAGCACTGCAGGAGCATCAGTTGATTGTGCTGTAGGAAAAATAATTTTCAATGTTTATGATGATGAAATAATCCGATATTTTCCAAAGAAACTAGAAGCAGGAGAAAGGTATGTTCCACCGGCAAAACGAGTCCATGTTATAAAAGCCTTTCTCTCCTCTCCTCATTGTTTCTCTCATTATTTCTCTCAACCTCTCTGTCCAAAACTATCAAAACCTCTCAAGAACTCTCATTCTTCGCGGATTTCGTTCATTTGAGTGGGGGAATCAATAGATCGGTACGTTGCTCTCCCTATCCACGCTTTATTTTCTAAATTCCATGGTTTAAATCTTCTCATTGAATTAGTGCATGAACTCA
Source organism: Avena atlantica (assembly GCA_910589765.1). Classification (NCBI taxonomy): domain Eukaryota; kingdom Viridiplantae; phylum Streptophyta; class Magnoliopsida; order Poales; family Poaceae; genus Avena; species Avena atlantica. The sequence continues at coordinate 313,285,897 of OU342736.1, forward strand.
ATCTTGATTGATTTTCCCTTTTAATTTCTCACGTTAGGATTGAATTCCTCCATGTAGAATCGTTCATATATCATGTAGAAACTATATGCCTAAGGTTTTATGTTGAAATTTCTCAGTGTATCAAGATGAACAACCTTGGTAGTATTTTACGAAAGAGCAAGGGCCAATGTGGTGAGAGCTCGGGGCTCCGGGATGAGATTGACAACAAGTACGCCATGGTATGGGCGATGATGGTGATGCATGTCGGGGGGATCACCCCCGGGTAGGCTAACTGGACAAGATGCAGGGGCAGTATAACCGCCCGCCGGCTGGCCCAGCCAGACGTAAAAACTCAAAGACAGATCAGAAAAGAAGGCCAGACACAAAGAAAGCTGACAAACCAGTCAGCCGGATAAAAAGTATTCCCAAAGGCACCTAGCCGACTGGATCATGCCAGCCGGATAAAGCAAGACAAGTCAAGAACGAGCCAGCAGAACCATCAGCTGGATAGGATAGCCAAGGTCAGACGTCCAACCAGATGGAGCCGACCATCCTGTTAAGACGGATCGACCGGCTATGGCGACCTAGCCGGCCACTCAAGACAGACAGGGTACAACATGACGCAGAGCACAGTACGTAGTACGCTCAGGACAGCGGACAAGACAAGGAGAAGACCCAGACACTCGGCCCATACCGTGGACTTTCCCGATGACGGTTGGAACAGTGGTCAGTAGGTGGTACTGTGCATAACTACCCGCACGGCAACCACTGTAGCCTGCGTGGCTCGGCATGGGTTTGACTGAGGGTACACTCCCGCCATGTCAGCCACTGTAGATGACCTAGTCGGATGGGGCCCGCCTGTGGGACCCGCCAGTCACCCAGGTCGTTGCCCATGCCGCCTCGGCCTATATAAGTGGCGACAGGGGCAACATAGCAAGGTTTGGTCACTCCTTCTAGCTAGGGACAAATACAACTCGAGGAGCCTTTGTAGCCCTTTGTGTGTTCATTTAGATCTAGATCGGCAGGAGTAGGGGTTTTACTCACCACGAGGGCCCCGAACCTGGGTACTTCTTGTGTCCCCGATGCATGCTTGTGCCCAATCCCGCCTGCGGACGCCGTCGCTCGCTTCCCTGATCGCTCCCGGACCACGAACTAGCCTTCTCAGGCATTGTCGTTTCCATAACAACAATAGTTGGAGCCCACCGTGGGGCACAGATGGCGGCGAACGGAGTGACGTTCCACACAGACCCAATACTTCATCTGGGGAGCGTGTGGCTTATGGCCTCGTGCTCATGCTGGGAAAATTCGACTGCATCATCGACAACGCTCGCTGCTTCGCTGGCTCCAGTTTCCCGGCAGGCGGCTCCGTCCTGCTGTTTGGCAACCTGCCCGTCTACGTCACCACCGTGCTAGAGAGTTTCCCTCAGGAGATCGTCTCCATCACGAAGCCGCTTCCCACTGCCGGCAGCATGCTCGTCGCGCCCCGTTGCATGGAGGTGATGATGGCCGGCTCCAGTCATGGCTGCCGTCCCCCTCTCGAACATGATGGCGACGCGGCCGGCCCGTCCACTCCTCGGCATGGGAAGGGCGTGGTGGATGAGATCATCGAGGATCTCCTCGAGCCGGTTGATCTCGAAGAGAACCCGGAAGAGGCGATGACCAAGATCGAGGCGGCGAGAGCGCTTGCTTCATCAGGCTCCACCAAGTACCATACGGAGAGCAACATCCGTGAGTATCATGGAGCCCATGACCTCACCCCGTCTAATCAAGATCCTAGCCAGCTGGGCTCCGTGCAGCATCACGAAGGAGAGTTGGGCGCCTGCCTCAAGCAAGATATCGAGCCAGGCCCCCACACGTACTTCCCACCACCTGTGAATGACACCGCAGTCAAGAATGTCCAGGCGGCGCGAGCTATCGCGGAGCACCTACCTCACCTGGAGGGGGAAGACAAAATGCGGCAGTTCTAGCGGATGCAGCACCTGCTGCGCGAGGCTAACGAGCATGCCGAGGCCGCCCGGATCGCCTTCGAGGTAGGAGCCGGCTCTAGAGGGAACCGTCCGGGTGGAAGCAGCCAGGGAGGTCCTCGCCAGACCGAGTACTCCATGTCTCCAGGCCAGCATCCCCGCGTTCCAAACGTCCCCAGTCTGGCAGTAGCCAACCCCGCGGCAACCAAGGTGCCACGAGCCATCTGCCTTCAGCTGACCAGAACTACCCTCCACCCCCTCCCCCATCCTGCCTTGGTCGCCGAGTGGGAGCGCCCAATCCAGTTGAGCTAGACGCACGTTACCAAATCGACCTCCAGACACAAGCTCGCCTCACGAAGGAGGAAGACTCAACCGGTCTAGTATGCTTCGGGTCGTGCATCTAGAAGTAACCGTTCCCCGACAAGTTCTCCCTACGACGGGACAACCCCAGGTACGACAGCAGCATGAAGCCTGAAGACTAGCTGACCGACTACGTCACAGCAGGCAGAATCGCCCATGGCAACAAGCGCGTGGCGGTCCGCTACATCCCCCACATGCTGACCAGCTCAGCAAGAACCTGGCTTAACATCCTCATGCCCAACAGCATCAATTCCTAGCCTGAATTCGATAAGGTCTTCATCCAGAACTTCAACGGCACCTACAAGTGCCCGGCTGGACCCCGTGATCTTTCTTTGTGTGTCCAGGGAGACCGCGAGTCGGATCGCGAGTATCTCGCCCGCTGGACGGAGTTGCGCAACTCCTGCGAAGGGGTGGTGTAGAACCAGGCAATCATCTTCTTCATCGAAGGGTGCCGAGAGGGCATGATGCTGCGCCACCGGCTGCTGTGCGACGAGCCCAAGAACATGGCGGAGCTAATGACCGTGGCGTACCAGTAAGCCACCGCTGACACGGAAATGAAGAAACCCCTCCGGGTGAACACGAAAGGACGGCCAGTTCCCACCGTGCCGGCTCTAGAGAAGCATGACGGCCAAGGTGGAGCTGTCGGATCGTCCAGGCGGCCTGGCGGCGACAACCGCTACCAGGGCAAGTGTCCGTTTGAGCTGCAAAGCCCACACTACCACCAGAGGCAGGTTAACGCGGTGCAAGGCATGCCGGCTGGCAATGACAAGAGGCAGAAGAACGCCTTCATCCTCGAGCAGATGTTTGACGGTGTTGGGCCATGCAGAGATAAAACAAAACTTTTCCCTCTAACGTGGTGATCCCAAGATCTAGCCGAGGAAGAAGTCCACGAGGTTTACCACTAGACGCGCAGTTGCGGATTACTGATGAAGCGCGTCAGTTGATGCAGTGTAGTCCTTTGCGATCCGATCGTCCTAGTGCTGATCATACAACACCTCTTCTTGGTATCCACACGTACAAGGAGGAGCACCAGCGGCGAACTGCTAGGTTCGTTATGACGGCAGGACTGTTGTGGAGCTAGGGTTTCCAACACATGGAATGACCTAACCGATCAACGATTAACCCTTCTGGGCTACTATGCTCCACTATATATAGGGAGTGAACGTGGGCTCCACTCTCATGGCCCATTCAATAAAGCCCAACACTAGTCACCGTGAGTCTGACTCACTGACTCAGTCCTAATCCAGCTTGGGTCCAACCCAACCAGATTTCTGGTTCAGATTCAATCCGAACTTGCTCCCGCTCTTAAGTGTGTGACCCCGCAGGCTCTTGGATACTTGGACACGATTAGAGTCCGACTCTCAATCGATCAGTCGGTAGTGGCTCCTAGCAGAACGTGCCAACTCCCAAGTACCAAAGAGTCATGATGACTTGCCTTTCCAATGCGACTTACGTCCGAGTCCCTTTTGCCTCACGATATACCTTGTCAGACTATAGGCGAATATTTGTCATCCCTTAAATATTCTGACTCTCTTCTTGATCCGAGATAAGTGATTCACCCGACTAACTCTTAGTCGATCGCCTCGCTTAACACTTAACCGAGTCATGCATGGCATGCTTTCCGAATCAAATGTCACGAGAAGGCCCAGAGAATATCTCTCCGACTGGAGGGGCAAAATCCCATCTTGGTTATTCATCACGCAGCTTGATTCTCAGTCGACCCGAACTCTGCCTTTATAACTGCCCAGTTACGAATCAGCGTTTGACAGAACCTAAGTCCGTGATCCTCAACTCGGACTATGCAATAACCTCAGGTCTAAGGATTACATTGATTGAGATATACAAATGACAACTTGTTCGTTGTACCTCAATATGGGTCAATCCGACTCGCTAAACTCTTTCGCTGAATCTGGGTAAGTCGAAATAGCAGCACCATGCCAATGACAAGTGGAACCGAGTCATCAAGCCGACTTTCACATTGGTCTAAGTTGTGTGTCCAGCACAACCTCAATGACCAAGGATATTTAGTACAAACAACATGAATGTATAGTTACACAACCGAATCACATATTCAATGATACACATCAGATGTTTATACAAGGACAACTTAATATCTTTATGAATACAATGGGAAATATCATCATACATGATTGGCTCTAGGGCATATTCCCAACAGACGGGTCGTGCAAGTACCACAGAAGCGCCTTCAAGCTGGCTACGCACACCACTCGGCTGCGCAGCTGGACCTGGCAGATCAAGGAGCAGGCTGGATTGCCTCCTCTCCCCCAACCCCTCCCGGCGGACCCCCACCGCCGGCTAGGGCAGCCGGTGTTGGGAATATGCCCTAGAGGCAATCATATATGATGAGATTTCTCATTGTATTCATAAAGATATAAAGTTGTCCTTGTATAAACATCTAATGTGTATCATTGAATATGTGATTCGGTTGTGGAACTATGCATTCATGTTGTTTGTACTAAATGTCCTTGGTCATTGAGGTTGTACTGGACACACAACTTAGACCAATGTGAAAGTTGGCTTGATGACTCGGTTCCACTTGTCATGGGCATGGAGATGCTATTCCAACTTACACAGATTTGACTAAAGAGTTTAGCGAGTCAGATTGACCCATATTGAGGTACAACAAACAAGTTGTCATTTGTATATCTCAATCAATGCAATCCTTAGACCTGAGGTTATTGCATAGTCCGAGTTGAGGATCACCGAGTTAGGTTCTATCAAACGCTGATCCGTAACTGGGCAATTATAAAGGCAGAGTTCGAGTCGACTGAGAATCAAGATGCATGATGTGAATAACCAAGTTGGTATTTTTCCCCTCCACTCAGAGAGATATTCTCTGGGCCCTCTCGTGACATATGATTCGGAAAGCATGGCCATGCACGACTCGTTTAAGTGTTAACCGAGGAAATCGACTAAGAGTTAGTCGGGTGAATCAATTATCTCGGATCGAGAAGAGAGTCGGACTATTTAAGGCATGAAAATTATTCTCCTATAGTCTGACAAGGTATATCGTGAGGCAAAAGGGACTCGGACGCAAGTCACATTGGAAAGGCAAGTCGTCATAACTCTTTGGTACTTGGGAGTTGGCACGTTCTGCTAGGAGCCGCTGCCGACTGATCGATCATGAGTCGGACTCCAATCGTGTACGAGTAGCCATGAGCCTGCCTGGTCACACACTTAAGAGCAGGAGAAAGTTTGGATTGGATCTGAACTGGAAATCTAGTTGGGTTGGACCCGAGCCTGATTTGGACTGAGTCAGTGAGTCGGACTCATAGGGACTAATATTATATGGGCTTTAGTGAATGGGCCGCGCGAGTAGATCCCACGTTCACTCCCTATATATAGTGGAGAACCGTAACCCATAAAGGTTAATCGTTGATCGGTTAGGTCATTCCATGTGTTGGAAACCCTAGCTCCACAACAGTCCTGTCGTCGTACGGAACCTAGCAGTTCGCCGCCGGTTCTCCTCCTTGCACATGTGGATACCAGCAGAGGTGTTATACGATCAGCACCAGGACGATTGGATCGTAAAGGACTGCACTGCATCAACTGACGCGCTTCATCCGTAATCCGCAACGGCGCGTCTATTGGTAAACCACGTGGCCTTCTACCTCAGCTGGATCTTCGGATCACCACGTTAGAGGAATTTTTTTGTTTTATCTCTGTGTGGCCCAATAGTGGTATCAAAGCAATAGCTTCTGGTTTTAGTCTCGAGATCGCGCATATGTGATATGCGGTTGGCTGTAGATGAGATCCATATGCTGTTTGGTGGTCATCTATGAGATAGATCGGTTTTGTACGAGGTTGATTGGATCAACTGTACTCGGGAAATGGTAGATCTGATTTCCGTGATCATACTGCTGAGGTCATGGAACGACATACCCCTACCGGTCGGCTTCCGCCATCGGGGTAGACTGTGACACGTAAATCCAGAGGCGGTGATCAAAGATCAAAAAGTTTGATCGAATCGGAACAATGGTCGGAATCCATGTCCGGATCGTAGATGAGATCTACGTTTTCAGAAAAATTGTCGGGCGCTGACCGCACCCGCGAGGGGCGCTGCCCCTTTGATCCCTGCCTGCTATACGGATAGCGGGACCGCCGGCTTCGCCCTGTCATAGCGCCTTAGATGTCGTTGCGAGTTTCACAACGCCGGTAGATATTGTATCTATGCATAACTTGATTTTGCAGGAAGTTGTGAATGATATGGTTCATGTGCATGTGATGTATTGTGTAATCCATACGTGATCTGTGAATCATGGTTTTGTCAGCCGGTTGGAGCCTAGGTGCTGTCATATTATTGTATACCGACATGCATGTCGGATTCTCCTTGTAATTTACTTCACTAAGCTAGTGTAGCTACTTGGAGAACCCGGATGGCATGCAAGGCGATGTACATGTCGGCGACATGGAGTAAGACAACAAGTGGCAAGAGTTGGCACGAGTTGGATTACAGGCTTTGTGGAGATGGATATAGCCATGAAGAAAGCCATACCATTTCACATTATAATTGCTTTATTTTTTTGTTATTGTTATGTCTCTATTTTACCTCTATTAGATAGTCGGTAAAATTTAATCCCTCAAGTCGGTTTTCCCGCCAGTGTTTGCACCATCACAAGTCGGACATTTTTGGTAGTGGGCTCATAAAATTGAGGTGCTGCCTATTCTTTCCGACTAGGTGGGTTCGAGTCGGACTCTTACTGTGGAAACACTCGGTAAGCTAGACGGGTCTATCACAACGGTTGTGGGGCTCGGGGAAAAGTCGGATGGGAGCAGGGGCATCTGATGCCACCCGTCCAACAAAAGTCGTATGATATGCGATTGACAAGGAGTTGTCTACCTAGATCACTTGGCGGCTAGCGGTGATGCTAAAGCTTACTAGCCGACTTGCTTATTTAGGGTCCTGAATCACTAAGCAACCATCGGAGGGGTGTTGGTTCTAGTGGGAGCATAAAATATTAAAGTATTTAATATGCTTGCTCTTTTATGAATACATGTCTTAAGTGTTTTGCATATTTTCTGTTGTAGATCATGGCACCAAGTATCAGTCACTCTTAGATATCCGTTTTTGCATTGAGAACTATCCTTGAGAAAGATAAACTGAACGACACTAATTTTACCAACTGGTATCAAAATCTGAGAATTGTTCTCAAACAAGAAAAGAAGGACCCTGTCCTAGACAACCCACTTCCAGATGAGTCGACTGAGAATGTGATTGTCACTGCCACCAATGCCTACCGTCGGGCTAAGGATGAGTCCACGCATATTAGCTGTCTTATGCTTGCTCACATGGAACCGGACTTGCAAAAGCAGTTCGAGCATGTTGAGGCCTATGATATGATCGAAAGCCTGAAAAGTATGTTCCAGGCTCAAGCGAAGACTGAGAGGTATCAACTCTCTCAGGCTTTGCTGAGTTGCAAGAGTAAGGATGGTGATCCACTGAGTCCGCATGTGATCAAAATGGTTGGTTATGTGCAGTCTTTGGAGAGGCTTGGCTACCCCATTAGCGAAGAGTTCGCTACGGATATAATTCTGAACTCTATTCCTAGTGCATATGGGCAGTTCATTTCGAACTACCACATGCATGGTATGGATAAGAAGCTCACTGAATTGCATGGGATGCTCAAGCAGGCAGAGGCGGATCTCAAGAAGGGCGCCAGTCAAGTGTTGATGGTGCAAAATAAGGCTAAGTTCAAGAAGAGTTCTTGGACTAAGAAGAAGGCTAAGTCAGGAGGAAATTAGGATTAGGACCCGGTCCCAAGCGCTTCCTCAGGGACTAAGCCATCCCCTTCAGTCGGATCCACTTGCTTCTACTGCAACGCAGATGGCCACTGGAAGAGGAACTGCAGTAAGTTTTTGCCCGACAAAGCCAAGAGTGGAGGTATGACTTCCGACTCAGGTACACTTGTTTGCAATGTTATAGACATATATCTTGCTGATGCACCTAATAGTTCTTGGGTTTATGATACCGGATCAGTTATTCACATCTGCAACTCATTGCAGGGACTGGTAAGAACTAGGAGCGTAGCAAGAGGCGAGGTTGATATTCGAGTCGGCAACAAAGCAAGAGTTGATTCATTGGAAGTCGGCACGATGCAACTTCATTTACCTTCCAGATTCATTATGGAACTGAATAATTGTTATTATGTTCCAGTGCTCAGTCGAAACATTATTTCTACTTCATGTTTGATGAGGCAAGGCTATGAGTCTAATATCAACAATAATGGTTGTTCTTTGTATTTGAATGATATGTTTCACGGCTTTGAACCCGTCCAGGAAGGGTTATTTATTTTGAATCTTGATGTGAGTCGGTTTATAACATAAATGTTAAAAGGTTGAAACCAAATGATCTGAATATGATTTACTTTTGGCACTGTCGGCTTGGTCATATAAGTTGGAAACGCATGAAGAAGCTCCATGATGATGGACTCCTAACTTTGTTCAACTTGGAGTCATTCAAGACATGTGAATCTTGCCTACTCGGCAAAATGACCAAGACACATTTTGCAAAGAGTTGCGAAAGGGCATCCGACTTGTTGGGACTTGTACATAGTGATGTATGTGGACCAATGAGCACGACAACCAGGGGTGGTTATGAGTACTTCATTACCTTCACTGATGATTTGAGTAGGTATGGATATATCTAGTTGATGAAACACAAGTCGGAAGCCTTTGAAAAGTTCAAAGAATTCCAGAATGAAGCACAGAATCAACTTGGCAAGAAAATAAAGTTTCTTCGGTCGGACCGAGGAGGCGAGTACATGAGCCATGAGTTTGATGACCATCTGAAAAGTTGTGGAATAGTTCCTCAACTTACTCCGCCAGGAACGCCACAGAGGAATGGTGTTTCGGAAAGGCGGAACCGGACCTTGTTGGACATGGTACGGTCAATGATGAGTCGGACATATCTGCCTTTATCATTTTGGGGTTATTGTCTAGAAACAGCGGCATTCACACTAAACAGAGTACCATCAAAATCGGTAGAGATGACACCGCATGAGATGTGGACAGGCAAAAAGCCGAGTTTGTCTTTTCTTAAGATTTGGGGTTGTGAAGCATTTGTCAAGCGACTACAGTCGGACAAGCATACAGCCAAGTCGGATAAGTGTATTTTCGTGGGATATCCAAGGGAAACCTTGGGTTACTATCTACAACCGAGAAGAGGGCAAAGTGTTTATCAATCGGAACAGTGTCTTCCTTGAGAAAGAGTTTCTTAGTCGGGGAGTAAGTGCGAGCACGGTGCAGCTCGAAGAAATTCGAGAATAACCGGCTAGTAGAGAGTTGGAAAAAACCTTGGAGGTTGAGCCGGTCGTGGTATCTGAGCCGGCAACAACACATGTACTACGAAGATCGGCAAGATTACGAAGTGTTCGTGATGTGTTACTGTTAGACAGTGATAAGCCAGCAAATTATTCGGAAGCGATGGTGGGATATGATTCCGAGTCATGGCTTGGAGCCATGAGATCCGAGTTAAAGTCCATGGATGAAAATCAAGTTTGGAACTTAGTTGATCTGCTCGACGGTGCAAGACCCGTCGAGTGCAAATGGGTCTTTAAGAAGAAAACCGATATGGATGGAAATGTTTCCGTCTATAAAGCACTCCTTGTCATGAAGGGGTTCCGACAAGTTCAAGGAGTTGATTACGACAAGACTTTCTCGCCCATAGCGATGCTTAAATCAGTTTGGATAATGTTAGCTATAGCAGCCTATTTCGACTATGAGATATGGCAGATGGATGTCAAAATGGCTTTCCTTAATGGAAATTTAACTGACATGTGTATATGATACAGCCCGAGGGTTTTGTCGATCCGGCTAATGCTGACTAGGTGTGCAAACTTCAGAAATCCATTTATCGTTTGAAGCAAGCATCTCGGAGTTGGAATATTCGCTTTGATGAGGTAGTCAAATCGTTTGGCTTCATCAAGAGTGATCATGATTCTTGTTTATACAAGAAGTTTAGTGGGAGCAAAGTAAACTTTCTAATCTTATATGTGGATGACATATTACTGATTGGAAATGATGTCCAAATGTTGCAAGAAACCAAGGAATCATTGGAAAGGAGATTCTCAATGAAAGACTTGGGTGAGGCAACATACATCCTCGGAATCCGGATCTATAGAGATAGATCAAGGAGGCTCATTGGATTGAGTCAGAGTACTTATTTGGGCAAAGTGTTGAAGAAGTTCAACATGGAATCGTCTAAGAAGGGGTTCTTACTGATGTCCCATGGTGTAAAACTTAGCAAGACTCAGTGTCCTTCGACGAGTAAAGTCGTATGAGTGTTATTTCGTATGCTTCTGCAGTCGGATCCATTATGTGTGCCATGATTTGTACTAGGCTGGATGTTTCATATGCTCTAAGTGTTGTGAGAAGATACCAGGCTAATCAAGGAGAAATCCACTAGACAGCGGCTAAAAATATCCTAAAGTACTTGAGAAGGACTAAGGATAATTTTTTGGTTTATGGTGGTGAAGATGAACTCAGTGTAAAGGGTTACACGGATGCGAGTTATCTTACCGACTCTGATGATTCTTGTTGGAAATCCGGATACGTGTTTATTATAAATGGAGGTGCTGTGAGCTGGAAGAGTTCCAAGCAAGAGACTGTGTCTGCATCTATAACAGAGGCTGAGTATATTGCCGCCTCAGATGCAGCAAAGGAAGCTATTTGGATGAGGAATTTCCTCATGGATCTTGGTGTGGTTCTGGGATCGTCCAATCCGTTAGACATGTATTGTGACAACAATGGTGCTATTGCACAAGCCAAGGAACCTAGACAACACTAGAAGAACAAGCACATACTCATGCGGTACCATCTGATTCGCTAGTTTGTGGATCAGGGTGATATCAAGTTATACAAGGTACACACGGATGCAAATATTGCGGATCCGTTGACAAAGACGTTACCCCAGCCAAAGCATGAGGCGCACCTGAGAGCCATGGGCATTAGATGCTTAGACATGTGATATCGGAAGATTGACTCTAGTGCAAGTGGGAGACTATTGGGAATATGCCCTAGAGGCAATCATATATGATGAGATTTCCCATTGTATTCATAAAGATATAAAGTTGTCTTTGTATAAACATCTGATGTGTATCATTGAATATGTGATTCGGTTGTGGAACTATGCATTCATGTTATTTGTACTAAATGTCCATGGTCGTTGAGGTTGTGCTGGACACACAACTTAGATCAATGTGAAAGTTGGCTTGATGACTCGGTTCCACTTTTCATGGGCATGGAGATGCTATTCCAACTTACACAGATTCGACTAAAGACTTTAGCGAGTCGGATTGACCCATATTGAGGTACAACGAACAAGTTGTCATTTGTATATCTCAATCAATGTAATCCTTAGACCTGAGGTTATTGCATAGTCCGAGTTGAGGATCACCGACTTAGGTTCTGCCAAACGTTGATCCGTAACTAGGAAGTTATAAAGGTAGAGCTCGGGTCAACTGAGAATCAAGCTGCGTGATGTGAATAACCAAGATGGGATTTTGCCCCTCCACTCGGAGAGATATTCTCTGGGCCCTCTCGTGAAATATGATTCGGAAAGCATGGCCATGCACGACTCGGTTAAGTGTTAACCGAGGCGGTCGACTAAGAGTTAGTCGGGTGAATCACTTATCTCGGATCGAGAAGAGACTCGGACTATTTAAGGGATGACAATTATTCGCCTATAGTCTGACAAGGTATATCATGAGGGAAAAGGGACTCGGACGCAAGTCACATTGGAAAGGCAAGTCGTCATGACTGTTTGGTACTTGGGAGTTGGCACGTTCTACTAGGAGCCACTGCCGACTAATCGATTGTGAGTCGGACTCCAATCGTGTTCGAGTAGCCATGAGCCTGCCGGGTCACACACTTAAGAGCGGGAGCAAGTTCGGATTGGATCTGAACTGGAAATCTAGTTGGGTTGGACCCGAGCCTGATTTGGACTGAGTGAGTGAGTCGGACTCATAGGGAATAATATTATATGGGCTTTAGTGAATGGGCCGCGCGAGTAGAGCCCATGTTCACTCCCTATATATAGTGGAGAACCGTAACCCAGATAGGTTAACCGTTGATCGGTTAGGTCATTCCATGTGTTGGAAACCCTAGCTCCACAACAGTCCTGCCGTCGTACCGAACCTAGTAGTTCGCCGCCGGTGCTCCTCCTTGCACGTGTGGATACCAGCAGAGGTGTTGTACGATCAGTACCAGGACAATTGAATCGCAAAGGACTGCACTGCATCAACTGACGCACTCCATCAGTAATCCGCAACTGCGCGTCTAGTGGTAAACCTAGTGGCCTTCTACCTCACCTGGATCTTAGGATCACCACGTTAGAGGAAATTTTTTGTTTTATCTCTACGTGGCCCAACAGTGGTATCAGAGCAATAGCTTCTAGTTTTAGGCTCGAGATCGCGCATATGTGATATGCGGTTGGCTGTAGATGAGATCTATATGCTGTTTGGTGGTCGATCTATGAGATAGATCGGTTTTGTACGAGGTTGATTGGGTCAACTGTACTCGGGGAATGGTAGATCTGATTTCCGTGATCATACTTCTGAGGTCGTGGAACGACATACCCCTACCGGTCAGCTTCCGCCATCGGGGTAGACTGTGACACGTAAATCCAGAGGCGGTGATCGAAGATCAAAAAGTTTGATCGAATCGGAACAATGATCGGCATCCATGTTCGGATCGAACATAAGATTATGTTTTCAGAAAAATCGTCGGGCGCTGCCCGCACCCGCGAGGGGCGCTGCCCCTTCAATCCCCGCCTGCTATCCGGATAGCGGGGCCGCCGGCTTCGCCCTGTCGTAGCGCCTTAGATGTCGTTGCGAGTTTCACAGCGCCGGTAGATGTTGTATCTATGCATAACTTGATTTTGCAGGAAGTTATGAATGGTATGGTTCATGTGCATGTGATGTATGTGTGTAATCCATACGTGATCTTTGAATCACGGTTTTGTCAGCCGGCTAGAGCCTAGGTGCTGTCATATTATTGTATAACTACCTGCGTGTCAGATTCTCCTTCTAATTTACTTTACTAAGCTAGTGTAGATGTTTGGAGAACCCGGATGGAATGCAAGGCGATGTACATGTCGGCGACATGGAGTAAGACGACAAGTGGCAAGAGTTGGCACAAGTTGGATTACAGGATTTGTGGAGATGGAGATCGCCATGAAGAGATCCATACCATTTCACATTATAATTGCTTTATTTTGTGTTATTGTTATGTCTCTATTTTACCTCTATTAGATAGTCGGTGAAATTTAATCCCTCAAAGAAGGTCTAGTCGGTTTTCCCGCCAGTGTTTTCACCATCACAAGTCGGACATTTTTGGTAGTGGGCTCATAAAATTGAGGTGCTGCCAATTCTTTCCAACTAGGTGCGTTCGAGTCGGACACTTACTGCGAAAACACTCGGTAAGCTAGACGGGTCTATCACAACAGTTGTGGGGCTCGGGGAAAAGTCGGATGGGAGCCGGGGCATGTGATGCCACCCGTCCAACAGGAGTCGTATGAGATGGGATTGACAAGGAGTTGTCTACCTAGATCACTTGGCGGCTAGCGGTGATGCTAAAGCTCACTAGCTGACTTGCTTATTTAGTGTCCTGAATCACTAAGCAACCATCAGAGGGGTGTTGGTTCTAGTGGGAGCATAAAATATTAAAGTATTTAATATGCTTGCTCTTTTATGAATACATGTCTTAAGTGTTTTGCATATTTTCTGTTGTAGATCATGGCACCAAGTAGCATTCACTCTCAGATATCCTGTTTTGCGTTGAGAACTATCCTTGAGAAATATAAACTGAACGACACTAATTTTACCAACTGGTGTCGAAATATGAGAATTGTTCTCAAACAAGAAAAGAAGGACCATGTCGTAGATAACCCACTTCTAGATGAGCCAAATGAGAATACGACTGTCGCTGCCACCAATGCCTACCATTGGGCTAAGGATGAGTCCATGGATATTAGTTGTCTTATGCTTGCTCACATGGAACCGGACTTGCAAAATAAGTTCGAGCATGTTGAGGCCTACGATATGATCGAAAGCCTCAAAAGTATGTTCCAGGCTCAGGCGAAGTCTGAGAGGTATCAAGTCTCTCAGGCTTTGCTGACTTGCAAGCGTAAGGATGGTTATGTGCAATCTTTGGAGAGGCTTGGCTACCCCATTAGCGAAGAGTTCGCTACGGATATAATTCTGAACTCTCTTCCTAGTGCATATGGGCAGTTCATTTCGAACTACCACATGCATGGTATGGATAAAAAGCTCACTGAATTGCATGGGATGCTGAAGAAGGTAGAGGCGGATCTCAAGAAGGGCGCTAGTCAAGTGTTGATGGTGCAGAATAAGGCTAAGTTCAAGAAGAGTTCTTGGACTAAGAAGAAGGCTAAGTCAGGAGGAAAGCAGGATCAGGACCCGGTCCCAAGCGCTTCCTCAGGGACTAAGCCATCTCCTTCAGCCGGATCCACTTGCTTCTACTGCAAGGCGGATGGCCACTGGAAGAGGAACTGCAGCAAGTTTTTGGCCGACAAAGCAAAGAGTAGAGGTATGACTTCTGACTCAGGTACACTTGTTTGCAATGTTATAGACATATATCTTGCTGATGCACCTAATAGTTCTTGGGTATATGATACCGGATCAGTTATTCACATCTGATTGCAGGGACTGGTAAGAACTACGAGCGTAGCAAGAGGCGAGGTTGATATTCGATTCGGCAACAAAGCAAGAGTTGTTGTGTTGGAAGTCGGCACGATGCAACTTCATTTACCTTCCATATTCATTATGGAACTGAATAATTGTTATTATGTTCCAGTGCTCAGTCGAAACATTATTTCTGCTTCATGTTTGATGAGGCAAGTCTATGAGTCGAATATCAAGAATAATGGTTGTTTTTTGTGTTTGAATGATATGTTTCACAGCTTTGCACCTGTCCAGGACAGATTATTTATTTTGAATCTTGATGTGAGTCGGTTTATAACATAAATGTTAAAAGGTTGAAACCAAATGATCTGAATATGACTTACTTTTGGCACTGTCGGCTTGGTCATATAAGTTGGAAACGCATGAAGAAGCTCCATGATGATGGACTCCCAACTTCGTTCGACTTGGAGTCATTCGAGACATGTGAATCTTGCCTACTCGGCAAAATGACCAAGACACCTTTGGAAAGAGTTGCGAAAGGGCATCCGACTTCTTGGGACTAGTACATAGTGATGTATGTGGACCAATGAGCACGACAACCAGGGGCGGTTATGAGTACTTCATTACCTTCACTGATGATTTGAGTAGGTATGGATATATCTAGTTGATGAAACACAAGTCGGAAGCCTTTGAAAAGTTCAAAGAATTCCAGAATGAAGCACAGAATCAACTCGGCAAGAAAATAAAGTTTCTTCAGTCGGACCGAGGAGGTGAGTACATGAGCCATGAGTTTGATGACCATCTGAAAAGTTGTAGAATAGTTCCTCAACTTACTCTGTCAGGAACGTGTAAGGTTCCCAACGTTTAATAAGGTAGAGATCCCTGTGTTGACAATGCTAGTCCCTGGATCAATAGCTAGCATCCATAGTTAAGATGTAATATCAAGAAACAAAGGTCATAATACAACTTTATAACCAGGAATAAAATAATTTATTACATCTTACATAGCTCATTTGGCTATTTCATTACAATGCAGCAGAATATAACAATAGCATGGGGTCCTTCATCTTCAAAGTGCCACAGGCAGTCATGTTGGTTATAGACTTGTAATCCTAATCAATAAACTTCACTAACATCAAACAAACCTGCAATATAAAAAGTTGCAGCCACAAGGGTCAATAAATTTGAATTGTATTGGCAAGTTTCACTACTATGTAGAAATATGTGGATCCTATCATTACGTGCATATTTGGCTAAGTAGGGTTTTAGGCTCATTTGTAGAAAGCAATATAGTTTTATCCTATCTTTTCAAAATAGTTTTGATCTTTTGTCAAATCTTTCTGAATTCTTGGAAAACTCCAAGTGCTTCAAATCCCTTGTTGTCACCATCAAGTTTTACTTTGAGAAATTGGAATGTCGAGATCTTCCATAGCTTCAGGCCTTAGTTGCTCAGTAATGTCCATAACCGGGGACACGGTTAAGTACTTAGAATTTTGATCTTCTGCAGAAGTTGTACACTTTACCCACATGACACAATCTCGTCTTGTTGCCACCAGTGGCCGCTGGATAAGTACTCACCAAAATGGAGTACTGGCAGATCGAGAATGTGACAAAGTCTTTCCATAGAAGTCCTCCCAATACACAATGCTATCTTGTCAACCAGGCACCAATGTAGGGATAAATTTCCCTTACACAATTCTAGTTAACCTAAAGATGCCAATGCATGGGTCTTCCACTATGTAGTTGACTAAGCCAGAGCCCATTTAGCATGTGGCTGTACACGGAAGCCACTGTACGAGAAACATGTTCAATCTCTAAGTCCCTGGGTGGTTTTCTTCTAGTGCACATACAAAAAGATAGCCATATAAACATGGTTCCCTTTGTTGCCACCTTGTCCAAAACTTGAGTATACTTGTCCACCCAGGTGGTTCATTGAGTACTTGTTTTATTATATAAAACATATATCTTTTCAATACTTCATATAATCATATCATGTATCCCATCCCAAATATATAGCAGGGCTAAGCATACTACAACTACAATGTTTTTACTAAGGAAGATATAAGGATATTGATATCCTAATAGGATATAGCATAGCATAGAAATATAGTAGCCCTATCATGCATACTACAAAAATACCACTAAGTGTAGTGAAAGTAGTAGGACATGGATGATAGTGCCACTTGCCTTTTTAGTAGAGAATGTTGGTTCACTTCTTGATCTTGCAAATATCACACTCTTCTAACTTCACTACAATTCAATTCAATCAAACACAAATTCAACTAGCATTCCAACCAATTTTATCACACATAAAATAATAGAAAAAGGTCATGCATGCAAGCATGCAAAAGATAGTTTTATTTGCAAAAGTGGTTTATACTAGGCTCTAAACATTATAAAGTTCAAAGTGGTCATTTACTAAAGTGGTAAAACCATTTGTAAAAGGTTTTATCTATAAACCATTTTTAAATCAAATCAATATTTTATATGGCTGAAACTACTTTTAGCAAAGCAATATTCTTTTAAGGGTTCACCAAATATATTTTAATTCTCAAAACTTGGTGCTTAGGGTCAGAAGGGTTGAATAAAATCATTTCCCAAAGGTTTCACTCAAAAATCATTTCTAAATCATAATCAATATTTTTATTTGACTAGAAATGAGTTAATTCAAATATTTATTCCTTATCTTCACAAAATACATTTTTAAATCCATAAGTTGGTTCCTATGGTCAGTAGGTTCATAACAATCCAATTTGCAGAGATTTCATCTTAAAATTATATCTAGAACAATTTTTATATTCAAAATAAGCCTACATAAGTTTCTGCAAATTCAACCAATTTTCCAGAAGCAAAACATTAAACAAAATGCATGGTTGCAAATTACTTGTTCTTCTGAATCCATTGATATAAAATTTGCAAAATTTGGACGTGTAGAATTAAACTTATAAATTTTACAAGTTTGCAATTCTAATAGAACATTTTCTGTTTTTAAATCAAAACCAGTGCCACGCGGCGTGTTTCTATTGGACGGTACCTCTTCGGGTGGATCGAGCTGTTCTGACCGCAGGATCTTATTTAGTTTGCACGGCGCAGATCGAGTGATACCCCTTCGTTAAGTCATCTGTTCCTACGCGTCAGATCTAAATCGAACGCTGCAGAATCATTCGACCACAAAGTGGTGGCGCTGCGACGGCGACAGGCAGCGGACGCTCTGGCGGTGAGCTTGCCGACTATGCAGGAAGCAAGGGAGAGGGAGGATTAGCTCACCGTGTTCATGTGGTCGCGGTGAAGCTCGAGGTGTGGTCGGCTTAGCGAGGGGCGCTCAGGAACGGAGGGGATTTCTCGCCGAAGTCGGTGGCGGTGTCGGGCTTGCTCAGTTGTCGACGGGGGTGATGCTGGGGAGCGAGCTAAGACAAACGGTGCACATGGTTAGACGCGGGAGAGTGCGTAGATGACAGGAGCATCAACGAAAAGGCTCGGGGCGGTCTGCTCTTACCAGGGAAGTTCACCGGAGCAATGGCAGACGGCGGTGGCAAGTGGCGTTGAGGTTGCCGATGTTCTGGAGCGGGCACGGCTGAGTTGGAGGTTCTGGTGGATGCGCCTGGTGCTGGCGAGCAAGGCTGCGTGCAGTGGGAGGCGAGGGGCGGCCGTGGTTCGCCGGAATTAGCCGGAATCGTCGTCGGAGACAGAGATGCTCGAGCTTGAAATTCATCCAGCCTGGGGGCAGAGAGGGAGAGGCAAGCGAGGGGAAAGAGAGAGGAGACAAGGGCGATTAAGTACGCGTGGTTGCCGGGGGAGTGATGGCTACAATAACGCGGATTGATCGCCAGAGTTAATGGAAGAAACGGAGTGGGGGACTTGGTCGTGGGTGAGAATGACGACGTGCTGGCGTGGGGCCGTGCTGATAGTGAGAGAGAGAGGGGGCGCGGGGTCCACTTGTTTGTGACTGCGCGGGTTCTTTCCTGAGTGAAAACGGTTCACCAGCGGGGGAGTTTAGTTGGGCTGCGTATGGGCTTGCTGGGCTGGCCAGATGGGCTGCTGTTTGTTTCTTTTTTTTATACTGAATCTTTTTCTTTTTCTATTTGGAATTTCTGTTTTGATTTTCAAAATCCAATTCAAATCAAACCACCACCAAACTTTGTATTGATTTTAGTTCTGTTTAACAACACAATCCAAAGTCCAAAATAAAATAATACTTTTATTCTTTTAGGATCTATTAATAATTAAATAAATAGACCTTAGTCTTTAATTCAAATATGATATAATTTATTTAAAAACTCTATTTGAAATCTAAATAATACCAAAACCTTTTCAGTAGGTTTCATTTGAAAATATAAAACACTTGGAATTCTTATTTAAAATAAATTAACAAGTTTTAGTGTTTATTTAAAATGGAAAAGCCTTTACTTTAATAAAATTGGATATTAATAAATCCTCATTATTTTATTTAAATAAACCTTTACTCTTTTTATCAAATAGAAATATTTTATTTCAAAAGCTTGGCCAAGATCGAATTTGTCTCTATAAAATAATCCTTATTTATTAATTCTACTTTGCTTTTGAAAACCAAATCTTTTTATTAAAAGATCCAAAAATAGTGATTCCAATTATTAAAACTTTCTTTATTAATTTTTTATCTTTTTAAATCCCTTTAGGATTTTATTTGATCAAAATAGGTTTGGATGTTTCCAATTGGAATCAAAAAGTTTCTTCTCACCCTGAAAATCAACAATTGTTTATTTTGTTTATTTATTTTTCACATTTCAAAATTTGGAAAATTTTGGGATGTGACAAAACGCCACAAAGGAATGGTGTTTTGGAAAGGCGGAATCGGAACTTGTTGGACAAGTACGGTCAATGATGAGTCGGACAGACCTGCCTTTATCATTTTGGGGTTATTTTCTAGAAAAAGCGGCGTTCACACTAAACAGAGTACCATCAAAATTGGTAGAGAAGACACCGCATGAGATGTGGACAGGCAAAAAGCCGAGTTTGTCTTTTCTTAAGATTTGGGGTTGTGAAGCATTTGTCAACCGACTACAGTCGGAAAAGCTTACAGCCAAGTCGGATAAGTGTATTTTCGTGGGGTATCCGAGGGAAACCTTGGGTTACTACTTCTACAACCGAGAAGAAGGCAAAGTGTTTGTCGCTCGGAACGGTGTCTTCCTTGAGAAAGACATTCTCAGTCGGGGAGTAAGTGGGAGCACGGTGCAACTCAAAGAAATTAGAGAAGAACCGGCTAGTAGCGAGTTGGCAAAAACCTTGGAGGTTGAGCCAGTCGTGGTAGCTGAGCCGGCAGCAGCACCTATACTACGAAGATCGGCAAGATTACGAAGTGTTCATGATGTGTTATTATTAGACAGTGAAGAGCCGGCAAATTATTCGGAAGCGATCGTGGGATATGATTCTGAGTCATGGCTTGGAGCCATGAGATCCGAGTTAAAGTCCATGGATGAAAATCAAGTTTGGAACTTGGTTGATCTGCCAGACGGTGCAAGACCCGTCGAGTGCAAATGGGTCTTTAAGAAGAAAACCGATATGGATGGAAATGTTTCCGTCTATAAAGCACGCCTTGTCGCGAAGGGGTTCCGACAAGTTCAAGGATTTGATTACGATGAGACTTTCTCGCCCGTAGCAATGCTTAAATCAGTTCGAATAATGTTAGCTATAGCAGCCCATTTTGACTATGAGATATGGTAGATGGATGTCAAAACGGCTTTCCTAAATGTAAATTTAACCGACATGTGTATATGATACAGCCCGAGGGTTTTGTCGATCTGGATAATGCTGACAAGGTGTGCAAACTTCAAAAATCCATTCATGGGTTAAAGCAAGCATCTCGGAGTTTGAATATTCTCTTTGATGAGGTAGTCAAATCGTTTGGCTTCATCAAGAGTGATCATGATTCTTGTTTATATAAGAAGTTTAGTGGGAGCAAAGTAAACTTTCTAATCTTATATGTGGATGACATATTACTGATTGGAAATGATGTCCAGATGTTGCAAGAAACCAAGGAATCATTAGAAAGGAAATCCACTGGAATCCTCGGAACATACATCCTCGGAATCCGGATCTATAAAGATAAATCAAGGAGGCTCATTGGATTGAGTCAGAGTACTTATTTGGACAAAGTGTTGAAGAAGTTCAACATGGAATCATCTAAGAAGGGGTTCTTACTGATGTCCCATGGTGTAAATCTTAGCAAGACTCAGTGTCCTTCGACAACTGATGAGCGAAGTCGGATGAGTGTGATTCCGTATGCTTCTACAGTCAGATCCATCATGTATGCCATGATTTGTACTAGGCCGGATGTTTCATATGCTCTAAGTGTTGTGAGCAGATACCAGGCTGATCCAGGAGAAATCCACTGGACAACGGCTAAAAATATCCTAAAGTACTTGAGAAGGACTAAGGATATGTTTTTGGTTTATGGTGGTGAAGATGAACTCAGTGTAAAGGGTTATACGAATGCGAGTTATCTTACTAACTCTGATGATTCTCGTTTGCAATCCGGATACGTGTTTATTATAAACGGAGGTCCTGTGAGCTGGAAGAGTTCCAAGCAAGAGACTGTGTCTGCATCTACAATAGAGGCTGAGTATATTGCTGCCTCAGAGGCAGCAAAGGAAGCTGTTGGGATGAGGAATTTCCTCATGGATCTTGGTGTGGTTCAGGGCTCGTCCAATCCGTTAGACGTGTATTGTGATAACAATGGTGCTATTGCACAAGCCAAGGAACCTAGAAAAGACCATAAGAACAAGCACATACTCATGTGGTACCATCTGATTCGCCAATTTGTGGATCATGGTGATATCAAGTTATGCAAGGTACACACGGATGCAAATATTGCGGATCCATTGACAAAGCCGTTACCCCAGCCAAAGCATGAGGCGCCCTGAGAGCCATGGGCATTAGATGCTTAGACATGTGATGTCGGAAGATTGACTCTAGTGCAAGTGGGAGACTGTTGGGAAGATGCCCTAGAGGCAATCATATATGATGAGATTTACCATTGTATTCATAAAGATATAATGTTGTATTTGTATAAATATCTGATGTGTATCATTGAATATGTGATTCGGTTGTGGAACTATCCATTCATGTTATTTGTACTAAATGTCCTTGGTCGTTGAGGTTGTTCTGGACACACAACTTAGACCAATGTGAAAGTTGGCTTGATGACTCGGTTCCACTTTTCATGGGCATGGAGATGCTATTCCAATTAAACAGATTCGACTAGAGAGTTTAGCGAGCCGGATTGACCCATATTGAGGTACAACGAACAAGTTGTCATTTGTATATCTCAATAAATGTAATCCTTAGACCTGAGATTATTGCATAGTCTGAGTTGAGGATTACCGACTTAGGTTCTGTCAAACGCTGATCCGTAACTAGGAAGTTATAAAGGTAGAGTTCGGGTCGACTGAGAATCAAGATGCGTGATGTGAATAACCAAGATGGGATTTTGCCCCTCCACTCGGAGAGATATTCTCTGGGCCCTCTCGTGAGATATGATTCGGAAAGCATGGCCATGCACGACTCGGTTAAGTGTTAACCGAGGCGATCGACTAAGAGTTAGTCGGGTGAATCACTTATCTCGGATCGAGAAGAGAGTCGGACTATTTAAGGGATGACAATTATTCTCCTATAGTCTGACAAGGTATATCGTGAGGCAAAAGGGACTCCGACGCAAGTCACATTGGAAAGGCAAGTCGTCATGACTCTTTGGTACTTAGGAGTTGGCACATTCTGCTAGGAGCCGCTGTCGACTGATGGATTGTGAATCAGACTCCAATCGTGTCCGAGTAGCCATGAGCCAGCTGGGTCACACACTTAAGAGCGGGAGCAAGTTCGGATTGGATCCGAACTGGAAATCTAGTTAGGTTGGACCCGAGCCTGATTTGGACTGAGTCAGTGAGTCGGACTCACATGGACTAATATTATATGGGCTTTAGTGAATGGGCCGCGCGAGCAGAGCCCACGTTCACTCCCTATATATAGTGTAGCACCGTAACCCAGAAAGGTTAATCGTTGATCGGTTAGGTCATTCCATGTGTTGGAAACCCTAGCTCCACAACAGTCCTGCTGTCGTACTGAACCTAGCAGTTCGCCGTCGGTGCTCCTCCTTGCACGTGTGGATACCAGAAGAGGTGTTGTATTATCAACACCAGGACAATTGGATCGCAAAGGATTGCACTGCATCAACTGACGCGCTTCATCAGTAATCCGCAACTACGCATCTAGTGGTAAACCTCGTGGCCTTCTACCTCACCTGGATCTTGGGATCACCACGTTAGAGGAATTTTTTTGTTTTATCTCCGCGTGGCCCAATAGCCGGCAATAACCACGGCAACGGGGCCTAACCTCAGCAACACGAGAACTATCACATCTTCGAGCCCGAGTCGGTTCACAATCGCAGTCGGAAGCAGCACACTGTGGAGGTGAACGCTGTCGTTCCCCCAGTCCCCCTGTGCCTCAACTGGTCCGGGACTCCTAACACCTGGAGCCAGGAGGATCAACCAGATCTGCTCCTGAATCTCGGGGGCTACACGATGGTGCTAGATCCTCTTCTCATCTCTGACGTGCGCACTTGCCGGTTCTCGCGCGTGTTGGTAGACGGTGGGAGCAACCTCAACCTGCTTTACCGGTCATCCATGGAGAAGCTGGGCATCCGGGAGTGCGACCTACAGCCCTCGACCACTGTGTTCCATGGCATCGCGCCTGGGACATCGTGCGTCCCATTGGGCAAGATCTGGCTAGATGTCATATTCGGCTCGGAGGAGAACTTCCGGCGCAAGCCAATCTGGTTCGAGGTGGTGAACCTTTCCAGCACCTACCATGTCCTTCTCGCGCACCCTGCCCTCACAAATTTCATGGCAGTCCCCCCTACACATACCTCAAAATGAAGTTGCGGGGCCGAATGGTGTAATCACCATGGCCGGATTCTTCAGGCGGTCCATGGCTTGCGCGAAGGAAGGCGCAAAGATAGCAGAGGACCTGCTCATCGCCGAAAAGAAGCGCGAGATGATGCGCAACGTTGCCATGTTGCAGCAAGAGGTGCCGGCTGGCTTGAAGCCGGCTAGGGACATGGTGTTCCAGACATCCAAGGACACCAAGAAGATCCCGCTCGACCTGGCTGACCCCTCCAAGTGCGTCACCGTCGGTGTAGGCTTGGTTAGCAAATAGTAAAGCGCGCTCATCAACTTCCTCCATGAGAATCGGGACATCTTCGCATGGTCTCACAAACACATGCCGGGTGCGCCGAAGGAGTTCGCCGAGCACTCGCTTCATGTGCGTCCTGACGCCAAGCCGGTCAAGCAGCCCCTCCGTCGCTTCGCGGAGGATAAGAGGAATGTCATGGGCGACGAGATTGCCCGGCTACTTGCTATAGGCTTTATCATGGAAGTGTACCACCCGGATTGGCTGGCCAATCTAGTCCTGGTGTTGAAGAATAACAAGACATGGCGCATGTGTATCGACTACATGATCCTGAACAAGGCCTACCCAAAACACCCTTTCGCTTTGCCCTGTATTGATCAAGTTATTAACCCTACAGCCGGGTGCGATCTGCTCTGCTTTCTTGATTGTTATTCCGGCTATAATCAGATCCGGTTGATCAATTCAAAACATCATTCATCACCCCGTACGGGGCTTACTGCTATGTAACCATGCCATTCAGCCTAAAGAATGTAGGTGCTACCTATCAGTGTTGCATGCATAAATGCTTGCACTCGTAGATCGGTCAGAATGTGCACGCATACATGGATGATGTTGTCATCAAAACGAAGGAGAATCAGACCCTACTGGAGGACCTCGGCGAGACGTTCGCGAACCTTCACTGTTGCCACATGAAGCTGAACCGGGAGAAGTGCGTGTTTGGCGTGCCAGCCGGACAGCTCCTTGGTTTCCTCGTGTCGAGCCAAGGGATCGAGGTCAATCCGGAGAAGATCGCGGCCATCAAAAGGATGCAGCCGCCTAAGAGCCTGCTCGACATCCAGAAGTTCACCGGCTGCTTGGCTTCCCTCAGCCGATTTGTAAGCCGGCTTGGGGAGAAGGCATTATCTCTATACCAGCTGATGAAGAAGACGGACAGGTTCACTTGGACCATGCAGGCGGATGCCGCATTCCACGACCTCAAGCGCATGCTATCCACGGCGCCCATCCTCGCCGCACCGGCTGAGAAGGAGCCGATGTTGCTCTATATTGCTGCCACCAACTGGGTCGTCAACACCGTCCTGTTGGTGGAGGGCCACGAGGAAGGCAAGGCCCAGCCGGTTCAGTGACCCGTCTACTACCTCCGTGAAGTGCTCCCCCTCTCCTAGCATAACTACCCCCACTACTAGAAGATGTGCTACGGTATGTCCCTGCACTGCAAGAATCTCAAGCACTACTTCCAGGAGCATCCTCTCACCATGGTGTCCACCGAACCATTGGGAGATATCTTCGGAAACAAGGACGCCATGGGTCGGGTAGCCAAGTGGTCCATCGAGCTGGGCGCCTACTGCATCCGGTACGCACCCCGGATCACCATCAAGTCTCAGGCGGTGGCAGACTTGTTCGTCGACTGGGCGGAAAACCAGTACCTGCTGCCGGTTCCTGATTCCGCCTACTGGAAGCTGCGCTTCAACGGCTCAAAGATGCGTGGGGGCTTGGTAGCCGGTATCGTGCTCACCTCTCCCAAGGGAGACCGGCTGGAGTACGTGCTACAGATCTACTTCACTGCATCGAACAACATCGCCGAGTACGAAGCTCTAGCACACGGGCTTCGGCTCGCGAAAGACATCGGCATCCGCCGGATCCTTTTCTTCGGTGATTCGGATCTGGTGGTGCAGCAAGTATCCGACGAGTGGGACGCTCGGGACGCCAACATGGCCCTATACCGGTTCCACATCCAGCTGCTCAGTTCCGTCTTTGAGGGATGTGAGTTCCATCACGTTTCCCGTGCCAACAATGAGGCGGCTGATGCGCTCGCACGAGTCGAATCCACCAGAGCGGCCATCCTGCCTGGAATATCCTTGGAGCACCTCCGCAAACCCAGCATCACCCCCTCTCTAGAATCCAAGTCCATTATCTGGGTAGCAGACTCGGGGGCTGTCGGCTCGAAAGAGACGGGCCCCACTGTTGTGCCCCCCGGCTCGAAAGACCCGGAGGCTGCCTCCAGCTCAGGGGCTTCCGACTCGGGCATCCCACCCAGCCGACCCCTAGATGAGATCCAGATCGTGCCGGCTAGTGTCTTCACTATCCGGGAAGTGCCATCCTAGGCCCAGCCATTCATGAACTACCTCCTCAATGACGAGCTCCCGGCTTACGAGGTGGATGCAAGCAAGATCCAGCGCCAAACACACACACGTACACCACCATCAACAAGGAGCTGTACAAGCGCAGAACCGCGGGTATCTTCCAGCGGTGCGTCGACGCAGATACCGGCTATTGAAGGAAATCCACTAGGGGAGTGCGGTCACCACGCCTCGTCTCACGCCCTCGTGTCGAAGACAATGCGCCACGGATTCTACTGGCCTACTGCCTCGGAGGACGCGGACAAGCTGGTTCGCGCATGCAACGGATGCCAGCGGTTCGGACGGCTAAGGCATATGCCGACTTCAGTGCTCAAGACCATACCGATCACCTAGCCCTTTACTGTTTGGGGGCTAGACATGCTCGACATGGCACTTCGTTGGTAACCCCAAGCGCAGGGTGTGAAGAGCAAGCAGTAAGTTTTCCCTAAGTTGAGACCGAGGTTATCGAACCAGAAGGAGGAAGGAAACATCACTCAGGTGTTGCAGTAACGCGGAGACCTGTACAAGACAAACTCAAGACTTTGTCCCAACGAATCGGTGAGGTTGTCAAGCTCACCAGTTTGCTGTAACAAAAGGCTTAAAAGTATGGTGTGGAAGGTAATGGTTTGCAGCAAGTAAACAAGTAACAGTGGAAGATGTATCAATGGTAAAGATTGGGCCGGGGTCCATAGTTCACTAGAGGTGCTCTCCTTAGATAAACAACATGGCATGAAGGGTAAACAAATTACAGCAGGGCAATTGACAGGAACTGAGCAAGGTATAAAAATGCAATTACTAGTCAGAAAGATCCTATGAGATCCTATTGGGCAATACAACAAGATACATAGACCGCCATCCAACTGCACCTATGACTAGAATTCCACCTTCAGGTTATCATCCGAACCCCCTCCAGTATTAAGTTGCAAGCAACAGACAACTCCTTTAAGCAAAGTGTGTAAGGTAAACAGTCCACATGTTCCATGAACAAGAGACCGTTGTTTTCTCCCTAGTAGCAACAGCACATCTACAACCGAAGAGATTATTGTCACTTCCCTTGGAAACTAGAGGCATGAACCCACTATCGAGCATAAATATCCCCTCTTCGAGTCACTAGCAACTACTTGGCCAAGATATCTACTAACAACGGAGAGCATGCAAGATCACAAACAACACAGACATGATAGAATCATAAAGACAAAACCATTAATCAAACCAACATAATAATCTCAATATCCATCGGATCCTCACAAACACAACATGCATGATTACAAATAGATTAGATCTTGATCATGAACGGAGCTCACAAGATCTATACATGAAAGCACAAAGGAGGAGATACAACCATCTAGCTACTACATGGACCCATAGTCCAAGGTGGAACTACTCACGCATCATACCGGAGAGAAGGCCTCCGGGATGATCTTTCCTCCAGCAGGGTGTCGGGAAGAACTTCAGACCCCCCCCCCCCCGATCTAGGGATGATGGTGGCGGCGGCTATAGACGGTTTCATGGAGATTTGATCGGGTGCTTAGTGTTTCTGCATTAGGGGCTTCTTATAGGCGAAGGGGGAGGCGGCAGCCAGGGGCCCCACACGCCTCCCAGGCACGAGGCAGGGCCCAAACCGCCTAGGGTGGGTCTGGATGACCTGGCTTGCCTCTCCGGCTCCCCTTTAGACTTCTTGTTCCCACAGAAAGTAATTGACTTTGACGTTTGTCCCGTCCAATTCCGAGAATATTTCTTTACTCTTTTCTGAAAACCAAAAACAGCAGAAAACAGGCATCTTGCACTGTTGCAACTTGTTAATAGGTTAGTACCAGAAAACATGTAAAAAGCACCTCAAAGTGTAGACAAGTAAAGCAAAGTAGATACTATACAAGCATGGAGCATAAAAAATTATAGATACGTTTCCAACGTATCAACATCCCCAAGGTTAACTCCTGCTCGTCCTCGAGTAGGTAAGTGATAAAAGAATAATTTTTGAGGTGACATGCACCCTCACAATAAAGATCCAACCATTTGCAAGCAATGAAAGCTGGGATCAAAGAACTCTAAACATGTGCATGAAAGATGGAGTTCTAAAAATAGGACAAAGTAACTATGCATGCAACATGACAAGCTACAAACAAAGATCATGAATAATATTCATTTGAAAAACTTTTGTTCGTTTCACATACAGAAAACATAGCATAGTGGCAATCAGCTTGTCCCTCATGGAGCAGAAAATAGATGTAGAGGACACCTTCAAAGTTCACAAGGGTGACTAGAAACAAATAGCCCAAGAACAAGTAATACCACAATAAGCATCAATTACTAATCTTTGGAACACTGCACACAAAATGACAACTATGCTCTCTTAATGGTGCCTAAAGGTAGAAGGTGGAGACTCAATAATGGTGGAAGAAAGGCCTTTTGTAAAGGAAGCAGGGATTACAAGTTTCAAAAAGAGCTTCCAAAAATTATGGTACTTGTTAGCTTTCAGCCCTCATTGCCCCTATCATAAGCATCTTGAAGTGATTAAGGTTAAAGTGGCAAAGATGGAGTATATGCTTGACGAAGTATAAGTTGGCAATCTCAAGTCCCTTGAATACGAGGGACACATCTCATGCATACTCAACTCTAGGTGCAGGTAAGTTCTTCTCATTGTAAGTATTTGCATATCATTGAGAACCGCGAAAGGGGTACCCCTTGCACATGGTACAGGTGCTTTCCCATAACCAAAATGACAAGGCAAGCAGACAATGAGCATCTCAGCAATTTTTTTATTTACCATATGCATAGCATTTTATTGAGGATGCTTCATAGATAGCTCACTTTGGTGATGCTGCAAGTTTCCACCATGATTAGGCATGGCTTAGGCTAGCGGCCCAGGCGTCTCTCTAACATAGAATACAAACTCCATGGACTTACAATTTCCTTCTTTATTTCACACCGGTGAAATCCATAGACAAAAGAGCATGATATAAACTGAGTACAAAGTACAAGTGCAATGTTGAAAGCGTTCCCCGTGATAGCATGGTTCTGCTAATTCCAATGTATAAGTGCAAGCATATACAAAAAAGTTGTCACAATGGTTCAAGTTTATTAGGGGAAAAGAATATAAAGTGTGCCATCAAGTTCATGAGGGCTTTAATCACTAAGTTTTCACATAACAAAATAGTTTTTAATTGGAAGATAGTTGAAAAAAAGAATATACTTGGAATGGTGTAACACACCATGCATAGGAGTTTATAGTGGACACTTTGGAATAACTTGGTTTCTTAGGAGTTGGAAGCATGAGTAGAACTTACTCATAGAAGTGGAGGCTAACAAAAGACTTGGAGGAGCCAACTAAGAGAGCATAATGGCCATAATCATGTAGTGCAACAAAGCATACTAATCAAAGCAAAGAGTGGTACTACAAGTCAAGGACTAAATGATCATAGAGGATAATGGTGACTTGTCATAGTCATAACATGGTGTGAGCATGTGCCAAGTCAACCCAAGCAAAACATGAAAGGAGAATACCACAATACTATGCTTTTGCATGCTAAAACAACGCATAATTTCTTCAAGGCACACTAAGCAATCCCAATTGTTTGGAACAAGACATGCTACAGCAATAATCACTAAGCATAAGGTCAAATAACACCTAGCATGTCATGCTAAAGTATAAGTCATAGTCAATGCAAGCTCCTCTTGCACTTACAAGCAAGAACTTACTACTCCTTTCCAACACCAAGCAACTTATTTGCAAAACAACACAGCGAGAACGGGGGTCCAAATTACTTTATTTAAGAAAACTAAACAAACTAGGAAAATCAAATGAAAACTAAGACGCATCAAGAACAACACAACTGTGCATGAAACAATAAAAACAAAGTGTCTAGACAGACCTGAGCTTTTTATTGATGAAGAAGGGGATGCCTTGGGCATCCCCATGATGCTTGTACCTCTTGGATATTTCTTGGGGTGATACCATGGTGGCATCCCCAAGCTTGAGCTTTTGTCCATTATTCATTTCATTGCATCATTCTCTCTCTACACCTGAAATGTTTCGTTCATACAAAACTTCACACAATCTTCATTAGCAACATTAGTGTATTCAAAAGATATTAGACCCGTAGAAAAGCTTTGGAACAGCAAGGCTTTTCACTAAAAACACAAGCTAGTGTAGTAACTCCTTCAAAAAGCTCAATTCACCTACAGATAACTAAAAAAGGAATCAATAAGAAGCAAATGCAAATAATGGCAGAAATCTGTCAAAGCAGACCAGCATGTAGAAACCGATTTTTCAAACATCTTATTTTGCTAAAATCAAAAAGTGTTGAACTAACGAAAGGTAGTTAATATACTCTGGGATTTATGCGTAAATTTTGAGCTCAATACGAGTTACATAGACTCCTCACGAATTTTTTTTGGTGGAGGACAAAAACCTGTTTCGGGGCAGCAACTCCCCAAATCTTACTTCCCTCTCATTAGAGGTCATTCTTGGCACAAAAAGCAAACAAAAAGGATAAGGAGAGGTCATTACTGAAGTAATAACTTCCAAGACTCAAGTAAACTCTTGGGTTATCTCCCAACAAGTACTTTTCTTTAACGCCTTTAAGTTAGGCACAAGAAGCAAAAAGAATCAAGTATTTTCAAATGATGAAGCATTAACATCAAACCGTGCTTTCAAAGGAGGAGCAAAGAGCAACTTCTCTCTCCTCATAGGGAAGTGTTCAATACCTTTCTTGAATGGAAATTGATATTTATTGGTGTCTTCTTTCATATAAATGATGGCACCAACTGTTCTGAGAAAATGTCTTCCCAAAGTAATAGGACAAGAAGCATTGTATTCAACATCCAAAAATAGAAATCAACAGGGACATAAGCATTGTTAACCATCATGAGAACATCATTAATAATCCCCATGAGTTTCTTCTTAGCATTATCATTGAGTGGTACATCGAAATAACAGTCTTCCAATGGTGGCAAATCAAGCATTTCATAAATCTTCCTAGGCATAATAGAGACACTAGAACCAAGATCACATAAAGCTTTGAGATCAAAGTCATTCACTTGCGTATTAATAATGGGTTCCCAACTATCTTCTACTTTCCTAGGAATAGAATCTTTGTGTTTTAGCTTCTCTTCCTTAATCTTAACAAGAGCATATGTAATGTGTTTGGTAAAGGCAACATGCATATCACTAGCATCAGGACTTCTAGCAAGATTTTGTAGGAACATAATCACTCCAGAAATATTGCAACCATCAAACTTAGTATCACTATTAGTAGGCTCAATAGGCTTAGGCATAGTAGGAGGAGGAATAGGGACTACTTGTGGTTTAGTGGTGATGGTGCACACACTATTGTTTCTATCAATTTCAGCTTCCCTTTCCCACCTAGCATGGAGTTGAGCTAACAGCCTAACACTTTCATGAATAGTAACTTGTATGGCATGAGCAGCAGCAAAGGTGTTTTCCATATTTTCAGGTTTAGCAGCCATTTTATTAATCAATGAATACTGAGCTTCGGACAAATAGGATATATTTTTCTCAACAGTTAAAATCTTTTACTCTATAGTCTTATTGAAAGTGGTTTGTTTACTAATAAAGTCCTTGAGCATGAATTCAAGTTCAGAAGAGGCACTTCTAGCATTATTGTAAGAGCTTCCATATGAATTCCATTATTAGGAGGATAAGGCCTATAATTGTTGTTGCTACCAAAATTATTCCTATAGGCATTGTTGTTGAAATTGTTGTTTCTAATGAAATTCACATCAACTTGCTCTTCTTGAGCAACCAAAGAGGCTAAGGGAACACTATTAGGATCTAGAGGATATTTCCCATTAACAAGCATAGCCATAATAACATCAATCTTTCCACTCAAAGAGGAAGTTTCCTCAACAGAATTTACCTTCTTACCATGTGGAGCTCTCTCAACATGCCATTCCGAGTAGTTAACCATCATATTATCAAGGAGCCTTGTTGCAGCACCAAAGGTGAGGCCCATAAAAGTACCCCCAGCAGCTCAATCTAATAGATTTCTTGAGGAGAAGTTCAAACCTGCATAAAATGTCTGGATAATCATCCAAGCAGCGAGTCCATGAGTGGGACAATTCTTAACCAAAGACTTCATTCTTTCCCAAGATAGAGCAACATGTTCACTATCAAGTTGTTTAAATTTCGTAATGTCACTTCTCATAGATATAATCTTAGCAGGAGGATAGTATTTTCCAATAAAAGCATCTTTGCACCTAGTCCAAGAATCAATACTATTTTTGGCAAAGAAAGCAACCATTCTTTAGATTTTCCTCTCAAGGAGAAAGTAAAAAGCTTGATCTTAATAATATCTCCATCTACATACTTATACTTTTGCGTCTCACAAAGTTCAACAAAGCTATTGAGGTGGGCAGCAGGATCATCAGAACTAACACCAGAAAATTGCTCTCTCATCACAAGTTTCAACAAAGCAGGCTTAATTTCATAAAAGGTAGCATCAGGGGAAGGTGGAGCAATAGGAGTGCTTAGGAAATCATTGTTGTTGGTGCTAGTGAAGTCACACAACTTGTTCTCAGCAGAGTTCATTTTGGCAAAGGTGGGCAAGCCAAAAACAGCAGCAGCAACTAGAGCAGGAACTAAATTTTTTGTGTTTTTTGAATAAAGAAAGCAAACCATACTAGACTAATTTTTTTGAGTTTTTTCGAAAGAGTGAAACAAAACAAAGAAAAAGAAACAAAGCAAACTAAAAACAAAGTAAAGAGAAAGGAAGTGAAAGACTCCCCTTGTGAAGACGTCATTAGCCTCCCTAGCAACGGCGCCAGAAAAGCCTTGACGATGCTCGACGTGGCACTTCGTTGGTAACCCCAAGCGCAGGGTGTGAAGAGCAAGCAGCAAGTTTTCCCTTAGTTGAGACCGAGGTTATCGAACTAGAAGGAGGAAGGAAACATCACACAGCTGTTGCAAGAAACACGGATACCTGCACAACACAAACTCAATACTTTCTCCCAACGAATCAGTGAGGATGTCAAGCTCACCGGTTTGCTGTAACAAAAGGATTAAACGTATGGTGTGGAAGGTAATGGTTTGCAGCAAGTAAACAAGTAACAATGGAAGATGTATCAATGGTAAAGATTGGACCGGGGTCCATAGTTCACTATAGGGGCTCTCCTTAGACAAACATGGCATGAAGGGTAAAAAAATTATAGCAAGGCAATTGATAGGAACTGACCAAGGCATAACAATGCAA
Source organism: Avena atlantica (assembly GCA_910589765.1). Lineage (NCBI taxonomy): Eukaryota > Viridiplantae > Streptophyta > Magnoliopsida > Poales > Poaceae > Avena > Avena atlantica. The sequence goes on from OU342736.1 coordinate 313,319,349, forward strand.
TTACTAGTCAAAAAGATCCTATGAGATTCGATTGGGCAATACAACAAGATACATAGACCGCCATCCAACTGCATCTATGACTAGAAGTCCACCTTCAGGTTATCATCCGAACCCCCTCCAGTATTAAGTTGCAAGCAACAGACAACTGCTTTAAGCAAAGTGTGTAAGGTAAACAGTCCATATGTTCCATGAACAAGAGACCATTGTTTTCTCCCTAGTAGAAACAACACATCTACAACCGAAGATATTATTGTCACTTCCCTTGGAAACTAGAGGCATGAACCTACTATCAAGCATAAATACCCCCCTCTTGGAGTCACTAGCAACTACTTGGCCAAGATAGCCACTAACAACGGAGAGCATGCAAGATCACAAACAACACAGACATAATAGAATCATAAAGACAAAACCATTAATCAAACCAACATAATAATCTCAATATCCATCGGAGCCCCGCAAACACAACATGCATGATTACAAATAGATTAGATCTTGATCATGAAAGGATCTCACAAGATATATACATGAAAGCACAAAGGAGGAGATACAACCATGTAGCTACTACATGGACCCATAGTCCAAGGTGGAACTACTCACGCATCATACAGGAGAGAAGGCCTCCGGGATTATCTCCCCTCCGGTAGGGTGCCACGAAGAACTTCAAGTACCCCCCAATCTAGGGACAATGGTGGCAGCAGCTACAAACGGTTTCGTGGAGATTTGATCGAGTGCTTAGGGTTTCTGCATCCAGAGCTTCTTATAGGCGAAGAGGGAGGCCGAGGCGGCATCAAGGGGCCCCACACCCCTCCTAGGTGCGGGGCAGGGCCCACCCGCGCCTAGGGTGGGTATGGCCGCCTTGGCTTGCCTCTCCATCTCCCCTCTGGACTTCTTGTTCCCCACGGAAAGTAATTGACCTAGAAGTTTGTCCTGTCCAATTCCGAGAATATTTCTTTACTAACTTATCTGAAACCAAAAACAGCTGAAAGCAGGCATCTGGCACTGTTGCAACTTGTTAATAGGTTATAACCAGAAAACATGTAAAAAGCACCTCAAAGTGTAGACAAGTAAAGCAAAGTAGATACTAAACAAGCATGGAGCATCAAAAATTATAGATACGTTTCCGACGTATCAGCCCCTTTAAGCGAGCCCGAGCCGGCATGACCCACCTACTGGTGGGGATGGACAAGTTCGCCAAGTGGATCGAGGCGAAGCCGATCCGGAAGCTAGACGGTGCCACGGTCATCAACTTCTTCCGTGACATCATCATCCAGTTTGGGTACCCCCATAGCATCATCACCGACAACAGCACGAACTTCGCCAAGGGGGCCTTCGCCCGGTTCTCAACAGAAGGCTAAGAAAGAAAGGTGTTTTGGTCGAGAGGACTCATAAGAGTCACAAAGAACATGTAACAAGAGAAACTATTGATTAGCAAAATCATGGCCGCTCTTCGAACATGTTTAAGAAAGCGGGAAGGAAACTCTTTATTCATCCAGGACTATCAAAATCCTTGCCAAGGATCATGATATCACTTTACACGAGAATAAAGAAACTTCATTCTCAGACTCCAAGTACTTGGCATAACAAGATGCTTGCCATCATAAAAGGGTCTGGAGGATCGACCGAGAGACATTTAGCAACTCTACTTTAAATGTTCTCCTTGATGTTCGAGATACTAATATCAAACTTTTAACAAGCCTTCAATCAGTCATCAAGTAAAGGTCAGACTTCGGTTACAAAGGAAACCATAAGCATAAAGCCTACAATAAGTCATAGAGGAAGCCTTATGAAGAGTGGTTGTTTTTGCTGATTCAAGAGAATATGACAAAAGGTCTTCTGGCTAATTGTGTCAACCATTTCATCAATCTTTCCAGATGTACAGAGAGACCTATGTCAAACCTTCAGGGAAACCAATCATTATTGCTCCTTGAGATTCAGCTTTGGATAGGTGTTAGAGATACTTCAGACTCAGCATGTCCGAATAGAAAGGGTGCAACATTTACAAAGAGGTCAAGTCACTAGATTCTCAAGACATGGACTACAGTGTCAAGCTCCAAAAGATAAGCTAGATTGCGGAACACATGTGATTTCAAGTTATCGAAAGATAATTGCATCTATGTGAATTGTTTGCAATGAAACACAACTGAATCCTGTTTAGGAAACTTTTGGGAGAATATCGAAGTTTTGTTGAACTTCTTATCTTCCGTGAACAAATCAGTCAGTGGTTTAGTGTGCTTGGAGGATCTTCTCGATATGTGAAGGTATCAACCTACCATATCAATAATTCTTTGCACATGCTTGACTAATTTGAAATGATTCCTGAAGAAACAAAGACAACGCTACTCAGATCCACGGCGACATCTTTCATTATTTGCACGTGAAACGGAGAAGGTCACTTCTAACATCCAGAACACATTCTTCGAGATGACTCGAGGATGGGTCTCAAAAGTTTCCAACATTAATGCCAACTTTTCCACATGAATCTAATATAACATGGAGAAGTTAAGAATGTCATTGATGGGCTCAATAACAGACTTATCAGGATACTTGTAGCACCCCCCGGGATTAGGGTTAAACTAACCTCAGATTGTCATCTAAGATAAGTTGAATTCTAAACACGGAAGATCACAGTATGATTCGGTAACATTACAGAACACAGGGATCCAACAACATAAGTTTAAACTCTTATCAGAGTAAGATATTAGAGTTATTACAAACCAGAGGTCAAAGACCCAACAGTACATCACACAGCGAAAGCAAATTATGTTGTTCTACACAACAACTTAGCAAAAGGCCTAAGAGGCCATACACAAAAGCGACATCCATCCCATAGTCCTCAGGCTGCTACCTGGGACCCCCAACTACTCTTCGATGTCAATGTAGAAGCCACCTTCAGTTGCAACCAGATCCTATGTAGAAAAACAACAGTGGCACAAGGCTGAGTACGAGAATGTACTCCGCAAGACTTAGATAACCTAGTATCTACATGCTCTGGCTAGAAAGGCTTTCTCTGGATTTTATTTGCGGAAAGCGATCTTTATTTGTAACCAAGAGAGAGAATAGGCTCGTCTACTCAGAATTCTTTTAAAAGGGATAAGATAGCGACTTCTTCATCTTGTTCATCATATCTTGATAACCACCAACTTCATCAGAACCTCCTATCTAGTATCACCCAGTCGACCCAGAGGAAGCATCCTTAAGCACACGTGGATCAGCAAGTTTTACGTAGGTTATCGTTCTCTATGATCATCACGTCCATTCCCAAGTCGTTCATAACCGCGAACACGGCTTTTCGAAAATATTAATACCCTGTAGGGGTGTACAACTTTACCCACACGTACCAACCGACTCTTAATGCCAAATTATTAGCCCTCTTCCTTGGAAGGCCGACAGAGGGTGGTTTACCACGACCTTTACCTTGCTTTCGCCGAGACCGTGAGTCACGCCCTAGGGATGGTTCCGCCGTAACGGGTCAAGTCCCGAAGCCGGTCCCTAAATATGTGGGGCGAGGTTGGTTCACCAGGGGCTCCATCGACCCCAAGCAACCGCGGTCACGCTTCCCTACCTGTTATGATGCACCTCCATCACCTCCTCTTTCGAAAACGTTTTCAATGCGTATGCCAGATGCAAAGCCCAAACTATGTGACTCATGGAATCTACTAGGAAAGTTAGTTGCTCGTGGGGTTTTCCAGGCCCCGTGTGGTTGTACGCTCGTCTTGGTTCAAGAGGCAAGAACTCGGGTCCTAATGGTGGCGAGCAAGGGACTACAAAAACCACACCCAACGTGGCCTCCCATACAAGCCTTAGAATGATTAATTAACTCCTTCGATGATGTCACCATCTCCTACCTTACTACCTTCCTTGGTGTCTCTGATTCATCATTTGAATAGATCAGACGTTGTTACTATGCATGGCTAATCTTTCGATAACAAGAGCTCTAGCAATGCTCTAATGCCAGACCTAGGTAAGCTAGAAGCAATGAATCAGGAGTATAAGGCTTCAAGAGGGAAACTATGCAGCAGATAGGTAACACTAACTTCTGACAAAAGACCAAATTGGAATCATGTGCATCATAGCAAGAAAGTAATATACTTTGTAAAAGTAGGTTCAGAATGAGAGGCTACGCTTGCCTTGTCCGTCAGTAGACAGGTACGGATCTTTGGTGTTGTTGACTTCAGCTTCGGGTTCGGATCCTATCGCGAAGAACCAATACCGAAAACAAAGGCGACAATCAAGACATGGCATCGATGCAATTCTCAAACAAGGATGATGATATGACAAGTTAAATTTCATTGAAATGAAACCCTAAGGCATGCTTGATAGCTTAAACGGGGTTCCGAGGATTAAAAACCCTAACTCGGGGATAACTCCGGAAACACATGGGGGATTAATTTTTTTCTCTAATTAAACTTTTCATTAAAGTTGTTAATCAATGCATGATTATGTCTTAAATAGATAGAACTCATTTTTCTGAACATTTTGATATATTATTTGTATTTTTCTAATTTAAAATGAATTAGTTATGAATTTCTCAACTATTAATCCATTTTAAATCATTTTTGGAATATTTAAATTATTTTCCAACTTGGGCCCACATGTCATAGTTTTATTCATTTCTGAAAACGTTTATTGAAATTGTTAAAATGTTGACAGGGTTCGCCCACAAGTATTTATTTATATTCCAGAAAACATTTATTAAAAGGAAAAGAAAATATTGCATCATGCTGACATTAGGGTCCTATCACTAACTTTTCTCATCGAGGCAAACGTCAGACCCAGCGACTGACTGCTGGGCCCAAAGCCACCTCAGCAAGCCACACAAGCTTGGCGTCAGCGCCACGTCATGCACGGCGGAGCCGCCAGACAGTGGTCGCCAGCGGCGATCCAGAGTGCGCCCGGACACACGAGAGGGGGCGTTCGAATCAGCTGGGCGAGGAGAACACGTGGGTGGCAGCGCCGCTGGTCTAGGGTCACTGGAGCTTGGTCAACAACAAGCGGCAGCGGCGGCGCTTGCAGATCGACAGCGCGCGATGGCTACGGGAGGCTAGAGGGCAAGTAGAGGGTGCCTTGAGCACCGGGGGCTCACCACGATGCTTGCAGGAGGGTCGAGGAAGTCAAGCGAAGACGGAATCGACGCGGAGGCGAGCGGTGGAGCACGTCGGGGTCGGGGAAGAAGCAGTCGATGGCGACGAATCACGGTGGCCCTCGTCGATTCCTTCTGTAGGAGGATGGAGTGGAGCGAGGCGGAGCTCATGGCAGTGTTGGATGGGCTCGGGGAGGCCGGCAACGACGGCTAGCCAGCGGCCATGGCGGGCTAGGGTTCGAGCTGGCATGGTCCAGAGAAGGAGATAGAGAGCACTCGAGGGGGAGGATGAGGTCTGGGGAGAGAGAGGCATGCGGGGGAGCTCCTTATCCTCTCCTCCAAGCGGCGGCGCGCATCGCAACGACGGGGCAGCATCGGGTGGCCGCGGCGGCGACAGCGAGATGCCTGACGTCATTGAGAAAGATGACAGGAGAGAGGCGAAGGGGTGTCGGGCCGACTCCTAGGCCCCGGGTGGGCTAGGTTGGGTTGCTGCGGGCTGCGCAGCGCATGCAGAGAAAGAGGAGAGGCAGATGGGCCACAACCCAGCTTCGGCTACTGCTGTTTTTATTTCTAGAAATTATTTTTCTTTTTCTGTTTTTAGTTTTTCTCTTTTGTAATTTCATTTGGAATCTGTGTTGAACAATTCAAAATACAAGACTTTGTTAGAATTATTTAAAATATTACATGGGCCCTAATAATCCTTTTGGGCTCCAAACATTTTGTCATTTTCAAAATTCAAAACTATTTGAATGCTTTCAAAAAGAGGGGGAGGGTTAGGGTTTAGGGTTGGTACTTGTATTTAATTCAACATACTTGGTCTTATGCATATAGTTCATTAGGTTTAACACATGCATGCAATGCTTTAAGTACTAAGTACATATATTACAAGCTTGGGCTGTTACAGCTCTACCCCCCTTACAAGAATCTCGACCTGAGATTCCTAAGTTTTAGAAAAGAAGGCAGGGTACTCAGATTTAAGACGATCTTCTCGTTCCCAGGTTGCTTTGTCCTTAGAGTTATGAGACCACTGAACTTTCAGGAACTTGATGTTTGGACGACGAGTTTTGCGCTCGGCTTCATCAAGGATACGAACAGGATACTCACGGTAAGTCAGATCCTTCTGGAGATCAAGAGTTTGGTGATCAACACCACGGACAGGATCTTTGAAGCAACACTTGAGTTGAGACACATGAAAGACGTCATGCACCTCAGGGAAGTTTGTAGGCAACTCCAACTTGTATGCGAGGTTACCTTGCTAGGAAAGAACGCGAAAAGTACCAACATAGCGAGGAGCTAGTTTGCCTTTGATGCCGAAACGGTGGACACCCTTTAAAGGAGTGACCCGGCGATAAGCTTGATCACCGACTTCATATTCAATATGTTGATGGTGATGATCATGATAGCTTTTCTGACGAGACTGAGCAGTTTCCAAATGGTCTCGAATGATATCAACTTGATCTTCTGCTTCCTGGATCATATTCGGACCAAAGAACTTTCTTTCACCGGTTTCTCACCAGTTCAAAGGAGTACGACAGTTTCTTCCATATAAGAATTGGAAAGGTTCCATACTTATACTGCACTGAAAACTGTTGTTGTAGGAGAATTCAGCAAAACGAAGGCATTTTTCCCAGTTCTTGCCAAAAGATATGACACACGCTCTTAGCATGTCTTCAAGGATTTGATTCACTCTTTCAGTCTGACCACCGGTACTAGGATGATAGGCTGTGCTGAAGGAAAGGCGAGTTCCCATAGAAGTTTGGAAACTTTCCCAGAGCTTGGAGGTGAACAGACTTCCACGGTCAGATGTTATCTTCTTAGGAATACCATGAAGAACAACAATCCAAGAGATGTAAAGATCAGCCAGTTCACTCGCTCGAAGGCTTTCCTTGACAGGAAGAAAGTGAGCGACCTTGGACATATAGTCAACGATCACCCAAATTGCATCATTTCCTTTTTGAGTTTTAGGGAGACCAGTGATGAAGTCCATACCGATTTCATCCCATTTCCACTCAGGAATATGATGTGGTTGTAGGGTACCAGCGGGCCTTTGATGTTAAGCTTTGACGCGACGACAAATGTCATATTCATCAACAAAACGACCGATATCTTTCTTCATAGCAGACCACCAAAATCTTTGACGAAGGTACTGATACATCTTGGTACCTCCAGGGTGAATAGGAAGAGGTGATTCATGAGCTTCCCGAAGAATTAAATTCCTCAACTTTGTTCTCTTCGGCACTACCAGACGGTTACCAAAGTAAATAATACCTTGATTATCAACAGATAAACACTTAGCAACTCCACTAGCAATGTTCCCTTTGATCTCAGCAACTTCAAAGTTATTCTTCTGAGCGAGCTTGATTTCATCCTCTATAGAAGATTTCACTTCAAGAGTAGAAAGGCATCCACGAGGAACTACTTCAATATTCAATCGAGCAAATTCCTCAGGAAGAGAAGGTTGAGATTGTTTGATTACCACATTGTTGCAATAAGACTTACGACTTAGCGCATCAGCAACAACATTGGCTTTTCCAGGTTGATAGTTGAGACCCAAATCATAGTCCTTGATGAGTTCCAACCATCTTCTTTGCCTGAGGTTCAAATCAGGTTGTGTGAAAAGATACTTCAGACTCTGATGATCCTAGTATAACTCCCAACGACTACCGAGAAGGTAATGTCGCCATTGCTTAAGAGCATGAACAACAGCTGCAAGCTCAAGATCATGAGTTGGGTAGTTGTTCTCATGTGGTTTTAGCTGACGGGAGTCATAAGCCACCACATGCCCATCTTGCATCAACACACATTCAATACCTTGGTGAGAAGCATCACAGAAGACAACAAAGTCTTTGCTAGTGTCTAGAAGAACTAGCACCGGAGCAGTTGTTAGCTTGGTTTTCAACATCTGGAAGCTTTCTTCAGCCTTATCAGACCATTCAAACTTCTTATCCTTTTTAAAAAGATCAGTCATCAGCTTTGCAATCCTGGATAAGTTCTCGATGAATCGATGGTAATAACCAGCCATCCCGAGAAAACTTTGGACATCCTTGACGGATTTAGAAGACTCCTAGTCGAGGTAGTTTGGACCTTATCTGGGATAACAACAACCCCTTGGGCGGAAACAACATGACCAAGGAATACGAGCTCTTCTAACCAAAACTCACATTTGGAAAACTTGGCGTAGAGACGATGTTCTCGAAGTTTTGTCAACACCAGACGAAGATGTTCGGCGTGCTCTTCTTCAGTCTTGGAATAGACCAGAATATCATCGATGTAGACCATGATGAACTTGTCAATATACTCCATGAAGACAGAGTTCATAAGCCGCATGAAAGTGGCTGGAGAATTGGTAAGACCAAAGGACATGACTGTATACTCGTAAAGACCATAATGAGTGGTGAAAGCAGTCTTTGGAATATCTTCCTTACGGATCTTTATCTGGTGATACCCTGACATTAAATCAATTTTGGAAAAGACAATGGCACCACCCAACTGATCAAATAGATCATTGATCCTAGGGAGAGGATACTTGTTCTTGATAGTCACAGCATTGAGTGGGCGATAATCCACAACCAGACGCGGTATATTGGTATCCCGCTTCTTGACAAAGATGGTAGGACATCCCCAAGAAGATGTGCTGGGCTGAATGTATTCTTTTCCTTCTAACTCCTCTAATTGCTTCTTCAACTCCACAAGCTCATGAGGAGGCATACGGTAGGGTCTTTTAGAAACAGGAGTAGTTCCAGGAACTAACTCTATGACAAACTCCACACTTCGATCAGGTGGCATGCCAGGCAACTCCTCAGGAAAGACATCCGGGAATTCGTAGACCATAGAAATATCTTGGATCTCTAACGGAGGTAGAACTTCAAGAGCATACAACTCTACTTTAGGAATAGAAACAGTTGAAGGAGATAGTGACCCTACGGTCCAATACTTGACTGTTATGCTAGTAGGACTAGTCAGAGTCATAGACTTGGTTGTACAATCGAGAATGGCTTGATAACGGGTCAACCAGTCCATGCCCAAAATGACGTCAATGTCAGTTGACTTGAGGGCAATCAAAGAAGTGGGAAAAAGTTGAAATGCAACTTCAATTAGATTCCCATGACTAACCATGGTGGAACGCCAACTATAACTAGGAGATTGAACTAGCAGAGGAACAGACAACCCCTCAAAAATTATCCCATGCATTTGAGCAAAAGCTTGTGACAGGAATGAATGCGATGCTCCAGAATCAAACAAAACTTTAGCTGGAATTTGATTGATACTAAGCGTACCCATGATGACGCTTGGATCTTCCTAAGCCTCCTCAACATAGATATGGTCCAGGCGTCCTTTTCTAGCACCTGGATACTTATCATTCTTATTTGGTGGTTGTGCCTTCTCAGCAGCACTCTTTTGAGGACACTCCTTTGCATAGTGGCCAGGCTGGCGACAATTGAAGCATATAAAACCCGATGCATTGCTAGCAGGAGAGTAGTTTGATCCAGCAGCATTGCTTGAAGTAGCATTCAGACGAGGAGCATATCCAGAAGACCTTGGAGTATAAGGATCACGTGGCACAGCACTGTAAGGCACGAAGACACGACGCTTCTTATTACCAGAACCAGCCTTGTTGTACCCCTCCTGAGGACGCTTACGGGTTTCTTCATACTCCACTTTTCCACTCTCGGCTTTCATAGCCTTGTTTACAAGACCTTGGAAGTTACCAAAGTCCATGAGGTGGATATCATGACGAACCTCAGGATCCAGTCCCTTGCGGAACAGAGCTTGCTTCTTAGCATCAGTGGAGACCTCTTTAGTAGCATAGCAGGCAAGATGATTGAAGTTGTGCTAGTAATCACACATGGAAACAGTGCCCTGCTTAAGCTTGAGGAACTCCTCCCTCTTCTGATCCATCAGACCCTCCAGAATATGATAAGCTCGAAAGGCTTCAGTGAACTCTTGCCATGTAACAACATGTTGAGCTTCTTGCATAGCCAAGAAATTTTCCCACCAGGAATTAGCTGCTCCCTCCAGATGATAGGCAGCACAAGTTACCCAATCAGCTTGAGCAACATGACCAACCTGAAGTTTTCGCTCCATAGTGTGAAGCCAGTAGTCCGCATCAAGTGGCTCAGTGGAATAGCTGAAAACTGGCGGAGTGAGACGTGTGAAGTCCTTGATACCAACTTGATTGTTCTGGCGTTGAGCAGTGTTGCGCTCAATCCTTTCAAGGAGCCTCATGTTGTCAGCACGGTTGGTTTTGTACATGGACATGAGTTGAACCATGGACGGCGGTGGAGGAAGGTTGGAAGATTCACCCTCATTTGCAGCACCGCGTGCATGAGCACGGGTACGGGCAAGAGAGGTGTCACCCATCCTGAAGGAACCAAAATATGGTTAGACAAGGGATTCAAAACAACAAGACGGAAAGATGAACGAAGAGTACTTGATATAAACGTATCATCTTATCAAGCATGGTAGTATCAAAGCATACTAATGTATACACTAACCTGCTGACTTACAAACCATAACAATGGAATGCTAAGATGTTACACACCAAGAAAAACTGAGATATCTTGGAACTCTGAGAATAGAAACCAAGTATGGAGTACTTTTAGAGAAATAATCCCAAAACCACGATCCTAAAAGTTTTGAGATATGAGGTAAGGGATGAAAACCTTTTCAAACCAAATAGGGTAAGGAAAACTCCAGCAACAGGAACACACCAGAGAAGGAGTAAAAATAATCCTAGTTAGAGTTTCTGCAAATAATTTTAACTTTCAAATAGTTTTGTCAACTTCTAGACTCAACATCGACCAATAAAAGGGTTTCCTACAGGCAGTCCTGCTCTGATACCAAAACCTGTAGCACCCCCTGGGATTAGGGTTAAACTAACCTCAGATCATCATCTAAGATAAGTTCAACTCTAAACACGGAAGATCACAGTATGATTCGGTAACATTACAGAACACAGGGATCCAACAGCATAAGTTTAAACGATTAACAAAGTAAGATATTAGAGTTATTACAAACCAGAGGTCAAAGACCCAACAGTACATCACACATCGAAAGCAAATTATGTTGTTCTACACAACAACTTAGCAAAAGGCCTAAGAGGCCATAAACAAAAGCGACGTACATCCCATAGTCCTCAGGCTGCTACCTGGGACCCCCAACTACTCTTCGATGTCAACATAGAAGCCACCTTCAGTTGCAACCAGATCCTCTGTAGAAAAACAACAATGGCGCAAGGCTGAGTACGAGAATGTACTCCGCAAGACTTAGATAACCTAGTATCTACATGCTCTAGATAGAAAGGCTTTCTCTAGATTTTCTTTGCGGAAAGCGATCTTTATTTGTAAACAAGAGAGAGAATAGGCTCGTCTACTCAGAATTCTTTTAAAAGGGATAAGATAGCGACTTCTTCATCTTGTTCATCATATCTTGATAACCACCAGTTTCATCAGAACCTCCTATCTAGGATCACCCCCTCGACCCAGAGGAAGCATCCTTAAGCACACATGGATCAGCAAGTTTTACGTAGGTTATCGTTCTCTATGATCATCGCGTCCATTCCCAAGTTGTTCATAATCGTGAACACGGCTTTTCGAAAAGATTAATACCCTGCAGGGGTCTACAACTTTACCCACACGTACCAACCGACTCATAATGCCAAATTATTAGTCCTCTTCCTTGGAAGGCCGACAGAGCGTGGTTGACCACGACCTTAACCTTGCTTTCACCGAGACCATGAGTCACGCCCTAGGGATGGTTCCACCGTAACGGGTCAAGTCCCGAAGCCGGTCCCTAAATACGTGAGGCAAGGTTGGTTCACCAGGGGCTCCATCGACCCCAAGCAACCGCGGCCACGCTTCCCTACCTGTTATGATGCACCTCCATCACCTCCTCTTTCGAAATTGTTTTCAATGTGTATGCCAGATGGAAAGCCCGAACTATGTGACTCATGGAATCTACTAGGCAAGTTAGATGCTCATGGGGTTTTCTAGGCCCCGTGTAGTTGTATGCTCGTCTTGGTTCAAGAGGCAAGAATTCGGGTCCTAATGGTGGCGAGCATGGGACAAAAAACCACACCAAACGTGTCCTCCCATACAAGCCTTAGCATGATTAATTAACTCCTTCGATGATGTCACCATCTCCTACCTTACTACCTTCCTTGGCATCTCCGATTCATCATTTGAATAGATCAGACGTTGTTACTATGCATGGCTAAGCTGTCGGTAACAAGAGCTCTAGCAACACTCCAATGCCAGACCTAGGTAAGCTAGGAGCAGTGGATCAGGAGTATAAGTCTTCAAGAGGGAACTATGCAGCAGATAGGTAACACTAACTTCTAACAAAAGACCAAATTGGAATTGTGTGCATCATAGCGAGAAAGTAATATACTTTGTAAAAGTAGGTTCATAATGAGAGGCTACGCTTGCCTTGTCTGTCAGTAGACAGGTACGGATCTTCGGTGTTGTTGACTTCAGTTTCGGGTTCGGATCCTACCGCGAAGAACCAATACCGGAAACAAAGGCGACATCAAGACATGGTATCGATGCAATGCTCAAACAAGGATGATGATATGACAAGTTAAATTGCATTGAAATGAAACCCTAAGGCATGCTTGAAAGCTTAAACGGGGTTCCGAGGATTAAAAACCCTAACTCGGGGATAACTCCGGAAACACAGGGGGGGTTAATTTTGTTCTCTAATTAAACTTGTCATTAAAGTTGTTTATCAATGCATTATTATGGCTTAAATAGATAGAACTCATTTTTCTGAACATTTTGATATATTATTTGTATTTTTTGATCTAAAATGAATTAGTTATGAATTTCTCAACTTTTAATTCATTTTAAATCATTTTTGGAATATTTAAATTATTTTCCAACTTGGGCCCACATGTCATAGTTTTATTCATTTCTGAAAACATTTATTGAAATTCTTAAAATGCTGACAGGGGTGGCCCACAAGTATTTATTAATATTCCAGAGAACATTTATTAAAAGGAAAAGCACATATTGCATCATGCTGACGTCAGGGTCCTATCCCTAACTTTCCTCACCGAGGAAGACGCCAGACCCAGCTACTGACTGCTGGGCCCAAAGCCACCTCAACAAGCCACGCAAGCCTAGCGTCAGTTCCACGTCACGCACGGCGGAGCCGCCAGACGGTGGTCGCCGGCGGCGATCCAGAGCGCGCCCGGACATGCGAGAGGGGGCCTTCGAATCAGTTGGGCGAGGCGAACACATGGGTGGCGGCACCGTTGTTCTAGGGTCACCAGAGCTTGGTCAACGACGAGTGGCCACGGCGGCGCTTGCAGATCGACGGCGCACGACGGCTACGGGAGGCTAGAGGGCAAGCAGAGGGTGCCTTGAGCACCGGGGGCTCACCACGATGCCTGCAGGAGGGTCAGGGAAGCCAGGCGAAAACGGAATCGACGGCGAGGCGAGCGGCAGAGCACGTCGGGGTCGGGGAAGAAGCAGTCGATGGCGACGAATCACGGTGCCCCTTGTCGATTGCTTCTGCAGGAGGACAGAGTGGAGCAAGGCGGAGCTCATGGCGGTGTCGGATGGGCTCGGGGAGGCCGGCAACGGCGGCTAGCCGGCGGCCATGGCGGGCTAGGGTTTGAGCTGGAAAGGTACAGATAAGGAGAGAGAGCGCGCGAGGGGGAGAATGAGGTCTAGGGAGAGAGAGGCGTGCGGGGGAGCTCCTTATCCTCTCCTCCAAGCGGCGGCGTGCATCGCAATGACGGGGTGGCATCAGGCGGCCACGGCGGCGACAACGAGCTTCCTGCCGTCAGCGAGAAAGACGACAGGAGAGAGGCGAAGGGGTACCGGGCCTACTCCTGGGCCTCGGGTGGGCTAGGTTGGGTTGCTGCGGGCTGTGCAGCGCGGCAGAGAAAGAGGAGAGGCAGATGGGCCATGGCCTAGCTTCGGCTGCTGCTGTTTTTATTTCTAGAAATTATTTTTCTTTTTCTGTTTTTAGTTTTTCTCTTTTGTAATTTTATTTGGAATCTGTTTTGAACAATTCAAAATACAAGACTTTGTTAGAATTATTTAAAATATTGCAGGGGCCCTAATAATCCTTTTGGGCTCCAAACATTTTGCATTTTCAAAATTCAAAACTATTTGAATGCTTTCAAATAGAGGGGGAGGGTTAGGGTTCAGGGTTTGTACTTGTGTTTAATTCAACATACTTGGTCTTATGCATATAGTTCATTAGGTTTAACACATGCATGCAATGCTTTAAGTACTAAGTACATATTACAAGCTTGGGATGTTACAATACTCCAAAATATGTACTCACATGTTGTATGAACAAGTCATAGACAATGGTCAGACCAAGGAACATGAAGATGTACCTAGGTGAAACATCACAAGTAGATACACCGTCAAGATTATCCTTAGAACTGAGTTTGATTTGACGATAACACAAATCAAATCAAAGGAGTGAATGATAACGTATCCACATAGGACATACTATCTTACTTCAGCACGATCAAAACTAGACATCCCTTTAAGAAGGAACTGAGTTGGATAGAAATTTTGTCTTACAACTCTCCAAGTTGTTGTTTAAGCTCAACCAACTAGTTCAGGGGTATCCAGTATGGATCCTTGGAGAAAGGAGCAGTTTAAAGGAACAACTTACTCAAGAACCTGACAACACGGTCATGTGGCAACTTGGCGATACTTCTAGTAAGACATCCAGTATATCACGAACCACCGATATGTCACTTAGCTCGAGAGGAAACTTGCTTTGTAAGGCAAGAAGACATAGTCTCAAAGCTTCGGCAGAAGTTTAACTTTTTGACCAAAGAGGGTGCAACGGAATAGTGTACTTGGTAGCTCAATCATCCTTTGCTTAGTGATAGAGTTAACCATCGCACTATGAATGATACAAATGTCCTTGAATGTCAAAGCAATAAGAATTGCTAAGAATCTTAGATGGACACATCAATACGCACACGCATCACTCATGAGTGAAAAAACTCAGAGGATGGGTGGGTAATATGTGTAAGAGCATCACTCCATTAAGAGGGCCATGAAAATCAGAACAACCTCTTACTATAAAAGAATGTGACACTTTAAGGTGGAACAAAACATAAAGTCGTATTAATCTATGGATTACAACACTTTGACCTGGTCTTAGAAATGACGAGGTAGTGGAGTTTGTTTCTCCTGACATCCCGGACTAGCTTGTCATGACAAACCACAAGAGTATCTTGCATTGGAAGACACCAATACAGATTTACTACTTGGCTACCAACTGGTAGACAAAGGTCAGAAAACAACAAGGTAAGGAAGAAATGCTCATGATATAATTCCTGAGATGTGGATGCATAAGTCAATAATCTCCCGAAGACCAATGCAGAGATGGGAAAGGTGTGGTAGAGTCACGAGTATAGATGCGAGACTCACTAGGAGAACTCTTTTTGTGATAGGGGAAGTCCTTTATCGTCACTGTTCAATAGCGACAATAGCCACAAGCTTGAAGGCTATACTAGAAGGTACTAGCCATTCTGAGGTAATGTGTAAACATTAACCACAGGGGTAAAAGAAATGGATCTTGGGTTAAAGTTCAGCTTCATGTACAAGATTCTCAAGACCAGAATCCGGCACAATCGGGGCTCTTAGATTCAAGTCCAAGGGTTAAAACCCGAAGAAAGAAGTAACTACTACTTGAGTGACAAAGAGTACACTACAAGATAGTAATCATGAGGTAGCTTCCAAAAGATGGTACAACTTCTGAAGTAC
This sequence comes from Avena atlantica, assembly GCA_910589765.1. NCBI lineage: Eukaryota > Viridiplantae > Streptophyta > Magnoliopsida > Poales > Poaceae > Avena > Avena atlantica. The sequence continues at coordinate 313,335,174 of OU342736.1, forward strand.
CCAAACAAATAAGAAGGAGGCACACGAGGCGAAAGGAAACTTCGAGACCTAGAACAGAACATTGAGGAACCATCAACATGATGTTTGTCGTGGTATTGCCGATGAGTACGCCATGGAGGGGTCCTCACAGTGCGTGTTTAGAGACGTGGGGTAAGGCGGACGGTTGACGGGTACGAGGTAACACAGCTTACCCAGGTTCAGATCCCACAACGGTGGCGGAATCTTACTCTTGCTATAAATCACTATAATGGCAATACGCCGAGTTACAGAGACTAGGTTCGTTGTGCGAGGTGACTAGAAAGTCTAAGTTATCGTCTGAAGTTATGCCCTAAAGGCTCCCATAGGTCCAACTTATATAGTCGTCAGATCCTAGGGTTACAGGGAAAAGTCCTAGCCGGACAGGTTACAGAGTCCTACACCGTCTGTCACTAGTCTTGTGTATCTTGTACTCCACCATAGCCTTCCTTTATCTGGCATGGGCCTCCCTTCTGGATCCACCTAACTAGGTCGCCCAGTAGGCCATAGGCCATGCTACCGACTATGGGCCACCCAGGTCAGTCGGATAAGAGACATGCTATGAGGATACCCATATAGCATATCCCCAACAGTAGCCCCCGGAGAACTCCGAGATCTTGCGTCGTCTTGCCTCTTCACGTGGAATTCTCCGTCTAGATGGATATCGGGAAATCGTCAAGCAATATCTTGCAGTCCTCCCAAAAGTTTTCTCCGTCTTCTGTTAGTAAGTCAGAGAAATGCATCTTCCATCGTACATTTCCGTTAGTCGGATTAAATCCGTCCATGCCAGAATCTTCGATGCGACAGCTCATCTACCATGTCAGTTATGACGACGTAGGCCTAGGTCAGCGACGCCTCGTAACTCACACATGTAGAGATCATAATCATAGCCATTTTTCCCGCGCAAGTAATGCGAACCGTTGGCGGCGACCGTTTGGAGACGTGCCAAAATTACCGAACACGTTCTCGACCACGTCGTCTACGCGGCAACCGTCCGATTAACTGCACGAATCTTGACGCAGAGTATGATAAATAGTAACCATGGGACACTTGTTACTTTTTCACCCCATTCGCTCGCGTCGTTGTCTTCTTCCTCCAGCCGCGCGCCTCCTCGAGCTCTCCGTGAAAACCTCGAGAAACCCTAGCCTTGCTCCCTGCACCAGTCGCGCTCTCTTCCTCCTCCATGGCTAGCAGCAGCTCATCCCCATCAATGGCGGCGTCGAGCGAAGCCGCGGCGAAGCCGGTGAGCTCCATCGTCGTGCCCCCAGAGGGCCTGGTCATCCCCGCATCGGCGGTGATAGAAACCACCGGCGGTGACCATAATCTGGCGGCGCTGGAGCCCCTGGAAGAGGATCCAGACTCGCACAAAGGCGATTGGCGCGGCTCGGACATAACCGGCCACGACATCCAAGAGATGGTCGCTGAGGGTTACCTTCCTGCGACGGAGGGGCTCGCCTGGCGGGCGGTGCCGGCCGGCGAGGTGACCCCTCTCCCCAAGCTGGAGAGAAAGTATACCTCAAGGCGCAGTTGGTATGCGGTGTTTCCCTGCCCATCTCCCACTTCTTCCTGTCCGTCTTGAATCACTTCAAGGTCCAACACCACAACCTCTCACCCAATAGTATCTTAGTGCTTAGCAACTTCGCGGCACTTTGTGAGGGTTACCTAGGGATTAGGCCTAGGTTAGATTTGTTTGTATACTTCTTCACCGTCAAACATGAAGCCGAACACAGTAGGGAGGAGCTTAGAAACTGCGGCACCATAAGCTTCAAGATCCGTCCTGGCCGGCGGTTCCCCGACATCGTCGGCCACGAGTCGTGCAAGAACTGGCAACGGACGTACTTCTATGGCCCCGACGTTCCCTTGGCGGGCCGAGAAGTAACGTACCTGGACTTCGTGGATGGAGCCGCCGCCGAAGTTTCCACGTTGCGGTCCCATGCCTCCCTTCCCTCCGACCTCGACGCTTCTCGTGAAATAAGGCGGATCGAGTGGTTCGTAGAGACGGGTCTGACCGGCTTGGACCTAGCCATGTGCTGGTTCATCAGGCGGATCCAACCTCTGCAGCACCGCACGAAGTATATGCACGAGTACACCGGCGACCAAAGGGATTCCCTCCGGATCTCCGAGGACAACTTCTCGAGCGACTCCGTCAAGTTCCGCCTCAAGGACATCGTCAAGGTGAAGGACAAGAAGCGTGGCTTCACCCTCACCTATGACATGTTCATAGACAGAAAGTGCCCAAAGGTAGAAATTTATTTTCCGTGTATGACATCGCTCCAGTTTCTCCGTCTTGCTAATACCATCTTGTCTAACACAATGATTTCTCACTTAACAACTTAGCGATCTAGAGGAGGGCAACCTGGCTGCCCAAATCTATGATCCAAAGATGAAGGAAGTCACGGTCGTGTCCGACGATGATGTCCTGTTGGCGCGAAAGCGGAAGAGCTCCACCTCTGACGCTGCCGACGGAGGCAAGAAAAAGAAGACGGAGGGTGGAGCCTCCAAAAAGAGTACTGCCGCCTTGGAGGCAGAAAAGAGAAAAGCTACCGGTTTGTTTGCCAAAGCGCCACCCCTAGTGTAAGCCTCTCATTCTCCGACATCGTCTCATTTATCTGTCTTATTCCTGTACTTATGCATTTTGCACGTTTCAGAAAGAAAGCCACAACCAGCCTCAAGAAGTCCACCAAGACTCTTGGGGCTTCTAGAAATATTAAAGAGATGCTGCATCGCGAATCTTCCCCCGCCATCGCCCCTGCCACTCCTGCCGTCAAGCCCTCCTCCGCTCCGACAAGCTCCCAAGCCCAGGAGGCACCAGGCCCTTCCGCCATGGAAGTGGACTCTGGCGCTTCAACCGAGCTTGCTGTTGTCGGCGAGCAGGCGACGCAGGAGAGTGCTCTCTTCAAATGGCTGAAGCTCCGGCTAAGGATGCCATCGGTAGCGGCAAGGCGGTGGTGGGAGCTGGTACCTCTGCCGAAGGAGGCGCCTCTGCTCCCCAAAAACACTTCGAGTTCCCCAAAATAGTTTATCTGGCGCTTATGCCGAGTAACACTACTATGGTTGCTGGAGGAGTGCCGTCATCTCCGACGTGCGATCTGGAGGAGCTACTCTGACAAGAAGATATCTTGCGGGGAAATATCATTTCCTTTGGCAAGCTGCTAGCCGAGAGTGCTACAAACCTCAAGATCATCGCACTTGTAAGTTTTACTTTGCCTTCTATATTTCATATGAGTATCCCACTGTAGCCCCCGAGGATGTAGACGGAAAACCATAGGTTTTGCATCTATATGCTCTAAGAGTGACTAAGTTAGAAAAAACTCTTACTGCAACCCCCAAGCCTTTAGATGGAATGAAATATTCCGACTAGATGCTTTAAGAGTAGCACAACAGTGTTCATAATTTTCAATGATGTAGCCCCCAAGCCTCTAGTTGTAGCTGAATTAGTTCCGACTAGATGCTTTTAAAGAAAAGCTAAGGTTTTTCCGAGTTAAAACATTATATTGTAGCCCCCAAGCCTCTAGTTGAGAACTGAACTAGCTCCGACTAGATGCTTAAAGAAAATCTAAGCATATTGCTAAGTTAAAAACTCTCGCTGTAGCCCCGAGCATCTAGATGGAAACTCTCCGACTAGAAGCTCCAAGCAGACTAAACAATGACTTGACTTTGTTATTTTGTTTCCACAGAACGAGAATGCTCGGAGGGGCATGGCCAACGACAAGTACCAGAAGATGCGAGCGGATCTCGAAGTCGAAAAGGGTAAAACCGCCTTCTTGAAGGAACAGATCATCAAAAATAAGAGTTTGTTTTCTTATTACGCATTTCCGTCTTCATGTTGTATCCCCAATCTCCGACTACTTACTAATTACTGTGTTTTCTCCGACTTGTAGAGCATGTCACCAAGGCCAAGGATATTGTCGAGCAGTCCAAGCACATCCAGCAGCTGGACAGCGAGAACAAGATCCTTAAGAAGGAGAGGGAAGAAATGCTGAAGATGCACGAGGATTCCATGAAAGCCCTGCAGGATTCCGCCTCCGCTGAGATCAATCGCTTGAAGGAGGAGCTTGCGATCCTAAAGGATCAGAAGCAAGCTGCCGATGAGCAAAACCTTCGCCATAGCGAAGCGTTTAAGCTCCTCCAACAGGAGAAGGAATCCTTGGCGGACGTCGTCTCACAGGCTAAGGCCAGCATTTCAGTAAGTGTCCTCCGCCTTGTAGTTCTGTAGTCTGGATACTTAGAATTTTTGAACTCATGCAATCGTTGTCGGAATTTTCAGCACCCATGGGTTTAACCCGCTCGCCTCCTTCGGATAAGGAATGCATGGTTCTTGACGGCAACTTCATCAACACCGCCATCACCCAAGCCAAGGAGATCGCCAAGCCCCTGCAGATTTATATCAAGGCCTCGGACTCCGTGGCAAAGTACTCGGAGATTCTGCGCCGAGCCCCCGAGCGTGTCATGAGCTAGAAAGCTTCTTGTGCACGGGCTGGTGCAAGGATGGCGCTGTCTATGGTGAAGGCACACTATGAAGATGCCGACATCGACACGGTAACCTCAGGTATCCCCGACGCAGATGATGACGGCAAGGAGATCGATCACGATGCTATCCTGTCATCACTCGCGGGGTATGACACCAGGGTTGCCGAGTTGGTGTACGTGGATGTCTTCGTGCCCAGAAACTTTCTCGACAACGCCAACCCGGAATCCTCCGAGTCTCACCATAGCACCGATGCTGAGGGTGATTCTCCGGCTGGTGATGATGCAGCCTCCAAGTCTCCTGCACCCAAAGAGTGAAAAACACTTTGTAATTTCTGTTTCACCTCTGGAGTGTGCGCGGGAAAAACTTTGTTGATGTAATCTTAAGTCGGAAAAGAATGGTTATCGTATCCTGCTACTTAAGAATTTATTGCCAGTTTGTATATATTTTTTAAGCAAGTGCTGGCTTATCCATTACTTTGGTTCTTATGCTTGACTTTTCGTGAGTCGGAAGACTCGTTGTCGGAACCATGCGCTTAGGTGATGATGCCCAATGGCACCGTCAATAATCTGAGCACAAAATCACCGACAGCAAGTGCCAAAAGTCACTACTCTAGAATCCACATAAAAACAACAAATAACGTGTAGACTAGAAAACTTAAGCTAACGCCCGTAGGCAGAATTTTCACAAGTGCAATTGCAAAACTTATGCATAAAAGTTTTATATGATCCAAAAATGAACACTAAAGGAGGTAAAAGACTCAGCAACATGAGTGAACCAAAAAGCTTTATTTCATTAATCATATAAGAGGTACACAGTTAGATAAAAAGTGCTAAGTGTAGAAAGGACGTAGCTGTGCTATGTTCCATGGCCGATCAAGCTCCGGGTAGTCATCATCCGGGTCACGTAGCTTACGCTTATGATCCTCGTTGGGTCTATCCTTGAGTTCACGATTGTCGACAAGGTATTAAGACCCATTGAGCAGCGCCTTGCTTATGATGAACGGTCCTTCCCATGGCGGGGATAATTTGTGTGACTTCTTCTGCTTAAGTCGGAGCAGCAAATCCCCCTCTTTAAACGAGCGATGCCGAACACGGCGACTATGGTAGCTGCGTAGCTTCTGCTGGTAGATGGCGGATCTTTCACATGCCAAAACACGCTCCTCCTCGAGAAGGTCCACATCTAGGCGTCTGGATTCTTCAGCGTCATCTTCGTCGTAGGCGGCAACTCTTGGTGCATCGTGGAGGATGTCGGAAGGTAGGATGGCTTCTGCTCCATATACCATGAAATAGGGGGTGTAGCCGGTGGATCTGTTGGGTGTAGTTCGTAAAATCCATAGCACAGATGGCAATTCTTCTACCCAGGCTCTAGGTGCTCTATGTAGCGGTGCCTCAACACGTGGCTTGATCCCTTGCAGAATTAATCCGTTGGCTCGCTCAACCTGACCATTGGACTGTGGGTGTGCCACAGATGCTAGGTCAAGTCGGATGCCTTTGTCCCAACAATAGGCCTCCAATTCTCCAAGTGACAAGTTGCTTCCGTTGTCGGTAATGATGCTATGTGGGAGACCAAATCTCACCACTAAATCCCGGACAAACCTGAGGGCAGTTGCCCCATCAAGCTTTCTAATGGGTTTAGCTTCTATCCATTTGGTGAATTTGTTAACTGCTACAAGCAGATGCGTAAATCCACATGGTGCCATTTGCAACGGTCCCACCATGTCTAGCCCCCAGACTGCAAACGGCCAAGTTATTGGTATTGTTCGCAATTCTTCAGCAGGAACATGTGGTTGTCGGGCATAATACTGGCATCCTGTGCATGTCTCAACCAGCTTGTCGGCGTCCGCCTTCGCGGTCAGCCAGTAGAATCCTTGCCGGAAGGCTTTCGCGACCAAAGATTGAGGAGCGGCGTGATGCCCGCAATCTCCGAGATGGATTTCGCGTAGGATTTCCATACCTTCTAGCTGGGAAACGCACTTTAGGTATACACCAGTAGTGCTCCTCTTGTAGAGTTGCCCATTGATTATGGTATAACCCTTTGCTCTTCGTACTATTTGTCATCTTTCGACTTCGTCGTCGGGAAAAGTTCCATGTTCGAGATACTCCATGAACGGTTTTGTCCAAGCCGGAGGGATCTTTGTCACCATGTTGACGAAAGAGTCAGCTCTATCGGGTTGTCGATGTCGGCGCCCTTCACGGATGGTGTGCGTAGATGCTCTAGGAAAACTCCTGGCGGAATTTGCTTGCGCCCTGATCCAAGTTTAGACAATAGATCAGCCGCCTCGTTTTGCTCCCTAGGCACATATTTTACTTCGTAGCCCAAGAAGCTCTTGGCTATCTCGTCCACTTCGTCTCGATATGCCGTCATCATAGGGTTCCGCGCATTCCAGGTGCCAGCCACCTGCTGGGCAACCAAGATGGAATCTCCACAGCAAACTATGCGCTTGATGCCAATATCCTTGGCTACACGTAGTCCGTGAATGAGTGCTTCATACTCCGCCATGTTGTTTGTAGCCTCGAAGTGGATCTGCAGAACGTAGTGTAGCTTGTCTCCTTTTGGTGACTGTAGCAATACACCAGCCCCCGAGCCGTTGAGCAACTTCGATCCGTCAAAGTGCATCACCCAGTACTCTGGTTCTGGCAACGGAGTAGCATCTGGCATCTCCGTCCAATATGCGATGAAATCCGCCAAGGCTTGTGATTTGATAGCGTCGCGTCTCTTGTAGGTGATCTCGAAGGCGGCAAGTTCAATGCCCCACCTCGCGACCCTTCCTGTAGTGTCGCTGTTGTTGATAATGTCGGATAGTGGAGTCTTGCTCACTACTGTGATTAGGTGCTCCTGAAAGTAATGCCTTAACTTCCGAGAAGCAAGGAATACTCCATAAGGTATCTTTTGGTAGTGCGGGTAACACTGCTTGGACTCCACCAAGACCTCGCTTACGTAGTAAACTGGTCGTTGAACTCCGTACTCATAGCCTGGTTCCTTCCGCTCTACCACGACGAAGATGATGATAACCCGGTTGGTTGCCGCCATGTAAATTAACAGGGGCTCTCCAGGCTGGGGTGCTGCAAGGATGGGTGTTGAGGAAAGAATCTCCTTGAGTTGCTTCAATGCTGCATCTGCCTCGTCCGTCCATGTGAATTTGTCCGCCTTCTTCAACAACTTGTACAACGGTAGAGCCTTCTCTCCAAGTCGGCTGACGAACCGTCTAACTGCTGCAACACAACCTGTTAGTCGTTGGATGTCCTTGAGGCATGTCAGACGGTTTATGTTTAAGATGGCCTTGATTTTCTCCGGGTTGACCTCAATTCCGCGCTGGGAAACGATGAAACCCAACAATTTGCCGGCTGGAACCCCGAAGACGCACTTTCTAGGGTTGAGCATCATGTTGTATTTCCGGAGATTATCAAAGGTTTCTTTTAATTCGGAGATTAAGTCATTTTATTTTTTAGAAATCACCGCGATATCGTCCACATAGGCGTGAACGTTCCGACCAATTTGATCGTGAAGGCAATGTTGCATTGTCCGCTGGTAGGTAGCACCTGCGTTTTTCAGCCCAAAGGGCAATGTGACATAGCAAAACGTGCCGTATGGGGTAGTGAACGAAGTGGCCAATTGGTCCAACTTCCTCATCTTGATCTGGTGGTATCCTGAGTATGCATCGAGAAAACACAAAAGTTCCGAGCCAACCGTCGAGTCAATGACTTGGTCAATGCGAGGCAAAGCAAACGGATCTTTGGGACATGCTTTGTTCAAGCCGGTGTAATCAACGCACATTCTTAATTCATTGGTTCCCTTTTTGGGGACAAGTACAGGATTGGCCACCCATCGGGTGTGAAGGACTTCTTGGATAAACCCAGCCTTAAGTAACCTAGCTATCTCTTTGCCAATGGCGCGTCTCTTCGCATCTCCGAAGCGCCATAGAGGTTGTTTCACTGGTTTGGATTTTGGATCTATGTTTAAGCTGTGCTCGGCAAGTTCCCTCGGTACACCTTTCATGTCGGCAGGTTGCCAGGCAAAGATGTCCCTATTCTCACGGAGGAACTCGACGAGCGCGCTTTCCTATTTGGGATCCAGGCTTGTCCCAATGGCGACGGTCTTGGAGGCATCGCCTACCACAAGTTCCACTGGCTTGGTCTCAATGGCGGCCTTGAACGCAGGATCGGAGTCGGAGATTTTCTTCTTCGACGCTGGCATCTCTGAGTCATCGACCTTGCTCTGGATCTCCATGAATTCTTCGCTGTAGAGGACAGCTTCTGCAATGGCTGCTTCGCTGATCTTGCAGTCCCTTGCCTTGGTAAAGCTTCCGGATACGGTGATGACACCGTTTGGTCCGGGTATCTTGAGCTTGTTGTAGACGAAGCATGGCTTGGCCATGAACGTGTGGAATATGTCGCGGCCGAATATGACGTGGTACACACTCTTGAAGGGGACCACCTCGAAGGTCATGCGCTCTTGGCGGTAATTATTAACGTCGCGAAAGGCTACCTGAAGTGTAATGCACCCAAGGGACCGAGCCTCCCGACCAGGAACTACGCCATGGAAAACGGTGTTGGTCCGCCTTAGGTTTGCCTCTGTCAAGTTCATCTTCTGAAGTGTATCCACGTACATGATGTTGATGCTGCTTTCACTATCCACCATGCACTTGGTGAACTCCACGCCGTCAATCAATGGGTTGATGACCATGGCGTACTGGTTCTCCGTGGGCACAAGGTCTGGGTGGTCCGTCCTGTCCCAAGTTATTGGAACCTCTGACCAGCGTAGGTACTGGGGAACTGGGGGGAGAGTAGCCATTAGGATCCTTAGAGAAGTCTTCTGTTGTCGGGCGGTGGGGGTGCCAAGGAAAGTGTGGTAGACTGGGGCCTTCTTTACGAAGGGGTTCTTGCCCTTGTCGTCGCTCTTGGCGGCGTGCTTGGGGTCAACGTCCTCGTCCATGTCACTTGAATCCTTGGACTCCTCCTCCTTCTTCCCCTTGCCCTTTCCTCGCGGTCTGTTCTTCCGACTTTGCTTGTAGCCGGACTCCGGGTCTTCCTTGAGGTCGTTGATGAACTTGCAGTGTCGATTGGTATGGGTGGCCTTGCCGTTGGCATCGAGGTGTACGAGGCACGGCATATCACGGTACTCTTCGTATGTCTGGGGAATGCGGAGCGGCACTGAGTTGGTTTCACTTCCTTGCTGCTGCCCATGGCCTGCTCCCCTTCCTCGGCCACGTTGTCCGCCTTCGCCTCGTCTTGCAAAAGTCATGGCGACCATGTCGGTAGATTGCTTTTCTTCTGGAGCGGTTTTCTGCTTTGTACTGTTGTTCCTCCGAGCTTGGGTTGGAATGGCCGTTGCCAGCAAAGAGCCACGAGCATCGTCATCGGCATCTGCGAACTCACTAGATAACTGAATCATCCGATTCAAGTCAAGCTGATGATTGTCCTGCAAGCGCTTCAGCTTATGTCGGAGCAACGTGCCCCTTTCCAACCCATCGATGAAGGCGGCCATGGCGGTCTGAGCGTGCACTCCTGCGCAGGAATTCTTCATATCCAGCCAGCGGGAGAGGTAGGCGCGAGATGTCTCGTCTTTCTCCTGCACGCACCGCTGTAGATCGCCCACAGTGCAGGGACGCTTGTATGTACCCTCAATGTTCTTGGTGAATGCTTCTTGCATGTCTAGCCAGTTGTAGATAGATTTCTCCGTCAAGTCGTCGATCAATTGACGGGTCGTGCCCACCAACATTAACGGGAGGTACTTGACGGCGACGTTGGGGTTGCCTCCGGCAATCTCCACCGTGTTGCCTTAGTCCTGCAACCATGTGGCAGGTTTGGCTGTGCCATCATAGGGCTTGATGGTCTTGTCAATCCGGAAACCTTTGGGGTAAGTTGCGGAGCGTATTCCAGGTCCAAAGCAACGTGGTCCCAGGTATGGTCCTTCCCGGGCCTCGTGGATCTTATCGATCCGTGAAAGTGCATCGTATGGCTCCGGGTTCTTCTTCTTGTTGTCAACAGGGGATGGGCTGCGTGAACGACACGGGCCCCTTCCGCCATGGTGACTGCTTGGTGGCGACGGAGGCGGAGGTGGCGGTGGGTTAGCTTTTTTGCTGTTACCCTCCTGCGACTCCTCACGCCTGTCGCGGTTGCTTGTCGGACGCGTAGGATCATGGTATGACCTACTCCTGTGTCCTTGGTTGCACTCTCCGTCATGACGGGTCTGTTCCGTGTTGTCGCGGATGACGATGCCACTCTGCTTTGGTGGAGGCATATCCGTGTGATGGCGAGCCTTGTAGTCTTCCTGACGTCGGGGGGATCGGGGCGGTGGCGATGGGCGGCGAGGTTGGGCTCTTTCTCTGTGGTCGGAGGATATGGGGATAGCGTCCTTCCTGTTGCGCACATCCCTCCGTCTTCGTTCTGATGAACCCGTCTGTGATTCGACATCCTGAGGAGATCTGTCCCTTGGCGGTTTATACTGGCTAGATCGGCAGAGCGCTGGGTCAGACTCAAGCCTCTGAGAGGTGGCCTTTTCCTGCTGCTTTACCGCCTTGGCCACTAGGTCATAGACATGTTCCACTGCCTCTGGTGATCTATCCTGCTCCAGAAGGGTCTTGGCGACGGCGAGGTTAAGGAGTGGGGTGGGCATCACCTGTTTGCCTTCACTGTCAATGTATGGCTTGGCCTGCGCTGGCTTCGAGGGAGCCCATCCTAGGTTGCGCTGTACACCAGGATCTTTGATGACGCGAGCTGGAGCTTTCTTAGCCTTCTGCTGCTGAAGCAGAGTCTTGTACTCGGCCTCCATTGCTCTAGCTTTCTCAATGGACTTCTGCGCGTTGACCAGATCTCGATCTAGTTTAGCGCCTTGCTCCGCGATGGCTTGCGCTTCCTCCAGCAGCTGCTGGCGCTTCTCGTCAAGCTGAGTCACGTTCCGGATATGATCAACAGTTAGTGGCTCAACGAGGAGATTGTCGTACATCAGTCTATCAGCTGGACTAACATGGGCTGCTGCCGACGTAGATGCTGGAGGCGGCAAGTTTGCGGTGTTGTTGTTGCTCGAACCGGTGCCGAGTTCCTGTGGCTGCTGCACTGGGTTAGGTGGAGGGGGCATGACCTATGCGCGATCATCGTCAGCAGCAATAAGTGGCCCCTTCCCCTTATCCAGTGCCGTAGGCGGAGCTTGCCCGGGCTGGTCTTCATCCGTCGCTGTCCCGATGGTGACGAACACCCCTCAAGACATGACGGTGTTATTAGCTTGTTCGTCGCGCGAGTACTCCTCCTCCATCTCCTGCATAGCGGAGTCTAGATCTTCTGGACTGAAGTCTATCTCCTCTGAATCTGCACTGAAATCAGCATAGAGTGCGTCAATGACAGAGTCGGACGGTGCCAGGATTTCCTCGATGACGGGCGGTGGAGGTGCAACAGCCTCGACGATGACTGGAGGTGGTGGCGCTGCTACGACGATGGCAGCCGGAGGCGGTGGTGGTAGCTGAATCGGGGGAGCTCCATCGATGAGCGCACGCGCTGTCTGAGCTGCCGCTTCGGCCTCCGCGTAGTTGTTGACAGTGTTCACCATGCCTTCGAAGGTAAGTCGGCCTGACGCCTGCTGCCGCCTTAGAGAATGTCAGAGAAGCGTGCCATGGTCCTGTCCTTCCACAAAGTGATAGATGGCATCATCATTGGGGTATTTGGTCAGGTCGCTCCGTATACGGAGCCATCTGGCGAGGTAGTCGTGGGGGTTTTCGCCCTCTCTCTGAATGCAGCGCGCCAGATCAAAGATGGTAACCACGCCGACGAACTTGGATCTCTGCTGTCCAGACGCACGGGCGAAGCCGGCGGATTTGCAGTGATCTTCCACCTTTATATCCTGCACAGGGGCGGTTTGGGTGGGCCTTGAATTTTTCCGATCTTTGCCGGCAAACTCTGAGGAGAGATCCGACATCGATCCTTCCGCGAACGTATCCTGCCCGTAGGCGGTCCGTGCGGGTCTTGATGCTCCTCCGACTCCCAGGGAACTAGTGCCCGAGTCGGTTTCGCCGATGAAGAGGTGGATGTCTCCGATAGGAACGATCGAACACCACGTAGGGTTCGTCTTCGTCGGGATCCAGAACTCGTCGGGGGGGACGATCAGAACATTGCCGGAGAAGAGAACGCGGCCGATGGCTACGGTTTCGCCGATTCCCGCGAAGGTCTTGGTCCTCACCCGCTGAAGAGCCTGAAGCGCCTCTTGCCCCACGGTGGGTGCCAACTGTCGTGGTATTGCCGATGAGTACGCCATGGAGGGGTCCTCACAGTGCGTGTTTAGAGACGTGGGGTAAGGCGGACGGTTGACGGGTACGAGGTAACACAGCTTACCCAGGTTCAGATCCCACGACGGTGGCGGAATCCTACTCCTGCTATAAATCACTATAATGGCAATACGCCGAGTTACAGAGACTAGGTTCGCTGTGCGAGGTGACTAGAAAGTCTAAGTTATCGTCTAAAGTTATGCCCTATGGCTCCCATAGGTCCGACTTATATAGTCGTCAGATCCTAGGGTTACAGGGAAAAGTCCTAGCCGTGCAGGTTACAGAGTCCTACACCGTCTATCACTAGTCTTGTGTATCTTGCACTCCAAGGCTCCGGATACGTTGGTGACTCCACCGTAGCCTTCCTTTATCCGGCATGGGCCTCCCTTCTGGATCCACCTAACTGGGCCGCCCAGCAGGCCATAGGCCATGCTACCGACTATGGGCCACCCGGGTTAGTCGGATAAGAGACATGCTATGAGGATACCCATATAGAATATCCCCAACAATGTTGTGGACCATAAAATAGAGAGATTATGATAGAAAGAAATCTCTCAGAAGAAACAGAACAAAGGGAAACAAGGAACATACACAACTGACTCTAGAGAACTCAACACTAGGTCAACTGGTTGAGAACCGACATTCCTGAAGAGGCACCTAAGTTTTGAAAGACTGGACGAGATAGCAAAACTTTTCCAAATCAAAACAGGACAAGATAACCCAGAGCTACAACGAAACTAGATAAGAAGAAAAAGAAGCATACCAGAGTTTTCACACATAGTTTTCATTTTGAAAATAGTTTTCACAAGAACTAGACTCAACATCGACCAATAGAAAGGTTTCCTACATTCGGTATGGCTCTGATACCAAAACCTGTCACACCCCCGGGATTAGGGCTAGACAAATCCCAGACCTTCGTCTGAACATAAGCCTAACCTAAATCTCGAAAGTGTACAGAGATAAAATCGGTAACACAACAGTGACCCTACGACACAAAAATTATTACAGCGAGCTCATAATTGAGTAGAGAACCAAAATATTACAAGCAGAGGTCACTGACCACAAACATCAAACAACAGAAGGAAAATTATGCTATTAAGTATAGCAAACTTAACAAATGGCCTAAGAGGCCTGGAGCACAACGATGACGTCCAATCCATAGATCCCAGACTGCCGACTGGGAACTCCAAACTACTCGTCAATGTCGATGCCATGAGGAACTCGTCTTCTATGGTATTACTTACTCTGCTGCAAAAGTATTAACGAAGCAAGGGTGAGTACAGGGTGTACTCCACAAGACTTATGGCTGGTGGAGTCGTTTTGCATAAAGCCATCTTTATTTTGTAAAACAAGAGGGAGAAGAATCTCGACTAATCAGAATATTTTAAAAGGGGATAAGAGAGCGGTATCTCTAACTTTGATCATCTTTTGATATCCACTGAATCATCATTAGCTGAAGCTATCTAGGATCACCCCCTCATACCCATGAGGAAGCATCCTTGAGCACACATTACTTAACTTGCCAAATTTTACGATTAGATTCAAGTTCTCTATGATCTTCATGTCTGTTCCCAAGTTCTTCCATAACCGCGGATGCGGCTTTTCGAAAATATTAATAACCCTGCAGGGGTGTACAACTTTACCCACGCGTACTAACCTTCTCTTAATGCCACTAGTAATAGCCCTCTTCCTTGGAAGGCCGGCAAAGGGTGGTTAGACACGACCTTTACCTTGCTTTCGCCGATACCATGAGTCACGCACTAGGGAGATGTCGCTGTAACGGGTCAAGTCCCGAAGCCGGTCCCTAATGATGTGAACAGGTTTTGAGATTACGGATGCCGGGAATCTCCCATTCCTGCCACGCTTACCTACCTATATGAATGCACCTCCTTCACCTCCTTCGAGAAGAGCCAGAATGCATATGTCGAATGGAACGCCCGAACTATGTGACTCATGGAATCTACTCAGCAAGTTAGTTGGTCGAGGGGGTTTCCAGTCCCCCGTGTGGCTGTACGCTCGTCTTGGTTCAAGAGGCAAGAACATCGGGTCCTAAGGGTGGCAAGTATGGGACTGCAAAAACCACAACCCACGTGGCCGCCCATACAAGCCTTAGCATCTTTATTATCCATCTCTGATCATACCACGTCATCATGTCAAACTAGGTTCATTTGTAGCTCTAATTCATCAACCGGATGGACCAGCGATAACAGCTAAGCATAGCTAAGCACAACAAGTGTAATAGCTCTAGCAACGCTTCACAAGCCAAACCCTAGTTATGCTAGGAGCAGTGGATCAGGTAATATAGGCTTCAAAGGTAACATGCATCATATAGGATTACTCTATCTATCGATAAAAGACTTAGAATCGAATGCCCATGTCAAGAATGAAATACTTTAAAACATAGGATTATATCATGTGTGGGGATTCGCTTGCCTTTGCCAGTTGATATCCAGAAAACAGAGCTCCGGACACCTGGTACTTGACTTGGTTAAAGTTGGTCAAGTATTTGTCTTCGAGCTTCGACG
This sequence comes from Avena atlantica, assembly GCA_910589765.1. NCBI lineage: Eukaryota > Viridiplantae > Streptophyta > Magnoliopsida > Poales > Poaceae > Avena > Avena atlantica. Next base: position 313,350,439 of record OU342736.1, read on the forward strand.
GTTTTGATCTCGGGCTTCGATCTTGATCTCGATTCTGATATCGTATTCTACCAGAGAAGAACCAAATACCAGAAAGAAGAGGAAACAATCAACACATGGCATTGATACAATGCTAAAACAAGTATGATGATATGACAAGTTAAATTGTATTGAAATAAACCCTAAGGCATGCTTGACCATTTTAAACAGGGTTCGCGGGGTCTGAACCCTAATTCGAAGAAACCCCGGATGTATATGAGAGGGTGCATTTAGTTCTTCTAACTAACTTGTCATGAAAGTTGATTAACAATGCATGCTTATAGCTTAGATAGGTAGGTATTATTTTTCTGAATATTTTGATATATTATTTGTATTTTTCTGAATAAATGAATTAATTATTGAATTTACAAGTTTTATTCATTTTCTGAAAATATTAAAGCTATTTAATTGATTTAGTGCGTCACTATGTCATTAGCATAGGGTCAGGGCACTTCTCACCGGGGCAGAGCCTAGCCAGGGACATTTAAGGTTGGGCACAGGGCCACATCAGCATCCATTGTGGCGGTCAATAGGTCAACGGGGTCCACGGCAGCGTCAGTGTGACGTCACAGCGACGTCATCACGACGGCCAAAAACTTTGTTACCCCACTAATCCTACCCACACACAATGACAGAACGGGTCCAGCCCACGGTGGGTCCACCTGAAGGCCACGTGGGAGCCACCTCAGACTCGCCGGCGGTGTGCAACAGGCGGTGGTCATCGCCGGCGATACAGGCCACCCCAACACGCGTGGTTGGGTGCGTTGGAAAGATCTCGGCAAGGAAAACCAAGTGGAGGTAGCGCCGCCCCTGTATGGTCATAGGAGGCGTGACTGCGACGGCAGTCTACGGCGGCGAGCGGCGGCGCGAGACGCAAGGTTGCCATGGGCCATGCCAGGAATCATGAGAGGGGCTGGAAGACGTAGAAGCTCACCGTGAAGCTATCAGTGTAGTCGGGAAGACGAGGGGTAGACTGGAGAAAAAGCTATGGCGCTAGAGAAACTCGTCGGGTCGGGGAAGATGCAGTTGGGGCGGCCGATTCAGCGCGCCCCTACTTGATTCCTTCGATGGGGAGGTAGAGGGCGGCGGGGCGGAGCTCCAGATCACGTCGGTGAGATACAGGGAGGCCCTGAGTAGTGGCGATTCGACGGCGACCTAGGGCTAGGGTTCAGGAATCTCGTAGAGATGAGGGGAGAGATCGTTGGGGAAAGGATAAGACCATGGGAGAGAGAGACGTGCGGCGTGGTTCTTATCCATCTCTAGGAGGCGGCGGCAGCGCGAATCGCAACGCATCGGCGATGGACGGCGGCGGCAGTGCCAGGCAGCTGCTTGCCGACGTTGGGGAAGACGACAGCGGAGGGGCCGATACGGTATGGGCTGGTTTGGGCTACACGTGGGCCTTGGCAAAGGAAGGGGAAGAGGCCGGGTTAACTGCGCTGGGCGGTAGGGAGGAAGAGAGAGAGGTTGGGCTCGGCCCAGTTAGGTTAGGGAACTATTTTTATTTCCAGAAATCTTTTTCTGTTTCTTTTTTCTCTCTTGTATTTTCAATTGTAATTCTGTTTTGAATAATTTCAAAATACAAAAACTTTTCCAAACATTTAAAATACTATGGATACCCTTATAACCATTTGGGTTTCCAAACTTTTGTACTTTTCAAAATATTCAAAATCATTTGAAAGGTTTTCAAATAGAGAGAGGGAAATAGGGTTTAGGGTTTTGAGAATATATTTGTTGTATGCATTTTTAATGATGATGCTCATGAAGGCACAATCAATTCCTAGTTACCATTTAATAAAACTAGGGTTATTACATCGGACGAGGAGACAGAGCGGCTGTGGAACGCAGACCTGCTCCGGCCGCTTTACACTTAGTCGCAAATTAGTGTATGTATCCAGAACCCTGAATGAATGAAATATGTGGAACCCCGGCTGACGCTCGGGGGCTCCTTGCCAGAAATTTTGTTGTTGGTCCTTCCCGATTAAAACCCTGCAGCGTTTTTTCTAGCTTCCATCGACCCCTAACCGCGGGGTTTCGCTGGTTGGCCCGCCCTGCCAATTGTGTAAACAGACTGAGTAGTGTGCGATAATGCCAGAGGCCCACTCTTCGTATTAGCTATAGATCGCAACTCGGTTGTCCGGCTAGCAAGAGCAAAAGCCCGAGGCATCGCACACGAAAAAACGGTGAAAGATGCGACAGATCGGACAGTCCGTCCATGTGCCTAGTTGGTATTTTCTAGCTACTAAGCCTCTAGTACCATGCGGAAATGTATTGTCAGCTCCCTTCGATTCCGGCTCCAGACCACAACCCGGTTGTCCGGCAAGGTGCAGCGTAAACAGCATTGTGCACGGGAAAGTGACTAAGTGTTCAGAAAAGCACGAGATAGTTTCCGAAAAGAGAAATTCTAGTCGGACATTAGAAATACATATAACATAACAATAAATTGACAAAAAATCATTTTTGTGTGTTTTCTTTTCGCACAAACCGCACAGAGCCAGAAAGCAAACACAGAGAAGATTCGAAGCACCTACCTGCGGTAGCCAGTCTGAATCTCGGGGGCTACACCCAGTGGGTGCGCTGGCCGCCCCCACTGGAAGCATGTAGTGTCTGACTGAAGGGCGTACCAGCCGGATAGAGAAAGGTAGGTCCAGACAGAAAGCAAGGTGGCAAGACCCTTTGAGGAGGGGCACAACCTCTCCCGTCTGGCTCGCACTGTTAGTCGGGCATGCTAGGCAAATCTTGCCGGTCAAAGAAAAGAAGATAGAGAGAAAGATGGAAATAGGAAAGAAAGAAGGAGAGTAAGACGGAAAGATGAAAAGATGGAAAGAGGGAAGAAAGAAAGAGAGAAGGAAAGATAAGATAAGGAAAGTAATAGAGAAAAAAGGCCCAGGACATGGCTGGGTAGTATAGCCGGATCAGGGTGCAGGTTCCCTTGTTCCGACCAAGCAAGAATGTAGTGTCCGGCTAGTGGGCGTGCTAGCCGGATAGAGAAAGACAGAAGTGCAAGATTAAAAAAGGAAAACATAAAGACCCGTGGTCAGGCAAGTCAGGAAGCAAGATAAAACCGGCTGGAATGGACCAGTCGGAAAAGCAAGCCAGACAAGACACAATAACAAGTGGGAGAGCGAAGGAAAAACCCAGCCAGACAGTAAATTAAACGGCGGGGGGGGCGAAGCCCCCTTAGATCCAAAGTTTTCCAAGCACAAGTACCAAAGGCAAAATAATTTACATTTCCACCTGGCATCCCGGGGTCTTCTTCCTCTTCACGCCGTCGGGCCCTTGCTATGGGGGTGAGCCAAGCCGGCCTCGCCCGACTAGGAGGACGCATCCGCCCCGCTTTCCGGCCCTACGCTCGCCTTGCTATCCGTAAGCACCTCATCGATGCCGGCATAGCCGGTGATCGTGATGGCGGCAGAGCAGAGTCCAGGGTTGGCCCGCGCACGATGGGAAGGTCCGTTCTGGCTCGGAAGCCATCCGCCAGCTTGTCCAGCTGTGCGTCCTTGTACCAGCTGAGCATCAGCACCAAGGCCATCTCGGAGCCGGCGCGAGCAGAAAGGTCGCGGAGCCGATCTATTGCGTTCGGCGCGTCACCCATCTTGATGGCCAAGGCGCCCATGGTATCCGGCAGGAGCTCCCCCGAGAATACGAGGTCGTGGATGCTGGCGCCGGACTTGCGGAGATTGGCAGCATCCTCTTCGAGCTGCGCCACCAGATCCCGGACGCTGGATTTCTCGCCCGACACGACCTGCTGCAACCGGTCATAGGCAAGGGCATCTACTTGCAGGTAGAAGCCTTTTTTGATCAGAGGGGGAAGTCAAGAAAGGCGATCCGGCACAAGCAGTCGGAGGAAAAAAAAAGACAGTCGGACTTACCCTTGGTGATGTGGCTGATGTTCATCAGCTCGTCATCGAGGAAGGCATTGTGCTCCTTCAGCCGGGTGACCTCCTTGTCCTGGAGATCGAAGGCAGTGGCCCGGCTGGCAAGGGCCTCATCGCGCTCCTTCAGGGTGGCCTCCAGCTGGTTCACCCGGGAGTGCCACTCCTTGTTCTGCAGCTGAAGCGCAGAGTTGTCTCGGCTGAGGCACGTGTTGGAGCGCATCAGCCAGTCGATCTCGCACTGAGAACAAACAAGGATGGCTATGCCAGGACAAGAGGAAAAACAAGTGATAAGGTAGCCGGACACACAAGAAAAGAATGAGAAGAGTCAAGACGGAAGAATCACTCCGCACGGTGCCCCATGTCGTCACCAGTTGCTCCGAGGCGGCTTGGTTGGCGCTGGCTAGCGTTGCATGGAGCTACCATCACTCCTTGAGCCCGGCCTTGAGGTTGCCCTCGAGGGCTTGCAGGGACGGCCCGCCTCCACGGGGAGTGGTGCCAGGGGGCCGACTAAGGCAGCCATGGAATCGCGGGCGGACGCCAGCCATTGCACCGTCGCCTCCTCGCCAGAGTCGACGTCCTCCACCACCACCATATCCTTGCCGACGCACGAGCCTCCCGCACCGGCTGAAGAGCCCCCACCCGGGCTGGAGGTCGCATCCGGCTGACTCACCACGCGCATAGGCTCGGCGGGAGTCGGCTGGGCCTTGATAGACGGCTCTGGTGGGGGCAGGGTTTCAGTCGCGAGAGGCGGATCAGCCACTGAGGGAGCATCCAGCAGGGGCGGAGGGTCTCCAGGCGGTGAAGCAGACACGCTACGAGCCGTGCTTGCAGAAAAGGAGAAAAGAGAACTGCGAAGAAGAGCAAGGTTAAGACAAGAACTAGAACAAGCGCAAAAAGGACAAGATAAAAAGTTCGGCAAGACTCACCCCTGCACCATGGCCGCGGCTCTCCTCAGGCCACCTGCGGCCCGGGCAGGGCACGGAGGAACCCCCACCCGGCTGCGCTTTGCAGCCGGATCTTCGGGGGCGGGAGCGCTGCTCGAGCTCCCTTCACCAGCACGCTTGCGCGATAGCTCAGGTGGCACGGTGCCATCACTCTCCTCTGGCGCGGGGCCATGCAGGTCTTCCACCGCCTCATCGGTCCGGCTAGGGAAGAAGCCCTCCTTGCCATCCGAACCCTCGCTACCAGTCTGGCGCAGTCGCAGCTCGGGAAGGTCCACGGTGAAGACCTGGAGGGGATCATCGCCCTCCTCCCGAATGATGTAGGGGAAAGTCTGCAAGGAAAAAAGTAAGTCAGGACCAGATTAAGCGGCGATGCCGGAGGAAACAAGAACAAGAGAAAAATAAGGAAAAAGGCAAGTCAAACTCAGCTGGGGAGCGCGGTTCTCGTGATGTAGGGGGCGAGGCGGAAGCTCTAGTCGTCTTTTATCTTTTCCTTCATGATCATCCACACCCATTCGTAGATGTTGGTGAAGGGGGATCACGGCGGGAGAGCCGGGTCAGGTCGAGGCGCCCAGAATTATAGCACATCTTGTGTGCTCACTGTTGGAGGGGCATCATCAGCCGGCTGGCCTAGCTGAGCGTCACGTCGACGCCAGTCAAGTCGGCTGTGACCAGCAACCTCATCCGGTGCAGCAGCGCATCCGACTCCGTCATGGAGCCAAAAATCTTCTGCTCCCAATTCTCCCAGGTGGACTCCGTTTCCTGGAAGGCCAGGAGGTTGAGGTGGTCGTCGGAGCCCAAGTTCCATACATAGAAGTACGTCTGCTGCCACATCTTAATCGTGTCGTCCATCCTAGACTTGGGGTAGCCGGTCTACGCACGGTAATAGATGGAGGCGCCACCACAGGGCACGAGCGGCCCCTTGGCGTATTGCACCTGAAGCCGGATGACAAACAGCCGGCAGAAGAGCCCGAGATCCGGCTGGATCCCAAGGTAGCATTCGCAGAATGCTATGAAGTGGGCCAGAATGCCGATTGCATTTAGGCCGAGGTGGTTGAGGCGGAGATCGAAGTGGGCGAGGAAGGAGAGGAGGAAGGCGCTGGCCGAGAAGGCCAGGCCACGCGCCAGATGCGCGAGTAAGGTGACGCGCTCAACGTCTTGCGGAGCCGGCGAGATTTCACCAGCCGGGGCGAGACGCACCCTGACCTCGCCGGCGGTCGGCAGGAGGCGCGACCATCGGTACTTTTTGTCTTGTGCCTCCGTGACGGAAGAGCCGCACCACGGGTCGTGGCTCTTAGCCATTTCGACGGTCGTGGAGCGTGCCGGAGAAGGAGGAGGAAGAGTAGAAGGCAAAGGGGGAGTGAAGGAGGAGTGGCGGTGTCCCATCGCTCCGGCAATAAAGAGGCAGGCGGCACCAGCGGAGCGGAGCGGAGGCGGCGCGAGCTCGTCGGTGGCGCAAGGGCAGAGCAACGTCAAGAGGTAGAGAGGCGCGGCATCGACGGTGAGAGTAAATGGGGCAAATGGCAAGTGGGGGGCGACGGGGCGTCGCGGGCGCTACTTAAGGGGCCAGGGAGGCAAACCGCCGACTCGCCACTTGGTAGCGCCCCATAGCCCCACCAGCGGTCGAATCAACTGTGCTGGCGCGAGCGGCACAGAGGATCCTGTGCGTGGGAGGCGAGGCGCCGGCAGCGGTTCCCGCGGTGGAACCTGACGCGACCCCTCGACGCACGTCTCCACGATCATCATTATGTCGTGGCTGACGCCAGCAATGACGCAACTGAGCAGCTCAACCGCCAAAGTTCAACCGGAAATAAATTCAAACTATATTTTTTAGCCCACGCACATTTCACCCAAGGGAGGAATCTACGCACGCTCGGGGGCTAGTGTTGGGGGATCACCCCTGGGTAGGCTAACCGGACAAGATGCAGGGGCAGGATAACAGCCAGCCGGCTGTCCCAGCCGGACGTAAAAAATCGAAGACAGATTAGAAAGAAGGCCAGACATAGAGCAAGCTGACAAACCAGTCAGCCGGATAAAAAGCATTCCAAAAGGCACCTAGCCGGCTAGATCATGCAAGCCGGATAAATCAAGACAAGTCAAGAACGAGCCGACAGAACCATCTGCCGGATAAGATAGCCAAGGTCAGACATCTATCCGGATGGAGCCGACCACCCGGTCAAGACGGATCAGCCGGCTAGGGCGACCTAGCCGGCCACTCAAGACAGACGTGGTACAACATGGCGCAGAGCACAGTACGCAGTACGCTCAGGATAGTGATACGTCCAAAACGTATCTACTTTCGTGAACACTTTTGCTACTGTTTCTCCTCTAAACTTGTGTGATTTGGACACAACTAACACGGGCCGATGCTGTTTTCAGCAGAATTACCTTGGTGTCTAGTTTTTATGCAGAAAATCAACTATCAGGAAAAATCCCGGAAAATATGCCAAAAATCCTATATCACCAGAAGATCCACGGAGTGAGAATACGAGACGGAGGGGAGCCCTGGGTGGCCCACACCCCCTGCCGTGCAGGTGGGGCCACCCCGTGCCTAGGAGGGGTGTGGCCATCACAGGCACCCCCTCGGCCTCTCTCTTCGCCTATAAGATGCCTTCTGACCTACAAACTCAAGGGGGGTTCGACGTTTTTCTACAAAGAGTTCCGCTGCATCGCCACCACTAGAAGCCGCGATTCAGAACCAGAACTCCTTCAGGCACCCTGCTGGGACGGGGAATTTGGGGAGGATCATCGCCATCGTCATCACCAATGCCTCTCCATCAACCATCAATGTTTACCTCATCCATGAGTGACTAATCCCCCGCTGTAGGCTATGGGGATGGTAGGGATTGGATGAGTTATATCATGTAATCGAATAAGATTATTAGGGAATGGTGCCTAGTATCTCTGTTAGTGCTATTTGACTTTGTTGCCACTTGTTATGCTTAGTGCTTGTCACTAGGGCCCGATTTCCATGATCTCATATCTGAACTTATTATTGAATCATTATGATAGTATTGTTTGTGCCAGTAGTTCCTTTGAGGCCTCGCTGCCACGGGATGGCAGGACAAAAGATGTTGTGCAAGTTCTCATTGCAAGCACGCATGGCTATATAGGGAGCACATGTCTATGATTGTTTAGTACTTGGATGCTTATTCTTATTTATCTGCAATTGCCCTAGATCTTGAAGTTACATATTTAGACTCGTCCATGCAACGCTCGTCCATCCATCCCTATGCCTACCGCGCTCATATCCTATTGTTTGCTACTAATGTTACTATTGCTCCTATTCTACTGCTGTTGTTGCTTTGCTGTTGCTACTACAAACTGTTGCTACTGATAAACTTCTGTGAGCAAGAACTATTTCCAGGTGCAGATGAATTGAAAACTTAGTTGTTAAGGCTTGCAAGTATTCTTTGGCTCCCCTTGTGTCGAATCATTAAATTGGGTAATACTACCCTCGAAGACTGTTGCGATCCCCTATACTTGTGGGTCATCAAGGCTATTTTCTCTGGCGCCATTTCCGGGGAGCATAGCTTTATTTGTAAGTTCACTTGGATCAATTATTGTTCACTTCTACTCCTTTCATCATGGGTAAGTTCACTTGTGATGGTAAGTTTCCTATTTTACCATCCACTACAAGAAGAGGTACAGTCTTAAACACCTCTGCTGCTCTTGATTCATCGTCTGTTATAAGTAAGCTTGTCACATCACCACCACATACTCATGCTACACACACTTCTACTACTGCTGAATCTGAAACTGCTTTTGATACTCATGATGTTACTTCTACTATGCTTGATGCGAGTGGTTCATTACGTCCTTTACTAAATGCTACTATGGCTAGTCTAGGAAATACTGAAACTCCTAGTGAAGACACTATTACACCTGTTAGCTCACCTGAGTCTAGAGAGAGATACGATATTAATGATGGTTACATTGAGTTTACAGATGAATTTGTTGAGGAGTGACGAAACACACATGGTGCTAGTGCTATTAATATTCTCCTTGCGAGACGTACCATTATTCCTAAACTGTCCTCTGATCCTAAGTTTGCCACCTCTCCCATAGATATTAAAGATAAATATTATGATTTATCCTATTTGGACATTGTTGAGAAAGAACCTTTTTGTGGGACTGAAAACGAGTGTTGTAGCTCACATGAATGAGCTTTCTACTATGAGTGCTTTATTCTCTGGTGATTTTAAGATGCGCAAGTACTTTGTTACTAAGATCTTCCATTTTTCACTAAAAGGAGAAGCTAGGGCTTGGTTTAATAGATTACCTACTGGTTCCATTGATAGCCTTGATTGCTTGATTGCTTCTTTCTTCCAGAAATATTTCCTCCTAGTGCTAGACATGCTGCTTTGCAGAGACTTTTTGATTTTAAACAGGGAGAAGAAGAGAAATTGCCTGAGTCATGGACAAGGTTCTGTGCCTTGATTCATGCACATCATGGATGTCCATTACCTAAAAAAGAGCTTCTTGATATTTATTATAATGGACTAACTAATGATTCTAGGACATACCTAGATAGCTTTGCTGATTGTGTTTTCAGGAAAAGAACTCCTACAGATGCTGAAGAATTAATGGCTAAAATAAGCAAGAATTATTATGATTAGACTTAAACTAAGCTAAATACACCTGAGCCTATTACTCCTGAACTAGTTGTGCCTGAACCAGTTCCAGCACCAACACCAAAGAAGAGGAGAGTTATTGCATTAAATGATGAAGTGATGAAAGAGGCTAATAAATGTCTTAAGGAGAAAGGTATTAGAGCTGAAGATGTGAAGAATCTACCTCCTATAGAAGAATTATGTAAGCCAATTCCTCACTCATCTACTATTGAGGTACACTCTCTCCACTTTGATGAAGGTGATATTCCCTATGGTAAGCCTCCTGATCAATGCTTAGAGGAACTTGACACATTTATTGTTAAACAAGGTAATTTTAATAAACAAGTTCAGAATCATTTATTGAAAAACTCTAGAACTATTAAAGAGTTGAAAGATATTGTGGAAAGAACTTCTAATGGTATTAAAATGCTTTGTAAACACTTTAAAATGGTTCAAACCCAACTTGATCAACTTTCTAAGGTACAAAAAGATATGCTAGTTAATGCCTCAGGAGATAAACATGCTTATGGAATTAGAACTAGGAGTGGTATAGCTACTCAAGATCCTTTATATCCTGAAGGACAACCTAAAAGAATTGAGCAGGATTCTCAAAAAGGTGAAAGTAGTGGTAGTCCTCGTAAGAGAAAGAAAAAGAAACATAAAATAGTTGAGGAACCACTTGAACCTGCCGTAGATCCTAATAGTATATCTATCTCTGATGCTGAAACTGAGAGTGGTAATGATAAAAATGATACTCCTGATAAGGAGGAAGTTGGGGAAGAACCTGAGAAGCACACTAAGAACACTAGGTACACTAAGGAAGATTTTATTGCTAAGAAACATGGTAGTGAGAGAGAACCTTGGGTGTAGAAACCTATGCCTTTTCTAGGTAAGAAACACAAGTCAAAGGAGGAAGAACACTACAAAAAGTTTTGTGAGTGGATGAAACCTTTATTTTTGCAAATTCCTTTGACTGATGCTATTAAGTTGCCTCCTTATTCAAAGTATATGAAGGATATTGTCTCTAAAAAAGGAAGATTCCTAATGAGGAAATTTCTACTTTTCTTGCTAATTATTTTTTTTTTGAGGATAAAACAGTAGGGTAAAAAACCCCACTGCAATTTTTCTTTTTATATATCAAGTAGAGTTACAAAAGATTATTTACAATCATGGTCCACCCCCAAAAAGAGGGATAACATTCTAAGCAGCTATCTCCTGTCTAAATTGGTTTCAATCCAATCCTTAAGGCCCTGATAATACTTTTTCTTAATTCTATAAAGAATCCATCTTAATTCCTGGGCTGTAATAGCCTTCCAGGTCTCCACCGACGTATGCTGATTATTGAAAATTTCGTTATTTCTACAAATCCAGATGCTCCAAGTTCCAAGTATCAGAATTTCCATTGCAAAAGGGGCCTTGAGGTCTTTTTTAATACTGGCTAGAACTTCAAAGATGTTTTGATCAGCCATATTGACCTGTGAGATTTCAGCCCAGCAGGCTCTTGCAAAAGGGCATTCCCAAAACAAATGTAAACTAGTTTCTTCACTATGGCAGTTCTGGAAGACACAGTCATAAGATGCTAGAGAAAAACATTTCCTTTTCAGAAGATTCCTTGTGTTGAGTCGATCAAGCAGAAGAAGCCAGAAGAAGAATTTGTGCTTTTGTTGACAAGAAGATTTCCAAATCCAAGAAAAATGTGGCTGAACCGGTTGGTAGCCAACTAAAGAGCAGTAAGCCTTTTTTACCGAAAAATTACTACCCCAAATGTAGGACCAACAATCAGATTCCCCTTCCCTGCCAGAATTGAGAATTTGTTCAAGACTTTGATATTCCTGATACGCTTGTTGAGACAAAGGGAGATAAAAGAGATCCTGAGTATTTGCAGTATGCAGGAACTCACTGACAGAAATATGAGGGTTTTTTGCATATGTAAGAAGGTGAGGAAGCTTATGTTGTAGACAACTATCATTCCACATATCAGTCCAGAATAGTGTAGATTCCCCATTTCCAACCAAGCACTTTTCAAGTCCTTTAAAAATGTCAATCAGCTTAAGATGAGCTTTCCACCAAAAGGATCCCTCAACACTTCTTCCAGGGAGCTTACCATTACAATAGTAAGTGTTCCAAACCAAATGAACCCAGGGAATATCCTTATGATTATAGAACTTATCCAAATTCTTCAAAAGAAGAGCAAAATTTTGAACATTAAGGTCAAGAACTCCCAATCCTCCCTGATTCTTGGGTCTACAAACTTTCTTCCATGCTACAAGAGCAGTACCTCTAGCTTGAACATCAGAAGTTTTCTTTCTCCACAAGCATCAATGGTAAGGTTCCAAAGAAACTTGGTGATCCAGGTATACCAACTATTCCTTGCTCTATTAAGAACAATTATGTTAGAACTGCTTTATGTGATTTGGGAGCTGGAGTTAGTGTTATGCCTTTTTCTCTCTACAAGAGACTACAGCTAGAAAAGTTGATAACAACTGATATATCTTTGCAAATGGATGATAAGTCAACTACTATTCCTATTAGTATATGTGAGGATGTTCCTGTTCAGGTGGCTCATAATTGCTTGGTTTTAACTGATTTTGTTGTGCTTGAAATGCCTGAAGATGATAATATGTCCATTATTCTTGGGAGACCTTTTCTTAATACTTAAAGTGCTACCATCAATTTCAATCAAGGAAAATTAACTTTTAATATTAATGACAAAGAGCATACTGTGTTTTTCCCCAAGAAGGTTGCTAAGAGCTATTGCCTAAATTCCATTGAAAATATTGAGAGCATCAAGGTTGGAGAAATATATTGTCCCATTCCACAAGAAAATTTTGAAACTATTATGATTGGGACCATTGCTATCAAGTTTGAGGTAACATAATCACCTTGTGGAATGCAAAGTTTTGTTTCATATAAGATTGTTTTGGTAAAAATACTTGATCAACCTTGTTAACAAAAGGATTTTAATGAACAAAGCAATGCTTTCACTGTGGTTATTCTTGCTTTCTTTTACTTTTCTCCTTCCTAGTCTTTGCTTTCTCTCTTGTTAGCTTTGGTTTTGCCAGTTGTTTGCTTTTTAGAGTGTATTAGAACTTCAGTAGTTTTGGTTTTGGTTTTATTTTTCTTCTTCTAAAAAATCTTTTCTGTGAGAAAATCAATTTTCATACCCTAAAAATTGGCCAAAAATAAAGTTTCCCGAAAAATCCCAAAAAATTCAAAATAAATTTTTCCTCGAAAAAAGGGGTAGAGGGACACCTGGAGTGACCCAGGGGGATACCCCGGTCCAGCACACCCCTGGGTGGCACGGCCAGCCCCCAGGTGGCGCCTAGCAGGGGTGTGGCCCACCTATGGCCCTCCAAAGTGCCTCCTCCCATCCATCTTTTTTCTCTCTCCCGAAAAATACCGGAAAACTTTCTCAAGATCGAGTTCCTGCTGTGCTTGCTCCCAATTTTCGATATCCTTGCTCAGCCCATCTTTGCTGCTGATTTTTTGAGGGATTGCTCCTTGGTATGTGCCTCCTCCGCTTGTCCAAATAGATTTTTGATTGGTAGATTATATCTTGAGTATTTTGCTGCTATAGGTGTCCAGTTGTGTGAGCTTGCATGATTTTATGCTTAGAGATTTCATTTTGAAGCATGTGTAGCCCTCTAGCAAGTTCCTATAGTAGTTTCTCATCATTTATCAACTTGGAAATCACTTGGTTTGATTTTTGTCTAAAAATTTCAGAAACGAAGATGAGTGCATACCCACTAAATCAATATGATTTGATGGTACCTGAGCCAATAAAAGTTCATCGTGAGAAAGGAGTCTTCCCTTCCATATATCCATGCCATGAATTTATGAGAGCCGCGGGGATCTTCCAAGATTTCCAGACTATGATTACCAATGCATGGTTGGAACACTTTCTTGATGGGGAACCTTTTCAGTATGTTAAACTAACCATGGCTGTGGTGCAGGACTTCCGGTTTACTTGGTCTTCATCTAATCCCATGGTCCATTATAAAATATTCAATCTAGCTGTCGACCTGCCATTTGCCGATTTCTGTGCAGCAATTAGAGTACCTCATTGGGGATTTTGTGAGAAGATCAAGGAGAGGCCTAAATCACTTATGGATCTATATGCTAAAATTTGCCAAGGTTTTGAATTCTCGAAGGAAAGTGGTATAATTCGGAACATTCAGTTCCCATCCATTAGAAATTTTGCCTATTTCATTACCAAGTGTGTTCTTGCTAGAAAGATTGCTAGAACGTTATCTTCTTTTGATCTACCTTTTATCTTAGCCGCTTTGAATAGGGATAGATATTATAACCTGGGTGCTTTGATAGCTTACTGTCTTACCACTAACCGCGAGAAGGGTGGACTTTGTGGAGGTCTTATCGCCTCTAGGTTGCTAGCTTTCCATGGTTTAGAGCCTCACCATTCAGATTATCGGTTCCCCATAGAGAGGCTCGATCTTGATTCCATGGTTCAGCATAACTTTGTTTCTCTAGGGGATACTGCGAGAAGTTTACCCTACGAATTATCCTTTGTCAAGCGTGGTTGGAGAGGGGGTAGGACGGAGAAAGTAGTTTATTTGCCTGCACCTACTTTGTTTAATTTTGATAACAGGCAAGGCTGGTCGCTCACGGAGGAGGAGTTTGACACACACGTGGTGGAGCTCTCCCAGCAAGAGAATGTTGGAGAGGATGCCGAAGATGATTCAGTTCAGCCCTCCAACTTGGGAGAGTCTTCATACCAACAACCCTCCTATGATTGGGGAGCGTCTTCTTCTTCGTCACAAGCGCCTGACTATGATCATTCCTATGATGACCCACCAGCTTGGGGTTACTACCCGTGCTATTGAGCCCCACTTAGGCAAAAACCCTAAGCTTGCGGGGAGGTATACCGACATCACACTCATCTATATATCACGTTCCATCGGTCCTTTGTATATCCATTGTTTCGCTTTCTTTTTGGTTTTTGTTTCTGCTTTCTCAAAACACAAAAATACAAAAAATATTTTTGTTGTTTCACTTGGTTTGTTTCTTTGTTTTATAGCTTTGTTTTTCCTTAAAGAAAAATCCAAAAATATTTTTCTTTGTTTGGTTATGCTTTCTTTGCTTGTTTTAAAAAATCTAAAACACCAAAAATATTTGTTGTTCTTCTTTGTTTTTGTGAGTTCTTTGCAGGGTTCAGCCGTCCTCAGTGGAGTTTGTTTTCATGTTATTATTCAAGTCACACAAGTGAAGGGCAATAATGAAGATTAAGACAACTTGAGGTGTGGTAAGAGGCTGGTAACGAACTCTATTTGTTTTCATTTTTGTACATATACTCATAATTATGAGCATGCTTAGTCTATTCAGGTAAGGAGTGTGTTACTGATGGATGCTTAGTAGTTCTTGCTTGTCTATGATTAGCTCCATCTTGCTAATAGTTTGTAGCATGTCATATGAATGTTTGCTTGCATTGTTTTATTCATATTTTTGTATGATATTGTGTTATCCTCCTCTGAATGTTTCATGTGAATCGACTTGGCATAGGCTCACGCATGCATATGACTAAACAATAGTCAGTAAGCCTCGATGATTTATTTTGCCTCAGAGTTCTTGTATCACTTTATTTCCATATTTAGTCCTGTTTTTGTTGCAAAGCATGATTATGAGAATTATTGCTCTCTCGTTTGTTGCTCCCTCTCTATTGCTAGCCTTCACTTGCACTGAGTATGAGCTCTACTTGTGCATCCAACTCCCCAAAACCAATATTGCCAATAGTGTCCACCATACCTACCTATTAGCATCATGTGCTATTCATGCATATTCATTATGCCTTGTTTTCTTCCAAATAAAATGTTTGTATGTTTTGAGAAAGTTCGTTAGTAAAGCTCTCACGAACTTTATGGCACACTTTATTCCTTGCACTTAATAAACCTGAACCATTGTGACCTGTCCATGAAAGTTATATGCTTGCAAATTATAGGCTGGTGGTTAGCAGAATCGTGCTGTCACGGGGAACGCTTACAACACTTATGGATACATATCCAGTTGATACCATGCTCTTTTGTTTGCGGATGTCGTTAGTCTGAAATAAAAGGGGAGTTTGTGAGTTCATGGAGTTATATATATATGTGTTAGAGAAACGACTGAGCCGCTAGCCTAAGCCATGCCTAATCATGGTGGAAACTTGCAGCATTACCATAATGAGCATCTGTGAGGCATCCTCAATAAAAACCTATGCAAATAGGAAATAAAAAGATCGCTGAGATGCTCATTGTCTGCTTGCCTTGTCATTTTGATTATGGGATAGCTCATTTATCATGTGCAAGGGGTACCCCGTTGGCGGTTCTCTATGATATGCATGTATTTACAATGACAAGAACTTGTAGGTAACTAAAGTTGAGTAGCACGAGGAGCGGCCCTTGTACTCAAGGGACTTGGGATTTCCAGTTTATGGTCTATCAAGCATATAACTCATATTGGACCTCAATTTCACCATTAACCACATGAAGATGCCTATGATAGGGGCAATGAGAGCTCAAAGCTAAGGATTACCTTACTTTCAGCATTTGGAAGCCTTTCAAAAAAATTCAAAACCTTTTCACTTCCTTGTTGAGTCACCACTTATTCTATGAGCACCTTCTTGAGTTATTCTTGTGTTTCTCTCAAAACTTGGTTAATTATCTCATGACTTTGATGCTTGTATCTCTGATATCTTTACTTCTAGTATTCATGTGAAGTTCAGAGGTGCCTTGGCATTTATATTGTGCTCCTCAAGCAAAGGCAAGCGAGATACCACACTATCATACCTTTTTATGAGCATTGCAATGTAGCTTATGTTTATGTTTCATGCTACTTATTATTATTGAGTTGGTTTCTCTTCATAGCTTGCAATGACTATTTAGTAGACTTAGTTGCATACTTCTTATTATGAATGGTTTAAGTACCCACTCATGTGCTGAGAATATATACATCATATGAAGCAAATGTGTTCGTCAAAGTTCTTTTATCGCACTCGGTTTTCAACTGAATTGCTTGAGGACAAGCAATAAGCTAAGCTTGGGGGAGTTGATACGTCCAAAACGTATCTACATTCCTTAACACTTTTGCTATTATTTCTCATGTAAACTTGTGTGATTTGGATATAACTAACATGGATTGATGCTATTCTTAGCAGAATTAACTTGGTGTCTAGTTTTTGTGTAGAAAATCAACTATCAGGAAAAATCCTGAAAAATATGCCAAAAATCCTATTTCACCAGAAGATCCACGGAACCAGAATACGAGACGGAGGGGAGCCCTAGGTGTCCCACACCCCCCTGTCGCGCGGGTGGGCCCACCCCGTGCCTAGGAGGGGTCTGGCCAGCCCAGGCACCCCCTCGGCCTCTCTCTTCGCCTATAAGATGCCTCCTGACCTGAAAACTCAGGGGGTTCGACGTTTTTCCAGAAAGAGTTCCGCTGCACCGCCACCACCAGAAGCCGCGATTCGGAACCATAAACTTCGTTCTGGCACCCTGCCGGGACGGGGAATTTGGGGAGGATCATCGCCATCATCATCACCAACGCCTCTCCATCAACCATCAATGTTTCCGTCATCCATGAGTGAGTAATCCCCCGCTGTAGGCTATGGGGATGGTAGAGATTGGATGAGTTCTATCATGTAATCAAATAAGATTGTTACGGCATGGTGCCTAGTATCTCTATTAGTGATATTTGACATTGTTGCAACTTGTTGTGCTTACTGCTTGTCACTAGGGCCCGAGTGCCATGATCTCAGATCTGAACTTATTATTGAATCATTATGATAGTATTGTTTGTGATCTTATCTGCAAGTTGTGTACACATATCATTGTCCGGATCCAAAGGCCCCGAAGTGACAAAAATTGGGCCAACCGGACGGGATGGCTATGATGTGAGGATCACATGTGTTTCTAGAGTGTTAATGCTTTTCTACGGTGCTCTATTAAAAGGAGCACCTTAATTGCCAGTAGTTCCCTTGAGGCCCCGCTGCCACGGGCTGGCAGGACAAAAGATGTTGTGAAAGTTCTCATTGCGAGCACACATGACTATATATGGAGCACATGCCTATGATTGTTTAGTACTTGGATGCTTATTCTTATTTATATGCAATTTCCCTAGATCTTGAAGTTACATGTTTAGACTCGTCCATGCAACGCCCGTCCATCCATCCCTATGCCTACCGCACTCAAATCCTACTGTTTGCTACTACTGTTACTATTGCTCATGTTCTACTATTGCTGTTGCTTTGTTGTTGCTACTACAAACTGTTGCTACTGATAAACTTCTGTGAGCAAGAACTATTTCCAGGTGCAGCTGAATTGGCAACTCAGTTGTTAAGTCTTGCAAGTATTCTTTGTCTCCCCGTGTGTTGAAACAATAAATTGGGTTATACTACCCTCGAAGACTGTTGCGATCCCCTATACTTGTGGGTCATTAGACAGCGGACAAGACAGGGAGAAGACCCAGACACTCATCCCATACTGTGGACTTTACCGATGACGGTTGCAACAGTGGTCAGTAGGTGGTACTATGCATAACTACCCGCACGACAACCACTGTAGCCTGCATGGTTGGGCATGGGCTTGACTGAGGGTACACTCCCGCCATGCCGCCCACTGTAGATGACCTAGTCGGCTGGGGCCCGCCTGTGGGGCCCGTGAGTCGGCCAGGTCATTTCCCATGCTGCCTCTGCCTATATAAGGGGTGGCAGGGGAAACATAGCAAGGGTTGGTCACTCCTTCTTCTAGCAAGGGACAAATACAGCTCGAGGGGCCTTTGTAGCCCTTTGTGTGTTCATCCAGATAGTCAGATCGGCAGGAGTAGGGGTGTTAACTCACCACGAGGACCCCAAACTTGGGTACTTCCACTACTAGGAAAAGGCCCATCAGTGGCGCACCATTTTGGGACTTCTATGGCGCATATGAGATACGCCACTGTTATCTCGCCACTAAAGTTCAATTCTGTGGCGCATATTGAGATGCGCCACAGAAGTCTGAAAAACTTCTGTGGCGCATATGGCCAAAATGTGCCACAGAGGTCCCGAACCAAATCTCAAACTTCTGTGGCGCATTTGGCCAATATGTGCCACAGAAGTTTTTTTCAAATTTCAAAAAAAACGCCGGCCAGATCTGGCCGGAGGTGGTGCTCGCCGGAGGTAGGGGTCTCCGATGGAGGAGAGAAGGAGGTCGCTAGTGGATGAGGTGGAGGTCGCCGGAGGAGGAGGAGGAGGAGGAGAAGGAGGAGGAGGAGGAGGAGGAGGAGGAGAAGGTCGCCAGAGGAGGAGAAGGTCGCCGGGGTGGAGGAGGGAGGTGGGAGGAGGAGGAGCTCACTGGGGTGGAGGAGGAGGGAGGTGGGAGGAGGAGGAGGAGGAGGAGCTCACCGGGGTGGTGGTGGAGGAGGAGGAGAAGCTCACCGGGGTGGAGGAGAAGGAGGAGGAGGAGGAGCTCACCGGGGTGGTGGTGGAGGAGGAGGAGAAGCTCATCGGGGTGGAGGAGAAGGAGAGGAGGAGAATGAGAGAAGAAGTGGAGGAGAAGAAGGATGGAGGAGTGGAAGAGTATAAGAGAGGGAGAAGGGGGAGGGATTCAAATTTCGAATCCCTCCCAAAACTTTTGTGGCGCATATGGAAGAAATGCGCCACAGAAATTTGTCCTCCTTTTTTATTTTTTTGCAGGAAAAAACGATCTTTTGGCCATAACTTTTTACTCTTTTCGAATTTTGAAAATCTAAATAATCGCTAAATGACCGTAGGTCGTAAATCTTGTTCTCGTCATTTTGGTATATTATACGTATTTTTTCGACATCGTATGCAAAAGTTACGGCCGTTTTACTGTGGCATAAACTTTTTTTGTATAAAAAGTCCAAATGCATGTTTGTTAATTTTCCAACAAACTAGACCATATTACCTATCACTATGTGAAAGGATTTTATTTTTTGAAGTGTTTTTCATTTTCTATTATTTTTTACAAGGCTAAAAAGGCGATCCACTAGGGGGGGGGGTAGAATCTGTTTTTCCTACAGAAACTTCTATGGCGCATGCCTCTATATGACTTCTGTGGCGCATATGGTCATATGCGCCACAGAATGTTGGTCAGAGTACAGTCAGTGAATTATATGGTAGGGTCCACCCGAGCTTTCTGTGGCGCATATGTCTTCTGTGGCGCATGTGGACATATGCGCCACAGAAGTTCCAACTTCTGTGGCGCATTTTTCCTATATGCGCCATAGAAGTTGGAAGACTTCTGTGGTGCATTTGATGAAATGGGCCACTGGACAACTTTTGTGGCGCATGGTCAGAACCATGCGCCACAGAAGGTCTGTCTATCTACAACTAGTTTCCTAGTAGTGTTCTTGTGTCCCTGACGCATGCTTGTGCCCAATATCGCATGTGGACGTCGTCACTCACTTCCCTGATCGCTCCCGCACCACGAACTACCCTTCTCAGGCACTGCCTTTTCCATAACAACGATACTGCCCACACGATGCGAAGATAACGGCTTCCTCAACTCAGTAGAGTTGAAGGGGGACTTCAACTACCTGTGTGCAAATGCAGTGCTCTCCGGCCTTGCCAACGCCAAACACTACACCTACGAAGGGCTCATCCATGAGTTCCCCGCCTCCTTCTACGATGACTATAAGGAAAAAGGTAATGCATCCATGATAAAGTTCACCATTAACCAACAACCGTATCAAATTACCTATCAACAATTCTGTAATGCTTATGGATTCCCTCAAGAGGGGGAACCGACTGTTACAAATGTGTATAGAGTATCGAATGTAAATACTTGGGAGGTTGTTTCTGTTAATGGTGGCAGGGACTTATATCAGAAGAAGATGTCCACCATTCAGAACCCAACCATCCGTTACTTTGTTATGTTTCTTGCTAACACTTTGTTAGGAAGAGGAGATACTGGTTTGATGGCCAATGCAGACATGGCCATGATCACTAAGGAGCTCTTCCCTAATGCGCCACAGACTCCCACTCTTGCAGTTATATTTCTCCAACACCTCCCCCACTAGATAAACAAAACGAAAGGTGATATTCATATTGGTGGAATGGTAACCCACCTAATCCAAGCCCTTGAAATTGCAATTCCTATTGCTCAACCTGTTGATGGCTCCATACTTATGGATGTCATATATATAACTGCTTGTGGCTTCCTCGATGTTTACCGAGCTAACAAGAGGATCCGAGCCTATCAATTTGGTTATCTTAATGATGTGTAGGATGGTTAAGTGCCACTGCCTTGCCCGCAAGACTTCGAGGTCCAGGTAAGGGAACACTAGATCCTCATCAAGGATCAAGTGACTGAAATCATGCCGGAGCTCTATCCTGACTCCAATGAAGAGGAAGAAGGAGGGCAGCAGGATGAGCAGGAGCAGCAGTAGGAGCAGGAGTACAACCCTGCTTGGGAGGGACAGCAGCAGCAGTAGGATAAGCCTTGGGACCAATGGCCCAACCAGCCACAGCAGCAACAGGGGTTCAACAATGTCCCCTATTAGGAGTTTCTACAGCTCAACCAACGCGTTGGGGAGATCGACCAGAATCTACATGGAGTAAGTGAAGATGTGATTGCCTTAACTCACACCTTTTGTAATTGCATGACCTATTTCCCCGACTACTACCAGCAGCACCACCAACCGCCGCCGAATGACGGCAACAACTAAGCATGGCAATAGCGTAAGCTTGGGGGAGGTTTTGAAAACCTCCAAACCTGCATTCATATTTCTATTTCTTCTTTTGATTTGTTTTCTTTTCCAAGAATGGCATGTTTACTTTCAGTTTGCATTCTTAAAACCAAAAACACAAAAAATTAGTTGTAACCTTTATTTGCAAATTTGTTTCTCTGTCTTTCTCGGAGATTGCTCAATTTCAGGTGACTTGGCAATAGGGAAATATAGAGAGGATTCGACTCAAGTACTAGAACGAAGCAAGCAACAGGAGGTATCACATTCCTTTCATCACCTCTCTTGCAACTTTAAATTGATCCTAAAATTATTAACTCGCTTCCACTTGAGTCACTCCCCACCTAGATTATTATCCTATAAATTATACTCCCTTGCTAGTGTCCATTTTTAGCTTTGAAACATTGAGCAATGAACTTGGTTTAAATATTTCCGATATTTTTACAACAAGAAAAAGCATCCAAGGTATGACTTGAGTCCATGTTTAGCCCAAAAGATTTGATTTTAGAAACTACTCAACCCCATTGAGCTTAATGTAAATAGACTCGACAACACCGTTGAATGAAATTGTCTGATAAAATGGATACTTCGAAGTAGTAGAGATTATGCCACTGATTTTTCTAATAATTACAGTAGGATGTTTCTTTACGCGTGTCACTATAAATATTATCGTACTCCCTCGGGAACTATTAACTCCGCTGGCCAACGAACGATCTAAATGTGGGAAACCACTAGATTTCGGCTATTGAGTTATGTAAACTTCTGTATATGCAATGCTACGACATGTAAAATTTTTATTCTCCTCGTGGTTTTATGTTCCAAGTGAAGTTGTAGTACTCCTCTGACCCACTATTCCTCAGCATCTATCTATTGGCATGGTCACGAGTGCGCAACACAGCCCCAATTAACATGCTAAAAACAGTGGCATGATTTTTCTATGAAAAGATTTGAAGTTTTTTAAAAACAAGGAAATGAAAAAGGTGCTTTGAGAGTCTTGAAATTTTGACGTGGGGATAGATGAGTTGTTATAAAATTAAATGTTCTTGGTTCAAACTTGAGTACTCTTAATTGATTAAAGGAACAACAGTAAAAAGTTTTCATCTCTCAACAAGAGAGAAGCCAAAACAGATTTGTTTCACTTTCCTAGCTAAACTTTTGACACTCTATTGTGCATATGATTTATTTGCTAGCAAGATATACGTGGTTAGGAAGTGAACTCAGTGCAACCTTGTGAATATTTGTATGATCATGTTTAAGATTGTAGGAAATGTGAAGAAAACATTTTGACGCCAATTCAAGCTTGTAAGTTCTTTTATTTCAGTTTCGAATCTCTGCTATCCTTTCTTATTCCCTTGTCACTCAAGGGCGAGCAACATCTAAGCTTGGGGGAGTTGATAGCTGTGAGATTCTACACATTTTTTATGGTTTTTATCGATGATTTTCATTTGGATTTAATGGTTTTCTAGCTTTACCTAACGCTAATACTTCGGTAGCGAATAAACTTGGTTTTTAATGTGTGTTTCATGTTCTGAACATCACCGGAGGGATTTAATAGCAAAAACACAATATTCAGGCAAAAACAAGAAAGTCCCATTTTGGAAGCAATCGAGGGGAATTTACTACAAGCTTAACGACCAACTATATGGGCCGCCACCGTATAGTTCTTGTCATATAGTTGCCATCTCCTTCGAATTATTAAAAGGGATAACTTTCATGAATAGGCTGAGGTCGAAAACAGAACACACAAGCCGCCATCCCATCCAGAAGAGAGAAAGAAGAGATCCGGAGAAGAAGGAGAAGACGTTCTTCATCTCGCTCCACGATCTTCGATCTCCCAGCCACCACACCTCCATAGCCATTACTTGTACTTGAGAGATGGATCTCCACCTTTCAACACTAGGTTTTGAGATTGTTCTTCCCATCTTGAATTGTGTTGGATTTATTTCTATTTCTTATTGTGGATCTCCACAGTAATATCAAGAAGAACTCCCTTTATTTAATTATATCGATGATGCTTTCTTCTCTCATGTGTGAGTAAGTTCCCTTGGGCGTGGGAGATGTAGGGGATTGGTGAGATGTGATGTGCCTATACTTTCCATCAAGTTTGTGGTTGATTTTAATTACTATATTATATGTGCTTGACTATCTGTGGGATGCTTAATGCATGTTGTCCAATTAAGGGCCCAGACAACATGATGATTTGTTCTACATAGATAGAATCTTGTTTGCTAGCATACCGGCGACCCCCGAGTGACACGGAGATATCAATGGGAAACTAGTTTGACTCGAGGATAACGAGAAACCATTGACCTTATTGCATTAGTCCGATCCAGGAAGCTTAATTGCTAAGCAACCTTAAGGATCTTAATCGTCTTGTGACTGACCATGGTTGTTTTAAACAGGCTAGTAGGATTATTTAAGTTGGGATGAAACCTACCAAGAGGAGTTCCAGATAATTATGGGTTGCTCCCCTACACACATACTTATAATATTATAATTGTTACACTTATCGCTCATCCATCCCACACATTCACTATCACCATGAACTGAAACTCCCCGTGCCTACTTTGTTATCTGGAGAAAACAACAAACAAATTGTTCTTTACTTTTATGCTTTTTATTTCTAAATTTTACATTTTAGTTTTATTTAAATACTTTCGTTAAATCCAAATTCTATTCTCATTCTTAACACTTGCAGTCAATTCACTCGAAGACATGTGACAACTTCGGGTGCGACAGAGACTTCACCAATAAACACTTACCTTTGGGTTCCCTGTGGGATCGACATCTTAACTTTAAAACTAGCTACAAATGATCTGTGCACTTGCAGCCATCAGTTACTGTTTGAAATTTGATGTTATCAATATACTCTTCTAGTGTTAGTGATTGACATGATCTCATGGTCTAAGGACTAGGATTACTTCGTATGATGTTATAGCAATATAAACACAATGACTTTGATTGTAATGCTATACTTCGGATGAATGTTCATCACATCATTCCAACAATGTTGTGACCTTGTTATTAACAACATCCAATGTCCATGATCAGGAAACCTTTGATCATCTTGTTAATCAACGAGCAGGTTCATAAGAGAGGCATAACTAGGAACTTTTTATTAGTTCATTAAACACACATGTATTAACGTTTCCGAATTAATACAATTATAGCATGCAAAAACATTTATCATAAACAAGGAATAATATAATAACCACTTTATTATTGCCTCTCGGGCATATTCCCTTCAAAATCAAAATGCCATCAAATAGAGTGAGAACAAGTAGAGGTAGAATATTCAAGTTATAGAGATGCTTCATATATGTTTGGAATTTGGTAATTGAGATCGTTAAACTTTGGACTCCTATATGAAGTGGAATGTATGGCTAGATCCTTTTCACATCACTTAAACAAAAGTGTGAGCATGAATATATATACATATATATATAAAGAAAGAAGAAAATAAACAGAAAGAAAAATAGCGAATATGCAAATAGCAAATAGGCATATACCACTATATTGTAGTAAGACAAAGAGACGTTTGAGATTTTGAATCCCAAGTGAATAAGTTAATCCTAAAACACTTGGGACTACCTCACTAACTCATTCGGTTGAACCGAATAATTTTACATCATGTTGAGAGTAATCTTTTGTGAACTATTAATTGCTAAGGTGTGGAAGCCTACTAATACTATTCAGATGGTTCGAGTAAGGTACTATTCATGAACTCTTTTCTATGTATCCTAAATGATGAACACATGCTGCAACTGCCTCATTTATTTTATTAACTCGGCTTCATGAATATGAGGATCACATCCATTGAGCTAAACTTGCTCGGGACGAGCAAGAGTCTAAGCTTGGGGGCGTTGATGAGTGCATATTTGCATCATGTTTTATATTATTATTTTGCATTATAGTGGTATGATCTTGGTATTGTACGGCGTTCGCGCGCACCTTTTATGTTTATTTTCACCAAGATCAGATCAGATGATGGATACGATGGACACAATTCTTGGACCATTTATATTGGAGTGAAAAAGAGCCAAAAACAACATAATTTGCTTATTTGGGAAATATTAATAACACCAGAAGAAAACCAAAAACAATTGGAGGATACAGAAGGTTTAACGACCAACTATATGACGGGAATAAATATTCCGGCCATATAGTTCCTACTGTATAGTTGGCGCCAACACCGCCTCCTCAAATAGTTTCACCACGTGCAAGTGGATCAGAGAGACGGCATATAGAACACCCAGAAATCACCGAAACCTCACCTCCGGAAGGCATCTGGAGGGGGAACTCATCCACCGGGGATCCATCTTCGCCCTACATAGATCTAGGAGGCTAAGGCATTCATAATCAACCACTGCATCACCACCATATCCATCCATCCCATCTACATCTTGTCTAGATCTTGTTGTAATTTCCGTACTCATTGTGGATTTATACAAATACTATTCATCTATGATAGATCCCATTACTTTTTCCATGATGTTGATTGTCTCCATGTCTTAGTAGATCATTAGTTCTTGGGGAAATGGAGAAACCCTAGTATGAGGTTGAAATAAGATAAAGTTTTTTATGATATTCATCGTTGTGACCATGTGTTAGATTGTCTTCATCTTGATGTTGGGAGAAGTCGACCTCTCAATATTTGCCTCTTGTGGGGACTTGATGGAGGGAACTACTTGTTGGTAGACGGAGGTGTGTCAGTACTTATAGTGACTATAAATCTATTGGCACTCCTTACGTATCAACTTGGGAACCGAGGAAACTCATGGAGCACTATCCATGCTATAGGAAACGTCCTGCGGGATTAAGTCCCTTAATAGCACAGTAATTCAATTGATGTTGATTGCTGTCTGCTATGGCTATGAGGATGATGTGAGCAGTGGTTGCAGTCTATTTGTTCAAATACGTAGCTCCTCCCACACATACATAGTTAAGAATGTTCATGATAATAATCTTTACCTTAGCCCTTTATAATGCAAGTGGTGTATCCGATAATCCCTGAGAACATTTTTTCTCACTAAAATTTTAAATCTCGTTTACGTACGCGATACTTACTTTCTATATTCAGTTTTGTTTACTTCACTTATTGTCCTCTTATCTCAAAAACCCAAAAACACTTTTTTACACAATACTCGCATTTTATCTTGTTACTTAGAAATTTATTTCAGCATTTCTATTTTAGCATTTAATTCAAGAATTCTTAGATTTCATACTCCTGCTCCCCGTGGGATCGATATCTTTATTTTGAAACTAGCTACAAACGATATGTGCACTTGCAGTCATCACTCGGCCCGGCCCAAACCTGAAGATATAAAGCACAATAGATGATATGTCGACATATCCCGTATGTCGGCCGTGGCAGGCCTTAGTTACCCGACTCGGGTTAATCCAGGCCTTATTCGGCCGGCCTTGATATAACGCGGCTGGGTCATTCTTTGACCCGGTCAACATCTTTGAGGGCTTTGCCCTTTTACCTTAATGTGACCATACCTGGGGTCATCCCCCCAACAGTTTTTGAAATAATTTTCCTTGGTTGCTATTCTAGGTGAGAATATCAGGAATACTCTATCCTTTGTAAGTGTTAGATTCCTAGAACTAGTTGGTAACCATCCATGAAGTTACACTTTGTTCTCTTGAAAGTGTATCTTGTACACGCAATCCCGAGTGTTCTTGAAAGATCGATATGTTAGCTTTGTACAAATGATAAATCAATTTGACCTCGAACCTTGCTTCGTGCCCTTGAATTATGTTTGCAATTAAAGTGAGGATGCCCAAGGGTTAGTGGGAAAATTGAGCGGTTCACCTATCATCTATAGGGTTAATAGTCTAGGTGCTGGATGGAGTGCCCCATGCCAATTACTCTTATTATTAGCTCTTGTACATGGACTGGTGAATTACTACGTGTGTATTTTCCTTAATTAGTTGAGAGAAAAATCTGTGTAGACTAGACCATAAAATTTTATGATGTTCCACTTGAAGTAGGGATATCGCACCCAAGCATAGGAGATATGGTGAGGATAATCCTTCATCATTTTATGGTCCATACTGAAAATATGCCTTGCTAGACCACCACGAGAGAGATCGATGGGTTACATGGTGTTTTCTAGTTATGTACAAAGTCAAAGAATGTTGAGCATCAAATGGTAGGGTAACATCTACAAGGATTTCATGCCTTACCAAGGGCAAGAACAACTTTCTCTAACTTAGATACATTTCTTGTTTCCAAGTTCTTCAAGATAGAGATGTGGATTTTCACATTGATCTCATTCCTGGCACACCACCTATCTCTACGTCTCCTTATCAATTACGATGACCATTTCAAGAAGAATTTAATACGAAGTTGGATGATGTTATCTGAATGTTTAGTTGATGTTTACAACATAGTGTAATGGTAATTGGAGAAAAGGGTGCAGATTATCGTGCTATTAGCATTGTATCCATCAAGAGAAAATATCCAAAACCCCGCATCGAGTTGTTTGATTAGCTGATTGGATCTAAGGTGTTCTAGAATATCTATCCCTAGGTTGGCTATAATCGAGTATGTGTTCTTGAACAATATATTGAAGTGATTTCCTTCTACACTAGGCATGTAGAACTCGTTAGGAACCCCAAGAGGAAGGTATGATGATCACAACATCAAGTTTCCCTTAGTTATGAAATCAAGGTTATCGAACCAGTAGGAGTAAGGAAACCACTCCAAGGTGTTGCTAGCTACTTGGAACCTGCACAGCACAACCACAATACTTTGCCCCAACTTACAGTGAGGTTGTCAATCTCACTGATTTTGCTGAAAACAAAGGATTAAACGTATAGTATGGAAGATAGTAATTTCTTGCAGAAAGTAAACAGTAAACAATGGATGGAATATCAATTGGAAATAATGGACCGAGGTCCACTGTTCACTAGAGGTGTTTCTCCATAAGATAAATAGCATGTTGGGTGAACAAATTACAGTTGGACAATTGACAGATTGAGAATGCATAAATATGTATGTATATGTCATATGATAATTTCTATGAGATTCGTTTGGGCATTACAACATAATACATAGACCATAATCCAACTACATCTATGACTAATAATCCACCTTCAGGTTATCATCCGAAAACCCTTCCAGTATTAAGTTTTAAGCAACAGATAATTGCATTAAGCAAAGTGTGTAAAGTAAACAATACAATTGACCTTGGACAAAGGATTGTTGTTTTCTCCCTAGTAGCAACAACACATCTACAACCGTAGAGGTTTCTATCACTTCCCTAGATTAATAGAGGCATGAACCTACTATCGATCATAAATACTCCCTCTTGGAGTTACAAGAATCTACTTGGCCAAAGCATCTACTAGCACAGACATGATAGAATTAATAATCAATCTTGAACATAGTACTCAGTATCCATCGTATCCCAACAAACACAACATGTAGGATTACAAATAGATGATCTTGCTTATGAACGAAGATCACAATATCTAAACATGATAGCACAAAGGAGCAGAACCAACCATCTAGCTACTATATGAACCCATAGTCCAAGGGTGAACTACTCAAGCATCACTCTGGAGGCTGGCATGGTGATGAAGAAGGTCTCTGAATAATCTCTCCCCTCCGGCAGGGTGCCGGGAAGAGCTTAGGATCCCCCCGATCTAGCGATGGAGATGGCGGCAGCTACAGACTCTTTCGTGGATTTTTGGTCGGGTTCCTAGGGTTTCTGCATCAGCGTGTTTATATAGGCGAAGGGGCAAGGTAGGTGGACGCCCGAGGGGCCCACACCATGGGGCGGCGTGCCCTAGGGGGTGGCCACGCAAGCCCTTGGTGTGGCCACCTCGTGGCCCCACTTCGTCTCCCCTCTGGACTCCGTCTTCGCTATAGTAAAATATTGACTTGGCTTTGTTTCGTCTACATTTGAGAATATTTCCTTACTATCTTTTTTGAAACTGATGGTCATAGTCCTTGATGGTCATATTCCTTTATCTATTGTATCCACCTTCGAAAATGATTTATAGGTGTGGCTCATGGCATGTGGCTGTACCGTACATATCTTGCTAATTTAATTAGGATAGTGTAGTACAACAACGGTTTGCTGAATAAATCCTTTTAGTTGGCAACGTCTGGGATTAGGATAATACTTATATTGTTAGTGTCCCTTAACTAAATTGTTGCAATCTAGTATATGTGGTCTGCCTGGATCAGCTTGGACAGGGACTGAACAGTACCCCATGTTTGTATTATTAGACTTGAGTTTTAGCCTGTACAATTAGAGCATATATGCTATTTTTTTGCATGATACAAAAAAGGTGCACGGCTTAATTAGGATTAATCTGCCACATAGTGAGTATTTTCATATTTAAGTCACCAGCTGAGAGCATAAACTTTAGGTTTGTTGAACAAAGGATAATGATATTATTAATCTGATCATAACCTGCAGCTAGTCCTTTGTGGTTCAGTTTTACCATATGTAACATTTAGAAGTCGTTCCATGTATATTTGTATGATGGAGTCTTCGTATAGGATCTATGATAGAGTTTGCTTGAGTTCTTTTGAAGCAATGTTGTGTTTTGAATTTGATTTATGTTTCAATAACAGCTATTGGTACTTATGTTTCGGATTCCTAAAATTCAAAGGTTGTTCCATACGATTGAGGCAAGTGCATGATGGGATAATACTTTGCATGATCCCTTCACGCGACTTTTACCTTCTAGAACTTATTCCCTATTTCACTTGCTAGGTATTAATTATGTGTGGAGACAAAGTGGTTATGATAAAGAATACAACGCGCTTGCATTTTGCATAGCATGTTAAAAAAATGCATAAAGTTGTGTCTCCTAGTGAGGTAGGCACTTGAGATCCCCATATTATGGGCTATCTCCACAAGTTGGAGTGAGTGGATGCCGACGGGTGTCCACTCAAGCGATATCGGTATACATAAAGAAAAGATAAAGAAAAAAGCATCTAGGCATAATGATCATCTTTGCGCTAAGTGTTACATGATAATTGTTGGTGAGTTTATGCAATGATTATTATTTCTTTATATGACTCACCCTTGTGGCTTCAATTTTTTTAGGTTCCTATGAGGACGACATACTTGGGACTGGAGTAACATATATTTCAATAAACTATCACTCATTATAACCTTTTTGTACATAGAGTAGCTTTAACCTCAATGAGATATTCTCTTGACTTTATTAATTTTGATGATTAGCCCATATTTATTATCTACTGAGTTATTCATTTTAAGATAGCTTGGATATGACAGATACCTTGTCTTCTTCGACCTAGTAGATGGGTGTATAGATAAACTTTGAGGTTTTTGTTTATTTCGTTGTCGTGGATGTCCCCATAAACAAAGGGGACTCTGCTAAAATTTATAATTTCGTCTCGGTCTTGGTAGGTATTAAAGAAAGGTGTAGCATTGCCGGATAGGGTTGATATTCAGGGTGTTACAGTTGGTATCAGAGTCTAGGTTTTAGGTCTCTGAATTAGGGTAATAGTAAATAGGATTACCAAAAAAATAACAACTCAAACTTGTCTTTTATTTTTTCTAAACAACTAAAAGTCGATCTTAAATTTGAACAACTTAAAATTTGACACACTGGTGCACAGTAGGATGGGTTTGGGTCATGCATTGGAATTACGCTTTCGCTATAATTTATTGTTGACTTATCTTATATATCTTGTGCATGTTGGCAATTCTATTACTCTAGAGGATGGCAAGCCTTTCTTTAAGTACCATTGTCCTTTGAGAGAGAGAGAGAGATAGAGAGATAATCTTCATGGTTGAAGAAGTCGTCACTAAAAGAAAATATACGATCTTTGATGATACTTCAATAAACCTATGACAAAGGTATTGGATTGATAGATTTAGATATTTTCGTTGCCTTGTTGTACTCATAGGAAGACAGTTTAAGTGACTCATTTTTTCGTGGAAATTAAGTTACCATGGAATATTAAGTTGGTTTGGCCTAGAAGTTTCGATATATGGGATATGTTATCCTAAAGGAATTTGAGAGAACAATTCGCTAATCTTGAGGACGATGAGAAGCTCTTTCTCTATCCATGTCCCATAAACAAAAATTTCTACTTGTCTCCATTATTCCCATTCACCTATTCTTTCTAGTGCATCACCTGCAGTTGTCTTGGCCTCAAGATCATCATCTAGTACTAGAATATATATATATTGGTTTTTCATCTAAAGATGATGAGGTATTGTCAATCATGTACTTCAAATGTCCTTCTCGCTATCTATTAGTCCTCCAGGATTAACATCTTCTATCTGTCATATTCTCTGTGTAATGTGTTCTTCTTTGACATTTGTTGGTTCCCGATCTACCATCGTGGGATGTAAAGAATGGTGAACACATTATTCTCCTTGGATGCAACCTAGTTGTACCCTTTAAAAAAACGTTTTGTTTCTGAAATAATTTTCCTTGGTTGCTATTCTAGGTGAGAATCTTAGGACTACTCTATCCTTTTTAAGTGTTAGATTCCTATAACTAGTTGGTAACCATCCATGAAGTTACACTTTGTTCTCTTGAAAGTGTATCTTGTACACGCAATCCCGAGTATTCTTGAAAGATCATTATGTTAGTTTTTTTGTAGTGGCTTCGCACGAATGATAAATGGATTCAACCTTGAACCTTGGTTTGTGCCCTTGAATTCCGTTTGCAATGCAACTGAGGATGCCCAAGGGTTAGTGGGAAAATTGAGCGGTTCACCTATCCATCTACAGGGTTAATAGTTTGGATGCTAGATGGATTGACCCCATGCCAATTACTCTTATTTTATTAGCTCTTGTACATGGAGTGGTGAATCTCTAGGTGTGTATTTTCCATAATTAGTTGAGAGACAAAGTTTTGTAGACTAGACCATAAAATTTTACGATGTTCCACTTGAATTAGGGATATCGCACCCAAGCATAGGAGATACGGTGAGGATAATCCTTCATCATTCTATGGTCCATTTTGGAAATATGCCTTGCTAGACCACCACGAGAGAGATCAATGGCTTACATGGTGTTTTCTAGTTGTGTACAAAGTCAAAGAATGTTGAGCATCAAATGGTAGGGTAACATCTACAAGGATTTCGTGCATTACCAAGGACAAGAACAACTGTCTCTGACTTAGATACATTTCTTGTTTCCAAGTTCTTCAAGATAGAGATGTGGATTTTCCCATTGATCTCATTCCAGGCACACGACCCATCTCTACGTCTCCTTATCAATTATGATGACCATTTCAAGGAGAATTTAATAGGCAGTTGGATGATGTTATCCGAATGTTTAGTTGATGTTTACAACATAGTGCAATGGTAATTGGAGAAAAGGGTGTAGATTATGGTGCTATTAGCATTGTTGCCATCAAGAGAAAATATCCAAAACCCCGCATCGACTTGTTTGATTAGCTAATTGGAGCTAAGATGTTCTAGAATATCTATCCCTAGGTTGGCTATAATCGAGTATGTGTTCTTGAACAATATATTCAAGTGATTGCCTTCTACACTAGGCATGTGTACTATGACAATAGAGTTTTCGTATGTTCAAACTAATGACCTTTTGTCTTTGGGAGGACAATGAAAATATGTTACATTTCTTTCTTCAAAACGGTGTGGTAGTGTTCATTCATCATACCTTATATATTTGAGGACAGAAGAAGGGCATGAAGTGTCATTTAAGGATTATGCCTAAGACTTCAGGCAAGGATAAATTTAACACGAAGTTAAACAAATAAGATTTTTGTCTTTCAAAGTGGATTTTCTAGGTCATATGTTCGGTTGTGTGCTCATGCAAGATTGAAAGGTTATTTCTTATTTTTTATAGGAAATTGAAAAAAAAATCACGAGTAGAACTATTCTACTCATGGTCTAGAACTCGCATTTGCGGCCTTTGCACTCAAGAGTTGGAGGCACTTCTTTTATGGTCTATCTTGTGATATCTTCAGTCATCATAAG
The DNA here is from genome assembly GCA_910589765.1 of Avena atlantica. Classification (NCBI taxonomy): domain Eukaryota; kingdom Viridiplantae; phylum Streptophyta; class Magnoliopsida; order Poales; family Poaceae; genus Avena; species Avena atlantica. Next base: position 313,383,512 of record OU342736.1, read on the forward strand.
ATTCTCAAATGGCTCTTTGCATAGCAGAAGTTGAACTTGAGGTAAAGAAGGTGGCTACAATAGATAAAGGACTATGACCTCTCTATCAAGTACGAACTATACAGGATGATTAGATATTAGACGCTCTTGGTTGCAAGTCTATTCATCCCAATTTAGATTGTCTTGTTGATGATTGTGAACTGATCGGTATCTTCATTGTTTTGTGGGTGTAACACATCAGGAGACATAATTCATCCTTGAGTCAGTTATTCCATATAGGAAGAGAGGCACAAGAAGATGGTTGACTGTTATAGGAACTAGCAAGGTGGCCCTCACAATGCGAGGGCATTATCTTTGATATATCATATCTGATTTTGACATAAGTTATAATTTCGTACCTAGTGGAAACATATAATTTTGAATCATATGATTCTATAGCTACAACAAATACTGTATTAGGTTAAATATCACGTGTGTGGGTTTCTAATCATTTTAATTTATTGGTAAGAGTAATTATGAAAAATTGTTATATGTATCATACTCCACTTTCTCCTTTTTATAATGTGTATTAGTTATTTAAAATTCCAAACTTTTATATCTCTGATGCAGTTTATATAAAAATGTTGCATGGTGGATTTCTTGATAGTAATTTTTTATTGTGGATTTATTTTTTCTATAAACATCGTCGAAGATAGAGCCACTTGACTAATGAAAAATAATACATCTTATAAAAAAAGGAACAAAGCTTTTGATACATTTAATAGACTTCATGCTATCCATCAGTCTTTGTCCTAGGTGTTGTACATTCTTAGTGATATGTATTTTTTTGTGTCATGTACGTAACAATAACTATGCTTAATTGAATGAAACATAGTTTCATGTAATATATTGACTTAAAAAGAAGTTATGGTACTTGGATAACTCCGAGTTTGTGCATTTGAATCAATCACACATTCTCACTCCATGTTCTCTCACAATAAATCATCTACTATCTTCGTTCTAAAATGTAGGCGTATAAGTTTAGTCAAAAGTCAAATGTTATGAAATTTGACCAAATATTTAGGAACTAATATCAACATCTATAATAATTATTACATAAATTATGAAAATATATCTTATGGTAGAACTTTTGATAACGAACATATTATAGTAGTTGCATATGTCCGTATATGGAATATCTTATGTAGACATTCATATTTTTGTCTGTAAGCATGGTCAAACTTTTGACTACCTATATGCGCCTTATATTTTGGAAGTGAGGATGCCAAATTTTGGCCCGGTCTAATATTAGGGTTCATGGGAAATACATACAAGTCATGAAAAAAATATAAATACTACGATTGCAACGACACTTTTGTTTTTTTTTGAAATGGGTGCTTTATTACTTAAAGGTGACACATATAGTTAAATCATAGAGTTAAAAATCACTCCTGACACAACAGTGTACTTGATTACATCATGGAAATTACATAAAACTCATGCAAAAAAGATATTTTTCAAAAATTTAGACAAAATGGAAACTCCTTTGTAGTTTCGAGTAATTTGTCTCATCACTTGCATCGAAACAATATCAATCGAGAAGAATTATTTTACAAAATCCTTTTAAAATTCAAGAACTCGCTATCGAGCTAGATAATGTCCAATACAACATAGACGTGAACAATATGTAGTACAAATATTGACGGTTTCAGTACCGTAATGAATAGTTTGCTGTAATTGTCAAAAATATAACTCAAGTAGCATGCACGTATAACTTAGCACAACCAACCATATATGAAATTCCAACTAAACATGCTATTATTTGGGTCATTAGTGAACTTAGGATGGGTTATGGGTCCCTACCCGCCATTAAAACTATATGAATAACTATATAAACTTAGACTGGGTTATATCATTTAATATGAACTTAAAACCTTAGGGACTGTGGATCTCAGATACTATAAGAATATATAAGTATTGACGATACTATCCAAATACATATGGACAACATTTAATACATTTTAATGTTATTACAATCTATCAAAAATGGACAACCTTGCCTATGTTTAAATATTATTGAAATTTTTATTATTTTATATTCAGGACAGACATGTGATATTTATGTTGATCAATATCTCACCATGTATCCAAGATATTGTTTATGAGCTTTGTACTCAACTATACCCTTCAGATGCTTTGAAGTGTTTTGGCAACTAATTAGAAAAGATAAAAAATATCGATAATTAATTATAAAGGAGTTATGCTACAATGGCATGAATGTTCACACTTAACATTTACGTATTAAAAATATTTGTACTCCCTCCGTTTCAAAATATAAGATATTTTAGCTTTGTGAAAGAAGTGTATTTAGACCCTTTTTAGTGTTTAAATTTGGAGTGAACCTACACAGTAAAAGGGGTTTAGCTACACTTTTTTCCCAAAGCTAAAACATCTTATATTTTGAAACATAGGGAGTACCTATTAAATGGAGGAAACGTCCAGTAAGAACGTGATACACGTGTGGCCATATCAATTAATCCAGTGGATATATATAATTTTGTTTCCTATTTTAGCAACAATCCATTGATCAAGTAATATAGCCCACAAAACATTGAATTAAATAATAATGAAAGCTTGAATTTAGACACTTAAATAAAATATTATGTTTCCAAACACAAAGACTGCTAAGGTACTCGTTTCAACAAAAATAAACATTGTGGCATACACACCTTTTATATGTAAGGAATACCATATATAGGATTAGACATTCGCAAAAAAATGCACCGTAAAAAACTTTCAGAAAGATATGGATTAGTTGCTACGATAGGTGTCTAGGTATTTCGATCTGGGCTAGCAAAATAGTAGGCATATAATCTCTGTTTACCTGACGCTGCCGATGTTAATGAAGGATTAGAGCCCACCTTCAATAGAAATAGCCGATCCACTTTGTTCAAGAGCCTGCATGTCTATTGTTGTTCAGTTGACTTGAAGTGCGTGATGGATGATGTAGATGCATATACTTTCCTCCATGCATGTGGTGACACGAGGAAGATCCATCCATCTGGCTAGCTAACTATATTAAGGCAACGTCAGAAGATATTGAAGGAAACCTTCCCCTCGCGCGGACGGCCAACTATACATTTTGGCAGTGAACCGGGCGAGGTCTCGGTGGCAGCTCGTCGTACCACGATGCGGCGAGGTTATCGTCGGCAGCCGCAGGGCGAGCACTTTGTCGCATGTGGTGTGGAGAGATTCTCGTCGAATCAACATGGTTAACTCTTTGGTCGGCAGCGGCACGGTGTGCTCTTGGTCACATGTGGCGGCGCGGCCTGAATTCTAGGATCACGATTTTATTGACAACCAATGAGCCGTTGACCGATAGGTTAAGTCCACTACAGATTTGCTACCATCAAAAAGAAAAGGTCGTGTCAGCTGTACATTGTGAGTTTTTCTATTGACAATTGATATGTCGGAAACGTATCTATAATTTTTTATGTTCTATGCTTGTTTTGTATCTACTTTGCTTTGCTTTGTCTACACTTTAGGATGTTTTTATATCTTTTCTGAAACTAACCTATTAACAAGTTGTCACGGTGCCAGTTGTCTGTTTCTTCTGTTTTTAGTTTCAGAAAGGCAGAAAATCAATATTTTCGGAATTGAACGGGACAAAAGCCAAAATCAATATTTTACCGTGGGCGTCACGAAGTACAGAGGAGAGATGGAGGGTCGAGCCAGGGCCACCACACCCCCCTAGGTGCGGGTAGGCCCATCCCGCGCCTGGGTAGGGTGTGGGCCCTCCGGCCGCCTCTCAGCCTCGCCTCTTCGCCTATAAGAAGGCCCCGATGCAGAAACCCTAGACACCCGATCATAACTTCACGAAACCTTCTGTATCCGCCGTCACCATCGTCCCTAGATCGGGGGGGATCTGAAGTTCTTCCCGGCACCCTGCCGGAGGGGAGATCATCCCGAAGGCCTTCTTCTCCAGTTTGAAGCGTGAGTAGTTCCATCTTGGACTACGGGTCCATGTAGTAGCTACATGGTTGTATCTCCTCCTTGTGCTTTCACGTATAGATCTTGTGAGCTCCGTTCATGATCAAGATCTAATCTATTTGTAATCATGCATGTTGTGTTTGCGGGGATCCGATGGATATTGAGATTACTATGTCAGATTGATTAATGGTTTTGTCTATTTGATACTATCATGTCTGTGTTGTTTGTGATCTTGCATGCTCTTCATTGTTAGTAGCTATCTTGGCCAAGTAGTTGCTAGTGACTCCAAAAGAGGGTATTTATGCTCGATAGTGGGTTCATGCCTCTAGTTTCAAGGGAAGTGACAGAAATCTCTTCAATTGTAGATGTGATGTTGCCACTAGGGAGAAAACAACTGTCTTTTGTTCATACAACAAGTGGATTGTTTATCTTACACACTTTGCTTAAAGCATCTGTCTGTTGCTTGCAACTTAATACTGGAGGGGGTTCGGATGATAACCTGAAGGTGGACTTCTAGTCATAGATGCAGTTGGATGGCGGTCTATGTATATTGTTGTATTGCCCAATCGAATCTCAAAGGATCTTTTTGTCTGGTATTGCATTGTTATGTCTTGCTCAGTTCTTGTCAATTGTCCTGTTGTAATTTGTTTACCCTTTATGCCATGTTGTTTATCTAAGGAGAGCACCTCTAGTGAACTATGGACCCCTGTCCAATCTTTACCATTGATACATCCTCCACTGTTACTTGCTGCAAACCATTACCTTCCACACTATACGTTTAATCCTTTGTTACAGCAAACCGGTGAGTTTGACAACCTCACTGATTCGTTGGGGCAAAGTCTTAAGTTTGTGTTGTGTAGGTTTCCACGTTGCTTGCAACACCTATGTGACGTTTTCTTCCTCCTACTGGTTCGATAACCTCGGTTTCTTACTGAGGGAAAACTTGCTGCTGTGTTGCATCACACCTTGCTCTTGAGGTTTCCCGGCGAAGCACTGCAAGTTGACGCAGTGCCATCAACAATTATCTAGTAGGACCACGGAGCGTGTCAAATTGATATCAAAACGGACTACATAAAGTTATGTGACTTTTAATGTTTAGATAAATCCTAGCCGTATATTTTAGATCTAACCACCAAAACTAATTTAGATGATGTGGATCAACCTAATGCCTCGAAAAACACCCTTATATTGCTTTTAATATATAATAGATAGATTGTGTGTGCGCATTCTCGAAGATAGAAATGGAAAGTTCACGATAGACGGGATATGGGTTATTTGGTTTCATGTATGTGTGCCACAGATCTCTCCAGAGAGATTGAGGATATTCCAAGGGATGCACCTTGTACCCTTACACTTTTAATCCTAGAAAGACAAATACCTACTTATTGGTTGAATAATAATGGAAAATGATGCGGCCAAGTATGTGTCCTCTTCTAGGGTTTCTTATCGAGTAAAGACTAAGCATAATAGGATAGTAGGAATTTTGCAATTTTTGGAGGTTCCAAAATAGCCATTGGGATAATACTACCACATATTTTGTTGTTAACCTTCTTTGTATGCCAATCCATACAAATCCAATTTAAATTGTCGTGGATCGACTTATTAGCAAAACCGTTCATTTTAGTTTTGCTTGTACCATGGACTATGCAAGTGACATGGCACTGTTACATTTGCGTGAGTTAGCAAGATTGCATGGACTACCAAAATCCATACTCTATGAACAATATGTTTAGACGTTGTGTCCTACCTCGGCAATGGAGCAGGGAGGGTCACGTATCACTTGTGGTGATTGGTTAAAATAAGACGTATTGGGATAGCATACTAATAATGACACCTTATGAGACTTCGTATGGAAGGAAGTGTAGATCTCCAATTGAATGGATTGTTGTGGGGGAAAGGTTGTGTTAGAACCGATTTGGGATCAAAAAAACATATAGAGGGTAGACAAGTTTGGACAACACATGTTAGAAGCGTAGAGCATTCAAAAGAATTATGATGATCCTGAGAGGTCGTATTTGGAACTTTAAGAGTGTCACCCACTAAAGGTTTTATAAGGCTTGACATCAAAGGAGAGATTATCCCATGGTACATTGGAACTTCCATGATAGTTGGACAAATAGTCTACCTTCTTGAGTTGCCCTAGTGAATCAAAGGTGTGCATAATAATGTGTTCAGCGTCTCAATGTTTCAGAATCATTTTCGTGATCCGTAACGGTAGATGAACATGTAAGTGATTACGAGTGAGAAAAATTTAACCTCTAATGTTTGTCATGTGATAGTATTGGATAATCCAAGAGAGTGATGAGGTATAGGACGCTAAAGTATGTCCCGCAACAAAAGGAGCGTAAGGTGTCTTGAGAACTTGAGTCCTGATGTGCAAGAAGCATATACTCTCTCCGTCCCAAAATAGATGTCTTGGATTTTTCAAAATTTGAATGAACCTATATACTAAATAGTGTCTAGATTCATCCAAATTTTGACAAATCTGAGACATCTATTTTGGGACGGAGAAAGTATAAAAAATGGTTTTCTTAAGCATAACATGATTTTGTTTCAATTTTTTAAGGAGCACTCAAGAAGTGATGAAGAATTCGAGGTTAAATTCTGTTTATGATGGTAAGAATGTAATACCCCAATTTTGATGCCAACAATCCATGCCTTAATTCTATAAAAAATAAGTGAAAATAGGAAGTTAGATAAAATTAAAAAATAAGTTAAGGAATAAATGTTGTGTACGAGTGCTTGCACGTGTGACCTGTTGTTTAAAACATGGTAGCAAAGACCTGCTTATTGTGGTGTTGGTAGTACATACTTTGTAAGGATTATTTTATCCCTATAATGTGAAGGATGCGATCTTGCGCTTGCATATAGTCGTCTCTGTCAAGTCTTCTATCGCCGCCGTCACTAGCAGCTTCCCAACTCCAAAATTGGTTAGTTCCCGACTGTTTCCCAAAGTTGCTATTTATGGTTAGTGCTCGTGCCTTGATATGCAAAGGAACATGATGCTCCAACAATTATTAATTTTGTATCAGTCTGGTTTAGTCTGAACTGACAGAAGAGCTTCAGAGATTCGTATATTCGAAAATGATTTATAGGTGCGGCTCATGGCATGTGGCTGTACCGTACATCTTGCTAATTTAATTAGCATAGTGTAGTACAGCAGACCATCGGTTTGCTGAATAAATCCTTTTAGTTGGCCACGTCTGGGATTAGGATAATACTTATATTGTTAGTGTCCCTTAACTGAATTGTTGCAATCTAGTATACGTGGTCTGCCTGGATCAGCTTGGACAGGGACTGAACAGTATTTCAAGTTTGTATTATTAGACTTGAGTTTTAGCCTGTACCATTACACCATATGCTACTTTTTTGTATGATACAAAAAATGGGACACGGCTTAATTAGGATTAATCTGCCACATAGTGAGTATTTTCATATTTAAGTCACCAGCCGAGAGCATAAACTTTAGGTTTGTTGAACAAAGGACAATGATATTATTGATCTGATAATAACCTGCAGCTAGTTCTTTGTGGCTCAGTTTACCATCTGTAACATTTAGAAGTCGTTCCATGTATATATGTATGATGGAGTCTTGTGTATAGGAGCTATGATAGATTTTGCTTGGGTGCTTTTGAAGCGATGTTGTGTTTTTAATGTGATTTATGTTTCAATAACAGGTATTGGTACTTCTGTTTTGGACTCCTACAATTCAAAGGTTGTTCCATACTATTGAGGTAAGTGCATGATGGGATAATACTTTGCATGATCCCCTCACTCGACTTTTACCTTCTAGCACTTGTTCCCTATTTCAGTTGCTAAGTATTGATTATGTGTGGAGCAAAGTGGTTATGATAAAGAATACAACGCGCTTGCATTTTGCATAGCATGTTAAAAACAATGCATAAAGTGGTGTGTCCTACCGAGGTAGGCACTTGAGGTCCCCACATTGTGGGCTATCTCCACAAGTTGGAGTTAGTGGATGCCGATGGGTGTCCACTCAAGCGATACCGGTATATGCAAAGAAAATAGAAAGAAAAGAGCATGTAGGCATAATTATCATCTTTGCGCTAAGTGTTACATGATAATTGTTGGTGACGTGTTTTATGCAATAATTATTATTTCTTTATGTGATTGTTGACTACTTCGTACTCACCCTTGTGGCTTCAATGTTTTTAGGTACCTATGAGAACGACATACTTGGGACTGGGAGTAGCATATATTTCAATAAACTATCACTCATTATAACCTTTTTGTACATAGAGTAGCTTTAACCTCAATGAGATATTCTCTTGACTTTATTTATTTTGAGGATTGGCTCATATTTTGTATCTACCGAGTTATTCATTTTAAGATAGCTTGGATATGACATATACCTTGTCTTCTTCGACCTGGTAAATGGGTGTACAGATAAACTTTGAGGTTTTTGTTTATTTTGTTGTCGCGGATGTCCCCATAAACAAAGGGAACTCTGCTAAATTTTATAATATTGTCTCGGTCTTGGTAGGTATTAAAGAAAGGTGTAGCATTTTCGGATAGGGTTGATATTCGGGGTGTTACATTTTTCTAAACTTTGTAACTCAAATATCTTCCTTTATGATCCAATCATAAAATCTTTATTTTCTTGTTACAATGATTTTCCACTTCATCTTGAAAGTCTTTGAACATTTCTAAATGTTTCATACTTCTTCCTCATTAAGTAAATATACAAATATATTCACTCAAATTTTCGGAGAAATCATATGAAGTTGAAATCTATCACTCATGACTACGCATAATGTACTACATACATCAATATATACAAATTCCAATAAGTTAGTCATCCGTTTCCTTTTGGCCTATGAATAGAGATTCAATTATCCCTAGGAAAGTCTTACAAGCGTTATTTGATCAAAATCAAAAGACTTCAAAATTCCATCAACATGGAGTTTCTTCATATTTTCTTTCCAATATAATTTAAACGTCAATGTCATTTCCTAAGTGATGTTTCAATCATTTGTCTTTCGACATTTTTAGCCTTAATTTTTTGGATGTGATTTCTCCAACTAGACTTGTATATCATCCATCTATTATGGAATACAAAAATTATTTGAACAACCTTTTGTTCTCATAATACCTGAATAAAACAAATCTTGAATGATGTCAACGAAAAACACAATAACACTTTATTTGTTTTTTATGAACATCATCACATATTCTCTTGCTAGTTACTTAGGCCATTGTAGTTCATGAATTGTGTTGTTTCGTATGACAATGCATACCAACAAATTCGGTATCCAATACCCAAGAACCACATTATTTAACAAGCAAAGAATACAACCATCACATGTATATCATTTATATACCTAAGTTGGACAATTTCCAATTTTCCTTTTTCTGGCAAGTATTTCTAAGATTCTCTTTCAACATTTTCTTTTCTTTTTAAAAGAATCTATCAATATCAATAGTGGCACCATACACATGACACATAGTTCAAAGCGTGTATAGTCAGATACTAATATCTTTGGACTTGCACTTTGAAGTATATCACCATCATCAAATGTTTGGCGTTCTTTCAAATTCCATTCTTTAGTAACCATTTAGTATAGTAAACATTTTACCTACATCTTATATTCATCCTTATCATGGCAATTTTCATGATCAAGCTACTTTAGCTTATAACGGTGAATCGCGAGTATAATGTTGCTCTCCAAAACCTCTTGGAGGATTATACTCCAACCTTTGCAAAATCTCATCAAATATGAGAACATAAATTTTGCCATATTATACTCTATCATGTTGCAACCAAAACAATGTTTCAGATATCACAATATCTTTCACACACAATGGTATTGAAACAATTCTTTCAGCTCGTAGATAACCTTGATATTAAAACAATCTTTTGAATATCAAGAATCATGGAGACAAATATAATACTTATATACTAACATTGGAATTGTTACTCTTGATTTAATACCAATTATTAAATTTCATGGAGTAATACAGAGTTTGCCAAAAGTTTACAATAGGACTTTTAAACTTTAGATTAACACTCTAAACAATATGATACCAGTTCATAAAGTAACTATCCAAAATTCTATAGTTCTATTATCTCAATTATAACTAATCATAAGGTGGTGAACGGATGCCAATGACTACAGTAATTATGCAAATACACTTTGATTCAATTTATGATAAATAATGTTCAACTTTTAATCATATTACTATTGAACTCCCACTCAAAACAATATCTCTCACATTATTTTAATGATCACATGAACCAAATCCACTACACCAAGTCCGATCATCACGAGAGATGATGTAGCTTCAAAGGCGAACAATCAACATATTCATCATATCATCTATATGACTCATGCTTTACCTTTCGGTATTCTGTGTTCCGAGACCATGTCTATACATGCTAGGCTTGTTAAGGTTAACCTTAGTATCCACTTGTGTAGATCTGGCTTGCACCCGTTGTATGCACATGTAGAATCTATCACACCCGATCATCACGTGATGCTTCAAAACGACGAGTCTTAGCAACGGTGCCTACTAAGTACAAACACCTTATTACTTGATATTTAGTGACAGGGATAATATTATAATGTTATCGCCACGATCTAAGAAATACAAGATGCATAAAAAGGATTAACATCACATGCAATTCATAATATGTGATATGATATGGCCTTTCTTCTTGTGCTTTTGATCTCCATCTCCAAATCACGAACATGATCTCCATCATCACCGGCGTGGCGTCAAGGTCAATGGAGCCTCTTCATGGTTGTCCTCCACCAACAAAAACTATTATAACTAATTGGTGAATATACACGCATGTCTTAAACGAAATTTAAAGACAACCATAAAGCTCATGTCGGTTTTCAACTTAAAATAAGGATCATTGCATACATCATATATAATCACAATCATATCATGGCCATATCACATCACAACACAAGCCCTTCAAAAACAAGTTAGGCGCCTCTAATTTTTTTTGCATGTTTTACGTGGATGGGGCTTTCGAATAAGAACCATTCTAACTTACGAACATGAACCACAACGTTGATACAAGTATTGTCAAGTGTCCGTTGTAAATTGAATCTTAACTATGGTGGGAGAGACAGACACCCGCAAAGCCACTTGTGCAATGCAAGTTGCACGTTGAGCGTGGAGAAAGTCTCATGTATGATGACATGTAAGGTTAGCCCGAGCCACTTCATCCCACCATCCCGCAAGATTCATAGTACACAAAAAGCATACGACAACAAAAACATCAATGCCCACAAAACCATTGTGTTCTACTCGTGCAACAAATCTACGCATAGAGTTGGCTCTGATAACACTGTAGGGTTCGTAGCATGGAAAACAAAAAAATTCTATCGCATGAACACACAATACCAAGATCCAATCTATGGCAAAGCCAAGATCTAATCTACGAGATCGGTGCAACAAGATTGTAGAGAACTAACCCTTATAGATCCAAAGCGTTTAACGAGATCAGATTCTCGTGGTTGATGTAGTCGATCACTTTTCGATCACAATATCGTGTAGACGATCCTTCCGGCGCCATGTTTCGGCAGTGCTTCCGATCACTTGTCGGTCACACGTACAGTAGTCAATCACTTGTCGGTCGCACATACAGTAGTCGATGAAGACCTTCCTCTCCCTTGTTCCAGCAGGGCAGTGGAGGTTGTAGATCTCATCGGAATCCCAACAACACGATGGTGTGGTGGTGGTGGTGGAGGAGAAGTTATTACTACAGGGCTTCGCCTAAGCCGGAGCAGTGTATGGAGGAGAGAGGGGAGGCGCCGATAGCTAGGGTTTGAGGTGAGGGTCAAGGGGAGCCCTCACCCCTCCTTATATAGGTGGGGGCGGGGGCAACCAGGGTTCCCAGCCCTGGCCGAGTCCTTCCCCAACTCCTCTTGGCCGGCGGCAAGGAGAGGGAGAGGGAAATCTTGTCCCTCAAGGTTTCCTTTCCTTCCTCCACTAGTATTTGACTTTTGAAACTAGGATTTGACTTTTCAAACTAGAGTTTGTTTCTGTCTTCCCAGTCCTTGGCCGAGTTGGCCTAGGGTACCATGCGCCCAGCCCATCAGGGTATGGTGATTCCATGTACCCCTCCCGGGGAGGTGGACCTTCCAGAACATTTTATAAGCTTCCGATCAAAACACCGAAAACATTTCCAAACCCCGGAAATTGACTTTCCTTTTATGAATATTATTCTTTGAACCATTCTGGATCTTCTCGTGATGTCCTAGATCCAATCTGAGACTCCGAACAATATTTGGTATCCAACTCACATTCCATATCTACTAAACAACATCGAATCCTTAAGTGTGTCTCCCTATGGTTCGTGAACTATGCAGACATGATCAAGACACCTCTGCGATCAATAACCATTAGTGGGATATGGAAATCCATTATGGCCCCCACATATTTATATGATGGCTTTGTGATCGAATGAACCATTTTACATACGATACCAATTCCCTTTGTCTCGTGATACTTTACTTATCTGAGGTTTGATCATCGGTATCTCTATACCTAGTTCAACCTCGTTACTGATAAGTACTCTTTACTCGTTCCGTGATATCACATCCCTCGTGACCTAGTCACATGCTTGCAAGCCAATTGATGACATTCCACCAAGAGGGCCTAGAGTATATCTATCCGTCATATGGATGGACAAATCCCACTCCTGAACCATGTGCTTCAACACATACTTTCAGAATACCTAATGACACCTTTATAACCACCTAGTTACGGAAGTGGTGTTTAATGTCATAAAGCATCCATCCAGTGATGGTGATTAACGTGATCTCATGGTCGAACGATTAGGTTACTATGTATTTAAAAGCATTGTAGAAAACGAACTTTAATGACTTGATCTTATGCTATGTTTAACTATAGGAGTATGTCCATCACATCATTCTCCTAATGATATGATCTTGTTATTAATAACATCCAATGTCCATGATCAGGAAACTAAGATCATATATTAATCAACAAGCTAGTTTAACAAGAGGCTTACTAGGGACTCTTTTATGTTTATAAAACACACAAGTATTAATGTTTCTGGTTAATAAAATTATACTACCTCCGGTCCAGTTTATTAGGCATGCATGTAGTTTAAAAAAATCTTTGACCATTAATTTTGATCAATAAAATATGCAATATATATTCCAAAAAATATACTATTGTAAACTACTTTTGAAGATGAATCCAATGGTATAATTTTTGTGACATATTATATAAAATTTATTGATCAAAATTATTGGTCAAAGTTGTTCTTAAACTACGTGTGTGCCTAATAAACCGGACCGGAGGGAGTAGCATGGGATGTAAACATTTATCATAAACATAAATATATGATAATAACCATTTTTATTATTGCCTCTTAGGCATATCTCCAACAACTATATGCTTATTTGGCTAAGTGGGGCTTAGGCTAGCTTGCATTTTCTTAAACAATTTTATCCTACTTTTGAATCAAGTTTGATCACAACCCATTAAGTTCACCCATCAAGTTTTAGTAATCAATAAATAAGGTTGAATGAGAATATGTCATAGCCTAGATATCAAGCACCTCATTTCTCCGTAACCGGGAACATGACTAAGCACTTAGTTTTACACCCTACAAGGATTTGCACACTTCTCCCATGTGACCTGGCCAACCCATCTTGTACCACCACACTCATATTGTGTGATGATAGGGAGAAGTCCAAGAAGATACCATTCAGGAAGTAGATCCCCAAACCCCACTATGCACCGGTCCCAACCTACCATTCACTACATCTCTGGCTACGCTGGGTTCGGATCATCACGACCTACTGAGTCCAACCAGCCACCCATTCTTACTGGCACATGGTTTCACAAGTAAGCTACTATAATAAATAAAACAATCCTTCTCAGTGCCCTGGGCGGCATTCCCCACCTTTATTCACACTCCGTTGACAAACTAGCCACTCCCCGTAGGTAGTTTATTGACATTATGTTGTTTTAGTAGAACAAAGCACATACTTCACCATAACATTATCCCTTCCCTGTCTATACAACATGTATAATCATATCTACCATAAGAGGCTCATCTACAAGGGATTCCCTACCACAATATATAAAACATAGCATAACATAGTAATACTTACACATGTAGCTACAAAAATACACTACACATGCACAAGAGAAAATAATAGGACAATTCATGAACAAAATAGCAAATACTTTCCTTGATAGTTTGTGAAGTCCTTCAGACACTTTATGCAATCACAAACATTGCACTCCTCGCAATCTATCGATCAAACAATTGCATACAAGATAAACAACCATACAATCATAAACAAATACACAAATGCATGCATGAAAATTTAATAAGTCATAATGGTTGTATTTAGCTCTCTAAACATTACTTAAATATATGATGTATGCAGGAGATCAATTAATGCAATGGTGTATTTATTAATAATCATTGATTGCTAGTATAGGGGTTTTTAGTTCTATTTTAACGCATGTTCTTATTATCGAATTAAATTTGGATCTAAAGTGTACTGAATAGAGGGCATTCATACGAACCAGTAGGAATTGGATTCACCCTAATAGGAGTTATAAATCCTTTCTTATGATTTAAATATTGTTTAATAGATTTTAAATCATTTATATAGTTTCTATTGTCTAAAAATCAAAGTAAAATCAGGTATATAATCTGCGTGGGATTTTGATTTCAGGGACATATTATTTATATTTTTGTGATCTATAAATAATTTATTATAGATTTAATGATCTAAAAAGTTATTAAAACTAATTAAATTGCTACGAGGTAACTAATCTGCAAAAGCTAGATCTAACCATATATTATTAATCTTCATGAAATTATCTTCAATTGTATATATTATTCATAATTTTTGGACCAGGTATGAATTACCATGAATTCATTAACCTAAAAGACCAATAAAACTAAGTAAATCATTATAGTAAATATGTACTACAAAGATTATATCTAATCTGATATTATTAATCTATATTAAAGTAGCTCTCATTCAATATATTATTCACATTTTTCCGACTCATAAATAATTTATCAAGAATTTAATACTCTAGAAGGCCATTAAAAATATTTAAATTACTATAGTAAATGCATACTATAAGGTTAGATCTAATATCATTTTAATATTCTACACAATTTTATGAATCCACTGATACATTATTTGCTATTTTTCGATCTACGAATCTTTTTATATGATTTTTGCAAGTTTATTCAAGTTTCTGCAATGTTTAAATCAATTTTAATTAAAAGGGAATATTCCCTAGGAATATACTATGCTGACTGGGAGGCGGGGCTGACCTGGATGGGTGACGCGGCAGGGTGACGAGGCGACGACATGGCGCGGTCAGGTTCGCTCGTACCGCTTCGTTGGGCCGATCTAATCCGGGCCGTTCAAATTCGATACGATGTTGGGGAACACCAGCTTCCTGCTCCACCGGGTGATCAACGGTGAGCGGCGGTGGACGGCTCAGTGATGGGCGAGGGCGGTGCTCCGACAGTGCTTTGGCGTGGGGAAGTGGTGTACGAGGACCACATGGGGATGGCGAGCTCGATGGTGATATCAACGTCTTGTTCCACTTCCCTAGGCAGCGTCGGTGGACAGATGGAGATAGCAGCAGGCGTAGAGCTCTGGCAAACAATTGTGGTGGCGACAATGACCTGCAGAGAGGGAGACAAGGTCAGGTAGGCATGATACATCGAGGGGAAGAGGATGGGAGGAACAAGAGGGTGAGGGAAGGGTCGGAACCTTGGGTTCCCGATCGATCTGGAGTGACAACAGCTGCACTAGGGTTCGCTTTTTCGGGGAAAAAACGAGATGAGGAGGGGTGCGGGGGATATTTATGGAGGGGCTGGCGTGCGCAAGGGGCGAACGGAATCACGCCGAATCAAGGCGGAAATCGCGGGTAGTTCATCTGTGTTTGTTCCGGTCTCCATATCAAGGAGGGAGACGACCGGGATGGGGCCCACGGGTCAGTGGCATCGGGGAGGGGAGCGGCTGGCGGTGCTCTGGGACCGCCCAGCTGCAGCACACGCTGCGCGCTGCGCGGGGCAGGAGGCGAGCGGGAGGTATCGGTGCGCTAGGCGGGTTGGCTAGGCCGCGCGGGCTAGGTTGGCTCGGTAGGTTAGGTTTTATTATTTTTTTCATTTCTTTTTCCATTTTACATTTGTTTTTTCCTTATAACTTTTCCATATGAATTTCAAATGAACTAAAATTAGTCTCTAAAATTTTCTAAATTCAAGTAGACTATTCTAGGATACTATTTAGCAATGTTTATTTTCTTAGCAATAATGGTTTTAATAAAGACTAATTAATTCTCTTTAGGAATAAAGTGCCATATATTATTTAGGGTTTTTAGATCTTTATTTCTATTTAAGAATTGTTCATGATGCAAATATGCCATGCTCATGAATGACATGCAAATGCAAAATTCATTTCTAGTTCCACTTTCTAAAATCTTGGGATGTGACAGACTAACCCCCTTAAGATGAATCTCGTCCCGAGATTCGGAATGGCAAGCAAGTGTAACATCCGAAAAATATTAAACTAGAATCATCAAACTCTAATCTTCAAAATTAGGGTTAACAAAAACTTTTCTAAATAAAAATATGAAAGCATGCATGTGTGTATGCATTCCATTTTAGATTCTTTTGAATTGCCTTGTTTATGTGTTTATTTTCTTGTAAATGGATTCTTAGGTGAAATAAGCATCATCTAAACAATCCCCACACTTTTCCCAAAGACAAATAAATCAAAACAAATAAAATAAGGGAATGGTCATTTTGGCCAATTTAACTCCCATGCCTACTTTGGTTGTCTCTAACTTTCAAAACTTAACAAAAACTTGTTTGGATCTTTGCACCCCTTGATAGTACTCATAACAGAGTACCAAGGCCCACTTTGTGATCATCCAAAAACATTTGAATGCATAGTTTAAAATACTGTTCAAAATTGAATCTTATCATATGGGAAGATCCCACTTTTTCAAAAACCACTCAAACAAGCTCAACTTTCAAAATTCAAGCATCCACAGACTCACCAGCACATGCCTAGCACACCCACCAAAAATCTTTTCAAAATTCCAAACTTGAGTTCTTGCGGCCATTTCATCAAACACCTTGTAGATACAAATCAAACAAAATCTAAACACTATAGTGAGCAGTGATTTGAGCCTAACTTGTTCCCTCTCTAGCTCACAACAACCTCAGTAGATCATCTAGCAAACTTAACTAAGCACTAGCCCCACTGTAAGGTTGGCAATGTCATCAATGGTGAAAAGCCGAGGCCACCCATGTCACCCCGGTGTGGACATCAAGCTAGGAGAAGAACTAGCCATGCCAACCTTGTCTAGGAGGTAGTCCATGCCTCACCGCCCCTCTCGACCAGCCCTGCCTCGCAGACAGCGACCAAAACCGCCAGGAACGCTGCCCCGTGCCACTGTCAACCATGCCGAGCATGCGCCAGAGCGCCACCCTCGACACACGCCCACAGACCGCGCGCCGCCCTCGCCGCGTGCATACAAGATCACCATCGTCCCAGGAGACCGCTAGACATCCCCGTTCGCCGCCCCATACCTCACAGCCACGGCTCGCCGTCGAAGACGCCGCCTCTACCGCGCAGAGCATCGCATGTTCCAGACCGTTTGCCACCGCCCCTACATGCGCATTAAAGCCATAGAGCATCGCCAGGAGAATACCGATCGATCGCCACCGCCGGCCATGCCTCTAGCAGCCTGTAGCCATGTCGCCACCGTCGCCTGCCCATCTCGTTCGGTCTCATCGTCGAGACTATAAATAGAGGCCTCCCCCGCTCAAACTCTTCACACCATTCTACTCCCCTCTCCTCACTGATCGTTCCACCCCGTTCCCGAAGCAAGGCGAGCAGCGCATCGCCGGAATTTCACCGGAGCCCACCGCTGCTGGAGAAGAAGGGATCCAACGATTGGAGCCGCCCCAAGAGAAGTTGTCGGTACCAGGCGGTTCGCCGTCGTCGACTTTGTCGTTCGCCCGCATCGCCGACCTTCGCCTGAGCCCCGGTGAGCCCCCGACGACCCCCACCTGCCGCGTTAGGTTTCTGTCTCACCGGCGCCTCCCGACGTGGACGATGAGTAGCAGCCGTTCGATTAGACTTAGATCGTGCGGATGAGATTGCCACGTACCGCTTCGCGTTTAAAGAGCCACTGACTGGTGGACCCCCCCTGTCAGTTGAGCCCTGCGCCGCGGAGTGACACTGGGCCGGCCCGTTAGAAGTTCCCTCGCAGCCCATTCGTTTGAATTTGGATTTTTCCATTTTCATTCAAACACAGTTTTGTACCTAGTTTTAAAAATCAACCCAGCTCGATTTAGTGAACCAAATTGAATGAAACCAATTTTGTTAGAAAGGTCTTGAAATACTCAATGCAAGCCCGTTGGATTCAAATCATTTGGATCTGTAGATCACCCTTGGTAAAAATAACAAGGCAGAAGCTTTTTTGCATTCAAACATTTTTCAAATTTAAACCATAATAGCTTTTGAGTTTATTTTAACTCTCAAAAATCACATTTGACCATACCTTTCAGACTATATAAAAATATATAGGTTTAATTACAGAAATAATGTTAAACTAATAAAAGAATGCCACATAGGCATTTCTAGCCATTTTATTTAATTAAAATAAAAGGGTAAAACCTTATTAAATTGTGACACCATTTTAAATCACATTCCCATGGACTAAAATATGTGTTGATGACATGTGTCAACATGATCCCATGTTTGGTTTGGAGAATATTAAATCTTAAGTAGTTTTTCAATGAGTAGAAATTACTTTTCTAAAACCAAAATCTTTAAGTCAAATGCTTGTAATGTTAGTGATGATGCTAGATCATCTATAGAACCCTTGTGTGTGATGATTGCAAGTAGTTAAGTATTGTTTGGTGATTGTGTACCTCGTATTTATTCATAGAGGCTACTACCGACCAAGGATACGAGGAGGAAGGAGGATACTACGAAGAAGCCGAGGAGAACTTCAAGCACTGCTCTGCACAAGGCAAGCCAATACTTGCAAGCTATTAACTTAGCAATCTTATAATGATACTAATGCAAGCCTTGCTAATCAAGTTAACCTATGCAATGCACTAAGAATGCTTGGTTAGACACATGTGATGATTCCCAATCCTAGTTTTAATTGCAAGCTTTCTACTTTATTTCTTGATCAAAGATTTTACTTAGAGTTTACTTGAGTGAATTGTAGATTCTAGAAAGATACTTGAAGGTTGCATAAAGATCATAAAATTTGGCCTAAGCTAGATAATCTTGATATCATCCCAAGACATAAGATTGAACTTAGTTGAAACTCCACTAGTTTACCACCCCTCATTAGTACTCACCCCCAGTTGTAGATGCTAGTGCTAAGCATAAAACTTGATCAACTTTAGATGGGAATACTTGGTGGAAAATGGTTATGAAAACCTTAGAATGATGGATCATTCTACTGAGATGTTTTGACATGTGTTTCCGAACACCAGATGATTTTGGTGATGAAAATGTTAAGGCATGAGCCTTAGCCCTTTATAAAACTGATGGTTGTCTGGATGCGATACCATTCCAATTTTACCGTACAACCACACTACCCGAAGATTGGGTAGGGCTTGACTGAAAACTTATGTACCTTAGTATTGGTTCCCTCATGGCCAAGGTCTGAGCTGAGGCTACCTTGTGAAGATTGTCCACCTGTGCAGTACCCAAGATGACAGTTGGTCATGGTCGGGAGGCCAAACTCACAGGAGAGGTGCTTATACTAGGGCGTGTAAATGGAAAGGTTAGGATTGATTATCCGCATACTGAGTATGGTGAATTCAGGATTTGTTCCTGACGGATGTATCGAATGTTGTGGTGAAAGTGTACAATCTCTGCAGAGTGTCAAACTATTCGAATAGCCGCGTCCGCGGTTATGGACAGTTGGAGTGGCCATACTGTTCCCCCGTCAGATGTTTTCAAAATGACTTGTCAAATGAATCGGAGAATTTGACTTGACCACAACAGAGTTGTGGCATGAGATACAAGTTCCCACTTAGGTGTTATAAAACTTCATTTAGCTTTCTCTTGCTTCTGAACTTAGTAGAGGTAAATCTGGCTTTTTGCAAAACAACCCTAGAGCCTAGTGCCCTATTACAAAAACCCCCTTCACTTGTTAGTATTAGTTTGCGAGTACTTAAAGAGTTCTCATGGCTTTGTCCCTGGCTATTGCCGTGGCCAGACTATGAAGATGAGTACCAGGATGATGGACCCCAGGAAGGTTACGATCATCTCCCATCGTAAGCATTGCCTATGAACCCGAAGATGGAGCTTCGCCTACGCTACCTTTATTATTACGTATTTTCGCTGCTTGAGTTGTATTGAGAACTGGATCATGAGATCCTTATCTGTGTAAGACCTTATGTATGGTTTGTAATGGATGATGTACTGTGGTATACAATTCTATTATGTCTCTCAAAAATGGTAATCCTGGGATTGCGATGTATGGCATAACAGGCATCTGGGATTAAAAATCCAGGTGTTGACAAGTTGGTATCAGAGCCATCCTGAACATAGGATACCCTAGTTAGACTGGACGTTTGAATCAAAAACTTAGTTTCAAAACCAAAAGAAGCAAATATTTAGAAAAACTTATTCCCATTCTTATCACTTTGATTCTTTCATAAAAATTCATGTTCCTCAAAAACTCTTGCAAAATACATAAAATTTGACACACTTGATCACTCTACTAACTTACTCATCCTATATTCTTAATAGATGGACGTGAAGTACAGCAAGTTTTATCAATTGGGGAATGGAGGAGACCTTATCTTTGAGAGGGAATAGATGGACGGAACTTCTGGAGCGTCCACACCCCGAGTTCTTCGGAGCTCAACTCAATGATCAAGGAGGAGAAGATCTGCAGTGGCTAATTGTTGCAAGTCTCCAAGGAAAGATTGAACCTCCTACTGCTGAGGGAATTCAGTTTACCTTAAGAGAGAACAACTGGCTCGATGGACTTGCCAGGGCCATGCAGGAAGCTCTTGCATGTCTGTGTGGGCAGAGTATCAACCAGATCAAGGGTACCTGTTTTGAGTTTTGCCCAAGGCGTGATGCTAATGGACAACCACTGGAAGCCCCATACCACCATGAGCTGAAGACTCAATTGGACCACCTTAGCTTCATGATGTACGATCATCAGCAAGAATTGGACAATTGCCGTGACTACTCCAAGCATAAGTCCGCCATCATCAAGACGAAGGATCAAACCATCGCCATGCTAGCGAAGGATCACAAGTCTCGCCGCCGTCAGCTCGATAAGAAGGAGCGCATCATTGCCCGTCTTCGCCACTGTATCTCTGCTTTGGAGGAGACCATCCACGAGAGAGACATGCAGTTGGAGGAAAGGGAGAATGCCGGAGAGTATCTTCATGGAGCCCCCTACTCCTATCTCAGTGATGATGACGATTTTCTGGAGGATCAGGCTATGGACTTCTTCACCGATGAGGATGATTTATCCTTCATCAATGACGACGATGATGATGAGGATGACGACTACACTGACTTCGAGGAGTAGTAGCACTTTATCACTAGCGTAGTGAGTAGTATTCGGTCCCACTGTATTGTAGATTCCAGAATGGTTCTTAAAACCATCTATTTCTCTTGTTTTGTGGTGTGTGTTGTATCGTGTGAATGAATGAATGAAAAGCAAGTTGCTAGAAAATCTGAGTCAAACTTTAAAAACTTTTCGAAGTCCTAGAACCTTAGAAATTTCCCTCTTTTCTCATGATCTATCTCAATCTTCAGATGCCACGCGGAGGAAGTGGTTCGTCCCCGGACCCGATGTTGCAGATAGTGCAAATGTTGGTTTCTGACAGCGAAGCTGAAAGAGCCGAATGTCAAGCCAACCTAGCCACCCTTCAGCAGATAGCCCAGCTAGCCCACAACAACCAGGACCAAGGAAATCAGGAAAACCATGGATCTAAGCTCAAGAATTTCCAGAATACCAACCCACCTGTTTTTACTAAGTCAGAAGAGCCCCTATATGCCGACGATTGGCTGCAAACCATGGAAAATAACCTAGAAGTCACCGGAGTGGAAGTCAACGAGAAAGTTCTGTTCGCCACGCACTATCTAGCCGGAGATGCCAGAGCATGGTGGAACAGTGTTCATTCCATGACCGGAGGACAGATGATGACCTGGGAGGAATTCAAGGTCAAGTTCAGCAGAACCCATGTGCCACCGGGTTTGATCAAGAGAATGAGAGATGAGTTCAGAGAACTGGAGCAAGGAAGGATGACCGTAGTGGAATACCGTGACAAATTCTTGTCATTAGCTAGGTATGCCCCGGATGAGATCGACACCGAAGCCAAGAAGAAAGAAAGATTCCTGAATGGTCTGCACGATGAGATGCAGACTGTGTTAGTCAATATCCCCTTTGTCAACTCTGCCATCGAGATGGAAGGAAAGATCAACCAAGCCAATGAGAACCGCAAGCGTCGCATGATGCATCAGCCAGGAACCCATCAGACCCCAAAGTATCGCCCTAACCCATCTCCTGCATTTGCCCCGAGAACCAACAGACCCCCGATGAACCGTCCGACTTATCCCAACCGCGGAAACCCTAGGCCCGGAGGAAATCACAACAACCCCGGCAACTCTATCAATTTCAACCATGCCCCACCCAAGTTCAACAACAATGCTACCACCAACACCAACACTTCCTCGAGGACTAGAAGCAATGATGTGCCTGTTGCAGCAAAGGACAAGTCGCAAGTGACTTGTTATGACTGTGGAAATAAGGGTCACTACTCCAACGAGTGCCCCAAGAAGAAGAATGCCGCAGCCCCCAATACCAATGCCCCAGCTCAGCAGCAGCGTCGTGTTCAGCCCGGAAGGAGGTTTGCCCCAGGGAATTCGCTCAACCGCAACGGCCGTCTTTTTCTCATGCATGCTGAAGAAGCTCAGGAAGCGCCAGACGTCGTGCTGGGTATGTTTTCTGTTAATTTAGTACTTTCTCGAGTGTTGTTTGATTCTGGTGCATCGCACTCATTTGCCACTGAAGAATTTGCATGCACTAGTAAAATCCAACCAACCAAACTGAAGCACGTTATGATCGTTCAAATTCCAGGTTCAACCAACAAAGCTAGGGAAATTTTCAAAGCCGTCCCTATCCGAATCCATGGCATAGATTTTTATGCTAGTCTGATAGTACTCGGAACTAAAGGTTTGGAAGTAGTACTAGGAATGGATTGGATGTACAAACATAAAGGATTGATTGACTGTGCCAAGAAAGCCATCACCATGAACAGTACAGTCGGAATATCAGTCGCGCATATATCTGAAACCTTACCTCGCCAATTCAAGTGCAACAAGAGTATAGCCCAACCTACCATTGACCAAGTCCGGATAGTCTATGAATACCCCGATGTATTTCCAGATGCTTTGCCCGGTATGCCCCTAGATCGGGATATCGAGTTTATCATTGAACTAATCCCCAGAACAGGACCCATAGCTCAGAGACCCTATAGTATGAACCCGTCTGAACTAGCAGAACTAAAGAAGCAACTGGATTCCATGTTGGAAATTGTATTGATTCAACCAAGTGCGTCGCCTTGGAGATCACCTGTTTTGTTCGTGGACAAGAAAGATGGAGGTAACCGTTTGTGTACGGATTATCGGAAGTTGAATGATGTCACCATCAAGAACAAATACCCCTTGCCCAAGATAGAAGATTTGTTTGATCAGTTGACCGGTGCCAAAGTGTGTTCTAAGATTGATCTTAGAACTGGTTATCATCAACTCAAAATTCGTGCAGAGGATATTCCAAAGACTGCCTTTACCACCCATTATGGATTATACGAGTATACTGTCATGTCTTTTGGATTAACCAATGCCCCCGCTTATTTCATGAATCTCATGAATAAGATTTTTATGGACTTCCTGGATAAGTTTGTCTTTGTTTTCATCGATGACATTCTGATTTATTCCAAATCGGAAGAAGAACATGAGCTACACCTAAGGACCATTCTTGGAACCCTTAGAGAGCATCAGTTGTATGCCAAGTTTAGAAAATGTGAATTCTGGTTACAGGAAGTAGGATTCCTCGGTCACATTGTATCAGCCAGAGGAATTGCCGTTGACCCTGCCAAGGTGAAAGATGTCGAAGATTGGCAAGCCCCAACCACTCAAACCCAAGTTCGTGCTTTTCTCGGATTGGCGGGATATTACCGCAAGTTCGTAGAAGAATTCTCGAGTATCGCCAGACCCATGACCCAATTGCTGAAGAAGGACAAGAAGTTTGAATGGACCGACAAATGTGAAGTGAGTTTTCAAGAACTCAAGAGGAGATTGATTTCAGCCCCAATCTTAATCATGCCAGATATCACGAAGCCCTTCGATGTGTATTGTTATGCATCCAAGATCGGTCTCTGATGTGTGCTAATGCAAGAAGGCAAGGTTATATCTTATCTATCTCGACAACTGAAACAACATGAGCAAAATTACCCAACCCATGACCTCGAACTCGCAGCCGTAGTTCTAGCCCTGAAGACATGGAGGCATTACCTGATGGGAAACCGTTGTGAGATTTATTCGGATCACAAGAGCCTGAAGTATATATTCACTCAGAAGGAGCTGAATATGAGGCAGAGAAGATGGATTGAGCTAATCAAGGATTACGACCTGGACATTCACTATCACCCTGGTAAAGCCAATGTGGTAGCCAATGCCCTTAGCAGATTGCTTGCCGCTTGAACTCCATGATTTTAAAGCAGCAACCAAGTTTGCACAAAGAGATGGAAGATTTCCGAATGGAATTAGTAAGTGAAGGATTTTTGGCTAGCATAGAACTTCAACCCACTTTGATCAGCCAGATCAAAGAGGCGTAGAAAGGAAATGCTAGTATCGACGGAATCAAGCATCGTATCGGTACAGGCAAAGTACCTGGATTCACGGAAGACGAAGAAGGAGTTCTGTGGTACAAAGGACGCCTTTGTGTACCCGCAGATTCTGAGTTGAAAGAAGTTATTCTAAAGGAAGCTCCTGATACTCTTTATTCTATCCACCCCGAAGGAACTAAGATGTATCAAGATTTGAAAGAGCAATTTTTGTGGCATAATATGAAGAGAGAAATCGGAAGCTATATCGCCAAGTGTGATATATGTCAGTGAGTCAAGGCAGGACATCAAAGACCCACTGGATTGTTGCAACCATTGCAGATTCCGGAATGGAAATGGGATTCCGCTGGAATGGACTTTATCAACGGATTGCCTACTTCTAGTAGGGGAAATGACTCTATCTGGGTCATAGTGGACAGATTGTCCAAAGTCGCCCATTTCTTACCTGTCAAGACCACATATCAGAGTTCGAAGCTAGGGGAGTTATACATATCTAGAAACGTTAGTTTGCATGGAGTCCCCAAAAACATCGTATCGGATCTAGGAACTCAGTTTACCTCGAGATTCGGGAAGAAAGTCCAAGAAGGTCTAGGAACCCGACTAGATTTCAGCACAGCTTATCACGCCCAGACCGACGGACAAACGGAGCGAGTAAATCAAAAACTCGAAGACATGCTGAGAGCCTGTGTATTAGAATATGGATCTAAGTGGGAAGACTGTCTGCCGTTTGCAGAATTTTCTTACAACAACAGTTATCAAGCTAGTTTGCAAATGGCCCCATTTGAATTCATGTACGGAAGGAAGTGCCGCACCCCTTTGAACTGGTCGAAAGTAGGAGAGAGTCAGATTTTCGGACCTGACATCCTACGAGAAGCGAAAGAGAAGGTTCATAAGATTCGTGAGCACCTCAAGACAGCCCAGTCCAGACAGAAGAGTTACGCCGACAAGAGACGTCGAGACCTCGCCTTCAACATAGGAGATTTTGTGTATCTGAAAGTGTTGCCATTGAAAGGAATGCATCGTTTCCAACTGAAAGGGAAGTTAGCCCCCAGATATATTGGACCCTTCAAGATTCTGAACCGTCGAGGAGAAGTGTCGTATCAATTGGAACTGCCCGAAGAGATGTCAGTCGTGCACAATGTGTTCCATATCTCATTACTTCGCAAGTGCCTCGAAGTTCCAGAGAAGACCGAAGTGTTCAAGAATATCGATCACCGGACCATAGAGATCAACGATGACCTGACCTATCCCGAAGTACCCGTCCGTATTTTGGAAGAAGCCTTCATAACTACCCGAACCCTAAGCATCAAGTTTCTCAAGATTCAGTGAAGCAACCACACAGAAGAGGAAGCTACCTGGGAGCGTGAAGATCACATCAGGACGGACTTTCCCGATCTCTTCAAATCCTAGGTAATCTTTTTCGTCCTTTTTCAAATCTCGGGACGAGATTTTGTTTAAGGGGGGAAGGTTTGTAACATCCCAAAAATATTAAACTAGAATCATCAAACTCTAATCTTCAAAATTAGGGTTAACAAAAATTTTCTAAATAAAAATATGAAAACATGCATGTGTGTATGCATTCCATTTTGGATTCTTTTGAATTGCCTTGCTTATGTGTTTCTTTGCTTGTAAATGGATTCTTAGGTGAAATAAACATCATCTAAACAATCCCCACACTTTTCCCAAAGACAAATAAATCAAAACAAATAAAATAAGGGAATGGTCATTTTGGCCAATTTAACTCCCATGCCTACTTTGGCTATCTCTAACTTTCAAAACTTAACAGAAAGTTGTTTGGATCTTTGCACCCCTTGATAGTACTCATAACAGAGTACCAAGGCCCATTTTGTGATCATCCAAAAACATTTGAATGCATAGTTTAAAAGACAGTTCAAAATTGAATCTTTATCATATGGGAAGATCCCACTTTTTCAAAAAACACTCGAACAAGCTCAACTTTTAAAACCCAAGCATCCACAGACTCACCAGCACATGCCTAGCACACCCACCAAAAATCTTTTCAAAATCCAAAACTTGAGTTCTTGCGGCCATTTCATCAAACACCTTGCAGATACAAATCAAACAAAATCTAAACACTATAGTGAGCAGTGATTTGAGCCTAACTTGTTCCCTCTCTAGCTCACAGCAACCTCAGTAGATCATCTACCAAACTTAACTAAGCACTAGCCCCACTATAAGCTTGGCAATGTCATCAATGGTGAACAGCCGAAGCCACCCATGTCACCCCAGTGTTGACAGCAAGTTAGGAGAAGAACTAGTCGTGCCAACCTTGTCTACAAGGTAGCCCATGCCTCACCGCCCCTCTCGACCAGCCCTGCCTCACAGACAGCGATCAAAACCGCCAGGAACGCCGCGCCCATGCCACTGTCAACCATGCAGAGCATGCGCCAGAGAGCCACCCTCGACACGCGCCCATAGACCTCGCGCCGCCCTCGCCGCGTGCATACACGATCACCACCGTCCCAGGAGACCGCCAGACATCCCCGTTCACCGCCCCATGCCTCAGAGCCACCGCTCACCGTCGAAGACGTCGCCTCTGCTGTGCAGAGCATCGCATGTTCCAGACCGTTTGCCACCGCCCCTACATGCGCATTAAAGCCATAGAGCATCGCCAGGAGAATACCGATCGATCGCCACCGCCGGCCATGCCTCTAGCAGCCTGTAGCCATGTCGCCACCGTCGCCTGCCCATCTCGTTCGGTCTCGTCGTCGAGACTATAAATAGAGGCCTCCCCCGCTCAAACTCTTCACACCATTCTACTCCCCTCTCCTCACTGATCGTTCCACCCTGTTCCCGAAGCAAGGCGAGCAGCGCATCGCCGGAATTTCACCGGAGCCCGCCGCTGCTGGAGAAGAAGGGAGCCAGCGATTGGAGCCGCCCCAGGAGAAGCTGCCGGTACCAGGAGGTTCGTCGTCGTCGACTTTGTCGTTCGCCCGCATCGCCGACCTTCGCCTGAGCCCCGGTGAGCCCCCGACGACCCCCACCTACCACGTTAGGTTTCTGTCTCGCCGGTGCCGCCCGACATGGACGATGAGTAACAGTTGTTCGATTAGACTTAGATTGTGCAGATGAGATTGCCCCGTACCGCTTCGCGTTTAAAGAGCCACTGACTGGTGGAACCCCCCTGTCAGTTGAGCCCCGCGCCGCGGAGTGACACTGGGACGGCCCGTTAGAAGTTCCCGCGCAGCCCATTCGTTTGAATTTGGATTTTTCCATTTTCATTCAAACACAGTTCTGTACCTAGTTTCAAAAATAAACCCAGCTCGATTCAGTGAACCAAATTGAATGAAACCAATTTTGTTAGAAAGTTCTTGCAATGCTGAATCCAAGCCCGTTGGATTCAAATCATTTGGATCTATAGATCACCCTTGGTAAAAATAACAAGGCATAAGCTTTTTTGCATTCAAACATTTTTCAAATTTAAACCATAATAGATTCTAAGTTGATTCCAACTCTCAAAAATCACATTTGACCATACCTTTCAGAATATGTAAAAATATATAGGTTTACTTATAGAAATAATGTTCAAGTAATAAAAGAAGGCCACATAGGCAATTCTAGCCATTTTATTTAATTAAAATAAAAGGGTAAAACCTTATTAAATTGTGACACCACTTTAAATCACATTCCCATGGACTAAAATATGTGGTGATGACATGTGTCAACATGATCCCATGTTTGGTTTGGAGAATATTAAATCTTAAGTAGTTTTTCAATGAGTAGAAATTACTTTTCTAAAACCAAAATCTTTAAGTCAAATGCTTGTAATGTTAGTGATGATGCTAGATCATATATAGAACCCTTGTGTGTGATGATTGCAAGTATTTAAGTATTGTTTGGTGATTGTGTACCTCGTATTTATTCATAGACGCTACTACCGACCAAGGATACGAGGAGGAAGGAGGATACTACGAAGAAGCCGAGGAGAACTTCAACCACTGCTCTACACAAGGCAAGCCAATACTTGCAAGTTATTAACTTAGCAAGCTTATAATGATACTGATGCAATCCTTGATAATCAAGTTAACCTATGCAATGCACTAAGCATGCTTGGTTTGACACATGTGATGATACCCAATCCTAGTTTTATTTGCGACCTTTCTACTTTATTTCTTTATCAAAGATTTTACTTAGAGTTTACTTGAGTGAATTGTAGATTCTAGAAAGATACTTGAAGGTTGCATAAAGATCATAAAATTTGACCTAAGCTAGATAATCTTGATGTCATCCCAAGGCATAAGAATGAACTTAGTTGAAACTCCACTAGTTTACCACCCCTCATTAGTACTCACCCCCACTTGTAGATGCTAGTGCTAAGCATAAAACTTGATCAACTTTAGATGGGAATACTTGGTGGAAAATGGTTATGAAAGCCTTAGAATGATGGATCATTCTGCTGAGATGTTTTGACATGTGTTTCCGAACACCAGATGATTTTGGTGATGAAAATGTTAAGGCATGAGCCTTAGACCTTTATAAAATTGATGGTTGTCTGGATGCGATACCATTCCAATTTTACCGTACAACCACAATACCCGAAGGTTGGGTAGGGCTTGACTGGAAACTTATGTACCTTAGTATTGGTTCCCTCACGACCAAGGTCTGAGCTGAGGCTACCTTGTGAATATTGTCCACCTATGCA
Source organism: Avena atlantica (assembly GCA_910589765.1). Taxonomy (NCBI): domain Eukaryota; kingdom Viridiplantae; phylum Streptophyta; class Magnoliopsida; order Poales; family Poaceae; genus Avena; species Avena atlantica. Next base: position 313,413,031 of record OU342736.1, read on the forward strand.
GTACCCAAGATAACAGTTGGTCATGGTTGGGAGGCCAAATTCACAGGAGAGGTGCTTATACTAGAGCGTGTAAATGGAAAGGTTAGGATTGATTATCCGCATACTGAGTATGGTGAATTCAGGATTTGTTCCTGACGGATGTATCGAATGTTGTGGTGAAAGTGTACAATCTCTGCAGGGTATCAAACTATTCGAATAGCCATGTCCGCGGTTATGGGCAGTTGGAGTGGCCATACTGTTCCCCCGTCAGATGTTTTCAAAATGACTTGTGAAATGAATCGGAGAATTTGATTTGACCACAACAGAGTTGTGGCATGAGATACAAGTTCCCACTTAGGTATTATAAAACTTCATTTAGCTTTCTCTTGCTTCTGAACTTAGTAGAGGTAAATCTAGCTTTTTGCAAAACAACCCTAGAGCCTAGTGCCCTAATACAAAAACCCCCTTCACTTGTTAGTATTAGTTTGTGAGTACTTAAAGAGTACTCATGGCTTTGTCCCTGGCTATTCCCGTGGCCAGACTATGAAGAGGAGTACCAGGATGATGGACCCTAGGAAGGTTACGACAACTAGGATCATCTCCCATCGTCAGCATTGCCTGTGAACCCGAAGATGGAGCTTCGCCTACGCTACCTTTATTATTACGTATTTCCGCTGCTTGAGTTGTATTAAGAACCGGATCATGAGATCCTTATTTGTGTAAGACCTTATGTATGGTTTGTAATGGATGATGTATTGTGGTATCCAATTCTATTATGTCTCGCAAAAATGGTAATCCTGGGATTGCGATGTGGCATAACATGCATCTGGGATTAAAAATCCGGATGTTGACAGCAAGGTTGTGGATGGTTTCTCGATGATAATCTTCTAGATTATGTCAACACCTGGATTTTTAATTCCAGATGCCTGTTATGCCATACATCATAATCTCAGGATTACCATTTTTGCGAGACATAACATATTGCATATCACAGTACATCATCCATTACAAACCATACATAAGGTCTTACAACAAATACAGGATCACATGATCCAGTATTAATACAATTCAAGCAGCGGAATAACGTAATAATAACGGTAGCGTAGGCGAGGCTCCATCTTCATGGTCACAGGCAATACTGACGATGGGAGATGATCCTAGTTGTCATAACCTTCCCGCGGTCCGTTCTCCTGATAGTCCTCTTCATAGTCTAGCCACGCGAATAGCCAGGGACAAAGCCATGAGTACTCTTTAAGTACTCGCAAACTAATACTAACAAGTGAAGTGGGTTTGAGTAGGAAATACTAAGCTCTAGGTTGTTTTGCAAAAATCCAGATTTATCTCTACTAAGTTCAGAAGCAAAGAAAGCTAGTTGAAAAGTTTCATAGCACCTAAGTGGGAACTTGAATTTTCATAACACAACCCTGTTGTGGTCAAGTCAAAGTCATGAATCATTTCATAAGTCATTTTGAAAACATCTGACGAAGGAACAGTATGGCCACTCCAACTGTCCATTACTGCGGACGCGGCTATTCGAATAGCTTGACACTCTGCAGAGGTGGTACACTTTCACCACAATATTCGATACATCCGTCAGGAACAATCCTGAATTCACCATACTCAGTATGCGGATAATCAATCCTAACCTTTCAATTAGACGCCCTAGTATAGGCACCTCTCCTATGAGTTTGGCCTCCCAACCATGACCAACTGTCATCTTGGGAACTGCACAAGTGGACAATCTTCACAAGGTAGCCTCATCTCAAACCTTGGCCGCAAGGGAACCCATACTAAGGTATATAAATTTACATTGAAGCCCTACCCAAATTTCGGGTATTATGGTTGTATGGTAAAATTGGAATGGTATCGTATCCATACAACCATCAGTTTTATAAATGGCTAAGGCTCATGTCTTAACATTTTCATCATCAAAATCATCTGGTGTTCAAGAACACATGTCAAAACATTTTAGTAGAATGACTTATCATTCTAAGGTTTTCATAACCATTTTCACCAAGTATTCCCATCTAAAGTGGTCAAGTTTTATGCTTAGCACTAGCATCTACAAGTGGGGGATAAACACTAATGAGGGGTGGTAATCTAGTGTGACTTATCTAAATTCAATCTCATGCCTCAGGATGACATCAAGATTATCTAACTTAGGCCAAGTTTTATGCTCTTTATGCTATCTTTAAATATCTTTCCAAAATCTACAAAGCACTAAGTAAACTTCAATAGAAAGTTTTGATAAGGAAATAAAATAACTAAGCTTGCAAATAAAGCTAGGATTGGGTATCAACTGGTGTAAGCTTGCAAGGATTAGCTTGGTAAGTTGCAAGTGTTAGCTTGCTAAATCAACTTGTATAGTGAGGCCTGCATTGTGTAGAGCAGTGGTTGAAGTTATCCTCGGCTTCTTCCTTGTAGTATTCTCCTTCCTCCTCGTATCCTTGGTCAGTACTAGAGTCTATAAATAAATATGAGGTACACAATCACCAAACAATACTTAACTACTTTTATTTATGACACCAAGGTTTTCACTATATGATCTAGCATCATCACAAACATTACATTCCTCAAAGCACTTGTCTTATTTATTTTATTTTGGAAAAGTAAATTCTACTCATTGAAACTACTTAACATTTAATATTCTCCAACTAAAACATGGGATCATATTTACACATGTCATCACCACATATTTTAGTACTTGGGAATGTGATTTAAAGTGGTGTCAAAATTTAACAAGGTTTAACCTTTTTATTTTAATTAAATAAAGTGAATAGAAATGCCTATGAGGCATTCTTTTATTACTTGTCCATTATTTCTGCAAGTAAACCTAGATATTTTTATATATTCAAAAAGTTCTTGCTAGATGTGATTTTTGAGAGTTGGAATCACATCAAAAGCATTTGTGGTTGAATTTTGAAAATGTTTGAATGCAGAAAAGCTTCTGCCTTGTTATTTTTACTATAGGTGATCTACAATTCCAAATGAATTGAATCAAACGGGCTTGGGTTAAGAATTCCAGTACCTTTCTAACAAAATTGGTTTCATGCAATTTGGTTCAGTGAATCGACCTTGGTTGATTTTTGAATCTAGGTACAGAACTAAGTTTGATACTAAAAGAATAAACCTAAATTCAAACTACTGGGTCACGCGGGAATGTAAATGGGCCGGCCCACGGCGCACAGCGCGCACAGGTGAGTTTAAGTGGTTGTACCCACCAGTTAGTGAGACAGGGGGTGCGAAGCGGTATGGGGCAATCTAAACAAAACGATCAACTTATAATGGAACGGCGGTGACTTATCGTCTCTGTCGGGCAACACCGGCAAGACAGAAACCTAGCGCGGCCAGTGGGGGTCTACGGGGGCTCACTGGGGCTCAGGCGAGGGTCGGTGATAGGGGCGAACGACGAAGTCGACGACGGCGAACCTCCTGGTACCGGTGGCTTCTCCTGGGGCAGCTCCAATCACTGGCTCCTTTCTTCCTCCTCCGCGGCAGACTCTGGCCTAATTCCGGCGACCTCCTACTCGCCTTGCTCCGGGAATGAGTGGGGGTGGTTCTGAGATAGAGGGGAGGGTGTTGGTGTGAAGAAATCGAGCGGGGTGGCCTCTATTTTTAGTGCCAAGAGGGGACCAAAGGGCGTGGGTGGAGGTCGTCGTGGTCGTCGACACAGTGGGCTAATGGCATGGGCGACGGTAGGGGGCGGTGCTGTGCTCCCTGGCGAAGCTCAATGGTGTGGCCTCGAGGCGTGGTGCGGTGCGAGACGGTCGAAATGTTGCGGTGCTCTGGGAGGATCCGACAGGCATTTTAATAGAGCACCGCGCCTACGGGTTGCACGGCCGCAAACGGGGTTGTCTGGCGGTCTCCTAGGACGGTGGTGATCACACTTGCAAGCGGCGAGGGCGGCGCGCGGTCTGTGGGCATGTGTCAAGTGCAGTGCTCTGGCGCGCTCTCGGCATGGCATAGAGGCGTAGGACACGGCGATTCTAGAGTGGTCCAGTGGCTGGCAGTGCGTTGGCGTTGGACAGGGGGTGGCGGTGGATGGTGGTCAATGTCCCAGACAAGGTGGCTAGGCTTGGTTCTTCTCCTAGATTTCTTTCGACCAAGTGGTGAAAAGGTGAGGCTCGGCATTCTCACCATTGATGGCAATGGAAAGCTCACCATGAGCTAAGGCTGGTTAATTGAGCTAGATGGTCTACTAAGAGGGTGCTGTGATCTGGAGAGGGAACAAGGTTGGCCAAATCACTGCTCATAATAGTGTTTGTTGTTTGTTTGTTTGTTTGTGTTTGCAAGGTGTTTGATGAAATGGCCTAAAGGGATTTGAATTTGAATTTTTGTTACATACTAGGTAGTCTTTGGTTAGTTGGAAAGGTCAAGGTGCACTGGTTTGGTTGGTTTTTGAAAATGGGTGATCTTCACATATGTTAAAGATTCAATTTTGAATTTTCATTTGAATCAAGTTGCCAAATGTTTTTGTAAATTTGAAAGGTGGGATTGGGTTCACTTTTACTTGGTCTAGCAAGGGGTGAAAATAAATGGTATTGTTTCTTTTTGAAATCTTGGACTAGAAACACTCGAAGTGGCCTAGTGAGCAAGATTGGCAAAAACGACCATTTGCTTGTTTAGTTTGTTTTTGATTTTCTCTTTATTTGTTTCTGCTTGGAAAAGTTTTAGATGATGTTGTTTTCATCTTTGAACCATTCCTTTCTATTTACAACAATCAAACAAGTCCATTTTCATGCATTCATACAATCATCACATACACACATGCATTCATATGATGTTGATTAACAAAAGTGTTTGTTAACCCTAAATTTGAGTGATTGGAATTTGATAATCATTGTTCAATATTTTTGGGATGTTACAGATTCTAAGTGGATTCTCTCACTATGGGTATAATATCGAGGCTAACCCCCCTTCATAGAACTAAAGTTGGCATCTCAAAGTTAACTATTAAATTATATATAATTTCCTTCTTCCTTCTACGGTTGTGAGTGTAGTGTCTTGTTATACATGACTATGTGACCTTCATATTACCTATCCAATCCAGACTAGATTTACATCTATGTCATGTGAACCCAATATAATCTATCTAGTGGGAAATTTTATATGCTCCAATCTCTATTGTCTAATGGTGGCATTCTTCAATGGCTATCAATCCTTTTCTATCTTAGTGGGTCGATGACAAGGTGTCATTTGTTTTGTGATTGTATAGATGAGTATATGTCAACACCCGGATTTTTATTTCCAGATACCTGTTATGCCATACATCGCAATCCCAAGATTACCATTTTTGCGAGACATAACAGATTTGGATATCACAGTACGTCATCCATTACAAACCATACATAAGGTCTTACACAAATAAGGATCTCATGATCCAGTTCTTAATACAACTCAAGCAGCGGAATAACGTAATAGTAAAGATAGCATGAGGGAAGCTCCATCTTCGGGTTCACAGGCAATGCTGACGATGGGAGAGGATCCTAGTTGTGATAACCTTCCTGTGGTCCATCATCCTGGTACTCCTCTTCATAGTCTGGTCACGGGAATAGCTAGGGACAAAGCCATGAGTACTCTTTAAGTACTCGCAAACTAATACTAACAAGTTAAGGGGGTTTTGTAGTAGGAACTAATCTCTAGGGTTGTTTTGCAAAAAGCCAGATTTACATATACTAAGTTCAGAAGCAAAGAAATCTAGTTTGAAAGTTTTATAACACCTAAGTGGGAACTTGAATTTCATATCACAACTCTGTTGTGGTCAAGTCAAAGTCACAATTCATTTCACAAGTCATTTTGAAAACATCTGACGGGGGAACAGTATGGCCACTCCAACTGTCCGTAACCGCGGGCACGGTTATTCGAATAGTTTGACACTCTGCAGAGATTGTACACTTTCACCACAACATTTGATACATCCTTCAGGAACAAATCCTAAATTCACCATACTTAGTATGCGGATAATCAATCCTAACCTTTCAATTACACGCCCTAGTATAGGTACCTATCCTGTGAGTTTGGCCTCCCAACCATGACCAACTGTCATCTTGGGTACTGCACAGGTGGACAATCTTCACAAGGTAGCCTCAGCTCAGACCTTGGCCGTGAGGGAACCCATACTAAGGTATATAAATTTCCAGTCAAGCCCTACCCAATTTTCGGGCATTGTGGTTGTACGGTAAAATTGGAAAGGTATCGCATCCAGACAACCATCAGTTTTATCAAGGGCTAAGGCTCATGCCTCAACATTTTCATCATTAAAATCATCTGGTGTTCGAGAACACATGTCAAAACATTTCAGTAGAATGACTCATCATTCTAAGGTTTGCATAACCATTTTCACCAAGTATTCCCATCTAAAGTTGATCAAGTTTTATGCTTAGCACTAACATCTACAGGTGAGGGTAAGTACTAATGAGTGGTGGTAAGCAAGTGGAGATTATTTAAGTTCAATCTCATGCCTTAGGATGACATCAAGATTATCTACTTATGCCAAATTTAATGCTCTTTATGCAACCTTCAATTATCTTTATAGAATCTACAAGTCACTTAAGTAAACTCTATGAGAAAGCTTTGATAAAGAAATAAAGTGTAATGCTTGTAAGTAAAACTAGGATGGTTTATCAAGTGGTATAAACTTGCAAGTAAAACTTGCATGGTTTGGCTTGTTAAGATAGTGGTATAAACTGGCTAGGTTGCAAGTGTTAGCTTGCCTTGTGTAGAGTAGTGATTGAAGTTTTCCTCGGCTTCTTCCTCGTAGTATCCTCCTTCCTCCACGTATTCTTGGTTGGTACTAGCGTCTATATATAAATACGAGGTACATAATCACCACACAATACTTAACTATTTTCAATTATCACATAAAGGTGTACTATAGATGATCTAGCATCATCACTTAACATTACAAGATTAAAGCATTTGCCTTATTTGTTTTAATTTGATAAAAGTAATTTCTACTCATTGAAAATCTACTTAAGATTTAATATTCTCCAACTCAAACATGGGATCATGTTGACACATGTCATCACCACATATTTTAGTACATGGGAATGTGATTTAAAGTGGTGTCACAATTTAATAAGGTTTAACCTTTTTATTTTAAATAAACAAAGTGACTAGAAATGCCTATGTGGCATTCTTTTATTACTTGAACATTATTTCTGTAAGTAAATCCATATGTTTTTATATATTCTGAAAGGTATGATCAAATGTAATTTTTGAGAGTTGGAGTCAACTAATGGTTGAATTTTGAAAAAGTTTGAATGTAGCAAAGCTTCTGACAAAATATTTTTGCCAAGGGTGCTCTACAGATCCAATTGATTTGAATCCAACGGCTTGGATTAACATTTCAGTACCTTTCTAAAAAAACCGGTTTCATGCATTTTGGTTCACTGAATCGATCTGGGTTGAATTTTGAATCTATGTACAGAACTGTGTTTGAATTAAAATGGAAAAATCTAAATTCAAACGGTTGGGTTGCGCGGGAGATGATAATGGGCCGGTCCAGTGTCACTCCATAGCGCGGGGCTCAGCTGACAGGGGGTCTACCAGTCAGCGGCTCATAACGCGCGATGCGGTATGGGGCTGTGTGGGTTGTTGGATGAGAGTGGAGATCGACGGCTGGGGATCGTCGTCGACGACGAACCTGTCACCAGTGAGCTCGAACCCTAGCGGCTCAGTGGGGGTGCATAGGGGGCGTACCAGGGATCCAGCAACGACGGCGAGGCGGGCAAACGAACGAGTGGTCGACGACGGGCTCAGGGACGGTCGAGGAAGCTCCGGGGGTGGTCGCAATCAGCAGCGCCCTTCTCCTCCAGAGGTGGCCTGCCCTGGTGCAATTCCGGCGAGCTGCTTCTCCCCGTGCTCCGGTGAGAGGTGTGGGACGATCAGTGAGGTGAGGGGAGTCGAGTGGTGTGCTGCAAACGGCTGGGGGTGGCCTCCTTTTATAGGCTCGATAGTGTGACCGAGAGGGATGTGCAGGCGACGGTGGCGACATTGCTACAGGTGGCTAGAGGCATGGCTGAGGGTGGCGATCGATGCGCGGTCTCCTGGCGATGCTCTAGAACTTAAATACGGGCTTAGGGGCGGTGGTAATAGGTCGGTCGAGGCTGGCGCTCTGAGTAGCAGAGGCGGCGTCTTCGACGACGAGCAGTGGCTGTGAGGCATTGGATGGCGAACGGAGATGTCTAGCGTGCTCCCTGGGTCGTGGCGAAGCGGTGGGCATGGGCTGCGGTCGAGGGGCGGCGTGTGCACGCGTGCCGGGTGCGGCGCTCTGGCGCGTGCTCGGCATGTCGCAGTGGCACTGGGCGCGAGGTGTTTTGGGTGGTCCACGGCCGGGCTTGGCTCGAGGAGGGGACAGTGGGCGGCAGTGAGGTGCTAGCTAACTCCCATACATGGCGAGAGAGGGGGAGGTGGTCTGCTGCGGCAGCGACCAAGTTCCCGACGAGGTGGGCTTGGCTTGTTCACCATTGATGGCAATTTCAAGCTTACAGTGAGGCTAGAGGTTTCCAACTGAGCTAGATGATCTACTAAATGTTTGCGGTGAGCTAGAGAGGGAACAAGTTAGGCCAAAACACTATTAAAAAGGTGAATTTGATTTGGTTTAAATTCTGCCTGCCAAGTGTTTGATGAAATGGCCGCAATAAACTTCTTTTTGAATTTTGAAAAGAGTTTTGGTGGGTGTGCTAGGCATGTGCTGGAGACTCTGTGGTTGTCTGGGATTTAAAAATTGAGCTGGTTTGAGTGGTTTTTGAAATAGTGGGATCTTCCCATATGAGATAGATTCAATTTTAAACTTTCATTTAAACTTAGCATTTGAATGTTTTTCAAAGATCACAAATTGGGCCTTAGTACCTCATTATGTGTACTAACAAGGGGTGCAAAGATCCACAGTTATTTCTGTTAAGTTTTGAGTTCTAGGAATAGCCAAAGTAGGCATGACAGTTAATTTGGCAAAAGTGACCATTAACTTTATTTATTCATTTTGAGTTGTTTGTCTTTGGGAAAAGTTTAGGAATGATTTAGATGATGTTTATTTCACCTAAGAATCATTTTACAAGAAATGAATCATAGAACCATGGCAATTCAAAAGAACTCCTAAATTAAATACACATACATATGAATTCTTTCACATTTGAGATGGAAAAGTTTTTGTTAACCCTAAATTTGATGATTATCATTTGATGATCCAAGTTTAATATTTTTGGGATGTTACAGTATAGATAGAGGGGCTAGAGAAGTATTACTACCCATAACTATATAAAGCAAACAATAGGCACACAAGAAAACAATCATTGAAAACAACACTCAAGACAAAATAGTTTTATTTTCATGTTCTAGAAGCTTTCTTTTTGCAGGAATATGTCTACAATGTGTTTGGGGTGATCCTACAATTAAAGAAGTGATGGACAGAATCTATCCTGAAACTACAACAGTATTCATGAATTTTTCTAGGCACCTTAAACTAGTCAGGAATTTTAGCTGATTTTTTGTTGATGGATTAGCAAGTTTTTTACCAGATCCCAAAATTTGAGCTTAATCCGATTTACCAATTAAAAGCGAAAAATCGCGCTGTAAAATATGTCAGGCAGAAAACTGCAACAAAAAATACCACGAATTTTGATATGTGACTTCTATTAATTTATTATCATATCTCATGAAAACTCTTCAAACTTTAGGGTATCAAAATAACATCTCCTAAGCAAAATAAACAAACCATTACAATGTTTGGTTTGATCTGAAGCTAATTCCTATCATAGACTATATGGTGGACATCATCTACAAGTTTAGAAGAGATGAGTATGAGAATTGAAAGTGATAATAAGATACTAGAAGGAAAAAACATAAGAAAGAATAGAAAGTGTTTAATAATTCTAATCCAGTTCTAGGTCACGATCCAACAATCAACACATGTGCTCTGATACCATCTGTAATACTACAACCTGAAAAGACTATAGCTCTATGTAACACGCCAATCCCTAGATCAGTTCATTGGCTTACATAGATCTTAAAGATGAATAATAAAGCAAATAACCATGCATCATAAATAACAAAATGATCCAGAGTATTCAATCATTACAATAATTCTTAGCACGCAGGCTAGCCCAAATAGTTCAATAGCAAATAGAAGCATAAGATATAATGTGGCACACCGGATTTACGGTCCGAGAATACCCGTTATGCCTGAAATTCACATTCCCATGATCAGTGAGCCGTGAGCATAACCGACAAGTATCATTACAACATCCAAGAATATAGGTACAAGTACTTACATAAGATCCATTATGGCGATACATCATCAATAGAGGAAGTCTTCAAACGCAGAGCCCATGTCATGCCTTAACCTACAGGCGACTGACTGGGAAGACGACCTAGCCCGCATAGACGTCAGCAATCTCCATTGTTCCTCTTGCTTCTGAAAGTCTAGCCAAGTAAATAGCCATGGAAAATTTTGGTGAGTACTTGGAATGTACTCGCAAACCATCTTAGGAGAACAATAATAAAGGATATGCAATATGGCCATGGTAGGATGGCTCCATAAGAGGTTATTTTAGAAATAAGTTTCTCTAGTAAACAATGACATAGCATATCTCTATATCTTTGTTGAAATTTTTTTGTAAAACATTTGGAAAGCTTTTTGCAGAGTTTTTAGAATCCACTAGGATTGGGTCACCCATTTGTTTCTTTCTCCCAGTCATCCCATGACCAAACTTCTTTTCTTCATTTCCAACCATCCCATGATCAAAACATATATCCTTTTCGACCATCCCATGGTCAAAACATTTCTAAAGCCATTGCTTTTCTGAAATCATTTCTGAAATCAAAACAAGCACCTCTCTACAGCAACCTTCCCAACCGTTCATGACCGAGGACTCTTCTATTTGAATAGATTTACACTCTGTAGAGGTTGTACACTTTACCCACAAGATTTGATACATACGCCGGGATCACCCCCGGATCGTCATACTAAAGTATGCGAGTCTCGGCTAACCAAACAAGACCTTCGGAATTGCACACTCTAGTATAAATGCCCACGCCATGAGTGTTAATCTCCTCAAAACCGGGACTCCCTATGTAGTTACCAAGCCAACCGGAGCGCTTTTTGCACCTTGACGGGTGTGCGCTTTCAATGAGGGTCTCATAGTATCGCGTGGAGGTCCGTAGACCCTTCGTTCCTTCTCCCGGTCGATGCTACGCATGGACCGTCTGTCCGGAGAAGGCCAACCCTCTAGGGATTGTTTGCCCCTATAGTAGTGCGAGGCACCTATTCCAGAATAGAAAACCTTCAGACCTAGCCCCTTCCAACATAAGAGTAATTATGGTTGCACGGGTTAATTGTTCTGGCAAAACTGCAAAGAACCCGGTGCGTTTTCATAAACATTTTTCCTCCATCTTTCGTTCATCCTTTTTGTAAAACCAAAACCTTTTTCATTTTCCCAGTTCACTTGGTGCCCAAGCCCAACCAAGGTTTTCAAATGAAACATTTTTGTAAGCTTTTCCGGGGTCTTCCCATCACATAGATTTTCTTCGGCTAAAACAAGGTTTCCAAAGGGGCATGGTGCTATACACCATCTACCATACTAGGGGCAAGTAGGTGTTATCAAATGTATTGTACTTGTAGTACAAACATGTAATGACTTGGAGGAGCCAAGCCACCACCATATATAGCCCATCACATAATAAAATAATGGAATTTCGATAAATAGCAGGTAAAACATGCAGAAGTAAAACAGTAGGAAGAGGCTCATGAGAAATAAGGTGGCTTTCCCGTGACCAGCGAGATGTCCCGTGACTTCTTTAGAATACTAGAATACCGATAAAAATAATGATAGCAATAATAATGCTTCGAGGCTTCCTTCTTCTCGACGGCACACAATCGCAACTATCGCCGTCATCGAGCATACATGCACACAAACAACACCACAATAAATACAAGGCATACAAGCGTCAATACATACATCAAGCAATCATACAACACATGATATAAAACAGTAGGGTGCTGGATGGTTAGTTTGATGAGATTGGTAAAAAGACTTGGAGTCATTAGAACATGATCGTTTTGGATTTATAGTCTCGGAACTACCAAGAAAGGGGTTTTTCACCATGGAAATGTTCTATGTGATACCATTGTATAAAAATTATACCATCAGATAGATATTGATAAAATGAAGCCAACCAAAGTGGTTTCACAATTTTTATTGATTACCATTAATTTATAATGGATTTTATAGTGATTAAAAATCTAGTTTGAGGAAATAATTCACCATAATAGTTTTGGTGCTCCAAAAATTATTTAATTGGGTGATTAGATAGGATTTAATGGACTGATTCAACTGGGGTTGGAATCAACTTAAAATAATTTCCAGAATGCCCTTAGGAAATTCCCAAATACAGTACTGGATGCTATTTGACTTTTTGACCATATTAAATATATAGGACATTCTAATGTAATTCCAAGGACACATGTTAGGTACTTTGAATAAATTTCTGTAGAAATTGGAATCAACAATTTTGGATATACAGAACTATTCTAGTGATTTTCTAGTAAATAAACCATTCACAGAATAGTTTTATTCACCAAAATTTAGTAGATGCTTAATAAATTTTGGGCTCTTGGGGTTTGATATATATGGGTATGTAGATGTAAAGAGAGTTATAATTATGTCAAAACCATCTTTGGTTTTACCTGGGAAATTTTCTAAAGGCAGAATTGGACTGATTTTGTTATTTGTGTTACAGTTCAACTACTGTTCCACTTGGCATGTGACTAATACAATGAAATAGGTATATGAGATACCTACAACGGCAATTAGACTCATACTATTTGAGATGTGTAGCTACCTTCATCACTGATCTTGGCGTGGTTCCAAGTGCATTGGACCCACTAGAGATATTGTGTGACAACACTGGCGCCATAGCACTCGCTAAGGAACCAAGATATCATCCAAAGACCAAGCATATCAACCGCAAGTTTCATATAATCCGAGATTATATAGCAGATGGAGATCTGAAGATCAGCAAAGTACATACAGATCTGAATGTCGCAGATCCATTGACTAAACCTCTTCCACGTGTAAAACATGATCAGCACCTCAGTGCCATGGGTGTGAGATTGTTGCCAAATGTAAACTAGATTATTGACTCTAGTGCAAGTGGGAGACTGTTGGAATTATGCCCTAGAGGCAATAATAAAGATGTTATTATTATAATTCTTGTTCATGATAAAGTTTATATTCCATGCTAGAATTGTATTAAGCGGAAACATTAATACTTGTGTGGTTTGTGAACAACACCGTGTCCCTAGTACGCCTCTATGGACTAGCTCATTGATCAATGATGGTTAAGGTTTCCTGACCATAGACATGAGTTGTAAATTAATAATGAGATCATATCATTGGGAGAATGATATGGTGGACAGACCCAAACTAAGCAAAGCAATTAGATCGCGTCATTGTGTTCGTCTTTGCGAAGCTTTTCCTATGTCAAATATTGTATTCCTTAGACCATGAGATAATACAACTCCCTGGTATCGGAAGAAAGCTTTGAGGTCATCAAACGTCATCCTATGAGAGGGTGATCATAAAGGTGTCTCTCAGGTGATCGGAAAGTATCTGTTGGGTTGTATGTATCGAGATGGGATTTGTCCCTCCCAAGTCGGAGAGATATACTTCGGGCCCACTCGGTAATCGATATCAACACCGCTTGCAAGCATGTGGTTAAGGAGTTAATCACAAAGTGATATCGGATTACGGAACGAGTAAAGTACTTGCTGTGAACGATATTGAACTAGGTATGACGATACCGACGATCGAATCTCGGGCAAGTAAAATATCGAGAGACGAAGGGAATATATATATGGGATTGATTGAATCCTGGCATCGTGGTTCATCCGATATGATCATCGATGAATGTGTGGGAGTCAATATGGGTGCCCGGACCCCGCTGTTGATTATTGATAGAAGATCATGTCTGCATATTCTCGAACCCGTGGGGTCACACACTTAACGTGTCTCGACGCTAGGATAGATTGGATACTTGGTTTATGATTTTTTTTTCGGAGTCTCGGATGGGATCCGGGACATCACGAGAGGTTTCGGAATGGTCCGGAGAATAAGATTCATATAAGGCAGTGCAGTTTTTGGAGTTCAGAATTGTTCCGGATTAATCGGTATTGTACCGGAAGCTTCTAGAACCTTCCGGAAGGGGACCAACGTGGCCCCACCTTCCGGGAGGGGGCATGGGCATATGAGGGAGTGTCCTGGCCGCATTGGGCCAGGGGCACAAGGCCCCATAGGGCCCAGCCGATCCTAGATAAGTTTAAATCGTTTAAACTAGAGATAAGATAGGGTTTCTAGATAAGGGAGAGTTTAAATCGTTTAAACTGGAGATAGGCTTGGAGGATGGGCAAGGGCTGGCCGCACCCCCCCCCTCTATATATAGAGGGCTGGTGCGCCCCCTCCCCTAATACATCTACACCTTCTTCCAAACCCAGTTGCCCTGCTGCCCTTCCTCTCTCCCTCCTGACTGTTTGTAGGCGAAGCCCTGCGGCAGAAATTCTCCACCATATACACCACGCTGTCGTGCTGTAGATCCAATCCATCTCTCCACCATACTTGCTGGTCCGAGGAAGGAGGAGACGTCGAGGTGCTGCACGTGTGCATCTCACAGAGGCACCGCCACTTGTGGTGCTAGATCGGATCGGATCGCGAGGAGGAGAAGCGAGTACGACTACATCACCCACGTTCCGACGAACGTTCCGCTGTGCGAATATTCAAGGGTATGAAAATCTAATCCAATCTCTCTCGTTGTTTGCATCTCCTAGATTAGATCTTGGCTTTCCCTCTGTTCGCTTTGGTAGAAAATTTTGATTTACTATGCTGCGAAACACTTCAGTGGTATCAGAGCTAGATCTATGCGTAGATGTGATTCACGAGTAGAACGCAACATGGTTGTTGCGGGCGTTGATGTTTTCTGTTGCAAGCCTCTTGTTTGTGTTCTTCTTATGACGCGGCATAGTGAGATGGAAGCGGTCCAGGCCAACCTTACGCGACGTCGTTCGCGAGACCGGCTCCGCACTTGACGTGTGGCTTGTTCCACACATGCGGCTGGTGGATGTCAGTTTCTCTCACTATAGTGATCATGGGATTAACACCAGAGTTTGGCAACCATAATATCACCGTTGTGGCTTTCCGTAGGTAAGAATCGTTCTTAGCATCTACTCCCATGAGCCACGTAAAACATGCAACAACAAAGTAGAGGCGTCTAACTTGTTTTTGCAGGGAGTGTTTTCTGTGATATGGTATGGCCCAAGATGTGATGTGTATAATGTATGCGATGATCATGTTTTGTAATGTTTCACGACTTGCATGTCGATGAGTACACAACCGGCAGGAGCCATATGGTTGTCTTTATAATTGTGTATGACCTGCGAGTCAACTTCTTATACGCCATGTAATAGCTTTACTTTATCGCTAAGTAGTTAGCAATAGTTGTAGTTGCTATTCGTGGTGGAGGCAATCATGGTGGAGTGATGGAGATCATGCCGGAACGCACAAGATGGAGATCATTGCGCGAAGATTGGCTATACCATGTCACATAAAGTTATATGCATGTGATGTTTATCCTTTTATGTATCTTATTATGCTTAGATCGCGACGGTAGCATTATAAGATGATTCCTCACTTAAAGATCAAGATAAAAACTGTGTTCTCCCCAAGTATGCACCGTTGCAAAAGTTCGTCGTGTCCAAGCATCACGTGATGATCGGGTGCTATAGACTCTACGCTCACATACAACGGGTGCAAGCCAGTTTTGCACACGCGGAAATACTTGGGTCTAACTTGACGAGCCTAGCATGTACAGACATGGCCTCGGAACACATGAACCGAAAGGTTAAGCATGAGTCATATGAATGATATGATCGACACTTCGTTGTCCACCATTGAAACCACATCTCTTCTCGTGAAGATCGGATT
Organism: Avena atlantica; assembly: GCA_910589765.1. Taxonomy (NCBI): domain Eukaryota; kingdom Viridiplantae; phylum Streptophyta; class Magnoliopsida; order Poales; family Poaceae; genus Avena; species Avena atlantica. The sequence goes on from OU342736.1 coordinate 313,428,984, forward strand.
AGGTGTGGTGAATTTGGATCGTGTTCACTAAACAACTTGAGGGATGTTGAATTTAGTGGGAGTTCATCTAGTAATTTGATTAAGTTGAACTATTTATCATGAACAAAGTCTAAATTGTACTTGCAAATACTGTAGATCACATGGCCAAGTCCAACTTCAACTTCAACGTTTTTGCTGAGAAAGAAAAGCTTAAGAACAATGGGTCTAACTTCACCAACTGGTTCCGCAATCTAAGAATCATTCTGTCTGGCGGACAAAAGGACTATGTCCTTGAGAAAGCGTTAGGTAACACCCCTGCTGCAACTGCGCCGGCTGATGAGAAAGCTGTCTATCAGTCACGCAAAGATGATTATGGTGTGATTAAGAGCACCATGTTGTTTGCTATGGAACCGGAACTTCAAAATCGTTTTGAAAACTATCCCGGGCCCTTTGAGATTCTCGAGGAGCTGAAAACCATGTTTCAGACTCAGGCCCGTTCTGAGAGATATGAGATCTCTGAGAAGTTCTTTAACTGCAAGATGGAGGAAGGGAGTTCCGTTAGTGAGCACACCATTAAGATGTCGGGCTACACTCAACGCCTTGAGCAACTGGACTGCAAGATTCCAGAGGAGCTCAAGATTGACAGGGTTCTGCAATCACTCCCTCCCAGCTACAAAAGTTTTGTAGTAACTCATAATCAGATTGGTTCCACTGATACGATCACCGAGCTCTTCGCAAAGCTGAAGGCTGCGGAGGTGGACATCAAAAAGGATAATCATGTGTTGATGGTCAACAAGCCCTCCTTTAAGAAAGGTAAAGGTGCAAAGAAGCCCTTCAAGAAAGGCGGCGGCAAGCGCGTTGCCCCTGCTGAGAAGAAGCTCAAGTCTGGTCCTAAGCCGGACACTGAGTGCTTCTATTACAAGGACAAGGGTCACTGGAAGCGCAACTGTCCGAAGTACCTAGCGGACAAGAAGGCTGGCACCATCAAAGGTATATTTGGTATACATGTTATTGATGTTTTCCTTACTAGCCCTCGTTGTAGTGCCTGGGTATTTGATACTGGTTCAGTTGCTAATATTTGTAACTCGAAACAGGAGCTACGGAATAGACGGCGGCTTGCGAGGGATGAGGTGACGATGCGCGTTGGCAACGGATCAAGAGTTGATGTGATGGTCGTCGGCACGCTCTCCTTAGTTTTACCTTCGGGATTAGTTTTAAACCTTAATAAATGTTATTATGTGCCTGCGTTGAGCATGAACATTATTTCTAGATCGTGTTTATTGCAAGACGGTTATTCATTTAAATCGGAGAATAATGGTTGTTCTATTTATATGAGTAACATCTTTTATGGTCATGCACCTCTTGTGAATGGTTTATTTCTTCTAAATCTCGAAAGGGATGAAACACACATCCATAACATTGAGGCTAAGAGATGCAAAGTAGATAGTGATAATACTACTTATTTGTGGCACTGTCGTCTAGGTCATATTGGTATAAAGCGCATGAAGAAACTCCATTCCGATGGACTTTTGGAGTCTCTTGATTTTGAATCATTTGACACATGCGAACCATGCCTCATGGGCAAGATGATCAAAACCCCGTTCTCCGGTATGATGGAGCGAGCAAAGGACTTGTTGGAAATCATACATACCGATGTATGCGGACCGATGAGTGTTTCGATGCGCGGTGGGTATCGCTATTTTCTCACTTTTTCCGATGACTTAAGTAGATATGGGTATATCTATTTAATGAAACATAAATCTGAAACGTTTGAAAAGTTCAAAGAATTTCAGAATGAAGTGGAGAACCATCGTAACAGAAAGATTAAGTTTCTACGATCCGATCGTGGGGGCGAATATTTGAGTTATGATTTTCTCACGCATCTCAAAGCAAGTGGAATCGTTTCACAACTCACGCCAACCGGAACACCACAGCGCAATGGTGTGTCTGAACGCCGGAATCGAACCCTATTAGATATGGTCCGATCAATGATGTCTCTTACTGATTTGCCGTTATCATTTTGGGGTTATGCATTAGAAACCGCTGCATTCACTTTAAATAGGGCTCCATCTAAATCCGTTGAGACGACACCGTATGAATTGTGGTTTGGTGCTAAACCTAAGTTGTCGTTTCTTAAAGTTTGGGGATGCGAAGCTTACGTCAAGAAGTTGATGCTGGACAAGCTCGAACCCAAAGCGGAGAAATGCGTCTTCATAGGATACCCTAAGGAAACTATTGGGTATACCTTCTATCACAGAACCGAAGGCAAAGTGTTTGTCGCAAAGAACGGTTCCTTTCTTGAGAAGGAGTTTCTCTCGAAAGAAGTGAGTGGGAGGAAAGTAGAGCTAGACGAGGTTATTGAACCTTCTCTTGAATTGGAGAGTAGCGCAGCACCTGAAATTGTTCCAGTGCCGCCTGCACCAACAATAGAGGAAACTAATGGCAAGGATCATGAAGCTTCGGACGATGCTGCTACTGAACGTCGCAGGTCGACAAGGTCGCGTGCCCCTCCTGAGTGGTACGGCAACCCTGTCTTGACTGTCTTGTTAGTAGAAGACAGTGAACCTACGAACTATGAGGAAGCGATGATGAGCCCAGACTCTGAGAAATGGCTAGAAGCCATGAAATCCGAATTGGGATCCATGAGCGAAAACCAAGTATGGACTTTGGTGGACCCTCCTAGCGACCGAAAGGCCGTTGAGTGCAAATGGATCTTCAAGAAGAAAACGGACGCGGATGGTAATGTTACCGTCTATAAAGCACGGCTTGTTGCGAAAGGTTTTCGACAAGTTCAAGGTGTTGACTACGATGAGACTTTCTCTCCCGTAGCGATGTTTAAGTCCATTCGGATTTTATTAGCAATTGCTGCGTTTCATGATTATGAAATATGGCAGATGGATGTCAAGACTGCGTTCCTCAATGGCAACATTGATGCAGAGTTGTATATGATGCAACCCGAAGGTTATGTCGATCCTAAGGATGCTGATAAAGTATGCAAACTTCAGGGTTCCATTTATGGACTGAAGCAAGCATCTCGGAGTTGGAACCTTCGTTTTGATCAAGTGATCAAGAGCTTTGGATTTGTTCCAAATTGCTACGAAGCTTGCATCTACAAGAAAGTGAGTGGGAGCTCGGTGACGTTTCTGGTACTATATGTGGATGACATATTGATTATTGGAAATGACATCAACATGCTTAACGATGTGAAGAGTTATTTGAACAAGTGTTTTTCAATGAAAGACCTAGGTGAAGCTGCTTATATATTGGGCATCAAAATCTATAGAGATAGACAAAGACGCCTGATAGCTTTAAGCCAGAGTACATACCTAGACAAGGTTCTGAAAAGGTTCAGAATGGATAAGGCATTGAAAGGTTCAGTGCCTATGTTGTCAGGTAAGATATTGAGCAAGGCTCAGTGTCCAGCTACGGTAAATGATAGGGAAGCTATGAGCAAAGTGCCTTATGCCTCGGCCATAGGTTCCATCATGTATGCCATGCTGTGTACTAGACCGGATGTGTCCAATGCTCTTAGTTTGACGAGCAGATATCAAAGTGATCCAGGAGTGGAACACTGGACAGCCGTGAAGAACATCCTAAGGTACCTAAATAGGACTAAAGAAATGTTCTTAGTCTATGGGGGTGATGAACAGCTCGTCGTAAAAGGTTACGTCGATGCTAGTTTCGACACCGACAAGGATGATTCTAAATCTCAGACAGGATACGTGTATATTTTGAATGGAGGAGCTGTGAGCTGGAGAAGCTGCAAGCAAAGCGTGATCGCGGGATCTACAGTAGAAGCGAAATACATGGCTGCTGCAGAAGCGTCAAGTGAAGGAGTTTGGATCAGAAACTTCATCACTGATCTTGGCGTGGTTCCAAGTGCATTGGACCCACTAGAGATATTGTGTGACAACACTGGCGCCATAGCACTCGCTAAGGAACCAAGATATCATCCAAAGACCAAGCATATCAACCGCAAGTTTCATATAATCCGAGATTATATAGCAGATGGAGATCTGAAGATCAGCAAAGTACATACAGATCTGAATGTCGCAGATCCATTGACTAAACCTCTTCCACGTGTAAAACATGATCAGCACCTCAGTGCCATGGGTGTGAGATTGTTGCCAAATGTAAACTAGATTATTGACTCTAGTGCAAGTGGGAGACTGTTGGAATTATGCCCTAGAGGCAATAATAAAGATGTTATTATTATAATTCTTGTTCATGATAAAGTTTATATTCCATGCTAGAATTGTATTAAGCGGAAACATTAATACTTGTGTGGTTTGTGAACAACACCGTGTCCCTAGTACGCCTCTATGGACTAGCTCATTGATCAATGATGGTTAAGGTTTCCTGACCATAGACATGAGTTGTCAATTGATAATGAGATCATATCATTGGGAGAATGATATGGTGGACAGACCCAAACTAAGCAAAGCAATTAGATCGTGTCATTGTGTTCGTCTTTGCGAAGCTTTTCCTATGTCAAATATTGTATTCCTTAGACCATGAGATAATACAACTCCCTGGTATCAGAAGAAAGCTTTGAGGTCATCAAACGTCATCCTATGAGAGGGTGATCATAAAGGTGTCTCTCAGGTGATCGGAAAGTATCTGTTGGGTTGTATGTATCGAGATGGGATTTGTCCCTCCCAAGTCGGAGAGATATACTTCGGGCCCACTCGGTAATCGATATCAACACCGCTTGCAAGCATGCGGTTAAGGAGTTAATCACAAAGTGATATCGGATTACGGAACGAATAAAGTACTTGCTGTGAACGATATTGAACTAGGTATGACGATACCGACGATCGAATCTCGGGCAAGTAAAATATCGAGAGACGAAGGGAATATATATATGGGATTGATTGAATCCTGGCATCGTGGTTCATCCGATATGATCATCGATGAATGTGTGGGAGTCAATATGGGTGCCCAGACCCCGCTGTTGATTATTGATAGAAGATCATGTCTGCATATTCTCGAACCCGCAGGGTCACACACTTAACGTGTCTCGACGCTAGGATAGATTGGATACTTGGTTTATGATTTTTTGTTCGGAGTCTCGGATGGGATCCGGGACATCACGAGAGGTTCCGTAATGGTCCGGAGAATAAGATTCATATAAGGCAGTGCAGGTTTTGGAGTTCGGAATTGTTCCGGATTAATCGGTATTGTACCGGAAGCTTCTAGAACCTTCCGGAAGGGGACCAACGTGGCCCCACCTTCCGGGAGGGGGCATGGGCCTATGAGGGAGTGTCCTGGCCGCATTGGGCCAGGGGCACAAGGCCCCATAGGGCCCAGCCGATCCTAGATAAGTTTAAATCGTTTAAACTAGAGATAAGATAGGGTTTCTAGATAAGGGAGAGTTTAAATCATTTAAACTAGAGATAGGCTTGGAGGATGGGCAAGGGCTGGCCGCACCCCCCTCTATATATAGAGGGCTGGTGCGCCCCCTCCCCTAATACATCTACACCTTCCTCCAAACCCAGTTGCCCTGCTGCCCTTCCTCTCTCCCTCCCGACTGTTTGTAGGCGAAGCCCTGCGGCAGAAATTCTCCACCATATACACCACGCCGTCGTGCTGTAGATCCAATCCATCTCTCCACCATACTTGCTGGTCCGAGGAAGGAGGAGACGTCGAGGTGCTGCACGTGTGCATCTCATGGAGGCACCGTCACTTGTGGTGCTAGATCGGATCGGATCGCGAGGAGAAGAAGCGAGTACGACTACATCACCCACGTTCCGATGAACGTTCCGATGTGCGAATCTTCAAGGGTATGAAGATCTAATCCAATCTCTCTCGTTGTTTGCATCTCCTAGATTAGATCTTGGCTTTCCCTCTGTTCGCTTCGGTAGAAAATTTTGATTTACTATGCTGCGAAACACTTAAGTGTCGTGGTAGAGGCGCCAAGAGGGAGTGGTGGTGTTGCTGCCCAAGATCTCTCAAGATATTGTGTCTCTCTCTTTCTCTCCACTCCAAGTGAGGAAGGGACAAAATAGGGGGCGGGGGCTAGTACTATAGTGATACAGTACCATACGACCAGAGTGGTTGTATGAGTGCTGGGGTGGAGATTTTGCCAAGGTTTGATGGGGTTTGGGTGGGGTTTAGATCAAGGTTTGATCAAACTCCAATTTTTTCCACAATGATGCTCATGAAGCAAGGTTCCATAAATTGATATTGGCAAGGTGATATGAAGATGCTGGTAGATAGGTATTATCAATATACACCTCGAGGAATTTATTTAGATTTTCAGATGATTTTTAGCTCACTAAAAATCATTTATTCAAAAAGTGCAGAAGTGGTTTCTAGAAGCTTATTTGATATTTTTACATTGGTCAAGGTTGGTTTTTAAAGTGGGATGGTACTAAATACCATATTACACCTTGGGTAATTTTAATGGAATTTATTGAGATGGAAAAGTATTTTTAATAAATTATTTCTTGCTTTTGCCATTCATGAAAAAAGGCAAAAAGAAATATTAAAGATTCTCAAAAATATTAGTTTCTGAGTTTGAAAGATAGGGTATGAGGTAGAGAACCCAAATGTGCATTGATTTGGCAGAGTGATTTGTAGAAAAATAAACTTGCCTTCATAGGAGAGATTTTTGAGAATTTTGCAAGATAATGATTTTAAATAGTTTTAGATTCCAAATAATTATGGAAATTATTTGGAAAATTGTCATATCCAAGTTAGATGATGTAAAATTGATGTATCCATCATGTCCAACCTTGGTTATTGAAGAATTATGGTGAAAAAGGATGGAAACTAGATTTGGGGGAATCTAGGGTTTTGATAATTTTATACCACCAAAACAGGGTGGGATTTGGGAGTTTAGATCTCACCTAGGTACAAGGGATATATGTATAGCTAGAACAAGTTATATATATGATCATGTAAGCAAGAGTTGGGCTTGTTTCTATTTGAGGTGGTTTAGGAGAGATCGCAAACTTTGTTGAAAATAAGGATGCCATAACAGATACATCATGATGCCCCATAAACCATGTGGGTTTAAGAAACACAAAGATCCAATGGAAACAAGTGAAGTATGGATTCATATACCATGGTTATTAGATAGTAACCATGCAAAGATCTGTTCAGGGGGAGGTAGCATATAGATGTGAGCTTCTGCCAAAGTAGACAAGATGATAAGATTTGCAGAAAAGATTATTATCTTGACTACAAAACCATCATGGATGAGTGGGAACTGAAATGGATTATCCAAGGGAAAGAGTGGTCTTTGGTATTACTAATGATGTACTACAAGATGGTTCAAGTACATTCTCAATAATACACACAGATTGGAATAGGTAGAGCTCCCAAGATTGAATCTAGATAAGAATTGCAGACTTAGCCATTTTGGCAGATTTAGGGTTTTAAACTAGATTACAAGAGGGAAACATTTGAGAGAGTGGAAAGGGTTTATCCTCTTCATCAAGTGGCTGATATTGAGGTATATATTGAGTAGAGGGGATCCATGCTTGTATTTGGTCCTTGATGATTTGGATTCTATTACAAGGAATTTGCTCAGGAGTGATCTGGCTGAGTAGATTAGAGATTCACTTGAGTGACTCAAGATAGTTTGAGATTGGGTTGCTTAGTTTGGGATGGATGATCCAACCATTGGGTTGAGCCTTAAGGATGAGCTACTAGATTGGATCACTCTAGTTCCTAAGCAAACAAGGCAATCATCAGATCAAGGCAACTCATCAGACAACAGATCAAGGAAATTCATCTTATCAAACTTATCCAACTACTACTAGGGTTACCATCAAGCCTAGCGTGAGGTAAGGATGGGCATTTTGAATTGGTTGTGCTTTGAAGTAAGGTAAGTACCTCTTGGTAATTCTACCAAGATTTAGAATGAAAATGTTTCAGAAGAAGTTTTGGAAAACCTAGATATAAGAGTAGTTGAAAGTTATGTCTTGAAAACATAAGGAGATTATATATAGGTTTCCATAGTTTTGGCAATAGAAACTAGTAGAATATTTTGTTGTGTCCAATTCATCTTGGCTCTGGTTTGAAATGCCAGAACATTTGAGAATATTAATATGAGCCAAGACATTTGTTTTGTAAAGTAGTTTTTATCAACTGAGGTTGAGGTAAGGAGTATATCATCTAATACAAAATCAGTTGTATGAACACAAGCAGACCAGTAGGCAAGCCTTGCAACAAGTAATAAGAAAAAGTTTTTGTCCCCCCTGATTTTTGTCTTTTGACAAAAAATTAGGGTTGCTGAAATTAAGATGTTACATATAATAGGCTCCATCTTCAATTGCCCACAAGCGAACAAATGTTGAGTGGAGTACCGCAACCTAGTAGATCACTCAGAATCAAAATATCCTGCAACATAAAACGTTGCTGCGGTGACCCAGTATACCACTGCATGGTGTAGTACACTATAGTCGTTGATATAATACCAATGGAACAACGTTCCATCCGCATTATATCCCTTAGAGTGGTACAACAGAAACATCGTGGGTCCAAGACAACACTTTATATTACATATTTAGCATATTACAAAAGATCCCAGAGAGCTTCCTCGAACAGTGAGGAAGTTTATAAAGAAAGAGCCAGAAAGATCCATTCGGAGTTTACCTCAAGAGTACTACTTATAAGTATATATATGTAGGGCTTGAAACTACTACTATAGTACTATTCTACAGAAGTAGGTTCCAGATTCTAGGAGTTTTATTTATATTCTACGCTTTCGCTTGTCTTCGATAGATTCTGGTAAGGTCTTTGACTCCGTTGATCTCCCTTATATATCTTCAACTCTTCAAGTAACTTATTTCCTAGGAACGCCATTGGTTTCTCAGAGATCTAGCAAGGGTTAAGAAGATACGTTGAGTACGAGCATACTCAGCAAATTCAATAAAGAGGAGTGTTTGATGCACTATCTACAACCATAGACCATAGGTCGTAGGCCATGCAAGTTTTCGTAAACATTTCTTCAAAGGTTGATTTTATTCTGAAAAGCTATGTCCATCAGCCTTCACGGGTTTACCAGAACTTTCATGGAGTTCCTTTCCCACAGCGTTCGCAGCTCCTTCCCGGAACAGGGAGTAACAAGTTACAGTTCTTACACTCTGCAAAGGTGCGTTACTTTACCCATGAGAGATCTTAGCTTTGTTGCACATCCGAGTTATAGGCTCGTTCACACTTCCTTGGTATGAGGCCAAGACTAAGATCTAAGCCAATAGATATCTGTTTTTTGTAAGCCCAGATCCACGGTAGACTTCCCCCGTATAAAACGGCTATACCCATGATCTGCAAATTACAAATGCCCAGAACAGTGTCCAATGCATGCGAAAGGGAGCTGATCCAGCTGACTTCTCCGTCCCATTCCAAATCTCATGGTTAACGCGTAATATACGACGCAAGAATCACTGGTGACATTGGTTGTTAAGTCCTAGATAATATGTTCATTTACCACCAGAACTTTCATAAAAGTTTATTACCTCATGGTAGATAACCTATAATCATATTATTAGGAAAATAGTGTTTTCTGATGTTTTTCAAATGCAGGTGATGACAACACTGGATTTGCAAAATACTTTACAGAAAATAATCAAAGGACATGAGCAAGTGTGAACTTGCCTTTTGTGATTGTAAGATAATGCACTCATGGTCTTTGAGATAATAGAAGATCCAATATCTGAAATCAGCATCATTGTTCCCGTAATGACTAATGTTTAAAGAAGCAAGATGCCATTATGCATAAATAATGCTATGCAATTTTATAATTCCCAAAGTGAAAGCCTTGATATTTTGAATAAGTTGATCTTAGGTATCTTCTTTAAGATTGGGTTTATTTTTAAGTTTATTTCGTAAGCAATGACATTGATAAGGAACTTAAGTGTTAACAAACCAAAAATATACAAATACTAATAGAATGATGTGATTATGATTAATTGTTATCTGGTGATTGGGATAAAAACTCCTTGAGTTGAGTTCTTAAGAGCTGAAGGAACTATTATAGACTTGTTTGTGTGAAGTGGCACAAAGAATAACATTTGAAGACACTAGTATTAGTTAAGGTTAATTAGTCTTAAGGTTTATTAGGTTTTACATTAGGCTTTGTGAGGGTTACAAATGATGTTGAGTTACCATATTTCAATTAATGATACAAGTGACTAAAGTTAACTTTAAAACATGAATAAACTTCAAATGAGATGTTTATGATGGTTTAGACCAAAGTTAACTATAAAAATAGAAGTGAATTGTAAGATATGATGAGTTTTAGAATAGTATCTAGTTTTAGGGTTTTGGCAAATATGATTAAGGATGATCGCTTTTAATTTAAGTGAAAGATAAATTTAATAATATGAAATTTTTTTAATGGAAGCATAATTACATGATCTTATAAATTTATTTGAGTTTAGAGTCATTTTTGAGAGTGGTTGAGGAATGGATATTATCCACCCCCTTATATATGAATGATATATAATATTTATTTAAAATGAGTTTAATTTTAAATTTAAGATTTAAAAACATTTAAAGGCTAATAGTTATATTTAAGTTTTATTTTAATTATGGATTTAGACTTAGTAATCAAACTTTTAAGGTTTTAGTGTTTTATAAGAAAATGGGATTATTTCTTACTTAAGAAATAATTTTAAGAATTAACAAAGTGGTTATTTCATTTGATTAAAATAAGTAATGAGTTTTATTTATCTTAAAATGTTTTTGATTAATATACATGGTATTTTTCTACTGGAATATACTTATTAAAGATCTTAAAAATGGATTTTATTTATTTTTAAGTCTTACTTTTTTTATAAAATTCTTCAAAAATTAAGTGTCTTAAATATTTGATTTACATTTTATTTGTAAAAACTCTAAGTTAGTATTTTTATAAAATAGTAAAGTTATTTTTATACACAAAAATTATTTTTATTTATTTTTAGGATTTTTTCCTTATTTAATGAAATTTCACTAAAGATTTAATAGTGTTTAATCTTTATTTACATTTTATTAACTTAAATAGGCAAAGTTATATTTTTTTTCTTAGGTGGATATTATTTCTGTGATAATTCTAATATATTAAATATATTTTTATGATTTTTCTATAATTTTCTATAACTGGAAATGTTTAAAGGTTATTTTGGTAATTTATTTATTTTACTTTTATTTTATTTCTTATTTCATTTGAATTGGGCTGTTTTGGGTTGGTACATGGGCTGGCCTGGCCCATCTAAGTTGGCCTGGGTCATCCAGACCATAGCCCACCCCTCTCTTCCTCTCCTCTCACCCGCATACACGCATTGACCTCTCCCCTCTTTCTCTGCTCGCTTGCGATGCCGTCGCCATCGCCAGCGCTGGGGCCGCTTTGGCCGGTCGCCGGCCAACTCCGGCACTGCCACAAGCCGACAAGGACCCTTTTCGATCTCCTCCTTTAATCTATGTCTCCCTGTTGCCGCTTGGCCTTCGCCGTATGCGCCCCTCCGAAACCCTAATTCCTCCCTGGCCGAACCGTTGTCGATCCCGGCGGTGCTGCCGCTTGGCCGTGACCCCCCCGTCGTGCTACATATGTTGTTGGGATGGCTTGGCGCGGTGCAGGCGCCTTGGTGCCCATCGTGTCGCTGTGCCGCTTCATTCGTGGCCTCTGCTTCCTCTTCGGCTAGCTAGGACTCACCTCAAGTAGGTGCTCCTTCTACCCCCTTTCTCTCTATGACAAGCCTTCGTGCTGATGAACTCTTCTGATATGGATTTGGGTTCTCTATGGATTTAGATGTAAATTTGAGAAATCTCTACCATGGTTTGTAGTGACGGTTTCATTTAGCAAGGCTTTTGCTTACTAGCTACCACTGTGGTGCCTCCATGGGAGTGTGCATATTGGTTTCCTAGTGTGCATGATCTGCTATGGTTAGTGGTTTTACTTTATAAGGTTATATACCTGGTGATGCAATGATGAAACAATATGGTGAATTATTTTCTTGCCAATGATGTGAAAACTGAGGCTAGCATATGATAGAGAAACAGATGCTATGGTTGGCCTCTTATGTGCTCAGTGATGATCCTTACATCAAGGTGTATGCAGATCTGAGGGATATTCTTTGCACTACTATTTGCTCCGATCAAAATCTAATAAGAACAGATTTGACTTACTATCCTTGTTGATAGTAAACAAAGTATACAATTGATTCCTAAAGACCTCTACTAGGAAAATGATAAATATGCTTTAGCCAAAATATCTTAGTGACCATTTAGTGTGAGGATACACTCTAATAGTTGTCGTGCATCAGACTGTCACTATGGTGCCTCCATTTTGGAGTATGCATAGTGATAAGTGGTGTTTACTTGAACTGTTGTGATCTAGATGATTTTATTTGATAAGATCATACACCTGTCCTGTGATGTAAAGGCTGAGGCATTGATCAAAATAAGAACAGATGCTATTATATGGCTCTTAATAACTCTATGATGATTTTGTGATTTTGGCAAAGCACTTCTTTGCAATCCTGAGAGTATCACCCTAACCACTCCTTCTAGATGAAACTCTAGTTGAAAGTGGATGATTTGGTACCACATATATATTTCTACTTGAGCTTGATGGTGCAGTTTAATAAGAACATGTGCTATAGTATGATTTTGGTGGTTAACCTGTGTTTTGTTGAGGTGTTGTAGCTGCTGGGCTGGTGGTGATCTTGATCAACCACCTGTTGATTAGGTGTATGCTTTCCTCCCTCTTCTGAGGTATCTACTGCTGCTACTCTCCTTGGCATCTGGGCATCCTCCTTGTGCTCCTGACTTGGGCTATGGAATCTGCTATTGTTTTTCTTCTGCTGGTGCGCTCCTGGATCTTGTCTTTTCTTTATTCTAGCTCTAGGATGGCTCCAGTTAGCAACCAGAGCTAGAAATGTGGTGAGATGATGGAGTAATATGTGTGGTTGTTATCCAGTGGTTGGCTTTGTGATTTGTGTTTTCTTGAGATGGAACTGCTAAGAACAAGAGATGTTCTTTGTGGTGTTCTTGGGCTAGCATAAGATCTGTTGGTCTAGTTGTGTATGTGAAAAGAGGTTATAGTAGTAGCTCTACTATGGCTAGGGCTTTTCCTCTACTTGTTGTTGCCTTGTGGTGTTGACAACACATATGCATGCATGCATGTGTGAGGTGCCTGTTTGTGTGCTGTTGGTCCTGATACCTCCCCCTGTCCAGATCTTTGTGCGATGATTATGCTTGGCTGGTTTGGTATTATCTCCAGTTTGGCTTTATTTTTGGGTTGCCAAATGGAATGGACTCTTTTACTATATTACCAAGGTGAAACTTGCCTCTTTTAGACCCATGATGCTGTGCTGAGGTCATTTGATATAATAAGAACATATCCTATACTTGTTCTATTTCTAAACACTGTATGATGATCTTAAGCATATCATTAGTATGCTAAATCTTAGAGTAAGTTACTACACTAACCCCCTTATTCATTTACTTTTGTTAGTCTATTTTTTTGCAGAAATCAGGATCAAAGAGATAAATAAGAAGATCAAGAAGAAAAGAAGAAACTTAGTTAGATTTCATTTTTAATTTTCTTTTTATTCAAATGTGTAAAGATTTTGTATTATTATTGTGTTTGTAAATATAAACTATTTATTTTTTTAATTCTTCCTTTGTAATTCCTAATTGTAAAAACAATGTAATATATATTGTTGTAATAAAGAATGTTGTTATTTAATTCAATTATGTAATTCCTTTTTTCCTACTTATTTATTTCCTAATTGTAAAGACAATGTCTTATATAAAGAATTGTTTTATTTATCTATTGTAAAATAATACTATATGCATATATATTTATTTTAATAAAGAATCCTTGTTATATTATTTTCTGTAATCATTTCATCCCAAGTTGTTAAATATTTATAGATCCTATTTGTGAACTTTTATAAATTCTTTTGAATTTCGTATTTGAAATTCAAATATATGTTTGAATAAAATTTCCTTGAAACAAAGAATTCTGCAAAGGTCATGTCGAAATCTATTGCACTTGGCCCATAGTTTCCTTCAGTACAAGAGAGATCCCGATCCCTCTGTAGCTCTTTTTAGTTTTGCGCGAAAATTCCCTGGATTTTCTTATGCATGAATGCAATGCATAAACCTGTGTCCTCTCTATTTCTAGGTGCTAAATCCTGGGATGTTATAGACTCTCCCCCTTAAAATAAACTTCGTCCTCGAAGTTCGCACCCTCTTATGTTTCCGAAGATAAAATTTACTTCTTCAGATCCTGGTGACTCTTTTAAATCCAGGATGAAGATAATTGTTGTATCTTCATTCAAACTTTTCCTTGGACCCTCTTTTGATTTGAAATGAGACAACTCCTAATCCCCTTTGATGTATAAACTTCTTTTGAATCTAGCACTTTTGCCCTGATCAGATCCTCTTGGACATCTATTCAAGAAGTGTCTAAGTTTTTAGAAAGTCTCTTTAAGGTAAGATTCTGGTTTATACTTTGGTTAAATGTAGCTTTAATCTATTATTCATCTATTTATGGTATACTTAGTCCTTATGACTTACTTTTTATCAATGTTTTTGGCTTTCCTAAACCTTACTCTGAATCTCAACTTCTGATGCTTCATTATTCACTCCCCCCCTTGAGATTTTCTAATGGTCTTTTGAGGAACAGATGGTATACCCACATACTTGGGAAATGGTGGTGCAAAATCTTTAACTCCTTAATTGCATGTATAAGGTAACTTTTAACATTACTACTGTCTTGACTTACCACTTGCTTTGTTGTGATTGATGTTGTTATTGACTTCATTTATGGTTTCATACTTCTGCTTTTCTGAGGATGATCTTCTTCTCCTACACCTTCCTTTGATGGTGATTTGGTGGAAGTTGTGTCTCTTCCCACTGATGTTCCATAATCCTCCTGACATTCCAGACAACATGATTTCTTGTGTCCTAGAACTCCACACTTGCTACATTTCCCCTGAAATGCTCCTACATTCCTTTCTCTGACTAGATTAGGCTGCACATTTTGATTAGATGATAACCCCATTATTGCTTCTATTACTCCTGTTGTCCACCCATGAGTTAACTGCAGTCTTAAGCAGTTCCTTTTTTTGTGTCCTGGTTCCCCACATTGGTAACATACTATCTTAGGTTTTGGACACTCCTTCAACACGTGGCCTCGAATTCCATAGTTGTGACATATTTTCTCTGTTTTGTATGTCATAAGTGGATCCGGATAATTCCTTGTCATATGTCCTTGGGCCTGACCTGTTGTGGTCTGTTTTTGAATTCTCTTTTTCTTTCTTTCAGGTGCATCAATCTCATCATCTCCTGATATATGTGCACTATCCACCAATTCCTGGAACTCTTTTACATGCACAATCCTCAGCTGCATCTTCATAATAGCTTGTAGTCCTTTCATGAACTTCTTTTGTCGTTTTGCCTCCCTGTTTAATTTCTCACTAGTATACTTGGATAAACGGTTAAACTCTCGTACATCTTTCAGAACTGGAAGATTCTTTTTCTCTAAATCTTCATTCTCCTTCCTTTTACCATTGTCCCGATGAACAAATTCGTCTCGAAAATTCTTTTTAAACTCATCCCATGTATTGACACCTCCTCCTGGAATCACAAACTTGGATTTCTCCCAACACATGGCTGCGGTTCCGGTCAATAGATAAGTTGCATAACGTACCTTTTCTTCATCCTTGCATCTCACACTTTTAAGCTTACGGGATATATCCATTAACCAATTTTCCGCCTCCTTAGGTTCTTCAACCATAGAAAAACTCCAGGGTTTGGTTTCTAAGAATTCCACCTGTTTAACCCTTGGATGTAATTCCTTGAATTGCTTCCCTTGTCTAACTTTTAATGTCTCCCGATAAAACTGGTTCTTCCTATTGGTTTCAACCTTTGTTACTTCTTCCATACTCCTCATATACTGAAGAACCTCCTATTTGGTAGTTAAATATGGCTTTTGATTTGATCCGTCCTTCAGAATTGCCTGGTTAACCTCCTGTTGTTGTATCACCAACATCTCATGAGCCTTCATCTTTCCAACATTAAAGTGATAATTCGCCTCTCCCTCACGCGAACCCATTTTCCCTTCTAGACCGGCACATCAAGTAAGGACTTCATCAAACATCATGCATATGACCATAAAGTTCAAACTTCATGCACAGTCCTAGTCACACAATAAAATCCAATAAAATCCAACAAATCCAAATGTTATCTCTAGCAAACATACATCAAAAGCCTGTAGAAACAGTACTTCGAGTAAAATATCTCTTGTACTTAGGCTTTGATGTTATACACTACAATTTTTGATACATATAGTGTATGGAATTCTACCATTATATACCTATTTGTATGGCTCATAATGTTCTTTGCCTATGAAATTACACCATTTTCCCATCTTCAAAGGGATAACTTTTGGTAAAATTTGATCCGACTGTAGAGATAGTTGGTTAAATCACTCTATAATTGGTTATATCTTAATTATCCTTGGAGTTACATCCTAAACATCATTCTCACAATTTTACCCTTTGTTTCTAATATTAACTTTTCTGAACATATTTATTATAACAACGAATAATTCTCAAGTTTTAACTAGTTTCATAACCTATATGGATCTACTTGTACTACAAGAATATTGTCTTGTCATTCATGCCACTATGGATTTGGCATAATACATGGGTTAGATAAGCATAACCCTATTTATTACTCTTAATAAGATTCTATTCTTCATATAATAGCTCTTAGTTAAACAAAACATTAGTTACTTTCCCTACAATAACATGTTGTTTAAGGTTTTGGGGCATACTTCCCTGGTATTTACTATTAGTATAAAGATAATAACAAAGTTTTACTTCATTTCATGGCTTCTCTTAGTAAGATAACACCATGATTAACTACTCCCTTATGAGGGACTCTGACTTGGTGATATACTTCTCTAATTTAGTTATAGTATAGAATAGTCTAGTAGAAGATATATTGCCTACTTATGAAATACTGGATATGTAGTTCCTAAATTAAATAGTAGATAAGTATTTATTAATAAAAAAAGTAATCTAAGAACTTTAATAAGGTGTGACAAGGTTATTCTCAAGTGAATATCCATCACATGTATGAGGAAAATATAGTGTAGATAAGATGGCTTCCTAAAGTCACTATCTAACCTACAGGTTCTACCCATTTACTAGGTTTCCAACCTAAGGTCAAAGCATATGCTCTGATACCAACCGCGGTGACCCAGTATACCACTGCATGGTGTAGTACACTATAGTCGTTGATATAATACCAATGGAACACCGTTCCATCCGCATTATATCCCTCAGAGTGGTACAACAGAAACATCGTGGGTCCAATACGACACTTTATAATACATATAGCATATTACAAAAGATCCAGAGAGCTTCCTCGAACAGTGAGGAAGTTTATACAGAAATAAAAAGAAAGATCCATTCGGAGTTTACCTCAAGAGTACTACTTATAAGTATATATATATGTAGGGCTTGAAAGTACTACTATAGTACTATTCTACAGAAGTAGGTTCCAGATTCTAGGAGTTTTATTTATATTCTACGCTTTCGCGTGTCTTCGATAGATTCCGGTAAGGTCTTTGACTCCGTTGATCTCCCTTAGATATCTTCAACTCTTCAAGTAACTTATTTCCTGGGAACGCCATTGGTTTCTCCGATATCTAGCAAGGGTTAAGAAGATACGTTGAGTACGAGCGTACTCAGCAAATTCACTAAAGAGGAGTGTTTGATGCACTATCTACAGCCATAGACCATAGGTCATAGGCCATGCAAGTTTTCGTAAACATTTCTTCAAAGGTTGATTTTATTCTAAAAAGCTATGTCCATCAGCCTTCATGGGTTTACCAGAACTTTCATGGAGTTCCTTTCCCGCAGCGTTCGCAGCTCCTTCCCGGAACAGGGAATACCAAGTTACAGTTCTTAGACTCTGCAGAGGTGCGTTACTTTACCCATGAGAGATCTTAGCTTTGTTGCACATCCGAGTTATAGGCTCGTTCACACTTTCTTGGTATGAAACCCAGACTAAGATCTAAGCCAATCACTGTCCTTCTCCACGACCCCACATACACCACAATTGTTGGATGACCAAACTCAAGGTAGACTTTTCCCCGTATAAAACGGCTATACCTTAATTGGATACACACAATAACCATTAATACTAGATATCTGTCTTTTGTAAGGCCAGATCCACGGTAGACTTCCCCCATATAAAATGGCTATACCCACGATCTGCAACTTACAAATGCCCAGAATAGTGTCCAATGCATGCGAAAGGGAGCCGATCTTGCTGACTTCTCCGTCCCATTCCAAATCTCATGGTTAACGCGTAATATACGGTGCAAAAATCACTGGAGACATTGGTTGTTAAGTCCTAGATAATATGATCCTTTACCACCGGAACTTTCATAGTAGTTTATTACCTCATGGTAAATAACCTATAATCATATTATTAGGAAAATAGTGTTTTCTGATCTTTTTCAAATGCAGGTGATGACAACACTGGATTTGCAAAATACTTTATAGAAAATAATCAAAGGACATGAGCAAGTGTGAACTTGCCTTTTGTGATTGTAATATTATGCACTCACGGTCTTCGAGATAATAGAAGATCCAATATCTTAAATCAGCATCATTGGTCCGGTAAGGACTAATGTTTAAAGAAGAAAGATGCCATTATGCATAAATAATGCTATGCAATTTTATAATTCCCAAATTGAAACCCTTAGTATTTTGAATAAGTTGATCTTAGGTAATTTCTTTAAATTGGGTTTATTTTTAAGTTTATTTCATAAGCAATGACATTGATAAGGAACTTAAGTGTTAACAAACCAAAATATACAAATACTAATAGAATGATGTGATTATGATTAATTGTTATCTGGTGATTGGGATAAAAAGTCCTTGAGTTGAGTCCTTAAGAGCTGAAGGAACTATTATAGACTTGTTTGTGTGAAGTGGCAAAAAGAATAACATTTGAAGACACTAGTATTAGTTAAGGTTAATTAGTCTTAAGGTTTATTAGGTTTTAAATTAGGGTTTGTGAGGGTTACAAATGATGTTGATTTATCATATTTCAATTAATGATACAAGTGACTAAAGTTAACTTTAAAACATGAATAAACTTCAAATGAGATGTTTATGATGGTTTAGACCAAAGTTAACTATAAAAATAGAAGTGAATTGTAAGATATGATGAGTTTTAGAATAGTATCTAGTTTTAGGGTTTTGGCAAATATGATTAAGGATGATCCCTTTTAATTTAAGTGAAAGATAAATTTAATAGTATGCAATTTTTTTAATGGAAGCATAATTAGATGATCTTATAAATTTATTTGAGTTTAGAGTCATTTTTTAGAGTGGTTGAGGAATGGATATTATTCACCCCCTTATATATGAATGATATATAATATTTATTTAAAAGGAGTTTAATTTTGAATTTAAGATTTAAAAACATTTAAAGGATAATAGTTATATTTAATTTTGATTTAAATTATGGATTTATACGTAGTAATCAAACTTTTAAGGTTTTAGTGTTTTATAAGAAAATGGGATTATTTCTTACTTAAGAAATAATTTTAAGAATTAACAAAGTGGTTATTTCATTTGATTAAAATAAGTAATGAGTTTTATTTATCTTAAAATGTTTTTGATTAATATACATGGTATTTTTCTAGTGGAATATACTTATTAAAGATCTTAAAAATGAATTTTATTTATTTTTAAGTCTTATTTTTTTAATAAAATTCTTCAAAAATTAAGTGTCTTAAATATTTGATTTACATTTTATTTGTAAAAACTCTAAGTTAGTATTTTTAGATAATAGTAAAGTTATTTTTATACACAAAAATTATTTTTATTTATTTTTAGGATTTTTTCCTTGTTTAATGAATTTTCACTTAAGATTTAATAGTGTTTGATCGTTATTTACATTTTATTAACTTAAATAGGTAAAGTTATATTTTTTTTCTTAGGTGGATATTATTTCTATGATAATTCTAATATATTAAATATATTTTTATGATTTTTCTATAATTTTCTATAACTGGAAATGTTTAAAGGTTATTTTGGTAATTTATTTATTTTACTTTTATTTTATTTCTTATTTCAGTTGACTTGGGCTGTTTTGGGTTGGTACATGGGCTGGCCTGGCCCATCTAAGTTGGCCTGGGTCATCCAGACCACAGCCCACCCCTCTCTTCCTCTCCTCTCACCCGCATACACGCATTGACCTCTCCCCTCTTTCTCTGCTCGCTTGTGATGCCGCCGCCGCCAGCGCTGGTGCCGCTTCGGCCGGTCGCCGGCCAACTCCGGCACTGCCACAAGCCGACGAGGACCCTTTTCGCTCTCCTCATTTAATCTCTCTCTCCCTGTTGCCGCTCGGCCTTCCCCTTATGTGCCCTTGCGAAACCCTAATTCCTCCCTGGCCGGACCGCTGTCGATCCCGGCGGTGCTGTTGCTTGGCCGTGACCCCCTGTCGTGCTACAGATGTTGTTGGGACGGCTCAGCGCGGTGCAGGCGCCTTGGTGCCCATCGTGCCGCTTCATTAGTGGCCTCTGCTTCCTCTTCGGCTAGCTAGGACTCGCCTCAGGTAGGCGCTCCTTCTACCTCCTTTCTCTCTGTGACTAGCCTTCGTGCTGATGAACTCTTCTGATATGGATTTGGGATCTCTATGGATTTAGATGTAAATTTGAGAAATCTCTATCGTGGTTTGTAGTGACGTTCAGGTTGATTCAGGTTATACATAGGTTGTAAGTTTGGTATTTAACCACTAAGAATGTTGTGCTAGCTCTGATGCTTAAATCTAGATGATTTAATCATCCCAAGCTTTGGGGCTAAATGAAATGGTGATGTCAGATAGACAAATGATGTACTTGTTTCTGTGTTTACCTTAACCTGGGCTAATATCTTGGGCTTAGCTGTATTGGGGATATTTCATCCCCAATTACTGAACTTTTATTTCAATAGGATGATTTGATTAGTTTCTGACCATCTAGATAATAGAAAATTGGTAAGATATGATTCCTGGATTCTTTACTAGGGAAATGATTTGAAATTCCCTCTCTGATTATTTGCAGAAAAGGTTGTGAATACCACAATGGTTAATGATCTGCATAAGTTTGCTTGCAGATGTTTTGGAATGATCTACTAATGATCATCTCATGCAAAGACATGATTTTGAGCAAGCAGGAATTAAAAGAGTTAAAGTAGATTTCTTTATCTACTTAATTGCTGGGTAACTAAATAAATGATTCCTAGATTTGGCTAGGAAGATGATTTTCTTTTATTTGGGCTGATGTGATTGTTTCATTTAGCAAGGCTTTTGCTTACTAGCTACCACTGTGGTGCCTCCATGGGAGTGTGCATATTGGTTTCCTAGTATGCATGATCTGCTATGGTTAGTGGTTTTACTTTATAAGATTATATACCTGGTGATGCAATGATGAAACAATATGGTGAATTATTTTCTTACCAATGATGTGAAAATCGAGGCTAGCATATGATAGAGAAACAGATGCTATGGTTGGCCTCTGATGTGCTCAGTGATGATCCTTACATCCAGGTGTATGCAGATCTGAGGGCTATTCTTTGCACTACTATTTGCTCCTATCAAAATCTAATAAGAACAGATTTGACTTACTATCCTTGTTGATAGTAAACAAAGTATACAATTGATTCCTAGAGACCTCTACTAGGAAAATGATAAATATGCTTTACCCAAAATATCTTAGTGACCATTTAGTGTGAGGATACACTCTAATAGTTGTTGTGCATCAGACTGTCACTATGGTGCCTCCATTTTGGAGTATGCATAGTGATAAGTGGTGTTTACTTGAACTGTTGTGATCTAGATGATTTTATTTGATAAGATCATACACCTGGCCTGTGATGCAAAGGCTGAGGCATTGATCAAAATAAGAACAGATGCTATTATATCGCTCTTAATAACTCTATGATGATTTTGGCAAAGCACTTCTTTGCAATCCTGAGAGTATCACCCTAACCACTCCTCCTAGATGAAACTCTAGTTGAAGGAAAGTTTAAAGTGGATGAGTTGGTACCACGGCTATATTTCTACTTGAGCTTGATAGTGCAGTTCAATAAGAACATGTGCTATAGTATGATTTTGGTGGTTAACCTGTGGTTTGTTGAGGTGTTGTAGCTGTTGGGCTAGTGGTGATCTTGATCAACCACCTGTTGATTTGGTGTATGCTTTCCTTCCTCTTCTGAGGTATCTACTGTTGCTACTTTCCTTGGCATCTGGGCATTCTCCTTGTGCTCCTGACTTGGGCTATGGAATCTGCTATTGTTTTTCCTCTGCTGGTGCTCCTGGATCTTGTCTTTTCTTTATTCTAGCTCTAGGATGGCTCCAGTTAGCAACCAGAGCTACAAATGTGGTTAGATGATGGAGTAATATGTGTGGTTGTTATCCAGTGGTTGGCTTTGTGATTTGTGTTTTCTTGAGATGGAACTGCTAAGAACAAGAGATGTTCTTTGTGGTGTTCTTGGGATAGCATAAGATCTGTTGGTTTAGTTGTGTATGTGAAAAGAGGTTATAGTAGTAGCTCTACTATGGCTGGGGCTTTTCCTCTACTTGTTGTTGCCTTGTGGTGTTGACAGCACATATGCATGCGTGCATGTGTGAGCTGCCTGTTTGTGTGCTGCTGGTCCTGATACCTCCCCCTGTCCAGATCTTTGTGCTATGATTGTGCTTGGCTGTTTTTATATTATCTCTAGATTGGCTTTATTTTTGGGTTGCCAAATGGAATGGACTCTTTTACTATATTACCAAGGTGAAACTTGCCCCTTTTAGACCCATGATGTTGTGCTGAGGTCATTTGATATAATAAGAACAGATCCTATACTTGTTCTATTTCTAAACACTCTATGATGATCTTAAGCATATCATCAGTATGCTAAATCTGAGAGTAAGTTACTACACTAACCCCCTTATTCATTTACTTTTGTTAGTCTGTTTTTTTTATTTTGCAGAAATCAGGATCAAAGAGATAAATGAGAAGATCAAGAAGAAAATAAGAAACTTAGTTAGATTTCATTTTTAATCTTGTTGTAATTTTCTTTTTATTCAAATGTGTAAATATTTTGTATTATTATTGTGTTTGTAAATATAAACTATTTATTTTTTCATTCTACCTTTGTAATTCCTAATTGTAAAAACAATGTAATATATATTGTTGTAATAAAGAATGTTGTTATTTAATTCAATTATGTAATTCTTTTTTCCTACTTATTTATTTCCTAATTGTAAAGACAATGTCTTATATAAAGAATTCTTTTATTTATCTATTATAAAATAATACTATATGCATATATATTTATTTTAATAAAGAATCCTTGTTATATTATTTTCTGTAATCATTTCATCCCAAGTTGTTAAATATTTCTAAATCCTATTTGTGAACTTTTATAAATTCTTTTGAATTTCAGATTTGAAATTCAAATATATGTTTGAACAAAATTTCCTTGAAACAAAGAATTCTGCAAAGGTCATGTCGAAATCTATCGCACTTGCCCCGTAGTTTCCTTCAGTACAAGAGAGATCCCGATCCCTCTGTAGCTCTTTTTAGTTTTGCGTGAAAATTCCCCGGATTTTCTTATGCATGAATGCAATGCACAAACCTGTGTCCTCTCTATTTCTAGGTGCTAAATCCTGGGATGTTACAGTAGCAGCCCTGAACGGTCAATACATGGAATGTATGGCAAGTAGCGCTAAGTAGGTTGACAATACACCTAGAAACTGCATGCTTATTTGGCTAAGTGGGGCTTTGGCTAGCATGCATTTTCTTAAACAATTTTATCCTAGTTTTGAATCAAGTTTGATCACAAAACCTATTAAGTTCACCCATCAAGTTTTAGTAATCAAGAAATAAGGATGAGTAAGAATATGTCATAGCCTCGATAGCAAGGACCTCATTTGTTTGTAATTGCGGACACGGATAAACACATAGTTTTACACCCTGCCCTGGCCAACCCAGCTCATACCACCACACTCATATTGTGTGATGATAGGGAGTGTAGGGGTTCGTAGCATGGAAAACAAAAAATGTTTACCGCATGAACACACAATCAAGATCTAATCTATGATCAAGCCAAGATCTATCTACTAGATTGTAGCAACGAGTCGATATAATACTAACCCTCGAAGATCCATAGCGGTTAACGAGAGCAGATTCTCGTGGGTGATGTATTCGTACACTTGCCGATCTCAAGATCGCGTACACGATCCTTCCAGTGTAGCGTTCCGGCAGCGCTTCCGCAGTCGGTCACATGTTCGGTACTCGATGAAGACCTTACTCTCCCTTGTTCCAGCAGGCAGCGGAGGTTGTAGCCCTCTCCTCATGATTCCGGCAGCACGACGGTGTGGTACCGGAAGTGGAGGGGAGATCTCGCAGGCTTCGCCTTAAGCCGGAGCGAGTATGGTGGACTATGAGAGAGACCTTGGCGATCTAGGGTTTAGAGGCACCAAGGGAGGAGGCTAGGCTGGCGGCTAGGGCTTGGGGAGAGCCCCAACTCAGAGGCTAGGAGGAAACCCTAGGGCGGCGGCGACTGCAGGAGGCCGGCGGCTAGGGTTAGGGTTTTGGTGGAGAGAGGTGTAGCTAGAGGGGGCACCCCTACCCCTTCTTTTATAGGTGGGAGGGCGCCGGCCAAGGGGAGGGATTCCTCCCCCAAGTCGGCCTCCTTGGCCGGCGGGTGGAGGGATAGGAACTCCTCCCCAAGTAGGTTTCCTACTCTCCCTCCACCAAGCAAAAACTGCCGTTTGACTTTTTCAAATTGGCGTTTGAGTTTCAAACTAGGATTTGATTTTTCCCTTCATTTTTCCCAGCCATGTTACCTAGTACATAATGCAACCATTACACATTGTTATGACACATTCATGTACCCTTCCCCTCCGGAGTGCCGGACCTTTCAGACCCTTCTAGAACATTCCTGATGAAAACACCGGAATCATTCCCCAACTCCGAAACAGGTCTTTCCTTATATGAATCTTATTCTCCAGACCATTCCGGATCTCCTCTGATATCCCGGATCCCATCCGAGACCCCTAACAACATTAGGTCTCTTACTCATCATTCCATAACTACTCAACAACATCGAATCCTTAAGTGTGTCTCCCTACGGTTCGTGAATTATGCGGACATGATCGAGACACTTCTCTGAACAATAACCAATAGAGGAATCTGGAAATTCATATGGCTCCCACATATTTCTACGATTACTTTGTGATCGAATGAACCACTTACATATGATACCAATTTCCCTTTATCTCACGATAGTTTACTTATCAAGGTTTTGATTGTCGGTATCTCTGCATACCTAGTTCAACCTCGTTACCGATAAGTACTCTTTTCTCGTTCCTGTGGTATGTGATCCCTTGTTTGCCAGCCACATGCTTGCAAGCTAATTGGATGACATTCCACCGAGAGGGCCCAGAGTATATCTATCTGTCATATGGATGGACAAATCCCACTCTTGATCCATGTGTCTCAACCCATACTTTCTGAACACTCAATGCCACCTTTATAGCAACCCAGTTACGGTGTGGTGTTTGATGTCATCAAAGCATCCTTCCAGTGATGGTGATAAGCATGATCTCATGGTCAAAGGAATTAGGTTACTATGTATCAAAAAGCTTATAGCAAATGAACTATATTAAATGACTTAATCTTTATGCTACACTTAACTATAGGAGTATGTCCATCACATCATTCTCCTAATGATATGACCCTGTTGTTAATAACATCTTCTATGTTCATGATCAGGAAACCATGATCATATATTAACCAACAAGCTAGTTTAACAAGAGGCTTTACTAGGGACTCTTTTATGTTTACAAATCACACAAGTATTAATGTTTCTGGTTAATACAATTATAGCATGGTATGTAAACATTTATCATCAGTATGAAGATATGATAATAACCACTTTATTATTGCCTCTTGGGCATATCTCCAACAGTCTCCCACTTGCACTATACTCAATAATATAGTTTCAAACCTTTGTGTATTCAACACTATGGCTTTCTGGTGTTGTATGTACACGATTTCTAGTGGTCAACTGATCTTCAGATCTGACACTTCCAGGTCCGTGTGTAATTGCATGTCTTTGCGTCTCTATGCATCACTCATTTTCTAATGAGATGGCTTTGTACAAATTTGGTCCTTTGGTGTGACCTTTAGTTCTTTGGGGTTAAAACATGTTGATAATATTGTCGTACAATATATCTTTATAGTATTATCCCTGCTATGAACTACAGCTAGTTTGATAACAAACTACTTGACACAAATGCCCTCTTTTGCTGCTATAATAGCAGTTATATACTTAGACTTTTGTTGTAGTATCTGTCGCAATGTCTTAACTTTGGAACTCATCCAAATCCATTATGGAACTTACTTTCCATCACATTGTGCCACCCTTAGTTTAGATTGAGATAAACTTAATTTGTACTTTGTGACAAAACTAGTATCAATGTAATACTTTTATAATGAACTAACCATCTATTTGTCACTTCTACAAAATAATATATTCTTAGTTCTTTTAGAAGATCATAAGAATATCTTTACTATCGTCCAATAATCATCTCATGAATTATTCTGGTATATGCTCATAACATTTAGAGAATAGGACATTTCTCGATTTGTACACATCACAACATGATTGATAGAATACTCTTTGTGATTGTATCTATCAAGTATTAAAAATACTTAAATATTTATTCAATCCTTCCTGTGCAACAAGAACCTTTCTTGTAGTTTCTATATTGAACTCATTCAATATCTCATCTATGTACTTCTGGCACAACCATATTGGCGTCACAATTTATCCATATAGACATTGATGCCATATATTTGGGTTCTGCCTAAGCCTTTCATCGAGATGAAATTCTTATCCTGTGTTAATAAAAATACATCATTTCTAATCAACAATATGTCTTCCACATAATGTATTAGAAACATGTCTTAGCGCTCCCACTTAATTTCTTGCAAAAGCAAGCATCTTCATTGTCTCTGATGAAATTAAACTCTTTTAATAGTTTCATCATAGTGAAGATTCCAACTCCGCGATGCTCACTTCAACCATTGAAGTTTGTATATGCTTTTAGCATCCTTTGAAATAACAAAACCCTATGGACCGTGTTAAGCACATGTCCTAGGTAACAATTCTATTAGAAGAACTTGTTTTGTTTATTCAACTACCACATAACAAAATTATATGTAGTGGTTGCTACATTAATCCGTCTAGACTAAATATCGCTATGAAAGATCAAATCTTGTCACAGTCAACCTTTGAACATTGTTGTGGACTCTTTCCCAACATGTCGACTATTTCATAGATGTGAAAACATCCATGTCTATTTCTTTATAGATCCAAAAACGACTGTAAGGTCTTACACCTTTATCAAGGGTCCTTCAAGTTCAAAACTTGATTTCTCGTGTATGGAACTATCACGGATTTTATGGCTTCAAGCCATTTTATGGAGTTAGGACCAATCATCGCTTCTTTGCATGCAGTCGGATCATTATCATCAAATAATGATTTAACTCTCAAATCTTGGTATTTGATTGTTTACCCGACCTACTTGTTTCAATAGGAACTTAGATCTCCGTGACCACAACCTTTGAGGCACGTGAGCCATGAGCATTGTTGCTGCCTCCAGAACACTTTTCGGCGCTGCGCAACATTGCACATATAGCTAAGGTTCTTTTAACCTTAAGTTCTATTGTCCTCCCACTTAACTTTTCACAGAAAAATTTCTTTCTCAAAGAAACTTGACGTTCTAAGAGACAAACACTTTTGCCTTCGGTGTTATGGAGGAATACTCAACTATTATTCAAAGTAACATACAAAGATATGTTCATCTGATTTTGGTTGCAAACATCTTTCTTATGCATAGCATACCAATTTTTTAAGAAAGGACAACTTGGGTTTTATCCCAAACCATAACTTTATATGGTGTCAATTTAACGGATTATGATGGAGCTTTTTTTAGTGGAAAAACGGTAGTCTCTAAAGCTTTTAATCTTTAAAATATAATGGCAGTTTTATGAATTACACCTTTGATCTTACCATGTCAAAACAAGGTTTAATTACATATCTCGAATGCTCCATACTCTTATGGTGTTTCGAAAAATGCAAATCCTCGGAACAATTCCTTAAATCTTAGGTATTATGCTAAACTTGTAACTCAAATATCTTCCTTTATGATCTTATCATAAACTATTTATATACTTGTTACAATGATTTTGCACTTCATCTTGAAAGTCTTTGAACTTTTCAAATGTTTCATACTTCATCCTTATTGAGTAAATATTCATATATTCACTCAAATTTTCGGAGAAAGCATATGAATTTGAAATCCATCACTCTTGAATACATATAATGGACATCATACAACAATATGTACAAGTTCCAATAAGCTTAGTCATTCGTTCCCTTTTGGCCTATGAACGAAGTTTTAATTATTTCTAGGAAAGTTTCACAAGCGTCATTTGATCAAAAATCAAAAGGACTCCAAAATTCCATCCACATGGAGTTTCTTCATGTTTTCTTTCAAATATAATTTAAACGGCGATGTCACTTCCTAAGTGATCTTTCAATCAATTTGTCCTTTGACATTTTTAGCACTAGTTTTATGGATGTGATTTCTCCAACGATATTTGTAAATCATCCATCTTTTATGGATTACGGAAATTAATTGAACAACCCTTTTGTTCTCATAATACCTGATAAAACAAATCTTGAAGGCAAGCTTTTAACGAGCAACACAATAACCCTTTATTTGTTCTCGATGAACATCATCACATATTCTTTTGCTAGTTACTTAGGCCATTGTAGTTCATGAATTCTGTTGTTTCATATGATGATTCATACCAACAAATTTAGTATCCAATACTTAAGAACCACATTATTTAACAAGCAAAGAATACAACCATAACATGTATATCCTATATATACCTTAACTGAACAATTCTAGTCTTTTATTTTCTGCCATATATTTATGAGATTCTCTTTCGGTATTTCTTTTTCTGTTTGAAAGAATCTATCAACATCAATAGTGGAGCCATATACATGACACATAGTCCAAAGCATGTATAGTAAAATACCAATGTCTTTGGACTTGCACTTTGAAGTAGATCACCATCATCAAATGTTTGGTGTTCTTTCAAATTCCTTTCTTTAGTAATCTCTTGGTGTAGTAAACATTTTACCTACATCAAATATTCACCCTTATCATGGAATTATCCATGATCAAGCTACTTTTAGCTTATAACGGTGAATCGCGAGTATAATGTTGCTCTCCAAAACCTTTTGGAGGATTAGGACAACTAGTGTCTCCAACCTTTTGCATATTCTCATCAAATATGAGAATATGACTTTTGCCATATTATACTCTATCATGTTGCAACCAAAACTTCGTTTCAGATATCACAATATCTTCCACACATCATGGTTTCTGAAACAACTCTTTCAGATCCTAGATAACCTTGATATTAAGACAATCCTTTGAATATCAAGAATCATGGAGACAAACATGATACTCATACACTATCATTTAGAATTGTCACTCTTGATTTAATACTAATTATTAAACTTCATGGAGTAACTGAAACTTACTGAAAGTTTGCAATAGGACTTTTAAACTTTAGATTAACACTTCAAAACAATACGATACCAGTTCGTAAAGTAACTAACCAGAATTCTATAGTTCTATCATCTCAATTATAACTAAGCGCAAGGTGGTAAACGGATGCCAATGACTACAACAACTATGCAAATTCACTTTGATTTAATTTATGATAAATAGTGTTCAACTTTTAATCATATTGCCGTTGAACTCCCACTCAAAACAATATCCCTCACATTGTTTTATTTATCACACGAACCAAATCCACCACGTCAAAACCGATCATCATGAGAGTTGATGTAGCTTTAATGGCGTACAATCAACATGTTCATCATATCTACTACATGACTCATGCTTTACCTTTCGGTGATCCGTGTTCTGAGACCATGTCTGTACATGCTAGGCTCGTCAAGATCAAACCTTAGCTTCCGCATGAGCAAATCTGGCTTGTTCATGTTGTATACACTCGTAGAATCTAACACACCCGATCATCACGTGGTGCTTCGAAACAACGAGCTTTAGCAACGGTGCTTACTAAGGATGAACACTTTAAAACTTGAAATTTGTGTGCTTGAGGGATCATCTTATAATGCTACCGTCGATAACTAAGCAATACAAGATGCATAAAGGATTAACATCACATGAAATTCATAATATGTGATATGATATGGCCTTTCTTCTTTTGTGCTTCTAATCTCCATCTTCAAGCACGAACATGATCTCCATCATCACCGGCATTGCATCAAGGTCAATGACGCCATTCCATGGTTGTCGTCCACCAGCTTCAACTATTACAACTACTTTGAATAGACACGCGGGTCTTAACAGAATTTAAAGACAACCATATGGCTCCTACCGGTTGCCAACTTACAATAAGGAACATTGCATACATCAAATATAATCACAATCATGTCCATATCACATCACAGCACACCCCTGCAAAACAAAGTTAGACACCTCTAATTTTCTTTGCATATTTTATGTGGTTTGGGGCTTTCAATAAGTGTCGCTCTAACTTACGAACAAGAACCACAACGTTGATGCTTGAACTATCAAGTTCCCATTGTAAATTGGATCTATACTATGATGGAAGAGACAGACACCCGCAAAGCCACTTATGCAATACAAGTTGCATGTTGAGTGTGGAGCAACTCTCATGAATGATGTCATGTATGGTTAGCCCAGGCCGCTTCATCCCATCATACCGCAAGATGCAAAGTACACAAGAAGCAATTGATAATAAAAGTACCACCGTCCACAATGACCATTGTGTTCTACTCGTGCAACAGATCTACATATAGACACAGCTCTGATACCACTGTAGGGGTTCGTAGCATGGAAAACAAAAACTTTCTACCGCATGAACACATAATCAAGATCTAATCTATGATCAAGCCAAGATATATCTACTAGATTGTAGCAACGAGTCGATATAATACTAACCCTCGAAGATCCATAGCGGTTAACGAGAGCAGATTCTCGTGCGTGATGTCGTCGTACACTTGCCGATCTCAAGATCGCGTAGACAATCCTTCCGGCGCTGCGTTCCGGCAGCGCTTCCGCAGTCGGTCACATGTTCGGTACTCGATGAAGACATTCCTCTCCCTTGTTCCAGCAGGCAGCGGAGGTTGTAGCACTCTCCTCACGATTCCGGCAGCACGAGGCGTGGTACCGGAAGTGGACGGGAGATCTCGTAGGGCTTCGCCTTAAGCCGGAGCGAGTATGGTGGACTATTAGAGAGACCTTGGAGATCTAGGGTTTAGAGGCACCAAGGGAGGAGGCTAGGCCGGCGGCTAGGCTTGGGGAGAGCCCCAACTCGGCGGCTAGGAGGAAACCCTAGGGCGGCGGCGACTGTAGGAGGCCGGCGGCTAGGGTTAGGGTTTTGGTGGAGAGAGGTGTAGCTAGAGGGGGCACCCCTGCCCCTTCTTTTAAAGGTGGGAGGGCGCTGGACAAGGGGAGGGAGTCCTCCCCCAAGTCATCCTCCTTGGCCGGCGGGTGGAGGGAGAGGAACTCCTCCCCAAGTAGGTTTCCTACTCTCCCTCCACCAAGCAAAAACTGCCGTTTGACTTTTTCAAATTGGCGTTTGACTTTCAAACTAGGATTTGATTTTTCCCTTCATTTTGTCCAGCCATGTTACCTAGTACATGATGCAACCATTCCACATTGTTATGACACATTCATGTACCCTTCCCCTCCGGAGCGTCGGACCTTCTGGACCCTTCTAGAACATTCCCGATGAAAATACCGGAATCATTCCCCAACTCTGAAACATGACTTTCCTTATATGAATCTTATTCTCTGGACCATTCCGGATCTCCTCGTGATATGTCGGATCCCATCTGAGACTCCGAACAACATTCGGTCTCTTACTCATCATTCCATAACTACTCAACAACATCGAATCCTTAAGTGTGTCTCCCTACGGTTCGTGAATTATGCGGACATGATCGAGACACTTCTCCGAACAATAACCAATAGAGGAATCTGGAAATTCATATGGCTCCCACATATTTCTACGATTACTTTGTGATCGAATGAACCACTTACATACGATACCAATTTCCCTTTGTCTCACGATAGTTTACTTATCCAAGGTTTTGATCGTCGGTATCTCTGCATACCTAGTTCAACCTCGTTACTGATAAGTACTCTTTTCTCGTTCCAGTGGTATGTGATCCCTTGTGAGCCAGTCACATTCTTGCAAGCTAATTGGATGACATTCCACCGAGAGGGCCCAGAGTATATCTATCCGTCATATGGATGGACAAATCCCACTCTTGATCCATGTGTCTCAACCCATACTTTCCAAACACTCAATGCCACCTTTATAGCCACATAGTTACGGTGTGGTATTTGATGTGATCAAAGCATCCTTCCGGTGATGGTGATAAGCATGATCTCATGGTCGAAGGAATTAGGTTACTATGTATCAGAAAGCTTATAGCAAATGAACTATATTAAATGACTTGATCTTTATGCTACACTTAACTATAGGAGTATGTCCATCACATCATTCTCCTAATGATATGACCCTGTTGTTAATAACATCTTCTATGTTCATGATCAGGAAACCATGATCATATATTAACCAACAAGCTAGTTTAACAAGAGGCTTTACTAGGGACTCTTTTATGTTTACAAATCACACTAATATTAATGTTCCGGTTAATACAATTATAGCATGGTATGTAAACATTTATCATAAGTATGAAGATATGATAATAACCACTTTATTAATGCCTCTTGGGCATATCTCCAAAAGGGAGAAGTACAATAAGAGACCATTCGGGAAGTAGATCCCTAAACCCCACTGTGCACCGGTCCCAACCTACCATTCACTACATCTCTGGTACACTGGGTTTGGGTCACCACAACCTACTGAGTCCAACCAGCCAGCCATTCTTACTGGAACATGGTTGCACATGTAAGCTACTATAATAAAGAAACTAGTCCTTCTCAGTGCCCTTGGCGGCATTCCCCACCTTTATTCACACTCTGTTGACAAACCAGCTACTCCTCCCTGGTAGTTTATTGACATTGTGTTGTTTTAGTAGAACAAAACACATACTTCACCATAACAAGATCCCTTCCCCGTCTATACAGCATGTCTAAGCATATCTAAAATACGAGGATCATCTACAAGGGATTTACCTACCACAATACATAGGACATAGCATAGCATAGTAATACCTACACATGTAGCTACAAAAAATACACTATATATGAACAAGAGAAAATAATTGGACAATTCAGGAACAAAATAGCAACTACTTGTCTTGATAGTTTGTGAAGTCGTTCAAACACTCGTTGCGATCACAGAAGTTGCTCTCCTCGCAATTTATCGATCAAACCAATTGCATACAAGATAAACAACCATACAATCATAAAGAGATGAACAAATGCATGCATGAAAATTTAATAAGTCATAATGGTTGTATTTAATTCTATAAACATTACTGAAATATATGATGCATGCAGGAGATCAGTTAATGCAATGGTGTATTTATTAATAATCATTGATTGCTAGTATATGATGCATGTAGGAGGATTTAATAGTTCTATTATAACACATGTTTTTATTGTCAAATTAAATTTGGATCTGAAGTGTACTGGATAGAGGGCATTAATACAAACCAATAGGAATTGGATTCACCTTAATCGGAGTTATGAATCTTTTCTTATAATTCAAATAGTGTTTAATGGATTTTAAATCATTTATATATTTTCTATTGTCTAAAAATCAAACTAAAATCAGATCTATAATCTGCATGGGATTGTGATTCCAGGGACATATTATTTATATTTTTATGATCTATAAATAATTTACTACAGATTTAATGATATAGAAATCCATTAAAACAAATTAAATTTTGCTACAGGATAACTAATCTGCAAAAGCTAGATCTAACAATATTATTAATCTTCATGAAATTAGCTTCAATTTTATATATTATTCATAATTTTTGGACCAGGTATGAATTTACTATGAATTCACTAACCTAAAAGACCAATAAAACTAAGTAAATCATTACAATAAATATGTACTGCAAAGATTATATCTAATCTAATATTATTAATCTATATTAAAGTAGCTCCCATTAAATATATTATTCATATTTTTCTTACTCATAAATAATTTATCAAGAATTTAATACTCTAAGGCCATTAAAACTATTTAAATTATTATAGTAAATTAAATACATACTGTAAAGGTTAGATCTAATCTCATATTAATAATCTACACAATTTTATTAATCTATTGATACATTATTTTCTACTTTTGGATCTATGAATCTTTTTATATGATTTTTGCAAGTTTATTCAAGATTTTGCAATTTTAAAATCAATTTCAATTAAAAGGGAATATTAGTTCCTTCCCGCAGTCGATGTTTTACATGGACCGTTTTGCTTGAGAAGGCCCGTCCTCCAGGGATTTATATGCCCATGTAGTAGTTGTGAGGACGCTTATACCAGAGTAAACAAACATCAAATCCAGTCATGTACCATTCCAGAGTAATGTGGTTGCACGGTTTAAGTTGTTATAACTTAAGCTGCAAAGAACCGGGTGCGTTTTTGCAAACATTTTTTATCCATCCTTTTTATAAAACAAAACCTTCCTAATTTTTCAAACCTATCCTTGGTGGGTCAAACCTCACCAAGGTTTTCTCATAAAACTTTTTATAAACATTTTCTCGTGGTCTTCCCATCCTATGATTTTTACTTAGGCTAAAACGGGGTCTTCAACCGGTTATGGTGTTAAAACACCATCTAACATACTAGGGTCAACTAGGTGTCGGCATGGGGGTTGTACTTAGTAGTACAAAGGGGTAATGGTTTGGAGGAGCCAAACATTCCCACATATAAAATATTCTAGTAAAACCATGCAATTTATATAAAAAAGTACATACAACACACATGAGTATAAAAGTAGGGCAAGGGCTTGCTTGCCTATGACCAGCGAGATTTCCCTTGACTTTGTTAGAATACTAGAATACCGATGGCAATAATAATAATAATAATAATAATAATAATAATAATAATAATAAGAAGAAGAAGAAGAAGAAGAAGAAGAAAGACCCGATGCCTTCTTCTCGGCGCCACACAATCACAACACCAATCAATACAAGGCATACTAGGATTAATACATACATCAAGCAAGGACAATACAAGTTTCTAAACTAGTAGGTGTTGAGGATTTGGTTCTAGATACAAAGGAAATGCTTTGGTTGCATCTGTGGATTTTCTATTTAAGATTTATAGTCCAAAACTACCTAGATAAGGTGTTTTAGAGAAAGACCAAGTTCAACATGATAAAATGGTGAAAATATGATACCCGCAGGTAGGTGTTGATAAAATAAAACCAACACAAGTGGTTTCACTATTTTATCAATTACCATTGATTTATAATGGATTTTATAGTGATTGAAATTCTAGATTTAGGAAATAATTCACCAGAAATGTTTTGTAGGTCCAAAAATTATTTCCTTGGATGGTTAAGTAGGGTTTGATGGACCGATTCACTGAGAGTTGGAATCAACTTAAAATATTTACCAAAATGCCCTTAGGAATTACCAAAAACAGTTCTAGATGGTATTTGTCTTTTTCATCAGATTTATTATACAGTGGATTTTGATGTGATTCCAAGGACACATGTTAGGTATTTTGAATAACTTTATGTATAAATTGGAATCACACTTTTTGGATTTATATAACTTCTGTAGTGATTTTATTGGTGAATAAACCATGCACATAAATGTTTATTCCACCAAAAACCAAAAATAGCTCACTAAATATTGGGATCCTGGTATTTGATAGATGTTAGTATTAAAGTGTACTGGGGGTTGGAAATAGGTCAGTACCACTTTTTGTTTGACCTAGAGAAATTTCTAAAGGAAAAACTGTGGTGTTTTTGACATTTTTATGAGGGGAAAACTAGGAAGCCATTTTAGGTGTGGTCAGGGTAAAATGCAAGCTATCTCTGATGCCTTTCAGCACCCAGAAGTTTTATACCATTTTGATTTATAAATAAATCTGTGGAAATTTATTTTTCCATGAGACATATCTGGTCTGCTGATTTATCATAAAACTTCTTTAGCATACTTGGGCCAACTAGAGCTACTGCATGTTAGGGAATACATGTACTCCTCTAGGAAAAATTAGATCTAGGCCTTTAGATTTATTTTCCATTTTTTATATTTAATTCAAACAAGTGATTTTCAGATGTGAAGAAAAAACAAGGGTAGTCACTGGGCCAGATCTGGGAGAAATGGGCCAGCGGGGTGGAATTTGGCCCACCCGGGCAAGGTCGCGCGCGGAAGGGGATTTCAAATACCGCCTAGAGAGCGCCCAGTGGTCAGTGAGTCTAGGGTCGCGAAGGGGTACGCATTTATGTACTCCCACCCCTCCAAACAAGATAAAGAATTTGCACCTTCACATTCTTTTGCACTACAATGTCATCAACTTCCTCTCCATCCATAACTTCATCATCCTTTGGATTATACTCTGAGCTTCCACCGTTTGTTATGGAAGATTCCTCAGTGGTAAGTGCACTACCTTCTTTGCCCACACGTGACCTTCTAATCATTAATACTACCGCGGGAAAACCAAGGGACTGAAGAATACGGCTGTTCCTCATCATATGCTTAGCCCTAACCTTCTCGTACTCAGTGAGGGGCGCTTCTTTACATGAATAGAGAAAATATGGCCATTGGATGAATGGTTGAAATGCATAGGAGAGCAAGACAACTCAAACAAATAAATAATCCAATCAGGTTTTAGTTACATTTAATATTATTAGATTAACCCAATTAGAAAACTAGCAACATAAGCACAAGGAGCTCATTTCATACCAGCAGACTCTTAGTACATTTTCAATTACCAGATTATAATCACAAGCTAAGAAAATTTCTATACCTAGCATATGTGCAAACAATCATTAGAAAACTAGCAGCATAAGCACAATGAGCTCATTTCATACCAGCAGGCTCTTAGTACATTTTCAATTACCAGATTATAAGCACAAGCTAGGCAAATTTCTATACTTAGCATATGTGCAAACAATCATTAGAAAACTAGCAGCATAAGCATAAGGAGATCATTTCGTACCAGCAGGCTCTTTCTTCCTTGCCATTGCTTATCTCTAAGTGGCTAGATTGAAGTTGCTAGGTTGGTGATGTCGAGCTCTGTTTACCTTGAGAAATCACTTGCCACTTTCCTGCAGGGAACAAGTGGTTAGATAAATGGCATTACAGAAGCAAGCAAAGCTAAATTACAAAAATTAGGGTGAATAAGATTAAAAGGCAAGCACATGGTTCCCTAAACCACGAATAGCAACTGCAATGCATACATCATGCACATATTCAATCAGCAATATAACTACTATGGTGTGAGTCTACACATTCATATTTATATTTAGTGGCATCATAAATCAGCACATAAGATTAAAAGGCAAGCACATGATGTGAGTCTACACATTCAGATTTATATTCCCAGCCAAGATTGATTTGATGAGAGTAGCAACTACTGACAGTGTGTAGCAACAAGCTCTGCATCTAACTACAGACAGTGGGCTAAACGTAAGCACATACCATAGCCGAAATTGGTTGTGAATCACAAGAGCTAAACACAAGCCCTAGCATAGAATCCTAGACATGCCAGGAGAGCCAAACCCTAACCCTAGACACGCCATGAGAGCCAAACCCTAACCCTAGACACGCCATGAGAACCAAACCCTAACCCTAATCGGTCGGTAGTAGAAGGAGTAGAGAACTTGCCTGACTGTCGAACTAAGAGGAAGACCGCTCCCCTTCTGTGGTCGTCGCCTTTGCTAGCGTCATTGTCGATTGCACCTACCAGCCCGTGCCTATCATGGGAGCTAGCGCGCGACACGGGGTCGTCCTGTGAGCGAGCGAGCGGCGCGGGGCCGTCGGAGGAGCGAGCGCGCGGCGCAGGGCCGTCGCCGCTCGCGTCATGAGGAGTGGAGGTGTGAGATGAGGATGGATGGGTGGGGACTGGGGAGAGGACCGGGGTCGGGTGGGGACTGGGAAGGACCAGGGTCGGGTGGGGATGGATGGGTGGGGTGGGTTTGTCCAAATTTCCCCTGGCTTTCTCTCTTTCATTGCCGAAATTCATGGATGGGAGAGGCGTGGGCGGCAGAGGAAAAAATTGGGTTTTGGCAGCAGAAGAGGCAAAAAAATTGGGTTTGGGGGGCATAATGTTTTTTGGGTTTAGGGTTAATGGTTTTGGGGATATATGGGATTAAAGGGTTATGGAATTTCTTGTTGCACATAATTTTGCTGAAAAAAGTTTCTACAAACTAGATACTATGTCACATAAAATAACGCAACGCAAAGATTTTTTTGACACTGTGTCACATAAAATGACGTCACGCGAAGGTTTTACATTGTTGGGACCGTGCACAATATGGGCACATTATCACAAACTATGTCATGATTCTAGCCATAACATTGGTCGAACATGATAGCTCATTTCTGAGAAGGTTTTTTCGAGATGCATTCAATATAAAAAGTTTGATATTTTTTCTTGACACCGTGTCACATAAAATGACGTCACACGAAGGTTTTACAGTGTTCGGACCTTTTTTAATTTCTTACGGAAATTTTCCATTTTTCGAGCGGAAGTTTGATATATGGAGGAAGTTTTCCATTTTGTTGCACGGAAAAATCATTTTCCATTTTTGGAGCGCAAAAAATGGGCCGTTTTGTGAAGAAACCACCAAATGAAAGTTTCAAAATGCTGCCATCCCTTTTTTCAAAAATAATAGGCCACCTTAAATGGAAAAATGTCCCAACCGGGGTCTCTCAAACCTTTTCGTCCACCCCTGGCGAAAAAGACAAATTCCTGGCGAATCGATAGGAAGTGGGTCTGATTTAAACTACAGGTACATGATCCGATGCCAATGATTTTTTCGAAAATCATTTTTATACTCACGATGTCATATTTCTTCAAAGATCCAACGCAAGTTTATCAAGGCTCATCCCCTAGCTAAGAACCTTCATGACCGCCATTTTGACCACAGTTTGAAATGGCCATAAAAATTCAAAAACGGTCTGATCAACGCAAATCCTTCGCGTGGTGTCTTATGTGACATAGTTTCAAGGAAAAATACCAAACTTGGTAAATTAAGTATGTCTCAAAAAAGCCTTCACAAAATGACCTATCATGTTCGAGGTTTCATGGCTTTCGGATCAAATAACCAATGTTATGGCTAGAATACAGGCATGGTTTGTGATAATTCACCCGTATTGTGCACACATGTGCATCATGGGATGGCGAACAATGTTGCATGAGTAAGTTTTCCATTTTGTCGCACGGAAAAACCATTTTCAATTTTCCGAGCGCAAAACACTGTCCGTTTTGTGAAGGAACCACCAAATGAAAGTTTCAAAATGCTACCATCCCATTTTTCAAAAATAATAGGCCACCTTAATTGGACAAATGTCCCAACTGAGGTCTCTCAACCCTTTTCGTCCACTCCTGGCGAAAAAGACAAATTCATGCCGAATGGGTAGGAACTAGGTCCGATTTGAACTACAGGTACATGATCCGATGCCCATGTTTTTTTTTGAAAAAATCATTTTTATAACTCACTATATGCTATTTCTTCAGAGATCCAATGCAAGTTTATCAAGGCTCATCCCCTAGCTAAGAACCTTCATGACCCCCGTTTTGACCATAGTTTAAAACGGGCATAAAAAATTTAAAAACGGTCCGATCAACGCAAATCCTTCGCATGGTGTCTTATTATGTGACATAGTTGCAAGGAAAAATACCAAACTTGGTAAATTTAGTATGTCTCAAAAAAGCCTTCACAAAATGACCTATCATGTTCGAGGTTTCATGGCTTTCGGATCAAATGACCAATCTTATGGCTAGAACCCAGTCATGGTTTGTGATAATGCACCCGTATTATGCACACATGTGCATCATGGGATGGAGACCAATGCTGCATGAGGATGTTTTCCATTTTGTCGCACGAAAAAACCATTTTCCATTTTCCGAGCGCAAAACACTGTCCGTTTTGTGAAGGAACCACCAAATGAAAGTTTCAAAATGCTACCATCCTATTTTTCAAAAATAATAGGCCACCTTAATTGGACAAATGTCCCAACCGAGGTCTCTCAAACCTTTTCATCCACTCTTGGCGAAAAAGACAAATTCCTGCCGAATCGTTAGGAACTGGGTCCGATTTGAACTACAGGTACATGATCCGATGCCTATGTTTTTTTGAAAAAAATCATTTTTATACTCGCGATATGCTATTTCTTCACAGATCCAACGCAAGTTTATCAAGGCTCATCCCCTAGCTAAGAACCTTCATGACCGCCGTTTTGACCATAGTTTAAAACAGACATAAAAAATTCAGAAACGGTCCGATCAACGCAAATCCTTCGCGTGGTGTCTTATTATGTGACATAGTTGCAAGGAAAAATACGAAACTTGGTAAATTGAGTATGTCTCAAAAAAGCCTTCACAAAATGACCTATCATGTTCGACGGTTCATGGCTTTGGTTTCAAATGACCAATGTTATGGCTAGAATCTGGGCATAGTTTGTGATAATGCACCCGTATTGTGCACACATGTGCATCATGGGATGTCGAACAATGTTGCAGGAGGAAGTTTTCCATTTTGTCACACGGAAAAACCATTTTCCATTTTTCAAGCGCAAAAAAGGGCCATTTTGTGAAGCAACCTCCAAATGAAAGTTTGAAAATGCTACCATCCCATTTTTCAAAAATAATAGGCCACCTTAAATGGAAAAATGTCCCAACTGGGGTCTCTCAAACCTTTTTGTCCACGCCTCGCGAAAAAGTCAAATTCCTACCAAATCGGTAGGAACTTGGTCCGATTTGAACTACAGGTACATGATCCGATGCCCATGTTTTTTTGCAAAAATCATTTTTATACTCACCATATGCTATTTCTTCATAGATCCAACGCAATTTTATCAAGGCTCATCCCCTAGATAAGAACCTTCATGACCGCCGTTTTGACCATAGTTTGAAACGGGCATAAAAAATTCAAAAACGGACCGATCAACGCAAATCCTTCGCGTGGTGTCTTACTATGTGAAATAGTTGCAAGGAAAAATACCAAACTTGGTAAATTGAGTATGTATCAAAAAAACCTTCACAAAATGACCTATCATGTCTGAGGTTTAATGGCTTTCGTGTCAAATGACCAATGTTATGGCTAGAATCCGGGCATAGTTTGTTATAATGCAGACGTATTGTGCACACATGTGTATCAAGGGATGGCGAACAATGTTGAAGGAGGAAGTTTTCCATTTTGTCGAACGGAAAAACCATTTTCTATTTTCCGAGCACAAAAAACGGGCCGTTTTGTGAAGCAACCACCAAATAAAAGTTTCAAAATTCTACCATCCCATTTTTCAAAAATAATAGGCGACCTTAAATGGACAAATGTCCCAACCGGGGTCTCAGAAACCTTTTCATCCACCCCTGGCAAAAATACAAATTCCTGCCGAATCGGTAGGAAGTGGGTCCGATTTGAACTACAGGTACATGATCCGATGCCCATGTTTTTTTTCAAAAATCATTTTTATACTCACGATATGATATTTCTTCAGAGATCCAACACAAGTTTATCAAGGATCATCCCCTAGCTAAGAACCTTCATGACGGCTGCTTTGACCATAGTTTGAAACGAACATAAAAAATTCAAAAACGGTCCAATCAACGCAAATCCTTCGTGTGGTGTCTTATTATGTGACATATTTTCAAGGAAAAATACCAAACTTGGTAAATTGAGTATGTCTCAAAAAAGCCTTCATAAAATGACCTATCATGTTCGAGGTTTCATGGCTTTCGGGTCAAATGACCAATGTTATGGCTAGAATCCGGGCATGGTTTGTGATAATGCACTCATATTGTGCACACAAGTGCATCATGGGATGGAGAACAATGTTGCAGGAGGAAGTTTTCCATTTTGTGGCACGGAAAAACCATTTTCCATTTTCGGAGCGCAAAACATTGTCCGTTTTGTGAAGCAACCACCAAATGAAAGTTTTAAAATGCTACCATCACATTTTTAAAAAATAATAGGCCACCTTAATTGGACAAATGTCCCTACCGAGGTCTCTCAAACCTTTTCGTCCACTCCTGCGAAAAAGACAAATTCCTGCCGAATCGGTAGGAAGTGAGTCTGATTTGAACTACAGGAACATCATCCGATGCCCCTGTTTTTTTGCAAAAATCATTTTTATACTCACGATAAGCTATTTCTTTAGAGATCCGGCGCAATTTTATCAATGCTCATCCCCTAGCTAAGAACATTCATGACCGCTGTTTTGACCATAGTTTCAAACGGGCATAAAAAATTCAAAAACGGTCCGATCAACACAAATCCTTCGCGTGGTGTCTTATTATGTGACATAGTTGCAAGGGAAAATACCAAACTTGGTAAATTGAGTTTGTCTGAAAAAAGCCTTCACAAAATGACCTATCATGTTCGAGGTTTCATGGCTTTCGGGTCAAATGGCCAATGTTATGGCTAGAATCCGGAAATAGTTTGTGATAATGCACTTGTATTGTCCACGCATGTGCATCATGGGATGGAGAACAATGTTGCAGGAGGAAGTTTTCCATTTTGTCGCACGGAAAAACCATTTTCCATTTTCTGAGCTAAAAAATGGGCTGTTTTGTGAAGCAACCACCAAATAAAAGTTTCAAAATGCTACCATCCCATTTTTCAAAAATAATAGGCGACCTTAATTGGACAAATGTCCCAACCGAGGTCTCTCAAATGTTTTCTTCCACCCCTGGCGAAAAAGACAAATTCCTGCCGAATCGGTAGGAAGCGGGTCCGATTTGAACTATAGGTACATGATCCGATGCCAAGATTTTTTGAAAAAATCATTTTTATACTCACCTTATGCTATTTCTTCATAGATCCAACGCAAGTTTATCAAGGCCCATCCCCTACATAAGAACCTTCATGACCGCCGTTTTGACCATAGTTTGAAACAAGCATAAAAAAATCAAAAACAGACCGATCAACGCAAATCCTTCGCGTGGTGTCTTATTATGTGACATAGTTGCAAGAGAAAATACCAAACTTGGTAAATTGAGTATAACTAAAAAAAGCCTTCATAAAATGACCTATCATGTTCGAGGTTTCATGGCCTTCGGGTCAAATGGCCAATGTTATGGCTAGAATCCGGGCATAGTTTCTGATAATAGACCTGTATTGTGCACACATGTGCATCATGGGATGGTGAACAATGTTGCAGGAGGAAGTTTTCCATTTTGTCGCACGGAAAAACCATTTTACATTTTCGGGGAGTAAAACAACGGGCCGTTTTGTGAAGCAACCACCAAATGAAAGTTTCAAAATGCTACCATCCCATTTATCAAAAATAATAGGCCACCTTAAATGGACAAATGTCCCAACCGGGGTCTCTCAAACCTTTTCATCCACCCCTGGCAAAAAGACAAATTCCTGCCGAATCGGTAGGAAGTGGGTCCGATTTGATCTACAGGTACATGATTCGATGCCCATGTTTTTTTTGCAAAAATCATTTTTATACTCACGATGTGCTATTTCTTCAGAGATCCAACACAAGTTTATCAAGGCTCATCCCCTAGCTAAGAACCTTCATGACCGCCGTTTTGACCATAGTTTGAAACAAGCATAAAAAATTCAAAAACGGTCCGATCAACGCAAATCCTTCGCGTGGTGTCTTATTATGTGACATAGTTGCAAGAGAAAATACCAAACTTGGTAAATTGAGTATGTCTCAAAAAAGCCTTCATAAAATGACCTATCACGTTCGAGGTTTCATGGCTTTCGGGTCAAATGACCAATGTTATGGCTAGAATCCGGGCATGGTTTGTGATAATGCACTCATATTGTGCACACAAGTGCATCATGGGATGGAGAACAATGTTGCAGGAGGAAGTTTTCCATTTTGTCGCACGGAAAAACCATTTTCCATTTTCGGAGCACAAAACACTGTCCGTTTTGTGAAGCAACCACCAAATGAAAGTTTTAAAATGCTACCATCCCATTTTTAAAAAATAATAGGCCACCTTAATTGGACAAATGTCCCTACCGAGGTCTCTCAAACCTTTTCGTCCACTCCTGCGAAAAAGACA
Organism: Avena atlantica; assembly: GCA_910589765.1. Lineage (NCBI taxonomy): Eukaryota > Viridiplantae > Streptophyta > Magnoliopsida > Poales > Poaceae > Avena > Avena atlantica. The sequence goes on from OU342736.1 coordinate 313,473,240, forward strand.
AATTCCTGCCGAATCGGTAGGAAGTGAGTCTGATTTGAACTACAGGAACATCATCCGATGCCCCTGTTTTTTTGCAAAAATCATTTTTATACTCACGATATGCTATTTCTTTAGAGATCCGGCGCAATTTTATCAATGCTCATCCCCTAGCTAAGAACATTCATGACCGCTGTTTTGACCATAGTTTCAAACGGGCATAAAAAATTCAAAAACGGTCCGATCAACACAAATCCTTCGCGTGGTGTCTTATTATGTGACATATTTGCAAGGAAAAATACCAAACTTGGTAAATTGAGTTTGTCTGAAAAAAGCCTTCACAAAATGACCTATCATGTTCGAGGTTTCATGGCTTTCGGGTCAAATGGCCAATGTTATGGCTAGAATCCGAAAATAGTTTGTGATAATGCACCCGTATTGTGCACGCATGTGCATCATGGGATGGAGAACAATGTTGCAGGAGGAAGTTTTCCATTTTGTCGCACGGAAAAACCATTTTCCATTTTCTGAGCTAAAAAATGGGCTGTTTTGTGAAGCAACCACCAAATGAAAGTTTCAAAATGCTACCATCCCATTTTTCAAAAATAATAGGCGACCTTAATTGGACAAATGTCCCAACCGAGGTCTCTCAAATGTTTTCTTCCACCCCTGGCGAAAAAGACAAATTCCTGCCGAATCGGTAGGAAGCGGGTCTGATTTGAACTATAGGTACATGATCCGATGCCCAGATTTTTTGAAAAATCATTTTTATACTCACCATATGCTATTTCTTCATAGATCCAACGCAAGTTTATCAAGGCTCATCCCCTACATAAGAACCTTCATGACCGCCGTTTTGACCATAGTTTGAAACAAGCATAAAAAAGTCAAAAACAGACCGATCAACGCAAATCCTTCGCGTGGTGTCTTATTATGTGACATAGTTGCAAGAGAAAATACCAAACTTGGTAAATTGAGTATAACTAAAAAAAGCCTTCATAAAATGACCTATCATGTTCGAGGTTTCATGGCCTTCGGGTCAAATGACCAATGTTATGGCTAGAATCCGGGCATAGTTTCAGATAATAGACCTGTATTGTGCACACATGTGCATCATGGGATGGTGAACAATGTTGCAGGAGGAAGTTTTCCATTTTGTCGCACGGAAAAACCATTTTACATTTTCCGAGAGTAAAACAACGGGCCGTTTTGTGAAGCAACCACCAAATGAAAGTTTCAAAATGCTACCATCCCATTTATCAAAAATAATAGGCCACCTTAAATGGACAAATGTCCCAACCGGGGTCTCTCAAACCTTTTCATCCACCCCTGGCAAAAAGACAAATTCCTGCCGAATCGGTAGGAAGTGGGTCCGATTTGATCTACAGGTACATGATTCGATGCCCATGTTTTTTTTGCAAAAATCATTTTTATACTCACGATGTGCTATTTCTTCAGAGATCCAACACAAATTTATCAAGGCTCATCCCCTAGCTAAGAACCTTCCTGACCGCCGTTTTGACCATAGTTTGAAACAAGCATAAAAAATTCAAAAACGGTCCGATCAACGCAAATCCTTCGCGTGGTGTCTTATTATGTGACATAGTTGCAAGAGAAAATACCAAACTTGGTAAATTGAGTATGTCTCAAAAAAGCCTTCATAAAATGACCTATCATGTTCGAGGTTTCATGGCTTTCGGGTCAAATGACCAATGTTATGGCTAGAATCCGGGCATGGTTTGTGATAATGCACTCATATTGTGCACACAAGTGCATCATGGGATGGAGAACAATGTTGCAGGAGGAAGTTTTCCATTTTGTCGCACGGAAAAACCATTTTCCATTTTCGGAGCACAAAACACTGTCCGTTTTGTGAAGCAACCACCAAATGAAAGTTTTAAAATGCTACCATCCCATTTTTAAAAAATAATAGGCCACCTTAATTGGACAAATGTCCCTACCGAGGTCTCTCAAACCTTTTCGTCCACTCCTGCGAAAAAGACAAATTCCTGCCGAATCGGTAGGAAGTGAGTCTGATTTGAACTACAGGAACATCATCCGATGCCCCTGTTTTTTTGCAAAAATCATTTTTATACTCACGATATGCTATTTCTTTAGAGATCCGGCGCAATTTTATCAATGCTCATCCCCTAGCTAAGAACATTCATGACCGCTGTTTTGACCATAGTTTCAAACGGGCATAAAAAATTCAAAAACGGTCCGATCATCACAAATCCTTCACGTGGTGTCTTATTATGTGACATATTTGCAAGGAAAAATACCAAACTTGGTAAATTGAGTTTGTCTGAAAAAAGCCTTCACAAAATGACCTATCATGTTCGAGGTTTCATGGCTTTCGGGTCAAATGGCCAATGTTATGGCTAGAATCCGAAAATAGTTTGTGATAATGCACCCGTATTGTGCACGCATGTGCATCATGGGATGGAGAACAATGTTGCAGGAGGAAGTTTTCCATTTTGTCGCACGGAAAAACCATTTCCCATTTTCTGAGCTAAAAAATGGGCTGTTTTGTGAAGCAACCACCAAATGAAAGTTTCAAAATGCTACCATCCCATTTTTCAAAAATAATAGGCGACCTTAATTGGACAAATGTCCCAACCGAGGTCTCTCAAATGTTTTCTTCCACCCCTGGCGAAAAAGACAAATTCCTGCCGAATCGGTAGGAAGCGGGTCTGATTTGAACTATAGGTACATGATCCGATGCCCAGATTTTTTGAAAAATCATTTTTATACTCACCATATGATATTTCTTCATAGATCCAACGCAAGTTTATCAAGGCTCATCCCCTACATAAGAACCTTCATGACCGCCGTTTTGACCATAGTTTGAAACAAGCATAAAAAAAATCAAAAACAGACCGATCAACGCAAATCCTTCGCGTGGTGTCTTATTATGTGACATAGTTGCAAGAGAAAATACCAAACTTGGTAAATTGAGTATAACTAAAAAAATCCTTCACAAAATGACCTATCATGTTCGAGGTTTCATGGCCTTCGGGTCAAATGACCAATGTTATGGCTAGAATCCGGGCATAGTTTCTGATAATAGACCTGTATTGTGCACACATGTGCATCATGGGATGGTGAACAATGTTGCAGGAGGAAGTTTTCCATTTTGTCGCACGGAAAAACCATTTTACATTTTCCAAGAGTAAAACAACGGGCCGTTTTGTGAAGCAACCACCAAATGAAAGTTTCAAAATGCTACCATCCCATTTTTCAAAAATAATAGGCCACCTGAAATGGACAAATGTCCCAACCGGGGTCTCTCAAACCTTTTCATCCACCCCTGGCAAAAAGACAAATTCCTGCCGAATTGGTAGGAAGTGGGTCCGATTTGATCTACAGGTACATGATTCGATGCCCATGTTTTTTTTGCAAAAATCATTTTTATACTCACGATGTGCTATTTCTTCAGAGATCCAACACAAGTTTATCAAGGCTCATCCCCTAGCTAAGAACCTTCATGACCGCCGTTTTGACCATAGTTTGAAACAAGCATAAAAAATTCAAAAACGGTCCGATCAACGCAAATCCTTCGCGTGGTGTCTTATTATGTGACATAGTTGCAAGAGAAAATACCAAACTTGGTAAATTGAGTATGTCTAAACAAAGCCTTCACAAAATAACCTATCATGTTCGAGGTTTCATGGCTTTCGGGTCAAATAACCAATGTTATGGCTAGAATCCGGGCATAGTTTGTGATAATAGACCTGTATTGTGCACACATGTGCATAATGGGATGGAGAACAATGATGCAGGAGGAAGTTTTCCATTTTGTCGCACGGAAAAACCATTTTCCATTTTCTGAGCGCAAAAAATTGTCTGTTTTGTGAAGCAACCACCAACTGAATGTTTCAAAATGCTAATATCCCATTTTTCAAAAATAATAGGCGACCTTAAATGGACAAATGCCCCAACCGGGGTCTCTCAAACCTTTTCTTCCACCCCTGGCAAAAAACACAAATTCCTACTAAATCGGTAGGAAGCAGGTCCGATTTGAACTATAGGTAAATGATCCGATGCCCATGTGTTTTTTGCAAAAATCATTTTTATACTCACGATATGCTATTTCTTCAGAGATCCAACGCAAGTTTATCAAGGCTCATCCCCTAGCTAAGAACATTCATGACCGCCGTTTTGACCATAGTTTGAAACGGGCATAAAAAATTCAAAAACGGTCCAATCAACGCAAATCCTTCGCGTGGTGTCTTATTATGTGAGATAGTTGCAAGTAAAAATACGAAACTTGGTAAATTGAGTATGTCTAAAAAAGCCTGCACAAAATGACCTATCATGTTCGAGGTTTCATCGCTTTCGGGTCAAATGACCAATGTTATGGCTAGAATCCGGGCATAGTTTGTGATAATGCACCCGTATTGTGCACACATGTGCATCATGGGATGGCGAACAATGTTGCAGGAGGAAGTTTTCCATTTTGTCACACGGAAAAACCATTTTACATTTTCCGAGTACAAAAAACGGGTCATTTTGTGAAGCAACCACCAAATGAAAGTTCAAAATGCTACCATCCCATTTTTCAAAAATAATAGGCGACCTTAAATGGACAAATGCCCCAACCGGGGTCTCTCAAAACTTTTCTTCCACCCCTGGCAAAAAACACAAATTCCTACTAAATCGGTAGGAAGCGGGTCCGATTTGAACTATACGTAAATGATCCGATGCCCATGTGTTTTTTGCAAAAATCATTTTTATACTCACGATATGCTATTTCTTCAGAGATCCAACGCAAGTTTATCAAGGCTCATCCCCTAGCTAAGAACATTCATGACCGCTGTTTTGACCATAGTTTGAAATGGGCATAAAAAATTCAAAAACGGTCCAATCAACGCAAATCCTTCGCGTGGTGTCTTATTATGTGAGATAGTTGCAAGTAAAAATACCAAACTTGGTAAATTGAGTATGTCTGAAAAAAGCCTTCACAAAATGACCTATCATGTTCTAGGTTTCATGGCTTTCGGGTCAAATGACCAATGTTATGGCTAGAATCCGGGCATAGTTTGTGACAATGCACCCGTATTGTGCACACATGTGCATCATGGGATGGCGAACAATGTTGCAGGAGGAAGTTTTCCATTTTGTCACACGGAAAAACCATTTTACATTTTCTGGGTACAAAAAACGGGTCATTTTGTGAAGCAACCACCAAAAGAAAGTTTCAAAATGCAACCATCCCATTTTTCAAAAATAATAGGCCACCTTAAATGGACAAATGTCCCAACCGGGGTCTCTCAAACCTTTTCTTCCACCCCTGGCGAAAAACACAAATTCCTACCGAATCGGTAGGAAGCGGGTCCGATTTGAACTATAGGTACATGATCCGATGCCCATGTGTTTTTGCACAAATCATTTTTATACTCACGACATGCTATTTCTTCAGAGATACAACGCAAGTTTATCAAGGCTCATCCGCTAGCTAAGAACCTTCATGACCGCCATTTTGACCATAGTTTGAAACAAGCATAAAAAATTCAAAAACGGTCTGATCAACGCAAATCCTTCGCGTGGTGTCTTATTATGTGACATAGTTGAAAGAGAAAATACCAAACTTGGTAAATTCAGTATGTCTAAAAAAAGCCTTCACAAAATGACCTATCATGTTCGAGGTTTCATGGCTTTCGGGTCAAATGACCAATGTTATGGCTAGAATCCGAGCATAGTTTGTGATAATGGACCTGTATTGTGCACACATGTGCATCATAGGATGGCGAACAATGTTGCAGGAGGAAGTTTTCCATTTTGTCGCACGGAAAAACCATTTTACATTTTCCGAGAGTAAAACAACCGGTCGTTTTGTGAAGCAACCACCAAATGAAAGTTTCAAAATGCTACCATCCCATTTTTCAAAAATAATAGGCCACCTTAAATGGACAAATGTCCCAACCGAGGTCTCTCAAACATTTTCATCCACCCCTGGCAAAAAGACAAATTCCTGCCGAATCGGTAGGAAGTGGGTCCGATTTGAACTACAGGTACATGATCCGATGCCCATGTTTTTTTGCAAAAATCATTTTATACTCACATTATGCTATTTCTTCATAGATCCAACACAAGTTTATTAAGGCTCATCCCCTAGCTAAGAACATTCATGACCGCCGTTTTGACAATAGTTTGAAACGGGCATAAAAAATTCAAAAACGGTCCAATCAACGCAAATCATTCGCGTGGCATATTATTATGTGATATAATTGCAAGTAAAAATACCAAACTTGGTAAATTGAGTATGTCTCAAAAAATCCTTCACAAAATGACCTATCATGTTCGAGGTTTCATGGCTTTCGGGTCAAATGACCAATGTTATGGGTAGAATCCGGGCATAGTTTGTGATAATGCACCCGTATTGTGCACACATGTGTATCATGGGATGGCGAACAATGTTGCAGGAGGAAGTTTTCCATTTTGTCACACGGAAAAACCATTTTACATTTTCCGGGTAAAAAAACGGGTCGTTTTGTGAAGCAACCACCAAATGAAAGTTTCAAAATGCTACCATCCCATTTTTCAAAAATAATAGGCCACCTTAAATGGACAAATGTCCCAACCGGGGTCTCTCAAACCTTTTCTTCCACCCCTGGCAAAAAACACAAATTCCTACCGAATCGGTAGGAAGCGGGTCCGATTTGAACTATAGGTACATGATCCGATGCCCATGTGTTTTTGCACAAATCATTTTTATACTCACGATATGCTATTTATTCAGAGATACAACGCAAGTTTATCAAGGCTCATCCCCTAGCTAAGAACCTTCATGACCGCCGTTTTGACCATAGTTTGAAACAAGCATAAAAAATTCAAAAACGGTCCGATCAACGCAAATCCTTCGCGTGGTGTCTTATTATGTGACATAGTTGAAAGAGAAAATACCAAACTTGGTATATTCAGTATGTCTAAAAAAAGACTTCACAAAATGACCTATCATGTTCGAGGTTTCATGGCTTTCGGGTCAAATGACCAATGTTATAGCTAGAATCCGAGCATAGTTTGTGATAATGGACCTGTATTGTGCACACATGTGCATCATGGGATGGCGAACAATGTTGCAGGAGGAAGTTTTCCATTTTGTCGCACGGAAAAACCATTTTACATTTTCCGAGAGTAAAACAACGGGCCATTTTGTGAAGCAACCACCAAACGAAAATTTCAAAATGCTACCATCCCATTTTTCAAAAATAATAGGCCACCTTAAATGGACAAATGTCCCAACCGAGGTCTCTCAAACCTTTTCATCCACCCCTGGCAAAAAGACAAATTCATGCCGAATCGGTAGGAAGTGGGTCCGATTTGAACTACAGGTACATGAGCCGATGCCCATGTTTTTTTTGAAAAAATCATTTTTATACTCACGATATGCTATTTCTTCATAGATCCAACACAAGTTTATTAAGGCTCATCCCCTAGCTAAGAACATTCATGACCGCCGTTTTGACAATAGTTTGAAACGGGCATAAAAAATTCAAAAAGGTCCAATCAACGCAAATCATTCGCGTGGCATCTTATTATGTGATATAATTGCAAGTAAAAATACCAAACTTGGTAAATTGAGTATGTCTCAAAAAATCCTTCACAAAATGACCTATCATGTTCGAGGTTTCATGGCTTTCGGGTCAAATGACCAATGTTATGGCTAGAATGCGGGCATAGTTTGTGATAATGCACCCGTATTGTGCACACATGTGCATCATGGGATGGCGAACAATGTTGCAGGAGGAAGTTTTCCATTTCGTCACACAGAAAAACCATTTTCCATTTTCCGAGCACAAAAAACAGGTCGTTTTATGAAGCAACCACCAAATGAATGTTTCAAAATGCTACCATCCCATTTTTCAAAAATAATAGGCGACCTTAAATGGACAAATGTCCCAACCGGGGTCTCTCAAACCTTTTCTTCCACCCCTGGCGAAAAACACAAATTCCTACCAAATCAGTAGGAAGCGGGTCCGATTTGAACTATAGGTAAATGATCCGATGCCCATGTCTTTTTGCAAAAATCATTTTTATACTCACGATATGCTATTTCTTCGGAGATCCAACGCAAGTTTATCAAGGCTCATCCCCTAGCTAAGAACATTCAGGACCGCCGTTTTGAACATAGTTTGAAACGGGCATAAAAAATTCAAAAACAGTCCAATCAACGCAAATCCTTCGCGTGGTGTCTTATTATGTGATATAGTTGCAAGTAAAAATACCAAACTTGGTAAATTGAGTATGTCTGAAAAAAGCCTTCACAAAATGACCTATCATGTTCGAGGTTTCATGGCTTTCGGGTCATATGACCAATGTTATGGCTAGAATCCGGGCATAGTTTGTGATAATGCACCCGTATTGTGCACACATGTGCATCATGGGATGGCGAACAATGTTGCAGGAGGAAGTTTTCCATTTCGTCACACGGAAAAACCATTTTCCATTTTCCGAGCACAAAAAACGGGTCGTTTTGTGAAGCAACCACCAAATGAATGTTTCAAAATGCTACCATCCCATTTTTCAAAAATAATAGGCGACCTTAAATGGACAAATGTCCCAATCGGGGTCTCTCAAACCTTTTCTTCCACCCCTGGCAAAAAACACAAATTCCTACCGATTCGGTAGGAAGCCGGTCCGATTTGAACTATAGGTAAATGATCTGATGCCCATGTGTTTTTTGCAAAAATCATTTTTATACTCACGATATGCTATTTCTTCAGAGATCCAACGCAAGTTTATCAAGGCTCATCCCCTAGCTAAGAACATTCAGGACCGCCGTTTTGACCATAGTTTGAAACGGGCATAAAAAATTCAAAAACGGTCCATTCAACGCAAATCCTTCGCGTGGTGTCTTTTTATGTGAGATAGTTGCAAGTAAAAATACCAAACTTGGTAAATTGAGTATGTCTGAAAAAGCCTTCACAAAATGACCTATCATGTTCGAGGTTTCATGGCTTTCGGGTCATATGACCAATGTTATGGCTAGAATCCGGGCATAGTTTGTGATAATGCACCCGTATTGTGCACACATGGGCATCATGAGATGGCGAACAATATTGCAGGAGGAAGTTTTCCATTTTGTCGCACGGAAAAACCATTTTACATTTTCTGAGCACAAAAAACGGGTCGTTTTGTGAAGCAACCACCAAATGAAAGTTACAAAATGCTACCATCACATTTTTCAAAAATAATAGGCCACCTTAAATGGATAAATGTCCCAACCGGGGTCTCTCAAACCTTTTCTTCCACCCCTGGCGAAAAACACAAATTTCTACCGAATCGGTAGGAAGCGGGTCTGATCTGAACTATAGGTACATGATCCGATGCCCATGTGTTTTTTGCACAAATCATTTTTATACTCACGATATGCTATTTCTTCAGAGATCCAACGCAATTTTATCAGGGCTCATCCCCTAGCTAAGAACCTTCATGACCCCCGTTTTGACCATAGTTTGAAACAAGCATAAAAAATTCAAAAATGGTCCGATCAACGCAAATCCTTCGTGTGGTGTCTTATTATGTGACATAGTTGCAAGAGAAAATACGAAACTTGGTAAATTGAGTATGTCTAAAAAAGCCTTCACAAAATGACCTATCATGTTCGCGGTTTCATGGCTTTCGGGTCAAATGACCAATGTTATGGCTAGAATCTGGGCATAGTTTGTGATAATAGACCTGTATTGTGCACACATGTGCATCATGGGATGCCGAACAATGTTACAGGAGGAAGTTTTCCATTTTGTCACACGGAAAAATCATTTTACATTTTCCGAGAGTAAAAAAATGGGCCGTTTTGTGAAGCAACCACCAAATGAAAGTTTCCAAATGCTACCATCCCATTTTTCAAAAACAATTGGCCACCTTAAATGGAACAATTTCCCAACCGGGGTCTCTCAAACCTTTTCTTCCAGCCCTGGCGAAAAAGACAAATTCCTGCCGAATCGATAGGAAGTGGGTCCGATTTGAACTATAGGTACATGATCCGATGCCCATGATTTTTTTAAAAAATCATTTTTATACTCATGATATGCTCTTTTTTCAGAGATCCAATGCAAGTTTATCAAAGCTCATCCCCTAGCTAAGAACCTTCATGACCGCCGTTTTGAGCATAGTTTGAAACGGGCATAAAATTTTCAAAAACGGTCCGATAAACACAAATCCTTCGCTTGGTGTCTTATTATGTGACATAGTTGCAAGGAAAAATACCAAAATTGGTAAATTGAGTATGTCTCAAAAAATCCTTCACAAAATTACCTATCATGTTCGAGGTTTCATGGCTTTCGAGTCAAATGACAAATGTTATGGGTAGAATCCGGGCATAGTTTGTGATAATGCACCCGTATTGTGCACACATGTGCATCATAGGATGGAGAACAATGTTGCAGGAGGAAGTTTTTCATTTTGTCGCACGGAAAAACCATTTTCCATTTTCCGAGCGCAAAAAACTGTCTGTTTTGTGAAGCAACCACCAAATGAAAGTTTTAAAATGCTACCATCCCATTTTTCAAAAATAATAGGCCACATTATTTGGACAAATGTCCCAAGCGAGGTCTCTCAAATGTTTTCTTCCACCCCTGGCGAAAAAGACAAATTCCTGCCGAATCGGTAGGAAGGGGGTCCGATTTGAACTAAAGGTACATGATCCGATGCCCAGATTTTTGAAAAAAACATTTTTATACTCACCATATGCTATTTCTTCATAGATCCAACGCAAGTTTATCAAGGCTCATCCCCTACATAAGAACATTCATGACCGCCGTTTTGACCATAGTTTGAAACAAGCATAAAAAATTCAAAAACGGACCGATCAACGCAAATCCTTCACGTGGTGTCTTATTATGTGACATAGTTGCAAGAGAAAATACCAAACTTTGTAAATTGAGTATGTCTCAAAAAAGCCTTCACAAAATGACCTATCATGTTCGAGGTTTCATGGCTTTCGGGTCAAATGACCAATGTTATGGCTAGAATCCGGGCATAGTTTGTGATAATGCACCCGTATTGTGCACACATGTGCATCATGGGATGGTGAATAATGTTGCAGGAGGAAGTTTTCCATTTCGTCGCATGGAAAAACCATTTTGCATTTTCCGAGCGCAAAAAATGGGCCGTTTTATGAAGCAACCACCAAATGAAAGTTTCAAAATTCTACCATCATATTTTTTAAAAATAATAGGCCACCTTAAATGGACAAATTTCCCAACCGGTGTCTCTCAAAAATATTCTTGTACCCTTGGCGAAAAAGACAAATTCCTGCCGAATCGGTAGGAAGTTGGTCCGATTTGAACTATAGGTACATGATCCGATGCCCATGATTTTTTTGCAAAAATCACTTTTATACTCACAATATGCTACTTCTTCAGAGATCCAATGCAAGTTTATCAAGGCTCATCCCCTAGCTAAGAACCTTCATGACCGTCATTTTGACCATAATTTGAAACAAGCATAAAAAATTCAAAAACAGTCCGATCAACGCAAACCATTCGCATGGTGTCTTATTATGTGACATAGTTGCAAATGAAAATACCAAAATTGGTAAATTGAGTATGTCTAAAAAAAGCCTTCACAAAATGACCTATCATGTTCGCGGTTTCATGGCTTTCGGGTCAAATGACCAATGTTGTGGATAGAATCTGGGCATAGTTTGCGATAATAGACCTATATTGTGCACACATGTGCATCATGGGATGGCGAACAATGTTGCAAGAGGAAGTTTTTCATTTTGTCGCACGGAAAAACCATTTTACATTTTCCGAGAGTAAAAAAACGGGCCGTTTTGTGAAGCAACCACCAAATGAAAGTTTCAAAATGCTACCATCCCATTTTAAAAAAATAATAGGCCACCTTAAATGGATAAATGTCCCAACCTGGGTCTCTCAAACCTTTTCACCCACCCCTGGCAAAAAATACAAATTCCTGCCGAATCGGTAGGAAGTGGGTCCGATTTGAACTACAAGTACATGATCCGATGCCCATGATTTTTTGAAAAAATCATTTTTATACTCACGATATGCTATTTCTTCATAGATCTGACACAACTTTATCAAGGCTCATCCCCTAGATAAGAACCCTCATGACCGCCGTTTTGACCATAGTTTGAAACGGGCATAAAAAAATCGAAAACTGTCCGATCAACGCAAATCCTTCATGTGGTGTCTTATTATGTGACATAGTTGCAACGCAAAATACCAAACTTCGTAAATTGAGTATGTCTCAAAAAAGCCTTCACAAAATGACCTATCATTTTCGAGGTTTCATGGCTTTCGGGTCAAATGACCAATGTTATGGCTAGAATCCGGGCATAGTTTGTGATAATGCATCCATATTGTGCACACATGTGCTTCATGGGATGGCGAACAATGTTACAGGAGGAAGTTTTCCATTTCGTCTCACAGAAAAAACATTTTCCATTTTCCGAGCGCAAAAAATGGGCCGTTTTGTGAAGCAACCATCCCATTTTTAAAAAATAATAGGCCAACTTAAATGGACAAATGTCCCAACCGGGGTCTCTCAAACCTTTTCGCCCACCCCTGGCGAAAAAGAAAAATTCCTGCCGAATCGGTAGGAACTGGGTCCGATTTGAACTATAGGTACATGATCTGATGCCCATGATTTTTTTCAAAAATCATTTTATACTCATGATATGCTATTTTTTCAGAGATCCAACGCAAGTCTATCAAAGCTCATCCCCTATCTAGAACCTTCATGACCGCCATTTTGACCATAGTTTGAAACGAGCATAAAAATTTCAAAAACGGTCCGATCATCGCAAATCCTTCGCAAAATAACCTATCATGGTCGATGTTTCATGGCTTTCGGGTCAAATGACCAGTGTTATGGCTAGAATCCGGGCATATTTTGTTATAATGCACCCGTATTGTGCACACATGTGCATCATGGGATGGCGAACAATGTTACAGGAGGAAGTTTTCCATTTTGTCACACGGAAAAACCATTTTGCATTTTCCGAGCGCAAAAAACGGGACATTTTGTGAAGCAACCACCAAATGAATTTTTCAAAATGCTACCATCCCATTTTTTAAAAATAATAGGCCACCTTAAATGGACAAAAGTCCCAACTAGGGTCTCTCAAACCTTTTCGTCCACCCCTAGCGAAAAGGAAAAATTCCTGCTGAATCGGTAGGAAGTGGGTCCGATTTGAACTACAGGTACATGATCCGATGTCCATGATTTTTTGAAAAAATCATTTTTATACTCACGATATGCTATTTATTCAGAGATCCAACACAAGTTTATCAATGCTCATCCCCTAGATAAGAACTTTCATGACCGCCGTTTTGACCATAGTTTGAAACAGGCATAAAAAATTCAAAAACGGTCTGATCAACGCAAATCCTTCGCATGGTGTATTATTATGTGACATAGTTGCAAGGAAAAGTACCAAACTTGGTAAATTGAGTATGTCTCAAAAAAGGCTTCCCAAAATGACCTATCATGTTCGAGGTTTCATGGCTTTTGGGTCAAATGACCAATGTTATGGCTAGAATCCGGGCATAGTTTGTGATAATGCACCGATATTATGCACACATGTGCATCATGGGATGGAGAACAATGTTGCATGAGTAAGTTTTCCATTTCGCCGCACGGAAAAACTATTTTCCATTTTCCAAGCGCAAAAAACGGGCCGTTTTGTGAAGCAACCACCAAATAAAAGTTTCAAAATGCTACCATCCCATTTTTCAAAAATAATAGGACACCTTAAATGGACAAATGTCTCAACCGGGGTCTCTCAAACATTTTCACCCACCCCTGGCAAAAAAGACAAATTCCTGCCGAATCGGTAGGAAGTGGGTCCGATTTTAACTACAGGTACATGATCCGATGCCCATGATTTTTTTCAAAAATCATTTTTATACTCACGATATGCTATTTCTTCATAGATCCAACACAATTTTATCAAGGCTCATCCCCTAGATAAGAACCTTCATGACCGTCGTTTTGACCATAGTTTGAAACGGGCATAAAAAAAATCAAAAACGGTCTGATCAACGCAAATCCTTCCCGTGGTGTCTTATTATGTGACATAGTTGCAACGAAAAATACCAAACTTGGTAAATTGAGTATGTCTCAAAAAAGCCTTCACAAAATGACCTATCATTTTCGAGGTTTCATGGCTTTCGGGTCAAATGACCAATGTTATGGCTAGAATCCGGGCATAGTTTGTGATAATGCATCCATATTGTGCACACATGTGCATCATGGGATGGCGAACAATGTTACAGGAGGAAGTTTTCAATTTCGTCATACAGAAAAACCATTTTCCATTTTCTGAGCGCAAAAAATGGGCTGTTTTGTGAAGCAACCACCAAATGAAAGTTTCAAAATGCAACCATACCATTTTTCAAAAATAATAAGCCACCTTAAATGGAAAAATGTCCCAACCGGGGTCTCTCAAACCTTTTCATCCACCCCTGGCAAAAAAGACAAATTCCTGCCGAATCTGTAGGAAGTGGGTCCGATTTGAACTACAGGTACATGATCTGATGCCCATGATTTTTTGAAAAAATCATTTTTATACTCATGATATCCTATTTCTTCAGAGATCCAACGCAAGTTTATCAAGGCTCATCCCCTAGCTAAGAACCTTCATGACCGTCGTTTTGACCATAGATTGAAACGGGCATAAAAAATTAAAAAACGGTCCGATCAACGAAAATCCTTCGCGTGGTGTCTTATTATGTGACATAGTCGCAAGTAAAAATACCAAACTTGGTAAATTGAGTATGTCTTAAAAAAGCCTTCACAAAATGACCTATCATGTTCGAGGTTTCTTGGCTTTCGGGTCAAATGACCAATGTTATGGCTAGAATCTGGGCATAGTTTGTGATAATGCACCCGTATTGTGCACACATGTGCATCATGGGATGGCGAACAATGTTTCCGGAGGAACTTTTCCATTTTGTCGCACGGAAAAACCATTTTCCATTTTCGGAGCGCAAAAAACCGGCCGTTTTGTGAAGCAACCACCAAATGAAAGTTTCAAAATGCTACCATCCGATTTAAAAAAAATAATAGGACACCTTAAATGGACAAATGTCCCAACCGGGGTCTCTCAAACCTTTTCGTCCACCCTTGACAAAAAAGACAAATTCCTGCCGAATCGGTAGGAAGTGGGTCCGATTTGAACTACATGTACATGATCCGATGCCCATGATTTTTTTCAAAAATCATTTTTATACTCACGATATGCTATTTTTTCAGAGATCCAACGCAAGTTTATAAAGGCTCATCCCCTAGCTAAGAACCTTCATAACCGTCGTTTTGACCATCGTTGGAAACGGGCATAAAAATTTCAAAAACGGTCTAATCAACGCAAATCTTTCGCGTGGTGTCTTATTATGTGACATAGTTGCAAGGAAAAATACCAAACTTTGTAAATTGAGTATGTCTCAAAAAAGCCTTCACAAAATGACCTATCATGTTCGAGGTTTCATGGCTTTCGGATCAAATTGCCAATGTTATGGCTAGAATCCGGGCATAGTTTGTGATAATCCACCCGTATTGTGCACACATGTGCATCATGGGATGGCGAACAATGTTACAGGAGGAATTTTTCCATTTCGTCATACAGAAAAACCATTTTCCATTTTCCGAGCGCAAAAAATGGGCTGTTTTGTGAAGCAACCACCAAATGAAAGTTTCAAAATGCAACCATCCCATTTTTCAAAAATAATAGGCCACCTTAAATGGAAAAATGTTCCAACCGGGCTCTCTCAAACCTTTTCATCCACCCCTGGCGAAAAAGACAAATTCATGCCGAATCGGTAGGAAGTGGGTCCGATTTGAACTACAGGTACATGATCTGATGCCCATGATTTTTTGAAAAAATCATTTTTATACTCATGATATCCTATTTCTTCAGAGATCCAACGCAAGTTTATCAAGGCTCATCCCCTAGCTAGGAACCTTCATGACCGTCGTTTTGACCATAGTTTGAAACAGGCATAAAAAATTAAAAAACGGTCCGATCAACGCAAATCCTTCGTGTGGTGTCTTATTATGTGACATAGTCGCAAGGAAAAATACCAAACTTGGTAAATTGAGTATGTCTTAAAAAAGCCTTCACAAAATGACCTATCATGTTCGAGGTTTCTTGGCTTTCGGGTCAAATGACCAATGTTATGGCTAGAATCCGGGCATAGTTTGTGATAATGCACCTGTATTGTGCACACATGTGCATCATGGGATGGCGAACAATGTTGCCGGAGGAAATTTTCCATTTTGTCGCACAGAAAAACCATTTTCCATTTTCCGAGCGCAAAAAACCGGCCGTTTTGTGAAGCAACCACCAAATGAAAGTTTCAAAATGCTACCATCCCATTTAAAAAATATAATAGGCCACCTTAAATGGACAAATGTCCCAACCGGGGTCTCTCAAACCTTTTCGTCCACCCTTGGTGAAAAAGACAAATTCATGCCGAATCGGTAGGAAGTGGGTCCGATTTGAACTACATGTACATGATCCGATGCCCATGATTTTTTTCAAAAATCATTTTTGTACTCACGATATGCTATTTTTTCAGAGATCCAACGCAAGTTTATCAAGGCTCATCCCCTAGCTAAGAACCTTCATGACCGTCGTTTTGTCCATAGTTTGAAACGGGCATAAAAATTTCAAAAACGGTCTAATCAACACAAATATTTCGCGTGGTGTCTTATTATGTGACATAGTTGCAAGGAAAAATACCAAACTTGGTAAATTGAGTATGTCTCAAAAAGTCCTTCACAAAATGACCTATCATGTTCGAGGTTTCATGGCTTTCGGGTCAAATTACCAATGTTATGGCTAGAATCCGGGCATAGTTTGTGATAATGCACCCGTACTGTGCACACATGTGCATCATGGGATTGCGAACAATGTAGTAGGAGGAAGTTTTCCATTTTGTCATAAGGAAAACCCTTTTCCATTTTCCGAGCGCAAAAAACAGGCCGTTTTGTGAAGCAATCACCAAATGAAAGTTTCAAAATGCTACCATCCCTTTTTTCAAAAATAATAGGCCACCTTAAATGGACAAATGTCCCAACCGGGTATCTCAAACCTTTTCGTCCACCCCTGGTGAAAAAGACAAATTCCTGCCAAATCGAAAGGAAGTGGGTTCGATTTAAACTATAGGTACATGATCCGATGCCCATGATTTTTTGTAAAAATCATTTTATACTCACGATATGCTATTTCTTTAGAGATCCAACGCAAGGTTATCAAGGATCATCCCCTAGCTAAGAACCTACATGACCGCCGTTTTGACCATAGTTTGAAACGGGCATAAAAAATCAAAAATGGTCCGACCAATGCAAATCCTTCGCGTGGTGTCTTATTATGTGACATAGTTGCAAGGAAAAATACCAAACTTGGTAAATTGAGTATGTTTTAAAAAGCCTTCACAAAATGACCTATCATGTTCGAGGTTTCATGACTTTCGGGTCAAATGACCAATGTTATGGCTAGAATCCGCCATAGTTTGTGATAATGCAGCGATATTGTGCACACATGTGAATCATGGGATGGCGAACAATGTTGCAGGAGGAAGTTTCCATTTTGTCGCACGGAAGAACTATTTTCCATTTTCCGACCGCAAAAAACGGGCTGGTTTGTGAAGCAACCACCAAATGAAAGTTTCAAAATGCTACCATTCCATTTTTCAAAAATAATAGGCCACCTTAAATGGACCAATGTCCCAACTAGGGTCTCTCAAACCTTTTTGTCCACCCCTGGCGAAAAAGAAAAATTCCTGCCGAATCGGTAGGAAGTGGGTCCGATTTGAACTACAGGTACATGATCAGATGTCCATAATTTTTCGAAAAAATCATTTTTATACTCACGATATGCTATTTCTTCAGACATCCAACGCAAGTTTATCAAGGCTCATCCCCTAGCTAAGAACCTTCATGACCGCCGTTTTAACCATAGTTTGAAACGGGCATAAAAATTTCAAAAACGGTCCGATCAACGCAAATCCTTTGCGTGGTATCTTATTATGTGACATAGTTGCAAGGAAAAATACCAAAATTGGTAAATTGAGTATGTCTCAAAAAATCCTTCACAAAATTACCTATCATGTTCAAGGTTTTATGGCTTTCGGGTCAAATGACTAATGTTATGGCTAGAATCTAGGCATAGTTTGTGATAATGCACCCGTATTTTGCACACATGTGCATCATGGGATGGCGAACAATATTGCAGGAGGAAAAAGAAAAACTTCCTCCTGCGGACACAGACACACAACTTTGGGCTCAAGGGTTGATAACCTGCTCAGTTCGCCCTCTCGCTTCTGGTACTGATTTTTCACGTTGCCGCATCCGTGCCGCATCCGGTCAAAACTATGCCGTGATTGGACCGTTTTTATCACAAACTATGCCGGTCAAAAGACAATGAAAACGGAAAGGTTCGAGATAGCCCATTTGGGTCACTGTCCAAGTAATTTGGTCTAGTATGTTGCAAAATGACACATATATAAATGAAAATGAAAATCTTATTTTATTATTTAGAATATGTTTTTTAATTTGCTACCTACCACCCCTTACTCCATTCGCCTTCCTCATAATCCCCTCCTCGCTCCATTCGCCTTCCTCCTCGAGCACCCGACGGCGATCTGGACCACGACCTATTGGAGCTCCGCCGATCTGCCTCCCTCCAGCCGCCGATCTGGGACGGCGGCGCACAGTTAAGACCCTCCCTGCTCATCCCTTCCCCGTCTGACCTCCCATAACCTCCCTCTCCAGTGGCTGCCCCTTCCCCGCCCGTTCCTGCGCCGTCTATGTCCCTCTTCCCCTGGCCGGACCCTCCCTGCCTGGTCTGAACCCTAGTTCATGGGCAGGACCAGAACGACGGCGGGATGGTGAACTACGGTGACGGGAGGGTGAATTTTTCCGAACCCTAGTTCTGGACACAACGCCTTTACATGTGCTATGTGCGTACATGTGCTATGTGTATGGTTCCGATGTTGTACATGTGCTCTGTGTGTATGTGCATCCCAATCTGAATTTTTCTGAACCCTAGCAGTTGTACATGTGCTCATACTGAATTTTTCTGAACCCTATATCTTGCTCTGATGTTGTATCTGTGTGCTTATATCTATGTGCTTATATCTTGAATTTTTCTGAACCCTATATCTTGCTTATATCTTGCTCTGATGTTGTATCGCTGTGCTTGTATCTGTGTGCTTATGTCTTGATCTGATGTTGTACATGTTGCTCTGAAATAAATTCTATGCTTATATCTTGCTCTGATGTTGTATGGTATATCTGTGTGCTCTGATGTTATATATGTAGTTATATCTGTGTGCTCTGATGTTGTGTTGTACATGTTCTCTTATTTGCTTATATCTTGCTTTTATTTCAGTAGCTTCCACTAGTTGTAGATGCTTTGTCAAACTAAAAGTGAAAAAATTATATGCTTTGTCAAACCATTCATTTCGCACTGTGATGTTGTATGGTTGAATTTAAGTAGATGCTAACATTGATGTCATGATTTTCTTGGTAGTTGACCATGGACTATCCTGGGGACATCGAGTTTTCCTCAGATGGCGAAGCTACCATTGCTGCGGAGGCTGCTGCTAAGAGAGCTGCTGCTAAGAAAGCTAAGGCTAAGCGGAGAGCTAAGAAAGCTGCTGCGGAAGCCGCTACTGCGGCAGCCGCCGCTGCCAACAAGATTGTCATGCGTCAAGGTAAAAATCCTTTACTTCATCGGGTTGTTTGCATTGCTCCTTTACTTCATCTTTTACTTATGCTATTTGCATTGCTGATTTTGAAAATGTGGCTTTTCCTTGCATGTAGGTCCCAGGAAAAAGGTTTGTACCAGTTTTGATAAGTGTTATGTGTATGGCAACAAGGTTGCTTTGAAACACACACAAGTGATGTCCCTGAGGAATCTTGCAAGGAAGAAACACACACTAAAAGTGTATGTATGCACTATGCAGCTATCAAACACCAAGGAGCCAAAAGCTAAAATGGTAAACAAATTGTCCCTTGGTGATCATTCTTTGATTACCGAAGTACTTATGTTGTTTCTTCCATTGATTGATTGGTTCAATTAATTTGTAGTGGTTCCCAAGGGCCTACACCAATGCCTACATCAAGTGGTACAAGGACTTCCCAGCAAAGCTTAGGGTCTTATATGGATGCCATGTGCCCATAGAAGTCACTATGATTATGAGTAAAGGGAAGCGTCAAGGAGCACAAATTACGACCAACTGGTCCTAGGTGGTGGCGGCGACCGGGATGCAACACGGCGACATCTTCATGTTTCGCTTCTGCCGCAGTCCTAGGGATGGACTTAAGCTACTCGTTCAGCCAGTCATGTAATAAGCTGGTTGTGTTGGCTGTAAATATGGTCCTATAGGTTTCTATCATGTTGCTATCAGGTTGAACTATGGTCCTGTTGCTATCATGTGCTATCTGGTTGCTATCAGGTTGAACTATGGTCCTGTAGCTATCAGGTTGCTTTAGGAATGCCTAGTCTAGTTGTGAACTGGTCCTAGGCTTTTGGAATGCCCAGTCTATGGTCCTATAGCTATGCTACTACTTATATCTATGAAATGATCATGTGGTACTAGTGTGGTCAATTGAAATGTTCCTCTGATCATGTGATCAATATGAAATGTTGCTTTTGGTCTGAAATGATTATGTGATATGCTGTGATAAATCCTGTGATCTATATGAAATGTTGCTTTTGGTCTAAAATGATCATGTGAAATGCTGTGATAAATCCTGTGATCTATGAAATGATACTTGTATCTATTTGTGATTCCTGTAGTGTATATAAAAAAGTTTGGGTTATTTTATTGAGCAAGATTACTTGCATGGCGCAATGGCAATTCACTCTGGAAGAGTGGTAGGAGGTGCTTGGCTCGACTACCAGGCCTCACCATCATTTTTCCTTTTTTTGCATATATTCAGAATTCACAATCATATCTAGAGAACTAGATTCAGAACTCATGATCTTCCAGAAATTAAAATGACAAGATTACACATGATCTTCCAGAAATTATATGTCAAGATTACACATGATCTCAGATTCATCCAGAAATTATATGTCAAGATTCTAGAAATTGAAATGACAAGATTACACATGATCTCAAGATTACATATGATCTTCCAGAAATTAAAATATCCATGGCAACAATAGCTAGAACTTGATATCCATGGCAACAATAGCCAGAACTTGCAGAATAGGAAATTAAAATGACTACGCAGCAGCTAAAATGGCATGATCTTACTCCTGATCTTGCTCCTCACCACCACTCCACCACTGTAGCTAAAATGACATGATCTTGCTCCCAGGTCTGGCTCCTCCTCACCACTGCAACAGAGATTAGCAATTTCCAGTGAGCCACTAGCAATGAAATAAAAAATAATAGATAATGGAGGATATAATTAGCAATTTCTAGTGAGCCACTACCTTGCATGTTGTTACTAATCATCATCATTGAAATGCCTTTGCCTTCTATCCTCACCATCGCTACAGTACTGCAGGACTGTGTCATCTACCATGTTTTCATCATCCTCGCATTCATGGCCCTCCACTACATCCTTCTTTCTTTTCCTAATGTTTTCTACGAATGAAGCATCAAGTAACACTCGTTCCCGACTCCTTCGCAATCTAGTATGCACACCGGGTTATTTCTCTTGCACTGGAACTTCCTCGGTGTTATCATCTTGGTATGTTAGACCACCGCCATCATTGAGACCCTTCTTCGTTTCAGTTTCTTTCACACTCCACAAATTTCCATGCTGAAACTTTTGCACAACTTGCCAATTTCCATGCAAATCGGTGTCTGGCACATATAACACCTTTGTTGTTTGTGTCGTTAGAATAAACGGATCACTCTTATACCAGCACCTTCCAGTGTTGATGCTCTTGAAGTGTCTATCATCTCGGATCCCTGTGTTCTTTCTGCCACCAAGATCAAACCAATCACAACAGAAAAAGATGACCGATCGATGGATGCCTCTGTTGGAGTTGTACTAGAGCCATATGATGCTTTTGAGCTGACCATAGAAGTCCATGTCTTCACCATCATGGTCTCCCTCGGCAACTATTCCACTGTTCTGCGTGTTTCTATTTTTCTCGTGGTCAACAGTGTGGTAGCGGACACCGTCAATAATGCATGCTGAATACAACCTCACTTGCCTACCCAGATTGCATGCCAAAGCAAAAAGATCATCACTGACATTATTGATTTCAAGATTAAATATCTACACAAATAAACCAGGATTAATAACAAAAACACAAACTAATCACGTGGCAATTGATTCTAAGACTAAAGATCTCACATGATTCTTAAACCATTTAGCAAACCCCTTTGCAAGCCATCTATCAACATTGATGCCGCAATCTTGCTTATTCAGCTCTTCTTTAGACAAACTACAATGCCAACAAAAACATAAAGTTAATTAAATCATCGGGCTTGCAAATGGGTTCCTTCCAACTAAAGAAAAAAGATAAGGTGCATGCACAAGAGATGACATACTCTATATATGGTAGAACCTCAGGGCAACTCCTTAGCACATACCAATGCATTTTTTCATAGTCATTACCAGCCTCCAAGTACTCTGACCCTCCAATAAGGTTCACACCATAGTTAAAAACCGAGACATCACCAATGTGCGAATCATCCCGCTCTCTATTTCTGCCCGGCCGATTGAATCTTGTTTCCACATTGTCAAAGTACCTTGAGCACAATGTAAGGCACTCATCAACAACATATGCCATGGCAATTGACCCTTCAGGCCTGGCGGTGTTTCGCACATAAAGCTTAAATGTAAGCATCCTTCTTTCGACAGGGTACCTCCAGCCATATTGTACGGGGCCTCTAAGCATTGCCTTTTTGGGTAAATGCATGGTCAAATGAACCATCACCATGAAGAAGGCCGGAGGAAAGATCTTTTCAAGCTTGCAAAGGATAACTACGATTTCTTTTTGGAGTCTTTCAAGAACATATATCTTGAGTGTTTTGGAGCACAACTCTCTGAAGAAATTCCCCAGCTCAGCAACAACTTCATATATTTCTTTATCAAAAATTCCACAGAGTCCAGCCGGTAAAATCCTTTGGAGGATGATGTGACAATCATGAGTTTTTAGTCCTTGGATCTTGCATCCATCAGGAGACACGCATTTTACTAGGTTAGTGGCATACCCATCTGCAAATCTCATCGCTCTTATAAATTCACAAAATGCAAGATTTTCTTCTTTACTCATTGTATACCATGCTTCTGGCATCTCAAACGACTGCCCACCTTCAACAGGCTGCAGATGCAAATCTTCTCTTATGCCCATGTCTTCCAAATCAAGACTAGAGTTAACTGTACCCTTTGAGTTCCCGTCGATGTTCATAAATGTGCCAAGAATATTATCACATATGTTTTTCTCGATATGTATTACATCAAGGTTGTGCATCAACTTGAGATCTTCCCAGTAAGGGAGGTCCCACAAAATAGCCCTCCGGTCCCAACATTGACCATCCTCATGCTTCCTTTTTTTGATGTTTTCCAGGTCTCACATCTTTCACATTGTGAAGCTGTTGCTCGAGCTCTTCTTTAGTGAACTCCGCCGGCTGGTCACGGATTTCAGTTTTTCCATTGAAATCCTTGCTTTTTCTCCAAGGATGGTGGCGAGGAAGAAAACGGCGGGCCCCGGTCCAACATATCTTGTTCCTTTTTTTCCGAGCACGGATCCTTGTCACAACGCACGCATGCTTGATAACCAGATGTGAGCCTCCCTAACAAAGTGTGCAACACCGGGAAATCATGGATACACCATATTACCACAGCACGGAGATCGAACTTATCAGGACTCAGGGCATCATAGGTACGGACACCCTCCCAAAGCTTGAGCAGATCTTCTACCAGGGGCTCCATAAAGACATCAAAATCCTTTCCTGGAGACTTTGACCAAGGATCAACAAAGCCATCATGAAGTTTGACTGATCCATACATGCCTATGGTGGAAGATTGTACGACACGACAAATACTGGCCACATGCTATATTTCGAGCTCATTCCAAATGGATTAAAGCCATCTGTGGCAAGGACGAGTCTGATGTTCCTCCCATCGGCGGCAAACTCTTTATGTTTATTGTCAAAATCTTTCCATGCCTTTCTGTCAGCTGGATGGCTAAGTTCATCATCCATGGGTTGCCACTTTAGCTTGTGCCATTGTACATCCTCCGACTGTTGCTTCGAAATGAACATACTTTGAAACCTTGGAATCAAAGGAAAGTACCTCAACACCTTCTCCGGTATCTTTCTCCTCCCATCTGCATCTTTCCACCTAGAGGCATCACACTTTGGGCATTTGTCATGCTTTGGCATACGTGTTCCGAAACAAGATACAATTGTTTGGGCAGACGTGGATTGATTCATAACCAAGCCCCAATCTGCCGATTATACTCAATGCTTCATCATAAGTTTTGGTAATTGAGCTTTTAGGGTATTGGATGGTCAACATATGGAGTATTGCATTGAAGGCAACATTGCTTATCCGGTAGAAATACTTGACGTGGAGTAGCTTCACGGTGAAGGAAAATCTGGACAATGTCCCACCATCACTAGATGCGCGCTTTGCATCCTCTATCAGCTCAGCATAGATTGTCCTCTGTCCATCACCTTGCGGTTCTTACTTGTACAGATCCTTAAACAAATCAGGAATTCTGTCATCCTCATACCCATCCTCCTCCTCAAAATCAGCATCCTTTTGTGGAATATCATCTTCTACAAAATCACCGCCTTCACTAGCATGGTGTGCCTCTTCATTAGGTTCAGGTTCAACTCGAGGTTCTGCGCATAAAGGCTCTCCATGATGGATCCACCTATCATACGTGCTTGACATCCCGCGCATCAGTAGATGAGACTGGACATCTTCTAGAGTTTGCTGAACTCGATTCATACAGCTAGGGCATGGGCAAAGAACTAGAGCATCCTCAGCAGCACTTCTGCGAATAAATAGCATGAACTCGTCCACTCCCCTTAGATGCTCAGTGGAAAGCCTTTTAACTCCTCGCGTAATCCAGCCTCTGTCCATCTGCATGCGGAAGACCGAAAAATGTTAGCATTCAATGTTCAACCGAAGTGCACAAACCAAAAGTAGCTACCAAGATTAATTAGAAATATAGTGCTGCTAAAATGTTAGCATATGGACACATCTGGACAAATCTTGGACACACAGAGATATGGGACAACCCTATATGATGGCACACTAAGCTTATTTAAAAATATAGTGCTGCTAAGAAATATGAATGGCTGAATTTACTGAATTTGCTGCCAACTAAGATGAATTTTCTGCTAAGAAATATGATGGCACACTAAGATGAATTTGCTGAATTTGCTGCCAAATAAAAAAATAGACTTTGCTGAATAGTATTTGCTTTATTCTTCAGCACAGATCCTACCATGGCCACCGATGCAGATGCCCCAGACCCCTCCGTGGGTCACCATCGCCCCTGCCCCCTCCGTCGGTCACCGTCGGCGAGATGGGTCACCTCCGCTCCCTCCTCCTCCGTCGGTCACCGCCACCCCCTCCCCATTCCCCTTCTCGGTCACCGTCGCCCCCTCCCCCTCCCCCTCCGTTGGTCACCTCTGCCCCCTCCCCCTCCCCCTCCCCCTCCGTTGGTCACCTCTGCCCCCTCCCCCTCCCCCTCCATCAGTCACCATAGGCCCCGCCCCCTCTGTCGTTCACCCCCGGCTCCGCCCTCCGTCATTCACCCCCGACCCTGCCCCCTCCACCAGTCACCGCCGGCCCCTCCCCCTCCGTCGGTTGAGCCCTCTCTGTCTTAGCGCTGAATTTGTCCAAGTTCCCTCCTCTGTGCGTGACTGTTAGATAAGGTGGACCGTATTGTTTTGTTTCATATAGACATACTCTTCCATACAAATCAACATCACTTGACTAGCCTAGCGGTACAATGAGCGGAAAAGGATTGTCGGTCGTGGGTTCGAGTCCCCGCAGCTCCACATCTTTTGCCATTTTAACCCAAAAATGGCCATTCGGTGTATTGGGTCGGCATGGGCCACAGGCTGAGCATCGGCCATCCATTGGTCCAGAATAGACAATTCGGTGTATAAAATAAATTGGGCAGCTCATAAAAAAATGGAGCAGGTCCCACATGTTGACACATAGGCAAAATAGATGAGGGCTGCAGCCTCAGGCTGTTCCGTCACACTTTAATGCCTATATGACGATCTAGAAAACGTTGTAGTCGCACAAAATAAGGCCAGAGAGAGGTTATGACGATTTTATCTAATGAAATTACGATGATTTGGAACAAAACATCGTAAATTTACAGGGTTTTGACCTCCCCAATGAGCCCATGACGATCTTGGAAAAAATCATCATAGGTCTATGAAGATTTGATTTCCAGTCACTATGAGAACGTCACAAATCAACACATTTCTTGTAGTGTTAATGTGATGCACATATTGGCAAGAATTATGCGCAAATTCGTGGAGCACATTTTTAATTACTTGGTAGAAAAAATCTTACATATCTACCCATAGCCTGGCACTAAGTCACTGCTTCGCTGGATCCAGCTTGGTGATCAAAATTTATGTATTTCTATGGAGGTACTCAGGTAGTTTTTAAAAACTATTCCCTGATATGGACTGCTCCAGATTTTTTACTGAAACATTAGTACAATAAAAATGGTTGCCAGATAGCTATATGCATCTGATGTTGTCTATTTTGAATGCATCTAATATGGTTGCCAGATTGCAACTTACAATCAAAATGGTTGCCAGATTGCAACTTAGCTATGCATATGATATTGTCTGTTTTGAATGCATCTGATATGGTTGCGAGATTGCAACTTACAATCAAAATGATTTTTTATTGTCAATGTGAATGCATCTGATATTATATGTTTTGGATATTGTATAAAGTCTATTTTGGATATTGTATAAAGTCTGTTTTGGTGGTTGTAGCTGAATGTTGTGCAGGTACATTGAGTGCCAATGTTTCGCCGGAATGTCATTAATTTTTGTTCCGGCGAATTTCTGGCACTCAGGCATGACCGTTTTTAGCAAAGTTCATGCCGGATTTTTGCCGTGAAATTGTGTATCTAAAATCCTTTCTTTTTGATTGTGTAGTGCTCGATATAGCCATGTCGTCTTGTGGAGACCGCAACAAAGATGATCGGGGCCAGCGAGACTTAGAGGAGCACTACAGGCTCATGTCCCAGGATATAGAGCTGGAGGAGGTAGGGGCCGGGGCGAAGAAGATGATGAGACCATCGATGATGGCGGTGAGAAGATGGGCGTCTATGACCACCTTGATGGTGGTGCAAGTTGAGAACACAGTGGTAAGCAATTTGCCCAGCTTACTAGTTATATACTGCTCACCATAACTCCATCTCTAAAATTCTTCATGCTACTTGCAGTTCGCGGAAGAAGCTAACGAGTCTGGCTCCTCGTCCGAGACGTCGACGGGCAAAGTCCCATGGGACAACCCTTTTATTAGGGGCTTGAACATCGTGAAGGAGCAGCCGCCATTGAAGAGGCCGGCAAGAGGTCGTGTCCCCGGCGTGGGAGGAGGTCGCCAGCATGTCGATTATGGGTTGGACGTGCCCACCACCAAGGACTCGCTGCAGGCGAAAAAGGACGGAGAGCACACGACTCTATTGGAGAAGGTGTCCAACTTGGAAGCAACCTTTGAGCAGCGTGTCCAAGCCGCGGTCTGAGCCGAGGTAGAAACTAGGGTCCAGGCAGAGGTGGTCAGCAAGGTCGATGGCGTGGTGGCCAACCGGTTGAATGAGATCATTCTTGGCATGGTGGAGTCGATCTCCACTTACTTTGCCAACGGCCAAACGGGACCACTCCCGGTGATCAGCCTAGGCGGCAGCAACTCGGGCAACATGCGGCCTCCTTCTACACGGGATCAAGATGCGCCTATATTGGTGACTCCACCCACCGGCGCCAATGCAGGTGCTAGGGAGGATTCACCGACAATGGGGGAAGCCAGCAGCCCCTCGATCACTTGCACGCCCTGCCTTGGTCCCTCAACACGAGCCAAGCTCGATGCTCTCATGGTAATTAATTGAGCCTCTATGCAAGTTAATTACTTCGTCGCCGCCCCTCTCTGACCAACACATGCATGTTTATTCACATGAGCAAAGTGTTCCTTGCACCATGCTCATGTATGTGGACAACAAGATCAAGGATGTTGCGAGGAGGCGCATCATGAACCCAACACACCGGACGTTCCACTGCAAGCCTATGGACGATAGCGTGCACCGGGTTGAGGTGGATCAGTCATTCCCGGGATGCGCACACTTGGTTCCTCCTCATCAACCCCCGGGTACCAAAGACGAGCTGAAGGTCGGGCAACTGAAGAATCATGTCCTTATATGGCCAAAAGCCCTACTTCGGCTGAAGACCGCCGAAGAAATGGTCACTCCAACATATGTGCCTATGGCGGCAAGCCAAGAAAGGGTAACTCCAGCGTCTGTGTCTGCGACAGCAAGCCAAAGGGTCACTCCTCCACCTGCCAATGATCCTCCCGAGCCCGAGACACATGAGCACGACAACACGGTGGACATCGATAAGGCTCCCATCGATTCGTTCATCGCTGATTTGGAGGCTCCCATCGATGTTGCTCCTTCCGAGGCACCCACCCGATGATACCATGACGAAGAAGAAGCTCTTCCCTTCTCAAGAAACGCCCGAGCAGGAAGACACTACCGCCTTCACCGCTCCGCCGCATGCTAAGGTTACCCCGAGGACACTCCGTGATACGGCCATGGAGGTGATAAGACAAACCAGCACCCCTCCATGCCATAAAAAGGGCAGGAAGCAAAAGCCGAAGCATGGAAAAGACGCCGCAGCAAGCAAGAAAGTGGTTCTTGACAAGCTGCCGGCCAAGTGGAGGACGATGCATTATCTTGGTGAAATGATCCTGCCGGACCACATTGTCAAGATGCTGTCGCCGGACCTGAGTAGCCTGCATGATACTGTTAGGTATCTGGAGCAGCAACTTCTCCAAGATAAAAATCCCTCCTACCCACTCTTCACGGTCAGGGTCCCCACTAACTGTGGTTTCGTCACCACCCCCCGGCGAGTTGTTCTTCATCACATATGAAGACATCTTCAAGCTCTTCCACATGTTATGGCTCGATCGAAACATGGTCCGCCTGGTATCGCTAAAAATGGCGCATGATATCATCGTGGAGAAGACCCTACACCTCGCTATCATGGACCCCTTCTACTTGACCGTAGGCACCGTCGAAAAGGAACAAGCATTTGTCATGAAGTATATCACGGATTTCTTGGTGGAGAATAAGGACAAGTCTTGCTTTCTCCTTCCATACTTTCCCGAGTAAGTAGTCGGTCGCTAAACTTCCCGCTATTACATTCTTTCGTGAATTTCCTTAATAGCCGAGGATGATGGTTTATTCCAACCGTTTTGCGCAGAGAGAATGGGTGCGTCCTCATCGCCTTTCAACTGTATTATTCCCATGTCATCTATCTCGACTTCGGGAGAGACGTGCAGAAAGACTACACCGACGTCAAGTCTACTCTTGATAAATCCCTCAACGATTTCAGAGCTGCGGTTGGCCCACTCAAGTATGAGAAAAGATCGAAAGGCATCTATGTGAACTCCCATGTAACTAATTTCCCCTACCTTAGGAAATTGTCGACTAACAATGGGATGGATCCCTGGTTCGCCATCCTACAGATGAGGGAGTACGCAAAGGATGAGGAGAAACTCTTGATGCCATCCGGTCTCTAGAAAAGGTGCAGAGACATGACGGAAACAACCAATGCAAACATCAGAGCTGATTTTCGTGCCATCCAGTGGGAGATTGGCACGATACTCAAGAGGGATGTATTGACTAGGGGTGCCACATTCAACTATAGCGGTATCTCGCTGACTAATGCAGAGATCGAGGAACGCTTAGTTGCGGTCGCCGATGGGAGGACATTCACCACGCTAGGTGGGATCCATCCCTTCCCGCTGAAGCCGAAGAAAACCTGTTCGAGTCACAAACTTGTCTCCTACAAATGTTAGTCATAGAATTACGATTAGTTTATTTTATGTTTTTCTTTTTGCATACATATCTTTCCATGCAAATGTTAGCCATAGAATTACTTAGCTATATCCTATTCCTTTTATTTTTTGCATACCTATATGTTATATCTCTATTATGAATATGTGGTGAAAATACTAACATTTCTTTCTTGTGTGTGTGTGCGCGCAGATGCCATGGTATGTCATGTACGAGGGCAGGGTTCTCGGAGTCTACGATGACTGGGAGGATTGTAGGAGGCAGGTCCACCATTTCTACAGGAATAGTTACAAGGGATATGCCACTTTGGAGGAGGCAAAAACTCGCTACGTGAGATTTCTAGCGGGGTGGAGGACGGAGATGTGGAGGAGCCGGTTGACCCCCTTCGTCATGATGATGCTCGCAGCCACCGCCGTCTCTCTAGTCTATTTGCTAGTTGGAGTCCAGTAGGCATCTGTTGTATGAACTATGAACTGTTTGAATATGTGAAACTGTTTGAATGTGTGAAACTATTTGAATGTGTCATACAACTCCGGAGACTTGTAATATTATGTCATATATGGTCAGTTTCTACACTTGTGTGAACTGTTTGAATGTTATTGATGCATGGTTTGAACATATGTGTATTTCCTGTATCTGCTGTGTATTCTGTCATTATCATGTGTATTCTATCAAGATTACAGTGTATTATGTGTGTATATTGATTTTCTTTTTTTTAACTCCTGGTAATATTACCCCTGGCGAAACTGTTGGTCTATCCCTGGCGAAACAGATTTTGCCTATACTAAACTACCACCAGCGATATGAGCAGGCGCCGGCAAGCGTGCTTACCCCCGGCGTTTATTGCTGCTCGCTAGCGCTGGCGTAGTTTACCACTGGAGATATAGGAAAGCGCCGGCGATATAGGTGTACCCCCGGCGTTCGCTGCTGCTCGCCGGCGGTATATGCATATTATCACCGGCGAAACTCAGAGACACGGACACACCAGCGATGAGCCTTTTCTATTCGCCGGTGGTAGGGTTTTCTCTACTAGCGTTAAGAAAGATAAGAATTTTAACTGGACCGAAGGTTGTGAAGTCAGTTTCCAGGAATTGAAGAAGAGACTAGTGACCGCACGAGTCTTATGTCTGCCAGATTTGGAGAAGGACTTCCAAGTTTATTGTGATGCATCTCACCAAGGATTGGGTGGATTTTTTATGCAAGATGGGAAAGTTGTGGCTTATGCCTCGAGACAACTCAAAACTCATAAGCGAATTATCCTACTCATGATTTGGAGTTAGCCTCTGTTGTCCATGCACTCAAAACATGGAGACATTACCTTTTGGGAAAACTTTGTTAAGTGTTCACGGATCACAAAAGTTTGAAGTACATCTTCACTCAGAAAGAAATCAATATGAGACAAAGAAGATGGCTAGAACTTATCAAGGACTATGACTTGAGTATGCAATACCATCCCGGTAAAGCAAATGTTGTAGCAGATGCTTTAAGCCGTAAGGTGTATGTGAATGGCATTATGAAAGGAGAATTGCCAGATGATCTATGTGCTCAATTCAAAGACCTCAGAATGGACGTAGTGCTTGAAGGATATCTCATGTCATTGGATGTTCAACCCACATTGTTAGACAAGATCAAAGAAGCTCAAAAGTTGGACAAAGACATTGAAGAGATTAAAGGTAAAATTAGCAAAGGAAAGGCTAAAGGATTCCATGAAGATGAACAAGGTACTTTGTGGTATGGAAAGCGTATCTTCATTCCACAAGATCCGGAACTTCGGAAGTTGATTCTGCAGGATGCACACAATTCACTGTATTCTATTCATCTAGGTAACACCAAAATGTACATGGATGTGAAGGAAAGATTTTGGTGGAACAATCTCAAGAAGGATATTGTGGAACATATTGCCTTATGTGACGTGTGTAGCCGAGTGAAAGCTAAACATCAGAAACCGGCAGGGTTATTACAACCACTACCTATTCCTGATTGGAAGTGGGATAAGATTGGTATGAATTTTATCACCGGACTGCCAAGGACTAGATCCGGATATGGTTCTATTTGGGTTGTTGTAGATCGCCTAACTAAAGTGGCTCATTTCATACCTGTGAAGACTACCTATACAAGTGCTAAGTTAGCTAAAATCTATATGAACAGGATTGTATGTCTGCATGGAGTACCTAAGAGTATTGTGTCTGATAGAGGAACTCAGTTCACTTAGCATTTTTGGCGACAACTGCATGAATCCTTGGGAACAAGGTTGGAGTTCAGCACAACTTTTCACCCCCAGACTGATGGACAAACAGAAAGGACCAATCAGATTTGGGAGGATATGTTGAGGGCATGTGCCCTAGACTATGGTGCTAGTTGGGATGCAAGTCTTCCTTATGTAGAATTTTCTTACAATAATAGCTATCATGCCAGCATTGAGATGGCACCGTTTGAATTTCTCTATGGAATGAAGTGTACTATGCCATTGCTATGGAGTGGTGTTGGAGAAAGAAATTTCTTCGAACCAGAATTAATCAAGGAAGCGAAAGAAAAAGTCAATTTGGTAAAGGACAGATTGAAAATATCCCAGTCCCGACAGAAGAGCTACGTAGATCCAAAGGGTAGAGAAGTCACCTATGATGTAGGTGATAGAGGTTATCTTAGAGTCTCACCACTTCGTGGTGTGAAGAGATTTGGAGTCAAAGGAAAATTGGCACAAAGATATGTTGGACCATTCAAGATTTTGAGTCACAAAGGAGAAGTGGCTTATGAGATTGAATTACCTGAATCACTGTCTGCAGTTCACAACGTGTTTCATGTGAGTCAGTTGAAGATATGCCATCCGGAGATGGGAGAAACTTCTTTGAAGGATACTATACCTTTGGAAGAGGTTTAGTTGGAGAGTGATCTCACCTATGAGGAGAAACCTATCAAAATCCTCGTCACTGCATAAAGAGTTAATCGTACTAAGACTATCAAATTCTGCAAGGTTCAGTGGAACTATCATTCTGAAGAATAAGCAACCTGGGAAAGAGAAGATGACCTTCGGAAATATCACCCTCACCTATTTTCTAGCCAATCCGAATTTCGAGGGCGAGATTCATCTTAAGGGGGTTAGATTGTAACATCCCAAAAATCATGAATTGTAAAAACATGCATTGCATTCTTATTGTCATAGAATTTAGGGTTGGCACAAAAATTTCAAAGTTTGAAATCAAACAAAACCATTTATATGCCCACTTTAATATTCATATGAGGCATGGTTTTTCTCTTATTTTCAAAGGACCAAGGTTTGTTTGTGTAAATAGTAGTGTTTGACACATATTTGAGTGCAAGGATTATAGGGGTTCGTAGCATGGAAAACAAAAAAATTCTACCGCGTGCACACAAACAAGCCAAGATCTATCTACTAGATTGTAGCAACGAGTTGATAGAGGAACTCACCCTCGAAGATTCCAAAGCGGTTAACGAGAGCAGATTCTCGTGGGTGATCTAGTCGTACTCTTGCCGATCTCAAGATCGCATAGACGATCCTTCCGGCGCTGCGTTCCGGCAGCGCTTCCGCAGTCGGTCACACGTTTGGTACTCGATGAAGAACTTCCTCTCCCTTGTTCCAGCAGGCAATGGAGGTTGTAGCACTCTCCTCGAGATTCCGGCAGCACGACGGCGTGGTGTCGGAAGTAGAGGGGAGATCCCGCAGGGCTTCGCCTAAGACGGAGCGAGTATGGTGGAGTAAGAGAGGGGCCTTGGTGATCTACGGTTTAGAAGCACCAAGGGGGTGGTGTAGCCGGCGGCTAGGGTTTGGGGAAACCCTAGTCGGCGACTTGGGAGGAGGCCCTAGGCGGGGCAGCACTTGGAGGTGGTGGCGCCGACGACTTGGGGCTAGGGTTTGGGTGTGAGGGGTAGGGGGCGCCCTACCCCTCCTTATATAGGTGGGAGGGAGGCGGTTTGGGAGGAGGGAGTCCTCCTCCAACTCCTCCTCATGGCTGGCGGGTGGAGGGAGTGGGACTCCTACCCTAGGTAGGTTTCCTACTCTCCCTCCACCAAGCAATCTTTGGATTTGACTTTTCAAATTGGCGTTTGACTTTCAAACTTGGATTTGATTTCTCTCTTCATATTGCCCTGCCAAGTGACCTAGTACATGATGCAACCATTCCACATTGTCATGACCCATTCATGTACCCTTCCCCTCCGGAGTGCCGGACCTTCTAGACCCTTCTAGAACATTCCTGGTGAAAACACAGGAATCATTTCCGAACTCCGAAACAGGACTTTCCTTATATTAATCTTATTCTCCGGACCATTCCGAATCTCCTCGTGATATCCCGGGTCCCATCCGAGACTCCGAACAACATTCGGTCTCTTACTCATCATTCCATAACTACACAACAACATCGAATCCTTAAGTGTGTCTCCCTACGGTTCGTGAATTATGCGGACATGATCGAGACACTTCTCCGATCAATAACCAAAAGAGGAATCTAGAAATTCATATGGCTCCCACATATTTCTACGATTACTTTGTGATCGAATGAACCACTTACATACGATACCAATTTCCCTTTGGCTCATGATAGTTTACTTATCTGAGGTTTTGATCGTCGGTATCTCTGCATACCTAGTTCAACCTTGTTGCCGATAAGTACTCTTTTGTCGTTCCCGTGGTATGTGATCCCTTGTGAGCCATTCACATGCTTGCAAGCTAATTGGATGACATTCCATCAAGAGGGCCCAGAGTATATCTATCATTCATATGGATGGACAAATCCCACTCTTGATCCATGTGCCTCAACCCATACTTTCCGAACACTCAATGCCACCTTTATAGCCACCCATTTACGGTGTGGTGTTTGATGTCATCAAAGCATCCTTCCGGTCATGGTGATTAGCATGATCTCATGGTCGAAGGAATTAGGTTACTATGTATCAGAAATCTTATAGCAATTGAACTATTAAAATGACTTGATCTTTATGCTATGCTTATCTATAGGAGTATGTCCATCCTACCATTCTCCTAATGATATGATCTTGTTGTTAACAACATCTCAATGTTCATGATCGGGAAACCACGATCATCTATTAACCAACAAGCTAGTATTATAAAGAGGCTTTACTAGGGACTCTAATTTAGTTTACAAATCACACAAGTATTAATGTTTCCGGTTAATACTGTTATAGCATGAATGTAAACATTTATCATAAACACAAAGATATAATAATAACTACATTTATTATTGCCATTAGGGCATATCTCCAACAGTCTCCCACTTGCACTAGAGTAACCTAATCTAGATTACATGGTAATATATCGAACACCCATGGCGGTTTGGTGCTGGTCATGTTTTGCCCTCGGGAGAGGTTTAGTCAATGGATCCGCCACATTCAGATTTGTGTGTACTTTGAAAATCTTTATGTCACCATCTTGGACATCTTCTCGAATAGCGTGAAAACGTAGCTTGATGTGCTTCAGCTTCTTGTGTGACCTTGGTTCTTGCGCATTGGCTATGGCGCCCATGTTATCATAGTAGATAGACATTGGGTCCAGCGCACTTGGAACCACACCGAGCTCTGTAATGAACTCTTTCATCCATATTGCCTCTTGTGAAGCCTCTGAAGCAGCTATGTATTCCGATTCAGTTGAAGATCTCGCCACAATGCTTTGCTTTGCACTCCTCCAGCTAACTGCTGCACCATTCAAAGTATATACGTATCCAGATTAAGATTTAGAATCATCCGGATCGGTGTTCCAACTAGCATCGGTGTAACCATTAACAACGAGATGTTCATCACCTCCATAAGAAAGAACCATATCCATAGTTCTTCTCAAGTACTTAAGGATGTTTTTGACCGATGTCCAATGATCCACTCTTGGATCACTTTGATATCTGCTAGTCAAACTAACAACATATGCAATGTCGGGTCTAGTACATAGCATGACATACATCAGAGATCCTATGGCTGAGGCATAAGGAGTCTTACTCATCCTTTCTCTATCTTCTGCCGTTGCAGGACTTTGAGTTTTACTCAAGGTCATATTGGGCAACATGGGCAAGAACCCTTTCTTCCTATCTTCCATTCCAAACCTCTTTAGAACTTTGTCCAAATATGTACTTTGTGACAATGATATTAGGCGTCTCGATCTATCTCTATAAATCTTTATGCCTAATATGTAAGCTGCTTCGCCAAGATCTTTCATTGAAAAACTATAATTCAAATATTCCTTGACACTATTAAGAAGGTCTACATCATTCCCAATCAACAATATGTCATCTACATACAGTATTAAGAATGCTACAGAGCTCCCACTCACTTTCTTGTAAATATAAGCTTCTCCATAAGTTTGTATAAAACCAAAACTTTTGATTACCTTATCAAAACGTTGATTCCAACTTCGGGATGCTTGCTTCAATCCATATATGGACCGTTGAAGTTTGCATACCTTGTTAGCATCTTTAGGATCGACAAAACCTTTGGGTTGCATCATATACAACTCTTCATCAATGTCTCCATTGAGGAACGTCGTTTTGACATCCATCTGCCATATCTCATAATCATAATATGCAGCGATTGCTAACATAATCCTCATAGACTTTAGCTTCGCTACTGGTGAGAAAGTCTCATCGTAGTCAACTCCTTGAATTTGTCGAAACCCTTTTGCGAAAAGTCGAGCTTTATAGACAATAACATTACCATCAGCATCTGTTTTCTTCTTGAAAATCCATTTGTTCTCGACAGCCTTCCGGCCATCCGGTAAGTCCACCAAAGTCCATACTTGGTTTTCGTACATGGATCCAATCTCGGATTTCATGGCTTCTTGCCATTTATTGGAATCTAGGCTCATCATCGCTTCCTCATATGTCGCAGGGTCATTGGTGTTATCCACCAACATGACACTCATAACGGGATCATACTAATCAGGAGTGGTACGAGTTCTCGTTGACCTGCGAGGTTCCGTAGTAACTTCAACCGAAGTTTCATGATCAACATCATTAGCTTCCTCTTTTATTGGTGTAGGCATCACGGGAACTACTTCCGGTACTGCGCTACTCGCAAGTTCGAGAGAAGGTTCAACAACCTCGTCAAGTTCTACTTTCCTTCTAGTCACTTCTTTCGAGAGAAACTCCTTCTCTAGAAAGGATCCATTCTTGGTAACGAAGATTTTGCCCTCGGATCTATGATAGAAGGTATACCCAATAGTTTCCTTCGCGTATCCTATGAAGACGCATTTTTTCGCTTTGGGTTCAAGCTTGTCCGGCTGTAACTTATTTACATAAGCTTCGCAACCCCAAACTTTAAGGAACGACAATTTAGGTTTCTTCCCAAACCATAATTCATACGGTGTCGTTTCAACGGATTTAGATGGTGCCCTATTTAAAGTGAATGCAGCTGTTTCTAATGCATAACCCCAAAATGATAGCAGTAAATCTGTAAGTGACATCATAGAACGAACCATATCTAAGAGAGTTCGATTACGATGTTCGGACACACCATTACGTTGTGGTGTTCCCGGCGGTGTCAATTGTGAAAGTATTCCGCATTTCTTCAAATTCTCGCCAAACTCGTTACTTAGATATTCACCTCCACGATCAGATTGTAGAAATTTAATCTTCTTGTTACATTGATTCTCTACCTCACTTTGAAATTCCTGAAATTTCTCGAAAGTTTCGGACTTATGTTTCATAAAGTAGATATACCCATATCTACCCAAGTCATTCGTGAAGGTAAGAACATAATGATAACCACCGCGCGATGCTATACTCATTGGGCCACACTCATTGGTATGTATGATTTCCAATAAGTCCGTAGCTCGCTCCATCATACCAGAAAATGGAGTCTTGGTCATTTTACCCATCAGACATGCTTCGCATCTTTCAAGTGATTCGAAATCAAGTGATTCAAGAAGTCCATCAGAATGGATTTTCTTCATACGCTTCACTCCAATGTGACCAAGACGACAGTGCCACATATAGGTCGTGTTATCGCTCAATTTCAAACATTTAGCTTCAATGTTATTAATGTGTGTATTTCCACAATCGAGTTCAATAAGAATAGACCATCTATCAAAGCTGCATGTGCATAAACATATTACTCATATAAATCGAACAACCATTATTCTCGGATTTATACAAGTAACCGTCTCGCAATAAACATGATCCAGATATAATGTTCATGCTCAACGCAGGCACCAAATAACAATTATTTAAGTATAAAACTAATCCCGATGGTAGATGAAGAGGTAGCATGCCGACCACGATCACATCAAACTTTGATCCATTTCCAACACGCATCGTCACCTTGTTCTTCGCTAGCTTCCGTTTATTCTGCAGCACCTGTTTCATGTTACAAATATGAGCAACCGAACCAGTATCAAATACCCAGGCACTACTACGAGTACTAGTGAGATACACATCAATAACATGTATATCGGATATACCTTTCTTCTTGATGTTGCCGTTCTTCAAATCCGCCAAGTACTTTGGGCAATTCTGCATCCAGTGACCCTCTCCCTTATAGTAAAAGCACTCAGTATCAGGCTTAGGCCCAGCCTTGGTCTTCTTCGCCGGCGTGGCAACTTTCTTACCGCACTTCTTGAAGTTTAACTTTTGCTTAGACTTGCCTTGCTTCTTGAATTTGGTGGTCTTATTGACCAACAACACTTGGTGCTCTTTCTTGATCTCCACTTCTGTAGATTTCAACATGGAGAAGAGTTCTGGCAACGTCTTGTCCATGTTTTGCATATTGTAGTTCATCACAAAGTTCTTGTAACTTGGTGGTAGTGATTGGAGGACACGGTGAATCCCCAAAGAATTAGGAATCACTAGACCCAAGCTTTGGAGTTTGTTTGTGTGCCCAGACATCTTAAGCACGTGCTCACTGACGGAGCTGCCCTCTTCCATCTTGCAGTTAAAGAACTTTTAAGAAGCCTCATAACTCTCAACTGTCGCGTGAGCCTCAAATAAAATTTTGAGTTCATGGACAATATCATGTGGGTCATGGTTCTCAAACCTTTTATGAAGCTCCGATTCCAGACCATACAAGATAGCACACTGAACTGTGGAGTACTGATTCTTCCGAGTGAGGTAAACATTCTTTACTTCATCGGTAGCAGTAGCTGCAGGCGGGTCACCCAGCGGTGCATCCATCACATAGGTCAAATTACCAGCATTGAGGA
Source organism: Avena atlantica (assembly GCA_910589765.1). Taxonomy (NCBI): domain Eukaryota; kingdom Viridiplantae; phylum Streptophyta; class Magnoliopsida; order Poales; family Poaceae; genus Avena; species Avena atlantica. The sequence continues at coordinate 313,512,386 of OU342736.1, forward strand.
CAATCCTGAAATTGCGGAACCAATCCGTGAAGTTTCTTCCATTGTTTTTCAACTTTTCTTTCTCTAGGAACGCATTAAACTTGATGGTAGGGGCCGCCATTGATCTACAACATATTTGCAATAGTTTAGACTAAGTTTATGAAAAATTGAGTTCTAATTAATAGTTAAATTAATCTAGGTGAACTCCCACTCAAAACAATATCCCTCACATTGTTTTAGTGATCAGACAAACCAAATCCACCACATCAAAACCGATCATCACGAGAGTTGATGTAGCTTCAATGGCGAACAACCAACATGTTCATCATATCTACTATGACTCATGCTTTACCTTTCGGTGATCCGTGTTCCGAGACCATGTCTGTACATGCTAGGCTCGTCAAGATCAAACCTTAGCTTCTGCATGAGCAAATCTGGCTTACTCACGTTGTATACACTCATAGAATCTAACACACCCGATCATCACGCGGTGCTTCAAAACAATGAGCTTTAGCAACGGTGCTTACTAAGGATGAACACTTTAATACTTGAAATTTGTGTGCTTGAGGGATCATCTTATAATGATACCATCGCAAACTAAGCAATACAAGATGCAAAAAAAGGATTAACATCACATGCAATTCATAATATGTGATATGATATGGCCTTTCTTCTTGTGCTTCCGATCTCTATCTTCAAGCACAATAATGATCTCCATCATCACCGGTATGGCATCAAGGTCAATGGCGCCGTTTCATGGTTGTCGTCCACCAGCTTCAACTATTACAACTACTTTGAATAGACAAGCAGGTCTTAACAGAATTAAAAGACAACCATATGGCTCCTGCCGGTTGCCAACTTACAATAAGGAACATTGCATACATCAAATATAATCACAATCATGGCCATATCACATCACATCACACCCCTGCAAAACAAAGTTAGGCGCCTCTTATTTTCTTTACATATTTTATGTGGTTTGGGGCTTTCAATAAGTGTCGTTCTAACTTACGAACAAGAACCACAATGTTGATGCTTGAACTATCAAGTGCCCGTTGTAAATTGAATCTATACTATGATGGGAGAGACATACACCCTCAAAGCCACTTATGCAATACAAGTTGCATGTTGAGCGTGGAGCAAGTCTCATGAACGATGTCATGTAAGGTTAGCCCGGGCCACTTCATCCCATCATACCGCAGCATGCACAGTACACAAAAGGCAATTGATAATAAAAGCACCACCGCCCACAATGACCATTGTGTTCTACTCGTGCAACAGATCTACATATAGACATGGCTCTGATACCACTGTAGGGGTTCATAGCATGGAAAAAAAAAATTTCTACCGCATGCACATAAACAAGACAAGATCTATCTACTAGATTGTAGCAACAAGTCGATAGAGGAACTCACCCTCGAAGATTCCAAAGCGGTTAACGAGAGCAGATTCTCGTGGGTGATGTAGTCGTACTCTTGCCGATCTCAAGATCGCGTAGACGATCCTTCCGGCGCTGTGTTCCGGCAGCGCTTCCGCAGTCGGTCACACGTTCGGTACTCGATGAAGAACTTCCTCTCCCTTGTTCCAGCAGGCAGCGGATGTTGTAGCACTCTCCTCGAGATTCCGGCAGCACGACGGCGTGGTGTCAGAAGTAGAGGGGAGATCCCGTAGGGCTTCGCCTAAGCCAGAGCGAGTATGGTGGAGTAAGAGAGGGGCCTTGGTGATCTACGGTTTAGAAGCACCAAGGGGGTGGTGTAGCCGTCGGCTAGGGTTTGGGGAAACCCTAGTCGGCGACTTGGGAGGAGGCCCTAGGCGGCGGCAGCACTTGGGGGTGGTGGCGCCGGCGACTTGGGGCTAGGGTTTGGGTGTGAGGGGTAGGGGGCGCACTACCCCTCCTTATATAGGTGGGAGGGAGGCGGTTTGGGAGGAGGGAGTCCTCCTCCAACTCCTCCTCATGGCCGGCGGGTGGAGGGAATGGGACTCCTACCCTAGGTAGGTTTCCTACTGTAGAGGTCCCAACCTTTAATAAGGTAGAGATCCCTGTGTTTACAATGCTAGTCCCTGGATCAATAGCTAGCATCCACAGTTAAGATGTAATATCAAGAAACAAAGGTCATAATACAACTTATAACTAGGAATAAAATAATTCATTACATCTTACATAGCTCATTTGGCTATCACATTACAATGCAGCAGAATATTTATATAGCATGGAGTCCTTCATCTTCAAAGTGCCATAGGCAATCTTGTTGGTTGTAGACTTGTAATCCTATTCAACTCACTTCACTAACATCAAACAAACCTGCAACATAATAAGTTGTAGCCACAAGGGTCAATACATTTGAATTGTATTGGCAAGTTTCACTATTATGTAGAAGTAAGTGGATCCTATCATTTCATGCATATTTGGCTAGGTAGGGTTTAGGCTCTTTTGCAGAAAGCAATGTAGTTTTATCCTATCTTTTCAAAATAGTTTTGATCTTTTGTCAACTCTTTCTGAACTCCTTGGAAAACTCCAAGTGCTTCTAATCCCTTGTTGTCACCATCAAGTTTTACTTTGAGAAATTGGAATGTCGAGATCTTCCATAGCTTCAGGCCTTAGTTGCTCAGAGTTGTCCGTAACCGGGGACACGGCTAAGTACTTAGAATTTGATCTTCTGCAGAAGTTGTACACTTTACCCACATGACACAATCTCGTCTTGACGCCACCAGTGGCCGCTGGATAAGTACACACCAAATGGAGTACCGGCAAATCGAGAATGTGACAAAGTCTTTCAATAGAAGTCCTCCCAATACACAATGCTAGCTTGTCTACCAGGCAACAATGTAGGGATATGTTCCCCTACACAAATCTAGTTAACCTGAAGATGCCAATGCATGGGTCTTCCACTATGTAGTTGACTAAGCCAGAGCCCATTTAGCATGTGGCTGTACTCGGAAGCCATAGTACGAGAAACATGTTCAATCTCTAAGTCCCTGGGTGGTTTTCTTCTAGTTCACACACAAAAAGATAGCCATATAAACATGGTTCCCTTTGTTGCCACCTTGTCCAAATCTTGAGTATCCTTTTCCACCCAGGTGGTTCATTAAGTACTTGTTTTATTATATAAAACATATGTACTTCCAACACTTCATATAAACATATCATGTATCCCATCCCAAATATATAGCAGGGCTAAGCATACTACAACTACAGTGTTTTCACTAAGGAAGATATAAGGATATCCTAATAGGGTTTAGCATAGCATAAAATATAGTAGTCCTATCATGCATGTTACAAAAATCCACTAAGTGTAATGAAAATAGTAGGACTTGGATGATAGTGTCACTTGCCTTTTAGTAGAGAATATTGATTCACTTCTTGATCTTGCAAATTCACACTCTTCAAACTTTACTACAATTCAATCAAGCAAACACATATTCAACTAGCATTCAAACAATTTACCACACATAAAATAATAGAAACAAGGCAATGCATGCAAGCATGCAAAAGATGGTTTTATTTGAAAAAGTGGTTTCTACTATTCTCTAAACATTTTAAGTCTCATATTGGTCATTTACAAAAGTGCTAAAACCATTTGCAAAAGGTTTCACCCCATAAACCAATTATTATACCAAGGTGATATTTTATGTTGTTGAAAATGCCTTTTGCAAGGTAATAATTTTATAGGGTTCATCAAATATATTTTTAAATCCCAAAACTTGGTGTTTAGGGTCAGAGAGTTTAACTCAAATCATTTTCCCAAGATTTTACTCAAAAAATATTTTTAACACATAAACAATATTTTTATTTGACTAGAAATGCTCTTATTCAAATATTTGTTCTTTGGCTTCACAAAATACATTTTTAAACCCATAAGTGGGTTTCTATGCTCAGTAGGTTCAAAACAAACCACTTAGCAAATATTTCACTTTAAAAATATTTCTAGAACAATTTTTATATTCAAATTATGCCTACACAAGTTTCTGCAAATTCAACCAATTTTCTAGAAGCAAAACATTAAAAAAAAGTATATGGTTGCAAAGTACTTGTCCTGCAGATTCCAATGATATAAAATTTGCAAAATTTGGACGTGTAGATTCAAAGTTATGAATTTTACAAGTTTGCATATGTAATAGAACAAAATTTTCTGTTTTAAACAAACTCTAGCCACGTGGATCTATCCCATTGGATGATACCGGTTCGGGTGGATCACGCTCTGTGGGCTGTTGGATTTAAAACACATTGCACGGCTCAGATCAAACGTACCCCTTCGATTTAATGAATCTATCCTAGCCAACGGATCGAGATCCAACGGATCATAGCTGCTCGACCATGGTCTGGCGACGCTGGCGGCGGCTGACGGCGGCGCACGCTTGGACGGAGACGTTGCCGAGGGACTTGGTCGCGCGAGGGAAGGAGAGGATGCTCACCGTGCTCGCAGGAGTGTGGCGAAGCTCAAGGAATGGTCAGTTCGTCGAGGGGCGCACAGGAACGGAGTGGATTGCTCACCGGAGCTTGCAGCGGCATCGGGTGCTTCTGGTTGTCATCGGAGGCGAGCTTGTAGACCACCTGAAGGAGAAAGAAAGGGTGCGTTAGATAGCTGTGAGTGTGGAGGTCACGAAGGCATCATTGGGAGTCACAGGGGCGGACGATACTTACAAGAAAGGGTGAAATGGCAGACGACGGTGGTGCTTAGATGTCGAGGTTGTCGAGTCTCTGGTGAATGCGCAGGCTAGCGAGCGACACTGGGAGATGCACCAGGAGATGGGGAGCAGGCTCACGTGCACTGGGAGGCGAGGGGCGATTGGATGGCGCCGTAATCGGCCGGAGAAGCTCGTCGGGTCAGAGGTGTTCGGGCTTGCAATTCGTGCATCCTGGAGGCAGAGGGGAGGCGATGTCTGGGGGAAATGAGAGAGGAGGGCGAGGCGTATAAGGGCGCGTCATTGCTATCGACAATTACTTGCGCATTCACTCGAATTTACAAGGATTGAAATGTGGCAGAAACGGCGAGTGCGAGGGGGGAACGGTCATCGCGGGGTGGAAGAGACGACTGACAGCATGGGGTCGCGCCGACAGTGAGAGAGAGGGAGAGAGAGTGGGGTCCGCAGCTCAGTGACATAGCGGGTTCGTTTCTTGGTGAAAAACGGTTCGCGAGAGGGGAGAGCTGGTGGGCTAGCTGTTGGGCTGGGTTGGGCCTGCTGGCTGGGCTTCTTCGTTTCTCTTTTTTTATACAGAATGTTTTTTCCTTTTTCTATTTTGAATTTCTTCTTTGATTTTTTATTAAAAAATTCAACCTCCATTTGAATTCAAACCACCACCAAAATTTGTGTAGATTTTAATACTATTTATTAACATGATCTAAAATCAAATTTAGAATATTTCTTTTATTCTTTTTAGGGCATAATAATTATTTAAAATAGGCCCTTGTATTAATTCAAATAAGATTTTAATAATATTTTCAAGCTCTATTTGAATACCAAATTTTTGTCAAACCTTTTTCAGTAGATTTTATTTATTCAAAAGTGCAACCAATTCAATTTGAATTAATATTTAAAGTATTTTAATAATATTTAATGTTCATTTAAATTGGGAATTGTCTTTATTTAAATAAAATTGGATATTAATAAATCCTTATGATTTTATTTAAATAATCCTTTACTCTTTTTATTAATCAATAATCTTTCATTTAAATTGTTTGATCAAGATTTAATTTGGCTTTTTAAAATAATCCTTATTCATTATTTCTTCATTTTGCTTATAAAATCCATATCTTTTTATTTAAAGATCCAAAATTGGTGATTCCAATTTGTATAATTTTATTTAATATTTGTTTATCTTTTTAAATCCCCTTAGGATTTATTTGCTCAAGACTTGGCATGGATTTTAGGTAGGGCTTTATTAGTGTCACATCCCAAAATTCTCCTAATTTTGGAATGTGAAATAAATAAATAAGCTTGATTGATTGTTTGACTTTGTTGAAAATTCTCAAAGAGAAGAAACTTTTTGAATAGAAAATCCTCTCAACCTTGAATTCAAAATCCTATATTCTTTTGTTATGACCTAAGTAGCCATATATGCAAAAGGGCATGGTTTGATTATGGATTGTATAATTGGTGTGCAAGATTTAAAAATGAAAATCATGAAGCATTCATAAGCATTTCATTACATCCATGCAAAGTTCTCACAAACTAAATCCAAATCCCGATATCTAAATCCTATAGTTGATTCGCCCAAATGTTCCTAAGGGTAATTAAATTGAATTAATAAACCCATTGTTTCTAAGATATCAATTATTGCTAAATTATAGACTAAAAAGATCCAATTAATATTACAAAATTTTAGAAACAAAATTGAGCTCATTTGGAGCTAGTATGAAAAAGTTATGGAACAAATACAAACACATAAAAATATAAATAAAATGGAATATACAAGGATTTATAAATCCACTACTTCCAAACTAGTAAAAAGATTATAAATTTGATCCTATAATGATCTATTCGATTTTAGAAAAATTTAGAAACAAAAATCGTGTCATTTGGAGTTCGTATGCAAAAGATATAAGGGAAACAAGCAAATAGAAAAAGAAAAGGAAAAAAAACCTAATGGGCCGACCGAGCCAGCCGGCGGCCCAGCTAGCACATCGAGCCAGCCACCGCGTACAGGATCGATCGGTGGAGTGCTTTAAAATCCGTGCGAATCAGTTTTTCTCTAACCTATCTCTGTTCAAACTGCTATAACTTTTTATCTACAACTCCGAATCGACTTCCGTTTGATTCTACTTGTTCCCTACTCCAATACCTATCTCCATACCATCCCAAAGCTCCATATAAACTCTTGGAGCCACAGCTGTACGACTTTCTTTCCTCGAAATCTTGAATCTACACATGCCCGAATCTTATTTCGCTTTTTAACCCATCTAGACTTCGTCGTTTGCCTTCGGTCAAAAAATGAAAGTTGTAGGAATCGTCGAAATCTTTCAATCCCGACAAACCTCACCTCTTTTCATCCATCACAGCCGGAGAAATTCGTATCGCAATATTTCAGATCTTACGGTGTAAATCCAAGATGTACTCGCGCTCGTTTCTTCAAATCCAAATTCCTTTGGTGAGAAGGTAGGAATAGTGATTCCCCACAAATTTCATGTTCTGAGTTTTTCAATTTGACCTACGGATTTTTCTCTCTAACACAGATCTATTTCTTGTCTATTTTTAGCCAAAATCGGGTCAATCTCTTCTTCTAGCCACCGGATCCTATCCAGACGGTCGAGATCCAATCAAACCGGTGCGTGCCATATCGTCATCCCGGTCATCTTCCTCATCAACGCCACGTCAACGTAAGGTCAACATCTAGTCCCAGTTAGCATGCAAAGTCAACCTGTCCAGTCAGCGGAATATTCACTGGAATATTCCGTTCGAATTTACAATTGCATATTATAGATCTAACTTGTAAAATTCATTAGAAATTCATACCATGTCCAAAAATTACGTATAATATATCAAATTGAAGATAATTTTACGTAGAATCATCTTATCAGAATAGATCCAACTTTTACTATACGTGGTTACTGCAGTAATTTAATTAGTTTTAATGGTATTTTAGGTTAATAAATTCATAGAAAATTATCTGTAACTCTGAAAAATATGAACAATATATCAAATTGAATCTACTGTAATGTACATTAATAATATCTGGTTGGATCTAGCCTTTGCTGATTATTTACCCCGTAGAAATTTAATTAGTTTTAATGGCTTTATAAATCATTAAATTCATAGTAAATTAATTGCTTGTCACAAAAATATAAATGATATACCGATGGAAAGCTGATTCCATGTAGATCATCAATATGCAATTAGTTCAGCATTTTACTGTAAGGTTTGGCCGTGAAGATTTAAATGGTTTAATGGCTTATTTTGAGTAATAAATTCATAAGAAAATAGATACTATTCAGAAAATTACAAATAATATGTCCCTGAAATCACAATTCCGTGGAGATTACAGATATAATTTTAGTTTGATTTTAGACAACAGAAACTATATGAATCATTTAAAACCATTAAACACTATTTAAATCATACAAAAAGATTTATAACTCCGATTAGGGTGAATCCAAGTGCTAAGGTTTTGTATTGACAATATCTATACAGAGAAATTGCATGACAAATTATTTGGTACTGATAAAACAGATATTCATACAGAAATATTTAAACCCATTGAAATAGTGTTTTATTCATAAGAAAATATCTATAACTCCTTTTTAGGTGATTCAAATTGCCACTGTCTCTAAATTGCATTACCTCTATCCAGTAGCACCTAGTTCACAATTTAATACGACATAAACATATTTAGTTCAATTAAAGTGGTATACACCATATTAAATCGATACAACTTTAGTAATAAAAGCTTTAGTGTATTAAATGACTTTCCACATGCATCATGTAATCTAACTATGTTCAGGACTAAAGTAACAACCATTGTGACTTATTAAATTGTCATGCATGCATTTGTTGTATTTGTTTGATCTCTATGTGCTATTGTTTATGTTGTATGCAATTGTTTGATCGATAGATTGCGAGGAGTGCAACGTGTGTGATTGCAACTACTATAATTGCAAGTATTGTGGTTATGACGAGTGCAACCATTATATCTATGAGGATTGTGAGGATTATCTAATCGACTACATCTACAACAAAGGCAAGTGGTGCTATCTTGGTCATAAATGTCCTATTGTTTTCCTATGCATTGTAGATGCTTTTGTAGAATTGCATCTGTAGGAATTGATGTGTATATGCTATGCTATATCCCATATTATTCCCTAGTATTCCTTGTTTATGAGCCATCGTATTGGTAGATTGCTTAGCTATGCTATTTAGACGAGGAAGGGAATCACATCATGAAAAGTTATATGTTCTGAAAGGCTTATGTTTTGCTAAATGACAAACCAACATGTTTTAATGAACCACCTGGGCGAAATGGCATTGATTGGGTCATCGAGTGTGGATTTTGGTGGGGAATGCCGCCCAGGACACTGAAAAATGATTGGTTTCTTTGTTTGGAAGCTTTTGTGTGCAACCATGTGCCAATAATGGAATGGGCGGTTGGTTGAACTCAGTAGGTTGTGGTAACTCGAACCCGCGTATCTAGAGATGTAGATAGTGTAGGTTGGAACGGTGCGCGTCGGGATTGGGGAGCTACTTTCCGAACAGTTCCTTCTTGGACTTCTCCCTATCATCACCCAATATGAGAGTGGTGGTACGAGCTAGGCTGGCCAAATCACATGGGTAAAGTGTACTAACCCCTGCAGGGTGTATAAACTAAGTGCTTAGCCGTGTCCCCGGTTATGGACAATTTGAGCGACCTGATACTGATGCTAGGATATTTCTCACTCATCCTTATTTCTTAATTACTTAAAACTTGTTGGGTGAACATAATTGGGTAGGAGCACCTGGGAGTGAACCAGAGTGTCCTATTTATCGTATTGGAAAACTACTTTGTTACAAATGTTAGGATAAAACTATTGCTTTATGCAAATGAGCCTGAACTCCACTTGGCCAAATAAGCATGTAGTTGATAGATCTGTTGTTAACCACTTTAGCCTACTTGCCATACATTCAATGTATTGACCATTCGTGGCTGCAACGTTTCATGTTGCAGGTTATATCGTAACTGAGTGATCGTTCATAGGTCGCGAGACTCCACTCAACAATTGTTCGCCTGTGGCACATTTGAAGGATGGAGATCTACCTTGTATTCGTTTTCCGCTGTGTACTTGAATAAATAATGTAAATTCTGTATCATATTCGTTGTATTTATGATGCATAGTTATATTTGGTATCATTTTGTACTGTGTGTGCCAGTGAACCGATCCAGGGATTGGCACTATACACATGAACTCAGCCTTATCAGGCGAGGGTGTTACAAGATGTTATCAGAGCTGTGTGTTGACTGTAGGATCATGACCTGAGAAATGGATTAGCAATAAGAGACCTCTATTAGGGGAACTATCATATTTTCTACTTATTAGATGTTCTTATATTCCTTGTCTATCTTTTCTATAACCTCTTCCTATTCAAACATTTATAGTTGTCCATTCTTATGATACCTATATGAGAGTTAGCTAAGTAAAAGAACAAATAGTATGACATAAATAAAAATCTCATCAAGTTTGGTTAGGTCTAGACCACCATATTTTATCTCTTTAGGGGATCATCGCTATCGTGTTAGCATATTGTTCTTACCAACTCATGTGGTATGACAATATAGGTTGCTTGCTTGTTTGTACTGAACCATATCGTTTGATGCCTTGTTTAGGATCTGTTGTTTTGAAACTCTAAAGTTGCTGGAGTTTTCGTGTGGTTTGAAAATTATTTTAATGGTGTGAATTGATTGAAATTCGTGGTATCACTGCTGCAGTTTTCTGCCTGACCTCTTGTACCGCGCGATTTTTCATATTTTATTGGCAACTCAGAAAAATCTGAAAAAAATAGGATCTGGAGCGTAATTACCTGTAGTACATGCACATAAATTGGCTACAATTCCTGACGAGCTTAGGTCTGTCAGAAAAATTCGTGAAGTCTGTTGTACCGTTTTGACAGATTTTGTTTATTGCTTATATGTTGCTATATTTTACTCTAGTATTGTTCCCAATGCTTTCAAACTATTTTGTGGTTATATACTACTAAGTTTAAACACCTGTAATGTTATTATACAAGTGTTTGCTTGTGTGTTGATTCCTTTTGATTGTTTGCTTGTTTGTGACATTGAATGCTTCATATAGTTATGGGTAGGATTATTTTCTTAGTCGTTCCTTTCCTATAGAATCTATTCTTCCCTATCTTGAACCCTTGGAGATATAATGATGTGTTAAGTGGAAGGTTTGAAAACACAATACATTTATGAAAGAGAATGCTTCACCTAATGGAAAAAGGATGTGGAATTATGAAGTGTTGCACATGATGTTATGTAGTAGATTACCCAACCTGAAAGTGGAAGTGTCATAACTTAGTTTTAGTAGTAGCTTTGTTGATTGGATACATGGGAGTATACATAGAGCATTAGCTCGTTCCCATGGAAACATTCTTCAAGGCAAGTGAGAATGCCCGAGTGATAGAAAAACGTGATTCACCTATCCTCATACAGGGTAATAATTTTGGTGCAGGATGGATTGATCACCATTCCTACTACTCTTATTATTCGCTCTTGTATTGTTGGCTTTGCGAATCTTGAGTGCCTTTCAGCCTTAGCAGAGAGCCGGCGTTAAGCCTAAACCTTAGAATGGTAGATTGTTCCACCTCTATAAAAGCATCCATTGCTAAGCATAGGAATGTACGGTAAGGATGAATCCCAACTGTGAATTATGGGTACCGTGAAGTAAACGTTCCCTATTTGCCCACCATGAGAGTTTTGCTAGTTTAAGAAGTGCTTTCTCGGAAACTATCAATCATGAAGTTTAGAATGTGCTAGAGACATTGTGCCAATAAAAGTCTAAAGGAGAACCAATCCGAGCTAAGTGAATCCTCGAGAAGTGACCTAGTCAATTTTCTTTTAAGGGTGGTAGCATCCTAATGGATCCTGAACCTTTCTTTCTTTCTAGCCTTCCCAAATCTCGGGACGAGATTTCTTTTAAGGGTGGTGTCTGTCACATCCCAAAATTCTCCTAATTTTGGAATGTGAAATAAATAAATAAGCTTGATTGATTGTTTGACTTTGTTGAAAATTCTCAAAGAGAAGAAACTTTTTGAATAGAAAATCCTCTCAACCTTGAATTCAAAATCCTATATTCTTTTGTTATGACCTAAGTAGCCATATAGGCAAAAGGGCATGGTTTGATTATGGATTGTAGAATTGGTGTGCAAGATTTAAAAATGAAAATCATGAAGCATTCATAAGCATTTCATTACATCCATGCAAAGTTCTCACAAACTAAATCCAAATCCCGGTATCTAAATCCTATAGTTGATTCGCCCAAATGTTCCTAAGGGTAATTAAATTGACTTATTAAAACCCAATGTTGCTAAGACAATGATTATTGCTAAATTATAGACTAAAAAGATCCAATTAATATTACAAAATTTTAGAAACAAAATTGAGCTCATTTGGAGCTAGTATGAAAAATTTATGGAACAAATACAAACACATAAAGATATAAATAAAATGGAATATACAAGGATTTATAAATCCACTACTTCCAAACTAGTAAAAAGATTACAAATTTGATCCTATAATAATCTATTCAATTTTAGAAAAATTTAGAAACAAGGATCGTGTCATTTGGAGTTTATATGCAAAAGATATAAGGGAAACAAGCAAATAGAAAAAGAAAAGAAAAAAAAAACAAATGGGCCGGCCGAGCCAGCCGGCGGCCCAGCTAGCAGACCGAGCCAGCCACCACGTACAGGATCGATCGGTGGAGTGGCTTTAAAATCCGTGCGAATCAGTTTTTTCTAACCTATCTATATTCAAACTGCTATAACTTTTTATCTACAACTCCGAATCGACTTCCGTTTGTTTCTACTTGTTCCCTACTCCAATACCTATCTCCCCACCATCCCAAAGCTCCATATAAAATCTTGGAGCCACAGCTGTACGAGTTTCTTTCCTCGAAATCCTGAATCTACACATGCCCGAATCTTATTTCGCTTTTTAACCCATCTAGACTTCGTCGTTTGCCTTCGGTCAAAAAACGAAAGTTGTAGGAATCGTCGAAATCTTTCAATCCCGACAAACCTCACCTCTTTTCATCCATCACAGCCGGAGAATTTCGTATCGCAGTATTTTAGATCTTACAGTGTAAATCCAAGATGTACTCGCGCTCGTTTCTTCAAATCCAAATTCCTTTGGTGAGAAGGTAGGAATAGTGATTCCCCACAACTTTCATGTTCTGAGTTTTTCAATTTGACCTACGGATTTTTCTCTCTAACACAGATCTATTTCTTGTCTATTTTGAGCCAAAATCGGGTCAATCTCTTCTTCTAGCCACCGGATCCTATCCAGACGGTCGAGATCCAATCAAACCGGTGCGTGCCATATCATCATCCCGGTCATCTTCCTCATCAACGCCACGTCAACGTAAGGTCAACATCTAGTCCCAGTTAGCATGCAAAGTCAACCTGTCCAGTCAGCGGAATATTCACTGAAATATTCCGTTCGAATTTACAATTGCATATTATAGATCTAACTTGTAAAATTCATTAGAAATTCATACCATGTCCAAAAATTGCGTATAATATATCAAATTGAAGATAATTTTACGTAGAATCATCTTATCAGAATAGATCCAACTTTTACTATACGTGGTTACTGCAGTAATTTAATTAGTTTTAATGGTATTTTAGGTTAATAAATTCATAGAAAATTATCTGTAACTCTGAAAAATATGAACAATATATCAAATTGAATCTACTGTAATGTACATTAATAATATCTGGTTGGATCTAGCCTTTGCTGATTATTTACCCCGTAGAAATTTAATTAGTTTTAATGGCTTTATAAATCATTAAATTCATAGTAAATTAATTGCTTGTCACAAAAATATAAATGATATACCGATGGAAAGCTGATTCCATGTAGATCATCAATATGCAATTAGTTCAACATTTTACTGTAAGGTTTGGCCGTGAAGATTTAAATGGTTTAATGGCTTATTTTGAGTAATAAATTCATAAGAAAATAGATACTATTCAGAAAATTACAAATAATATGTCCCTGAAATCACAATTCTGTGGAGATTACAGATATAATTTTAGTTTTATTTTAGACAGCAGAAACTATATGAATCATTTAAAACCATTAAACACTATTTAAATCATACAAAAAGATTTATAACTCCGATTAGGGTGAATCCAAGTGCTAAGGTTTTGTATTGACAATATCTATACAGAGAAATTGCATGACAAATTATTTGGTACTGATAAAACAGATATTCATACAGAAATATTTAAACCCATTGAAATAGTGTTTTATTCATAAGAAAATATCTATAACTCCTTTTTAGGTGATTCAAATTGCCACTGTCTCTAAATTGCATTACCTCTATCCAGTAGCACCTAGTTCACAATTTAATACGACATAAACATATTTAGTTCAATTAAAGTGGTATACACCATATTAAATCGATACAACTTTAGTAATAAAAGCTTAGTGTATTAAATGACTTTCCACATGCATCATGTAATCTAACTATGTTCAGGACTAAAGTAACAACCATTGTGACTTATTAAATTGTCATGCATGCATTTGTTGTATTTGTTTGATCTCTATGTGCTATTGTTTATGTTGTATGCAATTGTTTGATCGATAGATTGCGAGGAGTGCAACGTGTGTGATTGCAACTACTATAATTGCAAGTATTGTGGTTATGACGAGTGCAACCATTATATCTATGAGGATTGTGAGGATTATCTAATCGACTACATCTACAACAAAGGCAAGTGGTGCTATCTTGGTCATAAATGTCCTATTGTTTTCCTATGCATTGTAGATGCTTTTGTAGAATTGCATCTGTAGGAATTGATGTGTATATGCTATGCTATATCCCATATTATTCCCTAGTATTCCTTGTTTATGAGCCATCGTATTGGTAGATTGCTTAGCTATGCTATTTAGACGAGGAAGGGAATCACATCATGAAAAGTTATATGTTTTGAAAGGCTTATGTTTTGCTAAATGACAAACCAACATGTTTTAATGAACCACCTGGGCGAAATGGCATTGATTGGGTCATCGAGTGTGGATTTTGGTGGGGAATGCCGCCCAGGACACTGAGAAATGATTGGTTTCTTTGTTTGGAAGCTTTTGTGTGCAACCATGTGCCAATAATGGAATGGGCGGTTGGTTGAACTCAGTAGGTTGTGGTAACTCGAACCCGCGTATCTAGAGATGTAGATAGTGTAGGTTGGACCGGTGCGCGTCGGGATTGGGGAGCTACTTTCCGAACAGTTCCTTCTTGGACTTCTCCCTATCATCACCCAATATGAGAGTGGTGGTACGAGCTAGGCTGGCCAAATCACATGGGTAAAGTGTACTAACCCCTGCAGGGTGTATAAACTAAGTGCTTAGCCGTGTCCCCGGTTATGGACAATTTGAGCGACCTGATACTGATGCTATGATATTTCTCACTCATCCTTATTTCTTAATTACTTAAAACTTGTTGGGTGAACATAATTGGGTAGGAGCACCTGGGAGTGAACCAGAGTGTCCTATTTATCGTATTGGAAAACTACTTTGTTACAAATGTTAGGATAAAACTATTGCTTTATGCAAATGAGCCTGAACTCCACTTGGCCAAATAAGCATGTAGTTGATAGATCTGTTGTTAACCACTTTAGCCTACTTGCCATACATTCAATGTATTGACCATTCGTGGCTGCAACGTTTCATGTTGCAGGTTATATCGTAACTGAGTGATCGTTCATAGGTCGCGAGACTCCACTCAACAATTGTTCGCCTGTGGCACATTTGAAGGATGGAGATCTACCTTGTATTCGTTTTCCGCTGTGTACTTGAATAAATAATGTAAATTCTGTATCATATTCGTTGTATTTATGATGCACAGTTATATTTGGTATCATTTTGTATTGTGTGTGCCAGTGAACCGATCCAGGGATTGGCACTATACACATGAACTCAGCCTTATCAGGCGAGGGTGTTACAAGATGGTATCAGAGCTGTGTGTTGACTGTAGGATCATGACCTTAGAAATGGATTAGCAATAAGAGACCTCTATTAGGGGAACTATCATATTTTCTACTTATTAGATGTTCTTATATTCCTTGTCTATCTTTTCTATAACCTCTTCCTATTCAAACATTTATAGTTGTCCATTCTTATGATACCTATATGAGAGTTAGCTAAGTAAAAGAACAAATAGTATGACATAAATAAAAATCTCATCAAGTTTGGTTAGGTCTAGACCACCATATTTTATCTCTTTAGGGGATCATCGCTATCGTGTTAGCATATTGTTCTTACCAACTCATGTGGTATGACAATATAGGTTGCTTGCTTGTTTGTACTGAACCATATCGTTTGATGCCTTGTTTAGGATCTGTTGTTTTGAAACTCTAAAGTTGGTGGAGTTTTCGTGTGGTTTGAAAATTATTTTAATGGTGTGAATTGATTGAAATTCGTGGTATCACTGCTGCAGTTTTCTGCCTGACCTCTTGTACCGCGCGATTTTTCATATTTTATTGGCAACTCAGAAAAATCTGAAAAAAAATAGGATCTGGAGCGTAATTACCTGTAGTACATGCACATAAATTGGCTAAAATTCCTGACGAGCTTAGGTCTGTCAGAAAAATTCGTGAAGTCTGTTGTACCGTTTTGACAGATTTTGTTTATTGCTTATATGTTGCTATATTTTACTCTAGTATTGTTCCCAATGCTTTCAAACTATTTTGTGGTTATATACTACTAAGTTTAAACACCTGTAATGTTATTATACAAGTGTTTGCTTGTGTGTTGATTCCTTTTGATTGTTTGCTTGTTTGTGACATTGAATGCTTCATATAGTTATGGGTAGGATTATTTTCTTAGTCGTTCCTTTCCTATAGAATCTATTCTTCCCTATCTTGAACCCTTGGAGATATAATGATGTGTTAAGTGGAAGGTTTGAAAACACAATACATTTATGAAAGAGAATGCTTCACCTAATGGAAAAAGGATGTGGAATTATGAAGTGTTGCACATGATGTTATGTAGTAGATTACCCAACCTGAAAGTGGAAGTGTCATAACTTAGTTTTAGTAGTAGCTTTGTTGATTGGATACATGGGAGTATACATAGAGCATTAGCTCGTTCCCATGGAAACATTCTTCAAGGCAAGTGAGAATGCCCGAGTGATAGAAAAACGTGATTCACCTATCCTCATACAGGGTAATAATTTGGGTGCAGGATGGATTGATCACCATTCCTACTACTCTTATTATTCGCTCTTGTATTGTTGGCTTTGCGAATCTTGAGTGCCTTTCAGCCTTAGCAGAGAGCCGGCGTTAAGCCTAAACCTTAGAATGGTAGATTGTTCCACCTCTATAAAAGCATCCATTGCTAAGCATAGGAATGTACGGTATGGATGAATCCCAACTGTGAATTATGGGTACCGTGAAGTAAACGTTCCCTATTTGCCCACCATGAGTGTTTTGCTAGTTTAAGAAGTGCTTTCTCGGAAACTATCAATCATGAAGTTTAGAATGTGCTAGAGACATTGTGCCAATAAAAGTCTAAAGGAGAACCAATCCGAGCTAAGTGAATCCTCGAGAAGTGACCTAGTCAATTTTCTTTTAAGGGTGGTAGCATCCTAATGGATCCTGAACCTTTCCTTCTTTCTAGCCTTCCCAAATCTCGGGACGAGATTTCTTTTAAGGGTGGTGTCTGTCACATCCCAAAATTCTCCTAATTTTGGAATGTGAAATAAATAAATAAGCTTGATTGATTGTTTGACTTTGTTGAAAATTCTCAAAGAGAAGAAACTTTTTGAATAGAAAATCCTCTCAACCTTGAATTCAAAATCCTATATTCTTTTGTTATGACCTAAGTAGCCATATAGGCAAAAGGGCATGGTTTGATTATGGATTGTAGAATTGGTGTGCAAGATTTAAAAATGAAAATCATGAAGCATTCATAAGCATTTCATTACATCCATGCAAAGTTCTCACAAACTAAATCCAAATCCCGGTATCTAAATCCTATAGTTGATTCGCCCAAATGTTCCTAAGGCTAATTAAATTGACTTATTAAAACCCACTGTTGCTAAGACAATGATTATTGCTAAATTATAGACTAAAAAGATCCAATTAATATTACAAAATTTTAGAAACAAAATTGAGCTCATTTGGAGCTAGTATGAAAAATTTATGGAACAAATACAAACACATAAAGATATAAATAAAATGGAATATACAAGGATTTATAAATCCACTACTTCCAAACTAGTAAAAAGATTACAAATTTGATCCTATAATAATCTATTCAATTTTAGAAAAATTTAGAAACAAGGATCGTGTCATTTGGAGTTTATATGCAAAAGATATAAGGGAAACAAGCAAATAGAAAAAGAAAAGGAAAAAAAACAAATGGGCCGGCCGAGCCAGCCGGCGGCCCAGCTAGCAGACCGAGCCAGCCACCACGTACAGGATCGATCGGTGGAGTGGCTTTAAAATCCGTGCGAATCAGTTTTTTTCTAACCTATCTATATTCAAACTGCTATAACTTTTTATCTACAACTCCGAATCGACTTCCGTTTGTTTCTACTTGTTCCCTACTTCAATACCTATCTCCCCACCATCCCAAAGCTCCATATAAACTCTTAGAGCCACAGCTGTACGAGTTTCTTTCCTTGAAATCCTGAATCTACACATGCCCGAATCTTATTTCGCTTTTTAACCCATCTAGACTTCGTCGTTTGCCTTCGGTCAAAAAACGAAAGTTGTAGGAATCGTCGAAATCTTTCAATCCCGACAAACCTCACCTCTTTTCATCCATCACAGCCGGAGAATTTCGTATCGCAATATTTTAGATCTTACGGTGTAAATCCAAGATGTACTCGCGCTCGTTTCTTCAAATCCAAATTCCTTTGGTGAGAAGTTAGGAATAGTGATTCCCCACAACTTTCATGTTCTGAGTTTTTCAATTTGACCTACGGATTTTTCTCTCTAACACAGATCTATTTCTTGTCTATTTTGAGCCAAAATCGGGTCAATCTCTTCTTCTAGCCACCGGATCCTATCCAGACGGTCGAGATCCAATCAAACCGGTGCGTGCCATATCGTCATCCCGGTCATCTTCCTCATCAACGCCACGTCAACGTAAGGTCAACATCTAGTCCCAGTTAGCATGCAAAGTCAACCTGTCCAGTCAGCGGAATATTCACTGAAATATTCCGTTCGAATTTACAATTGCATATTATAGATCTAACTTGTAAAATTCATTAGAAATTCATACCATGTCCAAAAATTGCGTATAATATATCAAATTGAAGATAATTTTACGTAGAATCATCTTATCAGAATAGATCCAACTTTTACTATACGTGGTTACTGCAGTAATTTAATTAGTTTTAATGGTATTTTAGGTTAATAAATTCATAGAAAATTATCTGTAACTCTGAAAAATATGAACAATATATCAAATTGAATCTACTGTAATGTACATTAATAATATCTGGTTGGATCTAGCCTTTGCTGATTATTTACCCCGTAGAAATTTAATTAGTTTTAATGGCTTTATAAATCATTAAATTCATAGTAAATTAATTGCTTGTCACAAAAATATAAATGATATACCGATGGAAAGCTGATTCCATGTAGATCATCAATATGCAATTAGTTCAGCATTTTACTGTAAGGTTTGGCCGTGAAGATTTAAATGGTTTAATGGCTTATTTTGAGTAATAAATTCATAAGAAAATAGATACTATTCAGAAAATTACAAATAATATGTCCCTGAAATCACAATTCTGTGGAGATTACAGATATAATTTTAGTTTGATTTTAGACAACATAAACTATATGAATCATTTAAAACCATTAAACACTATTTAAATCATACAAAAAGATTTATAACTCCGATTAGGGTGAATCCAAGAGCTAAGGTTTTGTATTGACAATATCTATACAGAGAAATTGCATGATAAATTATTTGGTACTGATAAAACAGATATTCATACAGAAATATTTAAACCCATTGAAATAGTGTTTTATTCATAAGAAAATATCTATAACTCCTTTTTAGGTGATTCAAATTGCCACTGTCTCTAAATTGCATTACCTCTATCCAGTAGCACCTAGTTCACAATTTAATACGACATAAACATATTTAGTTCAATTAAAGTGGTATACACCATATTAAATCGATACAACTTTAGTAATAAAAGCTTTAGTGTATTAAATGACTTTCCACATGCATCATGTAATCTAACTATGTTCAGGACTAAAGTAACAACCATTGTGACTTATTAAATTGTCATGCATGCATTTGTTGTATTTGTTTGATCTCTATGTGCTATTGTTTATGTTGTATGCAATTGTTTGATCGATAGATTGCGAGGAGTGCAACGTGTGTGATTGCAACTACTATAATTGCAAGTATTATGGTTATGACGAGTGCAACCATTATATCTATGAGGATTGTGAGGATTATCTAATCGAATACATCTACAACAAAGGCAAGTGGTGCTATCTTGGTCATAAATGTCCTATTGTTTTCCTATGCATTGTAGATGCTTTTGTAGAATTGCATCTGTAGGAATTGATGTGTATATGCTATGCTATATCCCATATTATTCCCTAGTATTCCTTGTTTATGAGCCATCGTATTGGTAGATTGCTTAGCTATGCTATTTAGACGAGGAAGGGAATCACATCATGAAAAGTTATATGTTTTGAAAGGCTTATGTTTTGCTAAATGACAAACCAACATGTTTTAATGAACCACCTGGGCGGAATGGCATTGATTGGGTCATCGAGTGTGGATTTTGGTGGGGAATGCCGCCCAGGACACTGAGAAATGATTGGTTTCTTTGTTTGGAAGCTTTCGTGTGCAACCATGTGCCAATAATGGAATGGGCAGTTGGTTGAACTCAGTAGGTTGTGGTAACTCGAACCCGCGTATCCAGAGATGTAGATAGTGTAGGTTGGACCGGTGCGCGTCGGGATTGGGGAGCTACTTTCCGAACGGTTCCTTCTTGGACTTCTCCCTATGATCACCCAATATGAGAGTGGTGGTACGAGCTGGGCTGGCCAAATCACATGGGTAAAGTGTACTAACCCCTGTAGGGTGTATAAACTAAGTGCTTAGCCGTGTCCCCGGTTATGGACAATTTGAGCGACCTGATACTGATGCTATGATATTTCTCACTCATCCTTATTTCTTAATTACTTAAAACTTGTTGGGTGAACATAATTGGGTAGGAGCACCTGGGAGTGAACCAGAGTGTCCTATTTATCGTATTGGAAAACTACTTTGTTACAAATGTTAGGATAAAACTATTGCTTTATGCAAATGAGCCTGAACTCCGCTTGGCCAAATAAGCATGTAGTTGATAGATCTGTTGTTAACCACTTTAGCCTACTTGCCATACATACAATGTATTGACCATTCGTGGCTGCAACGTTTCATGTTGCAGGTTATATCGTAACTGAGTGATCGTTCATAGGTCACGAGACTCCACTCAACAATTGTTCGCCTGTGGCACATTTGAAGGATGGAGATCTACCTTGTATTCGTTTTCCGCTGTGTACTTGAATAAATAATGTAAATTATGGATCATATTCGTTGTATTTATGATGCATAGTTATATTTGGTATCATTTTGTACTGTGTGTGCCAGTGAACCGATCCAGGGATTGGCACTATACACATGAACTCAGCCTTATCAGGCGAGGGTGTTACAATTAGCTTTGTAAATTAATTCCTTTTATCTTTAATAAATTCATAAGTTTTTATTTATGACTCCAAAATGAGTGAAACCAATTTCTATGGTTCTATAATATTTCTATTTATAATTCTTGATCATTTATAAATGTTTGTTGATAAATTTTGTATGGATCAATCCATAGTCTTAGAGATATCTTGGAAATATCCCATTAGGGTTTTAGGGTTTTGGTTTATTTTCCAAGTTTGAATTTTCAAGATACCTTCTTTGATGAAAACATTTTTACTTGATTGAAAATTGTTGGATTCCATTTTATTCAAAGTCTGTTCAAGAAGGTTTTGATGTTTCCATTTAGAAACAAAAAGTTTCTTTTCGCCCTAAATTTCAACAATTGTTTATTTATTTTTTTCAAATTTCAAAATTTGGAAAATTTTTGGGATGTGACACCTACTCTCCCTCCACCAAGCAAACTTCGGATTTGACTTTTCAAATTGGCGTTTGACTTTCAAACTTGGACTTGATTTCTCTCTTCATATTGCCCAGCCAAGTGACCTAGTACATGATGCAACCATTCCACATTGTCATGACACATTCATGTACCCTTCCCCTCTGGAGTGCCGGACCTTCCAAACCCTTCTAGAACATTCCTGGTGAAAACACCGGAATCATTTCTGAACTCCGAAACAGGACTTTCCTTATATGAATCTTATTCTTCGGACCATTCCGGATCTCCTCATGATATCTCGGATCCCATTCGAGACTCTGAACAACATTCGGTCTCTTACTCATCATTCCATAACTACACAACAACATTGAATCCTTAAGTGTGTCTCCCTACGGTTCGTGAATTATGCGGATATGATCGAGACACTTCTCCAATAAATAACCAATAAAGGAATCTAGAAATTCATATGGCTCCCACATATTTCTACGATTACTTTGCGATCGAATGAACCACTTACATACGATACCAATTTTCCTTTGTCTTAGATAGTTTACTTATCCGAGGTTTTGATCGTCGGTATCTCTGCATACCTAGTTCAACCTCGTTGCCGATAAGTACTCTTTTCTCGTTCCCGTGGTATGTGATCCCTTGTGAGCCATTCACATGCTTGCAAGCTAATTGGATGACATTCCACCGAGAGGGCCCAGAGTATATCTATCCGTCATATGGATGGACAAATCCCACTCTTGATCCATGTGCCTCAACCCATACTTTCCGAACACTCAATGCCACCTTTATAGCCACCCAGTTACGGTGTGGTGTTTGATGTCATCAAAGCATCCTTCTGGTGATGGTGATTAACATGATCTCATGGTCGAAGGAATTAGGTTACTATGTATCAGAAAGCTTATAGAAATTGAACTATTAAAATGACTTGATCTTTATGCTACGCTTATCTATAGGAGTATGTCCATCATACCATTCTCCTAATGATATGATCTTGTTGTTAACAACATCTCAATGTTCATGATCGAGAAACCACGATCATCTATTAACCAACAAGCTAGTATTATAAAGAGGCTTTACTAGGGACTCTAATTTAGTTTACAAATCACACAAGTATTAATGTTTCCGGTTAATACTGTTATAGCATGAATGTAAACATTTATCATAAACACAAAGATATAATAATAAGTACATTTATTATTGCCTCTAGGGCATATCTCCAACAAGGATCACACTACAAAAATCTAGAAAAGATTTGAATTCAAACAAGTTTGAAAAAGAGTTTGAAAACCATTTCTGAAAAATCAAACAGAAAAAGAAAAGGCAAAAAGAAAAATAAAGCAGACGCCAGCCTTTCAGCCCAGCACCAGATCCAGCCCAATACCACACCCGGCCATTTCCCCCTCCCCCCCTCTCTCTCTCACCCGCACTCAACCTACCCCGCAGCCACTGCCACTGGGCCCAAGCCAGCTCAGTATCGTCTCCCCCCAAACCCCGCGCACAGACGCCGTCGCCGCCTGTCTCCTCCCCCATCAACGCCGCGGTTGATTCAGGATTAATTGCCATTGATTCTCTGCATAATTCCCTCGCCCCTGCCGGCTACTTAATCCCCACACCGGCGCGGTCATTTCCCCCCAAACACCCACGCATAATCGCCGCCAGGCTGCTCGCAATTGGATTTGCACTGCTGCTGCCCAAGCGCCTCCGACGAACTATTCCAGTGAGTGTCGTGCTCGCGCCCATCCCTCGTTAATACGATGATGATCCTCTGCTTCTTGTGCTTCTTCTCATGCCCTTTGTTCATCTGCTCGTGACCCAGGACGTCGGCTTCATCGAACACCGCAAACACCTGATGCTGTCCCCAACTCCAGTGAGCAATCACAGTATGATTCGAACGCCCCTTGGCCCCTAGTTCACACTGACTGGTGCAACATGTCCTTGTGCATGTTCTGATGCCTTTGGCTTGCGCTAGGGTGAACCAGAACATCGTCTCCATTGCCGTCTGCCCGAGCCCGACGCTGCCCGCAACTCCGACGAGCTCCAGCGGCCGCAGCTGCTCGCCCCCGTCCGAACCATGGCCCCGTTGAGCTTCCTCGCGACCTTGCGATGCTGGTAAGCAACACCACCATCCCTAGCCCCCTTCGGGATTGCCTGAGCAACACCGCCAGTAGCGCCGCCCCAGCCGGTGGCCATTTGCGTTGCCCATCCATGGTCGCTTGATCGAGCACCGTTGGATCTAGATCTAAAGGCGTAGAATAGATTACTTAACGAATCGGTATTGCCAGATTTGCGCCACAAGATCTGACTTAAATCCTATGGCCCACGTTGATCGATCTGCACGAAGCGGTACGGGCCAATCAGAAGCGCCCACGTGTCCGGATTTTAGATTTAAAATCTATTTTTGAATCTATTAGAATTACAAACTTGTAAAATTCATAAATTTTGTTTTGTTTATCCAAAAAAATGCAAATAATATATCATTGGATTCAGAAAATTGAGCTCTACATTACTGTGGGATTAAATTTGTATTTTGCTTCTGGAAAAATAGGATTATTTGTAGAACACATTATAGGCCTATTTTGACTATATAAAATGTTTATAAAGAAAATTTTAGTTTGTTTAGACTTTAAATAGATAGTTTTGTGTTCAGTACTATTTTTTTGACTTGTTTAGTATAGAAAAGTCATTTCATTGTATTTGCATGCATTCATATTATTTTTGCTCGAATATTTGAATGTGAATTTGGTGCTATCATTTTATGTGTAGATTTTGGTGCTAGTGGTGATTGTGAGTGTGAAGATTGTTGCTACTCCCCAAACTACCAAGGCAATTGGTGCTTCATATATTTTGTCCTATTATTTTGACAATGCGCTAGTGATATTTTGAGTAGGGCTTGCATGAAATTTTTGCTAAGTATCTATATGCTATGCCTTGGGAAATCCTAGTAGTTGTAGTCTTGGTAGAATTTTCTCCAAGTTAAGATACTTGTTATGTTATCATGCTTAGCCTAGCTAGTAGCAAACAAGGGTGGAATATATTCATGCTATGAAAATTTTGCTAGTTCTTTGACTTGTGTTTTGTTTAAAAAACAACTAAGTAAATGAATCACCTAGGTGGAATGGTATGATGGTTTATGTTGAGTGGTTACACAAGGCCCATGTCTATGCTTTACCTTGTGTATCTCACTTGTGGAAAGCCACCCAGAAACAAAGGGATTTGAGATATTTAGTGTTGAGAACACCACTAGGAAAAGGGCTATAGGTAATCCGAACATCCGTGGCTCACATGGTTGAAGTGCCCCATGGGTAAAATAGGCGTGGCTCACCTGTGGGAAGTGCCCTACTAGTAACTAGAACAATCGTGGCGCACATGGGGTATGTGCGCCATAGACATGTGTGGGCCAGGGGCCTGCCATCCACATGCCACATACCCGTAGCGCACATGGGGTATGTGCGCTATGGTTGTGGCAAGTTCTGTGGCGCACTATGCCATATGCGCCGCAGATGTGTAAACTTAGCCGTAGGGCACCTTGCCCTAGTGTCCTACGGCTTAGTACCCTGCACCAACTCCCCCCCTCCCCCGTGGATCGCCTTTTTAGGCTTTGCAAAAAATAAAATATAATGATAAACACTTCAAAAAATAAAATCCTTTCATATTTAGGAAGATAATGTGGTATAGTTTGTAGGAAAATTAACAAACATGAGTTTCCACTTTTTCTACAAAAAAAGTCATGCCACGGTAAAATGGCCGTAACTTTTGCATACGATGTCGAAAAAAATTGTATAATATACCAAAATTACGAGAACGAGATTTCGCATCCGCTCGCAAAAGACTGTTTACATTTTAAAAATTCAAAAAGAGTAAAAAAGTTACGGTCAAAAGACTACTTTTTTCCTGCAGAAAAAAAGATGGCAACTTACCCGTAGCGCACCACTACCTAGTGCGCTACGAGTAAGTTGGGCGGGATTCAAAATTTGAATCCCCACCCCGCCCACCTACACCTCTTATTTTCCCTCCCCTTCTCTCTTTTTTCCTTTTCCTTTTCTCCCTTCTCCTTTCCTTCTTCTTCTCCTCCTCCTTCTCCTTCTTATTTTCCTTCTCCTCCTCCTCCTCCTTCTCTTTCTTCTCCTTCTCCTCCTCCTCCTCTTCCTCCTCCTTGTAGTGAAGATGGTGACAGCGGACTCCTCCTTGCAGTGACGACGCGACGGCGGGCTCCTTCTCCTCCCCCTCCTCCTTGCTGTCGTGGGAATGGCCACGACAGATGCTGCAATCGGCAGCGAGTAGTAGAACGAGGGGCAAGGGCGGCCAGCCATCTGCGGTGCGAGATGAGGGCAAAGACACAGGGTTTTACCCAGGTTCGGCCCCCCGGAGGGTAAAGACCTACTCCTGCTAGATTGTATTATGGTGGTGTTTACAATGGGCGAACTCGGCGACTAGGCGGCGAGTTGCTTGGGTGTATGAGGGAACGTGTCTCTACTCACCCCATAGGGAGGTTTATATAGGCTCACCTCCCCTAGGGTTTACATATCTCAACCGATTCGGTTACAGCTTTGATAATCGTTTAACCTAGTCCGACTGGGCCTATCTACTCGCCTGGGACTTCAACTTCCAGTCGCCCAATACCTTGCTGGGCTTTGATCCACTCGCCGTTATGCAGGCCCACTCGCCAGCCCTTGGGCCAGTCGGAAACGTCCCGCTGAGTATACCCCAGTAGGCGTATCCCCATCAGTAGTCCCCGAGGCCGTCGTTGATTAGGCGTGAGTGGCTGCTGGCAGTCGGAGTATACGGCTTCAAGTAGGCATCCAGTCGAATCGTCGGCGGGCTCCTGCATGAAGGAAAAAATCCGGCGAACCGAATCGCGTCTTGGGCGAGTCGAGCCGACGGGACGCGGTCTCGGCGAGTGACTTAGCGAGCTGAGTGGCTGGAGTTGGACCGTCAGGCGTGGTCAAACTAGCCGTTAAGGTAACTCAACGGTAACTTTTGGCGTAATCATCGCGCGGTAACGGCCCCCTAATTTGGCGGGCAACTCCCGCTATATAAGAGGAATGGTAGGTTATCGCAGAGCCAACCGCCCACCATTTCTTCCGAGTGCGCACATCTTCCTTCCTTTACTTCCGCGATCCAATCGACCCGAAATCCTTCGATCTCCAACCAGCCTCTCGGCCATGGCCCTCTCCACCGAACCTTGGGGCAGATCCAAGTGCACAAGGGCGCAGCTGGCCTCCTTCGAGGAGGCCGGAATCCTGCGGGCCGGCTGCTGGCGCATCCCCGCAGCCGGAGAAACGACCCCGAACCCGCGAGAGAGAGAGTTTGTCTGTTTCACCAGTCATCTCGAGCGGGGGTTAGGGTTTCCCACGTCCTTGTTCTTCCGGCGTTTTTGCGCCTATTACGGGATCCAGCCCTCAGATCTGGTTCCCCACAGCATCGAGCAGCTCGCCATCTTCGTGGCGTTCTGCGAGTGCTACTTGGGCTGCCGGCCCTACTTTCCCTTGTGGCAAGATCCGTTCCATGGACGGATCAGCCGCGAGGAGGCGGGCGGCCCAATGCTAGCCGCGGGCGGCTTGACATTCCAACTCAAGTCCAAAGCTTCCTTCTTCGACCTGATGCTGCCGGCCAAAGCAGCGAGCGACTGGAAAAAGTCATGGTTCTACGTGACCGAGGCGACTCCGGAGGACGAGGCGGCGATCCCGCGGTACTCGGCCAACCGTTCCGAGCCACGCCATCTCCAGGTCGGCAAGCTTCCCGACGACCAGCGGATGGTCGTCGATGAGATGCTCCAAACCATCCGTGGTCTGAAGAAGAAGGGGCTCCAGACAATAAACCTGTACAATTGTTGGCTTGGGCGGCGGCTCGTCCTGCTCGCCCAACGCGACCATTACATGTACCAGTACACGGGCCGGGGAGACTCGACGAAAGCCTGCCTTGACGAGTGGAAGCTGGAGGACTACCTCCCAGCATTGAAGAAGATCACCCAGGCGGTATATGCGGATGCGCAGGCCGGGGTCGCCCCCTACACCGCGAAGCGTCCGGCTCCGACGGTAATTTCTTTATCTTGTTCGCAGTCGCAGCATATGCAGTCGCGGTAATTCTAACTCCGTTTCGTACTCATCGCAGCTGTTCCAAGTGGTGGAAGGGTGGCTCCCACCCGCCGACGACGAGAGTCCGGGGCCATCCGCCTAGGATACAAGCGAATCGCCACCCGCCAAGGGCAACGAGGACGAAGAGGACGAGTCCGAAGAGGAAATTGCCCCACTGGTCCGAAAGACCCGCGGGCAACGTCAGCGCGAAATCGAAGCGAGCAGGAGCCTCGAGCGTCATGACGATGACGACGAGCTCCCAGAGACCACCTCGCGCCGCCAGGCCACTCCTTCGAAGAAGAAGAAGAAGGAAAAGGAGGCGAGGGCCCCCCTGAAGAGGAAAACGAAGCCGCCGAAGACGGCCTCGCCGCCGCATTCAACGAGCAGCTCTGATGCTCACGACTCGGCCGGCGACGGTGCGGCCCCGACGACAACCGCGCTGGATGCGCCATCTGTGGAGGCGCCGCTGGCCTCAATGCCCCCGCCATTCACGCCGGTCTCTAGGCTAGGGAAGGCTCCGGCTGTGGCGACTTCACCTCGCAAGGAGGTCCCGAGCGTGGCGGTCTTGCCCCGCAAGGAGGCTCCGGCCGCAGCGGCTCCAGTTCGCGAGGAGGCCCCCGCCGAAGGCGTCCCAGAGGCGCCAGCCGCGACCTCAACGACGAAGAAGCCGTCCGTGTCGTGGGCCCACGACGTCCTAGAACTGGGGCTTAGTCGCCAGCTGGGCCCCGAGCTGGAAAAACCGGCCGGCCTTCGTACAGGGCTGCGTTTCATTCCAGTCGCCAAGTGAGTGCATTCGGCCTTCTCTATTTTCTATAAGTACTTCGATTGTCTTTTATTGATTTGATCTGATATGCAGGACCGGAGTGAAAAAGATGGGCCACCCGACCGTGTCCAAGGTACCCTCCGCCGCGAGCGAGGAGGATCCTTCCCACAAGAGGAAAGTGGACGAGGTCGCCGTCTCAGCAGAAGGCAGCAAGAAGGCCAAGGGCGACGTCATCGTTACTGTCTCTGACGACACGGCGGCCGCACCGGCCGGACCCGCAGTGGAAGCAACCGCATCTACGAAGGATGGCGTTTCCCTGCCTAGACCGGAGGAAGCGACTTCCTTTGGGGCGGGTGCCTCGATCGCTACCTTCCCCCGCTTCGTAACCAAGGCGGCCACGGCAAGCGGGGCTGCGCCCCCGAGCCTCGCTCCAGGGACCACCGACGCTGAAGTCGACCAACGTCGCGGGCACACGCCGGCGCTGCTCGCGTCTGTGGACGCAATACAACTCCATGGCATGCTTGGTGCAGCCATCCAGGTACCTCCAGTCCCCGAGGATCAGGTCGGTGCTTCGCAGCGGCTTGATTCTTATAGCTTCTCGTTTTGTACTTTCGCATCCAGTCCCCGAGTGCGCACGCGCTAAATTTTAGCGGGTGGGCACTGAGTAATTTTCGTGATCGCCAGTCCCCGAGTGCGCACTCGCTAAATTTTAGCGGGTGGGCACTGAGTAATTTTCGTGATCGCCAGTCCCCGAGTGCGCACTCGCTAAATTTTAGCGGGTGGGCACTGAGTAATTTTCGTGTTTGCTGACTTTGATGATGTGCAGGGTCTGCAGCTGGAGTCGACGGAGCGATTGGCTGCGAAACAGCGTGCTGAGAAGGAGCTGGCCACTATCCAAGAAGCAAACAAGGAGCTTCAGGCTGTTGCTGCGCAGGCGGAGGTGGCTCGCCGGGAGCTTGTCCCTGCTGGTGAGCTGGTGGCGGTGCGATCTGCGTTAAGTGCTGCTGAGCAGAGGGTCGCCGACCTCGAGCGCGAACTGCGGGAGGCAAAAGAAGAAGCAAGCTCGGCGAACGGGCGAGCTAAGGCCGCCATTGCGGCCGCGGAGGAAGACCGCAAGGTGTCGGAAGCCCTCGTTGTTGGGCTTCAGGACGATTATACGTCGCTTCAGTGCTTCATCACGGGACTCGCCCGCCCGTTGCTTGGTGAGTGCGTCTTCCCTGTCTTTCAGTTGTATTGTTTGTGGTTTCCATGGTACTCATAATTGTCTCCTTCTCGCAGGTCATGTTATTGGTAGCCAAGAAGAAGCGAGCTCTCTTGATGCGAGGGAGTGCGTAAGCATGCTCGTCGACTCGGCGACGCTGTCGGCGACGTGCATCCGCGCCTACCTTCAAGAGATGTCGCCCACGGAGGTTATTCCCAGTGACCTTGTTGAGGTGTGGGAGTACTTGGAGAAGGCGCCCGCGGTCGTAGAGTTCATGACGCGGTCGGCGTTTCGGCGTGGAGCATCGACAGCGCTGAGCCTTGGACTCGCCCACTTCCCCGAGGACTTCGACCTCGACGATGTGACGAGTGGGTATCCTTCGTCGACTGGCGCGGTGGATCTGTCCGAGGTTCTCAAGTTGCAGGAACGTGCCGCCGCGTACTCGGAGCGTGTCTGGGCGATGGGCGACCTCCTTCCCTACCAGGAAACGGTCGTCGCGCCAAACGACCCCGAGCCGCCGTATCGTGACTTCAAGGTTGAGCAACCTTTCCGCTCGGCGATGGCGGGTGAGCTGACGACGTATCCGTCAAACCCGTAGACCGCGTTCATCCGTAGGCGCCGGGATTCTGGCGCGTCGTCGTCGAAGCCTGCAGAATAGGGTAGTTTTCCTAGATGTGTTAGTAGCAGTTCTGCCAAGCGGGCATAATTTGTAATACAAGACAATTCGATATGCGATTGAATGGGACGTTGTGTCCATTTTGCTATTTGTTTGTGTGTTTTGGATTGATTTTGGATGAGGCCTCGAGCGCGTCCGCCCTTTTGTGGGGCTCACCTTGTATATGATGTTTGTTGTTATCATGTGTTTTGTTAGTTTAGTCGACTCGCCCGAGCTCGGAGAGCCAGTCGCAAGGCGACTCCCTTGAGTGCTCTGTACTTTACCGTTTTCCCGGACGCGAACGGGGTCGGGTGGTCGAGTCCCCGAGCGTGGTACTTGGTAGTTCAAGGCGCGACTCGAGGGTGGTTGAGGACTGAGCGCGTTGGTGTGAGCGCGTCACTCCTGCCTGACCCGGAGGGTCAGTCGCGTGGCGAGTCCTGGGCATGCTCTCTTACTTGGCGTTTTCCCTGACCGATCGCGACGAACTGGTATTCAGTCCCCGAGCGTGGTACTTAGCCGTTCGAGTCGCTACGCCGAGGATGCGGAGGACCGAGGTCGCCGTGAGAAGCGAGGGCTGTTGTCTTGGTTCGCAAAACCAGTCGAGCTAGGCGACTCCAATGGGGATCCGGTTTGGCGTTTTTCGTGGACGACGCAAGACCTGAAATGACTCAGTGCTCTTACATCGCACTACTTAGCCGTGCCGGTCGCTGTACCAAAGGTTGACTTCTGCATTTTAGCATGACGCTGTTTATTACGAGTGCGAGTGGCACAAGGCATGGAGAGTAGACGCAATTTGCAGTAAGCGTTTCTTTTATTTCATAGCGACTGGAGAGTACATGTGTGGGGTTCTAGGAGTAGAACTTCCGGAGGAGATTTACATTCCATGGCCGCTTGACGTCGAGTTCGCCGTCCCCGCGGACGTCGATGAGGTAGTAGGCGTCGTTGCCGAGTACGCGCCCGATAGCGAACGGGCCTTCCCACAGAGGGGAGAGCTTGTGCATGCCCTTCTTGTCCTGGATGAGGCGTAACACCAGGTCGCCTTCCTGGAAGGTGCGGGTTTTCACCCGTCGGCTGTGGTAGCGGCGGAGCCCTTGCTGATAAATGGCGGTACGCGATCGAGCGAGGTCGCGTGCTTCGTCGAGTTGGTCGAGCCCATCTTGGCGGGCCAGCTCGTTTGCGGCCTCCGTATAGTGGACGACCCGCGGCGAGTCGTGTTCGAGGTCGGTGGGCATGACTGCTTCGGCGCCGTAGACCATGAAGAAGGGAGTGAATCCCGTCGACCTGTTGACCGAGGTGCGGATTCCCCAGATGACGGAGGGTAGCTCTTCGACCCAGCATCCAGCGGTGCGCTCGAGTGGTACTTGGAGTCGCGGCTTCAGGCCGTGGAGGATGCTTTGGTTGGCTCGTTCCGCCTGGCCGTTGGACTCCGGGTGTGCGACTGACGCGAGGTCGAGCCGGATGTGGTGCTCTTCGCAGAATTCGGCCATTGCTCCCTTGGCGAAGTTTGTGCCATTGTCCGTGATGATGCTGTTGGGGAACCCGTAGCGGTATATGAGCTCGCGTAGGAACTTAGTGGCGGTCTTCCCGTCGCATTTCCGGACTGGCTTGGCCTCCACCCACTTCATGAATTTGTCGACGGCGACTAGCAAGTGGGTGTAGCCAGAGGGGGCCTTCTTGAAGGGGCCTACCATGTCCATGCCCCACACAGCGAATGGCCAGGTGATGGGGATTGTTTTGAGCGCCGAGCTTGGTACGTGCGTCTGGTTGGCGTACTTCTGGCACCCGGCGCATCGCTGGACGATTTCGACAGCGTCGGCGTGTGCGGTGGGCCAGTAGAAGCCGTGTCGCATAGCCTTGGCGACCAGGGAGCGGGCGGCGGCGTGGTGGCCGCAGTCGCCTGAGTGGATGTCCTGGAGGATTTTGCGTCCTTCAGCCGGTTGGACGCAACGTTGGAACACGCCGGTGACGCTGCGCTTGTGTAGCTCGCCGTCGATGATGGTGTAAGACTTGCATCGGCGAGCGATCATTCGAGCGCTTGTCTCGTCTGCTGGCAGGGTGCCGGTCTCCAGGTAGGCGATGTAGGGCTTGGTCCAGTCGTCTGGCTCGGTGATGAGTGCGACCAAGGCTGCCTCTGGTTGGAGTGGGACTCCGATGTCGATCTCCTTCGGGGGAGAGACTGATGGTTTGGAGATTGTGTCAAGGAATACGCCGGCGGGTGGTGCGAGTCGAGCCGACCCGATGCGAGAGAGGGCGTCGGCCTCCTCGTTTTTCCGCCTGTCGATCCACTCGACAGAGTAGCCGGTGAAGTGGCCGCCCAACTTATCCACCTCTTGGCGATACGCCGCCATGGTAGGGGAGATGGCGTCGCAGGTGCCGGCGACTTGTCCCGCAACGAGGTCGGAGTCTCCGTAGCATCGAAGGCGATTGACGCTCATCTCCTTTGCGGCTCGCATGCCGTGGAGTAGGGCCTCGTATTCAGCCATGTTGTTGGTGCAGGGCGTGAATTCGAGGAGGAGGATGTAGCGGAGCTTGTCGCCCTTTGGTGAAGTCAGCACTATCCCCGCTCCTGCACCGTCCGCGTTCTTGGACCCGTCGAAGTGCAGGCTCCAGTAATGGAGGTACGGCGGCTTCTCTGGCTGCTGGGCCTCCTCCCAGTCGGCGATGAAGTCTGCCAGCGCCTGTGACTTAATCGCCCTTCGTGGCTCGTATTTAATGTTGTGGACGCCGATCTCGACGGCCCACTTGGCGACCCGCCCGGTCGCCTCGCGATTGCGGATGATGTCTTGTAGTGGTGCTGAGGAGACGACCGTGATCGGGTGCTCCTGGAAGTAGTGCGGCAGGCGCCGCTGAGCCCTGAAGACCGCGTATACTAGCTTTTGGTACTGTGGGTATCGCTGGCGCGACTCGGTGAGGACCTCGCTGATGTAGTACACCGGACGCTGGACCGGGCGCTCCTTTCCTTCCTCTAGTCGTTCGACAACCATTACGGCGCTGATGACGCGCTCGGATGCCGCGACGTAAACCAGCATAGGCTCTTTGTCAGTTGGTGCGGCGAGTAGTGGTGCGGCGAGTAGCACCTTTTTAAGGTCGCGGAGCGCGTCGTCCGCCTCCTTGTCCCACTGGAAGGTGGGGTTCTTGCGCATCAGGCGGTATAGGGGCATCGCCTTTTCGCCCAGGCGGGGGATGAAGCGACTGAGGGCCGCTACACGCCCGGCCAGCTTCTGGACGTCACGCAGGCATTCGGGTTTGCCGAGCCGGGCGATCGTGTCAATCTTCGTTGGGTTCGCCTCGATCCCTCGTTTGGAGACGACGTACCCCAGTAGCTGTCCGGCGGGTACACCGAAGGTGCACTTGCCTGGATTGAGCTTTATCTTGTACCTCCGCAAATTGGCGAAGGTCTCCGCTAGGTCGGCGAGTAGGTCGCCTTGGCGAGCGGATTTCACGACCACGTCGTCGATGTAGACGTGGATGTTGCGGCCAATTTGGCTCGCGAGGCATTCTTGCATGCGCCGCTGGTAGGTTGCCCCGGCGTTCTTGAGGCCGAAGGTCATGTCGGTGTAGCAGAAGGCTTCGAATGGAGTGATGAACGCCGTCTTCTCCTCATCCTCGACAGCCATTTTGATCTGGTTGTACCCGGAGTAGGCGTCGAGGAAACATAGCGACTCCGAACCCGCGGTTGAATCGATTATCTGATCGATCCGCGGGAGGACGAACTGCTCCTTTGGGCAGGCGCTGTTCAGGTTTGTGTAGTCGATACACATTCTCCAGGTCCCGTTTTTCTTCTCGACCAGGACTGGGTTTGCCAGCCACTTGGAGTATTTGATTGGCCGGATGAAGCCGGCAGCGAGCAGGCGCTGCACTTCCTCGGCGATTGCTCGACGGCGTTCTTCATTGAAGGGCCGTAGCGACTGCTTGACAGGTCGCACTTTGGGGTCGGCGTTTAGTTTGTGCTCAGCGAGCTCCCTAGGGACACCAGGCATATCGGAGGGTTTCCATGCGAAGATGTCCCTATTCTCACGAAGGAACTCGATAAGCGCGCCTTCCTATGCTGGGCTCATGCCTGTCCCGATCGTCACCGTCTGGCTGGGGTCGCCTGGGACCAGCTCGACGGTGTGGGTGTGCGTCGTGGCCTCAAAGGTTGAGGTGTTTGTGCCCTCTGAGTTGGGCTTCTTGAGTATTGTGGGGTCGTCATTGTTGACCCCGCTCGCGTATTTGGCAAGCTCGTCGGCGTGATTAGTTTCTGCCGCGATGACGGCATCAGCGAGTTCGGCTCCTTTGGCCTCGCATTCGGCGGCCATGTCGGGGTCGCCGTTGATGGTGATGACGCCGCACGGCCCGGGGAGCTTCATCGCGTTGTACGCGTAGTGGGGCGCTGCCATGAATTTGGCGAACGCCTGGCGTCCCAGGACGCAGTGGTAAGGGCTGTCGAAGGGCACCAGCTCGAAGACGATCCGCTCGGTGCGGAAGTTTGCCGGAGTACCGAAGGTGACGGGTAACGTGACTTTGCCGATCGGGTACGCCTTCCGACCGGGGACGATGCCGTGGAACGTGGTGTGGGTTGTCTCGATCATCGACTGCGGGAGCCGCAACCGCCTGAAGGTGTCGAGGTAGAGGATGTTGATGGAGCTGCCGCCGTCCATCAGTGTCTTGGGAAGCCAGTAGTCGCCAACCTTGGGCTTGACCACCAAGGCGACTCGTCCTGGGTACTCGATGCGTGGCGAGTGGTCTTGCCGGCTCCAGGTGATGGGCTGTTCCGACCAGTTGAGGAACTGGGGAACGTCTGTTTGGGCCACCGCGTTGACGGCGACGGCGCGGGCGATGACCTTCTTCTCGCGCTTCGTGTTGAAGCCTGTGAAGGTGTGGAGCGAGCCGGCTACTTTGCCGAATTTTCCGCCATTTGGCGGGTCGTTGTCGGTGTCCTCCCGCGCGTGCCGTGCCTTCTCGATTTCCCTGAGGGTGTGGCAGTCGGCGGTGGTGTGCGTGGCGGGCTTTCCTTCCCTGCTGTGGAACGCACATGGTTGGTTAAGGAGGGCCGCGGGATCGAACCTTGGCTTGTTCTTGTAATTGCCGCCATCGCGCCGTTGCCCTCCGTCGCGGCGGTAGCTCTTGGGCTCGCGTTGTGCGTGCCCCGCGTTGGCGACGAAGTCGACTCGCCCGTCGTTGCGGCGCTTGCCTGTGAGGCGGGTGCCGCTGTAGCGTAGGTCGGTTCGGCGTCCGCCGTCGTTGCCGCCCGTGCGGCGTTGCCCTCCTGACTCGTCGTCGATTTCTTGGTTGGGATCCTCCTCGGCGTACCGTTTGGCGATCTCGAGGAGGTCGGGGATGTTGTCGAGTGTGCGGGCGTGTCGCTTGAGCTTGGCGACTAGAGGCTCGTAGCGGCACGAGGTCTTGAAGCAATGGATCGCGGTGTCCGGGTGGATGCCGACCGCGTTGTACCAGAGCTCTTGCCACCGTTGGACCCAGTTGCGGGTCGACTCGCGGGGTCCCTGGACGCATCGTTCCAGGTCCTCGATGGTGGTGGCGCGAGTGTAGGAGCACTCGAAGTGCCTGACGAAGGCGTCTCGCATTTCCTCCCAGGAGTCGATACTGTCCTGGGGGAGCGTGTTGATCCATTGCCTGCACGTCCCCTCCATCATTAGTGGGAGGTAACGGGCGGCGAGTAGGTCAGTGTGACCCGCGATCCCCATTGCCATGAGGTATGTGTCAAGCCAGACTGCGGGGTCGTACGAGGAGTCGTATTTTTCTATCTCCTTTGGCGCCTTGAAGTTTGGCGGGTACTTTTCGCCTCGGATCATTGGTCCGAAGCACTTAGGCCCTAGTCGACTGAGCGACCCCATGGGCTCGCCATCGCGGCGATTATTTAGGGTGTGCCGCAAGTCGTCGGGCTGGCGTGCGCGCCAGTTTTGGTTGTTGATGATGTGAGTGCGGGCGTCGATGGGTTATCCGTTAGCGGCGACGAAGTTGGTCGCCGGCCTGGGATCGTTGGTGGAGAGTGCCGCGTTCACGGGTCGGCGTTGGAGCTGCAGTGGCTCTGGTGGCGGGCAATTAAGGGTGTTTGCCGCCGCTGGGCGGCCGCTTGAGGCCGCCCTGCTTCCCGAGGAGCGCGAGTATACTCGCCCTTGCGAGTCGGCGCCCGCTCTTTGCTGCTCCACGGCCTTTGCGAGCAGGGCCTTGACGTACTGGATTTGTAAGGCGTCGTCGCCGGTGGCCGTGATGCTATCGGCTGCTGCTCGGCCTGCCACGAGGTTGTCCATCGGGGTGGAGAACAGTGGGAGGCCGTTCGCGTCTCGCTCCCGTGAGGAGACGAATATCCGCGGCTGGTCCCTGGGAGGGGTGCGGTTGGGTGGTGGTGGGGCACCCATCGCCGTCGATCCTGGCGGGGGTCGGGCGCTTCCTCCTGGTGGCGCGTTCTCGCAGATCGCGCGCTCGGCTATGCGAGCCGGGTCGTTTTCGTCGTCGAAGTTCAGGGCGCGCCCCTGAACGATGGGGTTCAGGCGTGACCTGATCCGCTGCTGGTGGTAGCGTGACAGTTCCTGCGCCGTCACTTGCTCGAGGCGAAATTTCTCGCGCTCGGCCTGCTCTTTGCGTACTGCCTCCACCAATTTCAGGCGGAGTTCCTCGACCTCCGTTGCCGTGGCGTTAGGAGGGATTGGGGTGGAGAAAGGATCCTCCGGCGGATCGGCGCCGGTGGCCATGTAGGTCGCGGCATGGCGACCGGTTCCGTCGTGGAGGTCGGCGGAGTTTTCCGACCCGGAGTCGAATTCGAAGATCCCGAGGATGGAGGGGTCCTCGAAATCTCCCGCGTTGGAGACCTGGGCGATGGAGCCCGCGGACGTGGCCGCGGTGATGGATCCGGCGAGTGAGGCCGGGGTCGCCGAGTCGGCGTCGTCGGTGAGGGCCGCATCTTCTGCGGCTGCTGAGTTCCCGGCCATGTTGCTGTGGGCCGAGTTGTACTCGGAGGCGAGGCGGTGGATCGTGCGAACCTGGCTCTCAGAGAGCCGATCGCGTGGTGGCGACTCGCGGATGCGAGCCGAGTCCTCCGAGGTGATGACGTCGGTGAGGCCGACGAAGAGGCTGATCGTGCCGATTGGCAGGATTACGCTGTGCGTGACGGGTCGCGCCGCCGGGACGTAGCTGCTCGGCAAGATCTGGAGCATCTCGTCGATCGCTATCATACGGCCGGTGGCGACCGTCTCGTTGATGGGCAGATTGGATCTCGCCGCAGAACACCGGCCAGACCGGCCAGGCCCCACGGTGGGCGCCACTGTCGTGGGAATGGCCACGGCTGATGCTGCAATCGGCAGCGAGTAGTAGAACGAGGGGCAAGGGCGGCCAGCCATCTGCGGTGCGAGATGAGGGCAAAGACACAGGGTTTTACCCAGGTTCGGCCCCCCGGAGGGTAAAGACCTACTCCTGCTAGATTGTATTATGGTGGTGTTTACAATGGGCGAACTCGGCGACTAGGCGGCGAGTTGCTTGGGTGTATGAGGGAACGTGTCTCTACTCACCCCATAGGGAGGTTTATATAGGCTCACCTCCCCTAGGGTTTACATATCTCAACCGATTCGGTTACAGCTTTGATAATCGTTTAACCTAGTCCGACTGGGCCTATCTACTCGCCTGGGCCTTCAACTTCCAGTCGCCCAGTACCTTGCTGGGCTTTGATCCACTCGCCGTTATGCAGGCCCACTCGCCAGCCCTTGGGCCAGTCGGAAATGTCCCGCTGAGTATACCCCAGTAGGCGTATCCCCATCACTTGCAGTGATGACGGCGATGGAGAGCTCCTTATTCTTCTTCTTCTTCTTCTTCTTCTTCTTCTTCTCCTCCTCCTCCTACTTCTTGCAGTTCCGACGATGACGAGCTATCGGCAACGGCGGTGACCACTCCGACGAGGTGACGACAACGATGACCCGCACCGACGAGCGACGACACTGATGGCTGTGGCGGCGAGATCCAGATCTCCCGCTTTTTTGAATTTTGAAATTTGTATCCGTGGCGCACATCACCTAGTGCGCCACGGTTATCGTTTCATATGCGTGGCGCACAACACATAGTGTGCCACGGTTATCTTTCATAGGCGTGGCGCACCACCTAGTGCGCCACGGCTAACTTTTAGCCGCAGCGCGCGCTTTGTGGCGTACCCCTAGTGCGCCACGGATGGCCAAAACAGGTGTGCCATGAATTAGCTGTTTCCTAGTAGTGGAAGCTTCCAGTGCAACCACATGGCATATGGGCTCTGCCTTAATCATATAGGTTGCGATAACTTATCCAGATGGACAGTTGGTGGTAGGGTGATAGGTTGGAACGCGTCCATGGTGGTCTAAGGGAAGGCTTCTGAAAGGTCTCATCTCGATGCATGTCGAGTCTTGTGGGGAAAGTGCACCACCTCTCGAGAGGGTAAAACCTAAGTACTTAGCCGTGTCCCCAGCGACGGACAATTTGAGCATCAAAGACATTGAAGCTATCAAGGATCTCCTCATCCTAATTTCTAAGTTAATAACTTGTGGTTGAACAAGGGTAAAGGTTCACCAATGTCTATTGGTGGTTCCTTGGGAGTTTTTGACAAACCAAAACTTAGTGTTTTTAACTGATAGGAAAAACCCTATTTGAGCAAAGCAAGCCTAAGCTACACTTAGACAAATCCATATAGATGTTAGATACTACTATTCTACTATGGTATCACTTGTCAATACTATTCCAAATGTATTGACCCACTGTGGTTGTAACTTATGATGTTGCAGGTTACTCTGATGAGGATTAGGGTTATGAGTCTACACTCAACATGCTTGCCTGTGGCACATGAAGATGAATACTTTACTTTATTAACTTATGATATATAAACTCTTGTAATAGCCTTTGGCTAATGAGTTGTAAAATACTATGTTATCTCTGGAATGACGATGTAATAACGACCTTTGTATCTGTGTACTTCATCTTAAACTGTGGATGCTAGCAATTGATCTAGGGACTAGCATTGCAATCACAGGGACCTTTACCTTATAAAGGTGGGGTCTTACAAACATCCTCACATATACCAACAGGAATAGTAGTTGACTTATCAGCCATTTGCAAAGATATATCGGTTGGTATCAATTTTTCTAGCTGGAGTCTTTTGTAGAGAGAAAAGGCATAACACTAACTCCAGCTACCAAATCACATAAAGAAGTTCTAACATAATTATTCTTAATAGAGCAAGGAATAGTTGGTATACCTGGATCACCAAGTTTCTTTGGAACCTTCCCATTGAAGGAATAATTCGCAAGCAAAGTAGAAATGTCCTCATTAGGAATCTTCCTTTTATTAGAGACAATATCCTTCATATACTTTGAATAAGGAGGCAACTTAATAGCATCAGCCAAAGGAATTTGCAAAAATAAAGGTTTCATCCACTCACAAAACTTGTTATAGTGTTCTTCCTC
The DNA here is from genome assembly GCA_910589765.1 of Avena atlantica. Lineage (NCBI taxonomy): Eukaryota > Viridiplantae > Streptophyta > Magnoliopsida > Poales > Poaceae > Avena > Avena atlantica. The sequence goes on from OU342736.1 coordinate 313,552,274, forward strand.
CTTTGAATCGTGTTTCTTATTAGGAAAAGGCATTGGTTTTTGCACCCAAGGTTCTCTTTCATTACCATGTTTATTAGCAATAAAATTTTCCTTAGTGTACCTAGTGTTCTTAGTGTGCTTCTCAGGCTCTTCTTCAATTTCTTCCTTATCACGAGCATCATTTTTATCATTACCACTTTCATTTTTAGCATTAGAGACAGATATACTGTTAGGATCTATAGCAGGTTCATAAGGTTCCTCAACTATCTTATGTTTCTTTTTATTTCTCTTCTGAGGACTACCACTGTTTTCAGCTTGTTGAGAATCCTTCTCAATTCTTTTAGGGTGTCCCTCAGGATATAAAGGATCTTGAGTGGCTGCACCACTCCTAGTTCTAATTCCATAAGCATGTTTATATCTAGAAGCATTAACTATCATATCTTTCTGTACCTTAGCAAGTTGATCAATTTGAGTTTGAACTATTTGGAAGTGTTTAACAAGCACTTCAACATCATTAGCAGTTCTTTCCACAATATCTTTCAACCGATTAATAGCTCTAGAGTTTTCCAACAAATGGTTCTGAACTTGTTTATTAAAATTACCTTGCTTAACAATAAAAATGTCAAATTCCTCTAAGCATTGATCAGCAGGTTTACCATAAGGAATATGACCTTCATCAAAGTGTTGGAGAGAGTGTACCTCAATAGTAGATGAGTGGGAAATTGTCTTACATAATTCTTCTATAGGGGGTAAATTCTTCACATCTTCATCTCCAATACCCTTCTCCTTAAGACATTTCTTAGATTCTTTCAACACTTCATCATTTAATTCAATCATTCCCCTATTTTTGGTGTTGGTATTGGAGTTGGTTCAGGCACAATTGGTTCAGGTACAGTAGGCTCAGGTGATTGGCTCAGTTGTAGTCCAATCATCATAATTCTTGCTTATTTTAGCCATTAATTCTTCAGCTTCTGCAGGAGTTCTTTTCCTGAAAATACAATCAGCAAAACTATCCAGGTATGTCCTAGATTCATTAGTTAGTCCATTATAATAGATATCAAGAAGCTCATTTTTAGGTAATAGACATCCAGGATGTGCATGAATCAAGGCACAGAACCTTGTCCATGACTCAGGCAATTTCTCCTCTTCTCCCTGTTTAAAATCAAAAAGTTTCTACAAAGCAGCATGTCTAGAACTAGGAGGGAAATATTTCTGAAAGAAACTAGCAATCAAGCTGTCAACACCCGGATTTTTAATCCCAGATGCCTGTTATGCCGTACATCGCAATCCTAGGATTACCATTTTTGCGAGACATAACAGATTGGTACCATAGTTCATCATCCATTACAAACCATAATAGTCTTACAAATAGTTGATCTCATGATCAAGTATGATTATAATCAAAGCAACAGAATAATAATAATTAAGGTAGCGTGGTCGAGGATCCATCTTCAGGGGCACAGGCAATGCTGATGATGGGAGATGATCCTAGTTATCGTAAGCGTCCTGTTGTCCATCTTCCTCGTAGTCTCCTTCATAGTCTGTCCATGGGAATAGCCAGGGACAAAGCCATGAGTACTTTGAAGTACTCGCAAACCTTCACTAAAGCAGTAAGGCCATTCTAATAGGAATCCTAAGATCTAGGTTTGTTTGCCACAAGCCAATTTTATTTCAACTAGTATCTAGTAATAAAACCTAACTTTAGTAGTCTAGGTTACTAAGGTGGGAACCTAGCTTCATCTCCACACTCATGTGGGGTCAAGTCAAAGTCATCTTTCAAGTCACGGGTCATTTTTGAAAACATCTGACAACGGAACAGTATGGCCATCCAACTGTCATAACCGCGGACGCGGTTATTCGAATAGTTTGACACTCTGTAGAGGTGGTACACTCTCACCACAACATTCGATACATATGTCAGGAACAAACCTAAATCACCATACTTGTTATGCGGATAATCAATCCTAACCTTTCAATTACACAACCTAGTATAGGCACCTCCCCTATGAGTTTGGCCTCTCAACCATGACCATCTGTCATCTTGGGCACTGCATAGGTGGACAGCCACATTCACAAGGTAGCCTCAGCTCACTTCGTTCCGCGAGAGAACTCATACTAAGACATATATGATGGGGATATGCCTACCGGGGTATACTCAGCAGGAAGTTTCCTACTGGCCCAGGCGGCAGCGAGTGGGCCTGCAGGACAGCGACTGGATCAAGATCTAGCGTGGACTCAAGCGACTGGAAGCTGAAGGCCCAGAAGTGTACATAGGCCCAGTCGGATTAGGTCATAGGATCGCCGAATCCTTAACTGATTCGGTTGAGATCTGTAAACCCTAGGGAGGTGAGTCTATATAAACCTCCCTAGAGGGTGCATAGAGGAGGGTTCCATCATACACCCAAGCGACTCGCCGCCTAGCCGTCGAGCTCGCCCCATTGTACTCTCACCATAATACAATCTAGCAGGAGTAGGTCTTTACCCTCCCGGGGTCGAACCTGGGTAAACCCTTGTGTCTTAGCCCTCATCTCGCACCGCAGATGGCTGGCCGCCCTTGCCCCATGTTCTACTACTCGCTGCCGATTGCAGCATCTTCCGTGGTCATTCCCATGACAGTGGCGCCCACCGTGGGGCCTGGCCGGTCAGGCCGGTGTTCTGCGGCGAGATCCAATCTACCCATGAACGAGTCGATCGCCACCGCCCACATGATCGCGATCGGCGAGATGCTCCAGATCTTGCCGAGCAGCTACGTCCCGTCGGCACGACCCGTCACGCATAGCATGATCCTGCCGGTCGGCACGATCAGCCTCTTCATTAGCCTCACCGACGTCATCGTCCTAGAGGACTCAGATCGCATCCGTGAATTTCCGCCACGCGACCGGCTCTCTGAGAGTCAGGTCCGGACGATCCACCGCCTCGCCTCCGAGTACGACTCGGCCCACAGCAACGTGGCCGAAACCACCGCAGCCGCAGAAGACGCGGCCCTCAACGACGACGCCGACTCAGCGACCCCGGCGTCACTCGCCGGATCCATCGTCACTGCTTCGCCCGCGGGCTCCATCACCCAGGTCTCCAACGTCGGAGACTTCGAGGATCCCTCTATCCTTGGGATCTTTGACTTCGACTCCGGGTCGGAGAACTCCGCCGACCTCCGCGATGGAACCGGCCGCCACGCCGCGACCTATATGGTGACTGGCGCCGACCCGCTGGAGGATCCATTCTCCACTCCGATCCCTCCCAACGCGACGACAACGGAGGTCGAGGAACTCCGCCTGAAGCTGGCGGAAGCAGTCCGCAAGGAACAAGCCGAGCGCGAAAAATTTCGCCTCGAGCAGGTGACAGCGCAGGAGCTGTCGTGCTACCACCAGCTCCGAATCAGGTCGCGCCTGAACCCCACCGTCCAGGGGCGCACCCTGAACTTCGACGACGAGAGCGACCTGGCCCGCGCGAACGAGCGTGCGATCTGCGAGAACGCGCCACCAGGAGGAAGCGCTCCGCCCCCGCCATGAGCAACGGCCAATGGCGCCCCACCACCACCCAACCGCGCACCCCCCAGGGACCAGCCAAGGATCGTGGTTTCCTCACAGGTGCGAGACGCGAATGGCCTCCCGCTGTTCTCTACCCCGATGGACAACCTCGTCACGGGACGAGCAACAGTCGACAACATTGCGGCCACTGGTGACGGCGCCCTACAGATCCAGTACGCCAAGGCCTTGCTCGCAAAAGCGGTCGAGCAACAAAACGCAGGCATCGACTCACAGGGTCGGATGTACTCGTGTTCATCGGGCAGCAGAGCGGCCTCAAGCGGCCGCCCCATGGCGGCAAACACCCTCAACTGCCCGCCACCCGAACCACTGTAGCTCCAACACCGACCCGCAAACGCGGCACTCTCCACCAACGACCCCCGACCGGCGACCAACTTCGTCGCGCCAACGGTTAGCCCGTCGACGCCCGCACCCACATCATCAACAACCAGAGCTGGCGCGCACGCCAGCCCAACGACCTGCGGCATACCCTAACCAACTGCCGCGATGGCGAGCCGAGGGGGTCGCTAAGCCGACTTGGGCCCCGGCGCTTCGGACCGATGATCCGAGGCGAGAGATACCCAGTGAACTTCAAAGCGCCGAAGGAGATAGAGAAGTACGACCCCTCGTACGATCCCTCCGTGTGGCTGGATACCTACCTCATGGCGATGGGGATCGCAGGCCACACCGATCTACTAGCCGCCCGTTACCTTCTCCTGATGATGGAGGGGGCATGCAGGCAGTGGATTAACACTCTCCCCGCGGATAGCATCGACTCCTGGGAAGAGATGCGCGATGCCTTTGCCAGGCACTTCGAGGGTTCATACACCCGCGCCACAACCATCGAGGACCTGGAACGGTGCGTCCAGGGACCTCGCGAGTCGACCCGCAGCTGGGTCCAACGGTGGCAAGATCTGTGGTACAACGCGGTCAGCATCCACCCAGACACCGCGATCCACTTCTTCAAGACCTCGTGCCGCTACGATCCCCTGGTCGCCAAGCTCAAACGAGAGTACCGCACACTCGACAACATACCGGATCTCCTGGAGATCGCAAAAAGGTACGCGGAGGAAGACCCAAACCAAGAAACCGATGACGAGTTGGGAGGACAATGCCGCACAAGCGGCCACTACAACGGGACACGGTCCGACCTACGCTACAGCAACACTCGCCTCACCGGCAAGCGCCGTAGTGACGGGCGATTCGACTTCGTCGCCACCACTGGGTATGCGCAGCGCGAGCCCAAGAGCTTCCGCCGCGACGAGGGGCAACGCCGCGATGGTGGAAACTAAAAGGCGAGACCGAGGTTCGACCCCGCGGCCCTTCTTAACCAATCTTGTGTATTTCACAGCAGGGAAGGAAAGCCCGCTACGCACACGACCGCCGACTGCCACTCTCTCAAGGAGATCGAGAAGGCATGACGCGCGCGAGAAGACCCCGACAACAACCCGCCAAACGGCGGAAAATTCGGCAGCGTCGCCGGCTCGCTCCACACCTTCACAGGCTTCAACACGAAGTGCGAGAAGAAGGTCATCGCCCGCGCCGTCGCCGTCAACGCGGTGGCCTAGGTGGACGTCCCCCAGTTCCTCAACTGGTCTCAGCAGCCAATCACTTGGAGCCGCCAAGACCACTCGCCAAGGATCGAGTACCCAGGCCGAGTCGCCTTGGTGGTCAAGCCCAAGGTGGGGGACTACTGGATCCCCAAGACATTGATGGACGGCGGCAGCTCCATCAACATTCTATACCTGGACACCTTCAGGCGACTGCGGCTCCCGCAGTCGATGATCGAGATGACCTACACCACATTCCACGGCATCGTCCCCGGTCGGAAGGCGTACCCGATCGGCAAGGTGACTCTGCCAGTCACCTTCGGCACACTGGCAAACTTCCGCACCGAGCGGATCATCTTCGAGCTGGTGCCCTTCGACAGCCCCTACCACTGCGTCCTGGGGATCTAGGCGTTCGCCAAGTTCATGGCAGTGCCCCACTATGCGTACAACGCGATGAAGCTACCCGGGCCGTGTGGTGTCATCACCATCCACGGCGACCCCGGCATGGCCGTCGAGTGCGAGGCCAAAGGAGCCGAACTCGCCGACGCCGTCATAGCGGCAGAGGCTAACGACGCCGACGAGCTCGCCAAGTACGCGAGCGGGGTCAACAATGACGACCCCACCATACTCAAGAAGCCCAACTCGGAGGGCGGCAACCCCACAGCCTTCGAGGCAACGACGCATACCCGCACCGTCGAGCTGGTCCCGGGCTACTCCAGCCAGACGGTGACGATCAGGACGGGCATGAGCCCAGCATAGGAAGGCGGGCTCATCGAGTTCCTCTGTGAGAACAGGGACATCTTCACATGGAAGCCATCCGACATGCCCGGTGTCCCTAGGGAACTCGCTGAGCACAAACTCAATGCCGACCCCAAAGTGCGACCTGTCAAGCAGTCGCTGCGGCCCTTCAATGAAGAGCGCCGCCAAGCCATCGCCGAGGAGGTGCAGCGTCTACTCGTTGCAGGCTTCATCCGGCCAATCAAGTACTCCAAGTGGCTGGCAAACCCAGTCCTGGTCGAGAAGAAAAATGGGACCTGGTGGATGTGTATCGATTACACAAACTTAAACAGTGCCTGCCCGAAGGAGCAATTCGTCCTCCCGTGGATCGACCAAATCATCGATTCCACCGCGGGCTCGGAGTCACTATGTTTCCTCGACGCCTACTCTGGGTACAACCAGATCAAAATGGCCGTCGAGGACGAAGAGAAGACGGCGTTCATCACGCCATTCGGAGCCTTCTGCTACATGGCCATGACCTTTGGCATCAAGAACGCCGGGGCAACCTACCAGCGGTGCATGCAGGAGTGCCTTGCGAGCCAAATTGGCCGCAATATCCACATCTACATCGATGACGTGGTCGTGAAGTCCGCTCGCCAGAGCGACCTACTCGCTGACCTGACGGAAACATTTGCCAACCTGTGGAAATACAAGATAAAGCTAAACCCAGGTAAATGCACCTTTGGCGTACCAGCTAGGCAGCTACTGGGGTACGTTGTCTCCAAGCGCAGGATCGAGGCGAACCCCACCAAGATCGACACGATCGCTCGACTCGGCAAACCCGAGTGCCTGCGCGACGTCCAGAAGCTGGTCGGGTGAGTCGCGGCTCTCAGTCGCTTCATTCCCCGGTTGGGCGAAAAGGCGATGCCCCTCTACCGCCTGATGCGCAAGAACCCCACATTCCAGTAGGACAAGGAGGCGGATGATGCGCTCTGTGACCTCAAGAATGTGCTACTCGCAGCACCTCTACTCGCAGCCTCCGTTGATAAGGAACCCATGCTGGTCTACGTCGCGGCTTTCGAGCGCGTCGTCATGGTCGTCGAATGACCAGAGGAAGGAAAGGAGCGCCCGGTGCAGCGACCAGTGTACTACATCAGCGAAGTCCTCACCGAATCGCGGCATCGCTACCCGCAATACCAGAAACTGGTATACACGGTCTTCAGAGCACAGCGGCGATTGCCATACTACTTCCAGGAGCACCCGATAACGGTCGTCTCCTCAGCACCGTTGCAGGACATCATCCGCAACCGTGAGCCAACCGGGCGAGTCGCCAAGTGGGTGTAACACCCTCAGAATCGGACCTATGCAAGTTTGAGCAAAATTTGCCAAAACCCGCATAGAAACGATTCAAAGGTGCCCACCAGGCACTTTCGTGCGGGTGGAAAACGAAGTAATAACATTACACAACAGTCCTCGATGGGACTCACAGAACAGATATATATAACAGCGACTCCATGAGTCAAGAATACAGATATAATATAAAAGATCCAAATCACCTTGAAAACGGTAGAGCGTCCGACTACGGACAAGAAGCAAATGGGGCTAAGAGCCCTGAAGAATAACCAATGGCGTCCATAACCCTGCCCAGGCCAAGCCGGAAGGGTAACCCTGCTAACGGCGTCGATCTCATAACCTGCTTAAACAAAAGGGGTGCCGACGAAGGGCAAAGGAAAAAGAGGAGCGTCAGTACTGAGGCCAGTACACGGCGAGGCTAGAATTCGGCGGTCCTCGCCTACATAGGTATGGTGGACTGAAGCGGCAGCGGCAGCGTGCACTAAACAACCTATGGAGACGCGATCCAACTGGCGTCAAGCAGAGAGGGGTAAGAGTGACCTATCCGGATCCAACCTAAAGCTAACACCAAACAAACCCATCCTGGTGTTTCCCCCTCGAAACCAAACGAGGAAGTCAACCGAGGCACTCACGCGGTTGGCAGTTTTACTTATTCAGTTATAGTTGCGGCACTTTACTAGTCAGGTTTAGAGAATCGTCCTGATAAAATAAGCAGTGGGCACTTTTTAATTAACCATTCCGTTATAGTTGCAACAATTACTAATCAGATACAGATAGCATGAGATAAACCCAAAAACCCGGCAGTCGTTGGTACTTTTATTCAGCCATTCCGTTGTAGTTGCAATACTTACTAGTCAGGTACAATGGTCGCAAGCGACAATCCAAACAAGCAATTGTGGGCAGTATTATTTAACCATTCCATTATAGTGAAGCTGATTACTAGTCATTATAAGTCAAATTTATAGCAATAAACTTTAGTTATGCTTGTCTATGATCGAGATACTGTGCTCCAAGTCGTCCATATCCGCGGACACGGCTTTCAGAAAGTTTTACCCGGCCGGGGTGCACCAATAGCAACACACACTCGATCAACCTCGGAAAAACCAAATCAAAACCCAACGAGGCCTTCACGACAAAGCAATCACAAGATTCAGAAATATTTCAGGGGGCCACCCCTTAAGTAGATCCCGCAACGGAGTAAGCAAGCTCCGAGACGGCCTCAAGGTCTGGGTAGACGGCTGTGAGCGACTGGGAACCCCAAACGGGGCTTGTCGACACCGCGTAAATGTGTCCCGATCTTAAACAGTACAGTGTGCAGTACCTCGCACAATCGTAAATAAAGCAGTAAAACATGGCATAAGTACAGGATCGTAAATAAAACCTCAAACTAGTTTGTGGCCCCAAGAAATAAGACTGAATCAAGCTCTGGCTCAGGGGGGTCCCATATACCTCCCGGATGTGGATAGCGCCATAAATCAAGGAACAGGTATCAAGTACTCGGGGTCTTACGGGACACAAGTGGGCGTTCGGAAACCAAATATTTTCTATCACCCACCGATGCCTCTGCTTATTTCAATTTTAGTTGTTAAACAGAAATTAAAGTGGCGATAAGTAAAACTAGAATCATCTCCAACATCAACATGCGGCAATACATCATCAACTGTGGCATATGACGACACACATCAGCACTTAAGCAAGCAACTACGACGCGCAAGTCCAACTATCTACCAAACAACAGGTAATAGGGTGTGTCCAAGGTAATATAGGGCTGCACGGTATATCACAGGTACGGAAACTAGAGCATCGCAACACAGATAGCAATAGATCAACAGGAGGGAAGTAAAGACTATAAAAGTAAGATAGGTAGAAAGGGGGAGATGCTCGCCTGAAACATTGTTGAAGGTTCAACTGAAGATCGGGACGAAGCTCACATCAACTCAACGGCCTTATCCGCGAAGAAGCAAATCACTAGAATAACATCGGATGCAATATTTAATACAACGGCAGAAGATCGGCATGATGCATGTATGATGGATGTCATGGCAAAGGTGCGATGCAATTAGGTCAGTTTAAGCGGAACCGGGGTTCCGACATTTAATTCAATGGTTCAGTTATTTAGATCCCCCGCAAATTAGATGTTGTTTTAACAAGGAAAGGTAGGTTACCGGTTCGCTACACAAATTTAAATGAGGCCAATATAAGGCTAGATTTGCCCGCATATGGGCCCCATATTTTATTATTAGGTGAATCGGCATAAGGCCCCAAACCACACAGATATGCATGCGAGATGACAATTAAATATGCAACAAGTTGTTATTATAATTGTAAAATAAGGCTCGAGAAAAGGGTCACACATCTAGGGTTCTCGACGAACTTGGGGGTTCCGGGGTTCGGGGTCCGGGGTCCGACGGATCTGGGGTTCGACAGGGTCCGTTCTCGGGTAGCGGGTGGGTCTTGGCGCATCCGGGGCATGTTGTCGGTCATGGCGTTCGGGACGGAATACTTGTCGTATCGGTGGCGGTCTTGGCGGTCATCGGGTCCTTGGTCATCGGTAGATCTTGGCGGTTATCGGGTCCGGGAACGGCTCTCGGCGAACTGGTCGATCCCATGACGGCGTACTCGGCGTCCCCTGTGGAATCCTTGTCGGTCTGCTGCGATGATCTCAGGTTCGGGGGTCCCGGCGCTCCACTGACTTGATGGTTATTGAAGGGCTTGGCGGCACGAATCCCTGGTCGATGGCGTGGTGTCCGCGAACGGCGAGGATGGGACCGCAAGGCCCTTGTTGGATTCACCAGGTACACAGGGGGGCCTCACGCTGCAACACTCGGCGCCACGGGCAGCATGGACGCGGCCGGCAGGACGCGGGTCCCGGCGGGGCGAAGGCAGGCGGCGAGCTCGGGGAGGCACCGGTGAGGAGGCCGACGGCAGCGAGGCCGAGGGGAGGAGCGCTGGTCGGTGCGGGGCGCGGCGAACTTGAGGGGCGGCGTGGCAGGGCCCGACGCGGGCGGCGACGTCGGCGTCCAACGCGCGCGGAGGAGGAACGGCGGCGGGGGCCCGCGGAAGCTTGAGGGGCCGGCGGCGGCGGTTCCCGGCGCGGCGGCGGTTCCCGGCGCGGCGGCGCTCGCCGGCGCACGCGGGGCGCTGGGCAGGCGACGGAGGGGGCCGCTGGGGCGCGGGGCCGCTGGGGACGCTCGGGGTCGGGGCGTCGCCGGCGGGACGCAGAGGCGAGGCGGCTCGGGCTCGGCGCGCGGGAGGAGCCTGGGGAGGGGAGGCGCGGGGACGGGCGCTGGGCGCGGGCCGGCTCTGCTCGGCGGGGGCGGGGCGACGCGGCGGCCGCGCGGTGCTTAGGGAGCGAGCGGGTCCGAGGGGGCGACGAGGAGCTCGACGGCGCGTAGGGGGCGGCCCGATACGGAGGATGGCGAGGCGGTCGGCGGTGGGAAGAGGAGCTCTGGGAGGAGGGGTGCGGGTCGACGGCGGCGCGCTCGCGGAGACGCGACGGCGAGGTGGGGCGTCGCCGGCGCGCGAGCATCGGCGGCGGACGCTGCGGTGGCCTGAGGTGGTGGGGCGGTGAGCGAGGTGAGGGAGGCGCGGGGCGCAGCCGGGCGAGCGCTGGGGAGGTGGCTGCGTCGGGGTGGAGCGGTGCTGGGAGGAAGAAGGGGAGGAGGAGAGAGGAGAGCCGACAGGTGGGGCCGCGGGGCCGGGTGGGGGCCAGCGGGCAGAGGCCCAGGGCGCGGGGCCACGTGGAGAGCGCGTGCCAGCGCGTGTGCTGCGCGTGGGGGCGCGTGCGGTGTGAGGGGCTGGTGGGCTGAGTGGGTTTGTGTGGTTGAGAGAGGGAGGAGTGGGTGAGGGGTGACGTGGCATGGTCTGGTTGGGTGAGGGATAGGGAGAGGGTGAGGTGGCGGCTAAGGATAGGAGGGGGTGATGTGGCCAGGGGGTGTGGGTAGGGTTTTAGGTAGCTATAGTATTTAGAGGGCTGGTTGGGGTGGACCGTTTTATATTTTCTGGGGTGGTCGATCGGGTCAATCGGCCCGTTCGACTGCCCCTATTAAAATACTTTAAATTTTTTATTTATTTTCAAATAGCTTTTATAACTAGTTTTAGACAAACAAATTATCCGGAACATCCGGGGGTTTGGCGTTTGAATGGAGACGAGGCGTTAGGAAATTCAAACACAGGTTTTCGAAATTAGTTTTTGACAAACAATTCATGATGATGACGATGCAATGCACAAATTCAACGCGATTTTCTAGTAGTGGTTTTGCGGGATGCCACAGTGGGCCGTCGAGATCGGCCTCCACAATATCAAGTACGAGCCGCGCAAGGCGATTAAGTCACAAGCCCTTGCGGACTTCATCGCCGACTGGGAGGAGGCCTAGCAGCCAGAAAAGCTGCCATACCTCCATTACTGGAGTTTACACTTCGACGGCTCCAAGAATGCGGACGGTGGAGGAGCAGGGACCGTGCTAACCTCTCCGAAGGGCGACAAGCTCCGCTACGTCCTCTGCCTCGACTTCACCCCCTGCACCAACAACATGGCCGAGTACGAGGCGCTACTCCACGGCATGCGAGCTGCCAAGGACATGAACGCCAACCGCCTACGCTGCTACGGAGACTCCGACCTCGTCGTCGGGCAAGTCGCTGGCACCTGCGACGCCGTCTCCCCCACCATGGCGGCATACCGCCAAGCAGTGGACAAGCTGGGCGGACACTTTGCAGGCTACTCCGTCGAGTGGATTGACAGGCGGAAGAACAAGGAGGCCGACGCACTCTCTCGCATCGGCTCGGCTCGACTCGCACCACCCGCCGGCGTCTTTCTCGACACCATCACCAAGTCTTCTGTCTCTCCCCCAAGAGAGATCGACATCGGAATCCCGCTGCAACCAGAGGCAGCCCTGGTCGCACTCAGCGCCGAGCCAGATGACTAGACCATGCCATACATCGCCTACCTGGAGGGAGGCATCTTGCCAGCAGACGAAACGGATGCCCGGATGATAGCACGCCGCTACAAATCCTTCGTCATCATCAACGGCGAGCTCCACAAGCACAGTGTGACCGGCGTGTTCCAACGCTGCGTTCAACCCGCTGAAGGATGCAAAATCCTCCAAGACATCCACTCCGGCGACTGCGGCCACCACGCCGGCGCCCGCTCTCTGGTCGCAAAGGCTATGCGACATGGCTTCTACTGGCCCACCGCACACGCAGACGCTGTCGACATTGTCCAGCGGTGCGTCGGGTGCCAGAAATACGCCAAACAGACCCACGTGCCGAGCTCGGCGCTCAAGACAATCCCCATCACCTGGCCATTCGCCGTGTGGGGTATGGACATGGTAGGCCCTTTCAAGAAGGCCCCCTACGGCTTCACCCTCCTCCTGGTCGCAGTCGACAAATTCACAAAATGGGTGGAGGCCAAGCCAGTCCGCAAATGCGACAGGAAGACCGCCACCAAGTTCCTACGTGAGCTCATCTATCGTTACGGGTTCCCAAGCAGCATCATCACGGACAACGGCACCAACTTCGCCAAAGGATCCATGGCCGAGTTCTGCGAGGAACATCACATTCGACTCGACCTCGCCTCAGTTGCCCACCTGGAATCCAAAGGCCAGGTGGAACGCGCCAATCAGAGCATCCTCCATGGCCTGAAGCCACGGCTCCAAGTACCACTCGAGCGCACCGCCGGATGCTGGGTCGAGGAGCTACCCTCCGTCATCTGGGGCATCTGTACCTCCTTCAACAGGTCGACAGGGTTCACCCCCTTCTTCATGGTGTACGGCGTCGAGGCAGTCATGCCCACTGACCTAGAGCACGACTCGCCCAGGGTGGTCAACTACACGGAGGCTGCAACCGAACTCGCACAACAAGACGGGGTCGACCAGCTCAACGAGGCACACGACCTAGCTCGCTCCCGCACTGCCATCTACCAGCAAGGGCTTCGCCGCTACCATAGCAGACGAGTAAGGACTCGCACTTTCCAGGAAGGCGACCTGGTACTACGCCTCATCCAGGACAAGAAGGGCATGCACAAACTCCCCCCCCCCTTGGGAGGGACCATTCGCCATCGGGCGAGTCCTAGGCAACGACGCCTACTACCTCATCGACGTCCGAGGAGACGGGAAACTCGACATCAAGCGGCCCTGGAATGTAAACCTCCTGCGAAAGTTCTACTCCTAGAACTCCATACATGTACTCTCCCCCTACTATGAAATAAAACAGATCGGTTACCACAAATTGCGTCTACTCTCTGTGTCTTGTGCCACTCGCACTCGTAATAACAGCGTTAAGCTAACCGCAGAAGTAAACCTCTGGTAAAGCGACCGGCACGACCAAGTAGTGCGCTACGAGGGCACTGGGATACCCCAGGACTTGTAACGTCCACGAAAAACGCCAACCCGGAGCCCCATTGGAGTCGCCTAGCTCGACTGGCTTACCGAGCCAAGACAACTGCCCTCGCTCCTCACAGCGACCAAGGTCCTCCGCATCCTCGGCACAGCGACTCGAACGGACAAATACCACGCTCGGGGACTGACGACCAGTCAAGCACGAGCGACTAGGGAAAAACACCAAGTATGAGAGCGTTCCCAGGACTCGCCATGCGACTGATCCTTCGGGTCAGGAAGGAGTGACGCGCTTACGTTAACGCGCTTAGTCCTCACCTACCTTGGAGCTGCGACTAGAACGACCAAGTACCACGCTCGGGGACTTGGCTACCTGGCCTCGTTCGCGCACGGGAAAACGGTCAAATAAAGAGAACCCTTGGGAGTCGCCCTGCGACTGGCTCTCCGAGCCCTGGCGAGTCGACCTAAATCCACCAAAAATTTATGAACACATAACAAACAAGGTAAACCCCATAACAAGGGCGGACGCGCTCGGGGACTCGTTCAATCAAAAAACTAAAATCACAAAGCAAATAACAAAACAACACGAATCTCCTTTATAGCAGCACAAAGTTGTGTCAAATTACAACGAAAGTTCAATAGTTATTGTTCCTAACGCCCCAGGGCACAACGCTTCTACTCTGCAGGTTTGGACGCCGACTCACCGCCACCCCTGCGATTACGAATGAAGGGCACGTATGGGTTTGATGGGTACGTCGTCAATTCACCCGCCATCGCCGCGCGAAACGGCTGCTCGACCTTGAAGTCCAGATGCTTCGGCTCGGGATCGTTGGGGGCGACAACCGTCTCTTGATAGGGGAGGAGGTCGCCCATCGCCCAAACACGATCGGAATACACCGCGGCCCGTCCCGTCAGCTTCAGCACCTCGGCAATCTCCACAGAGCCTGTGGACGAGGGGTACCCGCTCATCACGTCGTCAAGGTCGAAGTACTCCGGGAAATGGGCAAGCCCAAGGCTGAGCGCCGTTGTCGCCCCGCGCCGGAAGGCCGACCGCGTCATGAACTCGACGACTGATGGAGCCTTCTCAAGATAGCGCCATACCTCGACGAGGTCGCTGGGAATCACCTCCGTGGGCGATATCTCCTGAAGGTACGCTCGAATGCAAGTCGCGGACAACGCGGCCGAGTCGACCAGGGTAGTCACACACTGCCGTGTGTCGAATTACTGTGCCTCCTCCTCGCTGTCAATAATCCGGCCTGTGGAACAAAAGCAGGCAGTGAGCACGACAAAGATTTCGCAAACGCAGTTGTGCAGGCAGAGGAAAAATGAAGAAGAGTTTACCAATTAGCGGACGGCAGAGGCCCGTGATGAAGCTTTGAAGAGAGGAGAAATCGTTCTGCCGCCCAGCAACGAACGCGTCAGACACTTTTCGCTCTTCAGCGGCAGACGTAACAGCAGCTTTCGCTCGCCCCTCCGCCGAGCTCGCCTCCGCCTTCGCCTCCTTGAGCTCACGCTCCAGATCAGCGATTCGCTTCTCGGCCGCACTCAAAGCAGATTGAGCCGCCGTCAGGTCACCCGCCGGGACAAGGCCTCGACGGACCTCCTCCGCCTCGGCTGCAACAGCTTGCAACCCCTTGTTCGTCGCCTGGACGGCAGCGAGTTCCTTCTCCATGCGACACTTCGCCGCAAGCCGATCGGCCGATTTGCATTGCAAGCCCTGCACACAAACTACAACTTCAACAACAACGAAATCCTAAGTGCCCACTCGCTGAAATTCAGCGACCAGGCACTCGGGGACTGGACATTGAAAATCCTAAGTGCCCACTCGCTGAAATTCAGCGACCAGGCACTCGGGGATTGGACGAAAATCCTAAGTTCCCATTCGCTAAAAGTCAGCGACTGGCACTCGTGGACTGGACGATATAAAAACATTAAGAATCCGACCACTAAAATTCAGTGGCCCGATCCTCGGGGACTGGACATACCTGGATGGCAGCGCCCAGCATGCCGTGAAGCTCCAGCGCGTCCACAGACGCAAGAACGACCGGAGTGTGGTTGCGACGCTGCTCAACCTCTGTCTCGGCGACCCCGGGCATCCGGCTCGTTGGCGCCGTGCCACTCGCCAAGAAGCGAGGGAAAGTTGCAGCAGATGCCGCGGCGCCACTTGGAGCCGGCTCGGCCACGTCGGGTGAGGCAACAGTTTCCTTGGTCTTTGAAGCCACATCAGCCGCAGTCGGAGGTTCGCTCGGAGCAACCGCCGTGTTGTCAGAAACTGTGACCACGTCATCGCCTTTCGCCTTCTTGACACCTTCGGCGGGAGCAGCGACTTCGTCGATCTTCCTCTTCCGCGAGGAGTCCACCTCGGTGACGACTGGTGGAACCATGGCAACGGAGGGATGGCCGATCTTTTTGGCACCAGTCCTGTGAAACAACGATATGAATAAGACTGTCCGACTACAACGAAAAACAGGCAGATGAACGACACTTACTTGGCGACTGGTATGAATCGCAGACCGGTGCAGATGCTAGCTGGCTTTTCCAATTCAGGCCCCAATCTCCGAGTGACGCCCGTCTCGAACACATCGTGTGCCCAAGACACCGATGGCTTCTTCGTCGATGAGGCCGCGGTAGGAGCCTCCGTGTAATCGCTGCGGGAGCCTCCCTCGGAGGCGAGGCCCTTGCAACCGGAGAATCGCCCAAACCAGCGACTGGGGCGAATGGAGGTGGCAGCGATGCTAGAGGCACCTCGTCCAGGAGGGCAGCAACGTCCGGTTCCACGGCCGCGCGCGCCACTTCGCCCTTAGCCGAGCTGGTGGCGTCCGAACTGGTCGCAGATCGGGGCGGAGACGTCTGTTTTGCCGGCTTCGTCTTCCTCTTGGGCGGAGCCTTTGCCTCCTTCTTCTTCTTCTTCTTCTTCTTCTTCGACGGCGTGGCTTCACGATGCGAGGTGTGCTCGGGAAGCTCGTCGTCATCATCATCGTGAGGCTCGAGGCTTCTACTCGCTTCGAGCTCGCGCTGGTGCTGCCTGCGAGTCTTGCGAACTGTTGGGGCGGCGTCTTCCACGGGCTCGTCTTCGTCGTTGTCGTTGTCATCACCCTCGTCGCTCCCGACGACGCCTCTGGCGGATGGCGACTCGCTCCCGTCCTGGACAGACGAGCTCGAGTTCTCGTCATCTGCGGGTGGGAGCCACCCTTCCCCCACTTGGAACAACTACAAAAAGCATGAGACAACGTCAGCACAACCGCGAAATCATCATCTGCAACTGCGAGTGGTGACGAAATAACGGCTTACCGTCGGAGCTGGGCGCCTTGCAGTATAGGGGGCGACCCCGGCCTTCGCGTCCAGATACACTGCCTGGGTGATTTTCTTCAGGGCCAGGGTGTAGTCTTCAAGATGCCATTCGGCGAAGGAGGACTTCGTCGGATCTTCCTTGCCCGTGTACTCGTACATCACTACAACAAGATCCCCCATATAGCAATGCACATTTTGCAACGCTTTAAAAATTCGTTGCAAATTATCTAAATAGCTACGCATATTTGCGTTGGTAAGTCAATCCGTTCTCGGCCATACAAATGACAACGGATACCATGTGTTGCAACCTATGTGTTGGAACACACCAATACTCATGAGGCGTGCATAATCGGATGACCATGCCAACTAGTTTGCTGACTCGTGGGATTGAACAAAATAACGCTAGAAAAAAAGGTTTGTGTTGTTTTCCAACTCCATTAATCCTAGGAAGCACCTTTCCGATCGTGGGCTACATCTCTAGAAAAAAGAACTTGTGGACTACATCTCTAAAAATTAAAAAGAGTTTTTCCTTTTTGCATTTAAAAAAAAGAAGTTAATCTATTTAATACCCCAAAGTTCTACGTTTGGGCCGTTATCTACCCTATGTTTTTTTCTCATACGTCCAATTTCCAAGATAATTAAACCAGAAAATTGTTGAGGTGGAGTAGTGAAGAACTAATTCCATCTCCCTCCATATTTTTTGTGTATTTCCCCTTTCCCTTAATTTCTCCCTCCTTTTCTTCATCTCCCTCCAATTATTTTAGGCTTTTACTGATTACCCGGACATTTTTCTCCCATTTTAACGCGAAGAAGTTCCGAATGACATGGTATTAGTCAGTGACCCCACCTCCCATATAAATTAAACCGGGGTTACTTAAAATACGGAGAAAAAAGATTAAGGTAACTGCCTCTAAATCTCCGCACCTCCCTATCTCAAAGAGAAAATTTCTTATTTGACACTATTTCTCAATATGTTTCCTTATTTGACACTGAAAACTTTTCACTTCCTTATACGACCACTTGTGAATTTTTTTTGCCTTATATGACACTACCGCTAGTTTCGCTAAAAGGTTCCGTTAAATTTTTTCCAGCCGGACCCAAATGCCCCTGGCTCAATTGTTTGACTCGTTTGTGTCTAACACGCGCGACCGAAATTCTTTCCTGATGGAGCAATCATGATCACGCGAGCGCGTGCCACGCAGCGCATTGCTTTTTTTTGTGCAGAGCAGTCGTGTGCGGACCCAAAAATCAAATAGTACTTGCTAGCTCCTATGACCTTACGTCTGTATATAGTAGTATACGGGAGCAGGAACTCCGCCTTGGCTAGCTTAGAAAATCCCATAGTCTAAAAGCCTATTTTGTCTTTCTGCCCGTCGTCCTAAGCGATGGCCTTCTCGGCCTCGTGGATCTCAGCGCCAAGTATTATATTGGTAAGAGAGACGAAGATTAATCTAAGCTCGATGAGATTGAGATTTGAGAGCATATACTACCTCCGTTTCAGGGCTTAAGGCGCACACGCTTTCCAAAGCAAAGTTTGACCCAAAAAATTAAGCAACAAAATCTTGATTATATTGTATATAATTAGTACCGTTGAATTTGTATTGAAAAATACTTTCCAGTGATACTAGTTTTATACCAAAACTCTTTACGTATTTAGAGTAATTCTTGGTCAAAGAAAAAACATGCAAAACGAAGACGCCTTAAGCCCTGAAACAGAGGTAGTACATCATAAGGTAAACTGACCGGGACATGTAGTTGTATTATTGTGAGATTTTCTAGTTAATTATCTAATTTCTGGTAATCTCTTAATACACTTTTAATATATAATTGATTATATATATGAACTATGTGTAGGGATATGGCATCAAATTACGGTGCAGTTTCATCACATGTGTTGAATTGTTGGTTGCATCACTCTACAACAACATTTCTTGTATTTTTGTCATATTATGTATCACGGGCAAAACCATCTTTGTATGTTCCTAGTTAACCCCGTTAGCTCTCAAAATACACTAAAGTGTCATATAAGGCAAAGAAAATTCAGAAGTGGCCAAATAAGAAAGCGAAAAGTTTTGAGTGTCAAATAAGGAATCATATTGGGAAGTAGTGTCAAATAAGGAATTTTCTCTATCTCAAATGCACGAGTCGTGCCTTCTCCTCTCCAACAGAATCTCCAAGGAACCTCTGCTGGCTGATGGCAGCGAGCAATTCAGAGCCATTCTCTTCGATTGCAGGTCAGTGCTTCCTCTCCCTGGTTCCACTTTCCTTCTATCTGGTTCATCCTGCTACCCTGCCCGTTCGTCTCACCCTCCACGCATCACGCCGACGGCCGGATCTCACTCTGACCCGCGAGGCCACGATTACGTCGCCACCCGGACTCGTTGTCCTTGCCATCCTCGTCGATGCGTTCTTGGATGGACACCTCCGAACCGGGTAGCACCGACTCCACCACATCCATACCCTGTTATGCCTCTTGTCCGAGGGACAGCCACATCCGCTGGCGGCCAAGGATCTGGGGGCGACCTCTTCCTCCCCTTGGCCTATGCCATCTTTATGTATTTAAGTTCAAGCTCGTCACATAGCTCTCTCCATGGTCAGTCTGTTGTTGCTCAACATCCTAGTTCTCAGGGATTGGCCCCCATAATTCTATAGCAGGGGAGGACGGTGTGTGTGCTGAATTTGTGTAGCAGTGTAGTTCGTAGGGGTTGGCAACATCATATAGCAGTGAGATCTTGTACGATATTTTTGTATATCACAAACTTGGTGTCTCCGATTGTTAATGAAATCAGTTGTAATTATGCCATCGCGGTGGTTAATTTTTTTGCAGTATTTCGGTATATACATGCTATTCAACCTGCAGTACTAAGTTCAGAAAATCAAATATCTCATTGTTTTTTTTGCAATGCAGATTTTGGAATATAGAAACGGGTGAGGTGTGGCATGGTTTTGTTCTTTTGTCGAAATCTGTTGGTTCTATGATGCATATTGTTCATTAGCAGTCATGCAAGGTAATGGTTGAGGTAGGAAGAGGAAGCCATATTAATTTGTACTCAATTGTTTAGCAGAAACTAAGCTAAATAGGAATTGACTGAGTAGCTGGAGGTGGCAAAGGCCAAAGGATGGAGCAAAAGGTTCACATAGGCTTCCTTTCCTTTGATGAACCTTGTACAGATCTATCTAAACCCAACTTTTATTAGGAATCAATTTTTTGGGGTTTGTAATATGTAAGGAACTTTACTTTTATTCTAGTAGTTAGATGATTGAAGTTGTTGGTTAAGAAAAGTTCAGTCTTTCATACTGCAAACATGTGCAACAGAATTACATGCTTTTGATAATCTGATTTTGACTGTGCTTCCGCAATCTGTCCTACTTGTTGTTTTGTACATTGTTATTAGAAGTCCAGTACGTATCCTTTGAAATGTGAAATTCATTTAATAAAATATGATCTTATTCTTATTTGATTTTGGATCGGGAGAGAGTATATGGTGATTTTCGTAATCAACATCTTGGTACACTTGCATTGGACAACATAACAATGTCATTGGTACTGTAGACATGCATAGGTACATAACCGTAAAAGAGAAACTTTGAGGAAGCGTACACGCCGTGGGTATTCGTGGCCAAGTTCCTGGACTGAATTCATGGAGGAGGTGGAGATACACGGTGCTCAACTCTGTATGGACGTTGACTTCCTGTAGGAGGTTCACTCTTATATGATTGTACCACTTTTTAGATAAATCTTCCCTTTAGTGATTAAGTAGCAAAAAACGTGTACTACACCAATTTACCATGATCCGGAAGCTTTTTCTAGCTACTTGGGCAAATACCCCTGAAGTTTTTACTATTTGCAGGTAAGACAACAACTAGATGATTGGAGCTTGGAGGTAGTAGTTTCGTCATAATACGGAAGCTACGGAAGCACGGTGGTCAAGACTAAGGACATAAACATTGTACTCTCCTCTTATATGATAATTTCAGGCGTGCTTATTACATATCATATGTGGAATACTTACATAGGCTGTTCATAGATTTTTTGCATTATTTTTTATCACTAATATTATGGATACTTAAATTTTAGCCACGGTATGTATGAATCAAATCCGAACTGCTCACACTTCTGTTAAAAAAGCTGTATATATAGAATAGTATATATTATTTTTAATTATTCCCATAGCTATCTATTACTGCAGCATGAAGACAACATATTTTCTTGACGCATAACAAGAATGGCATTCGTCACCCTTGGGATATTTAATAAATTCCTTTTATTGAAGAATTAGGTCAAATTTCATACTGTAAAGGTTAGTAAAGAGAACCTATTCCTTGAATGTCTATATTTTTTTATTTTGGCCTTGCCATCTTTTAGAGAGTTTATTTACTTTCAATGTCAGGATCGGAAATCTTTGCATATCCCATGTCAGGCTTGTTCCAGTTCTAAATGTGGATTATGTGTTGGTGAACATATATTCTTTACTCATTTGAGAAAGACGTGCATACTATAAAAATGTAATAGGGTGCACCAATACTTGTAGGGTTAATTGGGATTATGACATGGTGTAATATACCATAAAAATAGATAAATACTTTTTTTGCAAAACAATATTTAATAGAACTTTGCCTAGGATCTGAGGTCTGCACTAATGCAGTGGAGGGATCTATGTCATTTTGATGGCATTGTTACTACCCATCTCAGAAGAATAAAGTAATGGTTATTTTTGTATATATTGGGATGAAGGTAGATTGGATTACATATGTAACGTGCATAGATTAGAATGCTAATGAGAATATCCCAAAACAGGGTAGTGCAACAACGCATTCTAATCTATGACATGAAATGTCTAAATTTTTTACTTCTCATTTTCATTTTTCTTATGATTTAGTTTATTGTGTACTGATGTCTGACTATGTATATGCACAAACAACCATGCATTACGATAAATTGCTTGGATGCCAACTCGATAGATGTATGTGCATTATGTTTGTTATATTTATGATTCTTCACAAGCTTAAAATTGCATTGGAAATTGTTTACATGTTTACTTTTGTTTATGTAAAAGGTTGACACTATAATATTTTTGAATATTTTGTAAAATCCAAACAAGAATGTAGTTCTTGCTACAGTACAAAGTTGAAACCCACAATATATAATTGAATGAGGTAAAATTGGAAATCAATTATGGGAAGTGCGTGTTGATGGTACAATTGCAGAATACGATGAGTTGATATGCCCACACAAAAAGGTCAGGATTATTGGGCATGCAGCTAGATTCATTATCGTTTGGCCGTCAACCTTTGTATGTTATCCCCTTGTAAATTTTACCCCTCTCTTAATTTTACTACTTCATAACCTAATGAGTTTTCTTTATTATTCCCAATATTTGTTCTTGTAGATTTCCAAGATAAATTGATGATGTTTGGTTGAGGTGTTGATTACAAGATGGAGACTACAACTACTGCACGATAGCTTAAATTATGTTTTAGAATCTCATTTTCATGGTCAATGTTCAGAATAGAACATATGTATTTGTAACAATGCAAGTACTAGATAATTTGTATTCTTCGAATCTTGTTCTTTGTAATGCAACATAGTCGATATACTATATAGAAATATTTATGTTTCTTATATCGCGGCTCATGTGTGTACTATTTCCATTGACCTAGTGATTGTTGCTAGCAATATGTAAAATATTATTAACTGGTATGCCATGTAGCATTGTTTGTAATTTCTACAAAGTTCCTCTATGCTAGTTTTGAAATGCATATCTGTAGGGTATTACCAACGCATACAAAGTATGGTTAGCCTCTTCTTATATATGTTGCTATCTAATAACGCATATAGACATCGATTACCAACACATATTTTTGCGTTGTTGTAGACCCTTGCAACGCCACCAACGGCAACTCATAGTATTCCGTTGGTATATACCACACCAACGCTTATATAGACAATCGGCAACTCATCAACGCGTTGCTGAAGGGGGTGTCATGTAGTGCATGTAGTTGTCGCGGCGGGCCAAGGGCACGAGTCGCCGCCCGAACCAACAGTTGTAGAGGTTGATGGTCTGGAGGCCTTTCTTCTTCAGGCCGCGGATGGTTTGCAGCATTTCGTCGACAACCATCCGCTGATCCAGCGGAAGCTTGCCGACCTGAAGCCGACGCGGCTCGGGTCGGTCGGCGGAGTACCTTGGAAGCACCACCTCGCCGTCTGGAGTCGACTCGGTGACATAGAACCAGGATTTCTTCCATTCGTTTGCTTCTTTGGCGGGCAGCATCAGGTCGAAGAATGACGCCTTCGACTTCAGTTGGAATGTTAGGCCACCCGCGGCCAGCATCGGGCCGCCTGATTCTTCGCGGTTGATCCTCCCATGGAACAGATCTTGCCACAGAGGAAAGTAGGGCCTGCAGCCCAGATAGCACTCGCAGAACGCCACGAAGATGGCGAGCTGCTCGATGCTGTGCGGACCCAGGTCCGACGGTTGGATCCCGTAGTAGGCGCAAAAGCGCCGGAAGAAGAGCGAAGTGGGAAACCCCAGCCCCCGTTCCAGGTGGCTGGTGAAGCAGATGAATTCTCCCTCGCGCGGGTCCGGAGTCACTTCTCTGGCCTCGGGGATGCGCCATCTGCCGGCGCGCAGGATCCCGGCCTCCTCGAAGGACGCTAGTAGCGCCCTGGTGCACTTGGACCTGCCCCATGGTTCGGTGGAGGGGGCCATTGGTTGGAAGATTCGTGGAGGTCGGGGCTCTCTGGATTGGTGGGATCGCTATGCGGAGTGGGGAACGGAGATGAGCGAGATCGGAGGAAGAAAGAAGGAGTTTTCCCCGTTCGCTTGTCATTCTCCTTTTATAGCGGTTGCTGCTCGCCAATTTCGGGAGCCGGTACTACGCGGTGATTACGCCGAAGTTACCGTTGGATTACCCCAACGGCTAGTTTGACCTCAATTGACGGTCCAACTTCATCCATTCGACTCGTCGCTCCACGCGACTCGATGATTCGCCGACCCGATCACTATGACAGTGACTGGGTATTCGCCGACCAGTTCGCCGAGCTGCGACACGATCGGTCGCCATTATTGCGACTGGAATAACTAGTTTTTCCTTTATTCAGGATTCCGCCGCCGATTCGACTGGACGCCCGCATTGGACCCGCATACTCCGACTGCCAGCGAACGCCTGCGACCAATCAACGACGGCCTCGGGGACTACTGATGGGGATATGCCTACCGGGGTATACTCAGCAGGACGTTTCCTACTGGCCCAGGCGGCAGCGAGTGGGCCTGCAGGACGGCGACTGGATCAAGATCTGGCGTGGACTCAAGCGATTGGAAGCTGAAGGCCCAGAAGCGTAGATAGGCCCAGTCGGATTAGGTCATAGGATCTCCGAACCCTTAACTGATTCGGTTGAGATCTGTAAACCCTAGGGAGGTGAGTCTATATAAACCTCCCTAGAGGGCGCATAGAGGAGGGTTCCATCATACACCCAAGCGACTCGCCGCCTAGCCGTCGAGCTCACCCCATTGTACTCTCACCATAATACAATCTAGCAGGAGTAGGTCTTTACCCTCCGGGGGGCCGAACCTGGGTAAACCCTTGTGTCTCAGCCCTCAAATCGCACCGCAGATGGCTGGCCGCCCTTTCCCCATGTTCTACTACTCGCTGCCGATTGCAGCATCTGCCGTGGTCATTCCCACGACAATATAAACTTCCAGTCAAGCCCTATCCAAATTCAGGTATTGTGGTTGTACGGTAAACGTTGGAATGGTATCACATCCGAACTCAACCATCAGTTTTTATTAAATTCAAGTCACATACTTTCTTCACCATCATCTTCAAGTCATAGTGTCCATAACACATGTCAAAACATTTCAATATAATGGCTCATCATTCCAAGGTTTTCATAATCATTTGTTACCATCTAGTGATCAAGTTTAATTTAGCACTAGCGTCTATCAAATGGGGATGACATTTATTTGAGGGGCATCAACTAGTGTTTCTACCTACATCAAGTTCCAATCTCTTGATGTACACTTTCCTTCCTTTCCACTAACTGTCAATTAATTAACTACGGAACAACTCTGCGAAGAATAAAGCTTGCAAGTAAAACTGGGAAAAGGGTATACTCAACATAGTATCCTAAGGTATGCATAATAAGGCTTGCATGGTCTAGAATGCTTAGTATAGCTTTCCTTGGTTGGAAAGGTGGTCAAAGTTCTCTTCTTCGTCTTCGTAGAATTCCTCCTCGTCGTAGCCCGGATTGATACTAGCGTCTATCAATAAATACGAGATACACAATCACCAAACAATACTTAACTACTTCTATTTATCACATAAGGGTCACACTAGATGATCTAGCATCATCTCTATCATTACAAGAAAGGGTGATAAGATTTTATTTATCTTATTTTTAGGAAAGTAATTTCTAGTCATTGAAAAGTTACTTAGGATTTAATATTCTCCAAATTAGAAATATGGGATCATATTGACACATTGTCATCACCACATACTCTAATACTTGGGAATGTGATTTAAAAGGTTGGCCTAATTTATAAAGTTTATCTCTATTATTTAATAATATTTAAGTGGCTAAAAATGAGTAGAAAGTCATTCTTTTAGTTTTGGTCCAGGACTACAATATGTAAGTATGTAGATTTTTAAATATTCAGAAAGGTCTTGTCAAATTTGATTTTTGAGAGTTGGAATCAACTCAAAAGTGATCCATAGTTTTAAACTTGATTTAGAAAAATGTTTGAAGTTGAAAATCCACTGGCTTGTTCTTTTTACCAAGAGTGATCCATAGTTTCAAACTGTTTGAATCCAATGGGAGTGATTAGAGATTTTCATCTACTTTTAAACAAAATTGGATTCATTCAATTTGGTGTAGTGAATATCTCTGAATTCATTTTTAAAGTACACTACAGAAAAGGTTTTTGAATAAAAAGAAAAAGACTAGATTTGAATTCCTAGGCTCGCGCAGGAAACACTACTGGGCTGGCCCAACTGCGTAGCGCGTGTGCAGCGAGCTCACTCAGGCTGGTCCCATGCGTCAGCAGGTCATCTAACGAGAAGCGGTATCGACCACTGCTGGCCCTACGATTACAACACGATCTACGGTCGAAGTTCATCGTCTACGTCGCGGTTCTCCTGCGAGATTCTGACCTAGCGGCATGGTGAGGGTGGCTGGGGGCTTACCAGGGCTCCATATAGAGTTGGCGATGCAGGCGAACGAGCTTGTCGATGACGGTGAGTTGAATGGCTGTCACGGAAGCTCCTGGGGTTGCTCCAATCGACGGCGCCTTTCCCTCACAGCATCGGCAGACTCCGATCAAATTCCGGCGACAGGGCGCTCAACTTGCTCCAGGAACAGATCAGGGGTGTTTCTGAGTGAGAGAGGGATAGAATGGTGTGAAGATTGAGGCTGGGGGAGAGGTCTATTTATACCCTCACGAGTAAGGAAATGCGGCATGGCAAGGGCTCGTCTGCGACGTTGCTAGAGGTCGAGCTAAGCATGGAGGAGGGCATGGGTCGACGTTGCTGGGTATGGCGATCATCATGCGAGTGGTGGCGCGACAAGGGGCGGTCTCAGTCGGTCGGGGAACGTCGGCGCTATGTGCGGGTACCGCGGCGTTCATCAGCAAGTACGATGGCAAGGGGGTGCGCGGTGACCAATGGGCATGTCTGGGCAGTGGCTGGTGACGCCACAAGTGTGTGTACGAGCGGAGAGGTCGAGTCGCGGCATGGCTACGCGAGGCGGCTGCGGCGCTCCGTCATGCTTTTGGCATGCCCGTGTCTAAAATGGGCGTGGTCGTTCCAGTGTCTCCGTGTCTCGCCGTTGGTCGAGGGGTGAACAAAGAGGGGCAGTGAGGTCACGGCTATTAGCTAGACATCATGGGCGACTGAGGGGTGTCCTGTGGCTTCATGTCCATGTCCGAGTGACATGGTGAGCTCGGGTACCACTGGCATTGATCAAGAGAGTGAGGAAGAGTGGCTAAATTGCACGGATGTGTACGGGGGGTGATCGTGGGTGAGTTAGGGGAAAGATTTGGAGTACAATTGCTGAGCAATTGATTGATCACAAACAATAGATAGTTGGTAGTTGTACTGTGATCACCAAGTGTTCTATCAAATGGCCCCATGAACTAAATCATCACCAAATTCAATGTTTTTTTGGTGAGTGCACTAATACTAATCTTGGTAGTCTCTAGGTGCAATGTCTTGCCAAGTGGTGAAGGTTTGAGTGGTTTTCCAAAAATGGCTATCTTGATACGTAAGATAGATTCAAATTTGAAATGCCTCTCAAAAGAGTTTGAAAATGTTTCTACAAGGTTGGAAACCTTCATTGGGTTCAGGGTCTGTTGGGGATATGCTATATGGGTATCCTAATAGCATGTCTCTTATCCGACTAACCCGGGTGGCCCATAGTCGGTAGCATGGCCTATGGCCTGCTGGGCGGCCCAGTTGGGTGGATCCAGAAGGGAGGCCCATGCCGGATAAAGGAAGGCTACGGTGGAGTCACCAGCGTACCCGGAGCCTTGGAGTGCAAGATACACAAGACTAGTAATAGACAGTGTAGGACTCTGTAACCTGTCCAGCTAGGACTTTTCCCTGTAACCCGAGGACCTGGCGACTATATAAGTCGGGCCTATGGGAGCCTTTAGGGCACGATCTCATACAACCTCGCACAGCGAACATATCTCTGTAACTCGGCGTATTGCCCTTATAGTGATTTATAGCAGGAGTAGGATTCCGCCACCGTTGTGGGATCTGAACCTGGGTACGCTGTGTTACCTCATACCCGTCAACCGGCCGCCTTACCCCACGTCTCTAAACACACACTATGAGGACCCCTCCATGGCGTACTCGTCGGCAATACCACGACAGTTGGCGGCCACCATGGGGCAAGAGGCGCTTCAGGCTCTCCAGCGGGCGAGGACCAAGATCTTCGCGGGAATCAGCGAAACCGTAGCCATCGGCCGTGTTCTCTTCTCCGGTAATGTTCCGATTGTCCCTCCTGATGAGTTCTGGATCCCGGCGAAGACGAACCCTATGCGTTGTTCGATCGTTCCTATCGGAGACATCCACCTCTTCATCGGCGAAACCGACTCGGGCACTAGTTCCCTGGGAGTCAGAGGAGCATCAAGACCCGCATGAACCGCCTACGGTCTGGATACGTTCGCGGAAGGATCGATGTCGGATCTCTCTTCTGAGCTTGCCGACAAAGGTTAGAAAGCGTCAAGACCCGCACGGACCACCTACGGGCAGGACACGTTCGCGGAAGGATCGATGTTGGATCTTTCTTTAGAGTTTTCCGGCAAGGATCGGAAAAATTCAAAGCCCACCCAAACCTCCCCTGTGCAGGATATTAATGTGGAAGATCAATGCACATCCGCCGGCTTTGTCCGTGCGTCTAGACAACAGAGATCCAAGTTCGTCGGAGTGGTTACCATCTTCGATCTGGCGTGTTGCGTTCAGAGAGAGGGCGAAAACCCCAGCGACTACCTGGCCAGGTGTCTCCGTATACGAGCCGATCTGGCCCACTACCCCAATGATGATGCCATCTATCACTTTGTGAAGGACTGGACCTTGGTACGCTTCTCCAACATTCTCTAAGACGGCAACAGGCATCAGGACGCCTTACTTTCGAAGGCATGGTGAACATCGTCAACAACTACGTGGAGGCCGAAGCGGCATCTCAGACAGCGCTTGCGCTCACTGACGGAGCCCCTCCGATTCAGCCACCACCACCGCCTCCGGCCACCATCATCGTAGCAGCACCACCACCTCCAGTCATCGTCGAGCCCGTCGCACCTCCACCGCCCGTCATCGAGGAAGTCCTGGCACCCTCCGACTCTGTCATTGACGCGCTTTACGCCGATTTCAGTGCAGATTCAGAGGAGATAGATTTTAGTCCAGAAGAGCTAGACTCCGCTATGCAGGAGATGGAGGAGTACTCGTGCGACGAGCAAGCTAACAACACCGTCGCGTCCCGAGGGGTGTTTGTCACCATTGGGACGGTGATGGATGAAGATCAACCCGGACGAGGTCCGCCTACGGCGCTGGAAAAGGGGAAGGGGCCACTTATTGCTGCTGATGATGATCACGCAAAGGTCATGCCTCCTCCGCCTAACCCAGTGCAGCAGCCGCAGGAACCCGGCACCGGCCCGAGCAACAACACCACCACAAACGTGCCGCCTCCAGCATCTACATCGGCAGCACCCCAAGTTACTCCAGCTGATAGAGTGATGTACGGCAACCTCCTTGTCAAGCCACTGACCGTCGCTCATATTCCGAGCGTGACCCAGCTTGATGAGAAGCGCCAGCAGCTGCTGGAGGAGGCGCAAGCTATCGCGGAGCAAGGCGCTAAACTAGATCAAGATCTGGTCAACGCGCAGAAATCCATAGAGAAAGCTAGAGCAATGGAGGCCGAGTACAAGACTTTGCTACAGCAGCAGAAGGCTAAGAAAGCTCCGGCTCGTGTCATCAACGATCCTGGTGTACGACGCAACCTAGGATGGGCTCCCTCGAAGCTGGCACAGGCCAATCCATACATTGATAGTGAAGGCAAGCAGGTGATGCCCACCCCACTCCTTAACCTCGCCGTCACCAAGACCCTTCTGGAGCAGGATAGATCGCCTGAGGCAGTGGAACTGGTCTACGACCTAGTAGCCAAGGCGGTGAAGCAGCAGGAAAAGGCCACCTCTCAGAGGCTTGAGTCTAACCCAACACTCTGCCAGTCTAGCCAGTACAAACCGCCAAGGGACAGATCTCCTCTTGATGTTGGATCCCAGACGGGTTCATCAGAACGAAGACGGAGGGATGCACGCAACAGGAAGGATGCTATCCCCATATCCTCCGACCACGGGGAAAAAGCCCGACCTCGTCGTCCATCTCCACCGCCCCGATCTCCCCGACATCGGGAATATTACAAGGCTCACCATCGTACGGATATTCCACCACCAAAGCAGTGCGGCGTTGTCATCCGCGACAACGCTGCACATACCCATCATGATGAAGAGCGCCACCAAGGACACAAGAGCAGGTCACACCATGACCCTCCACGTCCGACAAGCAACCGTGACAGGTGTGAGGCGTCGTAGGAGGGTAACAGCAAGAAGGCTAACCCACCGCACCTCTGCCTCCATCACCACCAAGCAGTCACCATGGCGGAGGGGGCCCGCGTCATTCACGCAGCCCATCCCCTGTTGACAAAAAAAAGAAGAACCCAGAGCCGTACGATGCACGCTCGCGGATCGATAAGATCCACGAGGACCGGAAAGGATCATACCTCAGACCACGTTGCTTTGGACCTGCAATACGGTCCGCAACTTACCCCAAAGGTTTCCGGATCGACAAGACCATCAAGCCCTATGACGGCACCGCCAAGCCAGCCACATGGTTGCAGGACTACGGCAACGCGGTGGAGATTGCCGGAGGCAACCCCAACGTCGCCGTCAAGTACCTCCCGTTAATGTTGGCGGGTATGGCCCGTCAATGGATCGACGACTTGCCGGAGAAATCTATCTACAACTGGATGGACATGCAAGAAGCGTTCACCAAGAACTTTGAGGGTACATACAAGCGTCCCTGCACTGTGGGCGATCTAAAGCGGTGCGTGCAAGAGAAAGACGAGACATCTCGCGCCTACCTCTCCCGCTGGCTGGATATGAAAAATTCCTGCGCAGGAGTGCATGCTCAGATCGCCATGGCCGCCTTCATCGATGGGTTAGATGTAGGGGTTCGTAGCATGGAAAACAAAATTTTCTACCGCATGAACACACAATCAAGATCTAATCTATGATCAAGCCAAGATCTATCTACTAGATTGTAGCAACGAGTCGATAGAGGAACTCATCCTCGAAGATTCCAAAGCGGTTAACGAGAGCAGATTCTCGTGGGTGATGTAGTCGTACACTTGCCGATCTCAAGATCGCGTAGAAGATCCTTCCGGCGCTGCGTTCCGGCAGCGCTTCCGCAGTCGGTCACACGTTCGGTACTCGATGAAGACCTTCCTCTCCCTTGTTCCAGCAGGCAGCGGAGGTTGTAGCACTCTCCTCGCGATTCCGGCAGCACGACGGCGTGGTACCAGAAGTAGAGGGGAGATCTCGCAGGGCTTCGCCTTAAGCCGGAGCGAGTATGGTGGACTATGAGAGAGCTTTGGTGATCTAGGGTTTAGACACACCAATTATAAGGCTCTAAACCGGAGGCTAGGGCAATTAGAAGCTCTAACTTGACGGCTTGGGAGAAATCCCTAGGCTGTGGCTAGGGTTTAGGTTTAGAGGAGAGGGACTTGTGTGCTAGGAGGGGCAGCCCTGCCCCTCCCTTTATAGGTGGAGGGGCCGGCGGCCAAGGGGAGGGAGTGGAGTCCCTCCCCAACTCGGCTTGAGTGGTGCGCTGGCTTGGGGAGGAGGACTCCTTCCCCAACTCGGTTTCCACCTCTTCTCCTCTTTCCAAAACTTGTTGTTTGACTTTCAAACTAGCCGTTTGACTTTTCAAATTAGGATTTGAATAAACCCTTTATTTTGGACAGCAAAGACACCTAGTACATGATGCAATCATTCCAACTTACAATGACACATTCATGTACCCTTCCCCCCCGGAGTGCCGGACATTCCGGAATCTTCTAGAATGTTCCCAATGAAAACACCGGAATCATTCCCCAACTCCGAAACGGGACTTTCCTTATATGAATCTTATTCTCAGGACCATTCCGGATCTCCTCGTGATATCCCGGATCCCATCCGAGACTCCGAACAACATTCGGTCTCTTACTCATCATTCCATAACTACTCAACATCATCGAATCCTTAAGTGTGTCTCCCTACGGTTCGTGAATTATGCGGACATGATCGAGACACTTCTCCGATCAATAACCAATAGAGGAATCTGGAAATTCATATGGCTCCCACATATTTCTACGATTACTTTGCGATCGAATGAACCACTTACATACGATACCAATTTCCCTTTGTCTCACGATATTTTACTTATCCGAGGTTATGATCGTCGGTATCTCTGCATACCTAGTTCAACCTCGTTACTGATAAGTACTCTTTTCTCGTTCCCGTGGTATGGGATCCCTTGTGAGCCAGTCACATGCTTGCAAGCTAATTGGATGACATTCCACCGAGAGGGCCTAGAGTATATCTATCCGTCATATGGATGGACAAATCCCACTCTTGATCCATGTGTCTCAACCAATACTTTCCGAACACTCAATGCCACCTTTATAGCCACCCTGTTACGGTGTGGTGTTTGATGTCATCAAAGCATCCTTCCGGTAAAGGTGATATGCATGATCTCATGTTCTAAGGAATTAGGTTACTATGTATCAGAAAGCTTATAGCAAATGAACTATATTAAATGACTTGATCTTTACGCTACGCTTAACTATAGGAGTATGTCCATCACATCATTCTCCTAATGATATGACCCTGTTGTTAATAACATCTCTATGTTCATGATCAGGAAACCATGGTCATATATTAACCAACAAGCTAGTTTAACAAGAGGCTTTACTAGGGACTCTTTTATGTTTACAAATCACACAAGTATTAATGTTTCCGGTTAATACAATTATAGCATGGTATGTAAACATTTATCATAAGTATGAAGATATGATAATAACTACTTTATTATTGCCTCTTGGGCATATCTCCAACGGTCTCCCACTTGCACTAGAGTCAATAATCTAGTTTTATACCTTTGTGTATTCAACACCTATGGCTTTCCAGTGTTGTATGTACATGATTGCTAGTGGTCAACTGATCTCCGGATCTGACACTTCCAGGTCCGTGTGTAATTGCATGTCTTTGCGTCTCTACGCATCACTCATTCTTTAATGAGATGGCTTTGTATAAATTTGGTCCTTCGGTGAGACCTTTAGTTCTTCGGGGTTAAACATGTTGATAATATTGTCGTACAATATATCTTCATAGTATTATCCCGCTGTGAACTACACCTAGTTTGACAACAAACTACTTGACACAAATGCCCTCTTTAGCTGCTATTATAGCAGTCATATACTTAGCCTTTTGTTGTAGTATCTGTCACAATGTCTTAACTTTGGAACTCATCCAAATCCATTATGGAACTTACTTTCCATTATATTGTGCCACCCTTAGTTTAGATTGAGATAAACTTAATTTGTACTCTGTGACAAAACTAGTATCAATGTAGTACTTTTACAATGAACTAACCATCTATTTGTCACTTCTGCAAATAATATACTCTTAGTTCTTCCAAAAGATCATAAGAATATCCTTACTATCGTCCAATGATCATCTTATGAATCATTCTGGTATATGCTCATAACATTTAGAGCATAGGACATATCTGGATTTGTACATATCACAGTATGATTGATATAAATACCTTTTGTGATTTCATACATCAAGTATCAATCTATACTTGAATCTTTGTTTCACTTACCAAGTGTCAATACACTTGAATATATCATCAATATTGAACTCATTCAATCCTTTCTGTGTGACAAGAACCTTTCTTGTAGTTTCTATATTGAACTCATTCAATACATCATTTATGTACTTTCGGCACAACCATATTAGCGTCTATTGATGCCAAATATTTGGGTTTTGCCTAAGTCTTTCATCATGATGAAATTCTTAATATGTGTTAATAAAAGATACATCATTTCTAATCAACAATATGTCCTCCACATAATGTATTTAGAAATATGTCTTAGCGCTCCCACTTAATTTCTTGCAAATGCAAGCATCTTCATTGTCTCTGATGAAATTAAACTCTTTTAACAGTTTCATCATAGTGAAGAATCCAACTCCGCGATGCTTACTTCAACCATTGAAGTTTGCATATGCTTTTAGCATCCTTTGAATTAACAAAACCGTTTGGACCGTGTCATGCACACGTCCTAGGTAACCATTCTATTAGAAGAACTTGTTTTGTTTATTCAACTACCACATAACAAAATTATATGTAGTGGTTGCTACATTAATCCGTCTAAACTAAATATCACTATGAAAGATCAAATCTTGTCATAGTCAACCTTTGAACATTTTGTGAACTCTTTCCCAACATGTCGACTATTTCATAGATGTGAAACATCCATGTCTACTTCTTTATAGATCCAAACACAACTGTAAGGTCTTACACCTTTCTCGAGGGTCCTTCAAGTTCAAAACTTGATTTCTCGTGTATGGAACTATCACGGATTTTATGGCTTCAAGCCATTTGACGGAGTCAGGGCCCATCGTCGCTTCTTTGCATGTAGTCAGTTCATTATTCTCAAATAATGATTCAACCCTCAAATCTTGGTATTTGATTGTTTACTTGACCTACTTGTTTTAATAGGAACTTAGATCTCCGTGACCACAACCTTTGAGGCACGGGATCCATGAGCATTATTGCTGCCTCCGGAATACTTTTCGGCGCTGCGCAACTCTGCACATATAGCTAAGGTTCCTTTAACCTTATCAAAGTTCTATTGTCCTCCCACTTATCTTTTCACGAAAAATTCCTTCTCAAAGAAACTTGACGTTCTAAGCGACAAACACTTTTGTCTCCGGTGTTTATGGAGGAATACTTAACAGTAATACAAAGACAGGTTTATCCGACTTTGGTTGCAAACATCTTTCTTATGCATAGCATTCCAATGTTTAAGAAAGGACTACTTGGGTTTTATCCCAAACCATAACTTTATATGGTGTCATTTCAGCGGATTATGATGGAGCTCTTTTCAGTGGAAAACGGCAGTCTCTAAATCTTTTAATCTTGAAAATATAATGGCAGTTCTATGAATTACACCTTTGATCTTACCATGTCAAACAAGGTTTTAATTACATATCTCGAACGTTCCATACTCTTTATGGTGTTTCGGGAAATGCAAATCCACAGAACGATTCCTTAAATCTTAGGTATTATGCTAAACTTGTAACTCAAATATCTTCCTTTATGATCTTTATCATAAACTATTTATATTCTTATTACAATGATTTTGCACTTCATCTTGAAAGACTTTGAACTTTTTCAAATGTTTCATACTTCATCCTTATTAAGTAAATATTCATATATTCACTCAAATTTTCGGAGAAAGCATATGAAGTTGAAATCCATCGCTCTTGACTACATATAATGGATTTCATACAACAATATGTACAAGTTCCAATAAGCTAGTCATTCGTTCCCTTTTGGCCTATGAACGAAGTTTTAATTATCTCTAGGAAAGTTTCACAAGCGTCATGTGATCAAAAATCAAAAGACTCCAAAATTCCATCCATATGGAGTTTCTTCATGTTTTCTTTCCAATATAATTTAAACGGCGATGTCACTTCCTAAGTGATCTTTCAATCAATTTGTCTTTCGACATTTTTAGCACTAGTTTTATGGATGTGATTTCTCCAACGAGATTTGTGAATCATCCATCTTTTATGGATTACGGCAATTATTTGAACAACCCTTTTGTTCTCATAATACCTGATAAAACAAATCTTGAAGGCAAGCTTTGATGTTTAACGAGCAACACAATAACCCTTTATTTGTTCTCGATGAACATCATCATATATTCTTTTGCTAGTTACTTAGACCATTGTAGTTCATGAATTCTGTTGTTTCGTATGACGATTCATACCAACAAATTCAGTATCAAATACTTAAGAACCACATTGTTTAATAAGCAAAGAATATATCCATAACATGTATATCATCTATATACTTAAGCTGAACAATTCTAGTCTTTTCTTTTCTGCCATATACTTATGAGATTCTCTTTCAGTATTTCCTATTCTGTTTGAAAGAATCTATCAACATCAATAGTGGAGTCATACATATGACACATAGTCCAAAGCGTGTATAGTTAAATACCAATGTCTTTGGACTTGCACTTTGAAGTAGATCACCATTATCAAATGTTTGGTGTTCTTTCAAATTCCTTTCTTTAGTAATCTCTTGGTGTAGTAAACATTTTACCTACATAAAATATTCACCCTTTTCATGGAATTATCCATGATCAAGCTACTTTTAGCTTGTAACGGTGAATCGTGAGTATAATGTTGCTCTCCAAAACATTTTGGAGGATTAGGACAACTAGTGTCTTCAACCTTTTGCAAATTCTCATTAAATACGAGAACATGACTTTTGTCATATTATACTCTATCATGTTGCAACCAAAACTTCGTTTCAGATATCACAATATCTTCCACACATCATGGTTTCTGAAACAACTCTTTCAGATCCTAGATAACCTTGATATTAAGACAATCCTTTGAATATCAAGAATCATTGAGACAAACATGATACTCATACACTAACTTTTGTAATTGTCACTCTTGTTTTAATACCAATTATTAAACTTCATGGAGTAACCAGAACTTACTGAAAGTTTGCAATAGGACTTTTAAACTTTAGATTAACACTTCAAAACAATACGATACCAGTTCGTAAAGTAACTAACCAGAATTCTATAGTTCTATCATCTCAATTATAAACTAAGCGCAAGGTGGTAAACGGATGCCAATGACTACAACAACTATGCAAATTCACTTTGATTTAATTTATGATAAATATAGTTCAACTTTTAATCATATTGCCGTTGAACTCCCACTCAAAACAATATCCCTCACATTGTTTTAGTGATCACACGAACCAAATCCACCACATCAAAACCGATCATCACGAGAGTTGATGTAGCTTCAGTGGCGAACAATCAACATGTTCATATATCTACTATATGACTCATGCTTTACCTTTCGGTGATCCGTGTTCCTGAGACCATGTCTGTACATGCTAGGCTCGTCAAGATCAAACCTTAGCTTCCGCATAAGCAAATCTGGCTTGCTTACGTTGTATACACTTGCGGAATCTAACACACTCGATCATCACGTGGTGCTTCGAAACAACAAGCTTTAGCAACAGTGCATACTAAGGGTGAACACTTTAGAACATGAAATTTATGTGCATGAGAGATCATCTTATAATGCTACCGTCGTCTACTAAGCAATACAAGATGCCTAAAGGATTAACATCACATGCAATTCATAATATGTGATATGATATGGCCTTTCTTCTTTGTGCTTCCGATCTCCATCTTCAAGCACGAACATGATCTCCATCATCACCGACATAGCATCAAGGTCAATGACGCTTCTTCATGGTTGTTGTCCACCAGCTTCAACTATTACAACTACTTTGAATAGACATGCGGGTCTTAACAGAAATTAAAGACAACCATATGGCTCCTGCCGGTTGCTGACTTACAATAAGGAACATTGCATACATCATATATAATCACAATCATGGCCATATCACATCACTGCACACCCCTGCAAAACAAAGTTAGACGCCTCTACTTTCTTTGCATATTTTACGTGGTTTGGGGCTTTCAATAAGTGTCGTTCTAACTTATGAACAAGAACCACAACATTGATACTAGTATTGTTAATCACCCGTTGTTAATTGGATCTTAACTATGCTAGGAGAAACAGGCACCCGCAAAGCCACTTATGCAATACAAGTTGCATGTCAAGCATGGAGCAAGTCTCATGAACGATGTCATGTAAGGTTAGCCCGGGCCACTTCATCCCAACATACCGCAAGATGCAAAGTACACAAGAAGCAATCGACAATAAAAGCATCAATGCCCACAATGACCATTGTGTTCTACTCGTGCAACAGATCTACATATAGACACGACTCTGATACCGCTGTAGGGGTTCGTAGCATGGAAAACAAAATTTTCTACCGCATGAACACACAATCAAGATCTAATCTATGATCAAGCCAAGATCTATCTACTAGATTGTAGCAACGAGTCGATAGAGGAACTCACCCTAGAAGATTCCAAAGCGGTTAACGAGAGCAGATTCTCGTGGGTGATGTAGTCGTACACTTGCCGATCTCAAGATCGCGTAGACGATCCTTCCGGCGCTGCGTTCCGGCAGCGCTTCCACAGTCGGTCACATGTTCGGTACTCGATGAAGACCTTCCTCTCCCTTGTTTCAGCAGGCACCGGAGGTTGTAGCACTCTCCTCGCGATTCCGGCAGCACGACGGCGTGGTACCCGAAGTAGAGGGGAGATCTCGCAGGGCTTCGCCTTAAGCCGGAGCGAGTATGGTGGACTATGAGAGAGCTTTGGTGATCTAGGGTTTAGACACACCAATTAGAAGGCTCTAAACCGGAGGCTAGGGCAATTAGAAGCTCTAACTTGACGGCTTGGGAGAAATCCCTAGGCTGTGGCTAGGGTTTAGGTTTAGAGGAGAGGGACTTGTGTGCTAGGAGGGGCAGCCCTGCCCCTCCCTTTATAGGTGGAGGGGCCGGCGGCCAAGGGGAGGGAGTGGAGTCCCTCCCCAACTCGGCTTGGGTGGTGCGCCGGCTTGGGGAGGAGGACTCCTTCCCCAACTCGGTTTCCACCTCTTCTCCTCTTTCCAAAACTTGCCGTTTGACTTTCAAACTAGCCGTTTGACTTTTCAAATTAGGATTTGAATAAACCCTTTATTTTGGACAGCAAATACACCTAGTACATGATGCAATCATTCCAACTTACAATGACACATTCATGTACCCTTCCCCCCCGGAGTGCCGGACATTCCGGAATCTTCTAGAATGTTCCCAATGAAAACACCGGAATCATTCCCCAACTCCGAAACGGGACTTTCCTTATATGAATATTATTCTCAGGACCATTTCGGATCTCCTCGTGATATCCCGGATCCCATCCGAGACTCCGAACAACATTCGGTCTCTTACTCATCATTCCATAACTACTCAACATCATCGAATCCTTAAGTGTGTCTCCCTACGGTTCGTGAATTATGCGGACATGATCGAGACACTTCTCCGATCAATAACCAATA
Organism: Avena atlantica; assembly: GCA_910589765.1. Classification (NCBI taxonomy): domain Eukaryota; kingdom Viridiplantae; phylum Streptophyta; class Magnoliopsida; order Poales; family Poaceae; genus Avena; species Avena atlantica. The sequence goes on from OU342736.1 coordinate 313,590,835, forward strand.
GAGGAATCTGGAAATTCATATGGCTCCCACATATTTCTATGATTAATTTGCGATTGAATGAACCACTTACATACGATACCAATTTCCCTTTGTCTCACGATATTTTACTTATCCGAGGTTATGATCGTCGGTATCTCTGCATACCTAGTTCAACCTCGTTACTGATAAGTACTCTTTTCTCGTTCCCGTGGTATGTGATCCCTTGTGAGCCAGTCACATGCTTGCAAGCTAATTGGATGACATTCCACCGAGAGGGCCCAGAGTATATCTATCCGTCATATGGATGGACAAATCCCACTCTTGATCCATGTGTCTCAACCAATACTTTCCGAACACTCAATGCCACCTTTATAGCCACCCTGTTATGGTGTGGTGTTTGATGTCATCAAAGCATCCTTCCGGTAAAGGTGATATGCATGATCTCATGGTCGAAGGAATTAGGTTACTATGTATCAGAAAGCTTATAGCAAATGAACTATATTAAATGACTTGATCTTTACGCTACGCTTAACTATAGGAGTATGTCCATCACATCATTCTCCTAATGATATGACCCTGTTGTTAATAACATCTCTATGTTCATGATCAGGAAACCATGATCATATATTAACCAACAAGCTAGTTTAACAAGAGGCTTTACTAGGGACTCTTTTATGTTTACAAATCACACAAGTATTAATGTTTCCGGTTAATACAATTATAGCATGGTATGTAAACATTTATCATAAGTATGAAGATATGATAATAACTACTTTATTATTTCCTCTTGGGCATATCTCCAACAGTCTCCCACTTGCACTAGAGTCAATAATCTAGTTTTATACCTTTGTGTATTCAACACCTACGGCTTTCCAGTGTTGTATGTACACAATTGCTAGTGGTCAACTGATCTCCGGATCTGACACTTCCAGGTCCGTGTGTAATTGCATGTCTTTGCGTCTCTTCCAGGACGAGGAGAAGGCGGGCAACATGGCCGAGGAAGGGGATCTGGTCATGGGCAGCAACGAGGAAGTGAAACCACCACGACGCCGCTCCGCGTTCCCCAAACCTACGAAGAGTACCGCGATATGTCGTGCCTCGTACACCTCGACGCCAACGGCAAGGCCACCCATACCAATCGACACTGCAAGTTCGTCAACGACCTCAAGGAAGACCCGGAGTCTGTCTACAAACGAAGTCGGAAGAACATACCGCGAGGTAAGGGCAAAGGGAAGAAGAAGGAGGAGTCCAAGGATTCAAGTGACATGGATAAAGACGTTGACCCCAAGCACGCCGCCAAGAGCGACGACAAGGGCAAGAACCACTTCACAAAGAAGGCCCCAGTCTACCACACTTTCCTTGGCACCCCCACCATCCGACAACAGAAAACCTCTTTGAGGATCCTGATGGCCACTCTCCCCCCAGTTCTCCAGTACCTACGCTCGTCGGAGGTTCCAATAACTTGGGAAAGGACGGACCACCCAGACCTTGTGCCCACGGAGAACCAGTACGCCATGGTCATCAACCCATTGATTGACGGCGTGGAGTTCACCAAGTGCATGGTGGACAGTGGAAGCAGCATCAACATCATGTACCTAGATACAATGCAGAAGATGAACTTGACGGAGGCAGACCTAAGGCGGACCAACACCATTTTTCATGGCGCAGTTCCTGGTCGGGAGGCTCGGTCCCTTGGGTGCATTACACTCCAGGTAGCCTTTGGCGATGTCAATAATTACCACCAAGAGCGCATGACCCTTGAGGTGGTCCCCTTCAAGAGCGTGTACCACGTCATATTCAGCCGCGGCATATTCCACACGTTCATGGCCAAGCCATGCTTCGTCTACAACAAGCTCAAGATACCCGAACCGAACGGTGTCATCATCGTATCCGGAAGCTTTACCAAGGCAAGGGACTGCGAGATCAACGAAGCAGCCGTTGCGGAAGCTGTCCTCTACAGCGAAGAATTCAAAGAATTCCAGAGTAAGGTCGACGACTCAGAGATGCCCGCGTCGAAGAAGCAAATCTCCGACTCCGCTCCTGCATTCAAGGCCGCCATCGAGACCAAGCCGGTGGAACTTGTGGTAGGCGATGCCTCCAAGGTCACCGCCATTGGGACAAACCTGGATCCCAAATAGGAAAGCGCGCTCGTCGAGTTCCTCCGTGAGAACAGGGCATCTTCGCCTGTCAACCTGCCGACATGAAAGGTGTACCCAGGGGACTTGCCGAGCACAGCTTAAACATTGATCCAAAATGCAAACCAGTGAAACAACCTCTACGACGCTTTGGAGATGAGAAGAGACGCGCCATTGGAAAAGAGATAGCTAGGTTACTTCAGGCTAGATTTATCCGAGAAGTCCTTCACACCCAATGGGTGGCCAATCCTGTACTTGTCCCCAAAAAGGGAACCAATGAATTAAGAATGTGCGTTGATTACACCGGCTTGAACAAAGCATGTCCCAAAGATCCATTTGCTTTGCCTCGCATTGACCAAGTCATTGACTCGAAGGCTGGCTCGGAACTTTTGTGTTTTCTTGATTCATATTCAGGATACCACCAGATCAAGATGAGGAAGTCGGACCAATTGGCCACTTCCCCACTACTCCGTACGTCACGTTTTGCAATGTCACGATGCCCTTTGGGCTGAAAAACGCAGGTGCTACTTACCAGCGGACGATGCAACGTTGCCTCCACGACCAAATTGGTCGGAACGTTCACGCCTATGTGGACGATATTGCGGTGATGTCTAAAAAGTCAAACGACTTAATCTCCGACTTAAAAGAAACCTTTGATAATCTCCGGAAATACAACATGATGCTCAACCCCAAGAAGTGCGTTTTTGGGGTTCCGGCCAGCAAATTGTTGGGTTTCATCGTTTCCCGACGTGGAATCGAGGTCAACCCGGAGAAAATCAAGGCCATCCTAAACATTAACCGTCCGACATGCCTAAAGGACATTCAACTACTAACAGGTTGCATTGCAGCAGTTAGTCGGTTCGTCAGCCGACTTGGAGAGAAGGCTCTGCCGCTATACAAGTTGCTGAAGAAGGCGGACAAATTCACCTGGACAGACAAGGCAGATGCAACATTGAAGCATCTCAAGGATATTCTTTCCTCAGCGCCCATCCTTGCAGCAACCGAGCCTGGCGAGCCCCTGTTAATTTACATGGCGGCAACCAACCAGGATATCAGCATCGTCGTCGTCGTAGAGCGGAAGGAACCAGGCTATGAGCACGGAGTTCAACGACCAGTTTACTATGTAAGCGAGGTCTTGACGGAGTCCAAGCAGCATTACCCGCACTACCAAAAGATGGCTTATGGAGTATTCCTTGCTTCTCGGAAGCTGAGGCATTACTTCCAGGAGCACCCAATCACAGTGGTGAGCAAGACTCCACTGCCCGACATTATCAATAACAGCGATGCTACAGAAAGGGTCGCGAAGTGGGGCATTGAACTTGCCGCCTTCAAGATCACCTACAAGAGACGCAACGCTATCAAGTCACAAGCCTTGGCGGAATTTGTTGCAGATTGTACGGATATGCCAGACGCTACTCCGTTGCCGGAACCAGAGTACTGGGTGATGCACTTTGACGGATCAAAGTTGCTCAACGGCTCGGGGACTGGTGTATTACTACAATCACCAACAGGAGATAAGCTGCACTACGTTCTGCAGATCCACTTCGAGGCTACAAACAACATGGCGGAGTATGAAGAACTCATTCATGGACTTCGTGTAGCCAAAGATATTGGCATCAAGCGCATAGTTTGCTGTGGAGATTCTGACTTGGTTGCCCTGCAGGTGGCTGGCACATGGAATGCGCGGAACCCTATGATGGCGGCATATCGAGACGAAGTGGACGATATAGCCAAGATCTTCTTGGGATACGAAGTCAAGTATGTGCCTAGGGAGCAAAACAAGGCGGCTGATCTGCTGTCTAAACTTGGATCAGGGCGCAAGCGAATTCCGCCAGGAGTGTTCCTAGAGCATCTACGCACACCATCCGTGAAGGGCGCCGACATAGACAACCCGGATAGAGCTGACTCTTTCATCAACATGGTGACTAAGGTCCCTCCGGCTTGGACAAAACCGTTCATGGAATATCTCGAATGCGGAACTTTGCCCGACGACAAAGTCGAAAGACGGCAAATAGTATGATGAGCAAAGGGTTATACCATAATCAATGGGAAACTCTATAAAAGTAGAACTACTGGTGTATACCTAAAGTGTGTTTCACATCTAGAAGGTATGGAAATCCTACGCGAAATCCATCTCGGAGATTGCGGGCATCACGCCGCTCCTCGATCATTGGTTGCGAAAGTCTTCCGGCAAGGATTCTACTGGCTGACCGCGAAGGCGGATGCCGACAAGCTGGTTGAGACATGCATGGGATGCCAGTATTATGCCCGACAACCACATGTTCCTGCTGAAGAACTGCGAACAATACCAATAACTTGGCCGTTTGCAGTCTGGGGGCTGGACATGGTGGGACCGTTACAAACGGCACCATGTGGATTTACGCATCTGCTTGTGGCAGTTGACAAATTCACTAAATGGATAGAAGCTAAACCCATTAGAAAGCTTGATGGGGCAACTTCCCTCAGGTTTGTCCGGGATCTAGTGGTGAGATTTGGTCTCCCACATAGCATCATCACCGATAACGGAAGCAACTTGTCACTCAGAGAAGTGGAGGCCTATTGCTGGGACAAAGGCATCCAACTTGACCTTACATCTGTGGCACACCCACAATCCAATGGTCAGTTTGAGCGAGCCAATGGATTAATTCTGCAGGGAATCAAGCCACGTCTTGAGGCACCGCTACATAGAGCAGCTGGAGCCTGGGCGGAAGAATTGCCATCTGTGTTGTGGAGTTTACGAACTACACCCAACAGTTCCACCGGCTACACCCCTTACTTCATGGTATATGGAACAGAAGCCATCTTGCCTTCCGACATCCTCCATGATACACCAAGAGTTGCCGCCTACGACGAAGATGACGCTGAAGAATCTAGACACCTATATGTTGACCTTCTCGAGGAGGAGCGCGTTTTGGCATGCCAAAGATCCGCCATCTACCAGCAGAAGCTACGCAAATGCCATAGTCGCCGCGTTCGGCATCGCTCGTTTAAAGAGGGGGATTTGGTGCTCCGACTTAAGCAGAAGAAGTCACACAAATTATCCCCGCCATGGGAAGGACTGTTCATCATAAGCAAGGCGCTGCTCAATGGGTCTTACTACCTTGTTGACAATCGTGAACTAAAGGATAGACCCAACGAGGATCATAAGCGTAAGCGACGTGACCCGGATGATGACTACCCGGAGCTTGATAGGCCATGGAACATAACACAGCTATGTCCTTTTTACACTTAGCATTTTTTATCTAATTGTGTACCTCTTATATGATCAATGAAATAAAGCTCTTTGGTTCACTCATATTTCTGAGTTTCTACCTCCTTTAGTGTTAATTTGTGGATCATGTAAAACCTTTATGCACAAGCTTTGCGTTTGCACTTGTGAAAATTCCGCCTACGGGCGTTAGCTTAAGTTTTCTAGTCTACACGTTCTTTGTCGTTTTTATGTGGATTCTGGAGTAGTGACTTTCGGCACTTGTTGTCGGCGATTTTGTGCTCAGGTTATTGACGGTGCCATTGGACATCATCACCTAAGTGCATGGTTCCGACAACGAGTCTCCCGACTCACGAAAAGTCAAGCATAAGAACCAAAGTAATGGATAAGCCAGCACTTGCTTAAAAAATATACACATGCTGGAAGCTAGTTCTTAAGTAGCAGGAAATAACAACCATTGTTTTCCGCCTTAAGTTACATCATCAAGTTTTTTCCGCGCATACACCAAAGGTACAACAAATATTACAAAGTTGTTTTTTCATTCTTTGGGCGCAGGAGATTTGGAAGCAGCATCATCCCCAGCCGGAGAATCACCCTCAATGTCGGCGCTATGATGAGACTCAGAGGAATCTTGGTTGACGCTGTCAATGGTGTTCATAGGCACGAAGACGTCGATGTCCACCAACTCGGCAACTCTGATGTCATAACCCGCGAGGGATGACAAGATGGCTTCGTGATCAATCGCTTTGCCATCATCGTCAACGTCGGGGATACCAGAGGTCACCGTGTCGATGTCGGCACCTTCGTAGTGTGCCTTTACCATTGACAATGCCATCCTTGCGCCGGCCCATGCACATGAAGCTTTCCATCTCACGACATGCTCGGGGGCTCGGCGCAGAATCTCCGAGTACTTCGTCATGGAGTCCGAGGCCTTGATGTATATCTGGAGAGGCTTGGCAATCTCCTTGGCTTGGGTGATGGCAGTGTTGATGAAGTTGCCGGCAAGAACCATGCATTCCTTGTCCGAAGGAGGCGAGCGGGTTAAACCCATAGGAGCTGAAAATTCCGACAAGGAGCGCATGAGTTCGATAAACTCTAAGTATCCAGACTACAGAAATACAAGGCGGAGGAAACTTACTGAAGATGCTGGCCTTGGCCTGCCAGATGGTGTCCGCCAAGGATTCCTTCTCTTGCTGGAGGAGCTTAAATGCCTCGTTGTGGCATTGGTTTTGCTCATCGGCAGCTTGCTTCTGATCCTTCAAGATCGCAAGCTCCTCCTTCAAGCGATTGATTTCCGCGGAGGTGGAATCCTGCAGGGCTTTCATGGGATCCTCGTGCATCTTCAGCATCTCTTCCCTCTCCTTCTTAAGGATTCTGTTCTCGCTGTCCAGCTGCTGGATGTGCTTGGACTGCTCGACAATATCCTTGGCCTTGGCGACATGCTCTGCAGGTCGGAGAAAATAAACTACATAGTGAGTACTCGGAGATTATGGGCACAAACACAAGATGGAAATGCGCAAAAAGAAAACAGACTCTTATTTTTGATGATCTGTTCCTTCAAGATGGTAGTTTTACCCTTTTCGACTTCAAGATCTGCGTGCATCTTCTGGTACTTGTCGTTGGCCATGCCCCTCCGAGCATTCTTGTTCTGTGGAAAAAAATACAAAGTTAAACCGTTGTTTTGTCTACTTGGAGCATCTAGTCGGAGATTTTCCACCTAGACACTCGGGGGCTACAGCGAGAGTTTTCTAACTTAGCAATATGCTTTGCTTTTCTTTAAGCATCTAGTCGGAGCTAATTCAGTTCTCGATTAGAAGCTTAGGGGCTATAGTATAAAGTTTTTTAACTCGGAAATCTGCTTAGCTTTTCTTTAAGAATCTAGTCGGAACTAATTCAGTTACAACTAGAGGCTTGGGGGCTACAGTATTGAAAATTATAAACACTACTTATGCTACTCTTAAAGTATCTAGTCGGAATAATTCATTCCATCTAAATACTTGGAGGGATACAGTGAGAGTTCCTTCTAACTTAGTCACTCTTAGAGCATATAGATGCAAAACCTATGGTTTTCCGTCTACATCCTCGGGGGATACAGTTGGATATTCATATGAAATGCAAAAGGCAAAGTAAAAACTCACACGTGCTATAATCTTGAGGTTTGTAGCGCTCTCGGCTAGCAGCTTGCCGAAGGAAATGCTATTTCCTCGCAAGATATCCGCTTGTCGGAGTAGATCCTCAAGACCACACGTCGGAGATGACGGTACTCCTCCAGGAACCAGAGTTGTGTCACTCGGCGTAAGCACCGGGTAAAGTATCTTTGGAAACTCAAAAGGTTTCTAGGGATTAGGGGCACCGCCTCCGGCAGAGGTGCCAGCTCCCATCACTGCCTCGCCGCTACCGATGGCATCCTTAGCCGGAGCTTCGGCCATTTGTAGAGCAGCGCTCTCCTGCGTTGCCTGCTCATCGACAACAGCGAGTTCGGTAGAGGCGCCAGAATCCACTTCCATGGCGGAAGGGCCTGGGGCCTCCTGGGCTTGAAAGCTTGACGAGGCAGAGGAGGGCTTGACGGCAGGAGTGGTAGGGGCAATGGCGGGGGAGGAGTCATGATGCAGCATGTCTTTGATATTTCTAGAAGCCCCCAAAGTTTTGGAGGACTTCTTGAGGCTAGTCGTAGCTTTCTTCCTGAGACGATCAAAGTACATAAGTACAGAAACAAGACAGATAAGTAGACAATGTCGGAGAATGAGAAGCTTACACTAGGGGGGCGCTTTGGCAAAAATCCCGGTGGCTTTTCTCTTTTCCGCCTCCAGGGCGGCAGGACTCTTTTTGGAGGCTCCACCCTTCGTCTTCTTCTTCTTGCCTCCATCGACAACGTCAGAGGTGGAGATCTTCCGCTTTCGCGCCAACGGGACACGGTCGTCGGACACGACCGTGACTTCCTTCATCTTTGGATCATAGATTTGGGCAGCCAGGTTGTCCTCATCTACATCGCTAAGCTGTTAAGTGAGAAATCACCACGTTAGATAAGATGGTATTGGCAAGACGGAAAAACTGGAGCAATATCATACACAGAAAATAAATACCTACCTTTGGGCACTTGCCGTCTACGAACATGTCATAGTTGATGGTGAATCCACGCTTCTTATCCTTCACCTTGACGATGTCCTTCAGGCGGAGCTTGACGGAGTCGCTCAGGAAGTTATCCACGGAGATCCGGAGGGTATCCCTTCGGTCACTCGTATACTCGTGCATGAACTTCGTGCTGTGCTGTAGAGGTTGGATTCGCCTGATGAACCAGCACATGGATAGGTCCAAGCCGGTCAAACCCGTCTCTATGAACCATTCGATCCGCCTTATTGCGCGAGAAGCGTCGAGGTCGGAGGGAAGGGAGGCATGGGATCTCCATGACGAAACTTCAGCGGCGGCTCCATCCACGAAGTCCGGGTACGTCACTTCTCGGCCCGCCAAAGGAATGTCGGGGCCATAGAAGTATGTTCGCTACCAGTTCTTGCAGGACTCGTGGCCGACGATGTCGGGGAATCGCCGGCCAGGTCGAATCTTGAAGCTTATAGTGCCGTAGTTCCTAAGCTCCTCCCTACTATGTCCGGCTTCACGTTTGACGGTGAAGAAATACACGAACAAGTCTAACCTAGGCCTTATCCCTAGGTAACCCTCGCAAAGTGCCGCGAAGTTTCTAAGCACTAAGATGCTATTGGGGGAAAGGTTGTGGGGTTGGACCTTGTAATGGTTCAAGACGGAGAGAAAGAAGTGGGAGATGGGCAAGCAAATGCCGTACCAGCTGAGCCTTGAGGTACACCTTTTCTACGACTTGGGGAGAAGGTGTCACCTCGCCGGCTGGCGCCGCCCGCCAGGTAAGCCCCTCCGTCGCGGGGAGGTAGCCTTCGGCGACCATCTCATGGATGTCGCGGTCGGTGATGTCCGAGCCACGCCTGTCGCCCTTGTGAGAGTCTGGCTCTTATTCCAGTGGCTCTAGCGCCGCCAGATTGTGGTCGCCGCCGGTGGTCTCGATCACCGCCGATGCAGGGATGACCAGGCCCTCTGGGGGCCCGACAACGGAGCTCGCCGGCTTCGCCGCGGCTTCGCTCGACGCCGCCATCGATGGGGAGGAGCTGCTGCTGGCCATGGAGTGCTGGAAGGACGCGACTGGCGTAGAGGGAGGCTAGGTTTTTCGAGGGTTCTCGCGAAGAGCTCGAGGAGGCGTGCGGCTGGAGGAAGAAGACGATGACGCGAGAGGAATGAGGTAAAAAGTGGAAAGTGTCCCATGCTTACTATTTATCATACCCTGCGTCAAGATTCATGCAGCAAATCGGACGGTTGCCGCGTAGGAGACGTGTTCGTGAACGTGCGCGGTAATTTCGCCACGTCGCCAACCGCCGCCGCCAACGGTTCGTATTGCTCGCGCGGGAAAATCGGATATGATTGTGTTCTCTGCATGTGTGAGTTACGAGGCGTCACTGACCTAAGCCTACGACGTCATAGCTGACACGGGTAGATGAGCCATCACATCGAAGATTCCGGCATGGACGGATCCAGTCTGACTACGGAAGAGTACGATGGAAGATTCAGCATTTCTCTCACTTACAAATCAAAGATGGAGAAAACCTTGCAGGGTTCTTTGGAGGACTACAAGATATTGCTTGACGATTTGCCGACATCCATCTAGACGGAGCATTCCACGTGAAGAGGCAAGACGGCGCAAGATCTCGGAGTTCTCCGGGTGCTACTATTGGGGATATGCTATATGGGTATCCTAATAGCATGTCTCCTATCCGACTAACCCGGGTGGCCCATAGTCGGTAGCATGGCCTATGGCCTGTTGGGCGGCCTAGTTGGGTGGATCCAGAAGGGAGGCCCATGCCGGATAAAGGAAGGCTACGGTGGAGTCACCAGCGTACCCGGAGCCTTGGAGGGCAAGATACACAAGACTAGTAATAGACAGTGTAGGACTCTGTAACCTGTCCGGCTAGGACTTTTCCCTGTAACCCGAGGACCTGGCGACTATATAAGTCGGGACTATGGGAGCCTTTAGGGCACGATCTCATACAACCTTGCACAGCGAACATATCTCTGTAACTCGGCGTATTGCCCTTATAGTGATTTATAGCAGGAGTAGGATTCCGCCATCATTGTGGGATCTGAACCTAGGTAAGCTGTGTTACCTCGTACCCGTCAACCGTCCGCCTTACCCCACGTCTCTAAACACGCACTGTGAGGACCCCTCCATGGAGTACTCGTCGGCAATACCACGACAGGGTCACTAGGTCTAGCAAGGGGAGAAAAGAAATGGGAAAGTTTCTGTTTGAGATTAGTTGCTAGAGATTCTCAAAGTAGGCTAGTGGTTAACTTTGGCAGAAATGACCATTTGGTCTTAGGCTTTATATTTTCATTTTCTTTTGTTTTTATTTGATTTGGTAGTGACCTAGATGATATGGTTTTGATATTTAAACCACTTCTCATCATTTACAACAATCAAACATGGCATGGAAATCATTCATACACTGAAACAATAAGATTTTAATTTAATTTATAAATGCTTTTGTTAACCCTAATCTTGATTAATTAGGGAATGATCCTCATTAATATTTTTGGGGTGTTACAAACCTCCCCCCCTTAAACAGAATCTCGTCCCGAGATTCAGGAAAAACTAGGAACTAAAGAGATTGGGAAACTCTATCCTCATGTAATCCTCGCGCTCCCAAGTGGCTTCTTCTTCAGTATGCTTGCTCTGTTGTATTTTGAGAAACTTGATGCTTCTGGTCCGGGTGGTCCGGAAAGCTTCTTCCAAAACACGAATAGGTTCTTCACGATATGTCAAGTCTGGGTTGATCTCCACATATCTGTGATCGATATTCTTGAAAACTTCTGTCGTTTCTAGAACTTCTAAACATTTCCGAAGTAACGAGACATGAAACACATCATGCACGACTGACATCTCTTCTGGCAGTTCTATCTGATAAGATACCTCTCCTCGGCGACTTAGAATCTTGAAGGGTCCAATGTATCTAGGGGCAAGCTTTCCTTTGAGTTGGAAACACTGCATTCCTTTCAAGGGTGATACTTTGAGATACACAAAATCTCCGACATTGAAGGCTAGATCTCATCGTCTCTTATCGGCATAACTCTTTTTTCTAGACTGAGCGGTCTTGAGGTGCTCACGGATCTTGTGAACTTTCTCATTGGCTTCTCTTAGGATGTCGGGTCCGAAAATCTGAATCTCGCCTACTTCTGACCAATTCAGTGGGGTATGACACTTCCTTCCATACATAAACTCAAATGGGGCCATTTGCAAACTGGCTTGGTAACAGTTGTTGTATGAGAATTTTGCGAAAGGCAGACAGTCCTCCCATTTAGATCGATATTCTAGCACACAAGCTCTCAACATATCATTGAGTATTTGGTTTAGTTGTTTTATTTGTCCATCAGTCTGCGGGTGATAGGCTGTGCTAAAATTCAGCTTGGTTCCTAATCCTTCTTGGACTTTCTTCCAAAATCTTGAGGTAAACTAGGTTCCTCGATCCGACAAAATGTTCTTGGGGATTCCATGCAAACTGACTATCCTAGAAATGTACAACTCCACCAGCTTTGAGCTCTGATAAGTGGTCTTGACCGGTAAGAAATGAGCTACTTTGGAAAGTCTATCCACTATGACCCAAATAGAGTCATTTCCCCTACTAGATATAGGCAAACCGGTGATGAAATCCATTGCAACTTAATCCAATTTCCATTCTAGGATCTGCAAAGGTTGCAGAAGTCCTATAGGTCGTTGGTGTTCCGCCTTGACTCTCTAACAGATATCACATTTGGCTATGTAGCTTCCGACTTCTCGCTTCATCTTATGCCACCAAAATTGCTCCTTCAAATGCTGATACATCTTGGTTCCTCCAGGGTGGATGGAATAAAGAGTATCATGGGCTTGTTAAAAATAGCTTGTTTCAACTCTGAATCTGCGGGCACACAGATTCGTCCTTTATACCACATAACTCCTTCTTCATCTTCCGTAAATCCGGGTACCTTCCCTATACTGATACGATGTTTAATTCCGTCAATACTAGCATTTCCTTTCTGAGCTTCCTTGATCCGATCTATCAAGGTGGGTTGAATTTCGATACTAGCTAGGAATCATTCGCTAACTAGCTCCATTATGAAATCTTACAACTCCTTATGCAAACTTGGTTGTTCTTTCAGAATCATGGTGTTCAATCTACACGGCAGTCCACTAAAAGCATCTGCTACCACATTGGCCTTGTCGGGGTGATAGTTAATGTCAAGGTCATAATCCTTGATTAACTCTATCCATCTCCTTTGCCTCGTATTCAACTCCTTCTGAGTAAAAATATACTTCAGGCTATTATGATCGGAGTAAATCTCATAGCGATTACCCATAAGATAATGATGCCATGTCTTCAAGGCTAAAACAACGACGGCTAACTCTAAGTCATGGGTGGGGTAATTCTGCTCATGTTGCTTCAGTTGTCAGGACAGATACGATATCACTTTGCCTTCTTGCATCAACACACATCCGAGACCAATCTTGGATGCATCACAATACACATCAAAGGGCTTGGTGATATTCGGCATGATCAAAATTGGGGCTGAGATCAATCTCTTCTTGAGCTCTTGAAAACTTTCTTCACATTTGTCGGTCCATTCAAACTTTTGATCTTTCTTGATTAACTGAGTCATTGGCCTAGCGATGCTTGAAAATCCTTCAAGAAACTTGCGGTAATATCCCGCTAATCCAAGAAATGCATGAACTTCAGTTTGAGTGGTTGGTGCTCTCCATTCCTCAACATCCTTGATCTTGGCAGGGTCAACGGCAACTCCTCCGGCTGACAAGATATGTCCTAGGAATCCTACTTCCTTTAACCAAAACTCACACTTGCTGAACTTGGCATACAGCTGATGCTCTCTCAAAGTTCCAAGGATGGTTCTTAGGTGCTGTTCATGTTCTTCCTCTGATTTGGAGTAGATTAGAATGTCATTGATGAGAACAACGACAAACTTATCTAAGAAGTTCATTAAAATCTTATTCATGATATTCATGAAATAAGCGGGGGCATTGGTTAATCCAAAAGACATGACCTTGTACTCATACAATCCATATCGGGTCGTGAAAGCAGTCTTTGGAATATCCGTTGCACGAATTTTTAGTTGATGATAACCAGTCCTAAGATCAATCTTAGAGAATACTCTGGCACCGGTCAACTGGTCAAACAAATCTTCTATCTTTGGCAAAGGGTACTTGTTCTTGATGGTGACATCATTCAACTCCAATAATCCGTACATAAACGGGTGGCACCATCTTTCTTATCCACAAACAGAATAGGTGATCTCCATGGTGATGCACTTGGTTGAATCAGATCTTTGCTAATCATGTCATCAAGTTGATTCTTGAGCTCCACTAACTCAGATGGGTTCATACTATATGGTCTCTGAGCTATGGGTCCAGTTCCAGGGATTAATTCAATGATAAACTCGATATCCCGATCTAGGGGCATACCTGGCAATTCATGTGGGAACACATTGGGGTATTCATAGACTACTCTAACTTAGTCAAGGGTTGGTTGGGATAAACTCTTGTTGCACTTGAATTGACGGGGCAAGGTCTCAAACACATGCTCAACTGATACTCCGGTGCTAGTGGTCATGGTTATGGATTTCTTAGCACAATATATAAGTCCTTGATGTTTCGACATCCAATCCATTCGTAGTACTACTTCCAAACATTTTTTTCCGAGTACTATTAGATTGGCATAGAAATCTATTCCATGAATTCTGGTAGGTACGGTCTTGCAAATTTTTCTAGCTTTGGTAGTTGAACCAGGTATTTGAACTATCATAACATGCTTCAAATTTGTTGGTTGAATCTTACTAGTGCATGAAAATTCTTCCGTAACAAATGAGTGCAATGCTCCAGAATCAAACAACACTCTTGCAAGTACTGAATTAACAAAGAACATACCCAGCACGACATCTGGCGCTTCCTGGGCTTATTCAGCATTCATGTGGAACAGACGGCCAACACGGTTGTTCGGGTTGCCTGGGACGAAAATCTTGACAGGTTGGACACGAAGCTGCTACTGGGAAGGTGCAGTAACATTGGGTGCTGCAGCAATCTTCTTGGGGCACTCATTGGAATAGTGACCTATCACTCCACACTCAAAGCAGGTAATTGTTGACTTGTCCTTTACGGTAATAGGTACGACATTACTTCTAATCCTTGGGCCAGTATTATTATTGGGATTGGTGGGCCTTAGCGGTGCACGGTTGAAGTTATTGGGGTTGCCATGGTTGTAGTGGTTGTTTCCTCTAGGTCTTGGGTTTCCTCCACTAGATTGGGAAAGTTCGGGTTGGACATAGGTGGCCTAGTGTTTCTTGGTGCAAATCCAGCAGTCGAGCCGGGGCGATACTTTGGGGTATGGTGGGGTCCTGGTTGATGCATCATACGATGCTTGTGGTTTTCAGTAGCTTGGTTGATCTTTCCTTCCATCTGGATTGCAGAATCAACTAAAGCTTCCAGATCAGCAAACGGGATATTGACTTACACCGTCTGCATCTCATCATGCAAACCATTTAGAAATCTCTCCTTCTTCTTGGCTTCAGTACCAATCTCATCAGGGGCATACCTAGACAGAGACAGAAATCTGCCGCAGTACTCTACCACAGTCATCATTCCCAACTTCAACTCCTTGAATCCATCCTCATCCGAAGAATCAAACCCGGTGGCACATGGGTTCGGCTGAACTTGAGTTTGAATTCATCTCAAGTCATCATCTATCCTCCATTCATGGTGCGGGTGCTATTCCACCATGCTCTTGTAGAACCAGCCAGATAGTGGGTGGCGAACAGTACTTTCTCGGACTCCTCGACTCCGGCTACTTCCAAGTTGTTCTACATAGTCTACACCCAGTCATCGGCATCTAAGGGCTCTTATGACTTACTAAAGATATGGGGATTGGTATTCTGAAAGCTCTTAAGTTTGGAGCCATGATGATCCTGATTTCCAAGGCCTTGGTTGTCATGGGCTAGTTGAGCGATCTGTTGAAGAGTGGCTAGATTGGCTTGACGTTCGGTCCTACCGGCTTCTCTGTCGGCTACTAACATTTGCAAGATTTGTACCATCGGGTTGAGATGAGCTTCCTCCACGAGGCATCTGAAGATTGAGATAGATCATGAGATAGGAGGGAAAAATTTCTAAGGTTTATGGGTTTGGTTTTTAAAGCTTTTAAACTTTTGAGTAAGGCAAAGGCTTGAAACCCAACAACTCATTCTCATTCATTTCAAAGTCACACCATACAAGCAACACATTCCAAACAACACAACAATAAACAAATGGTTTTAAGAACCATTCTGGCAAGCTACGATACAGTGGGACCGGATACAACTCACACCTACGATAGTGCTCAAGTGCCACTACTCATCAGAACCGATGGCTTCTTCATCATCAATGAAGGTGCGGTCCTCATCATCAGTGTGGAACTCCTGGTCCATGTCCTCCAAGTAGTCATCATCATCGCTGAGATACGAGTAGGGATCTCCACGAATATCTTCCCCTTCGTTCTCCCTCTCCTCAAGCTGCATGTCCCGATCATGGATGGTCTCCTCCAAGTCTGACACTTTCTGACGAAGGCGAGCCATGATGCGATCCTTCTTGTCACGCAGTTGGCAAAGTGACTTGCGCTCCTTCACGAGGATGGTGAAGGTGTGGTCCTTATTGGCGGCAGCAAGTTACTTCTCGTTGGCATCAGCACGAGCATTGTCCAGCTTGTTCTGACTCTCACTAAACATGAAGGCAAGATGGTCCACATGGTGCCTCAATTCAGGGTGGCCTGGCAGATCCAGGGGTTATCCATTGGAGTCACTTCTGGCGTAGTGAGCAAAGAGGGTGACGACGATCTTGTTGATATTCTTCCCACATAATCAAGCAGGTGCTTCCTACATTTCTCTTGCAAGTCCATAGATCCATTTGTTCTGTCTGATGGTGAAATGGATCTTCTTCGAGGTAGGTAGCTCCATCTTTCCATGAATATCGGCAACAATCAGCCATTGTAGCTCCCCTCCAGGGTGATCATGGAGTTGAGCTCCATTGAACTCTGGATGCGGGCGCTCCAGAAATTCAGCCAGATGACTCATGTCGTTCTCAAAGATAAGATTCCATCCATTGCCCAACTGGTAGAACTTGATGTAGGCGTAGTCCATCTATAAGAAATTTGAGAGGATTAAGTTAGAGAAGGGATCGAGTGTGCCAAATTTTATGTAAGATTGCAAAGATTTTAAGGAACTCGTGACTCTCTTTTGGAAAGAATTTCAAGGGTAAGAGTGAGAATAGGTTTTCAAAGATACTCACTTTCTTTGTTTCAGAAATTAAGTTTTTCTGACGTCCATCCTAACTACGGTCTCCTATGGTCAGGATGGCTCTGATACCAACTTGTCAACACCCGGATTTTTAATCCCAGATGCCTGTTATGCCGTACATCGCAATCCAAGGATTACCATTTTTGCGAGACATAATAGATTGGTACCATAGTTCATCATCCATTACAAACCATAATAGTCTTACAAATAGTTGATCTCGTGATCAAGTCTGATTACAATCAAAGCAGTGGAATAATAATAAAGGTAGCATGGTCGAGGCTCCATCTTCAGGGGCACAGGAAATCCTGACGATGGGAGATGATCCTGGTTATCGTAAGCGTCCTGCTGTCCATCTTCCTCATAGTCTCCTTCATAGTCTGGCCATGGGAATAGCTAGGAACAAAGCCATGAGTACTTTGAAGTACTCGCAAACCTTCACTAAAGCAGTAAGGCCATTCTAATAGGAATCCTAAGCTCTATGTTTTTGCCACAAGCCAATTTTATTTCAACCAGTATCTAGTAATAAAACCTAACTTTAGTAGTCTAGGTTACTTAGGTGGGAACCTAGCTTCAACTCCACACTCATGTGGGATCAAGTCAAAGTCATCTTCCAAGTCACGGGTCATTTTGGAAAACATCTGACAACGGAACAGTATGGCCATCCAACTGTCCATAACTGTGGACGCGGCTATTCGAATAGTTTGACTCTCTGCAGAGGTGGTACACTTTCACCACAACATTCGATACATCTGTCAGGAACAATCCTGAATCATCATACTTGGTATGCGGATAATCAATCCTAACCTTTCAATTACACAACCTAGTATAGGCACCTCCCCTATGAGTTTGGCCTCCCAACCATGACCATTTGTAATCTTGGGAACTGAACAGGTGAATAGTCACATTCACAAGGTAGCCTCAGCTCACCTCGTTCCGCGAGGGAACCCATACTAAGACATATAAACTTCCAGTCAAGCCCTACCCAAATTCGGGTATTGTGGTTATACGGTAAACGTTGGAATGATATCGCATCCGAACTCAACCATCAGTTTTTATCAAAGTCAAGTCACATACTTTCTTCACCATCACCTTCAAGTCATAGTGTCCATAACACATGTCAAAACATTTCAATGGAATGACTCATCATTCCAAGGTTTTCATAATCATTTGTTCCCATCTAGTGATCAAGTTTAATTTAGCACTAGCATCTATCAAATGGGGATGTCACTTATTTGAGGGGTATCAACTAGTGTTTCTACCTACATAAAGTTCCAATCTCTTGATGGCCACTTTCCTTCCTTTCCACTAACCATCAATTAATTAACTACGGAACAACTCTGTGAAGAATAAAGCTTGCAAGTAAAACTAGGAAAAGGGTATACTCAACATAATATCCTAAGGTATGCATAATAAGGCTTGCATGGTCTAGCATGCTTAGTATAGCTTGCCTTGGTTGGAAAGGTGGTCGAAGTTCTCTTTTTCGTCTTTGTAGAATTCCTCCTCGTCGTAGCCCGGTTTGATACTAGTGTCTATAAATAAATACGAGGTACACAATCACCAAACAATACTTAACTACTTCTATTTATCACACAAGGGTCACACTAGATGATCTAGCATCATCTCTATCATTAAAAAAGGGTGATAATATTTTATTTATCTTATTTTTAGGAAAGTAATTTCTACTCATTGAAAAGTTACTTAGGATTTAATATTCTTCAAATTAAAAATATGGGCTCATATTGACACATTGTCATCACCACATACTCTAATACTTGGGAATGTGATTTAAAAGGTTGGCCTAATTTATAAAGTTTGTCTCTATTATTTAATAATATTTAAGTGGCTAAAAACGAGTAGAAAGTCATTCTTTTAGTTTTGGTCTAGGACTACTATATGTAAGTATGTAGATTTTTACATATTCAGAAAGGTCTTGTCAAATGTGATTTTTGAGAGTTGGAATCAACTCAAAATCACTTATGGTTGATTTTAGAAAAGAAATTGACGTTTCAAAATCTATTGGCTTGTTCTTTTTACCAAGAGTGATCCATAGTTTCAAACTATTCAAATCCAACGGGAGTGATTAGAGATTTTAATCTACTTCCAAACAAAAGTGGATTCATTCAATTTGGTGTAGTGAATATATCTGAATTCATTTTTAAAGTACACTATAGAAAAGGTTTTTGAATAACAAGAAAAGGACTAGATTTGAATTACTAGGCTCGCATGGGAAACACTACTGGGCTGGCCCAACTGCATAGATGATACGTTGGAAACGTATCTATAATTTTTGATGCTCCATGCTTATTTAGTATCTACTTTCCTTTACTTGTCCATACTTTGAGGTGCTTTTTACATGTTTTCTAGTACTAACCTATTAACAAGTTGCAACGGTGCCAGATGCCTGTTTTCTGTTGTTTTTGGTTTCAGAAAAGTTAGTAAATAAATATTGTTGGAATTGGACGGGACAAACGTCAAAGTCAATTACTTTCCATGGAGAACAAGAAGTCTAAAGGGGAGATGAGGAGGCGTGCCAGGGCGGCTAAACCCCCCTAGGCGCGGGTGGGCCCGACCCCACGCCAGGGTAGGGTTTGCCCCCTATGGCCACCACCTCGGCCTCCCCCTTCGCCTATAAGAAGCCCCGATGAAAAAACCCTAAGCACCCGATGAAATCTCCACGAAACCGTCTATAGCCGCCGCCACCATCGTCCCTAGATCAGGGGGATCTAAAGTTCTTCTCGGCACCCTGCCGGAGGGGAGATCATCCAGGAGGCCTTCTCCCCGGTATGATGTGAGTAGTTCGACCTTGGACTATGGGTCCATGTAGTAGCTAGATGGTTGTATCTCCTCCTTTGTGCTTTCATGTATAGATCTTGTGAGCTCAATTCATGATCAAGATCTAATCTATTTGTAATCATGCGTGTTGTGTTTGCGGGGATCCGATGGATATTGAGATTATTATGTTGGTTTGATTAATGGTTTTGTCTTTATGATTCTATCATGTCTGTGTTGTTTGTGATCTTGCATGCTCTCCATTGTTAGTAGCTATCTTGGCCAAGTAGTTTCTAGTGACTCCAAGAGGGGGTATTTATGCTCGATAGTGGGTTCATGCCTCTAGTTTCTAAGGGAAGTGACAGAAATCTCTTCGGTTGTAGATGTGTTATTGCCACTAGGGAGAAAACAACGGTCTCTTGTTCATGGAACATGTGGACTATTTACCTTACACACTTTGCCTAAAGCAGTTGTCTGTTGCTTGCAACTTAATACTGGAGGGGGTTCGGATGATAACCTGAAGGTGGACTTCTAGTCATAGATGAAGTTGGATGGCGGTCGATGTATCTTGTTGTATTGCCCAATCGAATCTCATAGGATCTTTCTAACTAGTAATTGCATTGTTATGCCTTGCTCAGTTCCTATCAATTGCCATGTTGTAATTGTTTACCCTTCATGCCATGTTGTTTATCTAAGGAGAGCACCTCTAGTGAACTATGGACCCCGGTCCAATCTTTACCATTGATACATCTTCCAGTATTACTTGTTTACTTGCTGCAAATCATTACCTTCCACACCATACGTTTAATCCTTTGTTACAGCAACCGGTGAGATTGACAACCTCACTGTTAGTTGGGGCAAAGTCTTGAGTTTGTGTTGTGCAGGTCTCCGCGTTGCTTGCAACACCTGTGTGACGTTTTCTTCCCCCTACTGGTTCGATAACCTTGGTTCCTTACTGAGGGAAAACTTGCGGTTGTACTGCTTCACACCGTGCTCTTGGGGTTCCCAACAGGCTCACATAAGCTATGCAAGCCGTCAAGCTTTTTTGGCGCCGTTGCCGGGGAGGCTATGGACGTCTTCACTAGGGGAGTCCTTCACTTCCTTTCTCTTTACTTTTATTTTAGTTTTCTTTATTTCTTTTGTTTGTTTTTGTTTGCCTCTTTCCAAAAAACCCAGAAAAATCAGTCATGTTTGGTTTGCTTGCTTTATTCAAAAACACAAAAAAATTAGTTCCTGCTCTAGCTGCTGCTGCTGTTTTTGGCTTGCCCATCTTTGCCAAAATGAACTCTGCTGCGAATACCAAGTTGTGTGACTTCACTAGCACCAAGAACAATGATTTCCTTAGCACACCTATTGCTCCACCTGCTCCTGATGCTACCTTTTATGAAATTAAGCCTGCTTTGTTGAATCTTGTGATGAGAAAGCAATTTTCTGGTGCTGGTTCTGATGATCCTACTGCCCATCTCAATAGCTTTGTTGAACTTTGTGAGATGCAGAAGTATAAGGATGTAGATGGAGATATTATTAAGCTCAATCTTTTTCCTTTCTCCTTGAGGGGAAAAGCTAAAGAATGGTTGCTTTCTTTGCCTAAAAATAGTATTGATTCTTGGACTAAGTGCAAAGATGATTTTATTGGAAAGTACTATCCTCCTGCTAATATTATATCTATGAGAAGTGATATTATGAAATTTAAACAACTTGATAGTGAACATGTTGCTCCAGCTTGGGAAAGAATGAAATCTTTGGTTAAAAATTGCCCTACTCATGGACTCACTGCTTGGATGATTATCCAGACTTTTTATGCAGGTTTGAACTTCTCCTCAAGAAATCTGTTGGATTCAGCTATTGGAGGTACCTTTATGGGCCTCACTTTGGGTGCTGCAACAAGGCTCCTTGATAATATGATGGTTAACTACTCCGAATGGCATGTTGAGAGAGCTCCGCGTGCTAAGAAGGTAAATTCTATTGAGGAGACTTCCTCTTTGAGTGAAAAGATTGATGTTATTATGGCTATGCTTGTTAATGGGAAAGCTCCTTTAGATCCTAATAGTGTTCCCTTAGCCTCTTTGGTTGCTCAAGAAGATCAAGTTGATGTGAACTTCATTAGAAACAACAATTTCAACAACCATGCCTATAGGAATAATTTTGGTAGCAACTACAATTATAGGCCTTATCCTCCTAATAATGGCAATTCATATGGAAGCTCTTACAATAATGCTAGAAGTGCCCCCTCTGAACTTGAAGTCATGCTCAAGGACTTTATTAGTAAACAAACCACTTTCAATAAGACTATAGAGGAAAATATTTTAACTGTTGAGAAAAATATATCCTCTTTGTCTGAAGCTCAGTCCTCTTTGATTAATAAAATGGCTGCTAAACCTAAAGCCATGGAAAATACCTTTGCTACTGCTCATGCCATACAAGTTACTATTGATGAAAATGTTAGGCTGTTATCTCAACTTCATGCTAAGTGGGAAAGGGAGTAGTCTGCACCATCACCACTAAACCACAAGTAGTCCCTATTCCTCCTCCTACTATGCCTAAGCCTATTGAGCCTACTACTAGTGATGCCAAGTTTGACTCTGATATTGAAGGTTGCAATATTTATGAAGTGATTATGTTCTTGCAAAAGCTTGCTAGAAGTCCTGATGCTAGTGATATGCATGTTGCCTTTACCAAACAAATTATAGATACTCTTGTTAAGATTAAGGAAGATAAGCTAAAACACAAAGCTTCTATTCCTAGGAAAGTGGAAAATAGTTGGGAACCCATTATTAATATGCAAGTGAATTACTTTGACCTCAAAGCTTCATGTGATCTTGGTTCTAGTGTCTCTATTATGCCTAGGAAGATTTATGAAATGCTTGATTTGACACCTTTGGAAGATTGTTATTTAGATGTCCCACTCAATGATAATGCTAAGAAGAAACTCATGGGGAGTATTAATGATGTTCTCATTATGGTTAACAATGCTTATGTCCCTGTTGATTTCTATGTTTTGGATGTTGAATACAATGCTTCTTGTCCTATTACTTTGGGAAGACATTTTCTTAGAACAGTTGGTGCCATCATTGATATGAAAGAAGACACCATTAAATATCATTTTCCATTTAAGAAAGGTATCCCAATGAGAAGAGAGAATTTGATTTTTGCTCCTCCTTTGAAAGCAAGATTTGATGTTAATGCTTCTTCATTTGAAAATACTTGATTCTTCTTGCTTCTTGTGCCTAACTTAAAGGCGTTAAACAAAAGTACTTGTTGGGAGATAACCCAAGAGTTTCCTTGAGTCTTGGAAGTTATTACTTCTGTAATGATCTCTCCTTATCCTTTTTGTTTGCTTTTTGTGCCAAGAATGACCTCTAATGAGAGGGAAGTAAGATTTGGGGAGTTGCTGTCCCGAAACAGATTTTTGTCCTCTACCAAAAAACAATCGTAAGGAGTCTCTATAACTTGGATTGAGCTCAAAATTTACGAATAAATCCCCCAGTATGTTAGCTAACGTTCGTTCGTTCAACACTTTTTTATTTGAGCAACAGAAGTTGTTCGAAAAAATCGGTTTCTACCTGCTGTTCTGTTTTGACAAATTTCTGCCATTATTTGCATTTGCTTCTTATTGATTCCTTTTTGAGTTCTCTTTAGGTTAATTGAGCTTTTTGAAGAAGATACTACAGTAGCTTGTGTTTTTAATGAAAATCCTTGCTGTTCCAAAGCTTTGTCAGAGGTTTAATATCTTTTGAATACACTAATGTTGCTAATGAAGATTGTGTGAAGTTTTGTATGAAGGAAAATTTTCAGGTGTAAAGAGAGAATGATGCAATGAGATGAAGAATGGACAAAAGCTCAAGCTTGGGGATGCCACCATGGTGTCACCCCAAGAAACATCTAAGAGGTACAAGCATCAAAGCTTGGGGATGCCCAAGGCATCCCCTTCTTCATCAATAAAAAGCTCAGGTATGTCTAGACACTTCGTTTTTATTGTTTCATGCACAGTTGTGTTGTTCTTGGAGCGTATAGTTTTCTTTTTCTTTGCTTAGGTTGTTTAGTTTTCTTGAATAAATTAGTTTGTACCCCCATTCTCGTTGTGTTGTTTTACAAATAAGTTGCTTGGTGTTGGAAATGAGTAGTAAGTTCTTGCTTGAAGTGCAAGAGGAGCTTGCATTGACTGTGACTTAGACTTTAGCATGACATGCTAGGTGTTATTTTGGCATTATGCTTAATGATTATTGATGTAGCATGTCTTGTTACAAACAATTGGGATTGCTTAGTGTGCCTTGAAGAAATTACGCGTTGTTTTATCATACAAAAGCATAGTATTGTGGTATTCTCCTTTGATGCTTTGCTTGGGTTGACTTGGCACATGCTCACACCATGTAATGACTATGACAAGTCACCATTAGCCTCTATGATCATTTAGTCCTTGACTTGTAGTACCACTCTTTACTTTGATTAGTATGCTTTGTTGCACTGCATGATTATGGCCATTATGCTCTCTGAGTTGGTTGCTCCTAGTATTTTGCTAGCCTCCAATTGTATGAGTAAGTTCTACTCATGCTTCAAACTCCCAAGAAACCAAGTTATTCCAAAGTGTCCACTATAAACTCCTATGCATGGTGTGTTACACCATTCCAAGTATATTCTTGTTTTCATCTATCTTCCAATTAAAAACTATTTTGTTATGTGAAAACTTAGTGATTAAAGCCCTCACGAACTTGATGGAACACTATATTATTTTCCCATAATAAACTTGAACATTATGACAACTTTGTTGTATATGCTTGCACTTATAAGTTGGAATTAGCAGAACTGTGCTGTCATGGGGAAAGTTTTCAACATTGCACTTGTACTTTGTACTCAGTTGATATCATGTTATTTTGTCTATGGATGTCACCGGTGTGAAATAAAGAGGGAACTTGTAAGTCCATGGAGTTTGTATCCTGTGTTAGAGAAATGCCTAGGCCACTAGCCTAAGCCATGCCTAATCATGGTGGAAACTTGCAGCATCACCATAATGAGCTATCTATGAAGCATCCTCAATAAAAAGCTATGCATATGGTAAATAAAAGGATTGCTGAGATGCTCATTGTCTGCTTGCCTTATCATTTTGGTTATGGGAAAGCTCCTGTACCATGTGCAAAGGGTACCCCGTTGGCGGTTCTCAATGATATGCAAATACTTAAAATGACAAGAACTTACCTATACCCAAAGTTGAGTATGCATGAGGTGTGGCCCTCGTATTCAAGGGACTTGATATTGCCAACTTATACTTCGTCAATCATATACTCCATATTTGACACTTTAACCTTAACCACTTCAAGATGCTTATGATAGGGCAATGAGGGTTGAAAGCTAACAAGTACCATAATTTTTGGAAGCTCTTTTTGAAACTTGTAATCCCTGCTTCCTTTACAAAAAGGCCTTTCTTCCACCATTATTGAGTCTCCACCTTCTACCTTTAGGCACCATTAAGAGAGAATAGTTGTCATTCTGTGTGGAGTGTTCCAAAACTTACTAATTGATGCATATTGTGATGTTACTTGTTCTTGTGCTATTTTTTTCTAGTCACCCTTGTGAACTTTGAAGGTGTCATTTGCATCTATATTTCTACTCAATGAGGGACAAGCTGATTTCCACTATGCTATGTTTTCTGTATGTGAAACAAACAAATGTTTTTCAATGCATATTATTCATGATCTTTGTTTGTAGCTTGTCATGTTGCATGCATAGTTACTATGTCCTATTGTTAGAACTCCATCTTTCATGCACATGTTTAGAGTTCTTTGATCCCAGCTTTCAATGCTTGCAAATTGTTGGATCTTTATTGTGAGGGTGCATGTCATCTCAAAAATTATTTTTTTATCACTTATATACTCGAGGACGAGCAGGAGTTAAGCTTGGGGATGTTGATACGTTGGAAATGTATCTATATTTTTTTATGCTCCATGCTTGTTTAGTATGTACTTTTCTTTACTTGTCCACACTTTGAGGTGCTTTTTACATGTTTTCTGGTACTAACCTATTAACAAGTTGCAATAGTGCCAGATGCCTATTTTCTACTATTTTGGTTTTAGAAAAGTTAGTAAAGAAATATTCTCGGAATTGGACGGGACAAACGTCAAAGTCAATTACTTTCCGTGGGGAACAAGAAGTCCAGATGCGAGACAAGGAGGCGTGCCAGGGCGGCTAAACCCCCCTAGGCGCAGGTGGGCCCTACCCCGCGCCTAGGTATGGTTTTCCCCCTCTGGCCGCCGCCTCGGCCTCCCCCTTCGCTTATAAGAAGCCTCCGAATCAGAAACCCTAAGCACCCGATCAAATCTCCACAAAACCATGTGTAGCCGCCGCCACCATCTTCCCTAGATCGGGGGGAACTAAAGTTCTTCCCGGCACCCTGCCAGAGGGGAGATCATCCTGGAGGCCTTCTCTCCGGTATGATGTGAGTAGTTCCACCTTGGACTATGGGTCCATGTAGTAGCTAGATGGTTGTATCTCCTCCTTTGTGCTTTCATATATAGATCTTGTGAGCTCCATTCATGATCAAGATCTAATCTATTTGTAATCATGCATGTTGTGTTTGCGGGGATCCGATGGATATTGAGATTATTATGTTGGTTTGATTAATGGTTTTTTATTTACTATCATGTCTGTGTTATTTGTGATCTTGCATGCTCTCCGTTGTTAGTAGCTATCTTGGCCAAATAGTTGCTAGTGACTCCAAGAGGGGGTATTTATGCTCGATAGTGGGTTCATGCCTCTAGTTTCCAAGGGAAGTGACAGAAATCTCTTTGGATGTAGATGCGTTGTTTCCACTAGGGAGAAAAAAATGGTCTCTTGTTCATGGAACATGTGGACTGTTTACCTTACACACTTTGCTTAAAGCAGTTGTCTGTTGCTTGCAACTTAATACTGGAGGGGGTTCGGATGATAACCTGAAGGTGGAATTCTATCCATAGACGCAGTTGGATGGCGGTCTATGTATCTTGTTGTATTGCCCAATCGAATCTCATAGGATCTTTCTGACTAGTAATTGCATTGTTATGCCTTGCTCAGTTCCTGTCAATTGCCCTGTTGTAATTTGTTTACCCTTGATGCCATGTTGTTTATCTAAGGAGAGCACCTCTAGTGAACTATGGACCCCGGTCCAATCTTTACCATTGATACTTCTTCCACTGTTACTTGTTTACTTGCTGCAAACCATTACCTTCCACACCATACGTTAATCCTTTGTTACAGCAACCGGTGAGATTGACAACCTCACTGTTAGTTGGTGCAAAGTCTTGAGTTTGTGTTGTGCAGGTATCCGCGTTGCTTGCAACACCTGTGTGACGTTTCCTTCCTCCTACTGGTTCGATAACCTCGGTTTATTACTGAGGGAAAACTTGCTGGTGTACTGCTTCAGACCCTGCTCTTGGGGTTCCCAATAGGCTCACATAAGCTGTGCAAGCCATCAACAACGCGAGCAGCTTGCTCACTCAAGCTGGTCCCACGCGTCAGCGGGTCATCTAACACGAAGCGGTAACGACCACTACTGGCCCTATGATTACAACATGATCTACGGTCGAGGTTCATTGTAACATCGCAGGACTAGTACCTCAAAATAGATAGGACACATGTGTGTGCATTCCATTCATGCATTAGAAAATCCGGGGAATTTTCGCGCAAAACTAAGAAGCTATAAAGGGATCGAGATCTCTCTTGTTCTGATGGACACATCAGGCTAGGTGCGATAGATTTTGACATGACCTTTAGGTATTATCTGTGTTTTTGGAGTGGAACAAATTGAAATCTACTTTGAATTTCCAAATTCAATTCCAATTTTGAATTTAGAAATTCAGAAATAATAATGCTATAATTAAGTAAAAAGAAATGATTATAATAATGATATAAAATAATTCTTTATTATACGAATATAATAAGTATTACATTGTTCTTTTACAATAAAAGAATAAGAGTAAATTACAATTAAGAAATTACAACAATGAAATAAACAAGATATAAATATTACAAGATTTAGAATACAAATATAAAGAAGCTTTAACTTTATTAATATATACAATATTACATTAACTTTACATTCCCAAACAGAAATAAAGTACAAACGCGTAAAAGAAAACCTAAACTTATTTCTAAGTTGTCTCTTTATCAGCATTAGTCTTGTTCCCTGGAAGCACAAACAATAAACAAAAGAAAGGGAAAACAGGGGGTTATGGGGGTCATAGTACTCTCAGGTTGGCAATTAAATGCATTGCTGGGTCATCATTGAGTAGTAATAAAAAGGGGCTAAATAAAATCTATTCTTATCATCAAGAGAATGGCTTCAGTCTTAGCATCATAAGCCCAAGGCAAGTTTCACCATTTAGTGTTTAGTAATCCACTTGGCAACACCAAATTATTAAACCAATTCAAGATAATACCAAACTTCCAGACAAAGTGATCCATAGCAAATATCTTCCAAGCAGAGCTCATCCATAGGCACAAGTCCCACAGATGGAAACTGCACCATATGGGCCCAAGCTGTAAGCAGCTTACACATACATGCAGCTATGTGGTGTTGTCAACACCAGGAGCATCATAGGAAGTAAGAAAGGGAGAGCACAGCCATAGCAGCTCGGCTAGAAGCTGATCAATATCTCTCTATAGCACATCAACACACACACCACCAGTTCTTTAACACAAAGCCAGTACCAATTTGTCTTCATTCCCAATCTCAGTCCACAACCATATCTCTTCACCTCAAGAATGCACGCAATAAACAACACCAGCACTTGCTAGAGTTCCAGTAGATCAAACCACAACTCACCAACACAATCCATCAAGAAACCATCCAAGATGGTCACCTAATGGATGGGGATTAATTGATGGAAAGCAAGAGCAGCAGCACCAAGAGGTGCATCCTAAGATCAAGGGCAGCAGCACCAGGAGGTGCAGGACATCACCAAAGTGGAAAAGATCGAGCATCCTGCAATAAGGCTAGATTATCAAGAAGCAATAGTAATAGGCCAAGATCTCCAGCATGCCATAGATCACTCACCAACAGCAGGTAAAAATCATTAGAGTTTCCCACTAGATCATACAACATCTGTTCTTATATCTTGCATACAGATCTATGAATTCAAGGAAAATAATACACATCAAACAGTTCCATCTACCCTTCCACTAGATTTTTATCTAGGAGGATTGCATGGAGAGATCCTCTCAGTCTTGCATAGAGTTGCTATGTAAGGCTCATCATAGAGAATAAAAGCCCAAAGTAGTATCTGCTCTTAATTGTAATCTGTCCTCAGCCTTTACATCATTGGCAGGGACAAAGGCATCAAATCATATACACCATGATCATACTACTGTGCACACTCCAAAGTGAGGCACCACAGTAGTAAGGTCACAACAATTGAAGCCACCAAAAATAATTGCACAATTCAAATCTTATTAAGCAAACCACTAGGGAAATGAACCACATCATTTCACCAATAGGTCAATAGAGTATTGGCAAGCCAAATAAAGCCATTATACAAATTATCCTTCATTAGCTAGCCTCAATTTATTCAAGCAAATGATTTTATCATTTTACTAGATAAGTAGTCTAGAAATCATCTATAAGTCAATCTTATTTGTCCTTATCAAATTTAAGCCTCAGACTTTGCATCCTTGGCAGGGACAAATAGCAGCAGGTCATGCTGTTTGAATCTACTATTGTGCACACTCCACATGGGAGGCACCACAACAGCAGATCTAATAGAAGCAAAAGCCACTAAGTTATTTAACACAAAACATCAAGTACTAAATCTGTTCTTATTAAATAGAAAGCCTCGGGCTCTTGCATCATAGGCCAAGCCATCAAGCATAATACATGTCCTTGTCAGTTTATAGAGAGATATAGTAAGACAAGCAGAGAGGGGAGCTGTCAACACCCGGATTTTTAATCCCAGATGCTTGTTATGCCATATATCGCAATCCCAGGATTACCATTTTTGCGAGACATAACAGATTTGTATACCATAGTACATCATCCATTACAAACCATACATAAGGTCTTACACAAATAAGGATCTCATGATCCAGTTCTTCATACAACTCAAGCAGCGGAATAACATAATACTAAAGGTAGCATAGTCGAAGCTCCATCTTCGGGGTCACAGGCAATGCTGACGATGGGATATGATCCTAGTTGTCGTAACCTTCCTGTGGTCCATCGTCCTGGTACTCCTCTTCATAGTCTGGCCATGGGAATAGCTAGGGAAAAAGCCATGAGTACTCTTTAAGTACTCGCAAACTAATACTGACAAGTGAAGGTGGGGTTTTGTAGTAGGACACTAAGCTCTAGGCTTGTTTTGCAAAAATCCAGATTTACCTCTACTAAGTTTAGAAGCAAAGAAAGCTAGTTGAAAATTTTATAATACCTCAGTGGGAACTTGAATTTCATATCACACTCTGTTGTGGTCAAGTCCAAATCTCAATTCATTTCACAAGTCATTTTGAAAACATCTGACGGGGGAACAGTATGGCCACTCCAACTGTCCATAACCATGGACGCGGCTATTCGAATAGTTTGACACTCTGCAGAGATTGTACACTTTCACCACAACATTCTATACAT
This sequence comes from Avena atlantica, assembly GCA_910589765.1. Taxonomy (NCBI): domain Eukaryota; kingdom Viridiplantae; phylum Streptophyta; class Magnoliopsida; order Poales; family Poaceae; genus Avena; species Avena atlantica. Next base: position 313,620,890 of record OU342736.1, read on the forward strand.
CCGTCAGGAACAAATCCTGAATTCACCATACTCAGTATGCGGATAATCAATCCTAACCTTTCAATTACACGCCCTAGTATAGGCACCTCTCCTGTGAGTTTGGCCTCCCAACCATGACCAACTATCATCTTGGGTACTGCATAGGTGGACAACCTTCACAAGGTAGCCTCATCTCAGACCTTGGCCGTGAGGGAACCCATACTAAGGTATATAAGTTTCCAGTCAAGCCCTAACCAATTTTTGGGTATTGTGGTTGTACAGTAAAATTGGAATGGTATCACATCTAGACAACCATCAGTTTTATAAAGGGCTAAGGCTCATGCCTCAACATTTTCATCATCAAAATCATCTGGTGTTCGGAAACACATGTCAAAACATTTCAGTAGAATGACTCATCATTCCAGGGTTTTCATAACCATTTTCACCAAGAATTCCCATCTAAAGTTGATCAAGTTTTATGCTTAGCACTAGCATCTACAAGTGGGGGTAAGTACTAATGAGGAGTGGTAAACAAGTGGAGATTAATTAAGTTCAATCTCGTGCCTTAGGATGACATCAAGACTATCTACTTAGGCCAAATTTAATGCTCTTTATGCAACCTTCCATTATCTTTCCAGTAACTACAATTCACTATGTAAACTCTAAGAGAAAGCTTTGATAAAGAAATAAAATATAAAACTTGCAAGTAAAACGAGGATTGGGTTATCAAGTGGGTATGCTCACATATGCTTAAGGCATATAGTTGGCATGGTAACAAGCAAGTATTAGCTTGCATAAGTAGGGTATCTTGCAAGGGTTAGCTTGCTAAATCAACTAGTAGTATTAGGCTTGCCTTGTGCAGAGCAGTGGTTGAAGTTCTCCTCGGCTTCTTCCTCGTAGTATCCCCCTTCCTCCTCGTATCCTTGGTCGGTAGTAGCGTCTATAAATAAATACGAGGTGCACAATCACCAAACAATACTTAACTATTTTCAATCCTCACACAAAGGGGTACTATAGATGATCTAGTATCATCACTAACATTACAAGATTAAAGCTTTTGTCTTATTTATTTATTTTTAGAAAAGTAATTTCTACTCATTGAAAAACTACTTAAGATTTAATATTCTCCAACTCAAACATGGGATCATGTTGACACATGTCATCACCACATATTTCAGTACATGGGAATGTGATTTAAAGTGGTGTCACAATTTAATAAGGTTTAACTTTTTTATTTTAAATAATTAAAGTGACTAGAAATGCCTATGTGGCATTCTTTTATTGCTTGAACATTATTTCTGTAAGTAAAACCATATGTTTTTTTCTATATTCCGAAAGGTATGATGAAATGTGATTTTTGAGAGTTGGAATCAACTCAAAAGCTATTATGGTTGAAATTTGAAAAATGTTTCAATGCAGAAAAGCTTCTGACTTGATATTTTTACCAAGGTTGATCTACAGATCCAAATGACTTGAATCCAATGGGCTTGGATTAAGCGTTTCAGTACCTTTCTAACAAAATTGGTTTCATGCAATTTGGTTCACTGAATCTAGCTAGGTTGATTTTTGAATATAGGTATAGAACTGTGTTTGAATTAAAATAGAAAAAGCTAAATTCAAACGGTTGGGATGCGGGGGAAGGGTTAATGGGCTGGCCCAGTGTCACTCCGTAGCACGGGGCTCAGCTGACAGGGGGTTTCCACCCGTCAGTGGATCATAACAAGCGAAGTGGTACGGGGCGATGTGGTTCGTTGGATTAGAAGGGCGATCAACGGCTGAGGGTCATCGTCGACGATGAACATATCACCGGCGAGCTCAAACTCTAGCGGCTCAGTGGGGGTCGTGGAAGGCTCACCGGGGCTCAGGCGAGGGTCGGTGATGGGGGCGAACGACGAAGTCAACGACGGCAATTCTCCTGGCACCGGCAGCTCCTCTTGGGGCGGCTCCAATCGACGGCACCTCTCCTCCTCTGCAGCGGTGAACTCTGGTGAAATTCTAGCCACCTGGTGCTCGCCTTGCTCCGGGGAAGGGTGTGGGATGTTTCTGAGAGAGAGGGGAATGAACTAGTGTGAAGAAATCGAGCGGGGGAGGCCTCTATTTATAGTGGCGAGAGGGGACCGATGAGCGCGAGCTGAGCTCGTCGTGGTCGACGGCACAGGCAGCTATCGGCGTGGGCGACGGTAGGGTGCGGTGCTATGTTCCCTGGCGAAGATCAATGGCATGGTGGCGAGGTGTGGGGCGGTGCTGATCGGTCGGAATGCTTCGACGCTCTGAGCGGGTCCGACGGAGGTTTTGATGGCGCATAGCACGCATGGTCCGCGCGGAGGCGAACGGGCGTGTCTGCAGGGTTGTTGGGGTGGTGGTGATCATGCGTGCACGCGGCGAGGGCGGCACGCGATCTGTGGGCGTGTGTCGAGGGTGGCGCTCTGGCACGCGCTCTCGGCATGGTCACAGAGAGGTTTGGCATGAGCGTGGCATGTGGTCCAGTGGCTGGCATTGCTCGAGGCTGGAACAGGGAGTGGCGATGGACGGTGGTGTGCGTCCTAGACATGGTGTTTAGGCTTGGTGCTTGCTCTAGCTAGCTAGCCATGGTCGGCTGGCAAGGGTTCCTTCGGGATGGCATGGCATGGTGCGATGGGTAGGGGCTAGGGGTGGTCAAGGAACTGGTTGGCACTGGGGAAGACAAGTGTGATCAATGGTGAACAATGCTTAGACAAATTACTGCTCAAAATAGTGAAGTTTGGCCAATTTGATTTTCTGTCTCCAAGTGTTTGATGAAATGGCTGCAAGAAATTTATTTTTGAATTTTGAAAATATTTTTGGTGGGTGTGCTAGGAATGTGTTGAGGATTCTGTGGCTGCTTGGGTTTTGAAAATTGAGCTTGTTTGAGTGGTTTTTGAAATAGTGGGATCTTCCCATATGAGATAGATTCAATTTTAAACTGTCATTTAAACTTAGCATTTGAATGTTTTTGGATGATCACAAAGTGGGCCTTGGTACCTTATTATGAGTACTAACAAGGGGTGCAAAGATCCATACATGTTTCTGTTGAGTTTTGAAAATTAGAGATAGCCAAAGTAGGCATGGGAGTTAATTTGGCCAAAGTGACCATTCACTTAATTTATTTGTTTTGAGTTGTTTGTCTTTGGGAAAAGTTTGGGGATTGTTTAGATGATGTTTATATCACCTAAGAATCATTTTACAAGCAAAGAAACACAGAACCATGGCAATTCAAAAGAATCCAAATTTTGAATACACACGTATATGAATGCTCTCATATTTTTAGTTGGAAAAGTTTTTGTTAACCCTAATTTTGATGATTAGAGTTTGATGATCCAAGTTTAATATTTTTGGGATGTTACAGGAGCTTGATCGACCTGTTGAGCTAGTGATCCCTGGTGTAACCATGAGCTCACACCCTAATAACACAAAAGGAGGACAGTCATATGAAATGTGAAGAGCAGCACTGATGTACAACACAAATATCATATGTTCCAAATCAAAGAGGAGTTTATATTCTTTAAGCATGCCACCTACAGATTTTTTTAAAAATAAACAACAAGCACACTTTACATTTGACAACACAATCTGTCCAAGATATTATAAGCATATGATGAGATAGTCAATGATCATCCAAACCAAGTAGCATAGATACTAAGAAAATTACCTGAAGCATTACATCATTCAGTTATAACAAATAGGAGCATCTACCTCCATCAGCACAAAAATTAGAGACTAACTAGAACCTCTACATTACTATCAGATGGTTACAACTAATATAGGACATGTTCAGAAAAAGAAACACAATCCGAGTCATTGAAGAAATGGTTCAGTTAAGCATGTATGTACACAAAAGAGTAGTAGTACAAGGTGTTCAGGATCCTATCAGTGAATTCCATAAGCCTAGAAGTGAACCAATGGTTCAGAGAGGAACTTTGTTTAAATTAAATTCAAGTAAACACCTGTAAACTCATCACAGGCCATTGAAAATACAACTTTCCCAAATGAAGCATATCACATCACATATCAGTAGATCATCAAACATTTTCAACAAGAGTATGCTTGGGATAAACCTAGATTTATACTTAGCACTAGATTTCATTTATAAGGAACTAGGCCACGGTTCTAATTCCTAGACTAGTTAAATTATAATGGCCAAATCATACAACATCACGAATAGACTAACCAGAGTAAACTGCAGTAAGTACACCATTCCAAAATGATCTATTGCAAATTATTGATGCATAGTATCCATACCAAAACACCTATCAACCACGTAATCAAATCTAGGTCTAATTAAAACCTTAATAACCAGCACTACATCAGCTACAGGACCAATAAGACTAACTAAATCAATTAATTGAGGTATATCCATGAACATGAGCCTAAATTAAAGGGGAAATTTGAGACATACCTCACTGTAGTCGATGTAGGAGGAGGGGGCAGCTGCTGCCGACCACCTCACCAATGTGAGGGAGGCTACGGTCAGCCATAGCAGTAGTAGCAAATGGTGGTCGGGGGGCGTCGTGGTGAGGGGAACCTTGGAGGATTGTCCAGTGAGACAGTGCCGGCCAGCAGCAAAGGTGAGAGCTGCCGAGAATGGTCGAAAAGGTCTACAAGGTGGCGAGCTAGGGTTTCCCCCGGGGTGAGAGTGCGAGGGTGCTAGGCACCATAGCGGAGGAGAATTGAGAGAGGAGAGATAGAAAAGCATAGCGACGCTGGGGGACGCTGGTGATTGATAGTGAGACAGGCGGCGACGCTGGCGGTGGCAGCAACATTGCCAGCGACTTGGAGGGGCGATGCGTGTGTGCGTGGGTTAAGTATGAGTGTGGTTGATGCGTGAGCGGAGAGATGGGGGCGAGGTGGGGTTGCCTTGAGCCAGATCGGACTAGGCCACACTAACCCAATCGCCACACCAAACATACCCTAAATTATAAAAAATGAAAAAACACAAAATAAGGGAATTACTAAATGAATCCTATAAATATTTTAGCTCTAGAAAATTATAGAAAATCCTAACAATATATATAATATATTTAAATAATCACGAAAATAAGATCTACCTAATAAAAATATAACTTCACTTGTTTAAAATAAATATAAAGCAAATAAATATTAACACCATTAAATTATAAGTGAAATTTCATAAAATAAAGAAAAATCCTAAAAATGAATAAAAATCATTTTTGTGTATAAAAATAAATCTACTATTTTATAAAAATACTTCCCTAATTTTTTACATATAAAAATTGAAGTAAATATTCAAAAACATTTAGTCCTTTATGGAATTTTATAAACATAAGAATAATACCTAAAAATAAATAAAAATCATTTTTAAGGTCTTGAATAAATTTATTACACTAGAAAAATATTGAATATATTAGCAGAAAAGTTTTTAATATTTTAAAGTAATAAATCCCTATCTATTATATATTTTTTGAAATTCCTTTAAGAACATTTCTTAAGTAAGAAATAATTATATTTCTTCAGAAATAATTATATTTCTTCAGAAATATTAAAACCTTAAAATCAAATTACTAAAGTTCTAAACCATAACTAAGGTTTATAATAAAACTTAAGTGTAAATTATTAACTTTAGTCTCAAAGCTTATAAACATCATGTCTAATACATTACATATGTTTTTTTGTTAACTTTGGTCTATTTCAATTAAGACATAAAGCATCTCAAGTCCAAACTAATCAATCAAACATCAAAAGGCATTGATGATGTTCTATTAACCATAAAGATTGTTTAAACCTTGGAAAAGAAATCTTTTCTTCAAATATTATTCTTTTTGCCACTTCAAACAATGATCTCATAATAAGTTCTTCAACTCTTAACAACTAAAACCAAGGAATTTTATCTTAGTCACCAAATGACAATTAATCATAGTCACATTACTTTATACCATACTTGTATATTTTGGATTGTTAACACTTAAGTTCTTTATAAATGCCATTACTTGTAAAGTAAAACTTGAAGATAAATCAACTCTTAAAAGTATCACCTAAACTCACTTCACTCAAAGTATTGGGAATCCACGTTAAGAGTTTTACAAAATGCATAGCATTACTTATGCATAATTGCATATTTCTTCTTTAAACATTAGTCCTTACGAGACCAATGATGTAGATTTCAGACATTGGATCTTATGTCGTCTCGAAGACCGTGAGTGCATAATCTTGCAATCACAAAAGGCAAGTTCACACTTGCTCATGTCCTTTGATTATTTTCTATAAAGTATTTTGCAAATCTAGTGTTGTCATAACCTGCATTTCAAAAAGGTCAGAAAATACTATTTTCATAATAGTATGATTACAGGTTATTTACCAAGAGGTAATAACCTACTATGAAAGTTCCGGTGGTAAAGGAACATATTATCTAGGACTGAAGAACCAATATTGCCAGTGATTCTTGTGCCGTATATTACGTGTTAACCATGAGATTTGGAATGGGACGGAGAAGTCAGCTGGATCGGCTCCCTTTCGCATGCATTGGACACTATTCTAGGCATTTGTAAGTTGCAGATCGCGGGTATAGCCGTTTTATACGGGGAAAAGTCTACCGTGGATCTGGGCCTACAAAAGACAATTTTCTAGTGTTAATGGTTGTTGTGTGTATCCAACTAAGGTATAGTTGTTTTATACGGGGAAAAGTCTACCTTGAGTTTGGGCATACGACAATTGCGGTGTATGCGGGGTCGCGGAGAAGGACAGTGATTGGCTTGGATCATCTATTGGGCCCCACACCATAGGAAGTGTGGACGGGAAAGATCGCCCGGTTGTGCAACAAGGATTAGATCTCTCATGGGTAAAGTAACGCACCTCTACAGAGTGTAGGAACTGTAACTTGTTACTCCCTGTTCCGGGAAGGAGCTACGAACGCGGCGGGAAAGGAACTCGATGAAAGTTCTGGTAAACTCGTGAAGGCTGACGGACATAGATTTTCAGAATAAAAGCAACCTTTGAAGATTACAAAAACTTGCATTGCCTATGACCTATGGTCTGTGGTTGTAGATATAGTGCATCATACACTCCTTTGCTAGTGAACTTGCTGAGTACGCTCATACTCAACGTATCTTCTTAATCCTTGCTAGATTCTAAAGCCAATATAGACGACGTCTACATATACATCAACTAAAGTGAAGGCGAAGTTGCTGATTAGATAGAAATATAATCTCTAGCCATAGAACCTACTTCTGTAGAGTATTGCAATAGCAGCAATATAAGACAATAGTTGAGATACTAGTCTTATTAGTATGATAGTTTTTGAGTTGTTTATTTCTGATTCTTCTTTGTAAGAAGTGTCTTTTGCTCTCTTTAACCTAGAGTGTTCTTTGGATCTTGTGTAAAGAGTTGAGTTGTAACCTATAGTCATGTCTTGGACCTGCTGTGTTTTTGTTGTACCACTCTGAGGGATGTAATACTAGTGAACGGTGTTTCATTGGTGTTATGTCAACGACTATAGTGTACTACATCATGCAGTGGTATGTTGGGTCACCGCATTCATCGTCTACTTCGTGGTGCTCTGGCGAGATTCTGACCTAGCGGCAGGGTGAGGGTGGCTGGGGGCTTACCAGGGCTCCACCTAGGGTTGGCGATGCAGGTGAACGAGCTTGTCGACGATGGCGAGTCGAATGCCTGTCATCGCAGCTCCTGGGGTGGATCCAAACGACGGCGCCTTTCCCTCATGGTAGCGGTGGACTCCGATCAAATCCTGGCGACAGGGTGCTCGCCTTGCTCCGGGAACAGGTCAGGGTTGTTTCTGAGTGAGAGAGGGGTAGAATGGTGTGAAGATTGAGGCTGAGGGAGAGGTCTATTTATACCCTGGCGAGTGAGGCAGTGCGGCATGGGTGGGGCTCGTCGACGACATTGCTACAGGTCAAGCTAAGCATGGAGGAGGGCATGGGTCTACGCTGCTGGGTGTGGCGATCGTCATGTGAGTCTCAGTCGGTCGGGCAACGTCGGTGCTCTATGCGGGTACTGCGGTGTTCGTTAGCGAGTACGGTGGTCGAGGGGGCATGCGGTGACCAATGGGCATGTCTGGGCGGTGGCTGGTGATTCCACGGGTGTGTGTACGAGCGGAGAGGTCGAGTCACGGTGTAGATGCGCGAGGCGGCTGCGGCGCTCCGTCGTGCTCTCGGCATGTCCGTGTCTCAAATGGGCATGTCCGTTCCAGTGTATCCACGTCTCGTCGTTGGTCGAGGGGTGAACAAAGAGGGGCGGTGAGGTCACGACTATCAGCTAGACATCGTGGGTGAGTGAGGGGTGGCATGTGGCTTCGTGTCCACTCGCATTGATCAAGAGAGTGCGGAAGAGTGGCTCAATTGCGCGGCTGTGTACTAGGGGTGATCATGGGTGATCTAGGGAAAATATTTGGAGTACAATTGCTGAGCAATTGATTGATCACAAACAATAGATAGTTGGTAGTTGTACTGTGATCACCAAGTGTTCGATCAAATGGCCGCATGAACTAAATCATCACCAAATTCAATGATTTTTGGTGGGTGCAATGATACTACTCTTGGTAGTCTCTGAGTGTAATGGCTTGCCAAGTGGTGAAGGTTTGAGTGGTTTTCCAAAAATGGCTATCTTGATACTTAAGATAGATTCAAATTTTAAATGCCTCTCAAAAGAGTTTTAAAATGTTTCTTCAAGGTTGGAAAGCTTCATTGGGTTCAGGGTCACTGGGTCTAGCAAGGGGAGAAAAGAAATGGGAAAGTTTCTGTTTGAGATTAGTTGCTAAAGATGCTCAAAGTGAGCTATTGGTTAACTTTGGCAGAAATGACCATTTGGTCTTAGGCTTTATATTTTCATTTTATTTTGTTTTTATTTGATTTGGTAGTGACCTAGATGATATGGTTTTGATATTTAAACCATTTCTCATCATTTACAACAATCAAACATGGCATGTCAATCATTCAAAAACTCAAACAATAAGATTTGAATTTAATTTATAAATGCTTTTGTTAACCCTAATCTTGATTAATTAGGGAATGATCCTCATTAATATTTTTGTGGTGTTACACAAGCAATCAGGGCTATCAATGGATCCAGGAGGTAAACTATTAAACCAAGCTTTAGCTTCTCCTTTTAGTGAAAAAGGGAAGATCTTAGCAATAAAGTACTTGCGCATCTTAACATCATCAGAGAATAAGGCACTCATAGTGGAAAGCTCATTCATATGTGCCACAGCCCTTTCATTCTCAGTCCCACAAAAAGGTTCTTTCTCTACAATGTTTATATAGGATAAATCAAGAGAGAAATCATAATATTTATCTTTAATGTCTATGGGAGAAGTAGCAAACTTTCCATCACGAGACTTCCCCATGATGAAAGGAATAGCAGCGAACAATAATAAATCCAAGTGAACTTACAAATAAAGCTATGCTCCCCGACAACGGCGCGAGAAAATAGTCTTGATGACCCAGAAGTATAGGGGATCGCAAAAGTCTTCGAGGATAGTATAACCCATTTTATTGATTCGACACAAGGGGAGCCAAAGAATACTTATAAGCCTTAACAATTGAGTTGTCAATTCAACTGCACCTGGAAATAGTATTGGTCACATAAGTTTTATCAGTAGAAACAATTTTGTAGTAGCAATAGCAAAGTAACAGTAGCAGTAAAACAAAGGCAGTAGTAACAATAGTAGCAAACAGTAAGATATGAGTGCGGTAGGCATAGGGATGGATGGACGGGTGTTGCATGGACGATACTATTCATGTAACTTCAAGATCTAGGGCAATTGCATATAAATAGGATAAAGCATCCAAGTACTAAACAATCATAGGCATGTGTTCCATATATAGTCATACGTGCTCACAATGAGAACAACATCTTTTGTCCAGCCAGCCCGTTGCAGCGGGGCCTTACGAGAATCTACTGGAAATTAAGGTACTCATTTTAATAGAGTACCGGAGCAAAGCATTAGCACTACATGAACACATGTAATCCTCATATCACAGCCATCCCCTCCGGTTGTCCCAATTTCTGTCAATTTGGGGCCTTTCGTTCCAGACAATGATATGTGTACACAACATGCAGATAAGATCACAAACAATACTATCATCAGGAATCAATAACATCTTCAGATCTGATACCATGGCACTTGGTCCCTAGTGACAAGCATTAAGCAAAACAAGTTGCAACAAAGTCAAATAGCACTAATAAAGATACTAGGCACCATACCATAACAATCTTATTCGATTACATGATAGATCTCATCTAATCCCTACCACCCCCATAGCCTACAGCGAGGGATTACTCACTCATGGATGGGGGTAACATGGATGGTTGATGGAGAGGCATTGGTGATGATGATGGTAATGATCTCCTCCAAAACCCCGTCCCGGCAGGGTGCCAGAACGGAGTTTTTGGTTCCAAATCGTGCTTTTTGGTGGTGGAGGCGTAGCGGAACTCTTTCTGGAAAAACGCCGAGCCCCCCCCCCTCCCCCAGAGTTTTTAGGTCGGGAGGCTTTATGTAGGAGAAGAAGGAGGGTAAGGGGGTGCCCGAGGTGGCCACACCCCCTCTAGGCCCGGCCAGGCACAGCCCACGCGGCCAGGGGGTGTGGGCCCCTCGTGGCCCTCCTCCATCTCGTCTTCTGGCTCCGTGAGTCTTTTGGTAATAGGATTTTTGGCACATTTTCCGGGATTTTCCCGAAAGTTGATTTTTTGCACAAAAACTAGATACCAAGGAAGTTCTGCTGAAAACAGCGTTAGTCTGTATTAGTTGTATTCAAATCACACAAGTTTAGAGGAGAAACAATAGCAAAAGTGTTCGGGAAAGTAGATACGTTTTGACGTATCAGCCACCCGCAAAGATTTTGAGCGCATAGGCGACATAATCGAGATATTATTCGGGAGCTTCTGCTTCCAGGTGGGGCAGACCGGCACCCTTCGCCTCCCTGAGCGGGTGCCACTTCCATCAATCAGGACCTCTTCATGGGTCCCGCCCATCGACGCCCTACGCACAATGACGCTGAGGGGCGATTCGGATGACAACAATACTTGTAACTCCGATCTATGTGATTCCCCTTCCGATGAAGGAACCTGCCGTTCCAAATCTGAGAGCTGCGGAAGCAGCCCCACTTCGTGAGTGCTACCTATGTCCCGTCATCCACGGCGGCAATGTCAACAACGGAGCCGACCCACCACTCAATACCAATACCCTCCCAACCCTCAGGTTCAAAATGTCAGAACCAGGGTGAACCCGACAAATAGGGGGGCTCGAGGCGCTGAGGGCGTAAATCGTCCCCACCACTAGATCCACCTCAATGAGGAAGGCTGTGAGATCGCATGCAAAGATGTGCGAGGCAATCACATCCTACCTATGGATGCCTTACGTGACTTGCTGATGGCCTATCACTGTCTCCTGATAGATGAACACAATCGGCAGGTCAAGGTACAAGACAAGCTCAAAAAGTGCAAGCGGGCAGCTGACGAGTCTAGCATGCAGCGAGTTGCCGCTCTCCGCCACTTTCGGCTCCTCTTCACACGACAACAACGCCAACAAGTACAGCTCCCGCCTAGAGCGCATGGACCCTGCCGCACGGCGCAAGGTAACCAAGGCCCTCGACACGTCCTTCATGGCGATGGACTCGCAAGGCAACATCAAGCTGAAAACGCCGCAGGCTGCGATCATGGCGGCCACCACCTATCTCATGTCCAATCCTCCTCTGACGAGAGACCCGAAGAACGCGATCCACAAGTCTGCGCTAGCAGGTCTCGGACTCATTGGAGCTGCGCTCCACGATGAAACCCCCGCGGAGCCAAAGAAAAAGGCCACGGTCAAGTTCACTCGAAGCCGCACACCCTCATCCGAGGAAGAGGAGCATGACCTGCCTCTATGCCGTCGGATCCCATGACGCCTGAGCAGCAACTACGACGCTCGTAGCGAGATCACACAATTCAAGATTGAAAAATCACATGCTAAGTGTGCATGCTCAACTGAGTCCGAGGAGGAGGACGATGGAGAACCGTGCGGAGCCAGATGCTTCAGCAGATCCGTTCGGCAATCGCGGATGCCGAGAAATTTCAAGCTCCCTTCAGACACCTCGAAGTTCGTTCGCGCGCAGGAGCCGAACACCTGGCTCGATGACCATCTATCGTCATTCAAGCTCCACTACAGGAACAAGAACACCGCCCTACAGTGCCTTTAGCTGCAGCTGACGGGCGCAGCCAGGGTTTGGCTTATCAGTCTCCCCTCTGGCTCCATTCAAAGCTAGGAAGTACTGGCGTATAGTTTCATCCGCAACTTCAAGGGCACCAGCAAGAGGCCAGCCTCAATCTAAGAGCTACGGGCCTGCACCCAAAGGGCTAGCGAGTCCATCCGCTCGTACATACTACGCTGGTCTCACATCAAGAACTCCACCACAAACATCTCCGAAGAGAGGGCGATTGATGCCTTCAAGGATGGCGTCAGGCGCCCATATTACAAGGAAAAGCTTGGGTGCGTCAAGCCCAAAACCCTTGATCACCTCATGGACATCGCCAACCGTTGGGCGGATGGCGAAGATTCCGTCAACCGAACTCATTCAGATGACGAAGATGACTTTGGCTACAGGCGCGAGCACCGCAGCAGGAGAAGATCGCACGCCTACAACGATCGCGATAGAGTAGCAACTACCGCAAAGGTGGCAAGCACAATAGCAGACACCACAACATCAACTAGATACGCCGATCGCAGCGACGATGGCAACCGCAATAGCGGACATCATAGCAGCAACTACCGTGATGGTGGACGGCCCACACAAACACGGCAACTTCGCAGCCGCAACGACGAGCCCTCGGCATTGCTCAAGGACTGACGGGAGTTCCATAAACTTAGCGAGGGCCCCACCCAGATGCGACGCCAGGCGGTGAATCCAGGATTCGCACCCGCCCCGGGTGTCGTGGCCCACGGAGCTCCTCCACCACCACCTAGAGGACCCTCGTAGCCGCCGGCTGCACCAGCACCGAACAATGGTGCAGATGGGTACCCGCCACCGATAGGGTCCATGATGATCCAGAAGGGGCGCCCAACCAACAGGGTGTAGAAGAAAATTACCCGCCAAGTCAACCTGGCTGTGAACTCCCCACCAGCCATACCTGAGTACCCCGACGGCTCAGAATGCTACATCACATTCTACAGATCGGATCACCCGCGCCAGATACCTCGCTCGGGTCACTCTGCTCTGGTGCTAGAGGCCCAAATCGGAGGGTTCGAGATGAGTCGTGTCTTCATGGACGGCGGCAACAACATCAACTTGATGTTCGCCAGCACACTCGTAGCTATGTGGATCCTACTCTGTAGCCTAGAGCCGTCAAACACGACGTTCCACGGTATCGTCCTAGGGAAGGGCATACCCCCTGGGCAAGATATGGATCGATTTCATCTTCGGCAAACCAAAAAACTTCAGGTGTCAGCGGCAGGAATTCGAAGTGGTGGACTGGCCATCACAGTACCACGCTATCCTCGGGTGCGTGGCATTCGCAAGATTCCTGGCAGTACCACACTACACGTACCTTCTACTAAAGATGCCAGGACCTAGGGGCATTAACACCATCCCAGGAAGCTTCACCAGGTTAGACAGCTGCGATAGAGACTTTAACATAATCTCTCAATCATTTTGCATGTAGTAAGAGCTCACAAGTCTCAAGGAGGTAACAGACAACGGGGACCACTAGTCACCAGGAAAAACGCAACTGATATGTCGTTCGACTCCACAATCAACAGAAAGAAGGTGCAGGTTCACCCGACCAACGCCTCCAAGACGATGTCTATCGCCAATGACTTGAGTCCTATATAGGAAAGCGCGCTCGTCGAATTCCTCTGTGAGTGCTGGGAAATCTTCGCCTGGTGTCCTGTGGACATGCCAGGAGTTCCCAGGGAATTCGCCGAGCATGCACTCAATGTGTTTCCAGATGTGAAACCAGTCAAGTAGTTGATGCATCGACTATTCGAGCCAAGAGACGAAGCCGTTGGTATCGAAGTCATCAAACTCCTCGATGCCAACTTCATCAGGGAGATCAAGGAAAGCGAATGGCTGGCCAACCCCGTGCTAGTCCCCAAGAAGGGCATGGACATCCTACGAATGTGCATGGACTTCACATCACTTAACAAGCACTGTCCCAAGGACTACTTACCTCTACCAAGGATCTATCAAATCATCGACTCCACTACAGGATGCGAGAAGCTCTCCTTCCTCAATGCCTACTTAGGCTACAACCAAATTCGACTGAAGGTCAGGAATCAGGAGAAAACGGTGTTCATCACGCCATTCGGGGTGTTCTGCTACAACACAATGCCTTTCGGGCTGAAGAAAGCAGGCGCCACTTACCAGAGATGCATGCAGGCATGTCTGAAGGACTAGATCGGTCGCAACATCCAGGCCTATGTCGACGACATAGTAATCAAGACCAATGAGGCCAGGACGCTCATCGACGATCTCCGCGAGACGTTCGATATCCTTGATCGCCACAAGATCAAGCTGAACCGAGACAAGTGCGCCTTCGGTGTCCCGTTAGGCCAGTTACTTAGGTACTTCATCTCCCAGCGTGGTATCGAGGCACACCCGAAGAAAATCAAGGCTATACTAGCCATGGAGAAGCCGAAGAACCTCAAGTGGGTCTAGCAGCTAGCTGGGCGAATCACGGCGCTCAGCAGATTCATTAGTCGCATGGGTGAGAAGGCTCTCCCCTTTTATCAACTGCTGCGCAAGGCCGACAAATTCGAGTGGACACCCGAAGCCGATGATGCATTCAAGGACCTCAAGCACATGCTCTCCACATCACCGGTCCTGGTCACGCCGAAAGAAAGAGAGCCCTTGCTGCTATACAAAGCAGCCACGCATCAGGTGGTCAGCACGCACTCGTGGTCGAATGACCCGAAGATGGCAAGACCCACGAGGTCCAGTGCCCAATTTACTACCTCGGTGAGGTACTGACCCTGAAAAAGAAGAGGTACCCTCGTTACTAGAATCTCACCTACAGCATATTCATAACGGCACGTCGGCTCAGCCACTACTTCCAGGAGCACCAGATCATGGTCGTCAATGACGCCCACTGTCGAACATCCTAAACAACCCCGAAGCCATGGGGCGCGTAACTCTGTGGGGCATCGAGTTGTCTCCTCGAGACATCATCTACGAGCGGCGCACTGCCATCAAATCTCAGGTCCTCCCTGACTTCCTCGTCCACTAGATGGATCTCGAGCTGCCGGATACTCCAGACATGCCACAGTCCTGGACAATGCATTACGACGGCTCCAAGCGTGAGGCTGGAGCCGGAGCCAGTTTCATACTGACGTCCTCTCAAGGAGACAAGATGAGGTACATCCTTCGGATGAAATTTTGTGCATCCAACAACGAGGCAGAGTACGAGGCACTCATACATGGCATGAGGATGGCCAAGGTGTGTGGTGCCACATGCCTCGTCATCTATGGCGACTCCAATCTCATCGTCCAGTAGACGATGAACGAGTGCAACGCTCACAGCACAAACATGATTGCATACCGTGCACTCTACAAGTCACTCGAAGGAGACTTTCACGGCTGCGAACTTCGGCATGTGGGTAGAGAAAGCAACGAAGAGGCTGACAAGGTCGCCAACATAGGCTCCACATGTGCCCCAGTGCCACCAGGCGTCTTCCTCGAGCAAATATGCGTACCCTCTATCAAGAAGAAATTCCCAAAAGGCACGGTGGAAGCTTCAGAGCACTCGGGGGCTGCGCTGTAGGGTTTCATAGCATGGAAAACAAAAAAATTCTATAGCATGAACACACACAAGCCAAGATCTATCTACTAGATTGTAGCAACGATTCGATAGAGTACTAACCCTCGAAGATCCAAAGCGGTTAAAGAGAGCAGATTCTTGTGGGTGATGTAGTTGTACACTTGCCGATCTCAAGATCACGTAGACGATCCTTCCGGCGCTACGTTCCGGCAGCGCTTCCGTAGTCGGTCACATGTTCGGTACTCGATCAAGACCTTCCTATCCCTTGTTCCAGCAGGCAGCAGAGGTTGTAGTTCTCCCCTCGCGATTCCGGCAGCACGACGGTGTGGTGTCAGAAGTAGAGGGAAGATCCCCTAGGGCTTCGCCTAGGCCGGAGCGGGTTATGGTGGAGAATTAGGGTTTCTGGTGATCTAGGGTTTAGAGGGCCGGAGAGGAGGAGGTGGAGTCAGCGGCGGCTAGGGCGGCGGAGACGAACCGGCGGCGGCGCTGGGCGACGGCGCTGGTATGGAGAGGGGCTGGTGTTTTATCTCTTGGGGCACCCCCTCCCCTCTATTTATGAGAGGGAGGGCAGCTTGGGAGAGGGTAGTTTGAATCCTTCCCCAACTCCCTCTCCTAGTTGGCTTGTGGTGGAGGGAAAGAAGGATCCTTTCCTTCCTCCACTAGGATACATTGTCCCAGTTTGACTTTTCAAACTTGCCTTTTGACTTTCAATTTGGAGCTCAATTTCTTTCTTACAAATGCCCAACCAAGTGACCTAGTACATGATGCAATCATTCCACTTATTCATGATACATTCATGAACCCTTCCCCTTCTGGTCCGATGAACCTTCTAGACCCTTCTAGAACCTTCCGTTGAAAACACCGGAATTATTCCTGAACTCTGGAATTAGACTTTCCATATATGAATCTTATTCTCCAGACCATTCCGAATCTCCTCGTGATATCCCGGATCCCATCCGAGACTCCGAACAACGTTCGGTCTCCCTACTTACATTCCATATCTACTAAACAACATCGAATCCTTAAGTGTGTCTCCCTACGGTTCATGAATTATGCAGACATGATCGAGACTCTTCTCCGATCAATAACCAATAGAGTAATCTGGATATTCATATGGTTCCCACATATTTATACGATTACTTTGTGATCGAATGAACCATTTACATACGATACCAATTTCCCTTTGTCTCGCAATATTTTACTTATCCGAGGTCTGATCGTCGGTATCTCTGCATACCTAGTTCGACCTCATTACTGATAAGTACTATTTACTCGTTACTGTGGTATGTGATCCCTTGTGATCCAGTCACATGCTTGGAAGCTAATTGGATGACATTCCATCGAGAGGGCCCAGAGTATATCTATCCGTCATATGGATGGACAAATCCCACTCTTGATCCATGTGCGTCAACACATACTTTCCGAACACTCAATGCCACCTTTATAGCCACCCAGTTACGGAGTGGTGTTTGATGTCATCGAAGCATCCATCCGGTGATGGTGATTAACATGATCTCATGGTCGAAGGATTTAGGTTACTATGTATTTGAAAGCTTATAGCAAGTGAACTATTTTAAATGACTTGATATTATGCTAATCTTAACTATAGGAGTATGTCCATCACATCATTCTCCTAATGATATGACCTTGTTGTTAATAACATCTCAATGTTCATGATTAGGAAACCATGATCATATATTAACCAATAAGCTAGTTTAATAAGAGGATTTACTAGGGACTCTTTTATGTTTACAAATCACACAAGTATTAATGTTTACGGTTAATACAATTATAGCATGATATGTAAACATTTATCATAAGCATGAAGATATGATAATAACCACTTTATTATTGCCTCTTGGGCATATCTCCAACAGTCTCCCACTTGCACTAGAGACAATAATCTAGTTTCAAATATTTGTGTATTCAACACCTATGACTTTCTGGTGTTGTATGTACACGATTGTTAGAGGTCAACTGATCTTCGGATTCGACACTTACAGGTCCGTGTGTAATTGCATGTCTTTGCATCTCCACGCATCACTCATTCTCTAGTGAGATGGCTTTGTATAAATTTGGTCCTTTGGTGAGACCTTTAGTTCCTTAGGGTTAAAACATGTTGATAATATTGTCGTACAATATATCTTCATAGTACTATCCCGCTGTGAACCACACCTAGTTTGATAACCAATAAGACTAACTAAATCAATTAATTGAGGTATATCCATGAACATGAGCCTAAACTAAAGGGGAAATTTGAGACATACCTCACTGTAGTCGATGTAGGAGGAGGGGGCAGCTGCTGCCGACCACCTCACCAATGTGAGGGAGGCTACGGTCAGCCATAGCAGTAGTAGCAAATGGTGGTCGGGGGGCGTCGTGGTGAGGGGAACCTTGGAGGATTGTCCAGTGAGACAGTGCCGGCCAGCAGCAAAGGTGAGAGCTGCCGAGAATGGTCGAAAATGTCTACAAGGTGGCGAGCTAGGGTTTCCCCCGGGGTGAGAGTGCGAGGGTGCTAGGCACCATAGCGGAGGAGAATTGAGAGAGGAGAGATAGAAAAGCATAGCGACGCTGGGGGACGCTGGTGATTGATAGTGAGACAGGCGGCGACGCTGGCGGTGGCAGCAACATTGCCAGCGACTTGGAGGGGCGATGCGTGTGTGCGTGGGTTAAGTATGAGTGTGGTTGATGCGTGAGCGGAGAGATGGGGGCGAGGTGGGGTTGCCTTGAGCCAGATCGGACTAGGCCACACTAACTCAATCCCCACACCAAACAGACCCTAAATTATAAAAAATGAAAAAACACAAAATAAGGGAATTACTAAATGAATCCTATAAATATTTTAGCTCTAGAAAATTATAGAAAATCCTAACAATATATATAATATATTTAAATAATCACGAAAATAAGATCTACCTAATAAAAATATAACTTCACTTGTTTAAAATAAATATAAAGCAAATAAATATTAACACCATTAAATTATAAGTGAAATTTCATAAAATAAAGAAAAATCCTAAAAATGAATAAAAATCATTTTTGTGTATAAAAATAAATCTACTATTTTATAAAAATACTTCCCTAATTTTTTACATATAAAAATTGAAGTAAATATTCAAAAACATTTAGTCCTTTATGGAATTTTATAAACATAAGAATAATACCTAAAAATAAATAAAAATCATTTTTAAGGTCTTGAATAAATTTATTACACTAGAAAAATATTGAATATATTAGCAGAAAAGTTTTTAATATTTTAAAGTAATAAATCCCTATCTATTATATATTTTTTGAAATTCCTTTAAGAACATTTCTTAAGTAAGAAATAATTATATTTCTTCAGAAATAATTATATTTCTTCAGAAATATTAAAACCTTAAAATCAAATTACTAAAGTTCTAAACCATAACTAAGGTTTATAATAAAACTTAAGTGTAAATTATTAACTTTAGTCTCAAAGCTTATAAACATCATGTCTAATACATTACATATGTTTTTTTGTTAACTTCGGTCTATTTCAATTAAGACATAAAGCATCTCAAGTCCAAACTAATCAATCAAACATCAAAAGGCATTGATGATGTTCTATTAACCATAAAGATTGTTTAAACCTTGGAAAAGAAATCTTTTCTTCAAATATTATTCTTTTTGCCACTTCAAACAATGATCTCATAATAAGTTCTTCAACTCTTAACAACTAAAACCAAGGAATTTTATCTTAGTCACCAAATGACAATTAATCATAGTCACATTACTTTATACCATACTTGTATATTTTGGATTGTTAACACTTAAGTTCTTTATAAATGCCATTACTTGTAAAGTAAAACTTGAAGATAAATCAACTCTTAAAAGTATCACCTAAACTCACTTCACTCAAAGTATTGGGAATCCACGTTAGGAGTTTTACAAAATGCATAGCATTACTTATGCATAATTGCATATTTCTTCTTTAAACATTAGTCCTTACCAGACCAATGATGTAGATTTCAGACATTGGATCTTATGTCGTCTCGAAGACCGTGAGTGCATAATCTTGCAATCACAAAAGGCAAGTTCACACTTGCTCATGTCCTTTGATTATTTTCTATAAAGTATTTTGCAAATCTAGTGTTGTCATAACCTGCATTTCAAAAAGGTCAGAAAATACTATTTTCATAATAGTATGATTACAGGTTATTTACCAAGAGGTAATAACCTACTATGAAAGTTCCGGTGGTAAAGGAACATATTATCTAGGACTGAAGAACCAATATTGCCAGTGATTCTTGTGCCGTATATTACGTGTTAACCATGAGATTTGGAATGGGACGGAGAAGTCAGCTGGATCGGCTCCCTTTCGCATGCATTGGACACTATTCTAGGCATTTGTAAGTTGCAGATCGCGGGTATAGCCGTTTTATACGGGGAAAAGTCTACCGTGGATCTGGGCCTACAAAAGACAATTTTCTAGTGTTAATGGTTGTTGTGTGTATCCAACTAAGGTATAGTTGTTTTATACGGGGAAAAGTCTACCTTGAGTTTGGGCATACGACAATTGCGGTGTATGCGGGGTCGCGGAGAAGGACAGTGATTGGCTTGGATCATCTATTGGGCCCCACACCATAGGAAGTGTGGACGGGAAAGATCGCCCGGTTGTGCAACAAGGATTAGATCTCTCATGGGTAAAGTAACGCACCTCTACAGAGTGTAGGAACTGTAACTTGTTACTCCCTGTTCCGGGAAGGAGCTACGAACGCGGCGGGAAAGGAACTCGATGAAAGTTCTGGTAAACTCGTGAAGTCTGACGGACATAGATTTTCAGAATAAAAGCAACCTTTGAAGATTACAAAAACTTGCATTGCCTATGACCTATGGTCTGTGGTTGTAGATATAGTGCATCATACACTCCTTTGCTAGTGAACTTGCTGAGTACGTTCATACTCAACGTATCTTCTTAATCCTTGCTAGATTCTAAAGCCAATATAGACGACGTCTACATATACATCAACTAAAGTGAAGGCGAAGTTGCTGATTAGATAGAAATATAATCTCTAGCCATAGAACCTACTTCTGTAGAGTATTGCAATAGCAGCAATATAAGACAATAGTTGAGATACTAGTCTTATTAGTATGATAGTTTTTGAGTTGTTTATTTCTGATTCTTCTTTGTAAGAAGTGTCTTTTGCTCTCTTTAACCTAGAGTGTTCTTTGGATCTTGTGTAAAGAGTTGAGTTGTAACCTATAGTCATGTCTTGGACCTGCTGTGTTTTTGTTGTACCACTCTGAGGGATGTAATACTAGTGAACGGTGTTTCATTGGTGTTATGTCAACGACTATAGTGTACTACATCATGCAGTGGTATGTTGGGTCACCGCATTCATCGTCTACTTCGTGGTGCTCTGGCGAGATTCTGACCTAGCGGCAGGGTGAGGGTGGCTGGGGGCTTACCAGGGCTCCACCTAGGGTTGGCGATGCAGGTGAACGAGCTTGTCGACGAGGGCGAGTCGAATGCCTGTCATGGCAGCTCCTGGGGTGGATCCAAACAACGGCGCCTTTCCCTCATGGTAGCGGTGGACTCCGATCAAATCCTGGCGACAGGGTGCTCGCCTTGCTCCGGGAACAGGTCAGGGTTGTTTCTGAGTGAGAGAGGGGTAGAATGGTGTGAAGATTGAGGCTGAGGGAGAGGTCTATTTATACCCTGGCGAGTGAGGCAGTGCGGCATGGGTGGGGCTCGTCGACGACATTGCTACAGGTCAAGCTAAGCATGGAGGAGGGCATGGGTCTACGCTGCTGGGTGTGGCGATCGTCATGTGAGTCTCAGTCGGTCGGGCAACGTCGGTGCTCTATGCGGGTACTGCGGTGTTCGTTAGCGAGTACGGTGGTCGAGGGGGCATGCGGTGACCAATGGGCATGTCTGGGCGGTGGCTGGTGATTCCACGGGTGTGTGTACGAGCGGAGAGGTCGAGTCACGGTGTAGATGCGCGAGGCGGCTGCGGCGCTCCGTCGTGCTCTCGGCATGTCCGTGTCTCAAATGGGCATGGCCGTTCCAGTGTATCCACGTCTCGTCGTTGGTCGAGGGGTGAACAAAGAGGGGTGGTGAGGTCACGACTATCAGCTAGACATCGTGGGTGAGTGAGGGGTGGCATGTGGCTTCGTGTCCACTCGCATTGATCAAGAGAGTGCGGAAGAGTGGCTCAATTGCGCGGCTGTGTACTAGGGGTGATCATGGGTGAGCTAGGGCAATTATTTGGAGTACAATTGCTGACCAAGTGATTGATCACAAACAATAGATAGTTGGTAGTTGTACTGTGATCACCAAGTGTTCGATCAAATGGCCGCATGAACTAAATCATCACCAAATTCAATGATTTTTGGTGGGTGCACTGATACTACTCTTGGTAGTCTCTGAGTGTAATGGCTTGCCAAGTGGTGAAGGTTTGAGTGGTTTTCCAAAAATGGCTATCTTGATACTTAAGATAGATTCAAATTTTAAATGCCTCTCAAAAGAGTTT
This sequence comes from Avena atlantica, assembly GCA_910589765.1. Lineage (NCBI taxonomy): Eukaryota > Viridiplantae > Streptophyta > Magnoliopsida > Poales > Poaceae > Avena > Avena atlantica. Next base: position 313,643,077 of record OU342736.1, read on the forward strand.
GAAAATGTTTCTTCAAGGTTGGAAAGCTTCATTGGGTTCAGGGTCACTAGGTCTAGCAAGGGGAGAAAAGAAATGGGAAAGTTTCTGTTTGAGATTAGTTGCTAAAGATGCTCAAAGTGAGCTATTGGTTAACTTTGGCAGAAATGACCATTTGGTCTTAGGCTTTATATTTTCATTTTATTTTGTTTTTATTTGATTTGGTAGTGACCTAGATGATATGGTTTTGATATTTAAACCATTTCTCATCATTTACAACAATCAAACATGGCATGTCAATCATTCAAAAACTCAAACAATAAGATTTGAATTTAATTTATAAATGCTTTTGTTAACCCTAATCTTGATTAATTAGGGAATGATCCTCATTAATATTTTTGTGGTGTTACACAAGCAATCAGGGCTATCAATGGATCCAGGAGGTAAACTATTAAACCAAGCTTTAGCTTCTCCTTTTAGTGAAAAAGGGAAGATCTTAGCAATAAAGTACTTGCGCATCTTAACATCATCAGAGAATAAGGCACTCATAGTGGAAAGCTCATTCATATGTGCCACAGCCCTTTCATTCTCAGTCCCACAAAAAGGTTCTTTCTCTACAATGTTTATATAGGATAAATCAAGAGAGAAATCATAATATTTATCTTTAATGTCTATGGGAGAAGTAGCAAACTTTCCATCACGAGACTTCCCCATGATGAAAGGAATAGCAGCGAACAATAATAAATCCAAGTGAACTTACAAATAAAGCTATGCTCCCCGACAACGGCGCGAGAAAATAGTCTTGATGACCCAGAAGTATAGGGGATCGCAAAAGTCTTCGAGGATAGTATAACCCATTTTATTGATTCGACACAAGGGGAGCCAAAGAATACTTATAAGCCTTAACAATTGAGTTGTCAATTCAACTGCACCTGGAAATAGTATTGGTCACATAAGTTTTATCAGTAGAAACAATTTTGTAGTAGCAATAGCAAAGTAACAGTAGCAGTAAAACAAAGGCAGTAGTAACAATAGTAGCAAACAGTAAGATATGAGTGCGGTAGGCATAGGGATGGATGGACGGGTGTTGCATGGACGATACTATTCATGTAACTTCAAGATCTAGGGCAATTGCATATAAATAGGATAAAGCATCCAAGTACTAAACAATCATAGGCATGTGTTCCATATATAGTCATACGTGCTCACAATGAGAACAACATCTTTTGTCCAGCCAGCCCGTTGCAGCGGGGCCTTACGAGAATCTACTGGAAATTAAGATACTCATTTTAATAGAGTACCAGAGCAAAGCATTAGCACTACATGAACACATGTAATCCTCATATCACAGCCATCCCCTCCGGTTGTCCCAATTTCTGTCAATTTGGGGCCTTTCGTTCCAGACAATGATATGTGTACACAACATGCAGATAAGATCACAAACAATACTATCATCAGGAATCAATAACATCTTCAGATCTGATACCATGGCACTTGGGCCCTAGTGACAAGCATTAAGCAAAACAAGTTGCAACAAAGTCAAATAGCACTAATAAAGATACTAGGCACCATACCATAACAATCTTATTCGATTACATGATAGATCTCATCTAATCCCTACCACCCCCATAGCCTACAGCGAGGGATTACTCACTCATGGATGGGGGTAACATGGATGGTTGATGGAGAGGCGTTGGTGATGATGATGGTAATGATCTCCTCCAAAACCCCGTCCCGGCAGGGTGCTAGAACGGAGTTTTTGGTTCCAAATCGTGCTTTTTGGTGGTGGAGGCGTAGCGGAACTCTTTCTGGAAAAACGCCGAGCCCCCCCTCCCCCAGAGTTTTTAGGTCGGGAGGCTTTATGTAGGAGAAGAAGGAGGCTAAGGGGGTGCCCGAGGTGGCCACACCCCCTCCAGGCCCGGCCAGGCACAGCCCACGCGGCCAGGGGGTGTGGGCCCCTCGTGGCCCTCCTCCATCTCGTCTTCTGGCTCCGTGAGTCTTTTGGTAATAGGATTTTTGGCACATTTTCCGGGATTTTCCCGAAAGTTGATTTTTTGCACAAAAACTAGATACCAAGGAAGTTCTGCTGAAAACAGCGTTAGTCTGTATTAGTTGTATTCAAATCACACAAGTTTAGAGGAGAAACAATAGCAAAAGTGTTCGGGAAAGTAGATACGTTTTGACGTATCAGCCACCCGCAAAGATTTTGAGCGCATAGGCGACATAATCGAGATATTATTCGGGAGCTTCTGCTTCCAGGTGGGGCAGACCGGCACCCTTCGCCTCCCTGAGCGGGTGCCACTTCCATCAATCAGGACCTCTTCATGGGTCCCGCCCATCGACGCCCTACGCACAATGACGCTGAGGGGCGATTCGGATGACAACAATACTTGCAACTCCGATCTATGTGATTCCCCTTCCGATGAAGGAACCTGCCGTTCCAAATCTGAGAGCTGCGGAAGCAGCGATCCACTTCGTGAGTGCTACCTATGTCCCGTCATCCACGGCGGCAATGTCAACAACGGAGCCGACCCACCACTCAATACCAATACCCTCCCAACCCTCAGGTTCAAAATGTCGGAACCAGGGTGAACCCGACAAATAGGGGGGCTTGAGGCGCTGAGGGCGTAAATCGTCCCCACCACTAGATCCACCTCAATGAGGAAGGCTGTGAGATCGCATGCAAAGATGTGCGAGGCAATCAAATCCTACCTATGGATGCCTTACGTGACTTGCTGATGGCCTATCACTGTCTCCTGATAGATGAACACAATCGGCAGGTCAAGGTACAAGACAAGCTCGAAAAGTGCAAGCGGGCAGCTGACGAGTCTAGCATGCAGCGAGTTGCCGCTCTCCGCCACTTTCGGCTCCTCTTCACACGACAACAACGCCAACAAGTACAGCTCCCGCCTAGAGCGCATGGACCCTGCCGCACGGCGCAAGGTAACCAAGGCCCTCGACACGTCCTTCATGGCGATGGACTCGCAAGGCAACATCAGGCTGAAAACGCCGCAGGCTGCGATCATGGCGGCCACCACCTATCTCATGTCCAATCCTCCTCTGACGAGAGACCCGAAGAATGCGATCCACAAGTCTGCGCTAGCAGGTCTCGGACTCATTGGAGCTGCGCTCCACGATGAAACCCCCGCGGAGCCAAAGAAAAAGGCCACGGTCAAGTTCACTCGAAGCCGCACACCCTCATCCGAGGAAGAGGAGCATGACCTGCCTCTATGCCGTCGGATCCCATGACGCCTGAGCAGCAACTACGACGCTCGTAGCGAGATCACACAATTCAAGATTGAAAAATCACATGCTAAGTGTGCATGCTCAACTGAGTCCGAGGAGGAGGACGATGGAGAACCGTGCGGAGCCAGATGCTTCAGCAGATCCGTTCGGCAATCGCGGATGCCGAGAAATTTCAAGCTCCCTTCAGACACCTCGAAGTTCGTTCGCGCGCAGGAGCCGAACACCTGGCTCGATGACCATCTATCGTCATTCAAGCTCCACTACAGGAACAAGAACACCGCCCTACAGTGCCTTTAGCTGCAGCTGACGGGCGCAGCCAGGGTTTGGCTTATCAGTCTCCCCTCTGGCTCCATTCAAAGCTAGGAAGTACTGGCGTATAGTTTCATCCGCAACTTCAAGGGCACCAGCAAGAGGCCAACCTCAATCTAAGAGCTACGGGCCTGCACCCAAAGGGCTAGCGAGTCCATCCGCTCGTACATACTACGCTGGTCTCACATCAAGAACTCCACCACAAACATCTCCGAAGAGAGGGCGATTGATGCCTTCAAGGATGGCGTCAGGCGCCCATATTACAAGGAAAAGCTTGGGTGCGTCAAGCCCAAAACCCTTGATCACCTCATGGACATCGCCAACCGTTGGGCGGATGGCGAAGATTCCGTCAACCGAACTCATTCAGATGACGAAGATGACTTTGGCTACAGGCGCGAGCACCGCAGCAGGAGAAGATCGCACGCCTACAACGATCGCGATAGAGTAGCAACTACCGCAAAGGTGGCAAGCACAATAGCAGACACCACAACATCAACTAGATATGCCGATCGCAGCGACGATGGCAACCGCAATAGCGGACATCATAGCAGCAACTACCGTGATGGTGGACGGCCCACACAAACACGGCAACTTCGCAGCCGCAACGACGAGCCCTCGGCATATGATAAGCTATCTGGTCCCTGCACCATCCACTTCTACATTGACAAACAAGATGGTAAGAAGAAGGCCAACCGTATGCTCAAGGACTGACGGGAGTTCCATAAGCTTAGCGAGGGCCCCACCCAGATGCGACGCCAGGCGGTGAATCCAGGATTCGCACCCGCCCCGGGTGTCGTGGCCCACGGAGCTCCTCCACCACCACCTAGAGGACCCTCGTAGCCGCCGGCTGCACCAGCACCGAACAATGGTGCAGATGGGTACCCGCCACCGATAGGGTCCATGATGATCCAGAAGGGGCGCCCAACCAACAGGGTGTAGAAGAAGATTACCCGCCAAGTCAACCTGGCTGTGAACTCCCCACCAGCCATACCTGAGTACCCCGGCGGCTCGGAATGCTACATCACATTCTACAGATCGGAGCACCCGCGCCAGATACCTCGCTCGGGTCACTCTGCTCTGGTGCTAGAGGCCCAAATCGGAGGGTTCGAGATGAGTCGTGTCTTCATGGACGGCGGCAACAACATCAACTTGATGTTCGCCAGCACACTCGTAGCTATGTGGATCCTACTCTGTAGCCTAGAGCCGTCAAACACGACGTTCCACGGTATCGTCCTAGGGAAGGGCATACCCCCTGGGCAAGATATGGATCGATTTCATCTTCGGCAAACCAAAAAACTTCAGGTGTGAGCGGCAGGAATTCGAAGTGGTGGACTGGCCATCACAGTACCACGCTATCCTCGGGTGTGTGGCATTCGCAAGATTCCTGGCAGTACCACACTACACGTACCTTCTACTAAAGATGCCAGGACCTAGGGGCATTAACACCATCCCAGGAAGCTTCACCAGGTCAGACAGCTGCGATAGAGACTTTAACATAATCTCTCAATCATTTTGCATGTAGTAAGAGCTCACAAGTCTCAAGGAGGTAACAGACAACGGGGACCACTAGTCACCAGGAAAAACGCAACTGATATGTCGTTCGACTCCACAATCAACAGAAAGAAGGTGCAGGTTCACCCGACCAACGCCTCCAAGACGATGTCTATTGCCAATGACTTGAGTCCTATATAGGAAAGCGCGCTCGTCGAATTCCTCTGTGAGTGCTGGGAAATCTTCGCCTGGTGTCCTGCGGACATGCCAGGAGTTCCCAGGGAATTCGCCGAGCATGCACTCAATGTGTTTCCAGATGTGAAACCAGTCAAGTAGTTGATGCATCGACTATTCGAGCCAAGAGACGAAGCCGTTGGTATCGAAGTCATCAAACTCCTCGATGCCAACTTCATCAGGGAGATCAAGGAAAGCGAATGGCTGGCCAACCCCGTGCTAGTCCCCAAGAAGGGCATGGACATCCTACGAATGTGCATGGACTTCACATCACTTAACAAGCACTGTCCCAAGGACTACTTACCTCTACCAAGGATCTATCAAATCATCGACTCCACTACAGGATGCGAGAAGCTCTCCTTCCTCAATGCCTACTTAGGCTACAACCAAATTCGACTGGAGGTCAGGAATCAGGAGAAAACGGTGTTCATCACGCCATTCGGGGTGTTCTGCTACAACACAATGCCTTTCGGGCTGAAGAAAGCAGGCGCCACTTACCAGAGATGCATGCAGGCATGTCTGAAGGACTAGATCGGTCGCAACATCCAGGCCTATGTCGACGACATAGTAATCAAGACCAATGAGGCCAGGACGCTCATCGACGATCTCCGCGAGACGTTCGATATCCTTGATCGCCACAAGATCAAGCTGAACCGAGACAAGTGCGCCTTCGGTGTCCCGTTAGGCCAGTTACTTAGGTACTTCATCTCCCAGCGTGGTATCGAGGCACACCCGAAGAAAATCAAGGCTATACTAGCCATGGAGAAGCCGAAGAACCTCAAGTGGGTCTAGCAGCTAGCTGGGCGAATCACGGCGCTCAGCAGATTCATTAGTCGCATGGGTGAGAAGGCTCTCCCCTTTTATCAACTGCTGCGCAAGGCCGACAAATTCGAGTGGACACCCGAAGCCGATGATGCATTCAAGGACCTCAAGCACATGCTCTCCACATCACCGGTCCTGGTCACGCCGAAAGAAAGAGAGCCCTTGCTGCTATACAAAGCAGCCACGCATCAGGTGGTCAGCACGCACTCGTGGTCGAATGACCCGAAGATGGCAAGACCCACGAGGTCCAGTGCCCAATTTACTACCTCGGTGAGGTACTGACCCTGACAAAGAAGAGGTACCCTCGTTACTAGAAGCTCACCTACAGCATATTCATAACGGCACGTCGGCTCAGCCACTACTTCCAGGAGCACCAGATCATGGTCGTCAATGACGCCCACTGTCGAACATCCTAAACAACCCCGAAGCCATGGGGCGCGTAACTCTGTGGGGCATCGAGTTGTCTCCTCGAGACATCATCTACGAGCGGCGCACTGCCATCAAATCTCAGGTCCTCCCTGACTTCCTCGTCCACTAGATGGAGCTCGAGCTGCCGGATACTCCAGACATGCCACAGTCCTGGACAATGCATTACGACGGCTCCAAGCGTGAGGCTGGAGCCAGAGCCAGTTTCATACTGACGTCCTCTCAAGGAGACAAGATGAGGTACATCCTTCGGATGAAATTTTGTGCATCCAACAACGAGGCAGAGTACGAGGCACTCATACATGGCATGAGGATGGCCAAGGTGTGTGGTGCCACATGCCTCGTCATCTATGGCGACTCCAATGTCATCGTCCAGTAGACGATGAACGAGTGCAACGCTCACAGCACAAACATGATTGCATACCGTGCACTCTACAACTCACTCGAAGGAGACTTTCACGGCTGCGAACTTCGGCATGTGGGTAGAGAAAGCAACGAAGAGGCTGACAAGGTCGCCAACATAGGCTCCACATGTGCCCCAGTGCCACCAGGCGTCTTCCTCGAGCAAATATGCGTACCCTCTATCAAGAAGAAATTCCCAAAAGGCACGGTGGAAGCTTCAGAGCACTCGGGGGCTGCGCTGTAGGGGTTCATAGCATGGAAAACAAAAAAATTCTATCGCATGAACACACACAAGCCAAGATCTATCTACTAGATTGTAGCAACGATTCGATAGAGTACTAACCCTCAAAGATCCAAAGCGGTTAAAGAGAGCAGATTCTTGTGGGTGATGTAGTTGTACACTTGCCGATCTCAAGATCATGTAGACGATCCTTCCGGCGCTACGTTCCGGCAGCGCTTCCGTAGTCGGTCACATGTTCGGTACTCGATCAAGACCTTCCTATCCCTTGTTCCAGCAGGCAGCAGAGGTTGTAGTTCTCCCCTCGCGATTCCGGCAGCACGACGGTGTGGTGTCAGAAGTAGAGGGAAGATCCCCTAGGGCTTCGCCTAGGCCGGAGCGGGTTATGGTGGAGAATTAGGGTTTCTGGTGATCTAGGGTTTAGAGGGCCGGAGAGGAGGAGGTGGAGTCAGCGGCGGCTAGGGCGGCGGAGACGAACCGGCGGCGGCGCTGGGCGACGGCGCTGGTATGGAGAGGGGCTGGTGTTTTATCTCTTGGGGCACCCCCTCCCCTCTATTTATGAGAGGGAGGGCAGCTTGGGAGAGGGTAGTTTGAATCCTTCCCCAACTCCCTCTCCTAGTTGGCTTGTGGTGGAGGGAAAGAAGGATCCTTTCCTTCCTCCACTAGGATACATTGTCCCAGTTTGACTTTTCAAACTTGCCTTTTGACTTTCAATTTGGAGCTCAATTTCTTTATTACAAATGCCCAACCAAGTGACCTAGTACATGATGCAATCATTCCACTTATTCATGATACATTCATGAAACCTTCCCCTTCTGGTCCGATGAACCTTCTAGACCCTTCTAGAACCTTCCGTTGAAAACACCGGAATTATTCCTGAACTCTGGAATTAGACTTTCCATATATGAATCTTATTCTCCAGACCATTCTGAATCTCCTCGTGATATCCCGGATCCCATCCGAGACTCCGAACAACGTTCGGTCTCCCTACTTACATTCCATATCTACTAAACAACATCGAATCCTTAAGTGTGTCTCCCTACGGTTCATGAATTATGCAGACATGATCGAGACTCTTCTCCGATCAATAACCAATAGAGTAATCTGGATATTCATATGGTTCCCACATATTTATACGATTACTTTGTGATCGAATGAACCATTTACATACGATACCAATTTCCCTTTGTCTCGCAATATTTTACTTATCCGAGGTCTGATCGTCGGTATCTCTGCATACCTAGTTCGACCTCATTACTGATAAGTACTATTTACTCGTTACTGTGGTATGTGATCCCTTGTGATCCAGTCACATGCTTGGAAGCTAATTGGATGACATTCCATCGAGAGGGCCCAGAGTATATCTATCCGTCATATGGATGGACAAATCCCACTCTTGATCCATGTGCGTCAACACATACTTTCCGAACACTCAATGCCACCTTTATAGCCACCCAGTTACGGAGTGGTGTTTGATGTCATCGAAGCATCCATCCGGTGATGGTGATTAACATGATCTCATGGTCGAAGGATTTAGGTTACTATGTATTTGAAAGCTTATAGCAAGTGAACTATTTTAAATGACTTGATATTATGCTAATCTTAACTATAGGAGTATGTCCATCACATCATTCTCCTAATGATATGACCTTGTTGTTAATAACATCTCAATGTTCATGATTAGGAAACCATGATCATATATTAACCAATAAACTAGTTTAATAAGAGGATTTACTAGGGACTCTTTTATGTTTACAAATCACACAAGTATTAATGTTTCCGGTTAATACAATTATAGCATGATATGTAAACATTTATCATAAGCATGAAGATATGATAATAACCACTTTATTATTGCCTCTTGGGCATATCTCCAACAGTCTCCCACTTGCACTAGAGACAATAATCTAGTTTCAAATATTTGTGTATTCAACACCTATGACTTTCTGGTGTTGTATGTACACGATTGCTAGAGGTCAACTGATCTTCGGATTCGACACTTACAGGTCCGTGTGTAATTGCATGTCTTTGCATCTCCACGCATCACTCATTCTCTAGTGAGATGGCTTTGTATAAATTTGGTCCTTTGGTGAGACCTTTAGTTCCTTAGGGTTAAAACATGTTGATAATATTGTCGTACAATATATCTTCATAGTACTATCCCACTGTGAACCACACCTAGTTTGATAACAAACTACTTGACACAAATTCCCTCTTTTGCTGCTATAATAGCAGTGATATACTTAGCCTTTTGTTGTAGTATCTGTCACAATGTCTTTACTTTGGAACTCATACAAATCCATTATGGAACTTACTTTCCATTATATTGTGCCACCCTTTAGTTTAGATTGAGATAAACTTAATTTCTACTTTGTGACAAAACTAGTATCAACGTAGTACTTTTATAATGAACTAGCCATCTATTTGTCACTTCTACAAAATAATATATTCTTAGTTCTTCCAAAATATCATAAGAATATCCTTACTATCGTCCAATGATCATCTTATGAATCATTCTGGTATATGCTCATAATATTTAGAGCATAGGACATATCTGGATTTGTACATATCACAGTATGATTGATAAAAATACTCTTTTTGATTTCATACATCAAGTATCAATCTATACTTGAATCTTTGTTTCACTTACCAAGTGTCTATACACTTGAATTTCGATTCAATCCTTCTTTGCGACAAGAACCTTTCTTGTAGTTTCTATTTTGAACTCATTTAATATATCATCTATGTACTTTCGGCATAACCATATTAGGGTCTCAATCTATACATATATACATTAATGCCAAATATTCGGGTTTTTCCTAAGCCTTTCATCAAAATGAAATTCTTAACTTGTGTTAACAAAAGATACATCATTTCCAATCAACAATATGTCTTCCACATAATGTATTAGAAATATGTCTTAGCGCTCCCACTTAATTTCTTGCAAATGCAAGCATTCTTCATCATCTCTAATGACATTAAACTCTTTTAACAGTTTCATCATGGTGGAGATACCAACTCCGCGATGCTTATTTCAACCATTGAAGTTTGCATACGCTTTTAGCATCCTTTGAATTAACAAAACCCTTTGGATCGTGTTAAGTACATGTCCTAGGTAACAATTCTATTAGAAGAACTTTGTTTTGTTTGTTCAACTATCATATACCAATATATATGTAGTGGTTGCTACATTAATCTGTCTAGACTAAATATCGCTACGAGAGATCTAACATTGTCGTGAACTCTTTCCCGACATGTCGACTATTTCATGGATGTGAAACATCCATGTCTATTTCTTTATAGATCCAAACACGACTGTAAGGTCTTACACCTTTCCAGAGGGTCTTTCAAGTTCAAAGCTTGATTTCTCGTGTATGGAACTATCACAGATTCTATGGCTTCAAGCCATTTGATGGAGTCAGGGCCCATCATCGCTTCTTTGCATGTAGTCGGTTCATTATTGTCAAATAATGATTCAACTCTCAAATCTTGGTATTTGATTGTTTACCCGACCTACTTGGTTCAATAGGAACTTAGACCTCCGTAACCACAACCTTTGAGGCACGTGAGCCATGAGCATTGTTGCTGCCTACGGAACACTTTCTGGTGCTACGCAACTCAGCACATATAGTGAAGGTTCTTTTAACCTTATCAAAGTTCTATTGTCCTCCCACTTAACTTTTCACGAAAAAATTTCTTCTCAAGAAACTTGACGTTCTAAGAGACAAACACTTTTGTCTTTGGTGTTATGGAGATTAGTTAACGTTTATTCAAAATAACATACAAAGACATTTTCATCCGACTTTGGTTGCAAACATCTTTCTTATGCATAGCATACCAATGTTTAAGAAAGGATAACTTGGTTTTTATCCCAAACCATAACTTTATATGGTGTCATTTCAACGGATCATGTTGGAAATCTTTTCAGTGAAAAAGCGGTAGTCTCTAAAACTTTTAATCTTTAAAATATAATGGCAGTTTTATGAATTACACCTATGATCTTACCATGTCAAACAAGGTTTCATTGCATATCTCGATTTATTCCATACTCATATGGTGTTTCGGGAAACGAAAATCCATGTAACGATTCATCAAATCTTAGGTGTTATGCTAAACTTGTAACTCAAATATCTTCCTTTATGATCCTATCATAAATTCTTTATTTTCTTGTTACATTGATTTTTGCACTTCATGTTGGAAGTCTTTGAACTTTTCAAATGTTTCACACTTCATCCTCATTAATTAAATATTCATATATTCACTCAAATTTTGGGAGAAAGCATATGAAGTTAAAATCCATCGCTCTCGACTACACATAATGAGCTTCACACATCTATATGTATAAGTTCCAATCATCTAGTCATTTGTTCACTTTTGGGCCTATGAACGGAGTTGTAATTATCTCTAAGAAAGTTTCACAAGCGTCATTTGATCAAAATCAAAAGACTCCAAAATTCCATCCACATGGAGTTTCTTCATGTTTTCTTTCTAATATAATTTAAACGACAATGTTAGTTCTTAAGTGATCTTTCAATCAATTGTTTTTCGACATTTTTAGCACTAGTTTTATGGATGTGATTTCTTCAACTAGACTTGTACATCATCCATCTATTATGGAATACGAAATTATTTGATCAACATTTTCTTCTCATAATACCTAATTAAAACAAATCTTGAAGGTAAGCTTTGATATCAACGAGAAACACAATAACTCTTTATTTTATTTTCGATGATCATCACCACATATTATCTTGCTGGTTACTTAGGCCATTGCAGTTCATAAATTATGGTGTTTCATATGACGATTCACACCAACAAATTCAGTATCTAATACTTAAGAACTACATTGTTTAACAAGCAAAGAATATATCCATAACATGTATATCTTCTATATACCTAAGCTGAATAATTCTAGTCTTTTCTCTTTTGCCAAACATTTCTTAGATTTCTCTTTCAGTATTTATTTATCCTTTCAAAAGAATCTATCAACATCAACAGTGGAGTCATACTCATGACACATAGTCCAAAGCGTGTATAGTTAAATGCCAATGTCTTTGGACTTGCACTTTGAAGTAGATCACCATCATAAAATGTTTGGTGTTCTTTCAAATTCCATTCTTTAGTAATCTTTTAGTGTAGTAAACATTTCAACTACATCAAATATTCATCCTTATCATGGAATTATTCATGATTAAGCTACTTTAGCTTATAACGGTGAATCACAAGTGTAATGTTGCTCTCCAAAACCTTTGGAGGATTAGGACGACCAGCGTCTCCAACCTTTTGCAAATTCTCATAAAATATGAGAACATGACTTTTGCCATATTATACTCTATCATGTTGCAACCAAAACTTCGTTTCAGATATCATAATATATTTCACACATGATGTAACGGGTCAAATCCTGAAGCTGGTACTTAAAGATGTGAGGTGAGGTTGGTTCACCAGGGGCTCCATCGACCCCAAGCAACCCCGTCCACGCTTACCTACCTGTTATGAATGCACCTCCTTCACCACCTTTGAGAAGATCCAGAATGCATGTCGAATGGAACGCCCGAACTATGTGACTCATGGAATTTACTAGGCATGTTAGTTGCTCGTGAGGTTGTCCAAGCCCCGTGTGGTTGTACGCTCGTCTCGGTCCCAAAGGCAAGAACTTGGTTCCTAGTGGTGGTGAGCATGGGACTAGAAAAACCACATCCCACCATGGCCTCCCATACAAGCCTTAGCATGTTTAATCTCATATCACCTCCGATCTCATCTCATCATGTTCTCCGGACATACTAGATTCTCTGCATTTGATACATCATATGGATGAACCAGACTCAATAGCTATGCATGGCTAAGTAGGACACAGATATAAGCTCTAGCAGTGCACACAAGCCAAACCTAGTTATGCTAGGAGCATTGGAACATGTAATATAAGCTCAAAGGGGGTAATGCAATAGATAGGATACTCTACCTATCGATAAAATACCATAGTAGAATCGTATGCAACATGGCAGAATTGAAATGCTTTCGAAATCATAGGATTATATCATGGTGGGGCTATGCTTGCCTTTGCCAGTTGATAACCGATAAGCAGATCTTCAGACATCTGTTACTTGACTTGGTTACAGTTGGTCAAGTATTGTTCCTCGATCTTTGATGGTGTTGATCTCGGGCTTCAATCTCGATCTCAATATCGTATTCTACCAGGAAGAACCAAACACCGGAAAGAGAGGGAAACAATCAACACATGGCATCGATGCAATGCTCAAGCATGGATGATGATATGACAAGTTAATTTGCATTGAAAGGTAACCCTAAGGCATGTTCGACCATTTAATCAGGGTTCCGAGGGGTAGAAAACCCTAACTCGGGGAAACTCCGGATGTTTATGAGAGGGGTTGGTTTGTTCTTCTAAGTAAACTTGTCATTTAAGTTGTTTAACAATTCATGATTATAGCTTAGATAGGTAGTTCTCATTTTTCTGAACATTTTGTTATATTATTCATATTTTTCTGACTTACAAATCATTAGTTATTGAATTTATAAGATTTACACCATTTTATGGATTTATTAAATCATTTTAAAACATTTATTGCGCAAGGCTGACATCAGCACATGCCCTAATACTTTTTATACCGAAGACACAGCTAGCCACAGTGGCTGACAGAGGGGCCCAGGGCCACCTCAGGTGCCACCCGAGCAATGCAGCGCCCAGCTGGGTTTGACCAGCGCTGACGGTGCGCGTGCTGGCGTCATGGTGACGTCAGCGTAAAGTCACGCCGGCGGTGGCCTCCCAGATGGACAGCGTGGACGGCGGAGCACAGCGAACGGGTCAGCATGGAGGGTTGTGTTTGAATGAGATCAACGAGACGGACCGAAACATGGCGGCGCCGCTCCAATAGGGTCACTGGAGCTACTACCACAGCGAGCGGAGGCGACGGTGCTTGCAGGTTGACGGCGTGCGGCACGTACAACAAGCGGGCTAGGAAACTGAAGGTGCCTTGAGCACCGGAGGATTACCCTGGTGATGCTGGTGATGTCAGTTTGGCAGGAGGAGGTCGGAGTCGGCAACGATGGCAGCGCCGAGCAGCGTCGGTGTCGGGGAAGACGGGTTCGATTTCGGCAACAAAAGGGCATCCCAGCAAGCACGCTTAAGAGGTGAGGGAGAGGAGGTCAAGGCGGAGCTCGTGGGAGGATCAGCGGGGTCCGGGGTGGTCTCTAGCAACGGCGCACGAAGATGGCCGGCAGGTAGGGTTTCGGGATCTCACAGAAAGAGAGAAGGAGAGCATGGAGGAAGAGTGAGAGGGCCAGGAGAAGATGGGCACGGCTCGTCGGGGTCCTTATCCCTTCCAGAGAGTGGCGACGGGCATCTTGGCTCCAGCGGCAGTGGTGCTGGCGACACGCAGCAGCATCGGGGCATGGCGCAAGGTGGACGACGACGATTGGGAGGACAAACCGGTATGGGCCAGGTGGGTTGCGGCTCGGCCTTTGCAGGCGCGTGTGAGCGACATGGACTGAGAGGAGCGGTTTGGGCCGGCCTGGTTAGGGTTCTGCCTGCTAATTTTCTATCAGAACCTTTTTCAATTTTTGTTTTGATTTTCTCTCTTTTGCAAACCATTTACAAATCTGTTTTTGGCATTTCAAAATTACTAGAGGATATGTAAAATATGGGAAGTATTGCAGGGCCCTTGTAATCCATTTGGGCTCCACAATTTTGGTACTTTGCAAAATACAAAAACATTTGAATGGTTTTCAAAGAGAGAGAGAAAAGGAAAAGCTAGGGTTTAGGGTTTTGTTCCATTTCTTCAATGCATGCAATTAAAAATATGATGCTCATGAATGCGCAATCAAAACCCTAATATATAATCAACTAAAACTGGGGCGTTACAGCTCTATCCCCCTTACGAGAATCTCGACCCGAGATTCCTAAGGTACGAAAAGATACAGAGAGAGAAAGAAACAAGGCCACTCTAAGATAAGAGGGAAACACACTAACCAACACACCGAGTATCTCATGGTCAACTCATGAATGGATTCTTTAGAAACAACTCTGAGATGACAAACATGAAACACATCAAGGTAATGGAGGAAACAAGAGGAGAAGGTTTCAAATTGTTTGATAACTGGTCTTCATAAGGATTGAGACCATGGAGCTTACAGAAGATTTTAAGCTTCTTAAAAGGAAGGGTTCCAACAGAAAGAACATAACCACAGACTTCCATAGGGAACCTCTACTAAATAGATTAAGTAGAGATTTAGGGTTGCAGAGATATGTATCAACAAAACCAAGCTGTTGAACTACTTTTGACGCATAAGGGTCACTCTTTCATTCAACTGAAGGCTTAAGACAGAAAGGTGTTTTGGTGGGGAGGACTCGTAAGAGTCACAATGAACATGTATCAAGAGAAACTATTAATTACCAAAATCATAGTCACTCTTAAAGCATGGCTGAGAAAAACGAGGTAAAGACCTATATTCATCCAGAACTATCAAGATCTTTGCCACAGATCATGATATCACTTTACACCACTAAGATAAACTGGTAAGAAGATTCCTGATGACACAAGAAGAAAGAAACTTCATTCTTAGACTTCAAGTACTTCGCACAACAAAATTATTGCCATCATAAAAGGGTCTGGAAGATCGACCGAGAGACATTTAGCAACACTACTATAAATTTTCTCCTTGATGTTCGAGACACGAGACATCAAGTGAAGGTTAGACTTCGGATACAAGGAAACAATAAGAACAACTCCTATATAAATCATAGAAGGTGCCTCATGAAGTGTGGTTGCTATTGCTGAATTAAGGAATATGACAAAAGGTCTTTCCGGCTAAGTGTGTCAACCATTACATCAACCTTGCCAGAATTACAAATAAACCTATGTCAAAACCTTGAGAAACACCAACCATCATTGCTGCTTGAGATTCAGCTTTGGTTAGGAGAAATGATACTTCAGACTCATCATGTCCGAATAGAAAGTTTGTAACATTTACCACAAAGGTAAAGTTACTAGATTCTCAAGATATGGGCTACAGTGTAAAGCTCCACAAGAGTGATCTAGATTGTTAGAACCATGCATTAGCAACTTATTGAAGGACAACTGCATAATCATAACATACTAACAATAAAATACACATGTATCCTTAAGGAACGGAGATAACTCTACTCAAATCCATGGCGACATCTTTCAACAACTGCACATGAACCTCAGAAGGTTACGTCTAACATCCAGAACACATACTTCGAGATGACTTGAGGATGGTTCTCAAAATTTTCCAATATTAATGACAATTGTTCCACATGAGTATGTTATAGCATGAGGACGATAAGGATGTCATCGATGGGCTCAACAACAAACTTATCGAGACACTCCAAGAAGATGGACTCATATGTTGCCTGAACAAGGCAAAAGTATTGGTCAGACCAAAGAACATGAAGATGCACTCAAGTCAAACATCACAAGTAGACACACCATCAATATAGTCCTTGGAACTGAGTTTGATTTGACGATAACCCAAATCAAATCAAAGGTGGGGGAATAACATATCCACGAAGGAGGTAATATATTTCTTCAGCATGAACAAAACTAGACTACCCTTTAAGAAGGAACAAAGTCGGATAATTTTTTTGTCTTGCAACTCTCCAAGTTGTTGTTTAAGATCAACCAACTAGTTCAGGGGTATCAAGTATGGATCCTTGGAGAAAGGTGCAGTTCAAAGAACTTGCTTGCTCAAGAACTTGACAAGACGGTCATGTGGCAACATGGTGATACTTCTAGAAAGACATCTAGAATATCACGAACTACCATTAAGTCACTTAGTTCAAGAGGGAGTTTGCTTTGTAAGGCAAGAAGACACAGTCTCAGAGCTTCGGCATGAGCCTAACTCTTTAACTGAAGAGAGTGTACCAGAATAACGGACTTGGTAGCATGATCATCCTTTGCTTAGTGATAGGGTTAACTAATCACGCTAAGAATGCCTCAAATGTCTATAGATTTCAAAACAATAATAATTGCTAATAATCTCATATGACCATATTATTACGCACACGCATCACTCACGAGCACGAAAGCTCGATGAAGGGTGGTTAAAAATGTGTAGAAGCATCACTTCATTAAGGGGTCATGAAAATCAGCATGACCTCTTAGTATAAAAGAGTGTGATACTTCAAGATAGAACAGACAGAAGCTTATTGATGCCTCTTATTCTGCGGATTACAACACTTTAACCTGGTCCTAGATATGACGAGGTACTGGAGTTTGTTTCTCCTAGACATTCCAAAATGGTTTTTCTTGACGGACCACAAGAGTATCTTACATTAGAAAACACCAATGCACATGTACTACTTGGCTACCAACTGGTGGACAAAGGTCGAAAACCAACAAGGGAAAAGAAGAACATGCTCAGGATAGAATCCCGAGATGTAGATGCATAAGTCAACAATCTTCCAAAGACCAATGCAGGGAAGGGGTATGGTGTGGCAGAGTCAAGAATATAAATGTGAAATCTCGAGGAGTACTCTTGTCGTGATCTATTTGGTTCCATTAAAGAACATCTGCTGTATCATGTGGTAGGGGAAGTCCTTAGTTGTCACAATTCAATCGCGACAAAGACCACAAGCTTGAAGGCTAGAATTGCAGTACCAGCCATCCCAAGGTAATGTGTGAACATTAACAACAGGGGTCAAAGGATTGGATCTTGGATTAAAAATCAGTGTCATGTACAAGATTCACAACACCAGAATCTAGCACAATCAGTGATCTTCGGTTCAAGTCCAAGGGTGAAAACCCGAGAAAGAAGTAACTACTACTTGAGTGAAACAGTGTACACTACAACATAGTGATCACAAGTTAGCTTCCAAAAGAAGATACAACTTCTAAAGTACCCAAACAAATAAAAAGGAGGCACTCAAAGTGAAAAGAAACCTCGATGCCTAGAGCAGAACACTGTGGAACCAACAATATCGTATTGTGGGTCCAAAAGACAGAGAGATAATGATAGAAAGGAATCTCTCAGATAAAACTGAACAAAGAGAACAAGGAATTCACAACACACACAACTCTAGAAAACTCAACACTAGGTCAACTGGCTTAGAAACGACATGCCCAAAAGGCACCTAAGATTTGAAAGACTAAAAGAGATATCAAAACTTTTCAAAGTCAACAAAAGATAAGGTAATACAGAGTTAGAGCAAAAATGGATAAGGAATAAAAGAAGCATACTAGAGTTTTTGCAAATACTTATCAGCTTTAAAAATAGTTTTCACAAACACTAGACTCAACATCGACCAATAGCAAGGTTTTCCTACGGTCAGTACTGCTCTAATACCAAGACCTGTGACACCCCCAGGATCAGGGCTAAACAAATTCCAGACCTCCGTCTGACATAAGCTTAACCTTGAGCTCGAGGATATCCAGTGAAGAATCGGTAACACATCAGTGACCCTATGACACAAAAATTATTACAGCAAGCTCATAACTGAGCAGAGAACCAAGTTATTACAATAAGAGGTCACTGACCACAAACATCAAACAACGGAAGGCAAATTATGCTATTAAGTATGGAAAACTTAACAAATGGCCTAAGTGGCCTGAAGTATAACGATGACGTCCCAGCCCATAGATTCCAGGCTGCCGGCCGGGAACCCCAAGATACTCGTCAGTTTCGATGTAGTACGGAACTCGTCTTCAGGTGAACACTTAATCTGCCAAAACTATCAACAAAGCAAGGGTGAGTACATGGTGTACTCAGCAAGACTTATGGATGGTGGAGTTGTTTTGCATAAAGCCATCTTTGTTTTGTAAGACAAGAGAGAGAAGAAGCTCGTCTACTCGGAATATTTTAAAAGGGGATAAGAGAGCGATATCTCCAAAAAATTGATCATCATCTTTTGATATCCACCAAATCATCATCATCACCTGAACTTGGATCACCCCCACGTACCCATGAGGAAGCATCCTTAAACACACGTTGATCAGGCAAGTTTTATAGTGGTTAAAGATATCTATGATCTTGAGTCCGGTCGCCGAGTCGTTCATAACCGTGAACACGCTTTTCGAAAAGATTCTTACCCTGCAGGGGTGTACAACTTTACCCACATGTACTAACCTTCTCTTAATGCTACTTAAGATTAGCCCTCTTCCTTGGAAGTCCGACAGAGGGTGGTTAGACACGACCTTTACCTTGCTTTTGCCGAGACCATGAGTCACGCAATAAGTATGGTTCCACCGTAACAGGTTAAATCCCGAAGCCAGTACTTAAAGATGTGAGGCGAGGTTGGTTCACCAGGGGCTCCATCGACCCCAAGCAACCCCGGCCATGCTTACCTACCTTTTATGAATGCACCTCCTTCGCCGCCTTCGAGAAGATCTAGAATGCATGTCGAATGGAACGCCCGAACTATGTGACTCATGGAATCTAATAGGCAAGTTAGTTGCTCGTGAGGTTGTCCAGGCCCCGTGTGGTTGTACGCTCATCTCGGTTCCAAAGGCAAGAACTCGGTTCCTAGTGGTGGTGAGCATGGGACTAGAAAAACCACATCCCACCGTGGCCTCCCATACAAGCCTTAGCATGTTTAATCTCATATCAGCTCTGATCTCATCTCATCACGTTCTCCTGCCATACTAGATTATCTGCATCTGATACATCATCTGGATAAACCAGACTCAACAGTTATGCATGGCTAAGCAGGACACAAATATAAGCTCTAGCAGTGCACACAAGCCAAACCTAGTTATGCTAGGAGCAGTGGAACATGTAATATAAGCTCAAAGGGAGTAATGCAATAGATAGGATACTCTACCTATCGATAAAATACCACAGTAGAATCGTATGCAACATGGCAGAATTGAAATGCTTTCGAAATCATAGGATTATATCATGGTGGGGCTATGCTTGCCTTTGCCAGTTGATAACCGATAAGAAGATCTTCAAACATCTGGTAGTTTACTTAGTTACAGTTGGTCAAGTATTGTTCGTCGATCTTCGATGGTGTTGATCTCGGGCTTCAATATCGATCTCAATATCGTATTCTACCGGGAAGAACCAAACACCACAAAGAGAGAGAAACAATCAACACATGGCATCGATGCAATGCTCAAGCATGGATGATGATATCACAAGTTAATTTGGATTGAAAGGTAACCCTAAGGCATGTTCTACCATTTAATCGGGGTTCTGAGGGGTAGAAAACCCTAACTCGGGGAAACTCTGGAAGTTTATGAGAGGGGTTGGTTTGTTCTTATAATTAAACTTGTCATTTAAGTTGTTTAAAAATGCATGATTATAGCTTAGATAGGTATTTCTCATTTTTCTGAACATTTTGATATATTATTCGTATTTTTCTGACTTATAAATCATTACTTATTGAATTTATAAGATTTAAACCATTTTTTGGATTTATTAAATCATTTTAAAACATTTATTGCGCAAGGATGACATCAACACATGCCCTAATACTTTTTATACCGAAGACACAGCTAGCCGCAGTGGCTAACAGAGGGGCCCAGGGCCACCTCAGGTGCCACGCGAGCAAGGCAGGGCCTAGCTGGGTTTGACCAGCGCTGACCGTGCGCGTGCTGGCGTCATGGTGACGTCAGTGCAACGTCACGCCGGCGGTGGCCTCCCAAATGGACAGCGGGGACAACAGAGCACAGCGAACGGGGAAGCATGGAGGGTTGCGTTCGAACGAGCTCGACGAGATGGGCCTAAACATGGCAGCGCCACTCCAATAGGGTCACCGGAGCTACTACCACGGCGAGCGGCAGTGACGGTGCTTGCTGGTTGACGGCGTGCGGCGTGTACAACAAGCGGGCTAGGAAACTAAAGGTGCCTTGAGCTCCGGAGGCTCACCCTAGGGATGCTGGTGATGTGGGTTTGGCCGGAGGAGGTCGGAGTTGGCAGCGATGGCAGCGCCGAGCAGCGTCGGTGTCAAGGAAGACGTGTTCGATTCCGGGGATAGAGGGATCCTAGCAAGCACGCTTAAGAGGGGAGGGAGAGGAGGTCAAGGCGAAGCTCGTGGGAGGATCGGAGGGGTCCGGGGTGGTCTCTAGCAACAGCGCACGGAGATTGTCGGCAGGTAGGGTTTCGAGAGCTCATAGAAAGAGAGAAGGAGAGCATGGGGGAAGAGTGAGAGTGCCAAGAGAAGATGGGCACGGCTCGGCGGGTCCTTATCCCTTTCAGAGAGCGACGGCGAGCATCTTGGCGCCAGCGGCGGTGGTGCTGGCGACACGCAGTAGCATCGGGGCATGGCGCAAGGTGGACGACGATGATTGGGAGGACAAACTGGTATGGACCAGGTGGGCTGCGGCTGGGCCTCTGCCGGCCTGGTTAGGGTTATGCCTGCTATTTTTCTATCAAAACCCTTTTAAATTTATGTTTTGACTTTCTCTCTTTTGCAAACCATTTACAAATTTGTTTTTGGCATTTCAAAATTACTAGAGGATTTGTAAAATATGGGAAGTATTGCAGGGCCATTGTAATCCATTTGAGCTCCACAATTTTGGTACTTTGCAAAATACAAAAACATTTCAATGGTTTTGAAAGAGAGAGAGAGAGAGAGAGAGAGAGAGAGAGAGAGAGAGAGAGAGAGAGAGAGAGGCAAAAGCTAGGGTTTAGGGTTTTGTTCCATTTCTTTAATGCATGCAATTAAAAATATGATGCTCATGAATGCGCAATCAAAATCCTAATATATAATCAAGTAAAAGTGGGGTGTTACAATCAGCCCAGCATCATGCAATTTGCTTAAATCCGAGTCACGCATCTCCGTGGACCGCCACCCACCGTTCGATGGTGCGGCTCGGAGCAGCAGCTTTTTTCCTGGCGCCGGTGGCGCTCGAACCCGCTGTAGCGGAGGAAGCCTTCTTGGACTTGCCCATCACGGAGCGGTGAGTGTGATGTTGCGAGCGGATAAAATTAGAAGGAAATACATGGACAATGTCCAGTGCACAGTAAGAGCAAGAAATGGGGGCAATGGCGAAGAAGCAGAGGCAAATGGCAAAGGGTAAAATTCACTGTTTTCCCCACGGTATAAAAGGGCAAAGACGATGCAGGAAAGTCGTCGATTGAGAATCTCTAACGCATGCCTCATATCTCGCCATACACGTGTTAACACCAAACTGAATCGCCGCACGCACGCCGTCCACTACGCATGGAAATCGAGGAGACCCCATAACTTTCGCCATTCTTATGCGTGACTAGTCAACGTCAAGTCAGGCGGTGGGACCCACGATCGTCCTATCGCATCGTCTCTGCTGCCATAGATGGTTGAGCTCACTAATCGTCAGCAATGACGTCATCAAGGCGAGGCCAGCAACGGCTCGAAGATTTCGACCGATTATAAAAGTACTTGCTCGAGTCTATGACTCAACCAACTACTCGGGGGCTACTCCTATCAGGAGCATTGGCCGCGCACCTAAGAAATTACAAGGGTCACATGACCTCGACAAGATCTTCGAGTCCTACGTCGAGTCCGCGACTCCACTATGGACTTGGCGGCTACTCCCATAGGGACTGCTGGTCGTGCACTCGAAAAAAGCAAACATGAATGACTGAACTAAAGTCCATGCTCGAGTCTACGACTCGAACCGACACTTGGGGGCTACTCCCATAGGGAGCGCTAGTCATGCACCCTATGAACTATTCGAATGAGATCCTTCGGATCAAGTACGACAAAAATATTTTTGGCAACTTTGCCCAAATTAACGCAAAGTGAGAGAAAGTATCCTTGGCCACCCAAAACACCTCCGCGGTGATAAAACTTCGGATGCTGCGTCTACGACACAAAGATAAGCCCTATAGATATCATCTGATGGCCTGGTAATGCACCAGACTGCGCTCTGCCAGTAAATTTCCGTGTCAATGGGCACGATGAAAATCCCGACGAACGCATTAGGTACATCACTCGAAAAACACTAGGATTCGACTCCTATAAGACCGCAAACAGCCTGAGTCGAATTATACCGGCATTCATTCCAGATTCGAGTCCGGGGACTCGAGTCTGATGAAGATCATGTTGTTTTGTCCTATGACGGTTAACTGGCCCTGATCTGTCGGGTTAGCCAGGAACACGCATCAACAATCCATATGAACTAACATGTTTATTTCCGAAGATAGGACCAAATGCAGAACACCTGAAATATTATGGAGTCTTCAGTCAAATCTACGATTCGACTGAATACTCGGGGGCTATTGGCAAGGATATACCCTACGGGTGCATAACATTGGTATACCCGGTCCAGCCCAAGGAAGGCCCATGCGGAAAATTGCAGAACAGGAAGATTTAGGGTGGCCCAAGCCCATGGCGAATTTGACTCCTTTGAGGACAAGTCTAGATGTAGATAGAATTTCAAAGGGTCCAACCCTAATCTGTAACTGACTCGACCTGTCCCGGGACCTGGCCTATCTATTAAAAGGTCAGGAGGTCATGGCGAGAAGGCTCTGAACACCTCATACACCACCTCACGCCAGGTTGCATCTGCGCACCCCCTGTAACCTTCGGTTTCGTCGTAATCAAGAACAAACAAGCGAGAGTAGGGTTTTCCCTCCGGGGGCCTAAACCTGGGTAAACCTTGTGTCCCCTTTATGCGTGTCTAAACCTTATCGCGATCTCCAGCATCCCCATCTTCTCCAAAACCCAAGTCCATAACAATGGGCATTGACGCGAACCCTCGTCAAATAGTTTTAGGATCCAAATAATTATGGGAATTATTTGGTGAATTATCATATCCAAGGTAGATGATGTAAACTTGATTTATCCATCACCTCCAACTTGGGTTTGGAAGAAATATGGTGAAAATGGAAGAATTTAGGTTTTGGGGGAATCTAGGGTTTTGATATTTGTATGCCACCTAAACATTGTTGGATTGGTGAGCTCAGAGCTCACCTTGGTGCAAGGGATAAATGGATAGCTAGACCAATTTATATATATGATAATGGAATCAAGGGTTGGTCTTGGTTGGATTTGAGGTGTTCTAGAGGTGATGGCGAACTTTGTTGAAAATAAGGCTGCCATAACAGATACATCATGAAGCCTCATAAACCATGTGGGTTTAAGAATAAAAAAGCTCGAATGGGAACAAGTGAAGGGTGTATTGATAGACCATAGTTAGTAGGTCATTACCATGTATATATTTGGTAAAGGGGAGGTAGCATAGGGATATGAGCTTTTGTCAAAGTAGGTGAGATGATAAGATTTGCAGAAAAAGATTATTATCTTAACTACAAAACCATCCTGGATGAGTGGGTCCAAGAAGAGTTTAGCCAATGGCCAGAGTGGGATCGGGTATTACTAATGATGTACTAGAAGATGGTTCAGGTACATTTCCAAGAATGCACATGGGTTAGAATAGGTGCAGTTCCAAAGATTGAATCTAGTCAAAGATTCTAGACTTAGCCAAATTTGGCAGACTTGTGGTTTTGGACTAGTATGGGCTAGGGAACATTTGGAGAGGATGAAAGGGTGTATCCTCTTAATTAAGTGGTTGATATTGAGGTACAGATGGAAAAGAGGGGATCCATGCTTGTATTTGGTCTTAGATGAGTTGGATGCTAATGCAAGGATTAGCTCAGGATTGATCTAGTTAAGTAGATTTGGGATTCACTTGAGTGTCTCAAGATAGATTTAGTTGAGGATTCTTAGTTGGGATTGATGATCTCAACTATTGGTTTTATCCTTAATTATGAGCTACTAGATTAGCTAACTCTAGTTCCTAAGCAAACAAGGAAATCAGCAAATCAAGGCAATTCATCTTATCAAACTTGTCATACTACTACTAAAGTCATCCTCAATCCAAGATTGAGGTAAGCATGGGTGTTTTCAAAAGGTTGTGCTTTGAAGTAAGGTAAGTACCTCTTTGTATTTCTACCAAGATTGGAGTGAAAAGGTTTTAGGAAAGGTTTTGCAAAAACCTATAGGTAAGAGTAGTTGAAGTTCTGTCTTGAAAACATAAGGAGATTATATCTAGGTCTCCATAGTTTTGTTAATAGGACTAATAAAGTGATTTGTTGTATCAACATCATCTTGACTCAAGTTTGAAGTGCCAGAACATTTGAAAATATGAAAGATGATCCAAGAATTCTATTTTGTAAAATATATTTTGTAAACTAGTGTTGAGATAAGATGAATATCACCTAATACACAATCAGTTGCATGAACACGAGCAAACGAGTAAGCAAACATTGCAACACTTAATAAGAAAAAAAAATTGTTCCCCTGATTTTTGCCTCTTTGACAAAAGATTAGGGTTGCTGAAATTGGGATGTTACATTTTTCTTTGCAAAAAGTCCAAACAATATGGTTCACAATTCCACAAGCCAATGGTTTTAGACATAGTGGACCATGCTTCCTATCTAACTTAGGCACTTAAATGGCTTTATGTGGATTTATAGAAACTAGGTCAAATTAATTTGATGTATAAGTAAATGGTAGATTGCTCTTAAGATTTTACAAAGGGCCTTTGAAGGTATTGTACCCACCAGGAAATCAATATACAAGAACTTTCAAGTGATGCGGCTCAGATCACCGTAGAGCTTCATTGAGAAACCCCAAGAGGAAGGTATGATGAGCACAGCAGTAAGTCTTCCCTCAGTTATGAAACCAAGGTTACCGAACCAGTAGGAGGAAGGAAATGACTCCAAGGTGTTGCTAACTTGGAACCTGCACAACACAAACTCAAGACTTTTCCCCAACATACAGTGAGGTTGTCAATCTCACTGATTTGCTGAAAACAAAAGATTAAACGTATGGTGTGGAAGATAATGATTGCTTGCAGAAAGTAAACAATAATAGTGGATGATGTATCAATGGTAAAGATTGGACCGGGGTGCACAGTTCAGTAGAGGTGTTCGCCTTAAGATAAATAACATAACAAGCTGGGTAAACAAATTACAGCGGGACAATTGATAGGATTGAGCAAGGCATAAAAATGCAATACTAGACATTCATGATCCTATGAGATTTGATTGGGCATTACAACAATGTACATAGACCGCCATCCAACTGCATCTATGACTAGTAATCCACCTTCAGGTTATTATCCGAACCCCCTCTAGTATTAAGTTGCAAGCAACGAATAACTTCTTTAAGAAATGTGTGTAAAGTAAACAATACAATTGTTCCATGAACAAGAGATTGTTGTTTTCTCCCTCCCTAGTAGCAATAGCACATCTACAACCTTAGAGATTTCTATCACTTCCCCAGATTCAATAGAGGCATGAACCCACTATCGATCACAAATACTCCCTCTTTGAGTCACTAGCATCTACTTGGCCAAGATAGCTACTAGAAACAGAGAGCATGCAAGATCTCAAAAAACATAGACATGATAGAATCAATAATCATAAGACATGATAGAATCAATAATCAATCTGACATAGTAATCTCAATATCCATCAGATCCCCGCAAACACAACATGCATGATTACAAATAGATGATCTTGATCATGAATGGAGCTCACAAGATCTAAACATGATAGCACAAAGGAGGAGAAACAACCATCTAGCTACTATATGGACCCATAGTCCAAGGTGGAACTACTCACGCATCATACCAGAGGCTGGCATGGTGATGAAGAAGTCCTCTAGGATGATCTCTCCCCTCCGGCAGGGTGCCGGAAGATCTTCGGATCCCCCCTGATCTAGGGACGATGGTGGCGGTGGCTACGGACTATTTCGTGGAGATATGATCGGGTACTTAGGGTTTTGGCATCAGGGGTTTATATAGGCGAAGAGGCGAGGCAGGAGGGCAGCCAGGGGGCCCACACCCTGCCCAGGCATGGCCCAGGGTGGGCCCGTGCGTGCGGGGTGTGGCCACCCTGTGGATCCCCTCTAGTCTCCCTTCGGTCTCTGTGTTCATCTCGGTGAAATATTGACTTTGGCTTTTGTCCCGTCCAATTCCAAGAATATTTCCTTACTAGCTTTTCTGAAACCAAAAACAGCAGAAAACATGCAACTAGCACTATGGCATCTTGTTAATAGGTTAGTCCCAGAAAATGTATAAAAATACCTCAAAGTGTAGACAAAGCATAGCAACGTGGATACTAAACAAGCATGGAACATCAAAAATTATAGATACGTTTACGACGTGTCAAACATCCCCAAGCTTAACTCTTGCTCGTCCTCGAGTAGGTAAGTGATAAAAAATAATAATTTTTGTAACATCCCAAAAATATTAAACTTGGATCATCAAACTCTAATCATCAAAATTAGGGTTAACAAAAACTTTTCCAACTAAAAATATGAAAGCATTCATATGTGTGTGTATTGAAAATTTGGATTCTTTTGAATTGCCATGGTTCTATGTTTCTTTGCTTGTAAAATGATTCTTAGGTGAAATAAACATCATCTAAACAATCCCCAAACTTCTCCCAAAGACAAAAAACTCAAAATAAATAAATGAAGTGAATGGTCATTTTTGCCAAATTAACTCCCATGCCTACTTTGGCTATCTCTAGTTTTCAAAACTTAACAGAAACATTTGTGGATCTTTGCACCAATTGTTAGTACTCATAATAAGGTACCAAGGATCACTTTGTGATCATCCAAAAACATTCAAATGCTAAGTTTAAATGACAGTTTAAAATTGAATCTATCTCATATGGGAAGATCCCACTATTTCAAAAACCACTCAAACAAGCTCAATTTTCAAAACCCAAGCACCCACAGAATCCCCAGCACATGCCTAGCACACCCACCAAAAATCTTTTCAAAATTCAAAATTAAGTTTCTTGCGGCCATTTCATCAAACAGCTTGCAGATTCAAATCAAACAAATCACAAACACTATAGTGTGCAGTAAATTTGGCCTAACTTGTTCCCCCTCTGGTTGCAATTAGTCTTTAGTAGATCATCTAGCTCAATTGTAAACATCTAGCACCACTGTGAGCTTGCCTTGCCATCAATGGTGAGTAGGCCGAGCCTCACCATGGCACCCCATTGTCGCCGGCCAGATAGCAGCCACCCTAGCCTTGCCAACCTTGTCTGGGAGGTAGCCAACACCTCACCGCCGCCCACTGTCCCCTCCCCAAGCTAGTGCAAGTCGTGGACCACCAGGAACACTGCGCGCCCAGTGCCACTGCGACATGCCGAGCCTGCCCTAGAGCGCCGCACCCGGCATGCGTGCACACGCCGCCCCTCGACCGCAGCTCGTGCCTACCGCTTCGCCATGATCCCAGGAACATGCCAGACACCACCGTTCGCCACCCCGTGCCTCACAGCCACCGCTCGCCGTAGAAGATGCCGCCTCTGCCACGCAGAGAACCGCATGTTCCTGACCGATTGCCACCGCCCCTAAGAGCGTATTTAAGCTCTAGAGCATCACCAAGAGACCGCCCGTCGACCGCCAGCCTCAGCCATGCCGCTAGCCGCCCGTAGCCATGTCGCCACCGTCGGATGCCCATCCCTCTCGGTCTCGCCGTCGAGCCTATAAAAGGAAGCGACCCCCAGCCACTTGAAGCACACCATTCCACTCCCCTCCCCTCACAGATCATTCCACCCTCTAGCCGGAGCACGAGGAGCAGCAGCTCGCTGGAATTGCGCTGGAGCAGGCCGCCTCTGGAGAAGAAGGGAGCCGTTGATTTCGACCACCCCCGGAGCTGCCTCGACCATACCTGAGCTCGCCGTCGACCACTCGTTCGTTTGCCCGCCTCTCCGTCGTCGCTGGAGCCCTGGTATGCCCCTTATGCACCCCCACTGAGACGCTAGGGTTCGAGATCGCCGGTGACATGTTTATCATCGACGACGATCCTGAGTCATCGATCTTCCTTCTAATCCAACGAACCACATAGCCCCATACCACTTCGCGTGTTATGAGCCACTGACTGGTGGAACCCCCCTGTCAGCTGATCCCCGTGATGCGGAGTGACACTGGGCCAGCCCATTAACCTTTCCCGCGCAACCCAACCATTTGAATTTAGATTTTTTTCTATTTTAATTCAAACTCAGTTCTGTACCTAGATTTAAAAATCAACCCATCCCGATTCAATGAACCAAATTGCATAAAACAAATTTTGTTAGAAAGGTACTGAAATGCTTAATCCAAGCCTATTGGATTCAAATCATTTGGATCTGTAGATCAACCTTAGTAAAAATAACAAGTCATAAACTTTTCTTCATTCAAACCTTTTTCAAAATTCAACCATAATAGCTTTTGAGTTGATTCCAACTGTCAAAAATCACATTTGATCATACCTTTCAGAATATATAAAAACATTTGGGTTTACTTATATAAATAATGTTCAAGTAATAAAAGAATGCCACATAGGCATTTCTAGTCACTTTATTTTTTTAAAATAAAAAGGTTAAACCTTATTAAATTGTGACACCACTTTAAATCACATTCCCATGTAATAAAATATGTGGTAATGACATGTGTCAACATGATCCCATGTTTGAGTTGGAGAATCTTAAATCTAAAGTAGTTTTTCAATGAGTAGAAGTTACTTTTCTCAAATTAAAATAAATAAGACAAATGCTTTAATCTTGTAATGATAGGTGATGATGCTAGATCATCTATAGTCCACCTTGGTGTGATGATTGAAAATAGTTAAGTATTGTTTGGTGATTGTGTACCTCGTATTTATTTGTAGACGCTAGTACCGACCAAGGATACGAGGAGGAAGGAGGATACTACGAGGAAGAAGCCGAGGAGAACTTCAACCACTGCTCTGCTCAAGGCAAGCCAATACTTGAAACCTTGCAAGCTAACACTTGCAATTATGAAAGTTAGATAACCTATGCAATGCACTAAGCATGCTTGGTTGGACACATTGGATGATACCCAATCCTAGTTTTACTTGCAAGCTTTCTACTTTATTTCTTTATCAAAGCTTTCTCTTAGAGTTTACTTAAGTGACTTGTAGATTCTTGGAAGATAATTGAAGGTTGCATAAAGAGCATTAAATTCGGCCTAAGCTAGATAATCTTGATGTCATCCTAAGGCATGAGATTGAACTTCATTAATCCCCACTTGTTTACCACCCCTCCTTAGTATCTAACCCCACTTGTAGATGCTAGTGCTAAGCATAAAACTTGATCAACTTTAGATGGGAATACTTGGACAAAATGGTTATGAAAACCTTGGAATGATGAGTCATTCTACTGAAATGTTTTGACATGTGTTTCCGAACACCAGATGATTTTGATGATGAAAATGTTGAGGCATGAGCCTTAGCCCTTTATAAAACTAATGGTTGTCTGGATGCGATACCATTCCAATTTTACCGTACAACCACAATACCCGAAAATTGGGTAGGGCTTGACTGGAAATTTATATACCTTATTATGGGTTCCCTCATGGCCAAGGTCTGAGCTGAGGCTACCTTGTGAAGATTGTCCACCTGTGCAGTACCCAAGATGACAGTTGGTCATGGTTGGGAGGCCAAACTCACAGGAGAGGTGCTTATACTAGGGCATGTAATTGAAAGGTTAGGATTGATTATCCGCATACTGAGTATGGTGAATTCATGATTTGTTCCTGATGGATGTATTGAATGTTGTGCTGAAAGTGTACAATCTCTACAGAGTGTCAAACTATTCGAATAGCCACGTCCGCGGTTATGGACAGTTGGAGTGGCCATACTGTTCCCCCATCAGATGTTTTCAAAATGACTTGTGAAATGAATTGAGACTTTGACTTGACCACAACAGAGTTGTGATATGAAATTCCATTTCCTACTTAGGCGTTATAAAATTTCAACTAGCTTTCTTTGCTTCTGAACTTAGTAGAGGTAAATCTGGCTTTTTGCAAAACAACCCTAGAGCTTAGTGTCCTACTACAAAAACCCCCTTAACTTGTTAGTATTTAGTTTGCGAGTACTTAAAGAGTACTCATGGCTTTTTCCCTGGCTATTCCCGTGGCCAGACTATGAAGAGGAGTACCAGGATGATGGACCGCAGGAAGGTTACGACAACTAGGATCATCTCCCATCGTCAAGATTGTCTGTGACCCCGAAGATGGAGCTTCGCCTACGCTACCTTTATTATTACGTTATTCCGCTGCTTGAGTTGTATTAACAACTAGATCATGAGATCCTTATTTGTGTAAGACCTTATGTATGGTTTGTAATGTACTGTGATGTCCAAATATGTTATGTCTCGCAAAAATGGTAATCTTGGGATTCCGATTTATGGCATAACAGGCATCTGGGATTAAAAATCCGGGTGTTGACAAGTTGGTATCAGAGCCATCCTGGCCATAGGAGACCCTAGTTAGACTGGACGTTTGAATCAAAAACTTAGTTTCAAAACCCAGGAAAGTGAGTATTTACAAAAACTTATTCCCATTCTTATCACTTTGATTCTTTCATAAAAATTCATGTTCCTCAAAAACTCTTACAAAATACATAAAATTTGACACACTTGATCACTCTACTAACTTACTCATCCTATATTCTTATAGATGGACATGAAGTACAGCAAGTTATATCAGTTGGGGAATGGAGGAGACCTCATCTTTGAGCGGGATTTGGACCAGCTTTCGGAACTTCTGGAGCGTCCGCACCCCGAGTTCTTCGGAGCTCAGCTCAATGATCAGGAAGGAGAAGATCGGCAGTGGCTAGTTGTTGCAAGTCTCAGAGGAAAGATTGAACCTCCCACTGTCGAGGGAATTCGGTTCACCTTAAGAGAGAACAACTGGCTCGATGGACTTGTCAGGGCCATGTAGGAAGCTCTTGCCCGTCTGTGTGGGCACAGTATCAACCAGATCAAGGGTACCCGCTTTGAGTTTTGTCCAAGGAGTGATGCTATGGGACAGCCACTAGAAGCCCCATATCACCACGAGCTAAAGACCCAGTTGGACCACCTTAGCTTCATGATGTATGATCGTCAGCAAGAACTAGACAATGCCCGTGACTACTCCAACCACAAGTCTGCCATCATCAGGACGAAGGATCCGACCATCGCCATGCTAGCGAAGGACCGCAAGTCTCGCCGCCGTCATCTTGACAAGAAGGAGCGCATCATTGCCCGTCTTCGCCACCGTATCTCGGATTTGGACGAGACCATACACGAGAGAGACATGCAGTTAGAGGAAAGGGAGAATGCCAGAGAAGACCTTCGTGGAGACCCCTACTCTTATCTCAGCGATGATGATGACTTTCTGGAGGATCAGGCCATGGACTTCTTCACTGATGAGGAGGATTTCGCCTTCATCGATGACGATGAGGATGATGAGGATGACGAGTACACCGACTCCAAGGAGTAGTAGCACTTGAGCACTAGCATAGTGAGTTGTATTCGGTCCTACTGTATCGTAGTTTCTAGAATGGTTCTTAAAACCATCTGTTTTTCCTTTGTTGTGGTGTGTGTTGTATCGTGTGCTACGAATGAATGAAAAGCAAGTTGCTAGAAAATCTGAGTCAAACTTTAAAAAAACTTTTCAAAGTCCCTGAACCTTAGAAATTTCCCTCTTTTCTCATGATCTATCTCAATCTTCAGATGCCTCACGGAGGAAGTGGTTCATCCCAGGACCCGATGTTGCAGATCCTGCAAATGTTGGTTTCTGACCGCGAAGCTGAAAGAGCCGAACGTCAAGCCAACTTAGCCACCCTTCACAAGATAGCTCAGCTGGCCCACAATAATCAAGGCCAAGGAAATCAGGACAACCATGGATCTAAGCTCAAGAATTTCCAGAACACCAACCCACCTGTTTTCACTAAGTCGGAAGAGCCCCTAGATGCAGATGATTGGCTCCAAACCATGGAAAACAACCTGGAAGTCGCCGGAGTGGAAGCTAACGAGAAAGTTCTGTTCGCCACCCACTATCTAGCAGGATATGCAAGAGCATGATGGAACAGCGTTCGTGCAATGACCGAAGGACAGATGATGACCTGCGAGGAATTCAAAGTCAAGTTTAGCAGAACCCATGTGCCACTGGGTTTGATCAAGAGGATGAGAGATGAATTCAGAGAACTGAAGCAAGGAAGGATGACCGTAGTGGAATACCGTGACAAATTCTTGTTATTGGCTAGGTATGCCCCGAATGAGATCGACACTGAAGCCAAGAAGAAAGAAAGATTCTTGAATGTCTGCACGATGAGATGCAGACGGTGTTAGTCAATATCCCCTTTGCTGATATTGAAGCCCTCGTCGACTCTGCCATTCAGATGGAAGGAAAGATCAACCAAGCCAATGAGAACCGCAAGCGCCGCATGATGCATCGGCCAGGAACCCATCACCCCAAAGTATCGCCCCAACCCATCTCCAGGATTTGCCCCGAGAACCAACAGACCCCCGATGAACCGTCCGACCTATCCCAACCGTGAAAACCCAAGGCTCGGAGGAAAACACAATAACCCCAGCAACTCTGGCAATTTCAACCGTGCACCACCCAAGTTCAACAACAACAATGCTACCGCAAACACCAACACTGCCCCGAGGACTATAAGCAATGATGTGCCTGTTGCAGCAAAGGACAAGTCGCAAGTGACTTGTTATGACTGTGGAAATAAGGGTCACTACTCCAATGAGAGCCCCAAGAAGAATGCCGCGGCCCCCAATGCAAATGCCACAGCTTAGCAGCAGTGTCGTGTTCAGCCCGGAAGAAGGTTTGCCCCAAGGAATTCGCTCAACCGCAACGGCCGTCTTTTTCTCATGCATGCTGAAGAAGCTCAGGAAGCGCCAGACGTCGTGCTGGGTATGTTTTCTGTTAATTTAGTACTTGCAAGAGTGTTGTTTGATTCTGGTGCATCGCACTCATTTGTCACCTAAGAATTTGCATGCACTAGTAAGATTCAACCAACCAAACTGAAGCATGTTATGATTGTTCAAATCCTCGGTTCAACCACCAAAGCTAGGCAAATTTGCAATGCCGTTCCTATTCGAATCCATGGCATAGATTTTTATGCTAATCTGATAGTACTCGGAATTAAAGGTTTGGAAGTAGTACTAGGAATGGATTGGATGTCCAAACATAAAGGATTAATGACTATGCCAAGAAAGCCATAACCATGACCAGTACAGCTAGATTATCAGTGGAGCATGTATCTGAAACCTTACCTCGTCAATTCAAGTGCAACAAGAGTATAGCCCAACCTACCATTGACCAAGTCCGGATAGTCTGTGAATACCCCGATGTATTTCCAGATGTTTTGCCCCGTATGCCCCCAGATCAGGATATCGAGTTTATCATTGAACTAATCCCCAGAACAGGACCCATAGCCCAGAGACAATATAGTATGAACCTGTCTGAACTAGCAGAACTGAAGAAGCAACTGGATGCCATGTTGGAAATTGGATTGATTCAACCAAGTGCTTCACCATGGAGATCACCTGTTCTGTTCTTGGACAAGAAAGATGGAGGTAACCGTTTGTGTACGGATTATCGGAAGTTGAATGATGTCACTATCAAGAACAAATACACGTTGCCCAAGATGGAATATTTGTTTGATCAGTTGACCGGTGCCAAAGTGTTTCCTAAGATTGATCTTAGAACTGGCTATCATCAACTCAAGATTCGCGCAGAGGATATTCCCAAGACTGCCTTTACCACCAGATATGGATTATACGAGTATACCGTCATGTCTTTTGGATTAACCAATTCGCCCGCTTATTTCATGATTCTCATGAATAAGATTTTTATGGACTTCCTGGATATGTTTGTCGTTGTTTTCATCGATGACATTCTGATTTATTCCAAATCAGAAGAAGAACATGAGCTACACCTAAGTACCATTCTTGGAACCCTTAGAGAGCATCAATTGTATGCCAAGTTTAGCAAATGTGAATTATGGTTACAGTAGGTAGGATTCCTCGGTCACATTGTATCAGCCGGAGGAATTGCCGTTGACCCTGCAAAGGTGAAAGATGTCGAAGATTGGCAAGCCCCAACCACTCAAACCCAAGTTCGTGCATTTCTTGGATTGGCGGGATACTATCGCAAGTTTGTGGAGGGATTCTTGAGTATCGCCAGACCCATGACCCAATTGCTGAAGAAGGACAAGAAGTTTGAATGGACGGACAAATGTGAAGCGAGTTTTTAAGAACTCAAGAGAAGATTGATTTCAGCCCCAATCTTAATCATGACGAATATCACGAAGCCCTTTGACGTGTATTGTGACGCATCCAAGATCGGTCTTGGATGTGTGCTAATGCCAGAAGGCAAAGTTATATCCTATCTATCCCGACAACTGAAACAACATGAGCAGAACTATCCAACCCATGACCTCGAGCTCGCAGCCGTAGTTTTAGCCCTGAAGACATGGAGGCACTACCTTATGGGAAACCGTTCTGAAATCTATTCGGATCACAAGAGCCTGAAGTATATATTCACTCAGAAGGAGCTGAATATGAGACAGAGAAGATAGATTGAGCTAATTAAGGATTACAATATGGACATTCACTATCACCCCGGTAAAGCCAATGTGGTAACAGATGCACTTAGCAGATTTCCGTGCCGCTTGAACCCCATGATTTTGAAGGAGCAACCAAGTCTGCACAAAGAGATGGAAGATTTCCGAATGGAATTAGTAAGTGAAGGATTTTTGGCTAGCATAGAACTTCAACCCACTTTGATCAGCTAGATCAAAGAGGCGCAGAAAGGGAATGCTAGTATCGACGGAACCAAGCGTCGTATCAGTACAGGCAAAGTACTCGGATTTACCAAAGACGAAGAAGGAGTTCTATGGTACAAAGGACGCCTTTGTGTACCAGCAGATTCTGAGTTGAAAGAAGTTATTCTGAAGGAAGCTCATGATACACTTTATTCTATCCACCCCAGAGGAACGAAGATGTATCAAGATTTGAAAGAGCAATTTTGGTGGCATAAGATGAAGAGAGAAATCGGAAGCTATATCGCCAAGTGTGATATATGTCAGAGAGTCAAGGCGGGACATCAAAGACCCGCAAGATTGTTGCAACCATTGCAGATTCCGGAATGGAAATGGGATTCCATTGGAATGGAATTTATCACCGGATTGCCTACTTCTAGTAGGGGAAATGACTCTATATGGGTCATAGTGTACAGATTGTCCAAAGTCGCCCATTTCTTACCATTCAAGACCACATATCAGAGTTCGAAGCTAGCGAAGTTATACATCGCTAGAATCGTCAGTTTGCACGGAGTCCCCAAGAACATCGTATCTGATTGAGGAACTCAGTTTACCTCGAGATTCTGGAAGAAAGTGCAAGAAGGTTTAGGAACCCTACTAGATTTCAGCACAGCTTATCACCCTCAGACCGATGGACAAACGGAGCAAGTAAATCAAATACTCGAAGATATGTTGAGAGAATGTGTGTTAGAGTATGGATCTAAATGGGAAGACTGTCTGCCGTTTGCAGAATTTTCATACAACAATAGTTATCAAGCTAGTTTGCAAATGGCCCCGTTTGAATTCATGTATGGAAGGAAGTGTCGCACCCCTTTGAACTGGTCGGAAGTAGGAGAGAGTCAGATTTTTGGACCCGACATCCTACGAGAAGCAGAAGAGAAAGTCCACAAGATTCGTGAGCACTTCAAGACCGCCCAGTCAAGACAGAAGAGTTATGCCGACAAGAGACGTCGAGACCTCGCCTTCAACATCGGAGATTTTGTTTATCTGAAAGTGTCACCATTGAAGGGAATGCAGTGTTTCCAGCTCAAGGGAAAGTTAGCCCCCAGATACATAGGCCCCTTCAAAATTCTGAACCATCGAGGAGAAGTGTCATATCAATTGGAACTACCCGAAGAGATGTCAGTCGTGCACAATGTGTTCCATATCTCATTACTTCGCAAGTGCCTCGAAGTTCCGGAGAAGACTGAAGTGTTCAAGAACATTGATCACCAGACCATAGAAATCAACAATGACCTGACCTATCCAGAAGTACCCATCCGTATTTTGAAAGAAGCTTTCAGAACTACCAGAACCCGAAGCATCAAGTTTCTCAAGATTCAGTGGAGCAACCACACAGAAGAGGAAGCTACCTGGGAGCACGAAGATCACATCAGGACAGAGTTTCCCGATCTCTTCAAATCCTAGGTAATCTTTTTCGTCCTTTTTCAAATCTCGGGACGAGATTTTGTTTAAGGGGGGAAGGTTTGTAACTTCCCAAAAATATTAAACTTGGATCATCAAACTCTAATCATCAAAATTAGGGTTAACAAAAACTTTTCCAACTAAAAATATGAAAGCATTCATATGTGTGTGTA
Source organism: Avena atlantica (assembly GCA_910589765.1). Taxonomy (NCBI): domain Eukaryota; kingdom Viridiplantae; phylum Streptophyta; class Magnoliopsida; order Poales; family Poaceae; genus Avena; species Avena atlantica. The sequence goes on from OU342736.1 coordinate 313,680,333, forward strand.
TTGAAAATTTGGATTCTTTTGAATTGCCATGGTTCTGTGTTTCTTTGCTTGTAAAATGATGCTTAGGTGAAATAAACATCATCTAAACAATCCCTCCCCAAACTTTTCCCAAACACAAACAACTCAAAATAAACAAATGAAGTGAATGGTCATTTTTGCCAAATTAACTCCATGCCTACTTTGGCTATCTCTAGTTTTCAAAACTTAATAGAAACATTTGTGGATCTTTGCACCCCTTGTTAGTACTCATAATAAGGTACGAAGGCCCACTTTGTGATCATCCAAAAACATTCAAATGCTAAGTTTAAATGACAGTTTAAAATTGAATCTATCTCATATGGGAAGATCCCACTATTTCAAAAACCACTCAAACAAGCTCAATTTTCAAAACCCAAGCACCCACAGAATCCCTAGCACATGCCTAGCACACCCACCAAAAATGTTTTAAAAATTCAAAAGTAAGTTTCTTGCGGCCATTTCATCAAACAGCTTGCAGATTCAAATCAAACAAATCACAAACACTATAGTGTGCAGTAAATTTGGCCTAACTTGTTCCCCCTCTGGTTGCAACTAGTCTTTACTAGATCATCTAGCTCAATTGTAAACATCTAGCACCACTGTGAGCTTGCCTTGCCATCAATGGTGAGCAGGCCGAGCCTCACCATGCCACCCCATTGTCGCCGGACAGATAGCAGCCACCCTAGCCTTGCCAACCTTGTCTGGGAGGTAGTCAGCACCTCACCGCCGCCCACTTTCCCCTCCCCAAGCCATTGCAAGCCGTGGACCACTAGGAACGCCATGCGCCCAGTGCCACTGCGACATGCCGAGCCCGCCCAGAGAGCTGCACCTGACATGCGTGCACACGCCGCCCCTCGACCGCAGCTCGTGCCTACCGCTTCTCCATGATCCCAAGAACATTCTAGACACCCCCGTTCGCCACCCCGTGCCTCATAGCCACCGCTCGCCGTCAAAGACGCCGCCTCTGCCGTGCAGAGCACTGCATGTTCCCGACAGATTGCCACCACCCCTAAGCGCGCATTTAAGCTCTAGAGCATCACCAGGAGACCGCCCGTCGACCGCCAATCTAATCCATGCCGCTAGCCGCCCGTAGCCATGTCACCACTGTCGCCGTCGAGCCTATAAAATGAAGCGACCCCCAGCCGTTTGAAGCACACCATTCCACTTCCCTCACCTCACTGATCATTCCACCCTATAGCCGGAGCACGAGGAGCAGCAGCTCACCAGAATTGCGCCAGAGCAGGCCGCCTCTAGAGAAGAAGGGAGCCGTTGATTTCGACCACCCCCGGAGCTGCCTCGACCATCCCTGAGCTCGTCGTCGACCACTCGTTCGTTTGCCCGCCTCGCCGTCATTGCTGGAGCCCTGGTATGCCCCCTATGCACCACCACTGAGCCGCTAGGGTTCGAGCTCGCCGGTGACATGTTCATCGTCGACGACGATCCCCAGCCGTCGATCTTCCTTCTAATCCAACGAACCACACAGACCCGTACTGCTTTGCGTGTTATGAGCCACTGACTGGTGGAACCCCCCTGTCAGCTGAGCCCCGCGCTGCGGAGTGACTCTGGGCAAACCCATTAAACTTTCCCGCGCAGCCCAACCGTTTAAGTTTAGATTTTTCTATTTTAATTCAAACTCAGTTCTGTACCTAGATTCAAAAATCAACCCAGCTCGATTCAATGAACCAAATTGCATAAAACTAATTTTGTTAGAAAGGTGCTGAAATGCTTAATCCAAGCCCATTGGATTCAAATCATTTGGATATGTAGATCAACCTTGGTAAAAATAACAAGTCAGAAGCTTTTATTCATTCAAACCTTTTTCAAAATTCAACCATAATAGCTTTTGAGTTGATTCCAACTCTCAAAAAATCACATTTGATCATTCCTTTCAGAATATATAAAAACATTTGGTTTACTTATAGAAATAATGTTCAAGTAATAAAAGAATGCCACATAGGCATTTCTAGTCACTTTATTTTTTTAAAATAAAAAGGTTAAACCTTATTAAATTGTGACACCACTTTAAATCACATTCCCATGTACTGAAATATGTGGTGATGAAATGTGTCAACATGACCCCATGTTTGAGTTGGAGAATATTAAATCTTAAGTAGTTTTTCAATGAGTAGAAATTACTTTTCTCAAATTAAAATAAATAAGACAAATGCTTTAATCTTGTAATGATAGGTGATGGTGCTAGCTCATCTATAGTCCACCTTGGTGTGATGATTGAAAATAGTTAAGTATTGTTTGGTGATTGTGTACCTCGTATTTATTTATAGACGCTAGTACCGACCAAGGATATGAGGAGGAAGGAGGATACTACGAGGAAGAAGTCGAGGAGAACTTCAACCACTGGTCTGCTCAAGGCAAGCCAATACTTGAAACCTTGCAAGCTAACGCTTGCAATTATGAAAGTTAGATAACCTATGCAATGCACTAAGCATGCTTGGTTGGACACATTGGATGATACCTAATCCTAGTTTTACTTGCAAGCTTTCTACTTTATTTCTTTATCAAAGCTTTCTCTTAGAGTTTACTTAAGTGACTTGTAGATTCTAGGAAGATAATTGAAGGTTGCATAAAGAGCATTAAATTTGGCCTACACTAGATAATCTTGATGTCATCCTAAGGCATGAGATTGAACTTCATTAATCCCCACTTGTTTACCACCCCTCCTTAGTATCTAACCCCACTTGTAGATGCTAGTGCTAAGCATAAAACTTGATCAACTTTAGATGGGAATACTTGGAGAAAATGGTTATGAAAACCTTAGAATGATGACTCATTCTACTGAAATGTTTTGACATGTGTTTCCGAACACCAGATGATTTTGATGATGAAAATGTTGAGGCATGAGCCTTAGCCCTTTATAAAACTAATGGTTGTCTGGATGCGAAACCATTCCAATTTTACCGTACAACCACGATACCCAAAAATTGGGTAGGGCTTGACTAGAAATTTATATACCTTAGTATGGGTTCCCTCACGGCCAAGGTCTCAGCTGAGGCTACCTTGTGAAGATTGTCCACCTGTGCAGTACCCAAGATGACAGTTGGTCATGGTTGGGAGGCCAAAATCATAGGAGAGGTGCTTATACTAGGGCATGTAATTGAAAGGTTAGGATTGATTATCCGCATACTGAGTATGGTGAATTCAGGATTTGTTCCTGACGGATGTATCGAATGTTGTGGTGAAAGTGTACAATCTCTGTAGAGTGTCAAACTATTCGAATAGCCGCGTCCGCGATTATGGACAGTTGGAGTGGCCATACTGTTCCCTCGTCAGATGTTTTCAAAATGACTTGTGAAATGAATTGAGACTTTGACTTGACCACAACAGAGTTGTGATATGAAATTCAAGTTACCACTTAGGGGTTATAAAATTTCAACTAGATTTCTTTGCTTCTGAACTTAGTAGAGGTAAATCTGGCTTTTTGCAAAACAGCCCTAGAGCTTAGTGTCCTACTACAAAAACCCCCCTTAACTTGTTAGTATTTAGTTTGCGAGTACTTAAAGAGTACTCATGGCTTTGTCCCTGGCTATTCCCATGGCTAGACTATGAAGAGGAGTACCAGGATGATGGACCGCAGGAAGGTTACGACAACTAGGATCATCTCCCATCGTCAGCATTGCCTGTGACCCCGATGATGGAGCTTCGCCTACGCTACCTTTATTATTACGTTATTCCGCTGCTTGAGTTGTATTAAGAACTGGATCATGACATCCTTATTTGTGTAAGACCTTATGTATGGTTTGTAATGGATGATGTACTGTGATACCCAAATCTGTTATGTCTCGCAAAAATGGTAATCCTGGGATTGTGATGTATGGCATAACATGCATCTAGGATTAAAAATCCGGGTGTTGACAATTTTTAGGTGACATGCAGCCTCACAATCATGATCAAACCATTTGCAAGCATTGAAAGCTGGGATGAAATTACTCTAAACATGAGCATGAAAGATGAAGTTCTAACAATAAGACATAGCAACTATGTTGCAACATGAAAGGATACAAACAAAGATCATGAATAACAATTAATTGAAAGACGTTTGTTTGTTTCACAATTCATTGAGTATGAGGGTTGTTCCTCATGCTACTCAACTTTAGTTACTGGTAAGTTCTTGTCATAGTAAGTATATGTGTATCATAGAGAACTGCCAATGAGTTACCCGTTGCCCCATGACACGGGAGCTATCCCATATCAAAATTATAGGGCAACAGATAATGAGCATCTCAGCAAACTTCTTATTTACCTTGGTAAAATGGTACTTTTTTCTCTTCTTTCCTCTTTTTTTCTTTTTCTCAATCTCTTTTTTCTATCTCTCTCAAAAAATAAACAAACAAAAGAAAAAATGATGAAATTTAGGGGAAAAGAAACTTTTTGTTTCTAAATGGCAACATCAAAACCTTACTTGAACAAAATTTGACTGAAAAAGCATCAAAAAAAATTCAAATAGATCAAATGCATTCATGCATTGAATGTATCTTGATATTGAGCACTTGCAAAAGTTATAACAAAAACCTAAACCCTAAAAAGGATATAATCATCAAGTTCAATATAATACTATGGCTTTGTTCCATATAAAAATTTAGCCACAACATTCCTAAATAATCAATGATGTAAACAAAAATATTACAAAACTATGGGAATTGATTTCACTCCATTTGGAGCCACGGATAAAAAAATATGATTTTTATAAGATAAAAGAAGGTATTCCAAGGCTAATAAAGATCATAGATAAAATCAATATTTAATTGTGGACAAAGTAATTCTAAAGGATATAAAAGATAACTAATTATTAAATAAAATTATACAAATTGGAATCACCATTTTTGGAGCTATAAATAAAAAGATATGAATTATATAAGACAAATAAATAAATAAATAAATAAGAATTATTGCCAAGACAATTTAAACCATGGCTAAAATCCATAAATAAATGGAATAAAAGAATAAGTAAATGTTATAAAGGAAAAAAAATTATTTAAATAAAATTATATGGGCTTAAGTACCAAATTCAAATTTTATTTAAATAAAGACAATGTGCCACACTCAAATTTTAAATGAATATTAATTTATAAAAATATTTTGAAAATCACTAGTTGGACTAAATAACCAACTTATATTTTAATAAAATATTCTAAAAAGGTTTGTGAATATTTGAAATCAAATTGAGGTTTAAATCTTTGGATTTGAATAAAAACAAAAATAGAAATAGAAAAAGAAAAGGAATAAAAAGAAAACCTACCAACTAAACTAATTAGGCCCAGCAACCCCGGCCCAACCAGCCCACCCGGCCACTTCCCCCTCCCCCTTTGCTTCTCTTTCTCACCACGCACACCCCGCACACACTCACTGACCAACTGACCCCACCCGCCACATCACGCTCGTCGTCAACCTTGCGCGTAGGACCCGCTCCTCCCCTCTGCTGGTACTTGTCGATTTTACTCCGAGTAAATCGCTTGACTGTGAGCTTAATTCCCTCCCCTGACCCCCTCTTCTTAATCCCCACTCCCTCCTCTATATTTCCCCTCAAGCAGCGCCACCAGAGAGCCACCAGGCTGCTCAATCTCGAGCTCACACCGCCGCAGACTCCAGCGACGAAATTCGGTGAGCCCCGACCACCCCCTCGCCTCTGGTTTGTTCTGTCGCATCCGATGTCCCCGCGCGCACGCGCTGATACTTTTTGTTTGTCCATGGGCGCTCTGTAGGATCACCTTCGTCCACCTCTGCAAGAACCCGGCGACGAGCTCAACTCCGACGAAAGATTGCAGCCAGATTGCAGCCGTACCCGTGCGCCCCGCCCTCTCCAGTGACCTCCACCACATCCACGTTGTCACCGTGAACTTGGTAATGCTCTATGCCCTGTTCTTTACCCCCTAGCGCCACCAGACCGCCGTTGCCCGACGCGCCACAGCCACAGCTCGCCAGCAGCGTCGCCCATCTTTTCCTAAGCACTCGGGTCCGTCAGATGCACATCCAAGGGCTAGGATTAGAAGATTAGGCGAAGGGGTATCGTTGATCTGAGCCACACGTTTTCACTTAGATCTAATGGCCCGCGATGTTGATCCAGCCAAATCGGTACCAGCCAATCAGAACGCACCACGTGGCTAAGGTTTTCAGACAAAAATCGGAAAAGGGTTATTAGATGTTTAAACATGTAAAAATCATAACTTTTGATCTACAATTTAGAAAAATACAAATTTGGTGTCTATGGATTCACAATAATGTGAACTTTATTACTAAGGCCTTAGTTTGTTCACTTGCTTGTGTAAAAAATTGATTTTTAGGCAGGGACTTGTTTAGGGCTATTTTGAGTATAAAAATTGTTCTAAAAAATATTTTTGAGTGAATCCTTTTGCAAATGGTTTTGTTTTGAACCCTCTGACCATACACACTAACATTTGAAATTAAAAATATAATTTGTTGACAATATAAATTATCCCTTTGAATAAAAGGTTTTCTAGTAAAGGAAAAATGGTTTAAATAACTTATTTTCACTAACTTGGTTCCAATTGGAATTCCACTTTTATAAAAAGGACCAGTAGGTGTTTGTAATGTTTAGAACCTTGTTAGGAACAACTTTTCCAACAAAATAACCTTTTGCATGCTTGCATGCATTTCTTTGTATTCTTGTTATTGTTTTGTTACTTCTTTTGTGTTGCTAGTTTTGAGTGTGTGTGTTTGCTTGATTGTATTGTAGTGAACTTTGAGGAGTGTGACATTTGTAAGATCAAGGACAGTACCTAAATATTCTACTATAAAGTCAAGTGATACTTTGGTCATCAAAAGTCCAATCTTTTCTATATTGCATTAGTGATATTTTGTAGTATGCATGATAGGACTATTATAAATATTTCTATGCTATGCAAATCCTATAGTATCTACCTTGGTAGTATTTCCTAAAGATAGGAGACATTGTAAGTTTAGAATTCTTAGTCTAGCTTTATAGATTTGTGGGTGGAAAACATGATATGATGTCTTATGAAAATACAATTATTTTTTTCGACTAATGAAAACAACTGATGTTAATGAAACACCTGGGTGGAAATGGGACTTGTATGGATTTTTGTTGAGTGGTTACCCAGGGCCCATTTATATGGTTTACGCTGGTGTATCTCACTTGTGGATGGCCACCCAGGAACAAAGAGATTGGAGACGTTCTTGTTGCGAAATCTTCCAGTGCAGCCACATGGCATATGGGCTCTGCCTTGACCAACTAAGTTGCAAGAACTCAGTCAGACAGACAGAAGGTGGTAGTGATGATAGGATGGAACGCGTCTGTGGTGATCTAAGGGATTGTTTCTGAAAAGTCTTGTCTCGATGCATGTCGATTATTGTGGGGAAAGTTCACCACCTCTCGAGAGGGTAAACCTAAGTACTTATCCATGTCCCCGGTTATGGAAAATTTTGAGCATTAAGACAATGAAGCGGGATCAAGAATCTCATCATTCTAATTTCTAAGTTAAAACTTGTTGGGTGAACAAGGGGAACACCTGATGTGTATACAGTGTGCCATGTTTGATGAAGTGTTTTGAAAAAGATAAAAACTATTTTACAAATGATAGGAAAACTACTTTGTGCAAAGGCCAGCCAAAACTCCACTTAGGCATATATTCATGTAGATTTTAGATTCTCTATATTAATATGGTATCAGTTGCCAATACAATTCAAATGTATTGACCCTTGTGGCTGTAACTTATCATGTTGCAGGATTATTGGTTGATAGTGAAGTTTGTTGTGTAGGGATTACAAGTCTGCAACCAACATGTTTGCCTGTGGCACATGAAGATGAAGGACTCCATGCTTTATAGTATATTTATTGCTCTTTAATAAGATAGCCATATGAGCTATGTAAGTTGTAATGAAATATTTTATTCCTGGATATGAGTTGTAATATGACCTTTGTTTCTTGATATTACATCTTAAGCTGTGGGTGCTAGCTATTCGATCCAGGGACTAGCACTGTAAACATAGGGACTTGTACCTTATTGGGTTCAGGCCTCTACACATAGAATCCTCACTAGGGTGTTTTCCGATGGCCCCCTTGAAAAAATCTCAGCTAGATGCGATGGCATCACTACTGCAAGCCTCGTCGCCTTATGCAAACGTTATCTCTACTCAGCAACACATAGTGCATCCCTGGCAAAATCTCATCCGTTTGGTCTCCCCTATGTTATTCACTCTCACCCAACTGAGCTATTGCGTGAGTACAATGTCTTCTACCGCGATAATCGCAAGAAGAAGTTCTAAAGGGGTAGCTACTTGCGGCAGGGGCAAGCAGAAGCCATGGAAGAAGTTCACCTGGACCTTGTGCGAGCTAATGCTGTTGGATAGGTCATCCTTCGATGATGTGATGACATACTATGACGGAAATAAGTGGGTCAGCGCGACTGGAGATTGGATCGCCACTGTTGGCCTCGCCTAGAACTGGGAGCTTGTGAATGTGTTCACTTGTCGTCAGATTCTTCTACCAGCAACATTCGACTTTTAGGCCCCTCCAAGGTACTTAAGTTTGTGGCCGCTGGTCAGCCAACTAATCTACTGAAGATAGTCATTTGTCGAGTTTCCATAGTTGCTGGGAACTATAAGGATTTCTCTGTGCTAGCCATCTTTGACACTATAATTGCCTTCCTCGATGGTCCTCGTGGTATTTGGATTGTTCTTGAGAACCTATTCAGCATGTTCAGCTATCAAGATGCAATTACCCACAAGGGAGTTGTCTATGCCGTAACTCATATTTGCAATGTTTATGCATGGGATCCTTGGGAATGGGGTAAATTTTCCATCCTTAAATTTTTTAGCTTCACCATTCTAATTTTGCCGAACTGACCTATGAATGTTCTTTCGTTGCAAGGTCTTGTGCATCTTCTAGGGCCACCCGATTTTTACGGTAATCGTGAGTACGATCCTGATCTGTGGTGGCTAGCATGATCTCCTGATGGTGGTAGCCTTATTCTGATTAATACTGAGGGCTTTAGTGATAGGCGGTGTGACAGTACTCATGGTGGTTATCCAATCGCAAATATTGTTGCTTATCATCATGGCCGCACTATTCACACCTATTCTACTGGGTTTTTATGCCATGTTTTCTCGATTGACACTAATAGGTTACTTCCACCGAGGAAATGGCGGAGGGTTTTTAACCTTGGGGCATTTTCTATCTTCCTTGGATTGAACTATCCGATTACTATTCCAGTTGGCGTCGCGGGACTTGGCCCTAGAGATCTAAGAAGGAGCAACTATGTATACACCTAGCCGCATGTAGTTAGCCTCGATTTATTTAATTTTGGTCCTAAAATATTCCACTTTAGTATGAATGCTCAAGATGTCGTTGTTGGTTTCTCAACAAACATTGGCTGTAATTGGCGGCAGACTCCATTGTGGTTCTTCCCAAGCTTGGCCAATGCAAAGGATTGGAACCGGCATAATTAACAGTTCAAGGAAGATGGGCTGAACATAGTGATCATATGGAATAGGGATTTGTGTATCTTGAATTATTTTCTTTGCCTCATTTGTATCGCACAGCCCTGAGGCGTTAACTTTTTATACTCACCCCGCTCATTTCGCTGCAATATAAGTGCAAGGCATGCAATTTGATCAAACTCCTTTTGTATGCAAGTCATAGCTTCCGTCAGTGCGTGTCGATTATTCTGCAACTCGTTGCACCCACACCCCTTTATTATTTGTTGCACTTTCGAGTTCTCAAAAAATGTGAAACAAATCAAGAACATTGGCTATGTTGTTTCTCGTGTATTTACAATACCCGTTCCTATAATATGATCTTACGTGACCTGTGTAAAAAGGAAAAAACCTAATCAAACGATATCTTATGTTCATTTGCTAATTTTTTGGTGGCCAAACCATATAATATTTTGGTCTAGAAATTCACGGACGAACTATATACGATGTTCATGACTTATTTCACATTTTATGAAGAACTTGGAATTGTGACATGCAACAACTAGTTGCGGATGCAACCAGTTGAAAATTATAATTTCTATCGTGGACGTCTCTAGTGGCTCCGAACGCATGATGCATGCAGGGTCTTACTGTCAAGTGGGGCTGATCTAAACAGGGCATGCCTGTCTGTGATTCAAAGTCATGCACGTTAAATCTTGTGTTCATGCACGTAGCACACGTCTCTTATTTTGCTACGCGGTTGTATGCTGGACACGTGTAATTTCATGTATATATGAACACATGCAACATACAAAAATTACCACAAACACACCCGTATGTGCATTAAATACGATGTATATATTTTCGGTCCTTGTACTACAACTTCTGCATGTAGGGGAACAAGGTAAAAGTACATATGTCCATGTCGCGGCTACTACGTCCTTCTATTTTCCGTTGAAAATACTATGTTGAAACAAATGATGTAAAAACAAAAACCTCTGGTAAAACTAATGTGACTAGATCACACTTCACCTCTGATACGTAGGAGTAGCTCTGTGGCGTGCTAGTCTAACATACATTTAATTCTAGGCGGTGGTGACATCCTCAATGTTGTTGTTGACAGACCAATCAAGTAAAATCTCACTCCTCTCGATTTTTTCTTTGCCTCTCCATCTTCTTCTCCAGTCCCCAGTCCCCACTCCGCTCTTGATCTCCCCCACGATCTCTCTTCTCGCCCATTTCTTGTATTAACGCTCCCCCTCCTCCTCCAGAAAACCCCAATTGCACTTGAATCTGCCTACTCTGCCTAAATACATCTGGCCGTGATGGCCGATTCGAAGCTCAGCGGGCGATGCAAGTGGGATCAACTCAGCGCGGATGTTGTCGATCTTATCGTTCAACGTCTGGACATTTCCAGAACCGTTAGGCTAGCCGCATGCTACAAGATGTTGTACGATCGTATCGGCAACAAGGAAGGTATGAAATGGACTTTGTACCAACGAACCCTGTCTACTAATGCCTCAGCCTGCTCATTGGTTTGACGAGCACTATGACGAGATGATGGTAAATCGTCTGCACGACATGGTTTATGACATGGTGCCCCTCGACCATCCTCGGTGCACCACCATCCTTCCCTTCATGCATGAAAAATTCTGGGTGGGCATGAACGGCGACTTGGCTCGCCACCATGGACCCGAGCAGGGTCTAGTGCCTAGTGAACATCTACACCTATCGAGTAATCAACCTTTCATCGACGGATTCTTGTGGCATTGAGTGCAAGTCATTACCAATATATAAATATATAACAGGTAGTGCTACTAACCAGCTAGGGTTCCCACAGTTACATGTACTCTTTTCTATACTCATGCATATTTCAAGATTTTGTTTTTTTGGCGAATCCATAGCTATTGAGAAAAGTACAAAAAGTTGTGGGATAGATGTCTTGGCCTGCTGAAGATCGTAATCTGCATAGTGCCCATAGAAGCTAGGGGTTACACAGACTAAAAGCTCCTCGCATTGTTTGACAGTGCAATCGCCTACCTAGAAGGCGGTAGCAAAGTTTGGAGATGTCTGGACCATTCAGGTCATGGAAGGCAACAGTACCATGATGCCATTGAACACGGTGGCCTCATTTTTGTGGTCGCAGGTGAAGGCTGCACCTACTGCTGGGATCCCACATTGGAAGGTAATTTTAGTTCCATGATACATTGTAAGTGATTTACTGAAGTTGTTCCTTAACTATCTTGCTTATGTTTTACCTTTCATATGACTGAATGAGCACACCCTTTATGTCCTAAAAATATGCATGAACAATTGCTACTAATGAATTAGTACCAGTAATAAATCTTTCAAAAATATAGGGTATGATGGTGTCCCTGCACTTATTAAGTTTGTTCATTGTCAGAATATGAAAAGTATTAACCAGCATCTCAAATGTGAGGGCAACACACTGAAGCCGGGTTTCTTGATTTGTTCGTAGTTTTAGGCCCTCCTCAGATTGTAGGAATCACATAGGATTTTTGTAGGACACCAATCTTATCCTTTGGATCAGCGTAGGATTTTTGTAGTATTTGGATCCTTAGATTTTATTCTATAAAAGTTGTTTGATTCTAAAGAGTATAATCCTTATGAATTCCTTCAAAGAATTTGCACTCTATTTTGGAGGAAAGTTTCCATCCACTCCAACGTCTTTGTACAATTCCTTCGGATTTCCTACGCAATCGAACACTACACTTGATCCAAAACCCTGTAGGTATATAATCATATAGGATTCAAGTGAACATGCCTCTATATCAATAAAAAGTGGCACTGCCAGCATTTTTTCTCATTCATGTGTTCATGTGATCCAAAGAGTCCCTCATTTTTTATATAACTGAATGATTGGTCCCTCTTTTAAAACATACAACAACTAGGAAATTAAGATATGGAAGAAGCAGAATAGGAAATATCAATTACTAATCAGGATTTCCCTATTCACACTTTTTGTCTCCAATTAGGATGTTGCGGGAAACAAGGAGCTGCCATTTGTAATCCCAGAACCTATTCTGAATTATCGGCCATGCATGTGGTTCCTCGCTCGATCGGCTGACAGCGAACATTTGATAATCATAATTACCACATATGGCATTGGGGTTTCCCATGGCGAAGAGGTTGAAGTCATTCCCCATGCTCAAAATGGGACTAACTTACGCCTATATCCATCCGCTCGTGTCTACATTTTTTAACACGATCCTAGCTATACTGGGCGTGCAGGGGTCATCGTTTGGAGGCAGGATAACAGTCTGGGCGACAGCTCTCTGTTTCTTGGTCTGAATTATCCAATAATTGACAAGATGATGAAGAAACGCGGATGTCAGGCTCCTGATGGCACATTGTTCCCATTCTTGAGGAAAAACTATGACTCACAACATATAGGAGGTTTCGCGGAATACAATTCCCTCAGATTAAACGTTGCAACCTGCAGCCAACTAAAGGTGAGCCTGTGGCAGTTATCAGCCTTCACAAAGATGGTTAGAACAATGTGCGACATGAGGCAATTTGGTTTAGGCCTAGTTTAGGTGTGGTAGGCTCGTTGTTCCATTTCTAGACTGAGTTGTGCATCTTTCTCGTGTATCGCGGTGTCATCTTTTCTGCGTCGTGGTTCAACAGTTGACTGTTAGTACACTGGTTTTATTGGCTAATTTGAATTAGTTTATATGAGCTATGACATGATTTTGTAATTAGTATTGCCTTCCATGTTATAATCCATGTAGCGGTGCTTATCTTGCCGCATCATTTCTGTACTATATTTATCAGTACTCTTACTATGCAGCTTTGTGTTTTCAGAGGAATATTCCTTCTGGACAGAAAAAGTAGGTCATCGTGGCCAAGAAACAGGCTTTAACTGGGCCGTAATTAATCTAGGCTCGGTAAGACAAATCGGGCAAATAAAATATTTATGCAATCTTCTAAAAAATTGTTTATGAAAACTCTGCCAGTGTATATGAAATGAACAAGTCAAGCTCTGATGTGCTGACATTGTAATGTGATGTGCTAGTGTAAAAACTGATTGTATTTATTGTGTTCGAAACTATGAACTAAATGTGTGAATTCTTTTCCTTTTTGCATGATGGTAGTGCCACATGTTGGCCCTAATTGCGGCATGTATTCATCTGATCATACTGAAGCATACAAGTTCGAGTAATCAGTAAGCTGGTGCTTACCCGAGCTGTCTGAAGCTGGGCAAGTCAAGGCCGCTGTGTCTCTATCACCTACAGTTTAAAGGGATTTCTATTTCCGTGCCCCTGGTTCGTTAGTTGTACTTACTTTTCCACATCCGCTTAGCTTTTCCTCACTTTTTCCTAGCTCCTTGTCTGAAACTCTCACATCGGTCTGAAACTCGCTCTCCATCGGGTCTCATTAGTGGACCCTCGCCGTTACGTGCTGAAAAGTTGGTCCGCATTCAGGTGGATCCCATAGTGGACCCTTGCCGTTATGTTCTGAAAAGTAGGACCCCCCCCCCCCCGTTACGTGCTGACAGGTGGGGCCACGTTCAGTCGGGTCCCGTAGTAGGACCCCCGACCCATGTTGTACTGCGTGGGGTCGGCTTGTTGGGGACGCGTTTTAGGCAATGTGGTGTGGGAACATGTGGGGCGTGTTTTATAGTTATGTGCGCCCTGTCGCATAAATTAGAATATTTATTTTTTGTAAATTTTTTATGATTGAACTTTTTAAGAGCGCCTTTCCCCTTTATGTCGCTAACAGTTGTTATTTTTGCCCAAAAAGGCAACGAATGTAGAGTGGTTTCTCTCTTCATTCATGGTTCCTTTTGGCCGTCGTATTTTCCCAATCTGGTAGCAAATCTAGAGCAACAAATTAACCAGCACCATAAATATGTAGATAAATAGAGCATATGTAGATAAAGAAGCAAATATAGGATTATATAGTACGATACTTAAACGAGGTTCAACAATTACGCTGCTCAGCAGCAGCGGCTTACAAGTTCAACACAGACAACAAAACAAAAGAAACTACTTTATAGCAGCACATCAGCACAAGATCAGTAGCCCCTCATGGCCTCCGCTAGGACGGCCTCCGCCTCCTCCCTCTGGTGCTTCCTCCACTTCTTGCTGCCGAGTCCCTTGACCTTTGGCGCCCTGGGCACCTTGGGCTTGATCGGGGGATGCGACCCTCCTCGATGGCCACCTTCTGGAGGTTGCAGAAGTGAAATCCGAGTGGCTGGTGCTTGGCTCTGAAGGCGTGGACGTTCTTTGACATGTTGTGGGTCTTCACGTCCTCGGCATGCCTCATGAGGGAGTTGAAGTCGGTGGCGAGGCCCCTGGTGCAGAAGGGGGCACCTATAGACGTCGCCGGTGAAGAATCTGTTGAACTTACCGGACTTTAGCTTCCTCAGCACCTAACGAGTCTTGGTATCCGTGGACTCATTGTTGCTGCAGACGTTGCTGATATCCACCTATTACAAAAAATAGTAGCATGCAATAAGGACATGATTGAGATACCGTGATTATCGGGATTGATTACTTGCATAAATTAACCGATTGAGATCTCCTGATTATTCTCCAATCCCCAAATCTCAAACCAAATCGAATACTGATCCCAACTACAGGTCGGTGTTAGTACTGATCCCAACTACAGATTGGTGCTAGTACTGATCCCAAGTAGGGGCATTGATCGAAATACGAGATCTAACACAAGAGGATTAGCTATTGTAAAAATACCAAGCATCCAATGATTGAAAATACGAACAGTCGAGCTCTAATAACACACGATCTAGCATCCAACGATGGGAATGGGGGAAGAACAAAGGAAGGGGAGAAAACCCTAGTTACCTCTGACCATGGGTCGGCTAAGCTGGTGTCGAAGGGGTTCTCCGGCCTGATGTAATCGTTGTCCTTGTAGGGGTCCGAGCCGTGCGGGATCTGCAGGAGAACAACGAGGGCTTGTACGGGGACGGGGGCCTCCTCCCCGGCGGCTATGGCAGAAGAGGGGATGGGGGTCTGGACGGGGATGGCGAGTGCCTTCAATGCCTCGACGGGGGCCTGTACGGGGACGGGGTCCTCCTTGTCGGCCGCCTTGGAGGCAACGATGGCCACCGCACCGTTCTTCTCCATCGCCGAGGTGGTTGGGGTTTTCTTGGGGGTTTGTGGAAGGTGATGGGATAGTGGAGATGGTTGCGTGAGTGAGTGATGAGTGAGAGTGAGGAGGTCTCTATAAAGGTGAAGGGAGTAGACATTTCGTTGCACCACCATGCACCGCGTAATCGCGTCCGCTACTGCACCGTGCACGGCCACACGCGTCCGCTACCGCCCCGTGCACCGTGACACGCATATTGTGCGCCATGTTTTCCCCCTCGTGTGTAACATTGGCCACTTAGTTGTGCTCAGTTATACCCTCGAGTGTAACACTGGCGGTTTGGTTGTACTCAGTTTTGCCCTCCATTACTAACACTGTCATGTGCAATATACTCACTTTTACCCTCCGGTGGCTGGTCAACAGAGAGTGAACGAATGGGTTTTAGCTAGCTAATTGAGTCATTTTATGCACAATAAATTCAAAAAGATCAAAACATAGTGGCATCTACCTAGGGAGTATTATTATGTGACCTGCCACCATAAGAAATGTATATAAATCAAGTTTTAACCTAAATCACCACTTCTCAAATCACCTACTATCTATGAAGGTTCATGGCTTTCTACTCAAGCCTCTTCCCAAAACATCCCTACCCAAAACATAATTTGTCTGAATGAGGCATAACACTGATATATATTTGAATTGCAATAGTTTGATGTATGCCAATATGTATTTTATTGTATAAAATAAGCATTTTACATTTTTCAAATCTCTTTCTATTTTCTATTTGAACCCCCTTTTCAGTTTTGCCCTTGGTTTTTAAGTTCTACTCAGTTTTGCCCTTGGTTTTTAAGTTCTACTCAGTTTTGCCCTCTCTCTTAGTTACAAACTCTCACACATATGCTCATCTTGGCTGCTATGCTCTGATTGGTCGAGAGAGATGTCACGCGGATCGTACCCACCAACCGTTGATCCTCTGTGATCTAGCGGCCAGGATAACCCATGTATCTATCGGGGGCACCCTCTATCCATGTAAAATAATGATTTTGCCACCGATGCTTTAACTCCATAAACAAATGATTTTGAATATAATTTGAAGGGAAAGTGTTCAAAGGTGTATAATTTTTGCATTATATTTTACTCCATGAAAATGATAAATGATCAGGATTTTATTAGCACAACATTATCATGTCCTAAGTGCGATTTCAGAGAGTTAAAAGGTGTATAATTTTTGCCATATGCAAGTTTATGCATTACATTCTATGAAAATGACAATTTCTCAAGATTTTCTTAGCACATCATTATCACGTATTAAGTGCGATTTCACAGTTCAAAGGTTTATAATTTTCGTATATGCAAGTTTAGGGATCACTTTTCACGCTCTAAAAATGGTAAACGCTCTTTTACATTAAGAGTTGTATAATTTTTTTAATTTGAAAGTGTTCAAGAGTTGTGTCAATTATAAACACTCTTTTACATTAAGAGTTGTATAATTTTTTCAATTGAAAGTGTTCAAGGGTTGTGTCAATTATAAACACTCTTTTACATTAAGAGTTGTATGATTTTTTTAATTTGAAAGTGTTCAAGAATTGTGTTAATTATAAACACTCTTTTACATTAAGAGTTGTATATTTTTTAATTTGAAAGTATTCAAGGGTTGTGTAAATTATAAACACTCTTTTACATTAAGAGTTTTATAATTTTTTCAATTTGAAAGTGTTCAAGAGCTGTGTCAATTATAAACACTCTTTCACATTAAGAGTTGTATAATTGTTTTTAATTTGAAAGTGTTCAAGAGTTGTGTCAAATATAAACACTCTTTCACATTAAGAGTTGTATAATTTTTTTCAATTTGAAAGTTTTCAAGAGTTGTGTCAAGAGTTGTATAATTTTTTTAATTTGAAAGTGTTCAAGAGTTGTGTCAATTATAAACACTCTTTTACATTAAGAGTTGTATACTTTTTTAATTTGAAAGTGTTCAAGAGCTGTCTCATTTATAAAAACTCTTGTACATTAATGTTTTTAATTTGAAAGTGTTCAAGAGTTGTGTTATTTTCTTATTTATTATACATCCATGTTCCTAATTTTTAATTATAAACACTCTTTCACTTGATTGCAGCGGAGGCATTAATTCAATAAACCAATTAAATCATCGGAACGGCTTGCCGACAGCATTCTCCACAGCAAGCGCCCCGGTTGTCATTTTGGTGCGAGATTTTGGTGCATTTTGGTGCGAGATCTAACCTTCTCTGCGCACGGTTGCCATTGTCATCCTTCGTAAAGATCAACGGGACGGCACCATACTGCGGCCAGGACGAACGGGAGGCTGAAGTGAAGCTCGACAAAGGGCCGTCGTCGCCAGAGAAGAAGAAGAAGAAGAAGAAGAAGAAGAAGAAGAAGAAGAAGAAGAAGAAGAAGAAGAAGAAGAAGAAGAAGAAGAAGGGGAGGCAACAGCATGGGCGTGGGAACGGGGATGGCTCACGTGGATAAGATGTGGGTCCGACGCTCACGTGGATAAGCTGTGGGTCCCATGCTGATCTAGATAAGTGGAGAGAGGTGTCCACTACGGGACAACTAAACATGGCCTCACTTGTCCGCATGTAACGGCAAGGGTTCACTACGGGACCTGACAGACCGCAGCCCCACTTGTCAGCACGTAACAGCAAGGCTCCACTACGGGACCCGACTGAATGCGGTCCCACTTGTTAGCATCTAACGGCAAGGCTGAAAGATAGCGAGTTTTAGACCGTGCGAGAGTTCCATAATAGGAGATGGGCAAAAGTGAGGAAAAGTTAAGCGGCTGGGGAAAAGTGAGTACAACTAATGAACCAAGGGAACAAAAATAGAAATCCCAGTTTAAATGGCATGATTACATGGCTTTGTGTACATCAAATCGATTGTGCAGATTCAAAGCCACCCAAACCATCTCGGAATATGACATTTCCTAAAAAAGATGATCCTGCGCTCTAAGACTTGAATATGACACGATTTTATGTCAATCAGTCAAACTCCCTCCAATACTTTCCATGCATGAATCCTGCGCTGCCAAAGTTCTTTGCTAGCTAGGTCAAATCAAGTCTGACAATATCGTTCAATTTTCTCCCATTCCAACTTCATTCTTTTGGATACCTCTTTGGTACAGCCAGGTCAGGTGGACCATCGACCTTCAGTACAATGTATTTTCACTACTGAGCCTATGGAAATGAAAATTTTAAACCCACTTTGGACAAAAAACTTCCCATAATCTTGTTTCAAAAAAAACTTCCCTTAATTAGCCTTTGGTGGTGATAAGATCCGCCAAACCCTAGTATATTTTACTAACTACATCGAATTTTCACTAAGGAGCTAACGAAAAGATTGGACATTCGACCCAAGTCCCGCACAAAACATTGCAAATTCATTAGAAAATAGTACATTCGACCCAACTCTAGCCTAAAATCTCGCGAATTTGTCCTTTTTAGTTTAGGTTGGTCATGGCCGCCAACCCTCAACACATTGTTACTTTTTTTAAGCATGAATCACACTAAATAAGTTTCACTAAGGAGCCCACGATAATAAGCCCATTTGTTCACAAGATTGGACACAAATTATTTTTTATATCGCCCTAAATCTTCTTAATTTAGCATTTTTTTGTGCCATTCTGATTAAGTATAGTGCAAGCTTTTCCTACCCAAGTTTTATTTTATGCTGACCATGTACCATTTTTAATGGCAATCATCATCAGTGCCTTTTCATTTTAAGTGATATCAACATTTCTACTCCTAATATTTTATGAGTAGTAGCATAGTTGGTTCTATCATAGTGGAAGCACACGCAGTTGCCATTTTTTGAAGTCTTGAGTTCGATTCGAAACCTAGGGTTATCAATATATATAATCTATGTCATACTTGTACATTTGTTCCATCATAAACATATTTCTTTCACAGAGAAAATTGACATCTGGGACCCATCAATGTTACCAAGCTCAATCTAGGGGAGGCGTCCGAAAACAATGTCCAACATACACACGTGTCCTCTACAAAGGAGGCTGACATTCAGGACCCACTAGAGAGACCTAATACAGACGAGGCATCGAGTAATGTTGCCAAGTACGAAACAGGGAGGCGCGAGCGAGAAAAAAGTCCAACATGCACATGTTTCTTCTAATGAGAGGCTAACATGAGGGACCCACTAGCCTGTATAAATGGTTGGTGCATCGAGCAACGTTGCCAAGTTCAAAACAGGGAGGAGAGAGCGTGAAAAAAGTACAGCATGCACACGTTTCTTCTAATGAGAGGTTGACACAGGGACCCACCAGCCAGTATAAATAGCTGATACATCGAGCAACGTTGCCAAGTTCGAAACACGGAAGCGCGAGTGAGAAAAAAAGTCTAACATGCACACGTTTCTTCTAATGAGTTGCTGACATGTGGGACCCAGTAGCCTGTACAAACGGCTAATGCATCGAGCAACGTTGCCAAGTTCGAAACATGGAGACGCGAGCAAGAAAAAAAGTCCAACATATGCGCACATTACTTCTAATCAGATGTTGACATGTGGTACCCAGCAGCATGTATAAACGTCGGGTCATGCATCGAGCAATGTTGTCAAGTTCGAAACACGGAGGGTCGAGCGAGAAAAAAAGTCCCACACGTTCTTCTAATGAAATGCTGACATATGGGACCCAGGTGCGTGACCAAACGGCAGATTCGTCGAGCTAGGAACAGGGTAGCTATAGAGAAGAAAAAATTCAATCATATACACACAATTCTTCTAATGCGAGGCTGGCATATGGGGCGCACCATACTGAATAAATGGCTGACGCAGCAAGCAACGTTATCAAGTTAACACGGAGACGCGACCGAGGGCAAAAATTCCATCATACACATTTCTAATGAGAGTATGACATGTGGGCCCAACTGCATGATTAAACGGTAGATGCATCTAGCAATGCAATCAAGTTTGGAACAGGGTAGCGAGAGCAAAGGAAAAAATTCCATCATACACACGATTCTCTAATGAGAGGCTGGCATGTGGGACCCAGCATTGCGATTAACAACCGATAGATCGAGCAATGTTATTGAGTTCAAATCAGGGAGGCACGAGCCAATAAAAAAATCATCATGCACACGTTTCTTCTAATGTGAGGATGACGTGTGGGCCCGGCTGCGTGATTAAACTATAGATGCATCTAGCAACACTATCAAGTTCGGAACAGGGTAGCGGGAGCAAAGGAAAAAATTCCATCATACACATAATTCATGTAATGAGAGGTTGACATGTGGGACCCAACATCGTCATTAACGGAAGATAGATCGGGCAACGTTATCGAGTTCATATCACGGAGGCACGAGTCAGGGAAAAAATCCATCATGCACATGTTTCTTCTAGTGTGAGGATGACACGTGGGACCCAGCAGCCTGATTAAACGGCAGATGCATCGAGCGATGCTATCAAGTTCGAAACTGACAAGAGAAAAAATCCATCATACACACGATTCCTCAAATGTGAGGCAGACATGCGGGACCCAACAGCCTGACTAAATGTAAGAGGCACCGAACAACATTATCAAGTTCAAATCAGGAAGGCGCGAACAAGAATTTTGGTCTGCTATAGTCACAGACGTCCGGGACCCACACGCAAAAAAATACTTCGGCGAGTCAACAGCTCGCGAGGAAGCGGAAATCTTACTTTTGCCATGCGCCCGTTGAGCTTCCTCTATGTTTTTAGCGGTTTTGTCATAGTAGAGGGGCGCGGAATAGGAAAAAAAATTGCATCGGCCACGGTCGAGCCGAGATTTTTGTCGCGGAAGGCGCGCCTTCTATGACGACCGACAGGCCTAGTCATTGCGAAAGGAAACATTTCTTATAGTGATAAACTCCAAAGCATGGGTATAGTGATTCCTAATACATTGGGGACTCACCGTGTCCTCCAATCACTATCACCTATTTACAAGAACTTTGTGATGAACTACAACATGCAGTGCATGGATAATTCATTACAAGAAGTCTTCTTTATGTTGAAGTATGCGGAAGTGGAGATCAAGAAAGAGCACCAAGTGTTGATAGTCAATAAGACCACCAATTTCAAGAAGCAAGGCAAGCCTAAGAAAAAAGGTAACTTCAAGAAGGGCGGCAAGAAAGTTGCCGCGCCTACAAAGAAGACCAAGGCTGGTCCTAAGGCTGATACTGAGTGCTTTTACTGCAAGGGAGGTCACTGGAAGCGGAATTTCCCCAACTACCTGGCAGATCTGAAGAACGGCAACATCAAGAAGAAAGCTATATTCGATATACATGTTATTGATGTGTATCTTACTAGTAATCTTAGTAGTGACTGGGTATTTGATACTGGTTCGGTTACTCATATTTGTAACTCGAAATAGGTGTTGTAGAATAAACAAAGACTAGCGAGAGACGAGGTGACGACGCGTTGGAAATGGCTCCAAGGTTGATAAGATCGCTGTCGGCACGTTCTCTCTTCATCTACCATCAGGATTAGTTCTATACTTAAATAATTGTTATTTGGTGCTGGTGTTGAGCATGAACATTATATTAGGATCTTGTTTATTGCGAGACGGTTACTTGTTTAAGTCTGGTAATAATTGTTTTATATGAGTAATATCTTTTATGGTCAAGCACCTATGATAGATGGTTTATTTTTATTGAATCTCGATAGTAGTGGTACACATGTTCATAATATATATGCTAAATGTTTGAAATTGAATGATAATTCTACATATATGTGGCACTGTCGTCTTGGTCACATTGGAGTGAAGCGTATGAAGAAACTCCATTCTGATGGACTTCTTGAATCACTTGATTTCGAATCACTTGAAAGATGCGAAGCGTGTCTGATGTGAAAAATTACTAAGACTCCATTCTCTGGTATGATGGAGAGAGCTACGGACTTATTGGAAATCATACGTACCGATGTGTGTGGCATGATCAGTGGCATCGCACGGTGGTTATCATTATGTTCTTACTTTCACGGATGACTTGAGTAGATATGGATATATCTCTTTCATGAAACATAAGTCCAAAATTTTCAAGAAGTTTAAGGAATTTCAAAGTGAAGTAGAGAATCAACGTAACAAGAAGATTAAATTTCTACGATCTGATCATGGAGGTGAATATCTAAGTTACGAGTTTGGTGATCATTTGAAGAAATGCGGAATACTTTTATAATTGACACCGCCAGGAACACCACAACGTAATGGTGTGTCCAAACGGCATAATCGAACTCTCTTATATATGGTTTGTTCTATGATGTCTATTACTGATTTACCGTTATAATTTTGGGGTTATGCGTTAGAAACAGCAGCATTCATTTTAAATAGGGCACCATCTAAATCCGTTGAAACGACACCGTATGAATTGTGGTTTCTTAAGAAACCTAAATTGTTGTTCCTTAAAGTTTGGGGTTGCGAAGCTTATGTAAAGAAGTTATAGCCCAACAATCTTGAACCCAAATCATAAAAATGCGTCTTCATAGTATACCTGAAGGAAACTATTGGGTATACCTTCTATCATAGATCCGAAGGCAAAATCTTCGTTGCCAAGAATGGATCCTTTCTCGAGAAGAAGTTTCTCTCGAAAGAAGTGACAGGAAGGAAAGTAGAACTCGATGAGGTTGTCGAACCTTCTCTCGGATTTGAGAGTAGCGCAACACCGGAAGAAGTTCTTGTGGCACCTACACCAATAAGAGAGGAAACTAATGATAATGATCTTGAAACTTCGAACGAAGTTACTATTGAACCTCGCAGGTCAACGAGAACGCGTACCACTCCCGATTGGTATGATCCTGTTATGAGTGTCATGTTGGTGGACAACACCGACGACCCTGCAACATATGAGGAAGCGATGATGAGCCCAGATTCCATCAAATGGCAAGAAGCCATGAAATCCGAGATTGGATCCATGTACGAAAACCAAGTATGGACTTTGGTGGACTTACCGGATGGCCAGAAGGTTGTCGAGAACAAATGGATTTTCAAGAAGAAAATAGATGCTAAAGGTAATTTAACCGTCTATAAAGCTCGTCTTGTCATGAAAAGGTTCCGACAAATTCAAGGAGTTGACTACGATGAGACTTTCTCATCGGTAGTGAAGCTAAAGTCTGTGAGGATTTTGTTAGCAATTGATGCATATTACGATTATGAGATATGGCAGATGGATTTCAAAACGGCGTTCCTCAATGGAGACATTGATGAAGAGTTGTATATGGTACAACCCAAAGTTTTTGTCGATCCTAAATATGCTAACAAGGTATGCAAAATTCAACGATCCATTTATGGATTGAAGCAAGCATCCCGAAGTTGGAATCAACATTTTGATAAGGTAATCAAAATCTTTGGATTTATACAAACTTATGGAGAAGCTTGTATTTACAAGAAAGTGAGTGGGAGCTCTATAGAATTCCTAGTACTATATTTAGATGAACTATTGTTGATTGGGAATGATATAGAACTTCTTAAAAGTGTCAAAGATTATTTGAATAACAGTTTTTCAATGAAGCATCTTGGTGAAGCTGCTTCCATATTAGGCATAAAGATTTATAGAGATAGATCAAGACACTTAATAGCGCTTTCACAAAGTACATATTTGGACAAGGTTCTAAAGAGGTTTGGAATTGAAGATAGCAAGAAAGGGTTCTTGCCCATGTTTCCCAATACGACCTTGAGTAAAACTCAAAGTCCGCTACGGCAGAAGATAGAGAGAAGATGAACAAAACTCCCTATGCATAAGCCATAGGATCTATCATGTATGCCATGTTATGTACAAGACCGGATATTGCATATGTTGTTAGTTTAACTAGCAGATATCAAAGTGATCTAGGAGTAGATCACTAGATGATCTAGGAGTAGATCACTAGATAGCGGTCAAAAATATCCTAAAATACTTAAGAAGGACTAAGGATATGGTTCTTTCTTATGGAGGTGATGAACAGCTCGTTGTAAATGGTTGCACCGATGCTAGTTGGAAGACCAATCCGGATGATTCTAAATCACAATCTGGATACGTATTTACTTTGAATGGTGAAGAAGTGAGCTAGAGGAGCGCTAAGCAAAGCGTTGTGGCGAGATCTTCAACTGAATCGAAATACATACCTGCTTCGGAGGCTTCACAAGAGGCGATATGGATGAATGAGGTCATTATGGAGCTTGGTGTGGTTCCTAGTGCGTCGAACCCGATGGCCATCTACTGTGACAACATGGGTGCCATGGCCAATGCACAGGAGCCAAGGTCACAAAATAAGCTAAAGCATATCAAGCTACGTTTTCACGCTATTCACGAGCATGTCCAAGATGATATATAAAGATTTGCAAAGTACACACAGATCTGATTGTGGCAGATCTGTTGACTAAACCTCTCCCTAGGAAAAACATGACCAACACCAGAACGCCATGGGTGTTAGTTATATTACCATGTAATCTAGATTATTGACTCTAGTGCAAGTGGGAGACTGTTGGAGATATGCCCAAGAGGCAATAATAAAAGTATTTATTATTATATCTTTGCGTTTATGATGATTTTTTACATCCCATGCTATAATTTTATTAATCAGAAACTTTAATACTTGTGTGATTTGTGAACATAAAAGAGTCCCTAGTAAAGCCTCTTGTTAAACTAGCTTGTTGATTGCTTGATGATTATAGTTTCCTGATCATGAACATTGGATGTTATTGATAACAAGGTCATGTCATTAGGAGAATGATGTGATGGACGCACTCCTATAGTTAAGCGTAGCATAAGATCAAGTCATTTAAATAGTTCACTTGCTATAAGCTTTCAAATACATAGTAACCTAAATCCTTCGACCATGAGATCATGTAAATCATCACCAGATGGATGCTTTGATGACATCAAACACCACTTCGTAATTGGGTGGTTATAAAGGTGGCATTGAGTATTCTTAAAGTATGTGTTGAGGCACATGGACCAAGAGTGGGATTTGTCCATCCATATGATAGATAGATATACTCTCGGACCTCTTGGTGGAATGTCATCCAATTGGCTTGCAAGCATGTGACTAGCTCACAAGGGATCACATATCACAGGAACGAGTAAATAGTACTTATCCATAATGAGGTTGACCTAGGTATGCAGAGATACCGACGATCAAACCTCGGATAAGTAAAGTATCGCGAGACAAAGGGAAATTGGTATCATATGTAACTAGTTCATTTGATCACGAAATAATCGTATAAATATGTGGGAGCCATATGAATTTCCATATTCCTCTATTGGTTATTCATCGGAGGAGAGTCTCGATCAGGTCTGCATAATTCACAAACTATAGGGAGACACACTTAAGGATTCGATGTTGTTTAGTAGATATGGAATGTGAGTAAGAGACCGAATGTTGTTCGGATTCTTGGATAGGATCTAGGATATCACGAGGAGATCCGGAATGGTCCAAAGAATAAGATACAAGGAAAGTCCAATTCCAGGGTTCGAAAATGTTTTCGATGTTCTCACCGAAAGCTTCTAGAAGGGTCTAGAAGGTCCACCACCCCGGGGGGATGGGTACATGGAATGTGCCATGACATTGTATTATGGTTGCATCATACCCTAGGTCACTTGGCTAGGCAATGGGAGAGAGAAAAAACTCTAGTTTGAATATTCAAATGCCAGTTTCAGAAAGTCAAATCCCAACATGATTGCCTAGTGGAGGGAGGAGAGGAAACCTAGTTTGGGAAGGTTTCCCTCCCTCCCAAGTCGCCGGCCACCAAGGGGAGTTGGAGGAGGATTACCCTCCCCTAGCCGCCCCTTCTACCTATAAAAGGAGGGGTAGGGCGCACCCTTGGAGCCTCACCCTAAACCCTAGGTCGGCCGCTGCCCCCTCTCAGGCCGCCGCCGCCCTAGATCTCCTCTAAACCATCAGCGTTTAGCTAAACCCTAGCCACCGGCCACCTCTACTGCTCAGCCTATAAATCCTAGTTGTTGAGGCTCTCTCTACACCACCACACTCGCTCCAGCTTAGGCGAAGCCCTGAGGGATCTCTCCTCTACTTCCACCACCACACCGTTGTGCTGCTGGAATCGTGAGGAGAATCTACAACCTTTGTTGCCTGCTGGAACTAGGGAGAGGAAGTTCTTCATCGAGTACCGTACGTGTGACCGACTGCGGGAGCGCTGCCGGAACGCGGCGCCGGAAGGATCGTCTATGCGATCCTGAGATCGGCAAGTGAACGACTACATCA
The DNA here is from genome assembly GCA_910589765.1 of Avena atlantica. Classification (NCBI taxonomy): domain Eukaryota; kingdom Viridiplantae; phylum Streptophyta; class Magnoliopsida; order Poales; family Poaceae; genus Avena; species Avena atlantica. The sequence continues at coordinate 313,707,009 of OU342736.1, forward strand.
CCCACGAGAGATCTGTATCTCGTTAAACACTTTGGATCTTCAAGAGTTAGTACTCTATCAACTCATTGCACCGATCTAGTAGATTAGATCTTGGCTTGTGTGTGTTCATGCGATCGAAATTTTTTGTTTTACATGCTTTGAACCCCTACAGGTAAGACATCATGGGGACGTCACTCGGTCGACATATCATAGCTACATGTGCCTCACGGCGTGCAACATGTATGTTCATTGACTCATAAAAAGTGTAGCTGGCGATAGTGCTTTTTTATCTTGCAACAAGTGGAGGCTTGGTGTATCATCTTACGTGCATCTCGACTAAGCTTGAATTGTGAGGTAGCCACTGGCTTAGGTGGTTGCAGGAAACCCTAGTGATCGTTTTTTATTTCTTGGTGTTTTATGATTTTATCCACAAAGTTTTCATGATAATCATCTGTCTTTTTGTTTTCATGTGTGTTGCTTCATCAAAACTACTACACACAATGAATAGCTATCCGTTTGTATACGACACTGGATCCAATGATGTTGCTACATGAAGCAAGCGTGAGGTAGTTCATAGTGGTAGTATCATACTATCAGTATCATGCATATGATACTTGTGTATGATACTCTATATAGTGCATGGTATCATATGGTAGTATCGTATTAGTACTATATTTAATGATTTATAGAAGCTCAGTATAAAATTATATACAGGATTTATTTGTATGAGAATTTTCTAGTTTTATGTGCTATGATACAGTATATACCTATGATACTTTAACCATCTCTTTCTTTATTAATTGTTTTGCCACATCATATTTTTGCCAACATGGCATGCATGATACTAGCTATAATACTCTCACTAGGACCAACCGACTCTCTTGATTTATCATAGGGAATAGTGCCTGAGACTAGTCATAATGCAGAGTATTATATAATAGTATCATGTATATGATACTAGTATATAATACCATGTACACAATGCATAGTATCACATAATAGTATCATAGTCTTAGTGTATTTATTTTTTGTAGAATCTTAATGTAAAATTATGTATAAGATATATTTGAGATATTTTTTTAGTTTCACTTGCTATGATACCGTATCTATCTATGATACTAATACAGTCTGTTTCATCATCAATGACACATAAGCATTTTGCATGCATATAATGCATGATACCACCTATGTTGGGGATATACTTTCCGGGTATACCCACAGGACTCGCTGACCAGGGTGGCCCACCAACGGGTTAGAACTTTGCTTCACGGGCGGCCCAGTCAGAGAAAGAGGAGGAGCCAGTTCCGGCTATGACAAGTCCTAGAAGAGTTACCGACTTAGGCTTGTAGTATTACTTGTAGTCCAAGTTGTACCTAGTTATCGACTCTGTAACATAGCCGGATAGGTCTCTCCTGTAATCCTAGGCCCCGGTGACTATATAAACCAGCCCTATGGGAGCCTTTAGGGCAACCAATCAATCATAACACCACAATCAACTCGCACATCCGAACCTCTCTTGTAATCCGCTGTAACATCCGGCTTACACCGATATATTACTGGGTTGCTATAAGGAGTAGGATCCGATCCCCACAGTCGGATCTGAACCTGGGTAAACTTGTGCTCACCACTCCTGGAACATCCGAAGTCTCACACCCCATCCTTCTAATGAAGGGATACGAGTAGGCTACACTAGCGCAAATCAAAATTTTCTACCACGTAAACCAGAAATATTGTTGTCATAGATCACGGGATTACCACTAAACGCGCAGTTGGGGAACTTGATGAAGCGCGTCGAGGTAGTGAAGACGTTCTACGTCTCCTCCTTGTCCTTGTCCAACGAGAAGCTCCCCTTGCACGGCTCGTCCAACTGCTACTTCTGCAGCACCTCCGAGGTATCCACACGTGCGGGGTGGAAGCGTCAGACGCCAGACTGCTAGGTCCACGCATGCAACACAGGCGTGAGGGGTGGCGACTGGGTGGAATGGTCTAACCCTGGTCAGCTCTCCCCACCCTCTCTTATATAGGCGTCCCTCATGGGCTTCTACATTACCAGCCCATTAGTAGCCTAAGCCTGGTCTAATTCGGATCTAATCCTCATTAGGCTTCCAGCCCCTTAAGTGTGTGACCCTATAGGTTCATATACGTGTAGACATGACACGAATACACTTATTCTATCAATAGTTGGTAGCGGCCTCTAGCAAGAAGTGCCAACTCCTAAACACATACAAAGATCATATTGGACGAACCATCACAAGGTTTAGTACATGTCTTTCCCTTTGCCTCACGATATTTGGTCTAGATCCAAGCTGACCTTCCTTTATCGATACTGTGATTCGGAATCCCTTTACTAGGTTAACTCTTAACCTTATATAGCACGGCCATGCATTTCTGGATCCGATCACTCAAGGGGCCCAGAGATATCTCTCTCAAGTTGTCGTGGTGGTGTCACGGCAGATGCCATGGGTAGGCTAAAGTATGGGGCCAATGGATGCTAGTGGGATCTGGGGAGGGAAGATGCAGTTGATTCTACACACAAAAGACTAAGGCAAAGATCTTTATTTCTCCTTCCTTGGGCTACAAGTGCTCCTTGAGCTGCATACAGGGAGAAAGGAAGAAGTTTACCAGCCTAACGGTACTAAAATGAGCCGATGCCCTCTTCACGGTCCAAGCCTCCCATTATAAAGGAGAGCCTTGGGTTCCTTTAGGGCTGACATGGCAAGCATATTCGAGGAATATGCTTGTCCTGAAATAGTAGTTCGGTTGCCTCCTTTCCTTGTCGCCCTTCTAACGACGACAAGGTTCCAGAGGGCCTCTCCCGCGTGCCTCGGGCTTCAGGACTGTCACCTCCGTGACCTCCTTCTGCCCCTCTGTCACTCGGCGCATTTGTCCCTTGCGCTTGGCTCCTCTCAGATTCTCCCTAGCCTGCGGCTAGAGTTTGACTTTAGGCTTCTCCTTCTCCTGCAAGCTTCGCACCATTCGGCCCCGCCTCGTGTAACTCGGCTCGTCCTTCACCTGCATTAAGATTATTCGGGCTAACCCGGCCGACTCATACAGTACTCCGGCCGGGTAATGCCTTGATATCATCATTGAGGTCCTGCCCCTTTCATTCCTCGGCCGACATCTACATGATTCGGCCGACTAAGACGGTAACTCAGAAACTCGACGGGGAACGTCCTTCCGTCTTTCCCCGTCTCTACCCTATCCGTGGTCACCTCCCCAACATTAGTCCCCGAAGCTGGTATGGCCCTGACGTTAACTTCGACCGGGCCATATCAGTTTCATGAGATTCCTTCTTCCTTGTTTCCGAGTTATCTTTTTCTCGTTTGAGGTATCTTCATATCTTCTCACGTACGCCTCGTCCTACGTGTCATAATCATCATTGTTTGTCTAGTTTTTTGCTGCTCTACAGTATTTACTGACAAGCTACAGTAATCACTGCGCCTGCGACGGCGCTGCGACGCCTCGTGTGCCGTTTCCATCGGGGATCGTGGCCTTCCTTTCCATCGTGTGGTCGCTGGTGTGGTTCCACTTAGCGTCGTGCGTTCGTGCCATGTTCTCGACCTACACGGTCAACCGCCACACCCACGATCCCATTACCTTGCGGGTAGCGTGGTTATAAAGAGGGGCGCGGCGCTGGGGGATTCACTTTCCCCCCTTCGCTCACCTGCGCTCTTCTTCTACCTCTCGCCTCTACGCCCGTTTGTCCTTCCGCCGCCGTGCGCTCGTCTGAGTCCTTGACGGCAGGGATCCCGACGTACTGCTCCGTCGCCTTCGTCCCTGCTCGCTCGCTCCGGCACCGTCGCCGATGAGTTCCATCGGTCCAATCTTTTCTCAATGAACAATGAATGCTTGAGAATACCAAAGCTTACAAGATCCACACAAATGGTACTCCTTTCTTCGTGAGAGGTCTCCTAATTATGTATATACAGGATGAGTCACATCTTGACCGGAGCACAAAAAGTGAGGAGAAAGGATCCACCAAAAGAGAGAAATGAAAATTGTTCCTTCCGCAAGTTCTATCGCCTAGCTTTTCCTCTAGAGATCTCTGTTTTTCTTCTATACTCGTGCAACAGTTCTTTCTCTGCTCCGCCGCCATTTTTGGGTAGAACCACGACGGGGCCTTGCAGTTCTAGATTTTCCTCCGCCGCTATCTCCTCCTCCGTAAATTTCTCCGGCGATCTCATGTCGAGCTCGGTCAGCGGAGCGCTTGTTGAGGACGACGATACTGCATCTGGGCCCGAACGGGGCTCGTGGCAGGGCTCCTCCGTCACTCGCCGCGAGGTCGAGTGGCTAATCCGGACTCGCCGTATTCCTGCCGAGGTAGCTTGTCGCTTACCCGGCAGCGAGTCCTCTCCAGACCTTAGGGAAGGCGAGTATGTAGTTTTCATGTCGCATTTCGCACACGGCTTCGGTCTCCCTCTCAGTGACTTTGCTACGGAGTTTCTCGATTATTTCGGCCTTCAGCCGCATCATCTTCCCGCCAACGCCATTGCCTCTCTCTCTGCCTTCATCTCTGCCTCGGAGGGATACTTCGGCCTATGGGCGTCCGTGCATGTCTGGTCAAAGTTTTTCCAAATTCGTTCCAATGTTGTCCCATACCAATCTCTGCACCCCTCCGAGAAGTTGCTCACCCAATGTGGAGCAGCATCCATCACACCTCGGAGGAAATCCGAATTTCCTCGTGTCGCGGGGCTAGAATCATGTAAGAAGTGGCACAAGTCCTTCTTTTATGTCAAGAACACGGGGAATGAGGATAAGATTCGGCTCCCTGCCTTCTCTATTGGCCCTCCTTCCAAGAAGAACTGGACTTATAATCCGAGGAAGAGTCATGCTTTGGCCGAGGCTTTTGAGATTCGGCTCAAGGAATTGATCCGCTCCGGGCTACGCGGCGAGGATCTGATGACTACCTTCGTCAGCAGCAGAATCTGCCCATTCCAGAAACGCACACACAAACTCTGCTACATGAGCGGTCCCCTCGACCCCAACCGAGTCTCGACGGTGGAGCTGGACAACTACCTCATCTTCAAGCGTGTCCGGGCTATTTTTAAGACGGAGATGCTGGAGGATTGGGCTTGGGGACTGAAGACGTTCACCCGCGAGCATCCCCCACCCGAAGTAAGCTTACTCATTAGTGTTTTGCTTCCTAATCGCGTTTGTAACTCTCTTTGATAATTTTTCTCCTTCTTGTCCTGCAGAGGTTTCAGGAGCAGAAGGATGAGGACGCCGAGGTTTTGTCACTCCCATGGCCTGCAGATCAGAATACTCCGGACAGTGGGGAGCCGGACTCAGAAGAGTTCGTTCCCAAGTCTGATCTTGCTCCAGCTCGCGCTCGTGGCAAGACCCCGGCCCACAAGGAGGAAGGTGATTCGGACGAGGTCCAAGTTCTAGAGGTAGTTGCCGCAATGCCAATTTCTTATGCATTTCCGGCTTCTACTTTCTCAGCTAATCCGGCCGGTCAGGTTCACGACGCCGAGCCTCTTGCCTCCCGACCTCCTGTTACCTCGAGGAAACGTGGTGCTCCCGCTGTTGCCTCAGAAACTGCCCCCAAGAAGCGAATGAAGAAGTCAGCTCCGCATCCTCCCAGGTGCAAGACCATGCCCGGGGTCACTGGGTGAGTTGCTTTTGCTTGTATTTCTTGTTTTTCTCTTTCTGCTTTTTTACTTGACCTTTTTTGTTTTCGCAGTTCTCCACTTTCTGTTAATCCCAGCGGTCCCAGCATGATGAGTCGTACGACTCGGCCGCCGTCTCCTCCGCCTACTGAAGATACCAGGATTCTGAGTCCTGCTCGCGCTGCATCTCCTCCAGCTCCGAATCAGACGCCACCTCGCCATGATGCACCTGAGATTCCTCCCGTTGATGCCGATACTACTCGGCCAACAGATATTTCTACCGAACCTGCTGCCTCCTCAGTGAACCCTAATGTCTCCACTGAGCCTCTTTCGACCCCCGCAGTCTCTACAGTGACTCCAACTCCGGCCGAGGACGTCAATATCTCGGCGCCCTCTGCAACCGTGATTCCTCCGGCTCCTAAAGACGCCGCTCCTAGTGCCGAGGTATCAGCTCCTACTGATGCCTCTTCTAAAACAAGAAAGGTTGTCGTCATCAAGGCTTCCTCCTCTCAGAAAGGTCTTGCTGGCTCTTCTTAGCCTAGTATTGCCAATGCGCTGCGCAAAGGGGTTGCTTCTGCCAAAGCCTCTGTTACCCCGGCCGCCAGCACCCAGCTCGCTCTTCACAAAAGCCCTGCGGCAGTGGTGGATACACAGCATGTCCGAGGTAAAGTCCTAACTCGCACAGAGAGTGGGAACAGCCTCGGCTCGCTGGTTGAGTATGCCAATAATTGGAATGCTGCCGATCAGTTCGAGGGTAATCCAAGCAGCCAGCCGTTTCAACTCTCCGACATCAGCAGCTGCCTGCATCAGGCTGCCAAGATCGTTCTTGAAAGTGATAAGATGAATGAGGTAATTGTTTTTTATGGAGTTTTGATTAGTTCTCCGGATACTATTATATATACTCTAGTCCCCGAAGCTTGCAACCGAATAACTTGTTATTCGTTTGGAAGTTTTATGATGTTTTACTTAGTTCAGTTTTATCTTAGAGTTCGAACCTCTGTCCAACTAGATCTACATTAAATTCTGCTTGATTTGGGTATGTCTGAACCTTGAATATCCAGCCTCCTAGATCCGGGTTAAGTCTTGCTTGACTCGGATCTGTCTAAGCTTTGAATATCTAGCCACCTAGATCCGGGTTAAGTTTTTCTTGACTCGGATCTGTTTAAGCTTTGAATATCCAGCCATCTAGATCCGGGTTAAGTTTTGCTTGACTCGGATCTGTCTAAGCTTTGAATATCCAGCCACCTAGATCCGGGTTAAGTTTCACTTGACTCGGATCTGTCTTAACTTTGAATATCCATTTACCATTTGCTCTATTGCTTAGGTTACGCATGATCGGCGGACTGCCGAATTCCAAAGGCTGCTTTTTGCGCATAGAAAATTGGAAGAAAAGTACGAGAAGGTTATTCCTGTGGTAAAGAAAGCTGGTAAGTCGACAAACTCTTGTGTTATCTCCGAAGCTCTCATTGTTTTGTATACGAGATGTTGGCTCACTTTGTTGGTAAACAGGGAACATCAATAATCTTAACATCCGTCTTGAGAAGAAGGTTAAGGCCCTGGAAGGTTAGTTACTCTTTTACTTTATATACTCCCCTTTGAAATGTGCACTAAGTTTCTTTTAACTCTTTTGGCTTTGGTAAAGCCGAGTTACAAACCATTGCAGCATCTCACCAAGATTGCATGCCCATGCCTGATGTGATGCTGCATTTTTTAGAACAAAGCGCTACTCATTCGGCGCAGCTGAAAGAAAAAGATGACGAGATAGCTCGCTTGCGTGCCGAGGTGGAGTCCCTTAAGCTCTCTCAGAAGTCTGAATTAGAAAAGGTTGACCAGGAGTTCTCCGAGGAGAAAAATCGGCTAGCTCTGCAATTGCAGAAAAATAAAGAGCTCCTCGAGGCTGCCGAACTGAAGACACGGGGGATGAGAGAGGAGATCACCCGCTTTGAGAAGAGCAAGATTGACTGGGCTAAAGATCTTCAGATAATGCTGAACTATATTCATCGTAAGCTTCTGACTGCGGCCGAGTTATCTTTTCCCTTACTTAATGCTCACTGACGCACTTGTGTTCTGCGCAGACCCTTTTCCAGAAGCTAAGCCCGTGAGCTCTAAAGCGGTGATTAGTGCTCGTGTACGCCAAGGTGTTCCTGTTGATGCGGACTCGGAGTACTCGATGGAAGATTTCTTGGTTGTTGTTGGCGCTGCAGTTGGTCCGATGAAGATTATGGGCAGAGATTTGGTGCAGGCAGCTATCCGAGCCTACCATGCTCTCTGGCCGAATACTTCTGGGACTCCTAACATTGATGAGGTCAAATTGTTGGTGGAAAGATTAATGGCATCCGAGAGACAGCTAAGTCTTTGGAGGGAATCGGCTGGACGAGCTGGTGCTGATATGGCTATCACTGTCATCATGTCATGGTATGAAGATATTTCTCTTGATATTTTGAGAAATTTGCGCACTGGTTCCCGTTGGGTTGAGGACCCAGACTTTGTCGCTCTCCGGCAAGCTCGTGCCTTCCAGCTTGTTGAGTATGCCGACGTGCATACCTGGAACGAAGGTCCGAGTTTCCTTCCTAACCCAGAGGACGAGGTCGTAGTTGAGGATGCTTCGGATAACAACTCGGCTGAACAAGGAAAGATGAGGGTGACTCGGCTACTTCTGGTGATTCCAGTTCGAGCTCAGATGGTAACGGCGACGCGCGATCCTCCTCCAAAGGTACTGGGCATTCTACTGCGCAAGCTGACGCTCCTCAGTAGCCTCGGGCTTCCTCCGAAGTCGCTCCTGGGTCTGTGGAGGGCAAGGCAACCTCGGCCGAAGTTCCCCCTACCTTGGAGTGCCCATCCCCTGACCAAGTTATTGCCTCTCCAGCTAAAAACCTCTAAGTCATTTCTTACCCCTGGTATGCCGGACGTGAGATGTACGTGGAATATTTGTCCGTCTTTTGTACGGTATGAATTTCTTTTACCGTGTGCCGCTGAGACATATATGGTTGTAATCGTTATTACTTTGTTTAACTGGTCTGGTTTGTCCGAATCCTTGCTTTGGCGTCCTTCAACTTCTTGAGTTTGGAGTATATATTTGCCTTTGTACTCCCGTAGTTCGGCGTGCAATATCTCCTGACTTTGATAAACTTTGCCACTTGACCACTATGGTTTGGACTGTTAATCTGGGTGTAAAGCTTGAAGACCGTATTGGGGGGGAGCGAAATAATATCACTCTGGGAACCGAAGTTTGATACCCACTCTTGCGACAAAGGATAACCCATACTTAGGAATAACGTAGGGTAGTCCCCGGGCCACCGCTCAAGGCAACGATGTTGAATATATAAACCAAACTTAGAAACAATATAGGACAGTCCCCGAGTCATTGCTCAAGGTGTCAAGGTTTAATATGTGTCAGTCTCCGAGCCACTGCTTTGGCGCCGAGGTTCAATACCTGAATCAAACTTAGAAACAATATGGGGTAGTCCCCGAGTCACTGCTCATGGTGCCGAGGTTTTATATATAACATGAAATTAAAAACAACATGCGGCAGTCCTCGAGTCACTGCTCTGGACGCCGAGGTTTGGTGCATAACATGAAATTAAAAATTAAAAATAACATGCGGCAGTCCCCGAGTAACTGCTCTGGATGCCGAGGTTGAATACATAAACCATAGTTAATAATAACATAGTGCAATCCCCGAGCCATTGCTCAAGGTGCCGAGGTTTGATACATAACATGAAATTAAAAAAAACAACATATGGCAGTCCCCGAGTCACTGCTCTAGATGCCGAGGTTCAATACATAGCTGGTGCTCCCTCTGAAGCACCATTTTGCAATATGTCATGGATGACTCCTACGAGTAAAATGGACAAAGTAAGGCTACGTTCCATGGTCTTTTCGATTCTTCGCCAGCTTTGTCTGCCCTGTTCTTTCCCGGTGATTGAGCATCGACTAGGTAATATGCATCATTGTGCAATGCTTTGCTCACAATGAATGGCCCTTCCCATGGAGGCGACAGCTTGTGCATGCCGGCTGTGCGTTGCACCAGCCGGAGAACTAAATCTCCTTCTTTGAACACTCTTGGATTCACCTTCTTGCTGTGATATCGTCGCAAGTCCTGCTGATAGATAGCTGATCTTGATAACGCCAGCTCTCTGGCTTCTTCTAGCAGATCGACATCATCTTGCCGAGCTACCTCATTTACTTCAGCGGTTGTATACTGGATAACCCTTGGTGAGTCATGTATTATATCGGCTGGAAGTACAGCTTCTGCCCCATACACTAGAAAAAATGGTGTATAACCTGTTGATCTGTTTGGGGTAGTCCTGAGGCTCCATAGTACTGCTGGTAGTTCCTCAATCCAACATCCTGCCGACCTTTGCAGTGGTTCGACGAGTCGTGGTTTTATCCCGGACAGTACCAGTCCATTAGACCTTTCCACTTGCCCATTGGATGTTGGGCGAGCCACAGAGGCGACGTCTAATCTTATGTGCTTTTCTTGACAGAATCTAGCGAAATCTCCTTCTGCAAAGTTTGTGCCATTGTCTGTAATAACACTGTGTGGGTACCCATATCTTAAGATAATATCTTTGAGGAATTTCACTGTTGTGGGCCCGTCGCATTTCTTTATTGGTTTCACTTCAATCCATTTTGTGAATTTGTCCACCATTACTAATATGTGGGTCATCCCGCCTCGGGCCGGCTTATGGTCCCACCATATCTAAGCACCATACAGAAAATGGCCAAGTAATTGGTATTGTCTTTAATTCGGACGAAGGCACATGTATTTTGCTGGCATATCTTTGACAACCATTACATTTTTCGACCAGTTCTTTGGCTTCTTTTAACGCTGTTGGCCAATAAAATCCATGCCTGAACGCTTTGGCCACTAAGGCTCGGGATGAGGCATGATGTCCACATTCTCCTTGATGTATATCTAGGAGGATCTCCTGGCCTTCTGCCGAGCTCACACATCTTTGTAATATACTTGTGACACTCCTTTTATACAGCTCATTGTTTATGATTGTATAAGCTTTAGCTCTTCTCACTGTCTGTCTCGCCAATATCTCGTTATTCGGCAAAATCGCATCTTTAAGGAAAGAGAATATGGGTTGCGCCCACATAGGTGTGATTTTCTCTGCTGTAGTCTCACTATCTATTTCCATATTTTCTGCTGACATAACTACCTCGGATTTCTCCATACTCATACTTGCATCAGCTATCTTTATTTTTTGGAAATTCCGGGTTACATTGCTTATCAATTTCCATCGGCACATTATCTTCTCTTGATTTTTTCCGGAATAAAGATGGATTCGGACTCTGGTGACGGTGTTATTGATGGCTTCCTTAGGTGCTCTAGTGCGATACCTGGGGGAATTGACTGTCTGGTTGATCCAAGTTTCGATAATGTATATGCGGCGTCGTTTTCTGCCCGAGGTATATGATGAAACTCACATCCATCGAAGTACCCACTGAGTTTTTGCACATGAAATCTATACAAGGCCATATTATCATCTAATGCATCCCAATTGCCTGAGACTTGTTGTACTACTAGATCTGAATCTCCATAGCACAAGATTCGGCGTATGCCAATCTCTTTCGCCACCTTCAATCCATGGACCAGTGCTTCATATTCGGCTACATTGTTTGACACGGCAAAATGTATTTGCAGCACATATCTCAGCTGGTCTCTTTTTGGCGAGGTTAACACTATTCCTGCCCCCAAACCATTTCTTAGTTTAGAACCGTCAAAATGCATCGTCCAATAATTCGGATCTGGTAATGGTGGCTCATATTGTACCTCGGCCCAATCTACGAAGAAGTCGGCCACAGCTTGAGATTTGATTGCATCTCGCCTATCGAATTGCGGAGCATAAGGTGACAATTCAATTGCCCATTTTGCTATTCGGCCACTTGCATCTTTGTTGCTCAATATGTTGGCTATGGGTGCTTCACAAATCACCTTGATGGGGTGCTCTTCGAAGTAATGTTTAAGTTTCTTTGCTGACATGTACACCCCATATGCCATCTTCTGATAATGTGGGTAATTTTGTTTTGAGGCTGATAGTACCTCGCTTAGGTAATACACCGGCCTTTGTACTGACTTATCATTTTCAATTCGTTCCACCACTATCACAGCGCTCACTACTCGGTTGGTGGCCGCTATGTAAAGTAACATAGGCTCTTTCGATAATGGAGAAGCCAAGACTAGCGCTGTGACCAACATCTTTTTCAATTCATGAAATGCATTGTCTGCTTGTGGAGTCCAAATGAACTTATCTAATTTTTTCATCAGTTGATAAAGTGGTAATGCTTTTTCTCCCAGCCGACATACAAATTGGCTGAGTGAGGCTAAACAACCTGTGAACTTTTGTACGTCATTCAGACACTTTGGCAATTCCATCCTTTCCACTGCTTTTATCTTAGTTGGGTTGGCCTCTATACCTCGGCTAGATACGAGAAACCCGAGCAATTTTCCGGCTGGTACACCAAATGTGCATTTTTCTGGGTTAAGCTTCATTCGGAACCTTCGCAGGTTCGCGAAAGTCTGTCGGATATCATCTAGTAGCGTTTTGCTTTCTTTGGTTTTGATAACCACATCATCCACACATACTTGTACATTTTTCCCTATCTGGTCATGTAGACATTTTTGCATGCATCTTTGATATGTTGCTCCTGTGTTGCGCAGGCCGAATAGCATGGTGCGATAGCAATAAGCCCCGTACGGGGTAATAAACGCAGTCTTTATTTGATCGGCCGAATTTAACGGTACCTGGTGAAAACCAGAATACGCGTCTACAAATGATAATAGTTCACAACCAGCGGTCGAATCAATGACTTGGTCTATTCTAGGTAAAGGAAAAGGATCTTTTGGACACGCCTTGTTCAGGTTCGTGTAATCGATACACATTCGCCATACAATGGCTACATTTGGATCATCCTTCTTCTTTTCTACTAGCACCGGGTTTGATAGCCAATCCGGATACAATACCTCCATGATGAACCCGGCCGCAAGGAGCCGAGCTATTTCATCTCCTATTATTTTTCTCCTGTCCTCGGCGAAGCGGCGGAGAGGTTGCTTCATCGGCCTTGCTCCTGGCCTTACATTCAGAGAGTGCTCAGCCAACTCCCTCGGCACACCTTGTAGATCCTGAGTTGACCATGCAAAGATATCCCGATTCTCACGGAGGAAGTTGGTGAGCTCGCTTTCCTATTTGGCATCTAGGCTGGCACCAATAGTGACGGTCCGCTCTGGGAATTGCTCATCTGTCTGGAACTTTTTTGTTTCTTTAGTCGGCTGAAAGGAGACGCTTCCATGTGGGTTGGCTAACGCCGGCATATTCAGCTGTGCCGACTGAGCGAGGGCTGCTACCTCCTGAATTCTTCTTTTTTCTCTTGCTATTACCAATGATTCGGCCAGATTTGACCCGGCTGAAGCATATTCCATTGACTTCCTGTAATCCCCTGTTACTGTTATCACCCCTCGTGGTCCGGGTAATTTCATTTTCAGGTAAGTTACATGGCAGCTGCTCATGAATTTGGCTAATGTTGGCCGTCCGAGTAGAGCATGATAGCAACTCTCTAGATCCACCACCTCAAACTCCAAATTTTCTGCTCTGCAGTTATCTCTTGTGCCGAATAACACGTCCACTCGAACCTTTCCAATGGGTTCGCATGAAAGTCCTGGAACTATCCCATGGAATGTGGTCCTTGTGGAGTGCAGCATGTTCTGCGATATTCCGAGCTTATGCATTGTATCTTTGTACATGATATTGATACTGCTTCCATTGTCAATAAGTACCTTTGAAAATTTCACATTAATGCTTGGTCCGACAAATGTCGGATCTAACACGAGTGCATATGACCCCGGACTCGGCATTATCTTGGGGTGATCTTTTATGCTCCAAGTTACTTCTTGATCCGACCAAGGCATGTATCTTGGTACTATCGGCATAACTGCATTTACTTCCATATGCCGGCGCTGTATACTCTGCTTGTCTTGATGTTCTGTTGTGAACACGCAATACAACTGATGATGTTCTCTGTAATCATTGCGTCCATTATTTCCTGGATTGGTCCTTCCATCCGAACCTTGGTTTATTACCTGATGCACCGCATCTCTCCGGTCCGAGTTCTCATACCTCGGGGGAGGAGGTGGTAACATTAGTTGCTGTGCATTTGCCCAAGTCAACTGTGGCTGATGCTATAGATGTGCCTGGGGAGGCGCTGCCTGTATGCCTGCGGGGTTACCCATTGCATTTTTCATCCATGCACATTGGCGGGTTGTATGGTTGGCCGGCCTGGCTGGGTTTGACGTGTGAAATTTACACGGCTGATCCAACATAGATTCAAATGTGTACTTCGGCCTCTCCTGCCACTGCCTCTTTTGATCTGGTGTCCACTGTTTTTCCCTTCATTACTTGGGGTCCATTGCTGAGGACCATTCTTTTGCCGCTGAGAATTTTCGTGACTCGGCTGTTCTTGCACTATTGCTGCCACCTGAGTCGAACCATATCTATAATCTAGTCTTTCTTCTCTTCTTCTTCCTCTGAAGTCATTGTGCCTAGATGACCCAGCCACATCTCTTGCATATTGATCTTGATGCTCCTGATGGTCTGCCGACATTAATTCTGGTTGTGTCGGATCTCCCAATGCATAGTAATCCGCTATTCTAATGGTTTCTGCCAATGTGGTTGGCATATCTCTTTGAAGTCGCTGCCATAACACACTGGCATAGCGGCATCCTTGAGCGAACCAAGCTATTGCTTGTGATTCTATAACTCCTTCACACGAGTTTCTCAGGTTACACCACCGAGTTAAAAACTCTCTGTCCATCTCATTCGGTCTTTGTTTGCACATGGCTAATTGCTGCGGCCTGTTTGGCCTCTTGTAAGTACTGGTAAAGTTGCTAACAAACATTTCTTGAAAATCTAACCAACAGTTGATGCTGCCTGCTGGCAGATTATTCAGCCACACCCTAGCTGGTCCTTCCAACATTTGCGGGACATACCGCACTGCCCATCGTAAGTTCCCACCTGCTATTTTTACGGCGGTGGCATAATCGATCAACCAATCATGTGGTTTGGTGCTCCCATCATATGTTTTTGTGCCTCTTGCCAGCTGAAAATTCGGCACAGGTGGTTCGCCCATGATCCGTGGTCCAAAGCATGTCGGACCCGGTGGACCCTGTTCTTCCAGCAACTCGGATCGGTATAGCCGGTCTAGCTTTACTCTGGCATCATTTGACGGCAAATCTCCGTACAGAACTCTCTCCTGCATTCTGTAGTGGTTATTTCCACCATGGATCGCATATTCCATCTCGGAATAACCATCATTGTACCTTTCATTCACCTGATTATGGCGAGCTGGTTTTGATTCTCTTTCTTGCCGAGGTTCATGTCTCGACTGCGGGTTGGGCGGCGATTCTCTCCTTCCTTCGACCGGGATATTGTTCTCATGATTTCCTCTTCCGAGTTCTCCTCTGTCGAGATCTCCATTGCCTCGGCTTCCGCCGCCTTTCTCTGCACGGCCGGGATTCCTCTCGCCACTGTTACCTCGGCTTCCATTGCCTCTGTTCTCGTTTGCTTTCCCGGCTATCGCCGGATTATACGGAACAATTTGCTTGTTTCTCTTTCCCGAAGTTACCGCTCTGTCTTTCCGTGCATTGTTTCCGGGTGAAGATGCTGCTACCACAGATAAGGCAGGTGCTGCTCCAGCCGAGTGAACCATCCGCGAAGCCCCTGGCCTCGCCGGATCTGCCCTGAGCATCTCTTCATTCTGCTGGTTCGCAATGCGTACCAGCTCATTCACTCTTTCTTGTTGTTTCTGCCGGGCTTCGCCGGTCAATCAATCTAACTCTAATGATGCGGCATTTGTCGCTCTCATATTCTTTGCCGGGGTACTGTACCTCGGCAAGCCTAGATCAACTGATTCCGCCTTATGAGCATCATGCTCCTTGTTGATATCATCTATGAGGTTCTTTCCTCTTAATCTCAACTCGTCAACCCGTTCGGGAGCGACGTCAAGCTTGTTTGCTTTGGCATACTCTCGCAGGGTCCTGTTTAAGGACTCCCGCAAGGCCGACACCTTTTTTGCCTCTACCAGCACCTTTTGCATGGTTTCTTCCAATTCTGCCTGGGCATTTGCCGGATCAAGTATCGGCGCCACAGGTGTAGTCAAGTTATCTATAGTTGCCTGAAGAATGTTTTCTGGTCTTTCCAGAGGTGGCCCTCTTACCCTTGGTGCCTTTGGGGTTGTTTCCTGCACCTCGGTCTGGTTGGCCACTGAGGGGATTACCTTGGTGAGTTGTGGAGTTGTCTGCCTGGGCGCGACCTGCACACCCGCCACTGGGTATCTGCTTGATCCGGCGCCTGCTGCTCCCGCCTGCACCCCGGATGCGACCATCACCTCGACGCTACCGACTGGGCGCGCTCCACGTGGACGGCTCGCGGCGCTAAGGGGAGGTTCTCCTGCAACAACAACCTGGTGAGGATAAACGCCGGAGACGTCGACGCCGACGTAGACCTGTTGCATGCCCAAGCTGATGAAGACGCCGTTGCGTGGGGGTGTTTTTCCCTTGAAGTTGCCTGCATTGTCGCTGACGTAGTCACAGAGATCAAGTCTCCGGACCAAGCCAGAGACAATGCGCTCGCCAGTGTTGATGTAGTTCCCCGTCCGGATCATGACTCCAGCTAGCACCGCTGCTGGCCCCATGGTGGGCGCCAACTGTCGTGGTGGTGGCACGGCAGATGCCATGGGTAGGCTAAAGTATGGGGGCAATGGATGCTAGTGGGATCTGGGGAGGGAAGATGCAGTTGATTCTACACACAAAAGACTAAGGCAAAGATCTTTATTTCTCCTTCCTTGGGCTACAAGTGCTCCTTGAGCTACATACAGGGAGAAAGGAAGAACTTTACCAGCCTAACGGTACTAAAATGAGCCGATGCCCTCTTCACGGTCCAAGCCTCCCCTTATAAAGGAGAGCCTTGGGTTCCTTTAGGGCTGATGTGGCAAGCATATTCGAGGAATATGCTTGTCCCGAAATAGTAGTTCGGTGGCCTCCTTTCCCTGTCGCCCTTCTAACGACGGCAAGGTTCCAGAGGGCCCCTCCCGCGTGCCTCGGGCTTCAGGACTATCACCTCCGTGACCTCCTTCTGCCCCTCTGTCACTCTGCGCATTTGACCCTTGCGCTTGGCTCCTCTCAGATTCTCCCTAGCCTGCGGCTAGAGTTTGACTTTAGGCTTCTCCTTCTCCTGCAAGCTTCGCACCATTCAGCCCCGCCTCGCGTAACTCGGCTCGTCCTTCACCTGCATTAAGATTATTCGGGCTAACCCGGCCGACTCATACAGTACTCCGGCCGGGTAATGCCTTGCTATGATCATTGAGGTCCTGCCCCTTTCATTCCTCGGCCGACATCTACATGATTCGACCGACTAAGACGGTAACTCGGAAACTGGACGGGGAACGTCCTTCTGTCTTTCCCCGTCTCTACCCTATCCGAGGTCACCTCCCCAACACAAGTAGAGAGGGGAAAATCCCATCTTTATTGACCATGTCTTGTAGCATGCTTCAGGACAAACCTGGAAGCTACCTTTATAACTACCCAGTTACGGAGTAGCGTCTGATAGCCCCAAAGTAGGTCGATCCACGTCTCAAGTACATGCGATAATCTCAGGTCTAAGGACAAAACATACACGATGTGTAGAGAGAGCTGCAAGTCTAATTGCCAGTCTCAAGTTAGGTCAGTCCAACCCCATGTTCATAACATGTGTCCACATCATTAGTTTGACATCTCCATGTCTATGACTTGCAAAACAAAGTCATCAACCAATCGATGTGCTAGTCTAATATTCATGTCTGTCCTCACATGAACTCCGACTAGGGACAACTATTTGGATAACCATACAAGTAAAGAGTTTCACAAACAATTCACATAATTGCCAATCAATACAAGTTGTCTGATATGGATATTCAAGGAATATTACAATAACTCATGGATACATAAGAAATATAATCATCTCTATGATTGCCTTTAGGGCATATTTCCTTCATCCAACGCAAGGTGAGCTGGAAAATTCTCCTAGTCCATATGATAGCATGGATGAAAGCTACACCTCGCAGGATGATATGGATACCGGATATTCCTCCGAGGTCCACAAGCCAACCATGACGGAAAGTACCGACGAAAGTTTATCCCCCGGTACCGGACCAAAATCCTTCTTTGCCAATGGTATGCACGTTAAGCCTACTGGGCGGTCAAAGAAGAAGAACAAGAACAAGAATCGACACCGGCAGAGCCGGACATCGAGGAAATCAACAAAGAAAAAGTTGATGAAGAGATTGAGATGGAGAATCGGGACGGAGATCCGATTAATACCACCCTGATCGACCCTCCTGTGGATGGACACGTTGTCACCAAGGGTGCACGTGAAATTTACGGAGATGCTCTCACAATTCCAATACCAACGTCTTCGGATCTCACACCGGAGGCGCTGGAGAAAAGGGCTGAGGACCTGGAAAAGCACCGCTTGTTTCTACTTGAAGAGGTCGTGCGCCTCGTCGAGATGAGGCAGTAGTTAGAAAGTGATCCTGCCAAGTATCAGTCAGATTTCAAGCGACATCCAAACAAGACAAAGGAAGGTCCGTTTCTTGCTAACAAGAATCCGGATATACACAAAGATCTATTCGACGGAAAAGATGGAGAGAAGACCCGAGTCTATAGCACGGCGTTGGAAAATGCTGCTGCAGCTCGAGCCATCCTTGCCAACAATCTGTCTCAGTAGTGCGTCGTGTTGTTGGACAAAGGATTAAAGCAGCAGAAAATGGCCGTGTTATTTAGTGGCAAGCTTGCCTCAAAGTCTGAGTATTGCCACACTGGCGCTGACCAAAGCACTGACGTAAGGCTCCGCAGAGATACGACTCAACGCTATCGTCCTCGTGGAGAAGAAGAGAATTCAAGAACTGGCTCAAATGACCACTCTCGCAGGCTGGCACGTGACTGGGCAAGAGTTATTCCGTCTGCGTCCGAAGACGCCATCAGGGCAATGTTCCCTCATCAGGATCATTGTCGACAAAACAACCGCTATAGAGAAGACCGGGAAACACGCCGCCAGTGAGAGGAGCAAGATCGGCTAAGGATGCCACCACTGAACCGTCCGGCTGGCAATGCTGGACGAAGAGATGATCCAGATCGTCCTGAATCTAGTAGGGACGACGCCCTAAGAAACAGGCATCGGAGTCAGCATAACGAGGCTCCACCGCCACCACCACGTAATCCAGCTGGAAATAATCCACCAGGGCCACCATCGCCTCCTGGCAGCGACCATGAAGGATCCAGACGTATCCATGGAAGCCGCAGGGGCAGTGTCGTTGGTATGGAAACGGCATTGCCTAAGAAGGCTAGATAGAGGTGTGGGACGAGCAAGGCGACTGCGACGGCATTCGCAAGCGAGATTGGGTACAAGAGAGTGCGGTGAGACACAGGAAGTACCCAGGTTCGGAGCCCTCGTGGTGAGATAAAACTCCTACTCATGCATGTCTGACAGTATATGTGTGCATAATCGGGCTACAAGTGTTCTCCTGGAGTTGTATCTGAGATGAACTACTAAGTGTATATGTCTGTTCGTGCTCTAAATGAGAGCAAGCTAGCTAGTAGGTGAAGTGTACTAGTGCGTGTGAGAGCTAGCAGAGAAATGAGGTAGCCCTTCACCCATCGATCCCCATGAGGCTGCCCCCTTGGTGCCTTTATATGGCCCAAGGGACAAGTGCGGGGCCTGCGTGGCCTAACTCCACTATGCATGATGTCATCTAATAGTACAAGGTGTCATGCATAGTGCTACACTATTTGCTACATGTCATACATAGTGTTTACTATTGCACACATCATATGATAAAGTGTATAGTGGTGGCTTCGGTCTTGTCGGTCATCTCAGTCTTGTCGATGTCTGTTGCTTGTCCTTCTTCTGGTATATTTCCTGGTGGGTCTGGATCGATCCGGCTTGGTTGGAGGGCAGCGGCAAGGCCGGCTACACCCACTGCCGGCTGCCCAGCCGGCCACAGGTAAGCGGCGGGAGTAGCCTGATGGGCCGGTAGGGTGCGAGCAGGCCGGCTGGAAGCCTCCAGCCGACCCAGGTCGAATATGTCGCGCTTGCCTTTTTTGACTGTCTTGGGGTGTCTTTGGGGTACCCGGGGACCATCCCCCCGACACTAGCCCCCGAGCGCGTGCTGATTTTATCTGAAGGAGGAAATGAGCACGAGCTCAACAAAACTTGACGTTGTCAAGAAGTTCTTGATGGACACCTCCGGCCCAGGAAGCAACACAACTCCAGCGGGGGCCCGCGAGTGCACCCGCGGGGTGTAGCCCCCGAGATTCGGAGTAGCTGACGGAGACAGGTGCTTCGAATCTTCACCTGTACTTGAGATCCGACTCGGTGCATTCAGACAAAGCAAACACATAGAAATGAATTTTTGTCAGTACATTGACATACATATAGTACACATGCTTTCAACCGAATGATGGTTTTACTTTCAAAAAACTAGCTCGTGCTTTTCTGAACACTTAGTCAATTTCTCGTGCGCAATGCTGTTTACACTGCACCTTGTCGGACAGCCGGGTTGCGGTCTGGAGCCGGAACCTAAGGGAGCTGACAATACATTTCCGCACGATACTAGAGGTTTAGCAGCCGGAAAACACCAACTAGGCACATGGACGAAATGTTCGATCAGTCGCATCTTTCACCGTTTTTCTTGTGGGATGCCCTTGGGCTTTTTCTCTTGCTAGTCGGACAGCCGGGTTGCTGTCTATAGCTGAGACGAAGAGTGGTCCTCTGGCATCGTCGCACACTACTCAGTTGGGTTACAGAATTAGCAGGGCGGGCCAATCGGCGAGCCTCCGGGTAGGGGTTACCGGCGCCGGAAAACTGAAGGCAGGAAACATGACAACATCCGGCGAGCTCTCGAGGGTTGCTCGAGGCCGAAAAAACACTCGCATTGTTGTAGTCGGCGTAGTAGGGGTACGTGATTATGCACGCGTCGCGGGTGCTGAAACGGTCCAACGGGCGTTCTAGCCGAATGGCCTGGCTCCAGCCGGCCAGACAACCAAACGCGGCACAGCCGAATTCAGTTCCCAGCCGTCCAGACAACCAAACGAGCAGGGATGCATCGAGACGGCTTGGCCTAGCCGACCGGGTCCAACTGGCCAAACCGGCAACCAACAGGACGAAGTCACTTCCAGTCAGCCGAACCGACAGGCAAACGGACGAAGTCGCGCTGAATCTGACGGACTAGCAGTCCAACGGACGAAGTCGCGCCGAATCGGCCCAACTCAGCCGGAACGAAACCGGACCGGACGAATCGGGCGGACCAACGCGACGCTAGCCAGACTGGGCTCTAGTTGGATAGATCCATCCGGCCTAGCGAACCAAACAGCAGAATTGACCTTCTCTTTTTGCATTTTCTAGCAAACAACTTTTCAGCCAGATTTTTTCCTTCTAACTTTTTTTAGCCGGTCACGCACCATAGGGCTGACCTTTCTCCTGTGTTAGCCGGATTTTTTCCTCTCTATAACTGGGCGGACCAACGGACTGGTAGTCTCCCAACTGGCCGGATCCTTTTTCCTTTCCTCTGACCTTTTCTCTCTCTATTTTTTTCGAGAAATTCTATTTTTAGAACGGTCGGAGATTTGCAAAACTCGGCGAACTCGTTGCATGAATTCAAAATGTTTTGTAGGTCAAACCATTCGATCGATTTAGGATCCGTTTTCACCGTTAGACTAGTCGCGACGAGATCTTCGAAACTAGATCACATATTGATATGTTTTGATTTAAAAAATCGGACCAAAAAGTTACCCACCTCTAACACGTAAGTTATCCATGTCCCCTATAATATATAAGTTATCCACCATATAAATGGATTGGGTAGAGACGTTATCACATTTTTTATGTGGATAACTTTTATATTTTTTTCTACTAGCTAGTTTAATTGCGACGTGGTAACACATCAATGACGACGAAGTCTCGGTACCCTAACAAACCTTTGAGGCTTCATCACCCGTACGCCGAGGCACTAGACTAGTGATTGCGTTTTACGTTTGTTCACTACGACTTAGGATGGTGGATGGGTGGGGCATAAGTTCCTATTTATTATATAGTATGCAAAAGAAGATTAAATTTAAATTCTTTAAATAAATTATGCTTGATGTTTAGAACCGTTCCCTTTTGAGGTTGAGTCGCCCGTACGCTGCGAGAGGATGACGGGCGACGAAGCCGAGTCATTAGAATAACTTTTGTATACTATCTGTGAAAAGAAATTGTAGTGCTAGATAACTTATATGTGGATGGGTAACTTATATGGTAAAACTTGGATAACTCTCGTGTTACTAGTGGATAACTTTTGGGTAAAATAAGTCATAAAAACATATCAATATGGGATCTACTTCTGAAGATCTTCACACTCATTTTCTCTTGTATTGTCGCGACTTCTCTCACATGTCTTGTTTGGACGGAGGCTGTCAGAACTGTAATAGAACACCCGCCGGTAGCAACGTCCAATTTTTTTGGATTTCTCATTAGTGTAGATAATGTCAAAAGTTTTGTCAATATATGTGTAAACACATTCACCCAAACCGTTTATAGGATGGATAACTTATGTGTTACGAGGTGGATAATTTACACACAGTGACATGGATAACTCTCATCTTAGAGGTGGGTAACTTTTTAGGTCCAATTTTTTTTATCAAAACATATCAACATGATATTTAGTTTCGAAGATCTTGACGCGACTAGTCTAACAGTAAAAACGGATTTAAAATTAGATAAACAGTTTCACCTACAAGACATTTTGAATTTTCGGATTTTATATTAAATCCCACGGTACAGTATCTTTTCTTTTTATGTTTATGGACTAAATCATTCTTAACTTTAGCTATTTATGCACTAAGTCAATGAGTAATTAGGAAAACTGTACTAAGTCTGCTGGTTGGAATCGTATTTATCCGATTCGCCGGGTTTTGCAATTTGCAGACCGGTCGATGGGTAGCACGGTCTATTCTTAGAACCGGCGGCGATTTGCAAAACTCGGCGGCTACAAACAGCCGGCTTTTTTTTTTTTACTCGTTTTTTTAGCGGGTTCCTTCTAACCGGATCTCTTTCTTCTTATTTTTTCTAGTCAGCCGGCTCTAGCTGGCCACCTTTTCTTTCTTTTTTATTACAGTACTTTTTTCTTTCTTGCCTTTCCTAATCGGCTGGCCCGCCACTTCTCTTAACCGGCTGCGTCCGGCCGGTCCTTCTTTTCTTTTCCTCCTACATGCCCGCGAGCATGTACGCATGCGGCCAGGAGTCCGCCGGCTGCCCCAGCCGGCCCTTCTTTTCCTTGTCGACAGGGAGAGGCACGGGAGAGTGGCGCACGCAGAGAAGCTTGCCGAGAGGAGCCTGGCGGTGCCCGGCGTCGCGGCGACGGCGAGGCGGACGCGGCCCGAGGCGCGCAGCCGCAGGCAGCCTAGGCGCGCGGCCCCGCAGCGGGCGGAGCACTGCGACGACGAGCGGGCTGGCCGGAGGCGGGCGCGGTCATGCGAGGGCACGCACGCGGCAAACGGGCGGAGCCGGAGGAGCTTTGCGGCGACGCGCGACGACGCGGGCCGGATTTGGAGGCAGCCGGAGCAAGCAGAGTCAGACGATGGCCAGCAGGAGTGACAGCAGGCGCAGCCAGCTAGTGCGCGCAGACCTACGTGTGTATGGATTTTGTGGCCGGCTAGCATATGCATGTACGTATTTGGTAGTATCTGTACGAGTATTGATTGAGCAGCTTGGGAGTTTGGTTAGCTTGCGCGCGTGCGCAGGGTGTGAAGCGAGGCGAGGGGGTTGCTACAGGGCGCGGCGCGCGCTCGCGAGGACGCGCAAGGACGCGCGGCGGGCAGACGCACACACGCCAGGATGTGGGCGCGCGAGCAGCTGCCGCAAGACGGACGGCGGGGCGGCCAGCTTGCGTGGACGCGCGAAGACGCGGCTGCAGGAACGAGACCACTGCGCGCAGCATCGGTGAGGAGGTGCGTGGGCGAGGTCGGTCCGGACGGCGCGGGAGATGGGCGCGGGCAGGGTCGGTCCTGACGGCGAGCCTGCGAGAGGCTCGGCGAGGCGAAGTCGACGACGGCGGCGACGGCCGACGAGCCCCCAAAAATCTTCTGGAACCGAGTTGATGACGATGATGACGAAAAAGTCCGTCCTTTGTGGAATGGAACTCCGGTCCGCCGGCATATCTTGCCCTACGGTGGGCGCCCAATCTCGTCGGTATAGAAACGCTATTGACTAAAAAGGCTAGATAAAGGTGTGGGAGCGAGTATGGCGACTGCAACGGCGTCTGCAGACAGGATTGGGTACAAGCGAGTGCGGTGAGACATAGGAAGTATCCAGGATCGAAGCCCTTGTCGTGAGGTAAAACTCCTACTCCTGCATGTCTGACAGTATATGTGTGTATAATCAGCCTATAAATGTGTTCCTGGAGTTGTATCTGAGATGAACTACTAAGTGTATGTGTCTGTTCGTGCTCTCAATGAGAGCAAGCTAGCTAGTAGGTGACGTGTGCTAGTGCATGTGAGAGCTAGCAGAGAAATGAGCTAGCCCTTCACTCATCGATCCCCATGAGGCTGCCCGGTGCATTATAAAGTTGGTTCAAGGAACAAGGGCGGTTTCGCGTGGCCTAATTCTATTATGCATGATGTCATCTAATAGTATAAGGTGTCATGCATAGTTCTATATATTTGCTACAGTCATACATAGTGTTTACTATTGCACACATCATCTCATAAAGTGTATAGTGGTGGCTTCAGTCTTGTCGGTCATCTCAGTCTTGTCGATATCTGGTGCTCGTCCTTCTTCTGATATATTTCCTGGTGGGTCTGGATCGATCCGGCTTGGTTGGAGGGCAGCGGCAAGGCCGGCTGCACCCACTGTCGGCCACAGGTAAGCGGCGGGAGTAGCCGGATGGGCCGGCGGGGCGCGAGCAGGCCGGCTGGAAGCCTCCAGCCGACCCAGGTTGAATATGTCACGTTTGCCTTTTTTGACTATCTTGGGGCGTCTTTGGGGTACTCGGGGACCATCCCCCACGGAGGCGGCAATGGTGAGAGGAGAAGCAGAAATCCGACTCCACCGCGCAGAAGCCACGAGCCTCCAAGGCGCAGATCTCTCTCGCCAAACGACGCTCGCCATCGCTTTGAATCAAACATAGAAGCGCGGCGGTACGAGGAAGAAGACGTGTAAGTGGGACCCAAGTGGTTTGGACCACGGATACGTGAGACTAAATTTCCGGTTGACTTTGGTATTGCCAAACATATTCAGCCCTACGACGATGCAGCTCGGCCAGACACCTGGCTCCAGGATTTCTTCCAGGCCTACTGCATCGCCAAAGGAGGAAACAGACTGGTTGTAGTCCGATATCTCCCACTCATGCTAAGGAATACGGTTCGATCATGGCTCAATGAACTGCCAGAGAATTTAATTCACAATTGGTATGATATGCAAAGTGCGTTCGAGCGAACATACATCAGACCCTGCACAGTCGGAGACTTGCAGCGTTGCACACAAAGACCCGGAGAAACCTGCTGGGATTACCTCGGACGCTGGATCGACACGAAGAACTCCTACGAAGGAGTAAACGAGCAAACTGCAATAGAAGCTTTTAGTGCAGGACTTCCAGTCGGACTTCTACGTCACAGGCTGAAGCATGACCATGTCATAGATTTGGGAGAAATGATAGAAACAGCAAGCAAGTATACTGATGTCGATGATGATTCAGAAGCACTGCTAAATATTCTGGCCAATCCCAATGCGGCCAAACGGCCAAAACAAACTCAGAAGCACAAGAACACCTCAAACGAAAAGCCGGCTCCGGCCAACGCAGCTGTGAACGCAACGTTCGGATCTGGGGGACTAGGAGGGCGCGGAGGCGGCCGGGGTAGAGGAACTTCCCGAATCCAGGGCAGAGGAGACCAGCAACCCGGAAGAACCTATACCTGGGCTGACATTGCCAATAATGCTTATATCCACCACTTGGATAGTAACGGAGGATCTACCCACACAAATACCGAGTGTCATTTCAATGACGACATCAAGAAAGACGAATCCGCTGGCTATAGATCCAAGCGACGAAAAGGAAAGAAAAATTCCGAGAAAGGAAAGGAGCCCAAGGAAGATTCCGACATGGAAGAGGCGGAAGCCGCCGCAGATTCCAAGTCAGATGGAAAGAAGAATTTTTTGACTAAGAAAGACGCATATGTCTGCTTCCTTGTATCCCAGCCTGCTAAGGACAAGAAGGCGGTTCTTCGTGAGCTCAATGCCACGATTTCAGCTGTCCCACAGTTCCTGGACTGGTCAGAGGTAAACATCACCTTTCATCGTTCAGATCACCCGAGGAAAACACATCATCGGGGAAAGTACCCTCTGATCGTCAATCCTCTTATTGATGGCTATGAGTTCTCTAAAACACTCATGGATGGTGGAAGCAGCATCAACATCCTCTACATCGAGACGCTCCACCGCATGAAGCTACATGAGATCCAGTTGAGTTACAGCAGTGTAACATTCCATGGCATTGTACTAGGGAGACAGGCGGATTCTCTGGGTGAGATTACTTTGGACGTGACATTCGGAACCCGAGACAATTACCGGACCGAACCACTCTCTTTTGAGGTGGTGCCGTTCAAAAGTGCTTACCACGCCATCTTCGGACGCCCGGCTTACTGGGCGTTCATGGCTCGTCCTTTCTACATCTACAACATGATTAAACTTCCAGATCCAAAGGGCATAATCACTATACGGGGAAATCCGAGGAAGGAGCGAGAGTGCGACGACAGATCTTCTACCTTCGCTGAAGCCATGTTGCACGCCCAGGAGTACCAGGAGATCAAGAAGAACATCAATCCATTTGATATGCCCGCTACGAAGAACGAGGTGCTGAAGCCAAGTTTGCAGTTCAAGGCGTCGGAAGAGACAAAGAAAACGTCGCTGAAGGAAGATGATCCCTCCAAGAAGACGAACATAGGGGTAGGCTTAGGCCACACATAGGAAAGCGCGCTCGTCGAGTTCATCAAAGCTAATAGTGATATCTTTGCATGGTAGCCTTCTGACATGATCGGAGTATCTAGGGAACTTGCCAAGCACTCTCTTAATGTGTACCCTGATGCTACCCATCAAACAGTCCTTACGACGGTTTGGTGATAAAAAGCGCAAAGCAATAGCCAAGGAATTATCCCGACTAGAATTAGGGGATTTTATAACAGAGGTCATCCATACAGATTGGATGGCAAATCATGTACTCGTTCCTAAAAAGGACACCATTGATTTAAGAATGTGTGTTGATTATACCGCTTTGAACAAGGCATGTCCAAAAGATCCGTTTCCGTTGCCAAGAATCGATCAAGTTATCGACTCAACGGCAGCGTCAGAACTACTCTGTTTTCTCGACGCATATTCCGGATATCACCAAATACCGGTGAAAAAGTCTGATCAAATTAAGACATCTTTCATCTCTCCTTTTGGAATCTTCTGCTACAAAACTATGCCTTTTGGCTTAAAGAACGTAGGAGCAACATATCAACGTACTACGCAACGTTGTCTCAACGATCAAATAGGGCGCAACATCCATGTATACGTAGACGACATACTAGTTATGTACAAAAAGAAGGAAACTTTAATTTCCGACTTGGATGAAACATTTGCTAGTCTACGAAAATTCAATATGATGCTAAATCCGAAGAAGTGTTTCTTTGGAATTCCAGCCGGAAAATTGTTAGGTTTCATCTTCTCTGAGCGAGGCATAGAGGTGAACCGGGACAAAATCAAGGCTATCCTAAACATTACCAGGACGACTCGCCTGAAGGACGTACAGCGTCTCATTGGTTGCATTGCAGCAGTGAGTCGGTTCGTCAGCCGGCTTGGCGAAAGAGCCGCACCTTTGTACAAACTCTTGAAGAAAACTGACAAATTTGTCTGGACTCAGGAAGCCGAAACTTCTTTACAAAGCTTGAAAGATCTACTTTCAAACCCACCAGTTCTCGCAACGCCAGAACCTCAGGAACCTATGTTACTTTACATTGCAGCGACCAACAAGGTCATAAGTGTGGTAATAGTAGTTGAGTACGAGGAAGAAGGCCACGAGCATAAGGTGCAGCGGCCAACTTATTATCTGAGTGAGGTCCTGACAGAATCAAAACAACAGTACCCACATCACCAAAAGCTAGCATATGAAGTCTTCTTTGCATCCAGAAAGCTACGCGACTATTTTCAAGAGCACAAGATCACAATGGTGAGCACCGCTCCCCCGCGAGATATAATCAATAACCGCGACGCCACAGGACGTGTCACAAAGTGGGGAATAGGGATTGCAGCTTTCGACATTGAGTACAAACCACGTACAGGAATCAAGTCCCAAATACTTGCCGACTTTGTTGTTGATTGGACAGAAATGGTAGAAAACTCAGGCCCTCTAGACTCGGAATTTTGGACCCTTCACTTTGACGGATCAAAAGCACAAGGAGGCTCGGGGGCTGGCGTGGTTCTCAAATCACCCCAAGGAGATAAGATGTTCTATGTGTTGCAAATACACTTCACGGCAACCAATAATATTTTCGAGTATGAAGCACTTCTGCATGGAATATGCATGGCCAAAAACATTGGCATATCAAGACTCATGTGTTACGGAGACTCGGATTTAGTTGCTCAGCAAGTATCCGATATCTGCAATGCAAACAAGCACATGGCAGCATACAAAGCTGTTGTGGATGAACTATCTAAATCGTTCGAAGGCTTTGAGGTTCAACACATCCCTCGAGCAGAAAATGAGGAAGCAGATGCTCTATCAAGGATAGGCTCTGCACGGAAACAAGTACCGGATTTAAGGGTTTGTACAAAGGTGTCCCCTCCATATTCGGAGTTGATGAGGACTATCCAACGAAATCCGACTCACCTTTAATAGCAGTTCTGGCTGTAATTCCCAGCTGGACAAAACCCTATCTGGATTTCCTGATACACGGAAAACTACCCGAAGACGAAGTCTTGAGCCGGCAGATTGTCCGACGAGCAAAAGCCTACACTATAATAAATGGTGAGATCTATAAACGGAGTGTTTCTGGCATGTTTCAGTGATGTATTTCTTCGGAAGAAGGAGTAGAAATCTTAAGAGAAATCCACGAAGGCGAGTATGGCCATCACGCTGCAACCAGATCCTTAGTGGCAAAAGCTCTTCGACACGGATTCTTTTGGCTTACAGCTAAGGCAGATGCCGATAAACTAGTCAAAACATGCAAATACTGCCAAAAGTACGCTCATCAGGCATATGTTCCGGCTGAACAGCTGCGAACAATCCCTATTACATGGTCGTTCGCGGTCTGGGGACTCGATATGGTAGGGCCGTTTCGCATAGCAAAATGTGGATTTACTCACCTACTAGTGTTGGTGGATAAATTTACAAAATGGATTGAGGCTAAACCCGTAACAAGTTGCGATGGATCCACATCCAGAAAGTTCGTCGAGGACGTAATTATTAGATTCGGATATCCGCACAGTATAATTACTAACATTGGGAGCAATTTTTCCATGGGTGAACTCGCCGAATTCTGCGAAGAACAAGGGATCCGACTCGATATTGCATCAATCGCACATCCACAAGCTAATGGACAAGTCGAAAGAACTAATGGCCTTATTCTACAAGGAATCCGACCTCGCCTCGAGGCACCGCTTCGTCGGGTTGTGGGGGCTAGTGTGGCATCCCGCAAAACCACTACTAGAAAATCGCGTTGAATTTGTGCATTGCATCGTTATCCTCATGCATTGTTGGTCTGCATTATTTGAAAAGCCCAGTTTTGGTTTGTACAAAACCCCTCTTATTTTCCAACACAAAACCTCGGTCGCATCGGACATTTTATTTCTCTCTAAAAACTATTTGCAAAGTGGCTTGTTTAATTAGAACAGGACCAAACAAACACAAATCATAAAACCGCCCCCCTAAATCCTAGTCCCACCAAATCCTATCCTACCCACCACTCTTAGCTCGCCATCTCACCCTCTCACCCAAAACCTACCCACCCTGCCACCTCACCTATCCTCCTCTTTTCCCACCTCTCTCTCTCTTTTCACCCAGTCCCTGTCTACCCCTCTCTCTCTCGCCCGGGTTCCACCCCAACTCCCTCAGCTGGCCCGCCCCCTGGCTACAAACCGAACCCCCCATGGCCCACCTGTCAGTCCCTCCTCCTCCACCCACCAACCCGTCGGTCCCACCCACTGTAGCCCCTCTCCCCATGCCCCACACGCGCCAGCACCCACCCCAAACCCCACACACACGCGCGCCAGCACACACCGCACTCGACACGCCGGCCTCCCCCCCTCGGGATCCCAACCCGGACCCCACCACGCACTCACGCAAACCCCCCACGCGCTAACCGCCCCGAACCATCTTCCTCCTCCCGCTGCTCACCCCGTCCCCGCTCGACCTCGCCTGCAGCGCGGCACCCCTCCCTCCCCAGTGCATCCCTGCGGCCCCCGCTCCGGCCTGTCTCGCCGCCTGCGCCGCCTGCAGTCCGGCGCGCGCCGCCGCCACCTCCCCGCATCTCCGCCGCCGCAGCGCGCTCACCTCCACCGCCGTTCCCCTCTCCGGACCACCTCGCCCCGCCGCTCACCCCGCGTCGGCCCCTACCCCGCCGCGCGCGCCCGTGCTCGTCGCTCCGCGCGCGCCCGCCTCCGACCATCTGCAAGCGCCGCCGGCCTCGCCACCCTCCGCAGCTCCGCTCGCCGGCCAGCGCGCGGCCCGCACGCCTCGTCGCCCCTCCCTCGAGTCGCCCCAGGTCGCCGTCGTCCCGCTCGCCCCCTCGCTGCACCAGGTCCCCCCACCAACTCCGGCCACCGCGGTGCTCCCCGCCGACTCCGACCTCCGCCCCGACCCGGCCTCGCTCCGGCCACCGCGTCGCCTGCCTCGGCCGCCACGCGCGCTGTCGCGCGCCTGCTCTCCCCCGACCCACCTGCGCCTGACCCCGCCTCCGAGCCGCGCCCCCCATGCGTCTTCCCCCGGCCCGACCTCGACCTCCTCCGCCGTCATCGACCTGGAGCCCCTGCGTCCGCGTCTGAGTACTACATCATCGTGTTGGGTGACCCAACGCAGACGTTCAAGAAATTGGGACTTGGTTGTATGTGTACTCGTGCGGCTGAAACCTAGACATCGAACCAGGAGTAAAACGACCTCAAGGCCGAATAGAAGACACCGACTCTGACCATGCGAAGTTTGCGCGGTGACGCCAAGCCCTACATCTTGGATTCGCCAGGCGAGACCTCGTAGACCATCGGTCAAGTTCGCCACCGACCGAGGGACGAACCGACAAGGTCTTCTACATGGACACCGAGTACTTCTTCCCGGCTCCGAGCAAAGTTCGTCATCGACAATCGAAGCCGGCACCTCCAAGATCTTCTCCCCGATACGGCAAGATATCCACCCCGGAATGCCAAGTTCGCCACCATGAACGCCAAGACCTACCTCTGTTGTCCGAGAACGCTTCCGCCGAACCCCGGAACCCCAAGATCGTCGAGAACCCTAAAGTGTGACCCTTATCCGAGAACCCTATTTTAAAACATAATAACAACTTGTTGCATATTGAATTGCCATCCTTGCATGCATATCTGTGGTTTGGGGGCCTTATGCCGATTCACCTAATAATTAAATATGGGGCCCATATGCGGGCAAATTTAGTCTCATATCGGCCTCATTTAAATTTGTGTAGCGAACCCGGTGCTATCTTGTGTCATGTCAAAACAACATCTAAATTGCGGGGGTTCTAAATAACTTGAACCCTTTTAATTAATTGTCGGGACCCCGGTTCCGCTTAATCTGACCTAATTGCACCGCACCTTTGCCATGCCATACATCATACATGCATCATGCCGATCTTCTGCCGTTTTATTAAATAGTGCATCCGGTGTTTCTTCTAGTGTTTTGGTTCTTCGCGGATAAGGCCGTTGAGTTGATGTGAGCTTCGCCCCGATCTTCGGTTGAACCTTCGACAATGTTTTCAGGCGAGCATCTCCCCCTTTCTACCTATCTTACTTTTATCGTATTTATTCCCTCATGTTGATCTATTGCTATCTGTGCTGCGATGCTTTAGCTTCCGTACCTGTGATATCCCCTGCAGCCTTATATTGCCATGGCCACCTCCTATTACCTGTTGTTTGGTAGATAGTCGGACTTGCGCGTCGTAGTTGCTTGCTCAAGTGCTGATGTGTGTCGTTCAATGCCACAGTTGCTGATGTATTGCCGCATGTTGATGTTGGAGATGATTCTAGTTTTACTTATCGTCACTTTAATTTCTGTTTAACAACTAAAATTGAATAAGTAGAGGCATCGGTGGGTGATAGATAATATTTGGTTTCCGAACGCCCACTTGTGTCCCGTGAGACCCCGAGTACTTGATACCTGTTCCTTGATTTATCGCGCTATCCACATCCGGGAGGTATATGGGACCCCCCTTAGCCAGAGCTTGATTCCGTCTTATTTCTTGGGGCCACAAACTAGTTTGAGGTTTTATTTACGATCCTGTACTTATGCCATGCTTTACTGCTTTATTTACGATTGTGCGAGGTACTGCACACTGTACTGTTTTGGAAGCGGAATGTTTACGCGGTATCAACAAGCCCAGCCACACTTTCGGGTTCCCAGTCGTTTACAGCCATTGTCGCAGACCTTGAGGCCGTCTCGGAGCTTGCTTACTCCGTTGCGGGATCTACTTAAGGGGTGGCCCCCTGAAATATTTCTGAATCTTGTGATTGCTTTGTCGTGAAGGCCTCGTTGGGTTTTGATTTGGTTTTTCCGAGGTTGATCGAGTGTGTGTTGCTATTGGTGCACCCCGGCCGGGTAAAACTTTCTGAAAGCCGTGTCCGCGGATATGGACGACTTGGAGCACAGTTTCTTGATCATAGACAAGCATAACTAAAGTTATTGTTATAAATTTGACTTATAATGACTAGTAATCAGCTTCACTATAACGGAATGGCTAATAATACTGCCCACCATTGCTTGGATGGATTGTCGCTTGCGACCCTTGTACCTGACTAGTAAGTATTGCAACTACAACGGAATGGCTTAATAAAAGTACCAACAACTGCTGGGTTTTGGGATTACATCATGCTATCTGTATCTGATTAGTAATTACTGCAACTACAACGGAATGATTAACTAAAAGGGCCCACTGCTTATTTTATCAGGACGATTATCTAAACCTGACTAGTAAAGTGCCGCAACTATAACTGAATAAGAAAAACTGCCAACCGCGTGAGTTCCTCGGTTGACTTCCTCGTTTGGTTTCGAGGGGGAAACACCAGGATGGGTTTGTTTGGTGTTAGCTTCAGGTTGGATCCGGATAGGTCACTCTTACCCCTCTCTGATTACCGCCAGTTGTATCGAGTCTCTATAGGTTGTTTAGTGCATGCTGCCGCTGCCGTTCAGTCCACCATACCTATGTAGGCGAGGACCGCCGAATTCTAGCCTCGCCGTGTACTGGCCTCAGTACTGACGCTCCTTATTTGTTTTTCTGCTTTGCCCTTTGTCGGCACCCTTTTGTTAAGCAGGTTGTGAGATCGACGCCGTTAGCAGGGTTACCCTTCCGGCTTGGCCTGGGCAGGGTTATGGACGCCATTGGTTATTCTTCAGGGCTCTTAGCCCCATTTGCATCTTGTCCGTAGTCGGACGCTCTCTCATTTTCAAGGTGATTTGGATCTTTGTATATTATATCTGTATTCTTGACTCTTTGAGTCGCTGTTGTATATATCTGTTCTGTGGGTCCCATCGAGGACTATTGTGTAATGTTATTACTTCGTTTTCCACCCGCACAAAAGTGCCTGGTGGGCACCTTTGAATCGTTTCTATGCGGGTTTGGCGAGTTTTGCTAAAACTTGCATAGGTCCGATTCTGAGGGTGTTACAGAGTGGTATCAGAGCTCAGCAGTTACGATACCCCACAAGTCCAGCCTGTAGGATAACCTAGCTAACGGCCGAAGTAGAGTGTCAAAACTATTTTTGCAAAATCGGTTGGATAGTTCTGACTAGGTCTGATTTTACTCCTTACCCCTCTGCTGTTCTCCTCTTACCTCTACGTGTTTTGAATCCGCCCTCTTCTCTTTCTTCGAGTCTAGGACTTCTCGTGGTTGGGTTTCCGTCGTACCTTCA
Source organism: Avena atlantica (assembly GCA_910589765.1). Lineage (NCBI taxonomy): Eukaryota > Viridiplantae > Streptophyta > Magnoliopsida > Poales > Poaceae > Avena > Avena atlantica. The sequence continues at coordinate 313,740,769 of OU342736.1, forward strand.
GGGATTCGCTTCCTCCTTTGATAACGGTGTTGCTACATCTGGTCTTCATGCTATCTGAGTGATCCGTCTGCTGTGGTATCTGTCTTGTTCCTTGTTTGCGCTATCCGGTGTTTTCCGACGCGACGACATCATCTACGCCAGATCCGATGCAGAGTCTGCATCCCTCCTTTGTTCCGAGCCTCGCTTGTCGAGATCTTCATTCTGTTTCCGGGAATGGTTGCACGCTTTTCCACTGATTGTGCAGAGTAATAGTTTGGGTGCGTGATGGATTGGCCCCCATGCCGACTAACCCTTCTATTCGCTTTTGTACATTGAAGTGGATAAGAATGCATCGGTTCCCCTTTTCCATCGAAGTTAGGGGTGGCTCTATTTGTTGATACCTCTACCTTCGACCTTTTGTTTCCCGGAGTGTTCTCTCGACGATCAGGAGCAACGACCCTTTGTTGGTGGTGTCGCCGAGTCCCAGATGAAGAAGGAACCATCGTTAGTGGTGTCGCGAGGATCTACACGAAGCGAGAAGACGCAGAACGCCGACCTTTCTTCCGGTACCATGAGGCGGATCTCGAGGGCGAGATCCATTGTTAGTGGTGTCGAATTGTGGCATCCCGCAAAACCACTACTAGAAAATCGCGTTGAATTTGTGCATTGCATCGTTATCCTCATGCATTGTTGGTCTGCATTATTTGAAAAGCCCAGTTTTGGTTTGTACAAAACCCCTCTTATTTTCCAACACAAAACCTCGGTCGCATCGGACATTTTATTTCTCTCTAAAAACTATTTGCAAAGTGGCTTGTTTAATTAGAACAGGACCAAACAAACACAAATCATAAAACCGCCCCCCTAAATCCTAGTCCCACCAAATCCTATCCTACCCACCACTCTTAGCTCGCCATCTCACCCTCTCACCCAAAACCTACCCACCCTGCCACCTCACCTATCCTCCTCTTTTCCCACCTCTCTCTCTCTTTTCACCCAGTCCCTGTCTACCCCTCTCTCTCTCGCCCGGGTTCCACCCCAACTCCCTCAGCTGGCCCGCCCCCTGGCTACAAACCGAACCCCCCATGGCCCACCTGTCAGTCCCTCCTCCTCCACCCACCAACCTGTCGGTCCCACCCACTGTAGCCCCTCTCCCCATGCCCCACACGCGCCAGCACCCACCCCAAACCCCACACACACGCGCGCCAGCACACACCGCACTCGACACGCCGGCCTCCCCCCCTCGGGATCCCAACCCGGACCCCACCACGCACTCACGCAAACCCCCCCACGCGCTAACCGCCCCGAACCATCTTCCTCCTCCCGCTGCTCACCCCGTCCCCGCTCGACCTCGCCTGCAGCGCGGCACCTCCCTCCCCAGTGCGTCCTGCGGCCCCCGCTCCGGCCTGTCTCGCCGCCTGCGCCGCCTGCAGTCCGGCGCGCGCCGCCGCCACCTCCCCGCATCTCCGCCGCCGCAGCGCGCTCACCTCCACCGCCGTTCCCCTCTCCGGACCACCTCGCCCCGCCGCTCACCCCGCGTCGGCCCCTACCCCGCCGCGCGCGCCCGTGCTCGTCGCTCCGCGCGCGCCCGCCTCCGACCATCTGCAAGCGCCGCCGGCCTCGCCACCCTCCGCAGCTCCGCTCGCCGGCCAGCGCGCGGCCCGCACGCCTCGTCGCCCCTCCCTCGAGTCGCCCCAGGTCGCCGCCGTCCCGCTCGCCCCCTCGCTGCACCAGGTCCCCCCACCAACTCCGGCCACCGCGGTGCTCCCCGCCGACTCCGACCTCCGCCCCGACCCGGCCTCGCTCCGGCCACCGCGTCGCCTGCCTCGGCCGCCACGCGCGCCGTCGCGCGCCTGCTCTCCCCCGACCCACCTGCGCCTGACCCCGCCTCCGAGCCGCGCCCCCCATGCGTCTTCCCCCGGCCCGACCTCGACCTCCTCCGCCGTCATCGACCTGGAGCCCCTGCGTCCGCGTCTGAGTACTACATCATCGTGTTGGGTGACCCAACGCAGACGTTCAAGAAATTGGGACTTGGTTGTATGTGTACTCGTGCGGCTGAAACCTAGACATCGAACCAGGAGTAAAACGACCTCAAGGCCGAATAGAAGACACCGACTCTGACCATGCGAAGTTTGCGCGGTGACGCCAAGCCCTACATCTTGGATTCGCCAGGCGAGACCTCGTAGACCATCGGTCAAGTTCGCCACCGACCGAGGGACGAACCGACAAGGTCTTCTACATGGACACCGAGTACTTCTTCCCGGCTCCGAGCAAAGTTCGTCATCGACAATCGAAGCCGGCACCTCCAAGATCTTCTCCCCGATACGGCAAGATATCCACCCCGGAATGCCAAGTTCGCCACCATGAACGCCAAGACCTACCTCTGTTGTCCGAGAACGCTTCCGCCGAACCCCGGAACCCCAAGATCGTCGAGAACCCTAAAGTGTGACCCTTATCCGAGAACCCTATTTTAAAACATAATAACAACTTGTTGCATATTGAATTGCCATCCTTGCATGCATATCTGTGGTTTGGGGGCCTTATGCCGATTCACCTAATAATTAAATATGGGGCCCATATGCGGGCAAATTTAGTCTCATATCGGCCTCATTTAAATTTGTGTAGCGAACCCGGTGCTATCTTGTGTCATGTCAAAACAACATCTAAATTGCGGGGGTTCTAAATAACTTGAACCCTTTTAATTAATTGTCGGGACCCCGGTTCCGCTTAATCTGACCTAATTGCACCGCACCTTTGCCATGCCATACATCATACATGCATCATGCCGATCTTCTGCCGTTTTATTAAATAGTGCATCCGGTGTTTCTTCTAGTGTTTTGGTTCTTCGCGGATAAGGCCGTTGAGTTGATGTGAGCTTCGCCCCGATCTTCGGTTGAACCTTCGACAATGTTTTCAGGCGAGCATCTCCCCCTTTCTACCTATCTTACTTTTATCGTATTTATTCCCTCATGTTGATCTATTGCTATCTGTGCTGCGATGCTTTAGCTTCCGTACCTGTGATATCCCCTGCAGCCTTATATTGCCATGGCCACCTCCTATTACCTGTTGTTTGGTAGATAGTCGGACTTGCGCGTCGTAGTTGCTTGCTCAAGTGCTGATGTGTGTCGTTCAATGCCACAGTTGCTGATGTATTGCCGCATGTTGATGTTGGAGATGATTCTAGTTTTACTTATCGTCACTTTAATTTCTGTTTAACAACTAAAATTGAATAAGTAGAGGCATCGGTGGGTGATAGATAATATTTGGTTTCCGAACGCCCACTTGTGTCCCGTGAGACCCCGAGTACTTGATACCTGTTCCTTGATTTATCGCGCTATCCACATCCGGGAGGTATATGGGACCCCCCTTAGCCAGAGCTTGATTCCGTCTTATTTCTTGGGGCCACAAACTAGTTTGAGGTTTTATTTACGATCCTGTACTTATGCCATGCTTTACTGCTTTATTTACGATTGTGCGAGGTACTGCACACTGTACTGTTTTGGAAGCGGAATGTTTACGCGGTATCAACAAGCCCAGCCACACTTTCGGGTTCCCAGTCGTTTACAGCCATTGTCGCAGACCTTGAGGCCGTCTCGGAGCTTGCTTACTCCGTTGCGGGATCTACTTAAGGGGTGGCCCCCTGAAATATTTCTGAATCTTGTGATTGCTTTGTCGTGAAGGCCTCGTTGGGTTTTGATTTGGTTTTTCCGAGGTTGATCGAGTGTGTGTTGCTATTGGTGCACCCCGGCCGGGTAAAACTTTCTGAAAGCCGTGTCCGCGGATATGGACGACTTGGAGCACAGTTTCTTGATCATAGACAAGCATAACTAAAGTTATTGTTATAAATTTGACTTATAATGACTAGTAATCAGCTTCACTATAACGGAATGGCTAATAATACTGCCCACCATTGCTTGGATGGATTGTCGCTTGCGACCCTTGTACCTGACTAGTAAGTATTGCAACTACAACGGAATGGCTTAATAAAAGTACCAACAACTGCTGGGTTTTGGGATTACATCATGCTATCTGTATCTGATTAGTAATTACTGCAACTACAACGGAATGATTAACTAAAAGGGCCCACTGCTTATTTTATCAGGACGATTATCTAAACCTGACTAGTAAAGTGCCGCAACTATAACTGAATAAGAAAAACTGCCAACCGCGTGAGTTCCTCGGTTGACTTCCTCGTTTGGTTTCGAGGGGGAAACACCAGGATGGGTTTGTTTGGTGTTAGCTTCAGGTTGGATCCGGATAGGTCACTCTTACCCCTCTCTGATTACCGCCAGTTGTATCGAGTCTCTATAGGTTGTTTAGTGCATGCTGCCGCTGCCGTTCAGTCCACCATACCTATGTAGGCGAGGACCGCCGAATTCTAGCCTCGCCGTGTACTGGCCTCAGTACTGACGCTCCTTATTTGTTTTTCTGCTTTGCCCTTTGTCGGCACCCTTTTGTTAAGCAGGTTGTGAGATCGACGCCGTTAGCAGGGTTACCCTTCCGGCTTGGCCTGGGCAGGGTTATGGACGCCATTGGTTATTCTTCAGGGCTCTTAGCCCCATTTGCATCTTGTCCGTAGTCGGACGCTCTCTCATTTTCAAGGTGATTTGGATCTTTGTATATTATATCTGTATTCTTGACTCTTTGAGTCGCTGTTGTATATATCTGTTCTGTGGGTCCCATCGAGGACTATTGTGTAATGTTATTACTTCGTTTTCCACCCGCACAAAAGTGCCTGGTGGGCACCTTTGAATCGTTTCTATGCGGGTTTGGCGAGTTTTGCTAAAACTTGCATAGGTCCGATTCTGAGGGTGTTACAGAGTGGTATCAGAGCTCAGCAGTTACGATACCCCACAAGTCCAGCCTGTAGGATAACCTAGCTAACGGCCGAAGTAGAGTGTCAAAACTATTTTTGCAAAATCGGTTGGATAGTTCTGACTAGGTCTGATTTTACTCCTTACCCCTCTGCTGTTCTCCTCTTACCTCTACGTGTTTTGAATCCGCCCTCTTCTCTTTCTTCGAGTCTAGGACTTCTCGTGGTTGGGTTTCCGTCGTACCTTCAGGGATTCGCTTCCTCCTTTGATAACGGTGTTGCTACATCTGGTCTTCATGCTATCTGAGTGATCCGTCTGCTGTGGTATCTGTCTTGTTCCTTGTTTGCGCTATCCGGTGTTTTCCGACGCGACGACATCATCTACGCCAGATCCGATGCAGAGTCTGCATCCCTCCTTTGTTCCGAGCCTCGCTTGTCGAGATCTTCATTCTGTTTCCGGGAATGGTTGCACGCTTTTCCACTGATTGTGCAGAGTAATAGTTTGGGTGCGTGATGGATTGGCCCCCATGCCGACTAACCCTTCTATTCGCTTTTGTACATTGAAGTGGATAAGAATGCATCGGTTCCCCTTTTCCATCGAAGTTAGGGGTGGCTCTATTTGTTGATACCTCTACCTTCGACCTTTTGTTTCCCGGAGTGTTCTCTCGACGATCAGGAGCAACGACCCTTTGTTGGTGGTGTCGCCGAGTCCCAGATGAAGAAGGAACCATCGTTAGTGGTGTCGCGAGGATCTACACGAAGCGAGAAGACGCAGAACGCCGACCTTTCTTCCGGTACCATGAGGCGGATCTCGAGGGCGAGATCCATTGTTAGTGGTGTCGAATTGTGGCATCCCGCAAAACCACTACTAGAAAATCGCGTTGAATTTGTGCATTGCATCGTTATCCTCATGCATTGTTGGTCTGCATTATTTGAAAAGCCCAGTTTTGGTTTGTACAAAACCCCTCTTATTTTCCAACACAAAACCTCGGTCGCATCGGACATTTTATTTCTCTCTAAAAACTATTTGCAAAGTGGCTTGTTTAATTAGAACAGGACCAAACAAACACAAATCATAAAACCGCCCCCCTAAATCCTAGTCCCACCAAATCCTATCCTACCCACCACTCTTAGCTCGCCATCTCACCCTCTCACCCAAAACCTACCCACCCTGCCACCTCACCTATCCTCCTCTTTTCCCACCTCTCTCTCTCTTTTCACCCAGTCCCTGTCTACCCCTCTCTCTCTCGCCCGGGTTCCACCCCAACTCCCTCAGCTGGCCCGCCCCCTGGCTACAAACCGAACCCCCCATGGCCCACCTGTCAGTCCCTCCTCCTCCACCCACCAACCTGTCGGTCCCACCCACTGTAGCCCCTCTCCCCATGCCCCACACGCGCCAGCACCCACCCCAAACCCCACACACACGCGCGCCAGCACACACCGCACTCGACACGCCGGCCTCCCCCCTCGGGATCCCAACCCGGACCCCACCACGCACTCACGCAAACCCCCCCACGCGCTAACCGCCCCGAACCATCTTCCTCCTCCCGCTGCTCACCCCGTCCCCGCTCGACCTCGCCTGCAGCGCGGCACCTCCCTCCCCAGTGCGTCCTGCGGCCCCCGCTCCGGCCTGTCTCGCCGCCTGCGCCGCCTGCAGTCCGGCGCGCGCCGCCGCCACCTCCCCGCATCTCCGCCGCCGCAGCGCGCTCACCTCCACCGCCGTTCCCCTCTCCGGACCACCTCGCCCCGCCGCTCACCCCGCGTCGGCCCCTACCCCGCCGCGCGCGCCCGTGCTCGTCGCTCCGCGCGCGCCCGCCTCCGACCATCTGCAAGCGCCGCCGGCCTCGCCACCCTCCGCAGCTCCGCTCGCCGGCCAGCGCGCGGCCCGCACGCCTCGTCGCCCCTCCCTCGAGTCGCCCCAGGTCGCCGCCGTCCCGCTCGCCCCCTCGCTGCACCAGGTCCCCCCACCAACTCCGGCCACCGCGGTGCTCCCCGCCGACTCCGACCTCCGCCCCGACCCGGCCTCGCTCCGGCCACCGCGTCGCCTGCCTCGGCCGCCACGCGCGCCGTCGCGCGCCTGCTCTCCCCCGACCCACCTGCGCCTGACCCCGCCTCCGAGCCGCGCCCCCCATGCGTCTTCCCCCGGCCCGACCTCGACCTCCTCCGCCGTCATCGACCTGGAGCCCCTGCGTCCGCGTCTGAGTACTACATCATCGTGTTGGGTGACCCAACGCAGACGGTCAAGAAATTGGGACTTGGTTGTATGTGTACTCGTGCGGCTGAAACCTAGACATCGAACCAGGAGTAAAACGACCTCAAGGCCGAATAGAAGACACCGACTCTGACCATGCGAAGTTTGCGCGGTGACGCCAAGCCCTACATCTTGGATTCGCCAGGCGAGACCTCGTAGACCATCGGTCAAGTTCGCCACCGACCGAGGGACGAACCGACAAGGTCTTCTACATGGACACCGAGTACTTCTTCCCGGCTCCGAGCAAAGTTCGTCATCGACAATCGAAGCCGGCACCTCCAAGATCTTCTCCCCGATACGGCAAGATATCCACCCCGGAATGCCAAGTTCGCCACCATGAACGCCAAGACCTACCTCTGTTGTCCGAGAACGCTTCCGCCGAACCCCGGAACCCCAAGATCGTCGAGAACCCTAAAGTGTGACCCTTATCCGAGAACCCTATTTTAAAACATAATAACAACTTGTTGCATATTGAATTGCCATCCTTGCATGCATATCTGTGGTTTGGGGGCCTTATGCCGATTCACCTAATAATTAAATATGGGGCCCATATGCGGGCAAATTTAGTCTCATATTGGCCTCATTTAAATTTGTGTAGCGAACCCGGTGCTATCTTGTGTCATGTCAAAACAACATCTAAATTGCGGGGGTTCTAAATAACTTGAACCCTTTTAATTAATTGTCGGGACCCCGGTTCCGCTTAATCTGACCTAATTGCACCGCACCTTTGCCATGCCATACATCATACATGCATCATGCCGATCTTCTGCCGTTTTATTAAATAGTGCATCCGGTGTTTCTTCTAGTGTTTTGGTTCTTCGCGGATAAGGCCGTTGAGTTGATGTGAGCTTCGCCCCGATCTTCGGTTGAACCTTCGACAATGTTTTCAGGCGAGCATCTCCCCCTTTCTACCTATCTTACTTTTATCGTATTTATTCCCTCCTGTTGATCTATTGCTATCTGTGCTGCGATGCTTTAGCTTCCGTACCTGTGATATCCCCTGCAGCCTTATATTGCCATGGCCACCTCCTATTACCTGTTGTTTGGTAGATAGTCGGACTTGCGCGTCGTAGTTGCTTGCTCAAGTGCTGATGTGTGTCGTTCAATGCCACAGTTGCTGATGTATTGCCGCATGTTGATGTTGGAGATGATTCTAGTTTTACTTATCGTCACTTTAATTTCTGTTTAACAACTAAAATTGAATAAGTAGAGGCATCGGTGGGTGATAGATAATATTTGGTTTCCGAACGCCCACTTGTGTCCCGTGAGACCCCGAGTACTTGATACCTGTTCCTTGATTTATCGCGCTATCCACATCCGGGAGGTATATGGGACCCCCCTTAGCCAGAGCTTGATTCCGTCTTATTTCTTGGGGCCACAAACTAGTTTGAGGTTTTATTTACGATCCTGTACTTATGCCATGCTTTACTGCTTTATTTACGATTGTGCGAGGTACTGCACACTGTACTGTTTTGGAAGCGGAATGTTTACGCGGTATCGACAAGCCCAGCCACACTTTCGGGTTCCCAGTCGTTTACAGCCATTGTCGCAGACCTTGAGGCCGTCTCGGAGCTTGCTTACTCCGTTGCGGGATCTACTTAAGGGGTGGCCCCCTGAAATATTTCTGAATCTTGTGATTGCTTTGTCGTGAAGGCCTTGTTGGGTTTTGATTTGGTTTTTCCGAGGTTGATCGAGTGTGTGTTGCTATTGGTGCACCCCGGCCGGGTAAAACTTTCTGAAAGCCGTGTCCGCGGATATGGACGACTTGGAGCACGGTTTCTTGATCATAGACAAGCATAACTAAAGTTTATTGTTATAAATTTGACTTATAATGACTAGTAATCAGCTTCACTATAACGGAATGGCTAATAATACTGCCCACCATTGCTTGGATGGATTGTCGCTTGCGACCCTTGTACCTGACTAGTAAGTATTGCAACTACAACGGAATGGCTTAATAAAAGTACCAACAACTGCTGGGTTTTGGGATTACATCATGCTATCTGTATCTGATTAGTAATTACTGCAACTACAACGGAATGATTAACTAAAAGGGCCCACTGCTTATTTTATCAGGACGATTATCTAAACCTGACTAGTAAAGTGCCGCAACTATAACTGAATAAGAAAAACTGCCAACCGCGTGAGTTCCTCGGTTGACTTCCTCGTTTGGTTTCGAGGGGGAAACACCAGGATGGGTTTGTTTGGTGTTAGCTTCAGGTTGGATCCGGATAGGTCACTCTTACCCCTCTCTGATTACCGCCAGTTGTATCGAGTCTCTATAGGTTGTTTAGTGCATGCTGCCGCTGCCGTTCAGTCCACCATACCTATGTAGGCGAGGACCGCCGAATTCTAGCCTCGCCGTGTACTGGCCTCAGTACTGACGCTCCTTATTTGTTTTTCTTCTTTGCCCTTTGTCGGCACCCTTTTGTTAAGCAGGTTGTGAGATCGACGCCGTTAGCAGGGTTACCCTTCCGGCTTGGCCTGGGCAGGGTTATGGACGCCATTGGTTATTCTTCAGGGCTCTTAGCCCCATTTGCATCTTGTCCGTAGTCGGACGCTCTCTCATTTTCAAGGTGATTTGGATCTTTGTATATTATATCTGTATTCTTGACTCTTTGAGTCGCTGTTGTATATATCTGTTCTGTGGGTCCCATCGAGGACTGTTGTGTAATGTTATTACTTCGTTTTCCACCCGCACGAAAGTGCCTGGTGGGCACCTTTGAATCGTTTCTATGCGGGTTTGGCGAGTTTTGCTAAAACTTGCATAGGTCCGATTCTGAGGGTGTTACAGCTAGGGCGGAAGAATTACCGTCTGTGATATCGACCTTACGTACAACTCCTAACTAGGATAATTTAGAGTGAATGCCAGTATTAGGTCATAAACCGTAGGGTGAAACCTATACCCTAAAATGATCCTCAGCTAGTATTTGAACCACAGTCGGTATCTTGTCCGCCGTAGGTGTCGGTTAAAATACTTAATCAGATCATCTTAAAGGTTGCATAAAGAGCATAAAACTTGGCCTAGATAAGAAAGGAGACAAAGAAGTATAGTATTAAGGCGACCGAGTTCGAGATGTCTCGCGAAATGAACTCTATCCAAGATAGAATGTCCAAACAATAAGTAAGACAAATAATGTTGGAAGATTCACTCCGGAGATCCACAATTGTGTGGGTATACCGTAATTTCTTTCATGAAACCTTAAATAGGTAGTGTATAATCTAAACAGAGACCAACATTCTAATTATGAAGCCAATGGTTACCATAAGTTAGTTTAGAGACCATTAGTAAACCCTAAGGGGGAGAGTAAACAGTAAACGTAAATGCTGTTATCGGAATTCCAGAGTAAAGGTTGCAGAAGAAGTACTAACCTGTGACAATATTAAGCCTTATTTTATAAGAATAAAAGAAAGTCATCATTATAAAATTACTCTTAGAAGTATGTCTGGATGAAAGATAGAAGTTTATTTCAAGATAATAGGATTCAAACTTTAAGTCAATTAATAAAGGTAAGTTGAAGAAGTATTTAAGGTAATAATAAAATATTGTCTAAAACCTTCTAAAGTAACAGACTAATTCTAAAAGAAACAACTCTTAAGTGATCCTTAAGAGGGAATAAATCACATCCAATTATACATATATATAGAGAAATAAGAAATTCCAATGGGTATGGACTAAATGTGTTCAAATCCAATCTTCAGAAGGACTACCAGTATGAACCATACAATGACAAACCAAATATAGTCTTTTGGCCACAACTAGTGTCTAATAGAAATTGGAACTCTGTTTAGTGAGACTTCCTAGACCTTACAGAGTATAATAAGGGAATTCAATGATCAAATAAAGGAGTTGGATTAGGATACCTAATCAGGGAAATAAACTAAATACGAGACTTCAATTTAAGGATTTCCTAATAAGTACATATCCCTAAGGGATGAAAGTAAAAGAAACTTTGGAGTATGGAATACAACAAGTTGAAGATTATTGAGTATGAAGAGGATTCAAGGAAAAAGATCTGGATATAGGATACCACAATTTTCCCATTTGAGGTTACCCTGGAGTTGAGAAAGGTCATCACCAATACAAGACAATTCCTCATTCTGAAACATGAGAGTATGCGAACTTTGAGGACAAAGTTTATTTTAAGGGGGAGAGTCTGTAACATCCCAGCATTAGAGCTTAGAAATTAGTTGAACACAGATGTGTGCATTGCATTCATGCATAGAAAATTCGAATAATTTTCGCGCTTTGAACAAAACTTGTCAAAGTGATTCAAGCTTCTCTCAACTTGATGGAATTGAAGTAGATCATCAAGTTGACGGTGATAAGTTTCAGTATGACCTTTTCTAAAACCTTATTTTGGGTAATCATGATTTGGTCTAAGGGTAGATCAAATGTACTAAAACTAAACCATCACATATTACTTAATGTTTGATGTTAATATTTAAAAGATCATATTCTAGTATTCATTACACAACTCATGAGTACCAAGTTATAAATATAACTTAAGTAATAGGAATGTAACAACTAAATATTGATCTATCTTAATCTCATCTACTTATACCATGAGTATCATGGTGATACTTAACCCTAACTCTTTAGTTGTATTAAGTAGGAAGGAAAGCAATTCAAGGATATTCACCACATATCTTTCTGTCCATAAGAATCTTTATCATCTCTATTTAACCACATCCTTATATTTGTTGTTCATAAATGTTGAGTAATCAACTATTGATTCACCAATTCTTAGCCTATCAATTATTGATCTACCAACTCTTGTTCTCACCATAACAATCACTTTAAGTCAATAAAGAAAGAAGTAAGAAGAGGTAGGTGGTAATGCTAGATTTAGATATCATCTATAGAATGGGAGTGATTGAAGGGAATCAAATCAATATGATAATTGATGGAGTTAACTCACTCCTGAATGGATAGAAGAGTTATTTGGAATATATAATTATATGGTGATAAAGAAGATTATAAGGATGAATCCTGAAGATAGTTACCAGGAGTAATCCTATTGGATCAAGTAGGCATAATCAATGAATAATATCTCTTAATACAATAGAGATATTCATAAGATAATTATATACAACTATAATGTTGTATTGATGAAGACCTTGATTATCCAACTGGAAACCTAAGCCATAAATGATCAAAGGATTGTAATGATCATGCTCAAGTCACCAAGAGTGAATGATTCTATCATGTATAAGTGACATTGGTGGATATAATATGATTGAACCGTAGTATAGATGTGTTATTCTAGGTTATTCATGATAATTCACCATGATATGATGTGAAGTTTGAATATTAGATACTGGAGTGAAGTAAATATAAGATAGTATGATTAAAATGATGTTATAGCAACACTAGATTAGAGAAGTAGTATTTTCCTCTTTGGAAATACTAAGCACTTAAGGTGAAGTAGGATTTGATATATACATCTTTTAAAATAATATTAGTGAAGGGTGATAAGGGAAGAATATGAATGGAGCTAGAAGTAACTACTTAGTGGATTAGAGGTTATCATTATCATAGTAGTTTGATATAACCAATTATATATGTGAGAAAATTATGAAAAGCTGTAATATCAAGCTCATTGAATTTACAAATGAATCTAGAAGAAGAAAGGGATTGATAAGAATATTCTTGAGAAGTAAAACTCATCATGTTAACACATGATGATGGATAGGAAGTACTAGTATATCTAGGAAAGGAATTCCTTAATTAGAAGTCTAGGAGGGTGAATTATGGAAGATAGGAATTCTTGGCAAGCACTCAACTTTAAATCTTTAACCAAACATAATATCCATTTCATATGATTGATCCATCATCTTATTTTCACAATGCTTTATAGGAACATTTTCCTATAGCAAATCACTTAAGCACATCTTTGTCATTTTCAATTATCATAATCATATGTGCTTAGGAGTTATCTTTATCAATTCTTTTCCATAAGACCTTCTAGAAAATAACTTCCTATTTTAAAGGGTGATATCAATAAAGATCACAAACATAAAGACAATATGTTTAGCCATTAATCTTTACTCAAATCAACAAAAGAGTATAAGTATGCTAAGTACCCTAAAACCCTAGGGTAAGCAATTGCAATTCAAACCCTAACTCCTATGTTAGTTATAATAAAATATATACATTGTTATTTCCTAGATTCATGGGAATAATATTAGCCATATTAATATCTTGCATCAAATAATGATATAGGATCATTAAATCAAAATTATCTCCAAATTATAAATTCATTAAAACCAAATTTTATAAATAAACAAGAAAATATTCCATAATAAAAGCCCTTATATAATATTAATAAAAGAATTACCTATATGAAAGGAAATAAAAATATATATATCATATAGGTTCACAAAATAAATCTCAATCAATATCAATTGTTGCTGCAAGTATTTAGCAAATAAACTTCATAAAGAAAATTCAAATAAAATGTGTTAATAGAAAATAGAAACAAAATAGAAATAGAAAAGAATATAAAGAGAAAAACAGTTTCTGGCCAAGGCCCAGTATTCCTCTCTTCTTATCTGCTACTCACGCGTAGTGCACCAAGGCCCAGCGACGGCCCAGCGTGGTCAGCCCTTTACTTTTCTATCTGACTGACAAGTGGGCCAACAAAGGGACTGTGGATCGAGACAGGAAAAGATCCAGGGGGTTATCTGCAAATGTCATATTATCGTCTTCCTCGCCTACTGGAAGCAGCTCGCTGGCCGGAGCTCCGTCGTCGATCGTCCATCGCGTTGCGATACGTGTCGCCGCTCCTAGAGGAGGGGATAAGAACGCCACGACGATGACTGCTCGTCCTCATACTCTCACTCGCTTGCTCGCACTTCCTCTCTTCCTCATTCTCTCCGCCGGCGACCATTCTCTGGTGATGGAGGCCGCGATGATGTTAGCATGACATCGTGCTGGTGTCACTCTGCCACCTCAGCGTTGTTTGACCTGGTCTTTGTCCTGCGTGGCATACCAACGTGGCCCTGACCCCACCAGTCAGTGACTGGGGCTAGATGTATGTGCGGTGTAAAAAGCTCAATGTCTGTTTAGGAAAAAAATAAATGATATAAACCCAAATTTAAATATTCCAGAAATAAAATAAAATCATTAAAACTTGTTAAATCAATAAGTTTTGTTTTATAATTCAGAAAAATATGTGTATTATATGAAAGTATTTAGAAAAATAAAATCTACAACTTAAATTTATTGTCAAACATTATTATGTTAGTTATTTAGATAATTATTATTTTATAAATAATAAAGCTTTGATAATTCATATCTTAATAATGGTAAATAATAAAAATATAAAGAAAATACCAAAAATCTTAGAAAAATAGGAACTATAATTTAAAACTATATTCATGCATTATTAATCCACTTAATTAACTATTAATTATTATCTAAGTATTTATAAAGTAGTAAAGTTTATAAAAATCATATATTATTATTTATAAATCACAAAAATCCATGTAATATACCAAAATGATCACAAAAATAATACCTACATGTTAAAAATATGATATTCCACTTTTGAGGTAAATAAAAAAATTTAACACTTTAACAACTTAAGTTTAAACCTATTTCCTCAGTTAATAATTCATATATGGGTAAATCAAAATTGCTAATATTTCTAAAATTAGCCAATTAAGTCTAATAAATAGTATTAGTATTAAATATTGATAAAGTCAAGATGGTTCAACACATTTTAAATACAATCTTATTGAGTGATTATTCAGCCATAAATTTATAAACATACCAAAGCACTATAGTGAATCCATAAGTAATAAATAATATTGTTTAATTATTCCCATACCATAACCATACCCTTACAAGGAGATAAATCCTTTTATACATTTACAAGGTTAGAAAACCACTACTCAAATATAAGTGTTACCACTCCTAAAATATCCTTAGGGAAACATTATGAAGTGAACAAGATACAAATGTTATTGGCATTATATCTTGGGATCCATCTATGTCTTTAAAGTCAACTTTAGTCTACAAGACTTAAAATATAATACCAAAAGACCTTATTATGTATTTCATAATTAACTTTGGTCTGTTATAATTAAGTCGTAAAGCATGTCAAGTCCAGACCATTCAAGCCAGCATAAACAACATCAATCGTATTCTAAAAGCTATCAGGATTGTTTAAACCTTCATAAAGGAATCTTTTTTTCAAATGTTATTCTTTTTGCCACTTCATACCACAAATGACAATTAATAATAATCACGTTATTTTATACTTTACTTGTATACCTAGGCTTGTTAACACTTAAGTTACTTATAAATGCCATTACATATAATGTACAATTTGAAGATAAAGCCATTCTTGTATAAGCAATCTTGGGTAGTTCCACATTTGTGTATCTCATTATTTTATAATATTATAAGTACATGTTGTTTCACACACACTCACAAGCCTTAAAATAAAGCACAAGTGGGAAACTTAATCTATAAGAGCAACACATTCCAAAGAAGCCATTTCCAATATCCAAGCCCTAGAACAACGTTATTCCCGGGATTCGAGTTTATCAAATTTCATTACATTACTTATGCATAATAGCATCTTGCTTCTTAAAACATTAGTCCTTACCGGACCAATGATGCTAATTTCAGATATTGGATCTTATATTGTCTTGAAGACCGTGAGTGCATAATATTGTAATCACAAAAGGCAAGTTCAAACTTTCTCATGTCCTTTGATTATTTTCTGTAAAGTATTTTGCAAATCCAGTATTGTCATCACCTGCATTTCAAAAAGGTCAAAAAATACTATTTTCATAATAATATGATTATAGGTTATTTACCATGAGGTAATAACCTAATATGAAAGTTCTGGTGGTAAAGGAACATATTATCTAGGACTTAACAACCAATGTCGCCAGTGATTCTTGCGTCGTATATTACGCCTAAACCATGAGATTTGGAATGGGAAGGAGAAGTCAGATGTATCCTCTTCCTCTCTTATTGAGGCAAGACGACATGAACGTGACGTTGTGATCCCTTGTGCGGATCCAACATATGGGTGGGCACCCTTATGCCCCACAATTTTGGTGTCTAGATTATCTATGAGTGGTTTTTAGTGGTATAGTCCATCTGATATGGAACTTGCTAGGGCATCACCAGCTCATAGAGTCTCTGGGAACTCATCAGGGTTTTAGCCTGCCCGGAAGGGGGCTTAACAGAGGTGAGCCAGCTCCAAAGGATCGTGCAGACATATGGGGTCACGGAGAGGGCAGTGATTGACTTGGATCATCTATTGGGCCCCACATCACGGAATTGTGGACGGGAATAAGCTGCCCGGTTGTGCAACAAGGAGTTGATCTCTCATGGGAAAAGTAACGCACCTGTGCAGAGTGTAAGAACTGTAACTTGTTACTCCCTATTCTGGGAAGGAGCTACGAACGCAGCGGGAAAGGAACTCCATGAAAGTTCTGGTAAACCCGTGAAGGCTGACGGACATAGTTTTTTAGAATAAAAGCAACCTTTAAATAAATGTTTACAAAAACTTGCCTTGCCTACGACCTTTGGTCTGAGCTGTAGATATAGTGCATCAAACACTCCTTTTCTAGTGAACTTGCTGAGTACGTTCGTACTCAACGTATCTTCTTAACCCTTGCTAGATTCTGAAACCATTAAGATGATGTCTACATCAAGTTATGCTCCAGGAGTCATCATCAAAAGCTCAAGTCTTCAATGAAATCAAGAAAGTCAACAAATACATCAACTCAAATGAAGACGAAGTTACGAATTAGATAGAAATTTAATCTCTAGCCATAGAACCTACCTCTATAGAGTGTTGCATTAGCAATAATACCAGCCAAATAGTTTGGTGCTAACCTTATTAGCATATTAGTTATGAGTTATTCATTGGTTTATTCTTCTTTGAAAGAAGTTTCTTTCTCTCTCTTTAACCTAGAATTGTCTTTGGATCTTATGTAAAGAATTGAGTTGTAACCTTTAGCCATATATTGGACTCGTTGTGTTTCTGTTGTACCACTCTGAGGGATGTAATACTAGTGAACGGTGTTTCATTGGTGTTATGTCCACGACTATAGTATACTACATCATGCAGTGGTATGCTGGGTCACCGTAGTTTCCGTGCTAAAGGTTGGCCGACCCATGAAAGGGACGAGGTAGAGAGCCAGATAAAACGATAAGTATAGGCATAAAAAAACAAAGTGCTTCAGAAATTTCTCAAGCACATGCATAAAATATATATAAGCAAAAGTGCTACAATAGTAAAAGCATCAGTTTTTACAAGACCGGCACAAAATAAAACATTGTTTTCATCATTACATTGCCATAAGTTCAGAATAATGCATAAAAATGCTTATGCTGCAGATTCAGGTGGTGGTGATGAAGCAGGTGGAGAGCTGGAGTCGACAACATTGGCGCCCTCGATCTCAGACTCAGAAGCTGCAATGCTGGCTTCTGGCTCTTGGGGCAAGGGAGGCACGGCGACGGATCCGAAGAACAACATCGAATAGTTGGTCATCTCTGCCACACGACAAACATAACTTGCACAAGAATCTTGGATGTCCTTGATGTCTTGTGGGTTACCCTCATCATCATCCTCGGCAATACCCTTGGTGACATGCCAGATTTCCATCTCGCTGTGGTTGCTTATCACCATGGTAAGAGCAGTTTGAGAAGCAGTCCGAGCGTAGGAGATCTTCCTATCATCGATAAGCTTCGGAATCTCCTTGACCTTGTCCCTCACCTCGTGCATTGACAGTGGGTGCAAGTCGGAAAGCTTGACAGACTCGCCAGCCTCTTCAAGAGTTTGGTGGAAGTCGTACAAGATATCTCCGACGAGCTTAATGCGCTCGAGGCGAGGTTCAGAGGTAGGAGAGTCGGAAAGATTTAGGGGGGTTGGGAAAGAACCAAAAAGTCCAAATTCGACTGAAAAGAAAGTCGAAAAAATGAACAGAAAGAAAGATTCAGAAATCTTACCTAGTACAGAGTGATTCCACTGCGCATGCTCGTTGCGGAGGCTGATCAGTTCACTGGCTGTGGCCTGGGCAAGATCCCTCTGAATATCGAAGTCCTTCTTGAGATCAGCTAGTTCCTTGTCTTGGAGGTCTATGAGCTTCTCGAGCCTCATGGTCTCGTGATTGCTTGACTCCAGGACAGCAGCTATGGATTTCTCCGATTCTAAAGTTAGCTTCTCAAGCTTGTCCCTGAGCTCAGCATTCTCTATTTGCAACACCTTGAAGTTCTCGGGTTGCTCCACCATCTTGCTGGACTGACACAACAGTTCTGCAAAGGAAAAATATCAGTCGGACAAAACAAGTTTGACTATGACAAAAAAAGATAACTGACAAAGAGGAAGTCATAAAATTTTACCTTCTGCTTCATCTTTCTCAACTTTCAACTTTGAATTCTCAAAGCGCAAAGCCTTGATTTCTTTGCGCTTATTGCTAATATTATTGAGCGATTCCTAGTTGGAAGATGCAATTTTCTGTAAGATTAGAGATGGAATACCGTCAGACGGCTACTAAGACACAGGCTCCAAATTTTAAAAATTACAGCACGAGCCTTGGGGGTACACTACATCGTTCTTTTGCAACCTAAAAGCATCAACTCGGATCCAACGATGTTTATCCGACTTTATGCTTGGGGGCTAGAGGATATGATAATAAATGCAAATAAGAATCGAAAACTTACAATGTGTTCCAGGTGCATCTTTTCAAATCCGAGTTTGGTGCTGTGAAACACCTAGTAAGGGTGAGGGAAGGAACATTCGTCGCTGGAAGCTCGCCAGGTGCAACTTTAGCGTCCCGGACCAAAATTTGGTCCAGGAGGCTGACCATCTTGACGTCCTCCTCCTCTTGACTCGCTGCCTCTAGAGTCAAGGTTTGCTTCTCAAGACTGGATTGAGCCAGTCTAAGGATCTCGTCCTTCTCTTTCCTATTTAGGCCAGAGACAGTGGAGCCGGCCATTTTATCCATTGTTCCTGTAGATATTACCATGGGATCATTACCCTTAACAGGTTCACCCTTGTTAGTTGCCTGGTCATCAACGGTGACTAGGGCTTTCGAGACATTGCCAACACCAGGAGAAGCAGAAGCTTCATGTGCTGAGGGAGTACTGGATGAAGTCGATGGCGGCACAGCAGGGGAGATAACAAGGTAGCTCAGACTCGGAGAGTTTATCGAGCTGACAAAGTCTAAAAGCATGGATGAAAATAGAGTCAGAGAAAGAACAAAAAAGAACGACGAAACGCAAAAGCAGAGTTGAAATATTTACCGGAGTCAGAGGACGGTTGGTCATATAGATCTTCATGGAAACTTCCGGAACTTTTTGTTCCAATCTTTCCTTGATCAAATATTGCATGAGGGTCTTGTAGTCCTTCGCCATAATACGGCTCGAACTAACCCGCATCTTGTCCTTCTTCTCGCTCGTGATCTGGTGCATGAGGCGATCTCCGTGGTGCTGGAGAGGATGAATCTGGCGCTCCAGCTAGTAGTGGATCAAGTTGGATCCATGAAGGCCCTCATGCTTCATCAAATACTCAATCCGCGTCTTGGCGAGGATCAAGATATCCGACATCTCCGGCGCCTCTGCGTCCCATGAATTCTGGTGGGGAGCAGTGCCATTGACGAACGTCGGAAGACCTTCTGCCTTTCTAGGAGCCGGAATATCCTTATGATAGAAGAAAGTTCCGGCCTAGCGTTTGACGGACTCACTAGCATTAATCCTTGGATAGACTCGGTTTCTCCTAAGGACTAAGCTAAGAGTGCCAGTGATATAAGGCACACCGGCACTGATGGAGTTCTTACCGGTACCGTAGTAGTACCGGAAAAGGATGAGACTTGTCCTAATGCCAAGAAACCCCTCGCACAAAGCTGCATGAGTGCTAAGCTCGAGCAGAGAGTTGGGAGGAAGATTATGGAGTTGCACACTGTAGTAGTTTAGGACCTCGACGAGGAAGTCCGACGGTGGCAAGCTGAGGCCGCGGTCGACGTGCGTGCCGAACAGCACCCTCTCACCATCAAGCGGGCGGGAACGGCGTGCCCTGAGGCGCTCCGCCCGCACCGGCGAAGATGAATCCTTCGTCCTCCATGACTCGGAGTTCCGCGTTGTCCATGGCGCTGGGGATGCAGAGGCCCCGCATCTTCCTCTCTTGCGCCACAGACGAACTCGCCGCCGCTCCTAAGATCAAGTCAGAAGCCATGGATCTTGGAGGAAAAAAGACTGGTGGAGGAAGGAGAGATTTTTTCTCACGGTGCGTAGATGTGAAATGGTGCGGAGCACTCGAGGAGTATGAGGAGGCAATGAATGAAACGATGAAGAGATAAATCTGAGAGAACGGGTTTTCTCCCCTCTTTATTTGTCTCTGCGTCAAGATTCGTGCGTTAACACGCGCAATTAGCGCCACGCGTATAGGAGAGGGGGAGTTAGCTTCCTCGTGACTCTTCCTCCCCCTCGATTTTTGCGTATGCATTGAAAAGGCGTTCTATTCCGTAAGGAGTGGACCCACAACGGTCATGCTGATAGGACTCCTATCAGTGACATGACCTGGTCTGAAAAGTTGTCAGTCCGCACGCTGCTGAGAAATCCGGCTTACGTTTCAAACAGAGCAAGGAAAAGACTAAGGTCAAGAGCAAAACATATCCGACTCAATTTACTCAGAATCCTACATTATTGAAAGAAGTTTTCGGGAACCCTTCAAGATTCTCAAGACGAAGAAATGTCAACACCCGGATTTTTAATCCCAGATGCCTGTTTTGCCATACATCACAATCCCAGGATTACCATTTTTGCGAGACATAACAGAATTGGATACCACAGTACATCATCCATTACAAACCATACATAAGGTCTTACACAAATAAGGATCCCATGATCCCGTTCTTAATACAACTTAGGCAGCGGAAATATGTAATAATACGGTAGTGTAGGCGAAGCTCCATCTTCGGGTCACAGGCAATGCTGGCGATGGGAGATGATCCTAGTTGTCGTAACCTTCCTAGGGTCCATCATCCTGGTACTCCTATTCATAGTCTGGCCACGGGAATAGCCAGGGACAAAGCCATGAGTACTCTTTAAGTACTCGCAAATTAATACTAACAAGTGAAGGGGGTTTTTGTAATAGGACACTAAGCTCTAGGGTTGTTTTGCAAAAAGCCAGATTTACCTCTACTAAGTTCAGAAGCAAGAGAAAGCTAGTCAAAATTATAACACCTAAGTTGGAACTTGTATTTCATGCCACAACTCTGTTGTGGTCAAGTCAAAATCTCAATTCATTTCACCAGTCATTTTGAAATAATCTGACGGGGGAACAATATGGCCACTCCAACTGTCCATAACCGTGGACGCGGCTATTCGAATAGTTTGACACTCTGCAGAGATTGTACACTTTCACCACAACATTCGATACATTCGTCAGGAACAAATCCTGAATTCACCATACTCAGTATGCGGATAATCAATCCTAACCTTTCAATTACACACCCTAGTATAGGCACCTCTCCTGTGAGTTTGGCCTCCCAACCATGACCAACTGTCATCTTGGATACTGCACAGGTGGACAATCTTCACAAGGTAGCCTCAGCTCAGACCTTGGCCGTGAGGGAACCAATACTAAGGTATATAAGTTTCCCGTCAAGCCCTACCCAATTTTCGGGTATTCTGGTTGTACGGTAAAATTGGAATGGTATCGCATCCAGACAACCATCAGTTTTATAAAGGGCTAAGGCTCATGCCTTAACATTTTCATCACCAAACTCATCTGGTGTTCGGAAACATATGTCAAAACATCTCAGTAGAATGACTCATCATTCTAAGGTTTTCATAACCACTTTCCACCAAGTATTCTCATCTAAAGTTGATCAAGTTTTATGCTTAGCACTAGCATCTACAAGTGGGGTGAGTACTAAAGAGGGGTGGTAAGCAAGTGGAGTTTTACTAAGTTCAATCTCATGCCTTAGGATGACATCAAGATTATCTAGCTCAGGCCAAATTTTATGCTCTTTATGCAACCTTCAAATATCTTTCTAGTATCTACAATTTACTTAAGTATAGCTTTGATAAGAAAAAAAGTAGAAGCTTGCAAGTAAAACTAGGATTGGGTATCAAGTGAGTATGATGACATATGCTTAAGGCATATGGTTGGCATGGTAACAAGCAAGTATTAGCTTGCATAGGTCAACTTGATTAGTAAGGCTTGCATCAGTATAAGTATAAGCTTGCCTTGTGCAGAGCAGTGGTTGAAGTTCTCCTCGGCTTCTTCTTCGTAGTATCCTCCTTCCTCCTCGTATCCTTGGTTGGTACTAGCGTCTATGAATAAATACGAGGTACACAATCACCAAACAATACTTAACTACTTTCAATCATCACACAAAGGGGTTCTATAGATGATCTAGCATCCTCACTAACATAACAAGACTAAAGCATTTGTCTTATTGATTTTATTTTTAGAAAATTAATTTCTACTCATTGAAAAACTATTTAAGATTTAATATTCTCCAAACCAAACATGGGATCATGTTGACACATGTCATCACCACACATTTCAGTACATGGGAATGTGATTTAAAGTGGTGTCACAATTTAATAAGGTTTAACCCTTTTATTTTAAATAAATAAAGTGACTAGAAATGTCTATGTGGCATCTTTTATTACTTGAACATTATTTCTGTAAGTAAACCCATATATTTTATATATTCTGAAAGGTATGATCAAATGTGATTTTTGAGAGTTGGAATCAACTCAAACGCTATTATGGTTTAAATTTGAAAAAAGTTTGAATGCAGAAAAGCTTCTGCCTTGTTATTTTTACCAAGGGTGATCTACAGATCCAAATGATTTGCATCCAACGGGCTTGGATTAAGCATTTCAAGACCTTTTTAAAAAAATTGGTTTCATTCAATTTGGTTCACTGAATTGAGCTGGGTTGATTTTTGAAACTAGGTACATACCTGTGTTTGAATGAAAATAGAAAAATCTAAATTCAAACGAGTGGGTCTACTGGGCAGCGACTCATTAAACACGAAGCGGTACGGGGCGATGTGGTGCGTTGGATTAGAAGTAAGATCAACGACTGAGGGTCGTCGTCGATGATGAACTAGTCACCAGCAAGCTCGAACCCTAGCGGCTCAGTGGGGGTCGTGGGAGGCTCACCGGGGCTCAGGCGAAGGTCGGCGATACGGGCGAACGACGAAGTCGACGACGGCGAACCTCCTGGTACCGGCAGCTCCTCCTGGGGCAGCTCCAATCGATGGCTTCCTTCTTCTCCAGCTGCGGCGATCTCCGGCCAAATTCTGGCGATGCGCTGCTCGCCTTGCTCCGGCTAAGGGGTGGGGTGGTTCTGGGTGAGAGGGGAGTGGAATGGTGTGAAGAATTCGAGCGGGGCAGGCCTCTATTTATAGTGGCGAGAGGGGACCGACGGGCGCAAGCTGAGCTCGTTGTGGTCGATGGCACAGAGGCCTATCAGCGTGGGCCACGGTAGGGGAGGTGCTGTGCTCCCTGGCGAAGCTCAACGGCGTGGTGGCGAGGCGTGGGGCGGTGTTGATCGGTCGGAACGCTACGGTGCTCTGCGCGTGCCCGACGGGAGTTTTAATGGCGCACAGCGCGCGTGGTCCACGCGGCGGCAAACGGGCATGTCTGCGGGGTTGATGGGACGGTGGTGATCGCGCGTGCACGCGGCGAGGGCGGCGCGCGGTCTGTGGGCGTCTATCGAGCGTGGTGCACGGGGTGCGCTCTCGGCATGGTTGCAGAGCGGCTTGGCATGGTCTGTGTGTGTGGTCTAGGGGCTGGCATCGCTCGCGGCTAGGACAGGGAGTGGCGGTGGGGTGCTAGCTTGCTCCCAGACAAGGTTGGCGAGGCTAGTGCTGCTTGTAGCTTGCTGTCCACACTCGGGTGACAATGGTGCTCTCGGGTTGTTCCCCATTAATGACAATGGCTAGCTTATAGTGGTGCTAGAGATTAGTTAAGGTTGTTAGATGATCTACTAAGGCTAGTGGTGCCTAGAGAGGGAACAAGTTAGGCTAGAATCACTGCACACTATAGTGTTTGGATTTTGTTTGATTTGTATCTGCAAGGTGTTTGATGAAATGGCCGCATGAATTCAAGTTTTGAATTTTGAAAAGATTTTTGGTGGTTGTGCTAGGCATGTGCTGGTGAGTCTGTAGATGCTTGGGTTTTGAAATTTCAGCTTGTTTGAGTGGTTTTTGAAAAAGTGGGATCTTCCCATATGATATAGATTCAATTTTAAACTGTCCTTTAAACTATGCATTTGAATGATTTTGGATGATTACAAAGTGGGCCTTGGTACTTTGTTATGAGTACTATCAAGGGGTGCAAAGATCCAAATAAGTTTCTATTAAGTTCTGAAAGTTAGAGATAGCCAAAGTAGGCATGGGAGTTAAATTGGCCAAAGTGACCATTCACTTAATTTGTTTGTTTTGATTTGTTTGTCTTTGGGAAAAGTGTGGGGATTGTTTAGATGATGTTTATTTCACCTAAGAATCATTTTACAAGCAAATAAACACACAAGCATGGCAATTCAAAAGAATCCAAATTGGTAATGCATACTCATATGAATGCTTTCATATTTTTAATTGGAAAAGTTTTTGTTAACCCTAATTTTAATGATTGGAGTTGGATGATTCTAGTTTAATATTTTTGGGATGTTACAAACCTTCCCCCCTTAAACAAAATCTCGTCTCAAGATTTGAAAAAGGACGAAAAAGATTACCTAGGATTTGAAGAGATCGGGAAACTCCGTCCGGATGTGATCTTCGCACTCCCAGGTAGCTTCCTCTTCTGTGTGGTTGCTCCACTGAATCTTGAGAAACTTGATGCTTCGGGTTCTGGTGGTTCTGAAATCTTCTTCCAAAATACGGATGGGTACTTCAGGATAGGTCAGGTCATCGTTGATCTCTATGGTCCGGTGATCGATATTCTTGAACACTTCGGTCTTCTCTGGAACATCGAGGAACTTGCGAAGTAATGAGATATGGAACACATTGTGCACGGTTGACATCTCTTCGGGCAGTTCCAATTGATACGACACTTCTCCTCAATGGTTAAGAATCTTGAAGGGTCCGATATATCTGGGGTCTAACTTTCCTTTGAGTTGGAAACGCTGCATTCCTTTCAATGGCGACACTTTCAGATACACAAAATCTCCGATGTTCACGGAGAGGTCTCGACGTCTCTTGTCGGCGTAGCTCTTCTATCTGGACTGGGCTGTCTTGAGGTGCTCATGAATCTTATGAACCTTCTCTTCTGCTTATCGTAGGATGTCAGGTCCGAAAATCTGACTCTCTCCTAATTCCGACCAGTTCAAAGGGGTGCGGCACTTCCTTCCATTCATGAATTCAAATGGGGCCATTTGCAAACTAGCTTGATAATTGTTGTTGTATGAAAATTCTGCAAAAGGCAGACAGTCTTCCCACTTAGATCCATATTCTAACACACATGCTCTCAGCATATCTTCGAGTATTTGATTTACTCGCTCCTTCTGTCCATCGGTCTAAGGGTGATATGCGGTGCTGAAATCTAGGCGGGTTCCTAAACCTTCTTGGACTTTCTTCCAAAATCTCGAGGTAAACTGAGTTCCTCGATCCGATATGATGTTCTTGGGGACTCCATGCAAACTGACGATTCTAGCGATGTATAACTCCGCTAGCTTCGAACTCTGATATGTGGTCTTGACGGGTAAGAAATGGTCGACTTTGGAAAATCTGTCCACTATGACCCAGATAGAGTCATTTCCCCTACTAGAAGTAGGCAATCCGGTGATAAAGTCCATTACAACGGAATCCCATTTCCATTCCAGAATCTGCAATGGTTGCAACAATCCAGCGGGTCTTTGATGTCCTGCCTTAACTCGCTGACATATATCACACTTGGCGATATAGCTTCTGATTTCTGTCTTCATCTTATGCCACCAAAATTGCTCTTTCAAATCTTGATACATCTTAGTCCCTCCGGGGTGTATAGAATAAATAGTATCATGATCTTCCTTCAGAATAACTTCTTTCAACACAGAATCTGCTGGTACACAAAGGCATCCTTTGTACCACAGAACTCCTTCTTCGTCTTCGGTGAATCCGGCTACCTTGCCTATACCGATATGACGCTTGATTCCATCGATACTAGCATTTCCTTTCTGCGCCTCTTTGATCCGGCTGATCAAAGTGGGTTGAAGTTATATGCTAGCCAAAAATCCTTCACTCACTAATTCCATTCGAAAATCTTCCATCTCTTTGTGCAAGCTTGGTTGCTCCTTCAAAATCATGGAGTTCAAGCTGCACGGCAATCTGCTAAAGGCATCTGCTACCACGTTGGCTTTACCAGGGTGATAGTGAATGTCCAGATCGTAATCCTTGATTAACTCAATCCATCTTCTCTGTCTCATATTCAGCTCCTTTTGAGTGAATATATACTTCAGACTCTTTTGATCCGAATAGATCTCACAATGGTTTCCCATCAGGTAATGCCTCCATGTCTTCAGGGCTAGAACTATGGCTGCGAGTTCGAGGTCATGGGTTGGGTAATTTTGCTCATGTTGTTTCAGTTGTCGGGATAGATAAGATATAACTTTGCCTTCTTGCATTAGCACACATCCGAGACCGATCTTGGATGCATCACAATACACGTCGAAGGGCTTCATGATACCCGTCATGATTAAGATTGGGGCTGAAATCAATCTTCTCTTGAGTTCTTGAAAACTCGCTTCACATTTGTTTGTCCATTCAAACTTCTTGTCCTTCTTTAGCAATTGGGTCATGGGTCGGGCAATACTCGATAATTCTTCTACGAACTTGCGGCAGTATCCCGCCAATCCGAGAAATGCACGAACTTGGGTTTGAGTGGTTGGGGCTTGCCAATCTTCGACATCTTTTACTTTTGCAGGGTCAACGGCAATTCCTCCGGTTGATACAATGTGGCCGAGGAATCCTACCTCCTGTAACCAGAATTCACAGTTGCTAAACTTAGCATACAACTGATGCTCTCTAAGGGTTCCAAGAATGGTCCTTAGGTGTAGCTCATGTTCTTCTTCTGATTTGGAATAAATCAGTATGTCATCAATGAAAACAACGACAAACTTATCCAGGAAGTCCATAAAAATCTTATTCATGAGATTCATGAAATAAGTGGGGGCATTGGTTAATCCAAAAGACATGACAGTATACTCGTATAATCCATATCTGGTGGTAAAAGCAGTCTTTGGAATATCCTCTGCGCGAATCTTGAGTTGATGATAGCCAGTACTAAGATCAATCTTAGAAAACACTTTGGCACCGGTCAACTGATCAAACAAATCTTCTATCTTGGGCAATGGGTACTTGTTCTTGATGGTGACATCATTCAATTTCTGATAATCCGTACACAAAAGGTTACCTCCATCCTTCTTATCCACGAACAAAACAGGTGATCTCCAAGGTGACGCACTTGGTTGAATCAATCCAATTTCCAACATGGCATCGAGTTGCTTCTTCAGTTCTACTAGTTTAGACGGGTTCATACTATATGGTCTCTAGGCTATGGGTCCAGTTCCGGGGATTAGTTCGATGATAAACTCGATATCCCGATCTGGGGGCATACCGGGCAAAACATCTGGAAATACATCGAGGTATTCACAGACTATCAGGACTTGGTCAATGGTAGGTTGGGCTATACTCTTGTTGCACTTGAATTGACGAGGTAAGGTTTCAGATATATGCTCGACTGATATTCCGGCTGTACTGGTCATGGTTATGGCTTTCTTGGCATAGTCAATTAATCCTTTATGTTTGGACATCCAATCCATTCCTAGTACTACTTCCAAACCTTTAGTTCCGAGTACTATCATAGCATAAAAATCTATGCCATGGATTCGGATAGGGACGACTATGCAAATTTGCCTAGCCTTGGTGGTTGAACCGGGGATTTGAACAATCATGACATGCTTCAGTTTGGTTAGTTGAATTTTACTAGTGCATGCAAATTCTTCAGTGACAAATGAGTGCGATGCACCAGAATCAAACAACACTCTAGCAAGTATTGAATTAACAGAAAACATACCCAGCATGACGTTTGGCGCTTCCTGGGCTTCTTCAGCATGCATGAGAAAAAGACAGCCGTTGCGGTTGAGTGAATTCCCTGGGGAAAATCTTCTTCCTGGCTGAACACGACGCTGCTGCTGAGCTAGGGCATTTGCATTGGGGGCTGCGGCATTCTTCTTGGGGCACTCATTGGAGTAGTGACCCTTATTTCCACAGTCATAACAAGTCACTTGCGACTTGTCCTTTGCTGCAACGGACACATCATTGCTTCCAGTCCTCGGGGCAGTGTTGGTGTTGGCGGCAGCATTGTTGTTGAACTTGGGTGGGGCACGGTTGAAATTGTTAGAGTTGCCGGGGTTGTTGTGATTTCCTCCGGTCCTAGGGTTTCCACGGTTGGGATAAGTCGGACGGTTCATCGGGGGTCTGTTGGTTCTCGGGGCAAATCCTGGAGATGGGTTAGGGCGATACTTTGGGGTCTGATGGGTTCCTGGCTGATGCATCATGCGACGCTTGCGGTTCTCATTGGCTTGGTTGATATTTCCTTCCATCTGGATGGCAGAGTCAACAAGGGCTCCAATATCAGCAAAGGGGATATTGACTAACACAGTCTGCATCTCATCATGTAGACCATTCAGGAATCTCTCTTTCTTCTTGGCTTCGGTGTCGATCTCATCCGGGGCATATCTAGATAATGACAAGAATTTGTCACGGTATTATACTACGGTCATCCTTCCTTGCTTTAGTTCTCTGAACTCATCTCTCATTCTCTTGATCAAACCCGGTGGCACATGGGTTCTGCTGAACTTGACCTTGAATTCCTCCCAGGTCATCATCTGTCCTCCGGTCATTGCACGAACACTGTTCCACCATGCTCTTGCATCTCCGGCTAGATAGTGGGTGGCGAACAGAACTTTCAAGTTAGCTTCCACTCCGGCTACTTCCAGGTTGTTTTCCATGGTTTGCAGCCAATCGTCGGCATCTAGGGGCTCTCCTGACTTAATGAAAACGGGTGGGTTGGTATTCTGGAAATTCTTGAGCTAAGATCCATGGTTGTCCTGATTTCCTTGCCCTTGATTGTTGTGGGCCAACTGAGCTATCTTCTTAAGGGTGGCTAAGTTGGCTTGACGTTCGGCTCTTTCTTTGCGGTCATAAACCAACATTTGCAGGATCTGCAACATCGGGTCCGGGGATGAACTACTTCCTCCGCGTGGCATCTGAAGATTGAGATAGATCATGAGAAAAGAGGGAAATTTCTAAGGTCCTGGGACTTTGAAAAGTTTTTAAAGTTTGGCTCAGATTTTTCTAGCAACTTGCTTTTCATTCATTCATAGCACACGATACAAACACACACCACAACAAAGGTAAACGGATGGTTTTAAGAACCATTCTGGAAACTACGATACAGTGGGACCGAATAAAACTCACTACGCTAGTGCTCAAGTGCTACTACTCCTCGGAGTCGGTGTAGTCGTCATCCTCATCATCCTCATCGTCATCGATGAAGGCGTAATCATCCTCATCGGTGAAGAAGTCCATAGCCTGATCCTCCAGAAAATCATCATCATCGCTGAGATAGGAGTAGGGGTCTCCATGAAGATCCTCTCCGGCATTCTCTCTTTCTTCCAACTGCATGTCTCTCTCGTGGATGGTCTCCTCCAAGTCCGAGATACGGTGGCGAAGACGGGCAATGATGCGCTCCTTCTTGTCGAGCTGACGGCGGCGAGACTTGCGATCCTTCGCTAGCATGGCGATGGTCTGATCCTCCGTCTTGATGATGGGGGACTTGTGGTTGGAGTAGTCATGGCAATTGTCCAATTCCTGCTAACGATCGTACATCATGAAGCTAAGGTGGTCCAACTGAGTCTTCAGCTCGGGGTGGTAGGGGGATTCCGGTGGCTGTCCATTTGCATCACGCCTTGGACAAAACTCAAAGCGGGTACCCTTGATCTGGTTGATACTCTGCCCACACAGACGGGCAAGAGCTTCCTGCATGGCCCTGGAAAGTCCATCGAGCTAGTTGTTCTCTCTTAAGGTGAACTTAATTCCGTCGGCAGTGGGAGGTTCAATCTTTCCTCGGAGACTTGCAACAATTAGCCACTGCAGATCTTCTCCTCCTTCATCATTGAGCTGAGCTCCGAAGAACTCGGGGTGCAGACGCTCCAGAAGTTCCGAAAGCAAGTCCAAATCCCGCTCAAAGATAAGGTCTCCTCCATTCCCCAACTGATAAAACTTGATGTACTTCACATCCATCTATAAGAATATAGGATGAGTAAGTTGGTAGGGTGATCAAGTGTGTCAAATTTTATGTATTTTGCAAGATTTTTTTAGGACATGAATTTTCATGAAAGAAGCAAGGTGATAAGAATGGGAATAAGTTTTTGTAAATATTTGCTTCCTTTGGTTTTGAAACTAAGTTTTTTATTCAAACGTCCAGTCTAACTAGGGTCTCCTATGGTCAGGATGGCTCTGATACCAACTTGTCAACACCCAGATTTTTAATCCCAGATGCCTGTTATGCCATACATCGCAATCCCAGGATTACCATATTTGCGAGACATAACAGAATTGGATACCACAGTACATCATCCATTACAAACCATACATAAGGTCTTACACAAATAAGGATCTCATGATCCTGTTCTTAATACAACTCAGGCAGCGGAAATACGTAATAATATGGTAGCGTAGGTGAAGCTCCATCTTCGGGGTCACATGCAATGTTGACGATGGGAGATGATCCTAGTTGTCATAATCTTCCTGGGGTCCATCATCCTGGTACTCCTCTTCATAGTCTGGTCACGGGAATAGCCAGGGACAAAGCCATGAGTACTCTTTAAGTACTAGCAAACTAATACTAACAAGTGAAGGGGGTTTTGTAATAGGACACTAAGCTCTAGGGTTGTTTTGCAAAAAAGCCAGATTTACCTCTACTAAGTTCAGAAGCAAGAGAAAGCTAGTGAAATTTTATAACACCTAAGTGGGAACTTGTATTTCATGCCACAACTCTGTTGTGGTCAAGTCAAAATCTCAATTCATTTCACTAGTCATTTTGAAACCATCTGACGGAGGAACAGTATGGCCACTCCAACTGTCCATAACCGCGGACGCGGCTATTCGAATAGTTTGACACTCTGCAGAGATTGTACACTTTCACCACAACATTCGATACATCCGTCAGGAACAAATCCTAAATTCACCATACTTAGTATGCGGATAATCAATCCTAACCTTTCAATTACACGCCCTAGTATAGGCACCTCTCCTGTGAGTTTGGCCTCCCAACCATTACCAACTTTCATCTTGGATACTGCACAGGTGGACAATCTTCACAAGGTAGCCTCAGCTCAGACCTTGGCTGTGTGGGAACCAATACTAAGGTATATAAGTTTCCAGTCAAGCCCTACCCAATTTTCGGGTATTGTGGTTGTACGGTAAAATTGGAATGGTATCGCATCCAGACAACCATCAGTTTTATAAAGGGCTAAGGCTCATGCCCTAACATTTTCATTACCAAACTTATCTGGTGTTCGGAAACATATGTCAAAACATCTCAGTAGAATGACTCATCATTCTAAGGTTTTCATAACCACTTTCCACCAAGTATTCCCATCTAAAGTTGATCAAGTTTTATGCGTAGCACTAGCATCTACAAGTGGGGGTGAGTACTAAAGAGGGGTGGTAAGCAAGTGGAGTTTTACTAAGTTCAATCTCATGCCTTAGGATGACATCAAGATTATCTAGCTTAGGACAAATTTTATGCTCTTTATGCAACCTTCAAATATCTTTCTAGTATCTATAATTTACTTAAGTATAGCTTTGATAAAGAAAAAAAGTAGAAGCTTGCAACTAAAACTAGGATTGGGTATCAAGTGGGTATGATCACATATGCTTAAGGCATATGGTTGGCATGGTAACAAGCAAGTATTAGCTTGCATAGGTCAACTTGATTAGTAAGGCTTGCATCAGTATCAGTATAAGCTTGCCTTGTGCAGAGCAGTGGTTGAAGTTCTCCTCGGCTTCTTCTTCGTAGTATCCTCCTTCCTCCTCGTATCCTTGGTCGGTACTAGCGTCTATGAATAAATACGAGGTACACAATCACCAAACAATACTTAACTACTTTCAATCATCACACAAAGGGGTTCTATAGATGATCTAGCATCCTCACTAACATTACAAGACTAAAGCATTTGTCTTATTGATTTTATTTTTAGAAAAGTAATTTCTACTCATTGAAAAACTACTTAAGATTTAATATTCTCCAAACCAAACATGGGGTCATGTTGACACATGTCATCACCACATATTTCAGTACATGAAAATGTGATTTAAAGTGGTGTCACAATTTAATAAGGTTTAACCCTTTTATTTTAAATAAATAAAATGACTAGAAATGTCTATGTGGCATTCTTTTATTACTTGAACATTATTTCTGTAAGTAAACCCATATATTTTTATATATTCTGAAAGGTATGATCAAATGTGATTTTTGAGAGTTGGAATCAACTCAAAAGCTATTATGGTTTAAATTTGAAAAATGTTTGAATGCAGAAAAGCTTCTGCCTTGTTATTTTTACCAAGGGTGATCTACAGATCCAAATGATTTGCATCCAACGGGCTTGGATTAAGCATTGAAAGACCACAAAATTGGTTTCATTCAATTTGGTTCACTGAATCTAGCTGGGTTGATTTTTGAAACTAGGTACATAACTGTGTTTGAATGAAAATAGAAAAATCTAAATTCAAACGAGTGGGCTGCGCGGGAAAGGTTAACGAGCCGGCCTAGTTTCACTCCGCAGCGCGGGGCGCAACTGACAGGGCGGGTCTACTGGTCAGCGACTCATTAAACGCGAAGCGGTACGGGGTGATGTGGTGCGTTGGATTAGAAGTAAGATCAACGGCTCAGGGTCGTCGTCGATGATGAACTAGTCACCGGCGAGCTCAAACCCTAGCGACTCAGTGGGGGTCGTGGGAGGCTCACCGGGGCTCAGGCAAAGGTCGGCGATGCGGGCGAACGACAAAGTCGACGACGGCAAACCTCCTGGTACCGGCAGCTCCTCCTGGGGCGGCTCCAATCGATGGCTTCCTTCTTCTCCAGCAGCGGCGATCTCCGGCCAAATTCCGGCGATGCGCTGCTCGCCTTGCTCCGGCTAAGGGGTGGGGTGGTTCTAGGTGAGAGGGGAGTGGAATGGTGTGAAGAATTTGAGCGGGGAAGGCCTCTATTTATAGTGGCGAGAGGGGACCGACGGGCACAAGCTGAGCTCGTCGTGGTCGACGGCACAGAGGGCTATCGGCGTGGGCGACGGTAGGGGCGGTGCTGTGCTCCCTGGCGAAGCTCAACGGCGTGGTGGCGAGGCGTGGGGCGGTGCTGATCGGTCAGAACCCTGCGGTGCTCTGCGCGTGCCCGACGGGAGTTTTAATGGCGCACAGCACGCGTGGTCCGTGCGGCGGCGAACGGGCGTGTCTGCGGGGTTGCTGGGACGGTGGTGATCGCGCGTGCACGCGGCGAGGGCGGCGCGCGGTCTGTGGGCGTCTGTCGAGCGTGGATCACGAGGCGCGCTCTCGGCATGGTTGCAGAGCGGCTTGGCATGGTCTGTGCGTGTGGTCCAGGGGCTGGCATCGCTCGCGGCTGGGACAGGGAGTGGCGGTGGGGTGCTCGCTTGCTCCCAGACAAGGTTGGCGAGGCTAGTGTTGCTTGTTGCTTGTAGCTTGTTGTCCACTCTCGGGTGACAATGGTGCTCTCGGGTTGTTCACCATTGATGACAATGGCTAGCTTATAGTGGTGCTAGAGATTACTTAAGGTTGTTAGATGATCTACTAAGGCTAGTGGTGCCCAGAGAGGGAACAGGTTAGGCTAGAATCACTACACACTATAGTGTTTGGATTTTGTTTGATTTGTATCTGCAAGGTGTTTGATGAAATGGCCACGTAAATTCAAGTTTTGAATTTTGAAAAGATTTTTGGTGGGTGTGCTAGGCATGTGCTGGTGAGTCTGTAGATGCTTGGGTTTTGAAAGTTGAGCTTGTTTGAGTGGTTTTTGAAAAAGTGGGATCTTCCCATATGATATAGATTCAGTTTTAAACTGTCCTTTAAACTATGCATTTGAATGATTTTGGATGATCACAAAGTGGGCCTTGGTACTTTGTTATGAGTACTATCAATGGGTGCAAAGATCCAAAAAAGTTTCTGTTAAGTTCTGAAAGTTAGATATAGCCAAAGTAGGCATGGGAGTTAAATTGGCCAAAGTGACCATTCACTTAATTTGTTTGTTTTGATTTGTTTGTCATTGGGAAAAGTGTGGGGATTGTTTAGATCATGTTTATTTCACCTAAGAATCATTTTACAAGCAAAGAAACACACAAGCATGGCAATTCAAAAGAATCCAAATTGGTAATGCATACTCATATGAATGCTTTCATATTTTTAATTGAAAAAGGTTTTGTTAACCCTAATTTTGATGATTGGAGTTGGATGATTCTAGTTTAATATTTTTGGGATGTTACAAGAAACCATCAAACTAGAAGATTTATCCGACTTTGGATCTTGAAGACTTCCGGGGGCTACTGTTAGAGTTATACTTTCTGGGTATACCCACAGGACTCGCTGACCAGGTTGGCCCACCAATGGGTTAGAGATTTGCTTCACGGGCGGCCCAGTCAGAGAAAGAGGAGGAGCCAGTTCAGGCTACGACAAGGCCCAGAAGAGTTACCGACTTAGGCCTGTAGTATTACTTGTAGTCCAAGCTATACCTAGTTACCGACTCTGTAACGTATCCGGATAGGTCTCTCCTATAACCCTAGGCCCTGACGACTATATAAACCGGCCCTATGGGAGCCTTTAGGGCAACCAATCAATCATAACACCACAATCAACTCGCACAGACGAACCTCTCTTGTAATCCGCTGTACCATCCGGTTTACGCCGATATATTACTGGGTTGCTAGCAGGAGTAGGATCCGATCCCCGTAATCGGATCTGAACCTGGGTAAACTTGTGCTCACCGCTCATGTAACATCCGATGTCTCACACCCCATCCTTCCAACGCTACTAGGACCCCCTATGACGTACTTGTCGACAATCCGACGACAACCTATGATACCTTCATTAGGGCTAGTCTCATATACTCCGAAACTACAAGGGAATAAATTGAGGCAATAAATACATATATTAGACTAATATTTTGGAATCTCTCTGAAATCTTGATTAGCTCTATAATCCAGAATGGAGGGAGTAACTTGATTTTCAATTAATAAAATATATGTGGACTCTCTCTCAAAAAAATGTAGGCCTCGACTATAGACAGAAACTATTGGTGACTAGTAAAAAAGCATCAAAGCACGCCACACATAATCAAACGCAACCCAAATAAGGTTATGCATAAGGAAAATGATCCACATCCCCCCGGACGATGGAATCATCCGGGTCGTCGCTAGCTTACATGGAGGCCCCACCCACGACGTTTCCTTTCCTTTCCCAACTCACCTGTTACGAACACGAGCGCAGACCTTGTACACGTCGTCGCCGTTGCCGCTGCCTGCCTTGCTGCTGGCCGCTGCTCCTCGCCGGCGACGAGCCTTTCGCCGCCGCCGCCTGCCCTACCGCTGGCCGGAGCAACCCCCATGCGCGCACCTCTGCTCCTCTCCGGCGATGAGCCTTCCTCCGTTGTCGCCTGCCCTGCTGCTGGCCGGAGCAACCCCTCTCCCCTTCCCCCGTGCGCGTCTCTGCCTATCTCTGTCGAAGAGCCTTCTGTCGGCGACGAGCTCCTTCCTCCCGCAACTTGGAAGAGGGCAGCTGCGCCCGTGCCCCATCCCACTTGGTTCTTCTCCGACGAGTCTACTACTCCTCCTCCGCATCTAGGTTGCCAGCGTCGAGGACGAGAGGCCCGCTCCTCTACCTCCATGGCCTAGGGTTCCTCCATAGGCAGCCGAGCTTGCTTCCATGGGCATCTGACCTTGCTGCCACGGGCGGTCGTGGTTGCTGTCGGCGGCGACCGAACTTGCCTCCAGCGATGCCTGAGCTTTGCTTCCACGGGCAGCCGAGCTTGCTTTCAGCGGTGGCCGAGCTTGCTTCCATGGGCAGGCTTGGTCGCTGCCATGGGAGGCTGTGGTTGCTGCCAGCAGCGGCCGGCCTGGCTTTTGCTACAAGTTCTCCGACGAGGTCTCCCGGCTAATTTCTCCGGCAATGTCTCTCGCGAAGTAGGTTTTTTACTACATTAGAAGAACTCTGTTGCTACAACCGTTTTGTGGTTTTGCTACAACAGTGTCAACTATTTGCTACAAGATCTCTGGCGAGAGTTATTAGCGAGTTTTTTCCGACGATGTCTCTGATGAAGTCGGTGTTGCTACATTAGCACAATTTTTTTCCTGCATGATTTTCAGCGAGACGTTCTATTTCTAAAACGAACCCTTTTTTTTTTTTTGCTTTGGAAGCAAAAGCGGGTGTTTTGCAGGAAATACGGGATTTGGACGATTTTGGGACACATGGCAGCAGTGGAAGCAGGACGATGGGAGCCTCCCCGTCGACCGGGGGACACATAGCACGCGTCTATGCATAATGAACATTTTTGAAGAATTTGCAAATTATGTTACTAAATGTCATAACATAAGCGACAGTAACATAGGAATGTACTGCACTTTTGTACTCCCTGGGACGATAACTACATCACCTGGGAGTAGATAGCGGGAGCTAACATTTAAGCCTAACTGATCATTGTTACGGAAATCTTTGACAGGATCATGGAGCCGGTGCTCCAGTCACCTGGACATGGACAACTATTCTTAGCCATAATCTGGTCACCTGGACATGAACAACTATTCTTAGCCATAGTTTGGTCACCTGGACATCGACAACTATTCTTAGCCATAGTCTGGTCACCTGGACAACTATTCTTAGCCATACCCACGAAGCTCAAATTACCATCATCTTAACTCATTGCAAGATAACCAAATCAGCTGAAGAACCGCCTAGAAAATAAGGAGCTGCCACAACAATTGGCTTGGTGTATCTATGCAAATCAATCAGAACACGTCCTGCGCTCAAATCTATACACCACATTGCACTACATTGCAGGGCAGCCTGCAGGGTGTGGGAGAAGCTTGGGCTATAACAGAATGCCGCCTCGGCTAACTCGATCTCGGAGTTTGTAGACAAAATTCAGAACGAGACAGGGGACCAAACTTGGGCCATCTACTTTGCTGCATGTTTATGGGGTCTATGGAAAGCCAGAAACAACAGGTTTTTACATGGAGGATCTGAGGACGTGGACTTGCAGATCCCGCAAGAACTCTGCTGGGATTTTGGCCTGGGCAGACAAGTTGTCACCTAGTCCCTAGTCTCTTTTTTCTTTTTCTTCTTTTACTTTCTCTGGATCTCTCCTGGGGTGAATCAGATGTAACTCCTCTGTGTAAATCCACCATGTAACTCATAAGGTAGAGGTTTTCTCTACCTTTATTAAATTCAAAAAAAATCAGAACACAAAACTGCACAACCTGCAAGTATCAATTTTTTCTGCCAGCTGGAACGGATACTCCAAGTAATATCTAGAAGAAATTCTCAATGCAGTAAGTAGAACATGAACTAGCTCAGATATCACTAGTTCTCACCAGCATCAAGCCTCGAATGCTTAGCAGCAACTGTGCAATGTAACACCATTCTCATCAGGTCAAACCTAGCTTGTATAAATCACACTTAACACAAGTACAATAGGTGCTCCATAATTGCATCCGAGAAAACAGTACTTACCACATAATGGTAGTCATTTGAATCATCTAAAACAGTACTACTAGCTTTGACACTTAAGCTAATCATGTTTGCAGAAACAAGAACCAGGGCAGACCATAAAAAAAAAACTGAAAACAGTGCATGTCCATACTGCGACAACACAACATTGACAACCTCCAGGGCAATTTGCTTCGCACAGGAAATAAATAGGCACCTTGGATTTCAGAAGTTCACAAAAGGGTCGACACGAGAAAAATCAGATGCCCTCTTGAAGCTCGAAATGATACCTCCTTCAGGATTAGAACGGCCAGTGACCTTTGTTTTGCAGTCTGCACTAGCACGTTTCATGGACCGCAGAGGCGTCACTTTGTTATTCAAATCCTCCATCGAAGCGAAAGTTGGATCAGCAAACACTATCGCCACCCACTCCAGCACCAACGCGTTCCCCAAGAAAAACTTGAGGAAAGCAAGCTCACTTCGGTTCCCTCGGTAATCATTGAAAACCAGCATCTTGATGCGCGAGCGGATGCCATCTATGGTACCACACTCATTCCAGAACTTGGGGTTGGGCTCGAGGCTGGTCATAGTGAGAGTATCATAATATTAGTGTCATGCATATGATACTAATGTATGATACTATGTTTTTAGTGCATTGTATCATATAATAGTATTATATTAGTGGTATATTTATTGATTTATAAAATCTTTATGCAAAATGTATGTACAAGATTTACTTACAATTATGATTTCTAGTTTTACGTGCTATGATACGGTATCTACCTATGATACTCTAATCATCTCTCTCTTTATTAATTGTGATGCCACGTCAGATTTTTGCCAAGTTGGCATGCATGATACACCTTATGATACTAGCATTAGGACTAGCCTGAGCTTGCCAGAGGTTTTACCCGTTTCTCGAGACTAAAAAAGTTCATAAATTAGTGCACATGGAGTATTTATGATCATCATGCAGTAACAGCAGCAATTCACAGTACATTATGGCGCAAATGAAAGCCAAAAGGAGAATCAGGGGATTCACCATGATGTGGAGCGTCTCAATATTGGGAAAGCATTGAGGATAGTATATTGGGAAAGCATCTGAGGATAGTAGGAAGGCCTCTGATCCAGTACAACCCCAAACTCCAAACTCGTATAAATACGGTCACGTATACATATAAACTTGTATCCACGTATTCACGTCTGGTCTAAACTTGTATACAACTACGGATCAAGATATCTGGATACACGCACGGACGGACCCAACTCGTTGCAACGCTGACCTCTGCCTGCCGCCGCCGGTCAGTCGTCATCGTCGCCGCCGGCCGAGTACACCGGCGACGGCCGTGTCCATGCGGTTATACCGGTGATGTCCGGCGAGCCGGTCACTCGTCCTTGCCGGCACACGCCTCGGCTTGGCCTTGTAGGTGTGCGCCGGCAGGCCTAGCACGACGGTGGCTCGGCGGAAGTGGAGCAGCGCCAGATCCTAGCGACGGCGGCGGCCGCGGTGCGAAGAGGAGCTTGGGAAGGACAACTGGACAGTCAGGAGAGAAGTCCGGCTCCCTGCCGGACAGTCCGATGTCTTGTCCGTCAGGTGCACAGACAGTCCGGAACTATTGTCCGACGTCCAATTCGGCGCGTTGTCCGGCTAGAAAATTCTAGCTTACATAGTTTTAACAGAAGCAAACGGGCGATGCCGGACATGGCGCCGGACATGTCGCGGGACAATGTTCCGCACTTGTCCGTTGGAAAAATAATTTGCAACAATACAACACGTCGTGTCCGGCAACTTGTCCGTCCATAACAAAAAAAATCGCCGGACTGTCCGGCTTAAGAGATAGACAGTCCGATGAAGCTGTTTGTAGGTATGAAATTTTGACAGGAGCTAATGGGGTTGTCGGTCATGTTGCCAGACATGTTGCCGGACATGTCCGGTGGAGAAAAAGACTCTGTACAAAACAATTTGGGATGCTAAAAATTTACATAGGCATTTTTTGTGCGAAGACTTGTTCGATACGTTCAGTAACTTATATCCAATTTACATACAAAACATAATAGACATGGCCCGACATGTGGCCAAACCCACGAAACGCATGATTTATATTATATCAAATGAGTCGATCTTAGCATAATTTCATAATACATCAAAGGTTTAATACCGACGTTGTGAATTTCAAGAAAACAACGACAAATATAGATAGACCACGTTATGGATGAATTCAGCATTGTACTAAAGAAAAATAAAGTATGATCTCTCACTCGTTACATAGTTTAGCGAAAAAGATACATAGAAAATGAAAAGAACCAAGTGTAAAACAAGGCCTGGAAACCTTCTTCGGGACAAAAACCCGACCATATTCTAAGGCCTTGGTTCTAATAATCATCTTTCTGGCGATTGAGTTTAAGAAGATTTTCTTTGACGTTGTCCAAATCGTTTGCAGGTGATAAGATTAATTCCGTCAGCACAACTTTCTTGGTCGAGTCAACGACAGTCTGTAAAATAATTGCACTTGTGAATAAAGATGTTGCTAATATGATATGGTTGTTTGACATATATGATATCTTTTTGACGTACCTGTGTAATAGCGTTTCTGAACTCGTCACCGTCCCATTCCTCCATACACTTGATGATCCAAAGTCCACACGAGTTTCTGTCACAAAAACTGGTTCAAATAACAACTCACTACATACTAATACCACAATGATGTGAAGTTAGAATTTTTACTCACCTATCCTCTTGTCTTGGCATGGCGTATTGTTTTATAGGCCAGTTGGAAGGATCAGGAAAATCGTTATCGTCGGATCTTGCCTTTGCTATGTCATACGCAATTTCGGATCTCTAAAATAATATAAACTTAGTAGTGAACGGGTGTAACCCATTAAGTAATGGCCTTATGTAATATGGAAAAGTACGATAAGAACATACCAAAGCTTCAACTATATTCATGTAAGTGTCTAGTTTATATAGTGAATCTAGGACTTGAAATTCTTCCTTTGGCATATGCATCACGACGGTGACCGAGTGATTCCCACAAACATTTACGGCGAAGTAGAGCTGCAAAAACAAAATATTAGTACGTATTACATAAAGTGAATCATACGTAGCATTGCATGTTCTTGCACTTGCCTTCGGTCTATAAAAATACTCCAAAGCGCATCTTCTAAATGCATTGGTTTTCTCTATTTCAATCTGTGGGTGACCGGGTGGATGATGATCTTCACCCCTCCACTTTCCATCTATGAGGACATCCATGTGGTGGCCAAGTAACGATCATGCTGAAGAGACAAGTGTTGTATATAACCATTGATGACCTGTAAAAATAATATGTACTTAATGTTAATAAGGCATGTAATCGAGATAGTTGTTTTGTAATGCAGGGGGTTTAAAAACAATGAAGACTTGTGCGTACATCTCCCTGGAGCCAGTCATAGGCTATGATTGGTGCAACTTGTTCTATAGTCGACACGAGTCCTTCAAACCTGATTTTTTTTAACACACCGCTCTGGACACTGCGATAATTTTGCTACCAGCGCCGCAACTGCGTCTACATGTTCTTCTGTAAAATCATTTGCCTTAAACAGCGCATCTTTCGCATCGAAGAGACCTGCATGCAACGCGTAACAAGTTGGCTTTAGTATGCAAACGTCATTAAAAAAATTACAAGCGAAACTTCCTAAAGTATAAACTTACACTTTGTCGCTTTCCCCCCACGGATTTGACGCTTGCTTGCCTTTTCAGACAAGAAAGGGGACACTTTGTCCGGTGCCCAGTTCGATTGAATTGGGCCAGATCTAGGCCCACAGGAGGCAATAGCCATTGTTTATGCACCGGACAGTCCGCCAAAAATAAGCAAGACAGTCCGGCGACCGACTCTCCTTCTCAGCACACAACTTTTCTATTTTTTTATCGCGAAAACGACATTTAGGTAGAGGATGTCATGTTTCTTCATGGATGTAATCTCCGGTCAGAAAGATACAGCCCCTTTGCAGCCCTAGCGGACGCTGAGATTTTGACCTAATTTTGACCGGGCCACCAGAAATTCAAAAATATCTGGAATGTCTTAAAAACTTCGCCCATGGACCATGTTTGCTCCCTATTTTCAATTAAAAATATTAAACACGGGTTACATGTAAGCTTCCAACCATCTGCACCTACATAGTAGCTTCGGGGTGGAAGGTCCTTGGCTAACTAGGCAGATGGGCTAGGTGGTGACCATCTCCATTGGCAACTTTGTCGGAATGATCTCAAATTTGGTGGACACGCGTGTCTTGTTATTTCAAACCGCCTTGGCTAGTTTATTTCTACTTTGTTTGAGGAAAAAACACCTTTTCTATTTTTTAATCGCGAAAACGACGTTTTTTTGTGAAGCGTCCGGTAGAATGCACATCCAAATTTGCGAAATAACACCATGTGGAAGTAGTGGGCGAGACAAGAGGCACATATTACCAGTTGGTTGCATGTGAAATACTCGATGGATGTGGTTTCCCGTCCGGTCAAAGTTTGGGCAAAGTTGACATGAATTCGGTCAATTCGAACCGCGAACACTAGAAATGTTGGTCATGGATTTTTTTTAAATTCACTTTTAGATAGAGGATGTCATGTTTCTTTATGGATGTAATCTCCAGTCAGAAAGATACAGCCCCTTTGCAGCCCTAGCGAACGCCGAGATTTTGACCTAATTTTGACCGGGCCGCCAGAAATTCAAAAATATCCGAAATGTCTTAAAAACTTCGCCCATGGACCATGTTTGCTCCCTATTTTCCATTAAAAATATTAAACACGGGTTACATGTAAGCTTCCAACCATCCGCACCTGCATAGTAGCTTCAGGATGAAAGGTCCTTGGCTAACTAGGCAGATGGGCTAGGTGGTGACCATGTCCATTGGCAACTTTGTCGGAATGATCTCAAATTTGGTGGGCACGCGTGTCTTGTCATGTCAAACCGCCTTGGCTAGTTTATTTCTATTTTGTTTGAGGAAAAACACCTTTTCTATTTTTTTATCACGAAAACGACGTTTTTTGTGAAGCGTCCAGTAGAATGCACATCCAAGTTTGCGAAATAACACCGTGTGGGAGTAGTGGGCGAGACAAGAGGCACATATGACCAGTTGGTTGCATATGAAATACTCGATGGATGTGGTTTCCCGTCCGGTCAAAGTTAACATGAATTCGGTCAATTCGAACCGCGGACACTAGAAATGTTGGTCATGGATTTTTTAAAATTCACTTTTAGGTAGAGGATGTCATGTTTCTTCATGGATGTAATCTCCGGTCAGAAAGATACAACCCCTTTGCAGCCTTAGCGGACGCCGAGATTTTGACCTAATTTTGACCGGGCCGCCAGAAATTCAAAAATATCCGGAATGTCTTAAAAACTTCGCCCATGGACCATGTTTTCTCCCTATTTTCCATTAAAAATATTAAACACGGGTTACATGTAAGCTTTCAACCATCTGCACCTGCATAGTAGCTTCGGGGTGGAAGGTCCTTGGCTAACTAGGCAGATGGGCTAGGTGGTGACCATGTCCATTGGCAACTTTGTCGGAATGATCTCAAATTTGGTGGACACGCGTGTCT
Organism: Avena atlantica; assembly: GCA_910589765.1. Lineage (NCBI taxonomy): Eukaryota > Viridiplantae > Streptophyta > Magnoliopsida > Poales > Poaceae > Avena > Avena atlantica. The sequence goes on from OU342736.1 coordinate 313,784,128, forward strand.
TGTCATGTCAAACCGCTTTGGCTAGTTTATTTCTACTTTGTTTGAGGAAAAAACACCTTTTCTATTTTTTAATCACGAAAACGACGTTTTTTTGTGAAGCGTCCAGTAGAATGCACATCCAAGTTTACGAAATAACGCTGTGTGGGAGTAGTGGGAGAGACAAAGGCACATATGACCAGTTGGTTGCATGTCAAATACTCGATGGATGTGGTTTTCTGTCCGGTCAAAGTTTGGTCAAAGTTGACATGAATTCGGTCAATTTGAACCGCGGACACTAGAAATGTTGGTCATGGATTTTTTTTAAATTCACTTTTAGGTAGAGGATGTCATGTTTCTTCATGGATGTAATCTCCGGTCAGAAAGATACAGCCCCTTTGCAGCCCTAGCGGACGCCGAGATTTTGACCTAATTTTGACCGGGCCGCCAGAAATTCAAAAATATCCGGAATGTCTTAAAAACTTCGCCCATGAACCATGTTCGTGTAAGGTAGCATGTGTAAAAAAATTAGAATTATTTCATGAAGGTCAAAAAAATCACATTCTTAGAATACTGGCTGAGGTGAGCTAAAACCGTTTCTTTATAAATTTGTCATTTTTTCTACCATCACAAAATTTACCCAAATTTTTGCACATGCTAGCGAACTTGTAGTTGTCAAATTTATGTAATTTTTTTCAAAAAAAAACTGGTTATGTGAACGCCGGACTGTCTTGGTGTGTGCATGCCGGACAAATCAGCTAAATATACACCGGACAGTCTGGCACTGCCGGACAGGCCGGCTCCATGGTAGCCGGACAGTCCGGCGGACTAGCTACCATGGCGATCTGTCGCGCCATGATCGGAAAAAGTAGGTTCCTACCTACTGAGGTGTCGACGATCGACGATGCGAGATGGCTGGTCGTGAGGTGGCCAGCGGTGGCAGCGGCGACGATGATGGCCGGCGGCGGCGACGATGAGGAATGACCGGCGGCGGCAGGCGGAGGTCAGCGTTACAACGAGTCGGGTCCGTCCGTGCGTGTATCCAGATATCATGAGCCTTAGTTGTATACAAGTTTAGACCAGATGTGGATATGTGGATACAAGTTTATATGTATATGTGGCCGTATTTATACGAGTTTGGAGTTTGGGGGTTAGGGGGGGGGGGGGGGGGGGGGGGGGTTGTACTGGATCAGAGGCCTAGTCGGAATCATCTTGACATCATTGCTTACTCCACAACGGAACTCCAAAGCCAGGACCCTCAGACTAGTTACCATGATGCTTGGACATGCCTTTGTCTCAGCCTGCAATTGCAATTTCAATGCACCCAATTAATTAAGAGAAGAAAGATCACACATGTTTTGATCATTTAGTTATGAGATGTACGATGGATCAAATGTGAAAAATGTGGCACCTTGATGACGGTGTCGCTGATCTCTAGGACATTATTTCCTGCATCTAAGTATCCGAATAAGCGCAGCTTGGGGGCATGGCCGATCTTCACCTTGGTGCAGCCACGGTTCATGGTCCAACCTCCTGTATGGATGAGTCGCTCAAGACATGGGGCGTGCACCACAGCGATTTCTTTGAAGAAGGAGCCGATGAACTGCACGCAGCGGAGGCTTTGGCTGACAAGGCGGAGGCAAAGCTTAAAAGAGATTGCCTTGGACACAGAGCGTCTCAAGCACGGGATTCTGTCGAGGATGAAGTCAAAATCCTTGTTCTCCATGTGGACGCTGCAGAGACCGAGCTCACGGAGGTTGGGGAAGCAGGTGGCGCACGGGACGTTGGCCGTGTCGGGGAACTTCCAGAGGCGGGTGAGGGTGGTCATGCCTAAGAAGGTGGCCGGGAGAGTGAGGTTGAGCGGCCACGGGCGGTTGACGAGCACGAGTTCCTGGATGCCCTTGTCGGCGAGGAGATGGAGCCAGCGCGTGAGTAGGTCCTGGGACCCTTCCATGTAGCTGCTGGTGAGGTGGACGCAACGGAAGGGACCCGGGTGCTCGGCAAAGACGCGGGCGACAGCGGAGGTGATGCGCCGCGCTGCAGCGCGCACGACCGGGGCGCCTACGGAGAGGACGTGGGAGTCGAAGAGGACGAGCGGGGCGGAGCGCCAGACCCCGCGCGCGGCCTCCTTCACAGGGATGCAGGAGATGATGTTGCCGAGGAGCATGTCGGGGAGGCTGCTGAGGCGGTCGACGCCATCGTGGGGGAGGAGCGCGAAGAGGCGAGCGTCGGCGGAGGCGGGAGGGTCCGGGAGGGCGAAGTGGGCGTAGGAGATCACGCGGGCGAAGAGTTGCTCTACATCGTGAGGGTTGTTGGAATAAATGGGCCTTTGTTGGAATAAATGGGCCTTTATAAGAACTGGGCCCATATAAATTTCAGAAATTGAAGAGAAATCAAGGGGGTAGAGGCCGTGGGAGTTTAGTCTCACATTGCCAAGAGAGCAAGATTTTGACCTGCTTATAAGGGGCATCTCATGGTGAGACTAGTTGGAAAGACTAGAGAGAGTTATGCTAAGTGTACACCACACGCGCACACGCGCGCTCGCTCACATTTCGCATTTACTCGCGTTTAATTACTTGTGACTTGTGACTTTGGCGAGTCAAGCATTGTGGCCTGTTAAATTGCATTTCTTTTATTCGCGTTTAATTACGCGTGACTTATGACTTTGGCGAGGCGAGCACCGTAGCCTGTTAAATTGCATCTCTTTTTAATCTTTTTGCCGAGCAGTTTACTTATCTTATCCACCCGCGTCTGTCTCACGCACGACTTGAAGATAGACTTCCCGTTGAGGGAAGTTAGGAAATCGCTCGTGATGGAGATATACCAGGGGCGGATCCTAGAATATAGGCGGAACGTGCTGCATGGGGTTATCCTTTCGAGTCTATAAGAGGAAGGCGTGCCTCTCGACAGAAGACACCAGATACACAAAACCCTACTATGTTCTCTTCTGCAGCCTCCACCGATCTTCACCGATCCTTTCCCTGTCGTGCCGCGGGGAGAGGAAAGCATTTGTCTCCAGAATTTCCCCGGCGTTTGGCGTCCCACACGAGGGAGCCGGGCGATAAAGTTTCTGGGCAATGCTTCGCATGGCTGCTTCTTCATCGACCGCATCGACCGTCTGCTTCATCTTCCCTAACTGTTCTTTATCAACGTTCGTCTGCATCACTGTAAGAAATCAATCTCGTGATCCTCTCTTTCGTGTTCTAGAAGGGGGTTTGAGATCCATGTCGATCTGTTGTGCCATGTTAGATTTCATGTTCATAATCACATGTGTAAATCTGTTAGATCTATCTTTGTTGTCACACAAATTCGGAATTATTTTAATTCTATTGCATGCTATATTTCCAACAAGGGTCACGGCCCTGGCGCCGGAAGTCGGCGACGGTCGCGGGGTCCATCGGAACGGGAGGCACCCGGGTGTCCATGGCCGCCGCCGGAAGCGCCGCCGGTGGGGACGAGGGTTTTCAGCGGTGCCCGTGACTGTGAAGTGGAGGAGTGAAGCAGAAACGGCCGAAGGAAGGGGGAATTGCTCGTGAGCTTTTTTTTTGAGCGGAAAGTAATTGCTCCTGAGCTGTGGCTATAAGTCTAGATGAGCCCAAATGTGCACAACACATTGCTTTTGGCCCACTGGTTTCTCTACAAAATACACCATTCCTTTCAAATTAATTTACAGCCCAACTAACGCTGAGTGGTGGGTTACTGATATATATTTTGGTTTCTAATTAGAACTAGCATATCTTCCTTTTTTACATCATCAATGAGTTTGTAAATTGAAAAGCTAGGGACAAACTTATCAGCTAGCTCGTGCACGATTTTATTTGCTTTCCTCGAATAATGCATATTACATGCATTACCAATCAATAAGACTACATCCACACAATCAGAAAAATAGCGGCTGAATCATTCCACCAAGCTTCTCCTCTGTTGCAAGCTTCGATAGTATCCAGTGAATCCGGCTATGATCCTACATTGCATTCCATCTTAGAAACTAAGATGGGTCCTTTCATCGCCAGGGCTTCGGCCATAGATGTTGATCCCACATGTGAGAGTTATTTGTATGTCGCCGCAACGTAGTACAGTGCCAATAGCTCCAGACTTCGTCGTCATAGAAAGTAGCATTGACATTGAGCTTCACATGTCTTGGAGGTGGCTCAGACCAAGTTGCATCCGATATTGGTCCCAGCATCTTAGACACTTTTCAAGCATTATACACAATACATATAATAGACATTTTACAACAGAACAAGGGAGTGATATCTTCATTTTGTGTGCTCTTCCCTCTCATCCACCACAAATACCAACAAGTTACATCGATGAGTTCTCTCGTACCAGCCAAGACGAAGTTTGGCAGATCATTGTGTTGCTTCCGAAGTAGGTATTCTAGCACAATTGACCCCGACTTGTCAACAAGCACTCGACATGCCAATGTTCCTATTCACTAGTATGCATTTTATCGTGGGAAAGTCCCGGTATTATTCGTTGGGATGGCTTATAGAGGTGGAGCGGAGCGTAACAGAGGACTTCAGGTGCGAGATTGACACACGACATAACTAGGTTGGGCTCCTCATGGGGAGGTAAAGACTTGCTCCTGCTTGTATTGTATTGTATTGAAGATAGTAGATCGATTACAAGGTCTCAATGGCTTTAGCTCGGTGCTAAGAAGAGTTGACTGCTAGGGTTTTACTATGTGATTGCTGGATACCCTCGAGGGTGGCTTCTAGATAGCCTTGTACAAGTACCAGAACAGAGGTTTACAAGTCTAATCTAACTTAGAGTAGAATTCATATACAAGTCGTACTACACTTCTTGTCTTGTACGTCGAGTCATAGCCACCGCCTTGTAATGGATTCCTCATGAATAAGATGTTGGTCTATGTTTGGTATACCTAGGTAGCCCCTAGAGACTCTATGACTATTTTAATCTTAGGGATCAACATAGTTCTTGCTCCAAGAAGTCATGACCTTGACGAGCTCCTTAAACAAACATAGAAAAGAATGCTCATGCCACCAAGATGAACATCCGGCTTATCACAACACAGTTGTTGCTGCCCCGGCTCAAGTTCTCAAGTGTTGATTGTATTGTTGTACAGACGTAAACATGTTATATTAAGATTTAATGTAGACAGGTTATATTAAGTTTTTTTATCATATTACCATAGGGAAATTAAGAGCAATATTACAAAGCATTTTTCTCCTAAACTGTTTTATCGCTTAAGATACAGAAGAATGAGGAAATAAGTATTTTGCAAGCGAAATAATGAGATAACCCCGCTGATTTGTTTACCAAGTTCATTGTTTCTGAATTTTGTATGAGGAGACTTCGTGACTTGCAAAATTTAGAGGAATAAATCTCCTAGGTTAGGACCTGTCGTATTGCACTCTTTTCCTTTGTGTATTTTTTCTAACGATTTTTAATCGGACAACATCAGTACAAGTATGGACGACATATGTCATTTTCTCTTTATTTTTCCACTGGATTTTTAGGAGTTTTTTATGACACATTGTATCTTTCTCCTTCATTTTTTCCACATAGTTTTTGGAGGAGGTTATTCCTAGGATGATCGATCGTAAGGACAAGCAATGATTAGGGAGAGTGTTATAGTCTATTTACTTATGTAATTAAGGAATAATCCTTCCTTGTAATCCTTCCTTATAGTAAGCCATCATGACACTTGATACGTCGGAAAACATATCTATAATTTTTGATGTTCCATACTTTTGTAGAATCTACTTTGCTTTGCTTTTTCTACACTTTGAGGTGTTTTTATATGTTTTCTGAAACTAACCTATTAACAAGTTGCCGCAGTGCCAGTTGTCTGTTTTCTTCTGTTTTTGGTTCCAGAAAGGCACAAAATCAATATTCTCGGAATTGGATGGGACAAAATCCGAAGTCAATATTTTACCGCGGGCAACACGAAGCCAGAGTACGAGACGGAGGAGGGCCTCGAGGGGGCCACACCCCCTGGCCGCGCGGGTGGGCCCACCCCGCGCCTAGGGGTACAGCCGCCTCGGGCACCCCCTCAGCCTCCCTCTTCGCCTATGAGAAGCCCCTGATGCAGAAACCCTAGGCACCCGATAAAACTCCACGAAACCGTCTGTAGTTGCCGCCACCATCGTCCCTAGATTGGGGGGATCTGAAGTTCTTCCTGGCACCTTGCCGGAGGGGAGATCATTCCGGAGGCCTTCTTCTCCGGTATGAAGCGTGATTAGTTCCACCTTGGACTATGGGTCCATGTAGTAGCTAGATGGTTGTGTCTCCTCCTTGTGCTTTCATATATAGATCTTATGAGCTCCGTTGATGATCAAGATCTAATCTATTTGTAATCATGCATGTTGTGTTTGCGAGGATCCGATGGATATTGAGATTACTATGTCAGATTTATTAATGGTTTTGTCTTATTGATTCTATCATGTATGTGTTGTTTGTGATCTTGCATGCTCTCCGTTGTTTGTAGCTATCTTGGCCAAGTAGTTGCTAGTGACTCCAAGAGGGGTATTTATGCTCGATAATGGGTTCATGCCTCTAGTTTCCAAGGGAAGCGACATAAATCTCTTCGGTTGTAGATGTGATGTTGCCACTAGGGAGAAAACAACGGTCTATTGTTCATGGAACAAGTGGATTATTTACCTTACACACTTTTCCTAAAGCGGTTGTCTGTTGCTTGCAACTTAATACTGGAGGGGTTTCGGATGATAACTTGAAGGTGGACTTTTAGTCATAGATGCAATTGGATGGCGGTCTATGTATATTGTTGTATTGCCCAATCGAATCTCATAGAATCTTTTTTCGTCTAGTATTGCATTGTTATGCCTTGCTCAGTTCCTATCAATTGCTCTGCTGTAATTTGTTTACCCTTCATGCCATGTTGTTTATCTAAGGAGAGCACCTCTAGTGAACTATGGACCCCGGTCCAATCTTTACCATTGATACATCTTGCACTGTTACTGTTTACTTGCTGCAAACCACCATTAACTTCCACACCATACAGTTAATCCTTTGTTACAGCAACCGGTGAGATTGACAACCTCACTGTTAGTTGGGGCAAAGTCTTGAGTTTGTGTTGTGCAGGTTTCCACATTGCTTGCAACACCTTTGGGACGTTTTCTTCCTCATACTGGTTCGGTAACATCAATTTCTTACTAAGGAAAACTTGCCTGATGTACTGCATCATAGCTTCCACTTGGGGTCTCCCAACGAAGTGTTGCTGCACTCATCAAGGCTTTTTCTGGCGCTGTTGCCAGGGAGGCTAAGGATGTCTTCACAAGGGGAGTCCTCCACAACCTTTCTCTTTACTTTGTTTTTAGTTTGCTTGGTTTTGTTTGCCTTTTTTATCAAAAACTCAAAAAAAATTAGTTTAGTTTGGTTTGCTTTCTCTATTCAAAAACACAAAAAAATAGTTCCTGCTCTAGCTGCTGTTTTTGGCTTGCCCACCTTTGCCAAAATGAACTCTACTAAGAACACCAAGTTGTGTGACTTCACTATCACAAATAACAATGATTTCCTTAGCACTCCTATTGCTCCACCTGCTCCTGATGCTACCTTTTATGAAATTAAACCTGCTTTGTTGAATCTTGTGATGAGAGAGCAATTTTCTGGTGCTAGTTCTGATGATGATGCTGCCCATCTCAATAACTTTGTTAAACTTTGTGAGATGTAAGAGTATAATGATATAGATGGAGATATTATTAAGCTCAAGATGTTTCCTTTCTCCTTGAGAGAAAAAGCTAAATAATGGTTGCTATCCTTGCCTAAAAATAGTATTGATTCTTGGACTAAGTGCAAAGATGCTTTTATTGGAAAGTACTACCCTCATGCTAAGATTATATCTATGAGAAGTGACATTATGAAATTTAAACAACTTGATAATGAACATGTTGCTCAAGCTTGGGAAAGAATGAAATCTTTGGTTAAGAATTGTCCCACTCATGGACTCACTGCGGATGATTATCCAGACTTTTATGCAGGTTTGAACTTCTCTTCAAGAAACCTGTTGGAATCAGATGCTGGAGGTACCTTTATGAGCATCACTTTGGGTGCTGCAACAAAGCTGTTGGAGATATGCCCTAGAGGCAATAATAAAAGTGGTTATTATTATATCTTTGTGTTTATGATAAATGTTTACATTCATGCTATAATAGTATTAACCGAAAACATTAATACTTGTGTGATTTGTAAACTAAATTAGAGTCCCTGGTAAAGCCTCTTTGTAATACTAGCTTGTTGATTAATAGATGATCGTGGTTTCTCGATCATGAAAATTGAGATGTTGTTAATAACAAGATCATATCATTAGGAGAATGGTATGATGGACATACTCCTATAGATAAGCGTAGCATAAAGATCAAGTCATTTTAATAGTTTGTTTGCTATAAGCTTTCTGATACATAGTAACCTAATTCCTTCGACCATGAGATCATGCTAATCACCATCACCGGAAGGATGCTTTGATGACATCAAACACCACATCATAACTGGGTGGCTATAAAGGTGGCATTGAGTGTTCGGAAAGTATGGGTTGAGGCACATGGATCAAGAGTGGGATTTGTCCATCCATATGACGGATAGATATACTCTGGGCCCTCTCGGTGGAATGTCATCCAATTGGCTTGCAAGCATGTGACTGGCTCACAAGGGATCACATATCACGGGAACGAGAAAAGAGTACTTATCCGTAACAAGGTTGAACTAGGTATGCAGAGATACCGACGATCAAAACCTTGGATAAGTAAACTATCGTGAGACAAAAGGAAATTGGTATCGTATGTAAGTGGTTCATTCGATCGCAAAGTAATCGTTGAAATATGTGGGAGCCATATGAATTTCCAGATTCCTCTATTGGTTATTGATCGGAGAAGTGTCTCGGTCATGTCCGCGTAATTCACGAACCGTAGGGAGACACACTTAAGGATTCGATGTTGTTTAGTAGATATGGAATGTTAGTAGGGATACCGAATGTTGTTCGGAGTCTCGGATGGGATCCGGGATATCACGAGGAGATCCGGAATGGTCCGGAGAATAAGATTCATAAATATAAGGAAAGTCCTATTTCGGAGTTCGGGAAAGTTTCCAATGATTTCATCGGAGAGGTTCTAGAAGGTTCACCGGACCGGAAGGGGAATGGTCCATGAATGTTTTATGGATATGTGGAATGATTGGATCATATCCTAGGTCACTTGGTGTTGGCATTTACAAGAGAGAAATAAAGCTCTAAATTGAAAGTCAAACGGGAAGTTTGAAAAGTCAAACTGGAACAATAGTTTCCTAGTGGGAGAAGAAACAAGTCCTTCTCTCAATCCAACTTGGGTTTAGGTCTGAATTCAAACCCACCCCTCCCAAGGCTGCCCCCCCTCTCATAAATAGAGGGGGAGGGCTGCCCCAACACAAGACAAGCCCTAGCCCTCCCCGATCCAAGCCGCTGCCGCCGCGCCCTAGCCGCCGCCGCGCCGCCGCCCTAGCCGCCGACGACACCTCCTCCTCCTCCCAGATCTCTAAACCCTAGATTTCCGGGAAACCCTTGAAAGAATATGTTGGGCCCCCATGCGTGGTTTTGGTAATTAATGACAATCTTTATGGACTAATGTGTGTATTAAGTTATATTTGTAGGATTTGTCCATTGGCATCGCTTAGAGCATGTGTTGGCTTTAAGGTCGATGAAATGCAAAGAAGATATGTTGTGCAAGCTCAATATGCGAGGTCGATGATGAGGAATTAAGAAAGGCGTTCCATCTTGAGAAGGGCAAGACCGTCTACATCGGGCTCAAGTGAAATGCTCAAGGCAAAGGTATAATCTTGATAGGTTTTCCCTTTTGCCGGTCTCACGTGTGTGATACCGGGTTTAGGATAGATAACCGTACTATCAAGAGGGGATCTCGTATGAGTAATTCGGTCACATCGTTTGGAGAGAGCTCAAACCTTTGCATACTTGCATCATCATATTTGGTTGTTATTTGGTCTTATCCATGTGGGGATATAGAGCTTGTGGTAGTCTCCACAACAAGCTCTTGTTCATCAAAATCGGATCTCCGATATGTATCTTGTTGTGATTTTGATTTATACGGTTTTTCGGTTTCTCACCAAGTGAGGTATCTCACATTATATTAATTGATACACTCCCACTTGGTGATAATCAATATTTCCATTTTATTGGGATGCCCTTGTTGTCATCTATCCAACGCAATTGGAATCGGGTCAATCGGAGTCTCCAATCAAAAGTTATGACCGTTTATATATTTGCTTTATTTAAATTGAAAAAGAAAAAGAAAAATATCTTGTCTGGGCCGAGTGGTACTACCGCAGCCCAGTACCGCTCGTGTCTGACGCTCACTTCAGTCTGGTTCGGTACCATTTTTCGGTCCTACCGAACCGGCACGGTAGTACCGCCCGGGTGTGCCGGTACTACCGACCGGTCCAATTTATTTCTCAGATATTTTTACTGACCCAGCTGCCGCTCGCGCGAGCCTCGCGTCCCTCCCGCGCTCCGCCAGATCCTGCCCGCTCGACCCCGCGCGGGCTGCCCCGCTGCGCCCGCCGCTGACCCCGCGTGAGCGAGCTGCCGCCCCGCGTTGACCCGCCCCTGCCGCTCGCTAGGCCCCGCTTCGGTCCCTCGCGCGCTGCCTTGGTGCTGCTGCCGCTCGCAAGCCTAGCTGCTGCTGCTACTGCGCTGCTGCATAGCTGCTACTCTGCCCGCGCGCGCTAGCTGCTTCGCTGCACGTGCGCTGCTGCCTCCCTTCCTGCACGCATGCAATGCTGGGCCCCGCTCTGCCCTGCGCTGCTCACCCATCTGTGCTTGTTTTTTTCTTGAGCTTTGCGGTACTACGGGTTATCCATTCCGAAAATTATCTTAGACTGTCAGATTTTTTGGCCTCTATTTAAGCTTTGTCTGTTTTTAGTTTAGCAAGCTTCTCTCTTATCTATTAGGCTAAATTTTATCCATACTTGCTCTAGATCTTGAAGCTTGACTAATCTTTTCCCTCCGATGATTCTTGCCCATATTTGAGTGGAAGAGAGAGGAGATCTAGACTCACGTTTTGACCTAACTGATTCATCTCTTTGTGAGTGCATCTTTGGGGATCTAGATTTTGGGGGATCTAAACTTGTGCTCACCGCTCATGTAACATCCGATGTCTCACACCCCATCCTTCCAACGCTACTAGGACCCCCTATGACGTACTTGTCGACAATCCGACGACAACCTATGATACCTTCATTAGGGCTAGTCTCATATACTCCGAAACTACAAGGGAATAAATTGAGGCAATAAATACATATATTAGACTAATATTTTGGAATCTCTCTGAAATCTTGATTAGCTCTATAATCCAGAATGGAGGGAGTAACTTGATTTTCAATTAATAAAATATATGTGGACTCTCTCTCAAAAAAATGTAGGCCTCGACTATAGACAGAAACTATTGGTGACTAGTAAAAAAGCATCAAAGCACGCCACACATAATCAAACGCAACCCAAATAAGGTTATGCATAAGGAAAATGATCCACATCCCCCCGGACGATGGAATCATCCGGGTCGTCGCTAGCTTACATGGAGGCCCCACCCACGACGTTTCCTTTCCTTTCCCAACTCACCTGTTACGAACACGAGCGCAGACCTTGTACACGTCGTCGCCGTTGCCGCTGCCTGCCTTGCTGCTGGCCGCTGCTCCTCGCCGGCGACGAGCCTTTCGCCGCCGCCGCCTGCCCTACCGCTGGCCGGAGCAACCCCCATGCGCGCACCTCTGCTCCTCTCCGGCGATGAGCCTTCCTCCGTTGTCGCCTGCCCTGCTGCTGGCCGGAGCAACCCCTCTCCCCTTCCCCCGTGCGCGTCTCTGCCTATCTCTGTCGAAGAGCCTTCTGTCGGCGACGAGCTCCTTCCTCCCGCAACTTGGAAGAGGGCAGCTGCGCCCATGCCCCATCCCACTTGGTTCTTCTCCGACGAGTCTACTACTCCTCCTCCGCATCTAGGTTGCCAGCGTCGAGGACGAGAGGCCCGCTCCTCTACCTCCATGGCCTAGGGTTCCTCCATAGGCAGCCGAGCTTGCTTCCATGGGCATCTGACCTTGCTGCCACGGGCGGTCGTGGTTGCTGTCGGCGGCGACCGAACTTGCCTCCAGCGATGCCTGAGCTTTGCTTCCACGGGCAGCCGAGCTTGCTTTCAGCGGTGGCCGAGCTTGCTTCCATGGGCAGGCTTGGTCGCTGCCATGGGAGGCTGTGGTTGCTGCCAGCAGCGGCCGGCCTGGCTTTTGCTACAAGTTCTCCGACGAGGTCTCCCGGCTAATTTCTCCGGCAATGTCTCTCGCGAAGTAGGTTTTTTACTACATTAGAAGAACTCTGTTGCTACAACCGTTTTGTGGTTTTGCTACAACAGTGTCAACTATTTGCTACAAGATCTCTGGCGAGAGTTATTAGCGAGTTTTTTCCGACGATGTCTCTGATGAAGTCGGTGTTGCTACATTAGCACAATTTTTTTCCTGCATGATTTTCAGCGAGACGTTCTATTTCTAAAACGAACCCTTTTTTTTTTTTTTTGCTTTGGAAGCAAAAGCGGGTGTTTTGCAGGAAATACGGGATTTGGACGATTTTGGGACACGTGGCAGCAGCGGAAGCAGGACGATGGGAGCCTCCCCGTCGACCGGGGGACACATAGCACGCGTCTATGCATAATGAACATTTTTGAAGAATTTGCAAATTATGTTACTAAATGTCATAACATAAGCGACAGTAACATAGGAATGTACTGCACTTTTGTACTCCCTGGGACGATAACTACATCACCTGGGAGTAGATAGCGGGAGCTAACATTTAAGCCTAACTGATCATTGTTACGGAAATCTTTGACAGGATCATGGAGCCGGTGCTCCAGTCACCTGGACATGGACAACTATTCTTAGCCATAATCTGGTCACCTGGACATGAACAACTATTCTTAGCCATAGTTTGGTCACCTGGACATCGACAACTATTCTTAGCCATAGTCTGGTCACCTGGACAACTATTCTTAGCCATACCCACGAAGCTCAAATTACCATCATCTTAACTCATTGCAAGATAACCAAATCAGCTGAAGAACCGCCTAGAAAATAAGGAGCTGCCACAACAATTGGCTTGGTGTATCTATGCAAATCAATCAGAACACGTCCTGCGCTCAAATCTATACACCACATTGCACTACATTGCAGGGCAGCCTGCAGGGTGTGGGAGAAGCTTGGGCTATAACAGAATGCCGCCTCGGCTAACTCGATCTCGGAGTTTGTAGACAAAATTCAGAACGAGACAGGGGACCAAACTTGGGCCATCTACTTTGCTGCATGTTTATGGGGTCTATGGAAAGCCAGAAACAACAGGTTTTTACATGGAGGATCTGAGGACGTGGACTTGCAGATCCCGCAAGAACTCTGCTGGGATTTTGGCCTGGGCAGACAAGTTGTCACCTAGTCCCTAGTCTCTTTTTTCTTTTTCTTCTTTTACTTTCTCTGGATCTCTCCTGGGGTGAATCAGATGTAACTCCTCTGTGTAAATCCACCATGTAACTCATAAGGTAGAGGTTTTCTCTACCTTTATTAAATTCAAAAAAAAATCAGAACACAAAACTGCACAACCTGCAAGTATCAATTTTTTCTGCCAGCTGGAACGGATACTCCAAGTAATATCTAGAAGAAATTCTCAATGCAGTAAGTAGAACATGAACTAGCTCAGATATCACTAGTTCTCACCAGCATCAAGCCTCGAATGCTTAGCAGCAACTGTGCAATGTAACACCATTCTCATCAGGTCAAACCTAGCTTGTATAAATCACACTTAACACAAGTACAATAGGTGCTCCATAATTGCATCCGAGAAAACAGTACTTACCACATAATGGTAGTCATTTGAATCATCTAAAACAGTACTACTAGCTTTGACACTTAAGCTAATCATGTTTGCAGAAACAAGAACCAGGGCAGACCATAAAAAAAAAACTGAAAACAGTGCATGTCCATACTGCGACAACACAACATTGACAACCTCCAGGGCAATTTGCTTCGCACAGGAAATAAATAGGCACCTTGGATTTCAGAAGTTCACAAAAGGGTCGACACGAGAAAAATCAGATGCCCTCTTGAAGCTCGAAATGATACCTCCTTCAGGATTAGAACGGCCAGTGACCTTTGTTTTGCAGTCTGCACTAGCACGTTTCATGGACCGCAGAGGCGTCACTTTGTTATTCAAATCCTCCATCGAAGCGAAAGTTGGATCAGCAAACACTATCGCCACCCACTCCAGCACCAACGCGTTCCCCAAGAAAAACTTGAGGAAAGCAAGCTCACTTCGGTCCCCTCGGTAATCATTGAAAACCAGCATCTTGATGCGCGAGCGGATGCCATCTATGGTACCACACTCATTCCAGAACTTGGGGTTGGGCTCGAGGCTGGTCATAGTGAGAGTATCATAATATTAGTGTCATGCATATGATACTAATGTATGATACTATGTTTTTAGTGCATTGTATCATATAATAGTATTATATTAGTGGTATATTTATTGATTTATAAAATCTTTATGCAAAATGTATGTACAAGATTTACTTACAATTATGATTTCTAGTTTTACGTGCTATGATACGGTATCTACCTATGATACTCTAATCATCTCTCTCTTTATTAATTGTGATGCCACGTCAGATTTTTGCCAAGTTGGCATGCATGATACACCTTATGATACTAGCATTAGGACTAGCCTGAGCTTGCCAGAGGTTTTACCCGTTTCTCGAGACTAAAAAAGTTCATAAATTAGTGCACATGGAGTATTTATGATCATCATGCAGTAACAGCAGCAATTCACAGTACATTATGGCGCAAATGAAAGCCAAAAGGAGAATCAGGGGATTCACCATGATGTGGAGCGTCTCAATATTGGGAAAGCATCTGAGGATAGTATATTGGGAAAGCATCTGAGAATAGTAGGAAGGCCTCTGATCCAGTACAACCCCAAACTCCAAACTCGTATAAATACGGTCACGTATACATATAAACTTGTATCCACGTATTCACGTCTGGTCTAAACTTGTATACAACTACGGATCAAGATATCTGGATACACGCACGGACGGACCCAACTCGTTGCAACGCTGACCTCTGCCTGCCGCCGCCGGTCAGTCGTCATCGTCGCCGCCGGCCGAGTACACCGGCGACGGCCGTGTCCATGCGGTTATACCGGTGATGTCCGGCGAGCCGGTCACTCGTCCTTGCCGGCACACGCCTCGGCTTGGCCTTGTAGGTGTGCGCCGGCAGGCCTAGCACGACGGTGGCTCGGCGGAAGTGGAGCAGCGCCAGATCCTAGCGACGGCGGCGGCCGCGGTGCGAAGAGGAGCTTGGGAAGGACAACTGGACAGTCAGGAGAGAAGTCCGGCTCCCTGCCGGACAGTCCGATGTCTTGTCCGTCAGGTGCACAGACAGTCCGGAACTATTGTCCGACGTCCAATTCGGCGCGTTGTCCGGCTAGAAAATTCTAGCTTACATAGTTTTAACAGAAGCAAACGGGCGACGCCGGACATGGCGCCGGACATGTCGCGGGACAATGTTCCGCACTTGTCCGTTGGAAAAATAATTTGCAACAATACAACACGTCGTGTCCGGCAACTTGTCCGTCCATAACAAAAAAAATCGCCGGACTGTCCGGCTTAAGAGATAGACAGTCCGATGAAGCTGTTTGTAGGTATGAAATTTTGACAGGAGCTAATGGGGTTGTCGGTCATGTTGCCAGACATGTTGCCGGACATGTCCGGTGGAGAAAAAGACTCTGTACAAAACAATTTGGGATGCTAAAAATTTACATAGGCATTTTTTGTGCGAAGACTTGTTCGATACGTTCAGTAACTTATATCCAATTTACATACAAAACATAATAGACATGGCCCGACATGTGGCCAAACCCACGAAACGCATGATTTATATTATATCAAATGAGTCGATCTTAGCATAATTTCATAATACATCAAAGGTTTAATACCGACGTTGTGAATTTCAAGAAAACAACGACAAATATAGATAGACCACGTTATGGATGAATTCAGCATTGTACTAAAGAAAAATAAAGTATGATCTCTCACTCGTTACATAGTTTAGCGAAAAAGATACATAGAAAATGAAAAGAACCAAGTGTAAAACAAGGCCTGGAAACCTTCTTCGGGACAAAAACCCGACCATATTCTAAGGCCTTGGTTCTAATAATCATCTTTCTGGCGATTGAGTTTAAGAAGATTTTCTTTGACGTTGTCCAAATCGTTTGCAGGTGATAAGATTAATTCCGTCAGCACAACTTTCTTGGTCGAGTCAACGACAGTCTGTAAAATAATTGCACTTGTGAATAAAGATGTTGCTAATATGATATGGTTGTTTGACATATATGATATCTTTTTGACGTACCTGTGTAATAGCGTTTCTGAACTCGTCACCGTCCCATTCCTCCATACACTTGATGATCCAAAGTCCACACGAGTTTCTGTCACAAAAACTGGTTCAAATAACAACTCACTACATACTAATACCACAATGATGTGAAGTTAGAATTTTTACTCACCTATCCTCTTGTCTTGGCATGGCGTATTGTTTTATAGGCCAGTTGGAAGGATCAGGAAAATCGTTATCGTCGGATCTTGCCTTTGCTATGTCATACGCAATTTCGGATCTCTAAAATAATATAAACTTAGTAGTGAACGGGTGTAACCCATTAAGTAATGGCCTTATGTAATATGGAAAAGTACGATAAGAACATACCAAAGCTTCAACTATATTCATGTAAGTGTCTAGTTTATATAGTGAATCTAGGACTTGAAATTCTTCCTTTGGCATATGCATCACGACGGTGACCGAGTGATTCCCACAAACATTTACGGCGAAGTAGAGCTGCAAAAACAAAATATTAGTACGTATTACATAAAGTGAATCATACGTAGCATTGCATGTTCTTGCACTTGCCTTCGGTCTATAAAAATACTCCAAAACGCATCTTCTAAATGCATTGGTTTTCTCTATTTCAATCTGTGGGTGACCGGGTGGATGATGATCTTCACCCCTCCACTTTCCATCTATGAGGACATCCATGTGGTGGCCAAGTAACGATCATGCTGAAGAGACAAGTGTTGTATATAACCATTGATGACCTGTAAAAATAATATGTACTTAATGTTAATAAGGCATGTAATCGAGATAGTTGTTTTGTAATGCAGGGGGTTTAAAAACAATGAAGACTTGTGCGTACATCTCCCTGGAGCCAGTCATAGGCTATGATTGGTGCAACTTGTTCTATAGTCGACACGAGTCCTTCAAACCTGATTTTTTTTAACACACCGCTCTGGACACTGCGATAATTTTGCTACCAGCGCCGCAACTGCGTCTACATGTTCTTCTGTAAAATCATTTGCCTTAAACAGCGCATCTTTCGCATTGAAGAGACCTGCATGCAACGCGTAACAAGTTGGCTTTAGTATGCAAACGTCATTAAAAAAATTACAAGCGAAACTTCCTAAAGTATAAACTTACACTTTGTCGCTTTCCCCCCACGGATTTGACGCTTGCTTGCCTTTTCAGACAAGAAAGGGGACACTTTGTCCGGTGCCCAGTTCGATTGAATTGGGCCAGATCTAGGCCCACAGGAGGCCGTAGCCATTGTTTATGCACCGGACAGTCCGCCAAAAATAAGCAAGACAGTCCGGCGACCGACTCTCCTTCTCAGCACACAACTTTTCTATTTTTTTATCGCGAAAACGACATTTA